>OY987301.1:25761634-27220769 GCA_963920635.1 Pseudeuparius sepicola | reverse complement strand
TGTTTTGCTCGCTACAGATCGAAAAAAAAAAACAATTTTATGGTCAAAATGTTGAATCACCACGTACGTGCATTGAGTCTTAAATATTGTTTTTTTTGCTCAATAAAAAACTGTGTGGTACCTTCATGGAAAGTTGCATGAAATTACTTAATATGTTCTCCCCCCATAACTTCAACCTGAACGTGCAAAATTTGCATAAGACATGTTTTTATTCGTTATATTTTGGCCACCTACTATCTCCGGTTTCGGGATTTCCCATTGTCAATGAATCACCCTATATAAAAATGAATTGAATTGACGCATAGCAACTAAAACATTCGATATTCCTTCAACCTCTCAGATACGAAAATAAACTTATGTCGTTGATAAGATTAAAATGTTTTTTATATTTGTGATTCATTTTACAAATTCTTGGATAATAATTACGCGTTCACGCTGCAATTCAGTTTTCACACGTTATAAAATTCCTTTTAAAAATAATGCCCCGTAATTATTTACATGGCTCTACCACGTCAAATTGGAGGACCCCTTGTCGAGAGAGGGCTTTAAAGGGGTTGCCAAAAAATAACAGTTTTCCATTCATAACTGTTTTTATTGTCAATTTCAATAATTTCTTTCGCCTATTTCTTTCATCATGTGGGCCCCTTATTAGTACAATAATGCGTTAAAATTACCAATATAGTTGTTTGTGTACCAAGGCACTGAAGTTAGACTTTTTTTTTCTCTTCAAGGGCGAGGCAAATAAATCGCATGAGTTATAAAAAGGAACTTCAGTGCCGAGGGACACATTATTTTTTTAATCGTTTATCCGTTGTTTTAGGTAATACCTAATTCCACAATGAAGAATGAAGATAATTTATTATACTGTATGCCAGGTTTGGAATATCAGGCCACGTTTGTCAAGCGATGGGTCCGTCTGTCGTATGGTTTTTAAATCTCGCCAAGGCCAATTTATAGATAAAATCGTACAGTAATGCTTTTATTAACGATTTTGAGACTCTCTAGTGGCGATTAAAAAAATAAACTTTATTTAGTAGTCTACAGAAATTTTGTAGTCAGGACTCTGTATCTTTTCTTAAGTCTGAGTCTGTATTTCAATTTCAACCCCCGAATACTTGATTTTTCCTTTCAGTATAGGTACGGTTGGAGGTATATCGGCGTGCAGTTTATCGCAGACGACATTCGTCCGCTCGAAAGACTTTCAATTCGGGATGGGAAGAACGGCCATTTATTACGGACCGAAACTCATTTCGTACGTCATTTCCTATCATATGAGGTCGGGTTTGTTTAAAAGATAGATAAATCCATATACCACTGAACGCCCGGTGCAACCTTATACAGGGTGATCGTTTGACTTACATGTCACAGTTAAGTAATAAAACCTATACAATAATTATTGAAGTATGCGTAATAGGCCAGTCCCCAAACAGATATAATCGATTTAATCATGCATTAATTTTTAACACGCCAATTATTGGATAAATGGACTCATTCCGACCTGAATTTTAAGCATTTCATCATTGAGTGTCATTAATAAAGACTCTTCACGGCTGTCACGCGTAGCACTTTTTTGGCTTACCATATGTGCTTTCCGGAGACAAAATATAATGCAAAATAGATTGTCATCAGCGTGAGAAGTCTTAAAATACGTCGGTCAACAATTCCCTTTTCCCTTCTAGTGCATTGCACTAAGTATAATAATTATTCACTTGACCCGGAATCACACTACTCTCATATAATTTTTTCTTGTAAATCCATAACTAATAATAATTTCCAATATTTCTGGAAAATCCTTAATATACATATTATAAATATTATTATGTCTAGCATACTCAAATCCATACCTTATCATACTTTCGAAAGTTATATGATGTGAACACACGTATAGGCACACAGATTAAAATTGTTTTTTTTAAAGATGATAAAATTTCACGTCCCCAATAGCTTCTTCTTCACATTATTTTGAAGTTTTCTGGATTCAACACCAACCTAACTTTTTCTTGTTGGTGTTTACTATGTTTTGTGAAATTTCGGCTCTGTTACTATCAGCTTGATGCTAGATCGCGCCACTGGTTGGTTTCTCACCTCCAAGTGCAAGTTACACTATCATAAGTGCTACTGTTTCGGTTTGAGTCGTTCGGGAAGGTTATGGCTGCCTTGATGAACCTAATAAGGGGAAACAGCTGTCGTAGTCTACCTTCTCGAACGGTTCAAATATGAAAACACCGCACATTAGAAATTGGATGTTGGTATGATATTACCAGTTGCCAAAATTTATAGTCCCATAAAGCCGCTAACTTTCTTTCTGTAATTGTTTTTTTACGACTGTTTAGAACATTTTAAGGTAATTTAGCGAATTTTCTTTTTATTTTTTTGCCGAAATAATACAATACAACAGGGGGTCGGAAGGTTCTGAACGATTTCTTGTAGTTGACACAGTTTTAGAAAAGTAAGTAAATGTGTACCAATTTAAAATAACACCTCCCATTATTTTTGTTATTTTTTTACACTATGAGTAGATACCAAATTGATGAACTAATCTCGCACGTAGAATTATCCGGGAAATTCGAATATGAAGTCAAAATATAAATTAAATTTCGGGGGCGTTAAATACTACGTTGAATTTAACGTGAATATTCATCATTTATTTCCGTTTCTGACTATACTCTATTCAAACTAAACGCAAGTGAAAGATAAACACAAGTTGTTGCATGGCTAGCACGTGATCGGCTTGCTATTGGCTAGTTGGCAATAAAGTTTTCAGTTCAGCAAGTCGTTATTTATTACAGAGGTGTGTTGAGTTGCAAGTGGACTTTTAATTTTTTCCGATATAATTCTTTCGCTGTTTATTAATTGTTGGAGCTACGATTTGCAGGTAAGTGAATGACTAGGTGTGCCATAAAAGTTTGTTTTTAAAGTTCTTAATACTGGGGCATATTATTTTAATATTTTATATTATAAAATTCATAGAGATCGTCCTTAATGCGACCCTGCCCCGTATCAGTCCTCGGAATTGTTCACGTGTTTCCATCGCGTAATTGTTTACACCCAACTTGCATTTTGATTGAATAGAGTGTAGATCTTCAGTTGTGACTCCACAAATTAAATAGAACATTTTCCTTTACATACAATGCGTAGTTATTAAAAAATTCCATAACGATATTGATCCTCCAATAAAATGCTTCAATATTGATAATTTTTTGGTATTAAAAAATAAAAAGTGATTATTTTTCATTGGATTATTAAAATTAGTAATAGACCTAGTTTCTTGCAGGAAATGCAGACAAAAGAATCCAATTTTTTTACCTAGGTGTATTAGTGTTTTTAAGTGGTTCCGAATCTCCCACTTATCCATTCAGGGCAATGACGTCAAAACCTACTGACGTCATTGATTCAGGGTGTCTACTTTTAAGTGTATACAAATCAATAAAAAATGTATTTTGTGAGATATTTTCAAAAACCTTTTTTTGTTCGAAAGGTCTTCAAAAAACGCTTCTTTTTACGTTTTTACTTTTGTCAAAATGCAAATCCAGGGACGGCTACGATTTTTTTTATACCCCGATTTTCACAAAAACCATTTAGCGATTTTTTTATTTAAAATCTGACACAACGGCGTTAATCAGGACACCCCAAAACCCCCATATACTAAATTTGAACAAAAAATGTAGAGGGTGTTCGGTTCTACACCGTGTTAAAGTTGGGCAAAAGTGTGCCATGGAATCCGTTCAAAACAGTTGCATGGTCAACAGGACCACTCAAAATGTTGGTGTGAAAAGATTTACTACAAAAATATACGGTATTTTTCTCTGAGCCATTTCAAAATTCTGAATTTTTATTAAACTTTATACTGATCAGGAGTGCTCTGGAATCATTGAAAAAATATTAATAAACACAAAAGTAATTTATTTCTTTACAAAATACCAACCAACAAATAAAAACAATTTAAAGAATTGGGCCTTTCTCAACAAAGTCACTGTCTAAGATGATACATTTTCTGTGCGTTTCCTGTTGTGACACACCAGCCACCCCAACTGATATGGACTTACTGACTAGCAGGCTTCTGTATTTTTTAGATTTAGTTCGTTTATAGTAAGTGGAGCGGTTTTGATATACTCGACTTTTGGCCCGTATAAAGTTACACTCTGTGTATTTCGTATTGGACCTTTGCACACCAACAACTTGAGTTAGTAGTCCTGTTGACCATTCAACTGTTTTGAGGGGATTCCATGGCACACTTGACTTGGCAGATGCCTTTAAAATTCCTATTTTGCTCAACTTTGACACCCGGCATAATGGAACTCCCTGCATATTTTTTATTCAAATTTGGTATATAGGGGTTTTGGGGTGTTCTGTGGGGTCAGATTTTAAATAAAAAAATCGCTAAAAGGTTTTCGCGAAAATCGGAGGTATAAAAAATTCTCAGCCGGCCCTGGATTTGCATTTTGAAAATGGCAGGAAGGTCAAAAGAAGCGGTTTTTGAAGGCCTTTCAAACAAAAAAAAGGTTTTTGAAAATATCTCACAAAATACATTTTTTATCGATTTGTATACACTTAAAAGTAGACACCCTGTATATTACTTTGTGACAATTTTTCCTCACTTTGCACTTATGCTTTTGTTGGTCTTGTGGAAATAGGCACTCGTCTTCGATTCGTGAACTCAAAAAAATTGTCTGAAATAATTTAATTTTTGGTCCCAAGAGGGCATACATTTTATCAAATTATATTTCGGAACTCTGACTGTGATAATTTGCACATAATTTTTATATCAAACTTTTTTGCATATCCCATTTCGAATTTTTTTTCTTCGGTTTTCCGCCATAATTTTCACAGGTCGCCAGTAACCACAAATTTGTTAGTCATAAAAGAAGGCCAATGCCTACCTCCGATTTTTTCTGAGTCATATTCGCCAACGTATTTTGAATGGACCATTTAAAATGGACATCCTGTATACTCGGTGTAAAAATGGATGCCCTATAAAAAGTTAGGTTATATTTTGTAATTGTGGTTGTATCTGTTGTGTCAATTTTTTTTATACTGTCAGTTTCTCAATGTTTTTTGTTATATTTACTCTAGTATCATTTTATCTGTCTGCATCCGAGTATCTCTATGAAATCAGATATACAGATGTCCCTTTAGATCACTTTAGTTTCACAACCAATGAAACTTTGAAAATTAGATGCCTAATAAATGGATCCTACCATGTTAAAGGAGGTCCCATTTTCCTATATACTGGAAATGAAGGAGACATCACTATGTTCGCTCAGAACTCTGGCTTCATGTACGACATAGCTCCATTGTTCAATGCTTTGCTAGTTTTTATCGAACATCGCTATTATGGTGAGTCAAAACCTTTGTCTGCTGCTAACGAAGGAATAAAATATCTCACGTCGTCTCAAGCTTTGTCAGACTTTGTATACGTAATAGACGAACTTAAAGGGACATATTTGAAGACGATGACAAGTCAGGATACGTATCCGTTTTTTGCTTTTGGAGGTTCATATGGGGGCATGCTCGCAGCATGGCTTCGAATGAAGTATCCGAACTCGGTTCTTGGAGCGGTAGCTTCGTCAGCTCCCATATGGCATTTTGAAGGATTGGTAGAGTGCGATAGGTTTTATCAAATTATTACACATGTGTTCGACAGCAATCCTAATTGTGTTAAATCCATCAAGGATTTGTGGGAGCTAATAAGAAATGTGACTAGAAATGACAAAGGTAAGAAGCATTTAATGCAAGTCTGGAAATTATGTAAGAAGCCAGATACTGCAGAAATTATTGTAGATTGGGTGAGTGAAATATTAGTAAATTTGGCAATGGCGAATTATCCATATCCTACACAGTTCATGACATCCTTACCTGCGTACCCAGTGAAATCTTTTTGTGCCAAGCTAACTTCTTTCAACAGTACTAATACAGAAATTTATCTTGAAGCATTTGGTCTAGCCCTACAAGTTTACACAAATTATTCTGGACAGGAAACTTGTGTAAATCTTGAACAAGAAGATGATTATTTGTGGGATTTTCAAGCATGTTTTGAATTAATAATGCCCATGTGTTCCACTGATAAAGACATGTTTGAAACAGTCGAATGGAATTTTCAGGAATATTCAAACGAGTGTTTCAAAAAATTTGGAGTGAGGCCCAAACGGTCAGATCTGCCAATTTTAGAGTACGGTGGAAAGAATTTGAAATACGCTTCGAATATCGTATTTAGTAATGGATTAATGGACCCGTGGTCCAGTGGAGGCGTTACAGAAAATATCTCTAAAACAGTTGTAGCAGTCCAGATTCAAGACGGGGTTCATCACTCTGATTTAAGGGGTGCAGATAGTACAGATTCGAATCATCTTAAGGAGGCCCGGAAATTTATAGTTGAAGTTATTAAAGGATGGCTGAACATGTAATGAGGTTCTTATATATCTGCTGCTCTTATAAATCTACTCTGTTTGTAATAGTTTATTTATTGTATTTTAAAAAGTAACAAAGAAAACAAATTTTGTATAGCTTTTTATATTTTTAATTATCTCCAATAATGGAAGTTTCCAACTTATACCCCCTATATCCCAAAAATCCCTGAACCTATGTCTTTGGAACGGCAAGATATGTTTTTAATCTGTATCCGGCGCATGCTAGATGGCTTGGAGCGCATCATTTTTGCATAATAATTGTTGCTGCCATATTAGTTTTTCTTTTATTTTGTAGAAATCTTGGAAAGTGGCGCATCTCAACGAGCCGTCAATTTGGGCAAATTGTGACATTTTAACAAACTTCATAATTTTTTATATATCTATTTGCAACAAAATGGCCAAATCTAAATAATAATTACCATATTAAAACAATGTAATTTTCTAAAAATGAATTTTGCGTCAAACGAATTATTAAGAATGTTGTACCTATTATGTCACTAAAATGAATAAGAAGCGACAGAATAGTTATTTATGCAACAAGTGCATAAAGTAGTACTTTTTTTCATGAATGGGAAAGTTGCGCGCACGAACCGCAGGTGAGTGCGCGCAATCCCATGAATGAAAAAAAAGACACTTTATGCATGAGTTTCATACATTATTTTTTATACGATCGTGCTTAAACATTGAAATATTTGGGATGGGATTTTTGTGTTATATACTAAAGGGCATATAAATGCACTATGGTTTTCAATTACGAGGATTATAATATTTAGATCGCGGTCTCACTACGTTTACACATAGTATTGAAATAGATTTGAATATGTTTCTAGAATTATTGAAAACCGCATGAAGAGATTTTGAGATTGATTTGAATATCAAAATAAATTTTCTTATTTTCGGGATTTAACGCCACATTTACCATTTATGAAAACACCAAACTGCATTACACTGAATTCGATTCCAAACTCCATGTAAACGTAGTAAGGAAGTTTAGAGTGAAAAACTTTTTTTTCACTCTAAACTGCTCAGAGTGAAAAAAAGTAAGTTTTTTTAACTTGTTAAAAAAAGATATACTTTAGGCATTTAAAAAGGTTAAAAAAGTAAAGTTTTTATAACGATCGTATAAAAATGGCAATTTTCGTAAAGCGTCACGTTCATTAATAACATGTTTTCTTAAATTTTTGGTAAAAATAAGAAAGTGGGGTAGTTGTGTCCATTATTTGAAAATATTAATTAATTGGATAATATTCTAAATTTTAAACAATGGACATATGTGTCTATTTTGTTAGGAAATAAATCAATTCACACTTAAAAAACCAATGCTGCAATTGAATCACTACTTCCACTTTAATCTTTTTAAATCCATTATTAATAGGAAGTTCCCATATTGCACACAAATCTCACAATTTCAGGACATATTTTTACTTTTTTAGACATTCATCCCCAAGTAATGCCAAAATTGAATTCCTTAACCCCAAAACATAGAAAATGAAATATCATTCTGTGTTTTTAAATTCACCCCTTTGCACCCCTTCTCAACCACCCCATTTTACAAGCTTTTATTTAACTTCACCTGTTAGTGGGTATGTCAGTATTTGCGGGTAAAATCTTGCGAATGAATTTTAAACCAGTTCGGCCCAACAGATTGAGCTGAAATTTTGCACACACTTTTGGCGCTGGTAACAGTATACAATCTAGTATACTCAATATTATTGTAATTTGTTCAAAATGACCACCGTTACAAGGTGGCGGATTACCTGTTTCTTTATAACCCCCTTGATATAGATTTCAAATGAAAGGGTTTGATGAGTACAAAACGATAAGGTGAGTGACATCGTACTAAATCCAATATGACGGCCGCCCCTAAGATGGCGCATTACCTATTTCTTTACAACCTCCTTGACATGGATATCAAATGAAAGAGTTTGACGAGTATAAAATGATAAGGTAAGTGACATGATACTAAATCCAATATGCCGGATGTCGCAAGATGGCGAAACTGAATTTCTTTACCACCCCCGTAACATGGGAATCAAAACTAAAAAGCACAAAATAAAAAATAAAAATAAAATTTTTAAAAAACCATCTTCTATTTCATCCATGTATTAAAACGAATAAAATAAGTTATAATAAGTTTTTCGTTTTGGTTCAATGCCAAATTTTGCCAATAAGCTTGTCGCGCGAATTGTAAAGAAAACACATAACTATACATATACTTGCAACCAATCAACCAACCAATCACTTGTCCAATAAAATTAATTGGTACGTACTTTTATGAACATTTCGCGCGCCAAGCTTCTTGATTTCAAAAAGCTTGTCGCAGTTTGATAGCGAACTATCGTATCGACAAACTAAACTTACTTTATTCGTTTTAATACATGATTTAAATAAAAACTTGTTTTTAAAAAGTTTTTTTATAATTAAATAACAATTATTATGTACTAATTCTCTCTTATAAAGACGATTGTATTGCGATAAACGAAATAATATATATTTTCATCCCTCCATTTCCACCCCTTCGCGTATAGCTACTTTTCCCAAAATCAATCCGAACCATCGTGTTTGGTTTTACTTACTTTTTACTTTGGTTTTCGACGTTTTAGAACATTTTAAACAGGTCTAGCTATTTTTTTTGCCAGAACAATCCTTCCACTTCCACTTCTATGTGTTGATGTGGAAGTAACGAAAATATAGCGAGGGAATCCTCTAAACCAGGACTGCCTGTACACCTTTTTTTGGATTTTTGCTCCATAATTATTATGACCTTACTTTATAGTAAATAATCGGAGGCGATTGTAGGTCACAATCTAGTGTACATGTAGGTGCATCTGGGAAAGGATTAGTAAAACAAATATTTGTTTCCTTGATTTCTGTTTTTACCGACTTAACACAATCTCAGTATAATCAAAAATTTCTTTAAAAATCATAATCTACCGGTCCTCCAGTTGCATAAGCTTTGAACAATTTAGCATAATTTTCTGCTGGTTGACTTAGTTCGGCGCAAATTGGAATTTGCTTTATATCTTTGGTCCACTTTCGTAGATGTGGAATCTTGCTGTCTTCTTCCTTAGGCAATTTTACGTCTTTCGACAGAAGTCCTAATCTATCGCTAGCTGGCCACAACATGTAATCTACCTAGAAATACAAATACAAATAAGATAGGCACCTAATTAGAACAGTATTATTATGATATTGTTTAAAGTATAATGAGAAGGTAATAAGTGGCTATAATTTAAAATGTGTTGTTTGAAACTTATACAACACGGTTTTTCGAGAAATAGCCTTTGGCACAATTTGCAAGCATTTTTATCTGTATTTTAGCTCTTGATCAAATCTAATATAAACTACGTAACAATAAAACCAAACCATTTTAAGTCTTACCATGCCTGGTTTGTCTCCTCCTATGAAGGTAGTCCCCCGTTTAGCCAATTCTTCTTCAAATGGAAGCAAAAGGACAGAGATTTCCTGAATATGTTGTTCAGGAGTTTTGTCTTTGTTAGTTAGTAAGCCTCTTAGTGCATCAAAAACATCATTGCTTTTCTGAATCAGTTCCTTTTCTTTCTGTTTCTTGGCAGGGTCAGAGGAATACAAGGGATTTTGGGGAAATTTGTTGTCGAGGTAGTCAGCAATGTCCAATGATTCGACAATTATTTTGTCGCCATCCAGCAGAGCCGGTACTTTTCCTAGAAATAATTATTAGCTACATCATATATTAGACATATATGTAAGTTACCATTTGGATTAACTTTTAAGTACCACTCAGGCTTTTCTTTCAGGTGGATATTGACTATGTCATGGTCCACACCTTTGGCTTTTAATACTAATCTAACTCTTTGGACGTATGGGCAATACTTGTTGGAGTAGAGTCTCAGACGACCAGGAACTCGTGGTGGTTCGGTTGAACCTGTAAAAGATAATGTTAATGACAATATTATAGTTTTGTGATCAGGACTTTAGGATTAGTTCTATAGAAGAAGTTGTCTTGTGAAAAACAGATCATAAAATCAAAGGTTTACTTTTTGACATGATGTTTATTAAAATTTCCAAAATAAATCGAATATTTGGGACCTGCCCAATAGGTATAACCACACAATTTTATATGGGAATTGAGTGGTATCTAATAGTCATTATCCTTATCTTTACTAGAGGTTCTTTGGAAAGCTTATACTAACATAGAGTGTGCTCCAAAAATTTCGCGTCATAGTGGCAATTTTTTAGATTAATGACTTATTTTGAAATTTAACTTTGGGGTTACCTTTTGCATTAAAAAAGTTAAAAAATCTGTCAAAAATGACCTTTAAAATAAAATAAATAAATAAAAATTCGAGCTTATTCGTTAAAATTTGCATAAATTTTAATTGAGATGATGTTTCCCTTTCTATTCTCAAGCACACCAAATTTGAACGAGTTAACAGATTTGCTGTTTTGAATTTTTTTAATATTTATCAAATTTCTGAAAAGTTCCAACTTGTAATATCGATAAGAATATATTTTTCAAAAGAAAATTATATTAACGCTTTAATATTCTGTGTGTTTAGCAACTATGTGAATACATTTTAGAAAGTCAGAACAAAAACCTTGTATCTACTAAATTTCGTGTACAGGGTTATTCATATAACATTCTACCTCCCTTTTTTTTGTTTTTAATTTTGGAAAATGTAAATATGAAAATTGTATAAAATTTTCTTTCCATGCAGTTTTCTGGTTTTAACGATATGTATGTTTTTATTTTTTATTTCGGAACAATAGCTAATATATTTAATTCAAATTTGGTGCACTGTTTATTTGTTCGTTATAATAAATCTTAGTTTCCTATGAATTTCTACTCAAGTCAAATATTATAGTTTTAATCGTTTTAATAAAAGAAATAAAATAAAAATGAACAGAACGATACAGAACTGAAGATACTCCTGAAGAATGCATTATGAATGTAATGAAACCAATGTTAAAATATCGGGATATAGAACTCGACAAAAATGATATTGATATACCCGACGGAAAAGTACTTTTGCACTTTATCTAAAAGTCTTCCTTTTCGATAATAGGTCCGTACGAGAAACGTAAATATTTGACTCATTCGAACAAAAATTATTATTTTAGGCAAATTATTGCATAGCGATAAATAGTGCGCTTGGTAAATTCCCTACAAAGCAACATCATTGGTAGGTTTTTTAAACAGCCTCTTATTATCCTATGGCAATAATCCGTACAAGTTCACCACAGACGGAAATAAAAAATAAACAAAATGGCATAATTATTGCAATTGATTCACCAGAATGAATTGCAATAATTGCGAAATGGAGTGATACCAATCACTCCATTTCGCAATTTCGACAAATAATAACAAACATATATTTATCAGAGAGATTAATTTCTGCTTGAACCTTTAATATTCAAATATTTGCTTATCATTGCGCAATACTACTTACAAAAATTGAACTGTAATCCAGACTAACCTGTTTTTAAATGCTGGGTAGACATAATCACTATAGTAACACTCGTTGCACAAATAAAAAAAAATCAATGGTTTTGCTCCTTATATGTTGTAGCGTTATCCGTATCAACATTACAAGACAAAAAATAAAATAAATAATCCTTATCTACTTTGGTTACATCGAATATTTGAATATTTTGCCTTATCTGGCTTACTTCAAATATTATAAAGGTGTACCGAAAGTGATTAAATGCAGATATTTATAGACAGTCCAAACAATTTTTTTCTGATCGAACAAAACATACGCTGCTGTAGAAAAATTTCCGATTTCTACCTTCTTAAGGCGGAGTTACACGATGCCAGTAACTTGTTCAAGTCACTAAAATCCAGTACAACAAAATTTTACACAGGTAATTTTGTAATTTTTAAGCAACAACATATATATATTTGAACTTGAACCTTCTGTATACGTTGCTTATCAAATGCAGTAAGACCAGAGCCATAAATGAAATCTGCATAATAGAAGTGAGATAAAACCAACGTCTCACATAATAGAAGGAGTATTTTATGGGTGATGGGATCGTCTTTAGAAGGGAAACCACATTTTTAAAATCGGTCGACGTTTCAATAATTATATTATCTTCCTCAGGACATCACAATTATGAGAATGACTTATTTTATGTACATATATAAAAAAAAAAGAAAAAAAAATTACAGGTACTACCAAACACAGCGCAACTACCATAAATTACAAGAATTAAAAATTAAGTAATACGCAAGTAGAGGTATAGTTTCCTTGTCCAAGCTCAAAATAAACTTAACATATTACGTTCAAGGATATACTTACAACACATTAAGATCAAATAATTTATTGGTAGTAAGTAGTATTATTCGGTTTCACATAAAATTTGTTTAAAACTGAAGGCTCAGGAAATGTCGACTGGCATATATGACTTTCGTGTAATTTTATATACATGATCAACAAATCTCAGTCTAGTGTCCAGAAAAATGCCCAGATTCTTGCACTCATCAACAAAATTCTTCAATACGAATAATATTCTTAACAAAATCAGTATCCTGGCTATTCTCAAAGACAGATTTAGCTGGATGCTACTGAAGGTTGTGATCTTTGGACAAAGAGTAAATTATATCGAGATCTGCATTTATTGTACAGATTCAGATTTAATCTGCATAACTTCAGGATTCGATAGAACTTTGAAAAATATTGCCACTTCTTCCTATAAACTTTTTGCCTTTGAGGCTCCCTAAGAAAAATACAGTGTATGAAAGATTTAAAAAAAATTGAAATACCTATTTTCTAATAACTTCGGAACCGAACAAGATATCTAAACCAAATTTGGTACATAGCATACTGGTATAGGCTGCCATAAATCAGCATAACATGAGACCGTTGAATGAAGGAATCACTCAACGATGAGACCAATTGATGATCCACCCTCGGAGTTATGGGTAAATACAATTACCTACATTTTTAATAAAAACACCAGTACGGCTCTAAACAAAAATTAAAACAATACCAAAATCAGACGTATTTTTTTATTTGCTGTAGAAAAGTTCTCTTGATATTTTTTCGTATTTTTTATGGTTTCTTTGCAATTAGCAATTTCTTCGTTTATTGCTCATACCATACTTACAAAATTAAAATTCAAATTAAATCAAAAGTAACTTTTTTAATAGAACAAGCTGATTTTTTCAGGGTTAACTGAGGGTGCACTTCTAAGTACCTGTCACAATCTAGTGTACAATTAAAGAGCGTTTTTAGATTAGACAGACATTATTTTCTTGAGGTCATAAAAGTTGCTCTAAATATTGCCCGCTAAAATATAATAAGCACTAGGTATATTTGAAATAACCAAAATGCGGATTTCAAATAGGTATTAAAATATTTAATATATTCTATTTAAAAAATATAACTCTGGTTTGGTCCAAGTTATTATGCCGGCTCTTTATATTATCTGTAGGTATAGGTGTTTTCAGTTGATAGACTCTGGACACGAACACAGTCACGCTCGATTTTCAAATACTATTGAGCAAGATGTCCTTATTTTCACACTTCGCCAAAACTTTTTACCTATCTTTATAATTCTTTTGGACACAATTTTCTTATTTTTCGTTCTATTTCAATTTTTTTACCACCAAAAATTAAATATGGTTCAAATGTAACGGGTGGTGGTGATTTTTCAAAAATCGCGCATGCTCTGATTTAGAATGGTTGGGAGCAGTTTTAGATGGGACATACGTAATATAATTTACTGTGTTTGATGTATTCCGGATAAAAGGCTGTGCCAATAAAGCAGCAATTTCTGCCAGATTACCTACTTCGGACGGAACTATAGAATATAACTTCCCCACTATTAATCAACTGCCTCGTGCGAAATTGGAAACGGCGGAAACCTCCAATAAAAGTCTGGAAAGAAGAAGAAATAAAGACCCTGGCAGGATATTAAAAATCGTCAATCATGTGCATAGGTATATGCAAATCTGCTAACCATAACCGTTCTCTGCTCTCTCCAAAAACTAATGCTTAACGGGCCCTATAGGGCGGATATTGTAGCATACTTCAAGGATGATGTCTCGTTTTATGGTGCAGTCCAGAGGCTGTTAACACGAATCGTCCTTACGGGATAACGATATTGCCTCGGCTAGTTTCCGAGTAATTTAGTTTAGGCCATATTTTACTTCCAAGTTAGTGGTTAGTGGTTAGTGCAAAAATAATCCAACATATTTTATTGGTTTTACAATATCAACACCAATCGATAATATAAAATTCATAAAAACAACAGCTAATATTGTGTTTTCGAGACAAAATGCAGAGGAAAAAAGTTTCTTAAATAGAAGGGCTACACAAATCATGTTTTGTTATACGTAAAAATGATCCACAAAAAAGTTCGAGCAAAAAAATTAATAGAGGTTGTTAGTTTTTACCCTCTTTTAGGGCAGTGTGTAAGTAAATAAACTACACTACTTCCAGTAAGTAGATAACACATACCAAATTTCAAATTTTTAAGTAGCGCCATTATTGAGATATAAATAACAAAATACTTTTGGGTCACCCTGTAAACCCGAATAACTTGGCAAGGAAAGCCCAAATCAAAAAATTTTATATGAAAGACCCCTCTTAAAACCACCTGCCAAACACCCCTTTAAAGTATTTACTATACATTCTTATTCACCCTGTATATTTAATTTGATTGATTATCTTAAAGCATTTAAAATAAGCTGAAACGTAATATTTATAAACAAAATATAATATATATATAAATACAATATATAAGTAGTACGAGTATAGTAATTGTCGATGTACTTGTTCTTTGAAAATACATTGGGGTAGATAATGGAGAGATGGATTTTTCTTCACTTATAGCAGCTTGTAGTTCACTGGTTTCATTTAAATTGATGGTACTTAAATACTAATTTTTACCTTTTCTTGGCTTAGTTGTAAATGTTTATTTGCATATCCGTCAGTTTGATCAAGATTGCCTGAAATAAGTAGATACATTTTATTATTTAAACAAACGATTATACAGATCATTGATTGAACCAATAAGATTCAAAAATTCCGCTCTTTTCTCGGTTTGATGATTTTTCCGTTTTCTTCTAATACTCCTACCAATTTCTACATTTATATCATGTTTCTTTTCGTTCAGTTTTCAATAATTTTTTATTTTTTATTTGCCAAATCTTTTATCTTTTCGTAAAGCGCCTGGTTGGTGGTACGATGATTATGAAGGTAATCGGTATAATTTGCATTGGCATAATAGACCGGGAGATAGTGACAGATTTTTGGACGTGATTTTACTCAGTATGGGCAAAGGGCATTATGTGGCACATATTCTCACAATAATAAGGTATGAATCAAAGAGTCATCCTGGGTTCTTCATGTGAAAAACTGAGTTTTCAATTATTCGAAAAATATGCGTTTTGATATGATTTTATACAGGCTGCCATGTTTTTTATAATGAAGTTCAAATAGAAAATACCTCGGAAAACCATAGGCATACCGTTAGGGTGGGTCCAAAGGGCTATTATTGCCACGTGATCTTGTATTTTAATAATTAATTTTTCCACGTTTCTGAACAGGTTGCCAATGAGAAGTATGCAAGTTCTTATTATGAAAATGCCGAAAAAAAGGATGGCATACCTTTCGCGCATGTCCAAGTACTGTTTAAATTGAATGTTATTTAATCATTTAAACGAGTTGTTCGATGTAAGGTGTACTTCGACATGCGCGAAAGGTATGCCATCCTTTTTTCAGCATTTTCATAATAAGAACTTGCATACTTCTCATTGAGTCGGGAGTCTGTGTGACCGAATGTGTAATTGACTATATATCGCTAGTATTATTTAAAACTGATTGTGTTCCAAGAGCCGTTAATTTGGTTAATTTTTATTTGCGATAGAGCGACAGCGTTTAGTTTATGCCTTGCTTTTTTATATAAAATTTCGTAGTCAAATTCTTCTAATCGTAATCTCTATCTTATTAATTTTGAAGAAGATTCTTTTAAGTTAAAAAGCCCATACTGAAGGGCAATCTGAAATTTTTTTCCGTATAAGTAGGGTCAAAAGTATTTACATGATGCCCATACTATTCCTAGGAGTTCTTTTTCTATAGTTGAATACTTTTATTCGGTTGTATTTAGTGAGCGGAAACCGTAAGCTATAGGTCTATAGGGTTGTCGTTTGGGGGTGTTCCTTAGGATAAAACAGCACCTAATGGCAACATTTGATGCATCTGCCGTCATAAAAGTATAAAAGTTTTTTTTCCACACAGGTAATTGTAATATCGATGAATTTATAAATAATGATTTATTTTTAAGTCTTTCTTAAGGCTATATGCCTTGATATGATTTTAGTCAGGTTACCATGTGTTTTAAAATGAAGTTCAAAATAAAAAATTCCTCTGAAAACCATAGGTATACCGTTAGTGTGGGCCCAAAGGGCTATTATTGTCACGTAAACTTGTATTTTAATAATTACATTTTCCCCGTTTCTGGACAAGCTGCCAGTGATAAGTATATGCAAGTTCTTATTATAAAACTGCTAAAAAAATATGGCATACCGTTTGCTCATGTCCAAATACAGTTTAAATTGAATGTTATTTAATAATTTACACGATTTATTCCATGTAAAGTGTACTTGGCAACGAAGACAAAAACAGAGACAAGATAAAATCTTTGATGTGAAAAGGTTGTTTCAAAAGGTTCCAATTGTTAATTAAATCTGCGGCTCTACCTGTTAAAAAGGGAGGTATTTAATGGATGCTTTGGTCCGTCCCGGTGGTGGTCTAGGAGTTCTTTTCCAGGCGGACACGTGATGTCCGGATCTTCAATGCTCGATGCAAGAAAACTTTTTCCGTCGTAGCGCGTTTTCGCGTCTAGCTGACAATCCTAGCGGTGGATTTTTTGCCACTGTTTTTGTTTTTTCCGACTTGCTACAATCCGAGCGACTGCGCCAGTTTTCGTTTGGCCGAAAACGATTTGATTTCGATCATCTTTCAGACCTATAGAAACCAGTATACTGTTTTTTGTACACACAGTATAGGCAAGGATTAGGTGTATAGGTATACATTCAAAATCCGCCATCTACATGCGTTATTTTTTTTTTGACTTGCCATTAATACCCTATGTGTACGTATATAATAAGGTATATAAATTGTACAACATGGCCACCTCCCAAGTAGGTAGGTATGTGTTTTTCTGAATACGTTTGGAATAATTATTTGGAATTGTTATACTACTTTTTTTGCGGTAATAAATATACCCCGACACCGAATATTTGTTTGCTTGTTATTCTAAGCGCCGTTTGCCAACTATTCCAACCCTCTCCCGAAAACAATAATACCGGAATGCGGCACTGAATTTTAAACCCGTTTTTTCTCGTGCGAAAGCCAGGAAAAAATCTCATTAAATTGGGAATTTAAGCTGCCGGTATCGCCCACGTAAGCCCGTATTAAAGGCAATAATTTTGGCGCCGTTTAAACGATCTATAAACAACACTTGCCGCCCTGAGCGCACTTTTAATCCTTTAAAAATTACATTTTTACTTGCCGATATTAAAATCCTAACGAATTGCCAAAAACGTTTAAAAAGTTCAGTTCCCGATCCAAGTAAGAATTCTGTAATGCATTTTCCCATGAGTAATAATTTGTCTGGTTATCCCTATCGTATTGTAGAATAACTGGATTAAGCCCTCCGAGTAGTTGTTTCTATCTTTTTAATCCATCCACCCAGGATTGTAGCCTACGCCCATCTGATGATTCTCAAAGAGGATGAAACCAGTAATGGGCTGGCTGGGATCATTGTGCCTGCAGCGAGTCAGGACATGTCCCAACAAAAATAGCAATATCTTTGACGTTACGTTGGCTAAGGAGAAAACTTTGATCTGCAATATTTATCAAATTGTTCAAGCCTAAAATATTATATAGCTTGATTGTCCCAGAGCACATCCTTTTTTCTTGTCTTAAATCAAGAAAATTTTGCAATATCGGTCTATTATTATAGCAGCCTCGGAAATGCTGTGGAAGTGTTTGTAGAAAAAGATATACATGTTGTTCGATTTCAAAAACCTAAGTTTCCATTTTTCTCCACTTCACTATCTACAAAATTTGTCGTCATTGCAAAATTCTGGTCGGATACGCCTGCCGCTTATAGGTACTTTCGATCGAAAAATATGAGTAAATAGAAATTCGAAAAAGTTGTTTTTTTCGGAGTGATCTTTTTTCGAGAATCGATTAAGTTTTGCTATGCTATTATTTTACATAAGAAGTTCAATTTCGACCTACTTTCGGTTTATACGGGTAAAACTGCGTCGAGTAAGCCTGTTTCCAGACAATTTTAATTTTTCTGCGCAGTGAATTTTCGAGGGGTCTAATTTTATCTTATACTTACATATCGAGGCGCAGCGTCGATTGGCTCAAGGGGGAATGTTGCAGCTCTGTTTCGGTGCAAATGGCTTTCAAGGTCAAATATCAAGTTCGGTTTTTTAGTTGTAGATATTTCCGGATCGGCTGGAGTAGGTTTTCGAGATCAGCGCGAACGTATTCAGATCCCCTGAGATCGATTTTCGGTCATTTTGATTTTGCGAAGCAGTATCCATAAGCAATTTCCACGATTTTCTACAAACTTTGTGCTGCGTCCGAATTAAGCGTAATTCTTGGTCATTTAATGACTACCTGATACGAGTTTATTTAATTGTCTTAAAATTAAATTCCCGTTTTTTGATGAAAGTAATATGACAAAATAATTAAAATCCAAGTTGAGTAGTATGTCCAACATTTTGGTATTAAAAAAAATAAAAAAACCTTTTTAAAAACAACTTTTATTTTAGCCATCTACTAAAACGAATAAAATATGTTTAAGTTGTCGTTAAGATAATTCAAAGTCAAATTGCGACAAGTTTTTTGTAAATCAAAAAGTTTGTGGCGCGAATTGTAAAGAAAATACATACTTTGACAAGCGGCAAGCAGGTACTTGCATATCAACCAATCACTTCTATAATAAAATTAATTAGTACCTACTTTTTTTTATGAACATTTCGCCAGACAAGCTTTTTGATGTATTAAAACTTTAATCTAATTTGGCATTGAATTATATTTTTATTTTCTATTTTATTATTAGAAGTATCTCACAAAATTTAGAATACAGCTGAATCTTTGTACGAAAAATGTGGAAGAATTTACGTTATTAACTAAAGCTGACCTGATGTTTTTATGGCATATGGAATTGCTTGGAATCACTATGGAATTTTTAACCTTTTATGTAGATTTCAATTTCGATTTTTTTTATAAAGCATGGTGTACTGGTGTGCGGGCCAATGTCAGTTGTAATGTTTAAAACATTGAGGCGGGTAACATTAACCATAACCACAAATATTTATATATGAGTTATTCATTCTTCCTTTCTAGTATTTTCAAAAAAATTTAGTTTTTCCAACTCTTCAATTTTTTAATGTATACATGTACATGCATTTATAGACGGTAATGCATGCCCCACTCTTTAATGTGATTTATATTTTAATCATTCGATTTCAAAGTGAACCTTGTATTACCTCGCATAAATAGTCTTAAAAATCAATCTAGTTTCAAAAGTGGCAAAAACGGCGGGGCTATGCTTCGTAATACTTTATTCCATTCGTCAATAACAACTATTACTCAAATAAGTATATTTACCTAAGTAATTCTACTTTTCTGCCTAACTATATTCACAATATTGTTTGCTGCATTTGCTTTTCATTGAAAACATCTATAAACATGATTGGTAAAAACTTTCTCCGTTATCGGCTATACCTCCTAATGCACACATAAAAAAAAATCTAAAGGACAAGGATAAAAATTATGAAATAAAACACAATTTCCTGCCATATTTTTCTATATTATAGCTGTACTCTAAATAGACTTTTATATGTGTCAAAATTCGCAAACGAATTAAGGAGTTCTTCAAGTTTACATAGTTTCCAGAAGAAAAAATTATGCATGTTTTTGCAGCACAATACCAATTCAAAATAAGGTTGTCAATATCATGTCGTATGATGGCTTCCATTCATTTGAAAGGCACTCAAATATTTGTTGGTCTGTTTGAAACTCAATATTTTGCACCAAAAGTCTTCGTCCGAGCATATCCCATAAAATTGTTCGATGAGATTAAGGTCGGGGGATTGAGAAAGTCAAGGCAAATCATTAATTTCATTGTCCTGCAGAAATGCGCGCACGGCTCTTGCCGCATGGGGACGCGCATTGTCGTGCATTAGTTGAAATTTTGGTCCAATTCTATCAGCATATGGAACAACAATAGGCTGAAGAATAATGTTTTGATAATCAATGGCATTGAGATACTGCTCCAACCAAATGAGATTAGTTGTTCCGCCGATGTTGATACCGCCTATACCATGATCGTACCTCCTTGAATGGTGTGAAGCGCTCGAACAGCTGCAAGGCGTTCCCCATTTCCAGGACGTCTCCACACTAAAATACGGTTGCATTATGAGTTGCTAGAAATGCTCGTAGTCGTACTGTAAGGTAAGGTACTTTGGGCCACGATACACTTACCCACGGTATGTCACTAACGAATCCGAAAACAAGGCAACTCTGCGCATCTACGTCAGTTGCGAATCACGAATTCTAAATAATGCAGCGGCTGCGGGTGTGTTTTACGATTTTTTATAGTTTACAGTTTAATGTGTCAAGAAAAAAAAGTGTAAACAACTGACTAATCGTCAGTCCAGCTCGACAGTCCTTTGAAATAGGCTAAAAATCTCGGGATGTGCAGTCAGCGTATGTGCAGTCAGCGTATCAAATTAAATGTGTTTTTTATCAACAGAATATTCATTCATTTATCTAGTAATAAATTCTACATATTTTTAACAACATTTACTTAAAAGAAATAAGCAAAAACCCATAAAAAATTATCTATTGCTGTGTAAAACATATGGAGCAATTTAAATTCTGATTCGCAACTGACGTCACAAGATGCGCAATGACATACCGTGGGTAAGTGTATCGTGCTTTGGGCTTTAAAGATGTTGTTTAGCCTCTTTTGGCGATTTGCCCGGGCGCCAGTAGTGGTCTTTTCTCGGTCCAGAGTTGGTTGAGCCAGGGAGGTGTGCAGGGTATGAAATTAAGTACCGAATAACAATTGAACCCGTATATTGATTACCCTATTTTTACAAATAAATAAAGAACTAAAAATTAATTATTTTTTACAAAATCAAATCCGTCTTCTTCCTCGGCTCGGGCGTTTTCAATCGGTAAAGGTAGACTAAGTCACCTGATGGAATAAGCGGTCACAGTTTTATTACCAGCGGACTGGGGCCCGGCGGTGAGATACCGACCTCCAGCGCCATCTGTCCGCGGCCCTGGTGGACACACTTGAACTAGCAGCCGCCGATTAGATGCGTCCGTGGTGCCCTCGGTCGGCGGGTCGGACGGACGTAGCGATGACGCGAAGCGACGATAGAGGACTAGGCCTTCGCGGTGAGATGTAGTCGGAAAATCAGGGAGAAAAGCGTGGCAACTTTGTTAAAAACTGTGATTGATGAAGAAAGAAGAACAGGTGCGGTAACCTCGTTACAGTACTATTTTTTTAATATTTAAATACGAAATAATTAGCAAAATATTCCCATTTTTGTATTTGTCCCTTAGATTCTTTTGATGTGTGTATTTTCAACCTGAAAGTAATGCTGGTTGCGGATTATTCACTGACATAATTTGTTTACTAAATAATTTCGCATTGGACGCTTATGGATACACCCTTGCTGGGATACGTCTATTTTTTAATTTTATAGCTATCTTATTGGTCGATCTAACAATGCGATAAATTATCGGCAAAAAGAAATCGCTGTGCAAAAGTAGCGATTATTAAATTTTGCCCCCCCCCCCCTTTTAACAGCCACTTTTGTGGCCAATCTTTAAGATAGAAGTTCATATACCATGCACGTGCAAATTACCAATAGGTATACATATATTGAAAAGGAGCTAATTTACTAGAATAAGCTAATTTGCCAGTAAGGATTAAAAGAGGGACCATCAAATTATGGTAAATATCAAACACTTGGTGTGTCATTATTATGATCTACATCTACAGCATTATGTTAAAAACAAATATAATTAAACTTTTAAATGTGAAAAATATGAGTAGATACCTACCTACTTACGATTTCTCTGTTTATAACAGTGAGTATGGTATTATCAACGATATAGGAATAGATACATTACTAAAGGCAACTTAACTTGTTTTGTTTCATGATTTTAAAAAGATATTATTGTTGGCATATTCAATAAGGTTTTCAGTTTTTTGATAAGATTTAGGTTATTTTGTAAATATAAATTTCTCAAAGCATATAGACGACATAGGTACAAGTCTATAACAAACTATTTATTATGCATTAAAAAATAGAAAAGACTGAATTTAAGAAATGACCGCTAATGTAGAAGCAAAACAAAACAGTGTTATTTGTAGTACCGTGAGTCATCTCCATTCGTCTATATCGTTAGGTATTACTATAATCACTGCGGTTTATAAGCATTTCTAAATGTTTTCGGGACCACTTCGCTACTATTTGAACTTTACAATCCCCGACCCTGACTGAAAACGTTCTACCTTGCTTGAAGGTGCACAACGGCCCGGCGCGCCCCCCACCTGACCACCACCCGCGCCCACCATGCACGGCTCGGGCGGCCCGAAGCTGGTCAAGACGGTCAGCGCCGCCGAGCTGCACCGCAGCAACAACATCATAGTGGTCCGCGGCGCGCGCGCCCTAGATGGCGCCACCGGCAGGGTGGTGCTGCGCGCCGCCACCGGCGACCACGTGCTGGCGCTCGACGAGTCCAGCAGCGGAGAGGGGAAGGTGTTGCAGGTGCACGCCCTTAAAACGGTGAGCTAACCAGACGGACAGGGGCTTGCAGTGGTGTTCTATTGGGAATTAAGGCTAAGCGATACGTCACCTGGTGGCCAAATGTAGAACTAATCTCGATGACATTCCTTATTTCCTGTCCCATGTGTTTACATTTGCCTGCCGTAAATTTCACCATTTTTATCACATTTTTATTGATATTTTTCTATTGAGCTGTGTGTTACATCTATGTTTATTGTTATTAAATTCAATATCTATGCGATAGGACGTTGGTTTTACCTGGATAGTACAAAGAAGACCAAGCTAAGGAACATGGCTTGTAACAACGGTTATTGTGTGCCCCCGTGCCAAAAACAATACTGAGAGAAAGTTAAGCTTTATGCGTTTCCTAGGAAAAACCCAGGAAAAGTTTATGTTGAGACTAAGACTAATAATGGGATAAAAGAGTTAACTTAAGCAGATTTTTTTCTAAAAACAAAAACACAACCGCTACAAAACAAACAAGTAGTAGTAGGTATTCATTTTTCAATGGACATGGCTCGATATAGGTACTTAATGTCTGTTTTTTCTTGGAAACCTTATACACCTGGTCAATAATAGTAATAATAGTATTATAAAAGCCGAAATATGCTTGCATCGCCCTCCAGCAACAATGCATTTTTTGCCGAATTTTAGCAGTTCGAACCTTTAAGTCACTAATTATCTGATGGAAATCTGACTGCAAAGCACATGTTTTGCAGGCAAAACGCAAGAGTTTAATAAAAGTAGGTATCCCATTCGTTCATGCCGTGCAAAATAATTTGCCCTGCAGCAAATACTTTCTCCGTCTTTTTCCCCTTCAACTACTGATCTAGAGTTAATATTGTTAGGTAATATTGACACAAACTACAAGGCTAAGGGTTATCCGAGCCATTTCTGTTCTGAAAATTCTCGAAGACAGGAAGAAATACGAAAATTGAGTACACACCTGCCCTAGAAACAACCTATAACCACTGTTGGTTTTATGAACCTATCTCAACAAAATTAACAACAACAAATATATACAAATATAAAATAACAACATATAAACAATAAACAAACAAAACAATTACAAAAATACACAGGAAAACTAAATAAATTGTTAAAAATCGTCGACCGAAAAAGTGAGGTTATGAAACAGCAAAGTTTACACCAAATAGGAAAAATTTTATTAGAGTTTTTTTAGTAATCTGATTTCCGGCTATTTTGGTGCGTGTTTTGGGTACATTATTGTGGTTAAAGAGGGTCGTCACAGCCCATGCCTGTCAAAAATGACATTCAAAATTAAAAATTAGGAAAAATTGGGTTTGCCTTGAAAATATTTTTGTTGTGTTGGTATTAGATTATTGTGCCTTTGTGCCAATTTTTAGAAAGATATCAGGATAATAACCTAAGAAAAATAACGCCATATTTGGGCATAAATTGACCCTGAGAGGTGCATTTTCTCTTAAATGGTTTCCCTTTTCTTTCTCAAATCCAAAACTCTGAGTACATTAGAATTAAAGTTTGCACAAGAAGTACACATTAGAACATTTACATTTTAAAAAACGCCAACAACGGTCCACAATCCTATAGAGTTGAAATGTGTTTGGGTTCGATTTTATGAATGTAAAACCAAGTAAAAAAAAATCGTCCAAACAAAATCGTCCATACGTTCATCATAACAAAACTTCTGTTGCCGTAGGCCATATTTTCTGGGCTATTATGATTGGATAGGTGGATGGAACCAAAACAAAAAAGCAAGAATTACTTTCACCATCACATCCATCCCGAAGTCAGCCAATAGTTCAACACTAACTTGTAGCACAGAAAATATAGCCTACAGCAAAACAAGTTTGATAGCTCATTCTTCCAAACCCGAAGGCAGCTGCTGCGGGCGTTGCCGATTCTCTTTGTCGAACCGCCCGCCGTCGATCTTTGCCACTGTTATCTCTATCGATATAGGGAGGAGATGCACAATCCGGCAATATGGCCGTTGACCGTTAATGTCAAAACCAGACCTAGTTCCCTCGCCATCTTTTACAGAGTAGCATTAGCTGTATTCGAATTTGCACTTGCGTACATGGAAGGAAGGCCGCCGGCTTTCTTCCGTACTCTAAAATATTAAATTGGGCCAGACTTCTGTTGCCGAAGGCTATATTTTCTGTACTTGTAGACATGTTCCTGGTTAACATTAACTGTGTGCCTCCCAAAGAGCGGCTCATCCAACCAAATCTGTAATTTTTCATTTTCGGTTCGATGGTGATGTTGATGCTTCTGTTTCCTCAGACGTAGCGGTGTTAAGTCGTCTGCTCCGCAGGTAACTCTATGTAATGTGGAGCTGTTAGCCCGCCTTTGAAACTAATTGCGAAGATTTAATATTTCTTGTTCTAATTGTTGTTACATCGGTCTTCATTGTTCTATGGATTATCTTTTAAGCCTATTTCGCCCCCGCAGATACACTTGTATGTATCTTTCTTGTTGTATGTTCATTGCCTCGATCTCCTGACCGCCCCAATATGTGAGCGCCTTATTGTTCTTGATATAGTGAAACCGTATCTGGTCGAGTTCAACCGATGAGATAGTAAGTTCATCTCAATGAAGAACCACAGTGGCATCTCCTTAGAAAATTTTCTTTCTAATAGGAATTGTGCCAGTCTCGATGTTATTGCTTGCGAACTTTATACGTCTTTTTAAAATTGTCATGATGTTGTTCCGTTCTCAGCGAGGATACATTCGATGCCAGAACGTAATTACTTTGTATAGTCTGGGAAAATAGGGCAATCGGGCGATCTTCTGTGTTCGGCCCGTCCTTTGGCAATATTGGTATGTTATGTTGCTCCTTGCGTAAGAAGCAATGGCATTTTCAGTGCATCGAGTTAAGCTTCATTTTCTTTAAGATAGTTGTGTATGCGTGCACCATAATTTTTAAACCAGTAATTTTGGATACGATCTTGACCAGGCGCCTTCCAGTTGTGGAACTCCTTCGAGACGTCATCGCTCTTAAAATGGCTCGTGTTTCATCTGGTTATAATTCTGACCTATCTCGCGTTCTTCGCTTACCCAACTGGTTATTGAAATTGCATAGCGCTGGTGTCGCTAACGCATTTCTCCAGGAACCGTCAATCTGTTCTCAGATAGGTTATAGCTATTACTTGCCTCGGTTCCGATATGGCTATTACTTGCCTTATTCACGCTACAATTCAAAATGCTAACACTGGATTGATTGAGCTAGGGATCTCTTAAGATAGAGAGAATCCCTTCTTGGCTTTCCGTAATGTTTATCTGTGCTGTTTGGATATACTCCAACGCACAAGTTATTGAACTTATGAAACACGGCCTATATTAAGTGACCTTTAAATTGTAGTATTAAGTACGACAGTAGTAAATGGAGCTGGTTTGAATTTTCTTTCAAGAGCCCATGTATATATACAGTGGCAATTCTAAAAGTGTCGTCTGTCGAACAATGAGTAAGTATATAGACATAATAAGAAATCATGTATGTATAAGTGGAATAAGTATAAAGGACCTTCACACCTATCTTTCTTATACTTATTTTGATTTCTTATTGCGGCTATATTCTAACTATATTCTTATATATAGTATGAGAGGTCCTTAGACTTAAACCCAAGTTTTTGATTCCCAAATATCTTATAGCAATTTTTATCGTGACAGTTACCTAGTCTGTTTATTTTGTGCTACTATATGCATAGTAAGGATTTTCATTTCAGATACAACAGGGTGACGTTCGTAAAGGCGTCTTAGTGCAAAGCGTGAAACGCCTCAGCAATGCTCCAATTTTGTTGCTCAGTGGCGGTGAAGGCGCTGGTGGGCACATACTCATCCACACGGCACCAGTGGACGAGTCTAAAAAGGATGATGGTGGGAACGACAGCATCACAGAAGTGGCGAATTCCGCCAGAGTGCAGGACTTGCATGAAGCGGAGACCAGTGGGAGCAACAGGGGGGCTGCTACGCCGATAGGATCAGGTGAGTCTCGTTAAGCATATAAGGGTTGCAGCGTAAATGCAAATGCCTACCAAGTTCGGTATTTATCAAAATTTCAGATTTAAATATTTTTAATTTGTAGGTATCTCTCTAAAATTTGAAATATTAGGGGACTTATGCATTTTCTGACCTTTCTGTAGATCCATGGAGAAACTACCCTATGCCTATTTACGATGAACGTCTACCCACCTTTGAAACATTCAGTATGTAGCCATGCCAATGACGTCAGAACCTTGACGTCATTGAGCCATGCATTCCATTAGACATTAGACATTGGATGCTGGTTCACTCTGTCAGTTACCAATGATAGTTTGTCCCATAAGCCCTTATGTTTGTTGTACATTTAGGACGTTAAATTTCATATTAATAACAAAAAAGTTTTGTTTTAACCAAGGAAATACGATGGGTATTAAAATTATTTTTCCATTTAGCGGGAATTCTTAATTAATAATTATAATAATGATTTATTCATAAAAAGATCAAAATGGGTACGTATTATTATATATGAATTATCTATCGATCATTACTCTAAGTGTATACCTACTTTGGAACCATGAACATATAATGCAAATTTAATTTTCTATATAGCAGGACATGCCCATTGCCAATTGTAAGATAATTATTCGAAATATCTGACTAACATAATAAACCAAAAACATTATTTCAGTAATATGTCTAACTGCCTCACTGTGTTTAATTTAGGTTGGAAACTCTAATGGCTATCGGCAAATAAACTGGGGAACTAATAAGAAAACGAGAAGGGGGATCCGTTTTTATCTCGAATGTCGTGATTGGGGGCCGTTTTGCTTTTTTATTCGTTTTTATGGCTGTGGTAATTCCCTTAATCACGACACAGATGAATAATTTGATTTCGTCTGAAAATCGGATTTTTTACAATTCCCTCTGATTTATTTCTTGATATGCGTCACGAAACATCGGAAATATAATAATAAAAAAACTAATTGTTGGAAGTTCGTTCATTTTCAACATATTTGGGTGATTTAGTGTTTAACAGGACCCAATGTATTAACCGCAAATGTTTGAAAAGTTTTTTTTATATATCTTCGCACGCAAATCTGCAGACTTTTAAATTTTAATTTCATTATGAAAATTCTCTAGGCACTTCCTACTTCCAAGAATCTAAAGTAATTTTTTTCATAAAAAAAATCCATAATAGTACCATATTTTTTTAATAAAAATAAAAAAAAATTGCGGGACATGGAACATGGAAATAAATTAAAAGTTCTTAAGATTTTCAATTGAACCTATATAGCCGAAGGAAACTTACCTTAACACTGATTTAACACTTAGTAATTCTAAAACTATGATAATATAATGATAAGATATTTCATTTTGCTTCGTTTTTGAGAAATCAGCAATGCAACAACAAAACAATGACTTGCAATAAAGTGGTTTTTATTTTTTTCTATCGAAAACGAAGCGAGATATGAAAAAAGTTGTATTCTTAGTTTCTTAATGCGAGAAAAATATAAAAGTTTTAAAAAAGTCAGTGGGGCACATTTTTTTCATGGTGCCCCCCCCCCGGGACACCACTGGACCTTATAATTTGAATCTACTTAGGGCTAAATTAACCCCTCTCTACTGCCATATTTAAACAAAATCGGCTAAAAGAGTATTAAGATGTTGAAAAAAATATATTTTTTAAAAGTTAGACACGCTGTATCTTGAAAACGAAGCGATACCGGACCTATGTTTATAAGTATAAACTTTTCGTCTTACAATCATTCAAAGAATCACCCCTTGAAAACAAATTTGTTGAAGTTATTTTTTGAGTTACACGTTTAAAGTTTCGTTCATTCAGTGTTAAGAATTTATGAATTTTCGAGGCAACTTGAAAAAGTTGTCTTTCAATCAGTTTGGTGGCGAAAAACCGAATTAAAAATTAAATGGATCTGGTTGCGCCACAAATAAATTTTAGAAAATATCACCCCTTGAAGTTTCGCTACGTACCTACTTAAATAACACCCTGTATACACACTTTTTGGAATGAAGAACTTTGGACTATGCTGTATTCAATAGCTGGCTCTACTTGGCTTTATACCTTATGCCCCGGTGACTTTTTCTTTTGCAAACTCGTCCGTATATTTTGTCATTATTTTTCCCGAAGAATACACAGCTCATTAATTATTATTACTTTCGAAAGGGCACCTCGAAATTAATATTAGCCCCATAAAAACGGGGCGGGTGGCGGCCCGCGGCGTGCCGTAATGTGCATCATTTTTTATTCCCGAAACTGGGCTTTTTGTCAGTCGACGAACCTTTGGAATTCATCTTAAAACACAGGGATATAAACGCCATTATTTAAAGATGTTCTGCACGACCCCCTAACGATGAGCGATGACTTTACATATTGAATAAAATGAATTGCCGCCGTCCTCCTAAACTAGTTTTTTCCGGGCTAACGCCATCAGCTTAAATTTCGTTCGAAACGGGAAGTTATAGTTTTATTCTCTACCTGAATTGATTTATCAAAAGGCTTACATCGATAGAGAATAAACCAGTATATTCATAGAAACAGGAAAAACATATATAAACGTGACAAAAATATCTTATCAAATGTTTCACAATAGAAAATTGATTTGCATAGAAAACTCTTGAATTGCCTTCACGAAGTCCATATTGAAAAGATGTACAGGCTGTCCACCCTATAAGGTCACTGGCGATTTTCTCAGCAATTTTCGAAGTAAATTTATAGTTCAAAAACTAGTCTCGCTTTTTTTTCAAGGAATATAACGCCTCTGAGAAAAAGAAACTTGGACGTTGAACAACAAATTTTTCACAGCGATACAAAATGGCGGATGATTATTTATTCGATTATAGGAGGTTAAAGGGGTAAAAAGTCAATGTCTGCTTTTTTAATCTCATTTCCGGATTTAATTTTTTTTTAGAGATAATAATAATAATCCTCACAATACTCCAAACTATAGGATAATCCCTATGTCTTTTAAAATAAACATTCCATGGATATTAATATTTTTGCTCAATTTGAGTTTTCTATATTGCGCGATAAGTTGGCCATGGATGCCGATTTCAGCACTTAGCTGTCCAAAATTGCCACATTTTTGTTCCTTGAGTTTTTTTTTGTATCACGCAAAATAGGCGAGAAAATTCCGGTGGTAATCCTAAAAATCATCCTGTATAATACGTAATACAAATGCGACAATAACTTGGTGCAAAATTCACCATGGTCACTACGACTTCATAGACGCCCTAAAACCACGCCCAAAGTACACCCTAATTGTAAACGATAATAGAATTTAAACATTTTCAAAAAACAATCTCCCGAAGATCTAAAATCTAAAAGCTGTATACATTGTGTTCCATGTTCCATGTTCTCCGTAAAATTTATTCTTCATCCGATTTTAGCCGTTTTTTTTTACTAAAAATAGGCTACAAAGAACTTTTACGTTGGTGCAAAATTTCAGGTCATAATCTCCATTTTCAAGACCGACTACGAATAAAACATTAAGAAAATCATTTAGCGATTTATTTATTTCAAATCCGACACAACAGTGTTTATCAGGACACCCCAAATCCCCTACATACCAAATTCGAACAAAAAATATTCTATTCTACAGAGTACCTACCAAAGTTGAGCAAAATAGGAATTTTGAAGGCATCTGGCAAGTCAAGTGTGCCATGAAATCCCTTCAAAGCAATTGAACAGGACCACTCAAAGTGTTGCTGTGCAAAGATTCAATTCAAATATGTACAGGGTATTTTTTTCTGGGTCATCTCAAATTGCTCAGTTTTTATGAAACTTTATATGGGTCAAGAATACTCTGGAATTTTTGAAAAAATATTAATAAACACAAGAGTAGGTAATTTTTTTTTTACAAATGCTAACCAAGAAATAAAAAACAATATAAATTACTGGATCCTTCTCAATAAAGTCAATGTCTAGGATGATATTTTTTCTGTAAGTGTCCTGTTGTGGCACACCAGCCGCCTTGACTCATATGGACTGGCAGGCTTCTGTATTTTGTTCGTTTATAATGTCTGGGGTGGTTTTGATATACTCGATTTTTCATCTGTATAAAATTTAAAAAATTCTGAGTTGGCACAGAGAAAAACACTTTGTATATTTTTTATTGGATCTTTGCACAGCAACATTGTGAGTGGTCCTGTTCATCATCCAACAGTTTCGAAATAATTCCATGGCGCACTTGACTCGTCAGATGCCTATTTTGCTTAACTTTGGTACCTACTCTGTAGAATGGAACTACCTGTATATTTTTGTTCGAATTTGGAATGTAGGGGTTTTGGGGTGTCCTGATTACCGCCGTGGTGTCAGATCTTAAATAAAAAATCGCTAAATTATTTTATTCATTTTTTACTAGAACAAAAATCGTAGTAGGCCTTGAAAATTGATATTAAAACCTGAAATTTTGCACCAACGTAGAGTTTTTTGTGACCTATTTTTAGAAGAAAAAACCTGCTAAAATCGAAGGCAGAATAAAAATTTTACGGGGGTGTTTCCACTTAAAATGGAACACAGTGTAAGTCTAGACTTGAAAAACACTTGTGTCTTCATTGATGCGTGTATGGTGTTAAAAATGGACATACTTTTTAAAAAATTAACTTTCATTTACTATTTCCCTAAAATTTCTAATATTTCTGGATACATACCTACTTTTCTTTACCGTGCTCTGTAAAATTATGCCTATTTAACGTGTCTTGCAAAATATCCACATTAAATTTTATTGTACAATATGGATTTTATAGTTTATACTTACACAAATAATAAAGTTCTACTTTATGTGTTCCAAGACATTTTTATGTCGCGTTATAAAAAGTGTACTGACTTTGTTTCGCCGGCATATTTATGTACTCACCCTTGTGTAATACCTATTACACACTATTACCTAGTTGTTTATTATACCAATAACCTTTTTATGATTACTTGGTAGTTGAGATTTTGGATGGCGCTAACAAAAGACAAATCGTCCAGTTATGTCATATTTTACGATGTCTGCTCGAGATTTAATGAAAACGCAAGAAAGTATGGAAACTTTCAGAACTAACTCTGTTCTCCGTTAGAGGACTTGTAACCTACTATTTCCACATCACTACTTGGGCATTTTTTTATTGGAAACTTCCATTGGCCGAATATAATGTTGATGAATTTTTTCGGGATACGTCCAGCGTAGGAACTGCTGTATTCGTGAAATCTTAAGCTTCCGTCCATGATTTCAAGGAACGTCTTCAGGGTAGTGGCGTGCCCAGAAATTGTGTCTGGGGGGGGGGGTTAGGAATGGAGGTTTAGGGGAGGGAGAATGGGAGGAGGGGGGGGGGAGAAAAATCTAAAACTGGTAGTTAAAAAATATACTAAAAATTAAAAAACTATTCTTAAAAAGGAACAAAACTGATTTTAATAAACCTACAATCCAAAATCAAGTTTTCGTTTTTTGGATTTGGACTTGGACTAAGAGTTCCGACTACTATCCGACCTGAAAACATCCCATATAGCATCTAATATTTTTTGAATATACAAAATAAGTTCCTAATGTGCAAAAAATATTCCCGGATATTTATAAAACATTGTTAAAATATCTTAGAAATATGTTCAGTAAGTGCATAATATATCCAAGATATTTTTTAAGCGCAGATACAAATATATTAGATGGATGTCCAAATGATGTATATTTCCACAATATCTTGTGTAACATATTCCTAACTTAGTGGTTCTTATAAGTATTAACAAATTGAACATTTAACTTAAATACATTACAGGCATATTCATACAGCAAATATCTTATGAATGTTCACAAATGGTTGTATATAAGACATTCACGATATACTTATCTTATCAATGTTCACGAGTGGCGATAACTGGAATATCATGAAGCTTACACTATTTTTAGCTAATATTTCCATGGCTCAGTTGGTCAGAGCGTTGAACTTGTAAATCGATGGTCGTAGGTTCGAACCCTGCACCCGGCGTTAGCGTTTTTTTATTTTATAATTTACACGTGAATATTAAATGGATATACATAGAACATACAAAAATGCTTCTGAAGTTTCAAATTAATCTTCAATGAATATTTGTGGATATTTATAATACGTGAAATAGTACCTTCAAAAGGCAAACACCTGAATGTTGCCTGAATGTTCAGATAACGTTTCTACACTTTTATGAATATTCCTGCAATATGCATGTTCTCTGAAAAAATATTATCAGAATATTCCGCCAATGTAATTTTGCTATATGGCATTAGCCTCGCGACACCGCGGCGAGTTATTTTCCCGAAAACCTGTTTGCCCCGAGTCCCGATTGACCCCAGCGAAGCGTCCTGATTCGTCCCATTTGACGGTACAGTTTAGTATTGTTGCATATGAATCTGCCTCAGACCTCGTACATCGTTTAATGGGCCATTCAATGCGGGACCAAAAGTTACCTACCTATTTCGTGCATTTTCGCAATAACAGCAGGATTAGTGTTGAAATCTGTTCAAAACAATGTGTAGAACAAGCGTGAATCCGCGATTAACTTGCACAATTGAAAACTGCTGTTTTTACACAAAAAATAAGAGTTTTTAAGTTGTTGTGAAAATATAAATCAGTACCTAATTAAACGAAAAACAACTCATGCAAATATACTTCATACTATTTATAATGAGTATGGTATAGTATTTCTAAAGTCACTCGAAATAGCATAAAAACTCTAATTGGCGTCACAAAAAGCGCCACGCATTTTTCAAAAATATACATATTCTACAAGCAACATAATATTTCACTTTTAATGTTTTTTTTAAGGTTGTCGTCAAACATCACGTAAAGGTTAATGCACTATATAATATTGTCAAAAGGTCTTCTTCAATCTCTAAAAAGCCATATCGATTTTATTTACGCAAGTATATCCTAAGATCTGTGAAATTATGGAACGCCTATCCACCGCATTTCTCTGCACAAGTGGCCAGCCGTCGAACAGTGTAACAACATCTATCGTCTCTGTCTCCTTCATCTCTTCTTACTCCTAATACCAGGTGCGGTTTAATATGGGCAAACAAGTGTTTTGTCTCGTATTTTTATTGCCCAGGCGCCTGTTCTCGAGCTACCCTGGTAAAATATAAATGAAGTCACTTGGAACACAGTGATATACGGGGCGCGATCTATTTCATAGCACTTACCATGCTCTACTACTGGTAAAAATACCAGACTTATCAGCAGAAATCACCCGTATAAAATTCAAAAGTTTTTATGCTGTTCCAAAGTAACTTCATTTAAACGATACCTGCGGAACTCCAACGAGGTTTTATACATGTACCTCGCCTATACATTTTAAATACAATACAATTTAATTCGTTTATTTTTGCAATTTTGGTGACTTTTATACGGCATATTTTTTACGTATACGTTTCTTATATTTGTTTTTTCGAGAAAAAGTCATACTTGATAAAAAGTCTGCTTGTTCTTAAAATGAGATTGTCATGGAAAAAGTTAACTTTACCTATACTGGCTGACCAGAAAATTGAAAAAAACATTAATTGGCATAAGAGGAAACTGCCTTTATTATTTAGCATTAAGCCTACTTTGATTTTTTAATTTTTTTCACGTTTTTCTTCAAATAAATGGTTTCCTATAAATAGTATGACAAAACTGTATGAACAAAAGTTACCCATAATGATAGTTTCCTACTCTGAGTAACTATTTACAGAAAACCATTTAATCTTTTTTATGCGGGTATGACGTTAAATCGCTGATGAAAATGGAATACAGGACCGGACCCAAAACCGACCCTTGCGGTACGCCAGCTTGTATATTATAAATATTTGAATTTTTATTCTCGACCCTTACGCAGAATTTTCTATCAGAGAGAAAGCCCCTGACAAAGCGAACAATGGGAGCCGAGAAGCCCCCCCTGAGCATTTTATAAAGCAGCCCCCAGTGCCACACTTTGTCAAAGGCTTTAGCAATATCCAATAAAATAATTCCAGCGCTTTTCTGTTTCTGCAGACATTTAGTAATATTTTCGACTAATCTACAGGCTTGTAGCTCTGTGCTATGCATCGGCCGAAAACCAAATTGCTCGCCCTGTACAATGGACAAATTATCAGCTTCTTCCACAAGTCTGAAGTGTACCACCTTCTCTATAATCTTTGAAATTGAGGATAACAAACTTATAGGCCTATAGTCAGATGGAAGGTTTGAACCATTCTTCTTTGGTATCGTAATGATTTGCGATATTTTCCAGATAGTCGGGAAATGTTGAGTTCTTAAAATGGCGTTTGTTAGATTTAAAATCGCAATACGAAATTTTTTCGGTAACAATTTAATGGCCTTGTTTGTTATGCCATCCAGACCAGGGGCCTTTCTAGTAGGCAAGAACTTTATAATTTTATTTATTTCCTCCGGGTCACAGACTGGAAGTTGACCCGGTGGAGCCTCGTCTAACATTCTTGTTGCCGTCTCGGTTACTTCTGCTTCCCATTCAGGGATTTATGTTTGGTGAAAATTGGAAGATATACTCTTCTGCAAAGACTTCTGCTTTTTCCTCCGCTGTAAATACTAATCCATTTCGCCCTAGTAGGTATGGGTGGTGTCGGTGTTTTAGTATTTTCCCCCTCAGGTTTTTGATTATTTTCCAAAAGGAATTGTCCGTTGAAGTTATGGTTTCTAAAGTCAGTTGCCAGTTGTCGTTGTTAAATTCCGAAATTGTGTCTTTTACAAGTCTTATGAGTCGGTTGTATTCTTCTAAAATGTCCTGTCCGTTGGGCAAATTTTTTAGCTCGTCTTTTTTGTGCTATGAGGTCTTTTATTTCTTGTGGAAGTTTCGTCGAGTGGTATGTGGCATTCGTGGCTGTAGTCGATTCAGTGATAGCATTGTTTATTAAGTTTTGCACGATGTCCGTGTAGTCGTCAATGTCTTGTGCGCCTGTGATGTGTCTGAGTGGTGGAGGATTTAGCAAAAGTACCGTTTTGTACATCTCCCAATTTGTTATAAATTTTTTAAAATTATTATTTAAGGCGCTATTTCCGTTATTAAAAACTCCAAATGTTATTGTGACCGGATTATGGTCGCTGCTCAGATCAGCGGTGGTGATTACTTCATAGTCATAGTCGAAGTTTTTCGTGATAAATGAGTCCAGTACACTGGACTGGGTTGAGCATTCCCGGCGGGGGGGCACCTGGTTGGCTCGGCCGGAGCTATTACCTCTAGATTATTCAAAAATGTATACCTGTCTAATTGTCTGCCGTTTCTGTTGTTAGGCGTAGGTGACCACCTGTAGTGTTTAGCATTATAATCTCCACCTGAGATTACAGGGTCGTTATTGTTCAAATTTGAGAATAAGTGGTCTAATTCGTTTACATTGTATCTGTTATTTGGCGGCATATAAACCGAGTAACGGGTAGTGGTTTTGTTGTTCGATAATTTGATCTTAACCGAAACAAATTCCGCATTCACATTTGCATCAGCTGATTTAAACGTCATGAACGCGACGGATTTGTGCACGGCGAGTAGTACGCGTCCGCCTCTCCCATTTACCCTGTCCCTACGGACAATACTATAATTCTGTAACGTAAATCTCATGTGCGGTTTTAAAAAGGTTTCCTGCAGCGCTAGAACGTGAACCTCGTTCTCCTGCAGAAAGGATTGAATTTGACAAAATTTGGACACTCTATTTCAAGAAAACCAATGGTGTTTTGACCGATGCCCATTTGGCATTTTTTTCATCATTTTGAATGTACAGTTGATCTGTAACATTTGAAAGCAATAGGTGAAAATTTTATGTTTCGAATATTGGAATCAACAGGTGTTTTGGGGCATGTTTTGGTAATTTCAACGCAAACGGTTGATTTAATCGTTATGAAACAAGAGTACCTTTTTCTTGCAGAATGAAAAGATGCACTAAAATGATGGACCTGCAGGACCAAAAAGACAACCTCAAAAAAGTTACGCGTTACGAGTAAAAGCGTGATCAAAAAACAGCGCAAGTGGCGCCCTCTGTGAGATACGCTGAAATTGACATTTCCAGCTTATTCTCCATCCCCAAAAACATAGCAGTGCCAAATTTCAGTTCAGCAGCTTGATTATTTCGGGAGATGTAGCCAAAATTCAATTTAAAAAAATTAACTTCAACGCCCTTGTATCTCAAAAGTTAGGACGTTTACGACATACTTTCATATGAAGTTTTTTTCTTAAAATGGGCCAAAGAATTACCCCCTTTCGTATGTACATGATATTTAGGAACACCCTGTATATTATGGAAAAAAAAACAGGGTGATTTCCGTATTTTATAATATATGCATAGAGCTGGAGTTCTTTATCCATTGTAATGAACTGACGCGTAATAATAGTATATTACATAGCCAGAGTTGTAAACAGCTTATTACGAATGAGTGGAAAAGTTGCGCACGAGCCGCGCAGCGGCGAGTGCTGTAATTCCACGAGTATGTAATAAGCTTACAATTCGAGTTTTGTACTAAGTATAATTTTTCTTCGACGAAAAAAAAACTATTATAATAGATAAACTATACTTCTGATTATCTGACAGGCAACAATTAGTATGTTGGTTGGTTGCTATGCTGGCGCGGATGCCGCGCTAACAAGGCACCTGTGATAATTGTGTTTTAATTAAGAACAGATATGTAATTTTTTTTATTACGTGTCAGTCATTACGTGTCAGTGTTCGTAACAATGGACTTACTTATAACCTAAACCGTTACTTAATAGGTATGTTGCTAGTATAGGAGTAGAAAAAAAGTTACGTATCTGTTTTTGCAGTTTTTTTCAATTTTGCAAGTTAGTTGTTCCATTTATAACAATCGGATTGACGCCTTTTTGTAGCTATTTTCATTTCGAATAAATTATTGCGTTCCGGACATCTACACATTATTCTGACATATTTCCACATTAATCCAGCTGTCATTACGAAAATGCACTTTCGATATCCCTATACCGACTGAGCAAGCTCGACGACGCGACGACGATACAGTTTTGGTGCATGTATCTTTAGGCCAATTTTCCTCGAGGTAGGTAGATATAGCGCATTAAAATTACCCGGCAAACAGGTACACTATATATCGTTTTGGAAGATCCATAAATAACTTCAAAAATACGGCTTAAATTCGCGAAATACGTAAGAGACACGCGAAATTACCCTTAAACGAGCCACTTTATTTAATTCCGCGTATAAATTGAAAATAAATTGTGAGTTACGACAAAAACCACGAATACGGGGGCCGCACTCCTTACGTTTTCTTTCCCAAATAATAATTGAAATCCGCATGAAAGCGGAGAGGTCGTAAATATTATTGGGGAAGGGTAGAAGGTAATGTGGGGGAGCCGGTCGACACCGGAATCCGGTGAATTAAGGCGACTAATAAAAACAATAACAACCGGTGTTTTTGGGCAGGATTTATTCCTTACGCTGGACGTTACTCGTAGGGGCCACAACCAGACAGGAAGTATTATACTTTCGATTTTATATAGTACCTACAGGAAAATTATTCGTGGATTGGTTATGTCATGCAATGCATTATACGAGGCATTGTGTAGCGTTAACATTCTAGACGTCCAACTCTTCCATAATTCTTGTTTTTTAAATCCAAGTTCGGCCGAGAAGCAGAAGATTTTACAAAATTAAACAGGGTGTTAGATCAATTGAAACTTTGTTACGCAATAGTTCCTATATTATTCAGAATAATGATTCAAACCAAAAGAGTAACAAATTATGCTGGTAAACATATGTCTCAGTTGCACAACATATCCTAAATTTACTTATACAGGGACCGGTAGAAAGTTGGGCACAAAAATTTAATATTTTTAAACTTTGATTTCGACTAATTTCAATTTCTAGTTGCGCTTGCGGTATTTTGTTTTTGTGGTCGAAAAAAAATACAAAAAAGTGAAATTTCTTTTTTTTTACTAGGTGGCTGTAACTTTAAATCTGAGATCCACCTTTGATTCCAAACAACTTTTGTAAGTAACTTTTTACCGTATTTTAAAAAATAAGGATACTTTACTCTTGAGTTATTTTGACATTTTTGAATCTACCTCGTATTCAAAAAGAGATATTTAAATTTTGATATGTGCTTTTTAAGTTTTAAATGATGCACCAACTTTTATTAAAAATAAAATTTTCTGAGAAATTAATAATAAAAAAGTTTTCCATTTGTGTCCAACTTTCTGCCGGTCACTGTATTTACCCTCGTTTTTACATACATTTGTCGAAATACTGAGAAATTATCCATTATTTTCAACAACAAGGTTGAACAATGACAAAAAAATGCGGCAACAGCCCTCACCCGGCACCGTCGCAATAACAAGGCCCGCAAGCTGAAATCGATGAGTCATCCAATGGAGGTGAGGCCAATGCGCCAAATTCAAATTTCAAGATGTCAACTTGGTAAATTTGGTAAAAGAACACTTTAAAATGATTGTTTACATATATAGCTCATGGATTTACAACACGGATAATAATCTACGAGAGTGAAAGTCACATTTTCAAGGGCTTTGTTGCATTTTCAAGGTGGTTACGTTTAACCACGTAAAATTGTTAGGTATAAAACTCTCCAACAGTCCAAACCAAAACCCTGGAAGACTGTGTAGGAACAAAATCTCTTTTGATGGCCTTAACCCACTTTTCCCTTAAAATGGGGTCTTTATAGAGGAAAAAGCGGACACATTAGGACCGCCTTTGTAGTTTCCCTTGCAGTTGAAAACGGAACACGTCCACGGCATGATTTAAATAAGTCCGAAACTATAGAGACAACCTAAAACCTATAAACTAAAATTGAACTTTAATCACTTTATTCTGTACCACTGCTATTTTACCACCTTATTAATAAAACTCCACGTCCTATATTATTAAAAAACACAGTCCAACATACAACAAACGTTCTTTAAAACAGGAAAATCACTAGACAAGTAAACGTAAACAACTACAAATAGCTACCTCCCTGCCTCCGTGTGATGACGTAGTGACGTTTCGCGTCGCCAGCTGGCAGGCCTTTATCATTGCGACGGTGCCGCCTCACCCCGCCCATCATGACTGAATCATTCTATCTAGGTTAGCATTCTGGACGTTCCTTTCAGTAAAACTGTTACGTATGTTAAAAACTGTTCGGCCAGCCGACGTCCACGGTTAGAGGCGTCGGAGGACAATTAAAAGGGCTCGAAATGGCGCCGACGGTTCCCACAGGGCTAATTGCAAAGTTGCGAGGCCCTTTCAGCGGCAAATGAAGCGAAAAGGGTCAAAGGGCCTATAGCGGCACCGCAAAGAGGACTTTCGGCTCTCGTTAACATGACTCGTGATCGGCAGTAGTTACTTGTTTTTAAAATTGTTGGGCAAAGTTTATTAGTTACGCAAGTTATTACGCCAGAGAATATTCGGTCCTTTGGTTGTTGTAACTATAGCTTAGTTTAATAGGGTGGTTTTCAGAATACCCGGGGCCAATATCTCAGCAAGAAAAGAGGTATACAGAGCAGCTACATCTGTGTGTCGGGTCTTACTTTTGTATAAGAGACGTGCGGCCTCAACTGGCTTCGTCCTAGCCTATCGTTTGTTTCTGGCGAAATTTAGGGGAAGCCTTTGTTTATCTTTATTTTACACATGGTTACTATTATATTACGCACAAACTTTATTGCACTATGGTTTTCGTCGACCTTAGACAAGCGGAGAGCAGTCATATATATATATATATATATATATAGATATTTTAAATTTTAATTTCTTATTTTCGCAGACATTTCTCTACATACAGGGTGTCCTAGAGTCAGTAGTCCAAACGAATCCTGTGGGTACGGGACGTCACTAGGATAACCTTGAGCCCTACAGAGGTTATCCAAAATTTGAATGTTTTGGAAGATATTTGAACTTTTATGATTTTCGAGAAACTTCATACCTACTTCTCCGCATAAAGATCACTATTTCGTTAAAACAAGTGAAAGGATTGATTTGAAATTTGGTCCAAGCATACACATTTTTTTAATAAATGCTTCATCAAGTATTTTCAAAATAAAGCTGAAAAATATTTTTTTCCGATTTTACTTCGACCGAGAAGACACCTAAAATTAAATATTAAGTTAAAATTTTCTAGGGGCGAAACGTCATGCCTCATGCCCCTAAAACGAAAATTTATAAGAATTTAGCATTGTTGCCAAGGATTTGCTATGAAGTAATTTGGTTTTTGCGGTTTCGATCCGTCAAACAAATTTAATCTTTCAAATCTTGAAGGTGTGATAAACAGCGGACATTAATATTGGAAATGTCGATCATAATTAATATAACAAAATGTGGCGGGATATTTAAATTTTGTTAAAATTCCTTTGCTTAATTAAAAACTGTGTATTGTCTTCGTGAAAAGTTGGACTCTACTTTACTATATGAAATTACAGCCTAGTTAGAAAGAGGCTATTTACACACAAATAAAAATAAAACTGTAAATCAAAAGTTTAAGCTATGACAGCAGAGTATATGCTTGGACCGAATTTCAACTCAATCTTTTCACTAGTTTTAACAAGATAGTGATTTTTATGCGGATAAGTACGAAGTTTATCGAAAATCCTAAAAGGTCAAATAACTTCTATAAATCGTCAAACACGGATAACCGCGTATATAGAGTTCAAGGTAATCCTAGTGATGTGCCCTATCCACAACCTTCATTTGAACTACTGAGTCTGTGACACCCTGTATATTAGCACTGCAATCAGCGCTCTAATGCCGCATAGTACTAGCAATGAATTTACAGAATAAGCTAATTCAGAGGAAACACATATTGTGTGCCACGTATAAATAACACTCAAATATGAATAGACCTTTCTGCGGCCAACTCCCGGCGTTATTGCGTATTAAAATTCGGCGATAGTTCGACTTCCTTAATTGGAGTACTTACAACGGAGAGTTATTCCACATTTATTTGAATATTCCACTAATTTCGGTTCGGAAAGAACGTATCCGGCCGCCGAGATAAGGGCCATCCAATTCTGTGCGGCGTGCTTTTGTACTTTTTGGGCCGGTTGTGTTTATTTCTGTTAGGCATACAATATTTGCATTCGTAATAAAACTTTATATAGTTGGAAAGGCAAAATAACAGGAAAATTGGCACGTTACATTCCACCTATTCCCACTGACGGGAGTGCCGGGTAGCAGGAAGTCGAATGCAAATGGGGAGTGTAGCTATACAGGGTGATTCACGTAAGTGGTTCTTTAGAAGTTTACGGGGAAGGAGTGCGAATTTTGATTTGAAATTTTGGTTACTTATATAACAGGTTGTAAATTTTCTTTCTCAAATATTTTCAACTTTCGATCACTTCCGGTTATACCGGAAGTCGATAGCAACTTTGTTATTTCAAATAGAACACCCTATATATTATTACACCATTTGGTGCTCTATTAAATTCCAAATATTTTTTTTGAATATAATGTGTACACTATTCCTAACCCTTTTCGAGATATTCGCAAATTTTTGATTTTTTTGAGTGTTGCAGCCATCGACCATAGTGATGATAACTTTGAAATTTATGAATCTGGAAAACTGAAATTTTGGAATGTCGTAGGCGAAAGTCAACTTTTTTAAATGGTCTGTATGTCATTTCAAAATATTGTACAGGGTGTTCGGGAAAAAATTCCCAATATCAACATCGAAAAATTGAAAAATCTCATTTTTTTCAAATGTAACCCATATTTTTTTATTGCACCATTGAAATGCTTGTGAAAAGATAGTTCAAAAAGATATAACACACTATATGTCTAAATAAAGCGGTTGCTTCGTCATTACGAAAAATACGTATTTTTTCTGCTCTGTATCGACAAAGATGCCATTTCTCAAGGAGCGTCACATTATAGGGGGCCATGGAAAATGAAATAACGCAATTATATGACAAGATTAAGGGCTATTTAATAATATTTTTTCCCTGAGAAGCAACAATACAAAATTAAATAATACTAACAATTACATAATACTAGAAAAAGAAACAAGAAACTACATAGGTATAAGTAAAACACTTTATTCATATTATGCTATTTACCTGTTACGTATTTACATTTTCTTCTCTTTGTTTGGACCTTGCCATGGACTATGAAATTTCGAACTTTCTGAATTTTCTTTTCATCAAATTTGGTAAATGTAAATGCCTTCCATTAAAAACTCTAATTGTTCTTTCTAAAATTATTTTACACTCTCCACGAGTGTAAAACATATTCAAAATAATAGTTAATTTGAGCCATTCTTGTCAACAGTTAATATATAATTGTTTGGAACACAATAAATGACAATCACAAATGAAAAATCCATGGCCGCCTATTAGAAAAGGTCCGTTGTTTCTTGATATGGAGCAGCAAAAATACGTATTTTGCGTAATAACGAAGCAACCGCTTCATTTGGACATATAGTGTGTTGTATCTTTTTTTCAACTGTCTTTTCACAAGCATTTCAATGGTGTAATAAAAAAATATGGGTTCCATTTGAAAAAAATTAGATTTTTCAATTTTTCGATGTTGATATTGGGAATTTTTTCCCGAACACCCTGTACAATATTTTGAAATGGCATACAGACCATTTAATAAAGTTGACTTTCGCCTACGACAGTCCACAAGTTTAGTTTTCCAGATTCATAAATTTCAAAGTTATCACTATGGTCGATGGCTGCAACACTCAAAAAAATCAAAAATTTGCGAATATCTCGAAAAGGGTTAGGAACAGGATACACATTATATTCAGAAAAAAGATTTGGAATTTAATAGGGAACCAAATGGTGTAATAATATATAGGGTGTTCTATTTGAAATAACAAAGTTGCTATCGACTTCCGGTATAACCGGAAGTGATCGGAATTTGAAAATATTTTAGAAAGAAAGTTTTCAACCTGTTATATAAGTAACCAAAATTTCAAATCAAAATTCGCACTCCTTCCCCGTAAACTTCTAATGAACCACTTACGTGAATCACCCTGTATAGGTAGATATATTTTTTATTTTTTGCTTTTGTACTGATATATGTTCGCGATTAGGATATGTTAAGGTAAAAATATGAATATAGGTACCTAGTCGTTGTCAGTGTAAACCGAGATACCTTATTTTAATCATCATCGATTCAAATCGTACAAATATAAGGGTTACCATCAGTTGTACTTATATAGAGCCTTTTTGAAACAAACGATATAAAATTTGCTTTTAAGTGAAAAAATCACGTGAACATGAGTTTGGAAATGCCTATTTAAAAAGATACTGGGTGTTGAAATGCATTTTTTAAATGTTTTTTAATAATATCTCAAAGACGACAAAAGATATTAAAATTGCAATAAAATCAAGCTACCAAGAAGGTAGGAACATTGGCCCAAACTTTTCTGGCCAAATCGATAGCATTTTTTAATTGTAAATTTATTTCTCCATAAAATATGTATTTTGTAAATTTGCCCTAAAATTACTATAATTTAAGCAAACAAAGCATAGTTACATTTTTCGTTTTGGTGTAAACGAAAGAACCGTGACAAAATATTTTCCTACTTCTTAGAATCTCAAAAATTCGAACGCCAACCTTATACCCTAAATTTCATGGTTCGATGGAATGGTTCAATAAGACTGTTATAAAAGCGTGTTTGAAGATGGTAATGAACCAGAAGAAACATAACTGAGACTCCTTGATTCCAATTTTCCTGTCTCTCAAACCGTTTGGCATGATATATAGTTTTTTATATTTTTTCCGCTCTCTCCTCCATAAGTAAGTACACTTTACGTACTCACCAGCGCGCCTGAAATCGCAAGTCAAATGTTAGAGATGCCATGTTAGTTTCGTTACTATGTACAAAACGTGTTCTTATATAATGGAAGTTAATCCGAAGAAATGAAAAATACTTATCTTTTATCGGCAGTATCGGGGTTGTCAGGCTTGATTCTTCAAATGGAAATTGTTATACCACTTGAAACAGTTTGAGAAAATGTTTCCGTACACTATAATTTGCATATTTAAATTACACGAGAAAATTGCTATCAGTAACATTGTCTAACGGTGTCCGTGTCCGTTTTCACTTGGCACATCTTCCATTTTTCCTGTCTATATCTTTGATGAACCACAAAACCATACCTATACCCTAGCCTAGTGACTGACGTTGTTGACATTAGGTTGCCGCTAGCGCCACTCTTTTTTAACTCTTATATAGACACTATGAGATGGGCTTGTTATAATACATGGCTCTGATATCACAAATACCAGGGTCTCTTTAAAATAAGGGGACCCAGCATGTTACAGTCTATCACATAGGAAAAGTGAAGCCTTGAGGGGAAGTTTGTTTTCTGTCGACTCCAAGCAGACCACAAGGGGGCTGGCACAAGGTTATGTTCTATGTCAGTGTCCAACTGCCATCAGGGTTTATGTGACATACCAGTGCCATAGATTCTAAAGGAGGCAAAATATTTCCCATCTCATTCAGTATTTTTAAGTTTTCTAACTTCCAGATACTCAGATGTGTCAATTAAAGGTAATGCGGCCGCCTGTAGTAGTCCCAATAATTGCAACCAGATTTTTCCTGTATGACCTTTAGTAATCCTACAATTCCCATTATGTGGGCATTATGTATAAGTAGGTAGTTCAAAACAAAAATCGTATTTCGTAAATTTTAAATTATTAAGGAGGTAGCTTCAGTCAGGTCTTTTTTTAAAGAGTTTTTATCTACTACTACAAGTTTATTTTAAGTTTGTGAGGTAACTTGGGAAAAAAATAAAATTACAAAAATTTTATAATGAACACCGAGAAAAACTACATGATTAGAACTACTAGACGTAATCTTATTAGTCCATCCCGAAATCTGTGAAAGTTCTTTGGGTAATACATTCAACAAGGGAAGAAAGTTCAAGTATACATATTACAATTGGATTGAGGAACCTGGTAACAAGGTGCAATAGCGACAAATTCTTAATTAAGCAAAATCGGCACTGACTTACCATACTTATTACTTAAATTCGTGGAAATAATTGCTGGAAATCAATTTCAACTGTAAAATAAATTTGTTTCATTTGACAGTTGCCATATTCTGCACTTGTAGTCACAACATTGTCAAGTCTAATTTTTATAAATCATGGAAACCATTGTTAATTTTTACTAATACTCAAAGTACCTGTTATAGGTCGTGGATTCTCCAATAAAATGGCATATTTGGCATCACTGATACCATTAGAATGAGGAAAGAATAGGCCTTACTTTAGAAAGTATAATGATGGGTCCCCTTACTTTAAGGAGTTCCTGACAATTACCTACCTACTTAGTTTAAATAAAATCTGTACCCAGTTGTTCTTTAAAACGTATAATTGGTTGAAAACTATAACGTTTAACGTTAGGATGTTTTTGTATATTATTAAAACTGAAGAAAGGTCGAGTTATTTCCGTTATTTTTCTTTGAGACCAGAGCCAACTATGGTTTCCATTAAAAGAAAATGACAGATGTCACGGAAAGTAGTACATGATAACCGCATTGGGGACACAATTCCCGCTCCAACTTTGATATTTACACTTTTTATCGAAGTGTCACAGCGAACGTTAAACCATGATTTTGTTTCCTGGGTAACTTTATAACTTACTTATAGAGAGGTTTAATCCAAAGTAAAATATGAAATTGTTGGTAGCAGGAATAATTTAATACATTAGGTACACAATGTGTAATCTCTTTCTTCTCGGAGATACTTTTAACATGGCGTTGCCTCGATCCTTGAACAATCTCCTTGGGCAAAAATTTGTACTTAATCATTGTGCAATGTAACCGGTTTGTTTTAATTTACTTGCCTCTTGTGTCCTTCAGATTTTTGCGGCCGTTATTGTAGTAACTAAGTATTTTATGTAGATTCAGTCTTGGTATCGCACACATTCTAATGCTGCTCTTTTCATCCATGTGTTCATAACGATGGATATATTATGCAAATATCTTCGGACACTTTATATGTACCTATCGCGAAAACAAATAATTTTAACCAATACATCGCTTAGATCAGACGTCGCTCAGGCGGAACATCGCCGTATCTTGACTGCATCTCCCTCACTCGAATTCCCCTATCTATGCTCGGAGGAGTTATGCCCCCGTGCTAACCAAATATCGAGATTGCCGGCGCCGGCGGACCCGGGGGATTCGCCTCCGACCCCTATATCTGGGGCGCCCTTATAACCTCCCTTTATTCCGACAAACGCCCGGGCATTGTGTGGGTCGGGGTTACTTTGCCCGCTAATAGGATCCCAATCCTCGCCCGAGCGGGCCCCCAGATGATCCCGCCGATCCCGCGCCGGGATACTCATATTTACTTGGGAATAGACGGGATCAGTCGTCAAAAGTTGGACGGGCATTCGGATTGGTAAAGCTTTGTAGAGTGTGCAAATACGAAAGTCACTATCATAGGGCACATTTCGTTAGCACATAACTCCATATGATGCTGCCAAAGAAGCCTTATGCTTATTTTTTAAAAACATTTACGTACGTGTTTCTTGTAAAATTATAGATACATATCTAGGGTGATTATATTAGACCGTCAGGCAGTGACAGATTTTCCTTACTGATTTTCTCATTTATGCCTTGGAGAGGGTTGAAAGGTAAATCGATGCTGAGTCGGAAAATAGTAATTTTAAGTTTGGCCCCCGGGGAAAACATAACTATGGAAAATTCGATTTTTCAAAACAAAAAAAAGGTACCTACTAATTCACTTATGCCATGTTCACCGTATGATTTCTTATACTATTCTGACCTCGAAAACCCAAAGGCATAAGTGTAGCGTGTGGAAAAAGGGTTGAATTAAGGGTTTGGCAGATCATACAAAAAATAACTTGGTTTACTGACTCCGTCAGTTATGCCGTTCGAAATGGTGAAAACTTATATCCTCACTAGCCCAAAAAATGATTTGCAGAAGTGACGCGTGGGGAAAAATGCACTTTTGGGTCGGAAAATAAGTCGGAAAATTTTTTTTTTCGTCAACTGATTTCTGCACTTATGCCTCTGAAACTATAGAAAGTTTTATTGCAATTCATTTTATCCCTGACAAAATCAGTTGACGAAAAAAAAATTTTTCAGATTTATTTTCCGACCCAAAAGTGCATTTTTCCCCACGCGTCACTTCTGCCAATCAATTTTTGGGCTAGTGAGGATTAAGCTTTCACCATTTCGATTTCGAACGGCATAACTGACGGAGTCAGTAAACCAAGTCATTTTTTGTGTGATCTGCCAAACCCTTAATTCAACCCTTTTCCACACGCTACACTTATGCCTTTGGGTTTTCGAGGTCGGAATAGTATAAGAAATCATACGGTGAACATGGCATAAGTGAGAATTAGTACCTTTATGTTTTGAAAAATCAAATTTTCCATATGTTTTCCCCGGGGGCCACACTTAAAATTACTATTTTCCGACTCAGCATCGATTTACCTTTCAACCCTCTCCAGTCTCCAAGGCATAAATGAGAAAATCAGTAAGGAAAATCTGTCACTGTCTGACGGTCTATATTATCTCTTATCTGCATTACGGTGTTGTCAGTCTATATTCTTCAAATGGCAAGCGTTGTGACACTTAAAACACCTCGAGAAAATATGTTTACATCACAAGCACCAGCATTTTTATACTTGAGAATTTTTCCGCGCATACATTTCTCATCAATTTTAAATTACCTACATTAGAAAATTGATACCTGTAACACTATACCAAATCGTAACGACGCGACGTCTACACCGGAATCCGTTATGCAAATTTTTTCCTGATTTTTAAGTAGGTAACAAGTTTGGCCATTGTGATCTTTTACTGGTCAGTTGGTAATACACATTGTTTATTTAGCCCAAGCATTTGGACAGTTTTACCCTTTACCTTTTACCCTATGAAATCCCTTGTTAACCATAATGTGTGACAGTGTCATAAGGATATAAGCAATATTGGACCCAAGCAACGGATGGCCCTAAAATTAAAATAATTAAAAAAATAATTGTTGGAAAGCAGTTAGAAAAAAAAACGAGAACAACATTTAATAGGATTGTTAAGCAATGTTCTAGTCACATTTTGATCATTAAACCACGTCAAACCACAAAAATTTCGGCGAAAACACGTAAAATAAAAAGGTCCGACCTGAGGTAATTCCATTACACTTGATTCGGCAGATTCCTTTAAAATTCCTACTCTGTAGAATGGAACTCCGTGTACATTTCTTGTTCAAATTTGACATATAGAGGTTCCGTGGGGTCCTGATTAACGCTGTGGCCAGACTTTAAATAAAAAGAACACTAGAACAAATTCGTAGCTGGCCCCGATTCTGCATATTGAAAACGGTAAGGAGTTATTGAAAACTCGTCATCCCTGGCAACAACTATTGAATAAATATTATTTTTTTTAACAAAAAAATAATATTTTAATGCGTTTTTGAAAAATAACTTAACGGAAAGTAATAAAAAAAGTAATAAAAAAGGCTTTAATAAATAATATTCAAAAAAATTAGAGTGAGCATTATTCATTGATCTGTTGGTAGGAAATATATTTTTGGCGTTGCGACGCTTAGCGTCCCATTTGCAAAGAGGCGCTAAATGGGCCATTTTATTCCTTTATAACCCTGTGTCATCTCCCATATATTTATAATATCCCCATGTCTTCGACCGTTTTCTACGGACAGAGCCCGGGCGTCTAAAAATAATCACCCTGTACTTGATGGAAAGAAAACAATGTCTTAGCCCCCGAGTTAGGTATACTAAATGGATATTTGTAAAATTTATAGATATACGTCCCAGTTTGCTGGTCTGGTGCCTTTCCAAAATGGGGAAGGCACTTACACTATTTCACTGATAAAAGTATCTATCTGAGGATCGATTCCTTTATCAAATCCCTGCATCTATCACACCAGTCGGATTTAGGAGGCTATTGCGAACTGTGCATTCGCCTTTACGTCTTTTTCCGTACCTATACTTAACTCTATGGGTTTATTCTATCTTCTTTTATATTAAGTATGCACCTGAACCATAGGCGTATAGGATGAATTCACATATTGCGTATACGAACATTAAAGACGTGTTTTGGTTATTACCAGAAATTAACCTAGCTGTTGAATTCTTGGACACATATTATATGTGTTATGTCAGTGTTAAAGTAAAATTTTTACAAAACTTATAATGTGTCACAAAAAATCATTGCTGTCAACCTCACAAAAGAAAATGTTCCTAATAGTTCTCATATCCTATTGAAATCACCTTTACATTGTAGGTATGTATTGAATGAAAGTCCAGGTAATTCACTGTTTGAATGAATGTGAACTAAATTCTGCATAATATTAGTCAAATTACTTCTAACCAATGGAGGAAAAATGTATTTTTTATCTATATATACCGTGCGGTTTAAGATGCGAGGGGGCGATGTGATCATTTCAGATAAATAGAAATACTTTTGTCCATGTCTATCTGTGTAAATATAGTTAGATGAAACTTGTTTAGCGAATTGATTTTGAGAGTTTTTTGGTAACAAAAGAAATTGCATTTTTATTCTTCATTATCCGTGTAATAAAATAAAAACCTGAAAAGGCCAAAATTATATAAAAGAGAATTTCTTTATTATTTAAACGATCACTAAAAAATACATTAAATTAACAATAAAAATTTATTTTTGATTAGTTTTTTCATAATATTTCAGAACCTACCTATGTTTTGAGGGCGTTTGAAAGCAAACCATTTCAGAGTTCATATCAGGATCATTCTCGAACGAATATCATCAAATGAAGGCAAATGCGAGAATTGTACCGAATGTTTTCATCGAGTGTGCGAGTAACGGACGACCAAACACCGAAATTTGCAATTATACCACCGTAGTAGCTTCACTTGACCGCGGCACTGATCTCACCGAGTCAAAAGCTTGGTACTATCGTCCCGATATCTGTCGGATCATATTTGGAGTGGCCATTCTGTGTGTTATATCTTCGGTATTTATACTGTTCACCTAAAGCGCAGAGTGCAAACGAAGGGGAGCAAATGCGAGGAAATCTCTTCGTTGGTGCTTGGTCTGGTTCTGCCATACGAAACCATCTGTTACACATCAAAATATATCCGAGGAAGCTTGTATTCCCTCATTCCCTGTTAGCATTAAATAGACATGATTGCAAACTCGGCAACGTTTGATCGTTCACTGACTGAAGGTGCAGACACATTATCCAACCGGAAAATATTGTTGGGATGTTGTCACCTATACCCCTTTGTGAAGGACGGCTATGTCCTCCCAACACCATTATCAAGGGCCCCGCACACGGCACATCTTAACCCGATCTCATCCCGGACCCATCTGGTGGAGAGACGTTGACACAGCAGCGGCACCGGCGGCGCACCCACTTAACCTCTCCAGGCAATTGCAATACCCGTCGGCCGCATAATCCTGCCATTCAGGCGGGCACAATGGGGTATCCTCTTTATCGGCCGTAACTCACTATTAAAATATTCAAATGGCCCCCGTGCTCTTTATTGCATCTGACTAGCCCGGCCCTGGCACAATGCCGGGAACCCGCCGGCGAGACGTGGTGTTTATTGACGGGGTTACTGTGTGGTTATGGTGGCGGCCGTGGTGCCTGTTTGTACGTTTGGGTTGTTGGTTCCGTGACACGTGTAAAGTCAACCTAAAATAGTTTTCTCCAAAAATATAATAGGTTTGTTTCTTAGTAAACTCGCATGTTCATGCAGTATTACAAAAGTCTATCCAAGATACAGCGGCAGTGGATCAAAACATTGGCCACCACGTGACCTATTCTCTTATTGGTCTGGCCGTCATAAAATGTCAAGTGTTTACGCGGCGAGCAGAATGCAGGGCCGGCTCTTCCCCCAGTCGAGTTTTCTGCATATTTTAGATCGGATCGCGAGCAGTATATTCTGTAAATTTATTTTTATAAAGATCCACCAAAGGCAGAAACACACATTTTAGAACTTCTAAAAGAATTAGTTGAGAATTACATGCCACTTGGAATCTCATATTAGTCCGACCCTGGTAATCGATCGCAAGGCGGTCATGTGACTTTGTTTATATCTACTGCCACTGTATCTTGGATAGACTATAGTTTCTGTACATTGTGTATACCAGGAGAGTAAACTGACAACAAAAGCTTGCAGGTCCTCCGAGAGTCGGATGTTTCCTTGTCGATATCGTTGTGCGAATATTACGACGAGACAGTGTTATCTGTTTGCGAAGAGACTGTCCACGTGTTGGCGATAGTGTCCTTTTGCAAATAGCCTTATTTGTGGTAAACTGTAAAACATGTGTTGTGGTTGGGGTTTGTAAACAATGGCGGAGGCCGGTTATCCTGCTCGTGTAAAGATGGTAAGCGAAAAGGAGTTTAATTTCATTGGCTCCTACAAAACTTCGGAACTTCTTTCTGAAAAATTGCACGCTTATGTATAATTAAGAGAAACACTATTTTCCAATACGAAAACGATTTTTGCCAATTTTTTTTCAAGAATGTCAAATTTGACAGGTAACAGATACAGCGGCATAACATTATTTTTTGAGCTAATATAGGTATTCGGATCATGCAATAACATGTTCTGAATTAAAATTTTCAAAAATTCCTGAACACGCTGTATAACTCCCCAACGGCTGAGTAATAGAGAAAAATGTTATTTGAAAGCGGGCTTTCAAATGTCATTTTAAAAATGGTGTGTATATAAGTAAAACAATTTTGAAGGTGTTGCGGCGCACGATGTCGTGAATTATTTTACCAGTTTCACGCTCTTTAGAAGTATATGTGGCTAGGAATAAAGTACATGTTTTAGAAAAAACAAATCAACAGCCGCTTACGAAGAAAACGAGGTGCAAATGGTAAATGAATCACTCTGTATATTTATGGATTTTACATTAGACAAGGAAAGAGAGGAGACTCCTAACAGCGCTCGCGGCCGTGTTACCGACTGCCACATCGCGACAGGCCAGTGGCGTATCATGAAACGCGTTCGTAGCCAATATAACAAAAATGTTAAAAATGAAACGGTAGTTAATTTGGACTTACATTGATTGATAACTTTGACTTCAACAATCCCACTGTTGTTTGTAAGCAAGATGACCAATTTAAAAGAAATATTTTTGAAATGATAATCATTAAGAAACAACAGAATTGTGTAAATTTTAGAACAGATACAGAAGGTCTCTCACACATATATAATAATCTTATTACTCAGAATAATTGTCTAATTTTTCTCCTTTTCTAATTGTTTATATAAAAACAAAATTTTTTTTTATTGTATCTCACCAACACCAATTGTTTAATTTTACTATTGACCCATGTACTTCCGAATTTCTACTACTATATGAAACCCTGTAGCTTATCTGTCTATATTTTTTTGTATTTTTTATATCGATTTAAACGCGCGATGCACCAAAACACATTTCGGGCCACTTGCTAACATGTAGCCTACGAAAAAACACCACTAGAGTTCCTTCATCCACCAAGTTTCCATTGAATAACTTTGAATTTAACTTTAATGAGTTATGTATACTTATGTTCTTGAAGTTTTTTAAAATTTGACTAGACATAAATATTTTTTCGACCACAATTTTCTACAAATTGTTGCTCCCAAAAAGATGTAAGTAAGTTATTTTAATTATATTTTAATGTGTTTGTCTTCATATTTTTATTTAACTGAAAATCTAACGTTTATAATTTATATAAGAAAGAAAAATAAAAAAAAATTTTAGGCTGTTAAAATTGCTGTACCTACCTGAAGATGGCATAATTTTTGCCGAAACGTGCGTTGTACAAAAAAAGGAAATAAATACAAATTGGTAGAAACCCAGGATTTTTATTAAATTATCCATAAACTACCAGGAGAAAGGAAAAGAAGAAAATTTGACATATTGGTATTTATTTGCAGATAATTTCCCAAATGTAAATCTAGTGTCAAGTGCTGAAATATATTTATTTGTGGCGATTTGGAATTAATTAAAATAAGATAAATAATGCAGGCCAATGAAAACCAGCCCATATTTTATGAAACTATCATAATCAATTAAGAAATTTTCAATAAAAATGATGTTAAAAAATAAGTATATTGGTCCTATATTTATAAACAAAACAATGCACTTTATCATACTAAAAGGTAGAAGGAATTTGAAGAAGTTATATTGAGAGAAAATAAAGTTTTAGGGCATCTTTCAAAAGTAGGTTGTTAAATATTTACCTGTGAAACGAAATCCCGGGCTCAATTGAACAGTTTTTGCTTTAAATTAGAGCAAAAATGACATTAAGAGTTGTGGCCAAGCGATCTTTGTTAGCTGTCAAATTTGACATTTCTTACAGAAAGTGTCCGAAAGTGACATTTAAATAAATAATAATTATTATTAATTAAATCGAATTTGAAAAAAATATATTTGAAAAAGATGTTTTTACTGCGATTTTATGTAAGTGTGCAAACTTGCAATTCGTTTACCATGGTCACTTTACTGTTCTAACAATTTACTTATTACAAGAAATTATGTTTTCAGAAAAGGAGCTGGAACTAAAGTCTAATTAAAACAATGCATTCTTTTGACAGTTTTCCTATATCTTACATCCATTTAATATTTTATAAAATTAAATACTCATGTCTTTTCAAAAGAACGATAAAATTATTGGAACATTGCACCGCTCGTGTCAACATTTTTTATGGTTACAATTTTAGTTTTTAGAAATGTGCAAAGTAAATAAAAAAATTATCATGGAACTAACATGTGACGGTAAGTATTATTATATTATAGTTCCTTTATTCCTAAATTGTAAAATTTTAAATGGACTGGTAGTTTGGCCAATACAAGACCAAATTAATTTTTTAACGCATCGAAGGCTTCTCCTTTATAGGCCGTAACTCACTATTAAAATATTCAAATGGCCTGGTGCTCCCCTGCATCTGGCCGGGTCAGCTCTGGCCTCGGCTATACGTCGCTCGGTATGAGACCATCAGCGCAATGTGGTGTTTATTGCCGAAGGGTACGTGCGCCGGCGGCGTACGTGACGTATTGGGAGCATAACGGCCGCCGAACGGTACGTGTGTGCGGCTATTGGTTCTTTCGGGGTTTTTCTGCAAAAGCAATACGCCTAAATCAATTCCGCTTCAGGAATAGAGGAGTCAAAAGCCTATATTATCACGTAGTAGCATATTGTACAACGAATGACACACATTCTTGGTCATTCCGGGCGAGTCATGTACTATACTTTTTCTACGACTGTCTATTACACTACCAGTGTTAATGTCGGAATAATTCGCAACACTTAAAAACAATACTATATTAGGTCGTTGTCCGCCGCGATCGGAAAAACAGCCGTTTTTGGGGAGTTCTTGTACAACACGAACAAATGTGCGATGTGCGCCGGTTTGGACCGATACAATTTGGAAATCGTTCTGTATACTTCCTACGTCCTACTTCCTAAGTCCGAATGCAGTTCCCATGGGTTTCGCCGGAAGCTAACAGTGTTTCAAAATTTTCCCTTACCTCAGTCCTAACTTTCAGCGAATAATCCGTAAACGCAACTAAAAATACCTACATATTTTCTAAAATTTATTTGTGGCACAAACAGATCCATTTATTTTTTAATTGGGTTTTTCGCCACCAAACTGATCGAAAGACAACTTTTTCAAGTTGCCTGGAAAATTCATAAATTCTTAACATTGAATGAACGAAACTTTAAACGTGTAACTCAAAAAATAACTTCAACAAATTTGTTTTCTGAGCTTTCGGAGAATATATCTTCCTCCTTTCTCAAAGATCATGCCACGTCAAAGTGAAGTGACAGATTAATAAATTTCAGGTTAAAATGTCATGACAACAGAAACAATAGCCTAGCCACCTGCCTGATATTGTACCATGTGTTCTATCTAATTATCTATACTAACTTCTAACTTCTCTTTGAATAAGTGGGAATAATATTTTACTGAATTCCACTGAACATTAAGAGCAACACAGTTGTCCGTATTTCCTAGAATAAATGCAGATTCTTTAATTTTTCGTCTATTTCCTACTTCTTCTTTGAGAATTGGTTTGGACCTATCCCACAATATCTTATGATTGTTATTAAAAGAATGTTCACATATTTTTGACTTAGAAATTTGATTTTGCCTGATATAATTTGTATGTTCTTTTAAACGAACGTTAAATGGCCTACAAGTCTCCCCAACATAGAACTTTCCACATTCACAAGGAATTTTATAAATGCAATTTTTTGAACTTTGTACCTCATTAAATGGTTTCGTTTTAACTAGCATCGATCTTAATGTATTTTTGGTTTTAAATACTGTTCTGACATTAAAACGATTGCCTATACGTTTTAGTTTATCTGATAGTCCAGGAATATAAGGAATAATTAAATTTACTGGTCGGTCCACCAGATTTATTTCTCTAATTCTATTAGCATCGTTATTTTGTTGGCAATCCTGAAAAACTTGCTCAACAAATTCAATAGGATAACTATTCTTCTCAACAACATATTTTATATGTTTAATTTCCTCCTCAAATTTTGTGTTATTAGAACAAATCGTTCTAGCCCTGTCATACAAACTTTTAATTACTCCTTTTTTAACACTAATATGATGATTTGAGTTGAAATGGAGATATCTATTAGTATGTGTTGGTTTTCTATAGACACTAGTTTCTATACTATCTGATTTCAGTATAGAAACATCTAAAATAAAAAATAAATAAATAAATAAAATACCTACTGCATCTTATCATTTGACCGGCAGGAGGCTAGCAAAAAATATGAATCATCGTTTCTGGTGCAGTTTCAGAATTATCTTGTTAATTAGCAGCTTTACCCAAAAAAATTTTTTTAATAGTTGACGAGAATGCGAATGGGAATATTTACGTCGAAACAAACAATGTCAATCAATGTCAACTTACCAGTGCAACTGAACTATGAATGTCTTTTATTTTTAATATCTCTGAAAACTATCTTGACTCAAAATGTGCTTATCAAAGTTTAAATATCTCGTTTCGTAAACGAGTGAAGTTCATAAATATGATAGTGGCTTAAGAGTAAAGTACCCCTATTTTTCAAAATGTAAAGAAATATTAATAGGAACATTTTTTACATAAAAAATATTTTACGAAGTAGCTGGCTGTGAATTTGGATTTGACACTTTCTCTCCATTCTAAACAACTTTTCTCAATAACATTTTTTAACATTTTGAAAATAGGGGAACGTACTCTTGAGCCACCTTCATATTTTTGAATCTCCATCGTACACGATATAATATTTGAACTTTGATAAAGACGTTTTGAGTTTAAAACTATGCAGAGACATTTGTCATGAATAATATTTTCTGAGATTTCAAAAATAAAATAAGTTCACTCAATTCAATTCAATTTGTACCCAAAGTTATGACGGACATTGGATAATAAAATTATTGTAGCCGAAAAGGCTGGAAGAAAGAAGAGTAAAAATAAAAGTGCAGAATATTAAAATCAAAGATCAGAATATTATGATGTTCGTTAAAATATATTTGTACATAACAAGAAGAAGTGTTCCCTTGATAAATATCGACTGCAATATAGAAATATTTCAAATTACAAGAAGTTATGGACCCAGAAATGAAGGGATAACCATGAAAAATTTTAATGTAGAACTTTTAAATGAAAAGAACCATCATAGCAGCAAATTTAGAATGTTAACAGTATTGGTGGGAGTAACGGACAGTATAAACAATGAATTTAAGGAAATAAATTACACAGAAGAAATAAGTAATTGAGGCACGTAAAATGGGTAATAAATGCAAATCTATAATAGCACAGTGTTTGCCAGATTCCCAAATTGACATTATCACACAATAAATTAAATTAATATGTAAGTATAAAATAAATTAATATGTAAGGATTTTGAAATTTTTCCGAACCAATAAATTAGAATAAATAAATACGCCAAGATTGCTTGCCGTGAAAAATTATCTAAATCTATAGATTCTGTGAAATATAATCGAAAGTACCAGCTATCATAATACGGGTTGCCACCCAGTGCAACACTAACACTTGATTCTATTAATTTACTCCAGTCCCTATTTACAAAAACCCGTCGAGGCCATTACGCTGTGCGCCCATCGAGTCCATTTTTCGTTCGTTTGTTTTCGTTCGAAACTTTTGTTTTGCCCCCGTGACGATTTTTAATTTCGGAGAAGAGTACACGCTCCGGCTAGCCATTAACCCACCCTAAAAAAATTGTAAAAACTTCGAATTAAAATAACAAAACCAGGAAAAACGCTGGATGTGCGCGAGTAATGAAAAATGTTTCTGTTTGCCGTGCGCAAGGGCGAATTGGCGACACCAAACTTTCCGGCCCGTCATCAAATTTATTAAATTGGAGTACTGCGCTGCACTTGATCTGCGAAAATTATCATCTGCATAAGCGTTAGAAAATATAATGCAGACGGAATCTCATAGTAGGTACCACGCAGAGCGGTTTGTATATCTTTATCTTATATCGGAATTAAATAATATACCGGGGGCCCGAAAAATTTTGGCCTTTTTTGATTTAATCATAATTTTTTGTTTATCAACCGATTTTAAAAAACCAGGCACAGTTGTTTGCAGAAAAGAATAAGCTATTGGCGGAAAGATCCAACATGTCCGAGTTTTTAAAGTCCAACATGGCGGCGATGTTTAAACTTAGCCCTTTGTTTTTGCTAATTCTTTTTGAAGAAAAAATGAAAACCAATGCATAGGGTGAGTAAAATGGTCCCTCCCCTACATATAATATTGACAGAATACATCAAAATGACTGACTTTCTGAAATCCAAGATGGCGGCCATACATGAAAATAATTGCCATTCCTCTGCAAGATTAGATACGTTTTTATTCGTTAGACTGCAGAATTATTTATTCAAAACAAGAAGTCATACTACGAAACTTACTTAACATACTAAAATTGGCTTACCTAATATTATAATAGTACTACAAAATATCATTAAGTACTTGGTTTAAATTAGGTATTTACCTATACAGGGTGAGTCTTTGACCCGTACAAAAATTTCAACCAAGGGTGAATTTGAACCTCAGGAGCATAAAAATGATGAAAATAATGTTTTCTTTTATTGCGTATAGCTCCGGCCCCGATGCTCCGATGTTCCTCGCAGTGGTTTTAAAATGTATAGGAAGGACCACTTTACTCACTTTTCGCATTGGTTGCATCATGCAGAAATTTTTTCTTCAAAAAGAATTAGCCCAAACAATGGGCATCGCCGCCATGTTGGATTTTAAAATATCGGCAATTTTGAAGCTTTCTGTCAATAGCTTATTCTTTTCTGGCAAACAACGATGCTCGGTTTATTAAAATCGATTGATAAACAAAAAAAGTATGATTAAAAGAAAAAAAGTTTAAAATTTTTCGGCCCACCCGGTATTATAGAGTCCCTGTATAACTAGAAGACAGAGTCGACTCCAGAAACTTCGCAATACCAACTAACATAGTTTGAAGTAAAAATCATCCTTGATCATGTGAGAAAAATCTAAAAATTATTTTGAAGAATTATGTCTATGAATACCTAATCCGCAACCAGCATTACCTTTCGCCCCGTTTAACATTATTTTTTTTTTGGAGTTAGAAATTAGTTTTTGTATGCAAATGGATTATCTATTTGACTCAGCTTAAGATTACTGAGAAATTTGACCAGTTCATTTGACATTTCAATAATTTAAAAGCCAAAAACTTAAATACTTGATTCGTTGAAAAAAGAATTGAATGGAAAAATGGGCTATGGTGCGTATCCGTTTATAAGCCTGCTGCGGTTTGAGCAAGGCGACAACTCGGCAACCCTCAAGCTGGGGACGCTCCGGATTGGTACTTGTTTTCTAACGTGAAAATGCAAAATGATCAGTTCATCTTACATGGCATCCATTTCAGACATATCCAAATAACAACCTTAAGTCTCCCTCAACATTTTTAAGTAAAACGGGCTTGCATAATAAAAGGCAGAGCAATCCTAAACTTATTACCCCTGAAGAAACTTCCTAAAATCTTTACAAACCTCGTTATGTGGGATTTTCCCAGGCCGTAACCACGGAGTTAGTCTTAATAATTAATATTCTGAGGAAGTGGGGAAGGGATTCCATGGGGGCTATATTACAAAGATTAAAAGTAGTGGAAGAGAGGCCTTTTTGAATTGTTAATGCCGACATAGAGATACTAACCACTCTGATGTACATTTTACATTCATTTTTTCATTTGACATAAATTTGTGCATGAAACAATAACATACAATACGAGTATAAAACGATAAAGGCATTATTATGTATGGAGTTTATAGTATAGGCTTTCAGGCAGCATAAAATTCACATATAACCCTACCTAAAAATTGACTATATATATATTCGCCTGGAGATTGTACTCCTGGTGTAATGTATCGTAATAAGGCGCAGTTTTCCAGTTTTGATTTACTGTTCTCGTAAAAGCGGTGTCGCGTTGATACAGTGTATTCTATAAGGGAGCGCAGTGGCGGTGCCATCTCCTGTAATACTTCGCGAGCAAATTTGTCAAGGACAGGTGTAGACCGTAAAAATAAACGAGTGGGTACACCATGCACTAATAAAAATAGACGATCACTATTTTATGTTAATCTGTACAAGGACTTCCGCGCGCCGGAAATATTTGCGATCGTTATTGGAAACTTTGTTTTTAGGAGTAATCGATATAACTATGTGACGTATGGAACTCCATCCCTACCGGGTGTCCTAAATATAATTGCGGAAAACAAAAACGCTTAATTTTTGTCAGGAATTTTCCCTTATCTCCGACATCTATGCAAAATTTCAAGGTTAAACAGTTTAAATGAAAGAAAAACTTTCGAAAGCATGAACATAAAATATTCCGCCAATCAACTGGTGATATTTTTTATTAACTATGCCAGCCCATACTTATTTCTGTAGCAAGCAAGACGTATACTCTTTTTTCTTTCATAGAAGAGATAGAAGTGGTAGCAAAGTTATATTTTATTGTTTATCCAGTTATCATTAATAACAATAATTTTTAGAAATTCTAACGGCAAATACTTTAAATGAGGCACAATAAATTACACATCATGATGTTATTTTCCTCTTTTTTTCTCATTGTGGGATTGCCTTATCTACGGCTCAGCTAAGTTACATCACAGAATGCTACATCGAAACAGCGGTAGCTAGGGCAAACATTCTGCCAGCCCTAGACTGAGCAAGAGGAATTTTACATTTTAGGAAAAAGAAAGTTTATAAAAAGTTTTGCTTGTATTTAAAATGAGATTGCTATGTCGAAACTTAACATTTCAGAAACATGTTTCTTCAGTTTTTAAATGAAACAATAATTTTTACTCAAACGTAGTTTTATTTTTAAAATACGTAATAAATTTGAAAAAAATATATAGTAAACATTATTCGAGCACTCCACCAACGTTTAGATAAACTGTCTAACCCGTTCTAATAGTCAAAGTCGGTCAATTTTGCCACATATTAGAATTCTGTCATAATTTGATTCCAAAGAATTATTCCTAGTCAGATTTTTTTCGAAAGATTCAAAATTAAGGTAGTTTACTCTTATGACATTTTCTTTTTTTTTGTATATGGAATACAATAATTACTATTATTTAGGTTAAATCGCCATTTATCTGTAACAACACTCGTCAACCCTTATTACTGATGTGACTGATGTAGTAAATATGGGTCGCCGAATTTGGTTCGAAAACATCTGTTGGCAAAAACATTTGCTCGAAAAACGTCTGTTCGAAAAACATCTGTTCGAAAAAACATTTGTTCGAAAAACATCTGTTCGTAAAACATCCGTTCGAAAAATATTTGTTTAATTTAATAAGAGATACTTAAAACTGAAATTAGTCATTTTCCCATATCGTCTTCTCCGCAACTAAATTCGTTTTTGACTAGACAACCGAATGTATATTAGCAGTAAACTTTCATTTATTAGAGTAAATACTTGGTAATTGTTGAAAGTATCCCGATTTTATACCAGAGCGTGCAAATATCTCCTTAAAAGTGAATGGTCCACAATATAGTTTGCTACCCTTATACTATTAAACTTTTAATTTTATTATTATTGTAGATTCAGGTATAATTACTAGCCGGTGTCATTAATTGAAGTATATTGTATATTTTATGCTACGTCAGGGGAGTAGGTTTGGCCGCAAGTGAGAGTCACAGTTACACACACCCAAACTTATATGGAATCACTTGCTATTTTCGCTGAAGAATTTTTTAGTAAAAAATTAGTTGCTGGGAATCAAAATACGGTTTCTTTAATCCATTTATATTAGAAAAATAATTGAAAATCCATGAACCTAATTTTATCACAGTAAGAATTAAATAAATTAAATTAATTAAATAATGCGTGATTCCATATAAGTTTGGATGAGTGTATTTGAAACACAAAATATTCAGGGTGTCAAAAAAATGTTTTTTTAGGCACCCTGTATATTTTGACCGCAAGTGAGAGTCACAGTTTTTTGAGACACCCTTTATATTTTGCGCAAAATATACAGGCGACGTCACTGACTCCACTAGCTCTGAATCTATATTACTACAGGATTACAGGATACCTACAGGATTACAGGATACCTACAGGATTACAGGATACCTACTGTTAGTTCTTAGTAATACGATAGTGAGACTAATGACATTATTGTAATTCACTTTATACAAGGTAGAAAATACAGCGAAATTGTAATAAAAAAGTAATCGAATGTCATGCCTCTATGTTAAATTTGACTGTCTTGATTTTTGTGCTTTTTAACCGTTAGTTTACGTAAAGTGTGTTTTGTGTAAAAATTATTGATAAATGTTATAATTAAATGTTACTCAGGTATGCGAATTATGTCCATAACCCAAGTTTTAAAATAATTTGGCTCATATTTTGATTTGCTGGTTTTTATTTTAAGAAAAGGGTTATACTCGAATATTGTGTCTCCAGCCTCGAGCGCAAGACCCAGATCCATGGAGCCTTACCAAATTCTGTGCTGTAGGATAGGTACTGATGTATTTATTCTTCATGTATTCCGCTATTGGAAACTTGTATAGGATAAAGTTTTGAAACACTTGCTGTATTCGGTTTTCGAGCGGCGATCGTAGGTCTATACATTTACTAGGAAACATTTTCTTCTATTGGATATTCTCTAGGCGGCGCAGCTCTGCCTTAATTTCATTGCAGTTCTGATGGCGGCATTATATCTGGGGCGTTGCACCGCCCAAAAATCCAGAGTGCGAATAATTATTCACCGCATGCAGTTATTTAAAATAGAAGCATGCATCTTGGCGATTTTAATGAATAAATTAGACAGCGGGCTTATTTAAATGCCCATTCCGAGGTGGCGTTTCGGAATAAAACAGCCCGGATTATAATTTTAATACGGCAATTTATTAAAAAACATTGCGCACGCCGAACCGGTCCAAAACCGCGCTTAATTTATATTTGCGCGGACCCTGTTTAATAGGCCATTAGTTTTTAAATGGATGAGCGGTGGGTGGGTCGTTTCACCTACGCCCGACATAATATTATGCGCGTTACACGGGATATGCGCCGTTTTTGAAAAACCTATGCCACGTACGCGGGTTAGTCTGCCTCTTTTACGTTTGAATAATTTTAGGATAAAAAAAAACACCATCAAATCTCAAATAATAACGGGAGATACGACTCGTTTTCTGTTCATCGCAACTATTAAAATGACAAAACTTACTATGATTTTATTAGTCGTGACGAGCATATTTCAGGGATGCTAAAATAAAGATAGTATCCTCCAAAAATATCGGATCTTAGTGGGACATTTCTAATTAAAGATTTATTTTGAAATTCAACTTTGGTTTTACCTTTTGCTTTCAAAAAGATGAAAAATGGCATGGTCATGTAACTTTCGCTATCTGTTACAAATTACATTTAAAAAATAAAATCGCTAAAAGTGGGTTTATTTGTTAAAATTTTCAAAAAGTTTTACTTACAAAATTTGTTTATTTTTCAACTTTACATAAGTGTGCCAAATTACAACGCTCTATTAAAAAATTATTTTGCTTTTTGCCATTTTTTAATTATTTCGCACTTATTTATTACAATTTTAGAAACTTGTGACTGCATAAAAATTATAGACCGTCAGATAGTGACAGATTTAGGTGTCCCATACAAGCTTCGAAGAGGGTTGAAAAGGGCATCCATGTTGAATAGAATGAAGGGAAATTTACGAGTGGCCCCGATGGGTTTGTGTGAAAAAATCGGTTTAAGTCTCGATTTTTCCTTAGAAGATTACGCCCTTATTTCAACCCTTTAGCCACCTGCAACACTCAAGCCTTTGGTTTTCCGAAGCCAGGTTCTATTAATGGTTCATTTAATGAACACGGCTTGCGTGAAAATATGGGCAATAAACACCTTTTAATTTTTAATTGGTTTTTTCGCCACCAAACTGATCGAAAGACAACTTTTTCAAGTTGCCTGGAAAATTCATAAATTCTTAACAGTGAATGAACGAAACTTTAAACCTGTAACTCAAAAAATAACTTCAACAAATTTGTTTTCTGAGCTTTCGGAGAATAAATCTTCCTCCTTTCTCAAAGATCATGCCACGTCAAAGTGAAGTGACAGATTAATCAATTTCAGGTTAAAATGTCATGACAATAGAAACAATAGCCTAGCCACCTTCCTGATATTGTACCCTGTGTTCTATCTAATTATCTATACTAACTTCTCTTTGAATAATTAGATAGAACACAGGGTACAATATCAGGCAGGTGGCTAGGCTATTGTTTCTGTTGTCATGACATTTTAACCTGAAATTTATTAATCTGTCGCTTCACTTTGACGTGGCATGATCTTTGAGAAAGGAGGAAGATTTATTCTCCGAAAGCTCAGAAAACAAATTTGTTGAAGTTATTTTTTGAGTTACACGTTTAAAGTTTCGTTCATTCAATGTTAAGAATTTATGAATTTTCCAGGCAACTTGAAAAAGTTGTCTTTCGATCAGTTTGGTGGCGAAAAACCCAATTAAAAATTAAATGGATCTGTTTGCGCCACATATAAATTTTAGAAAATATCTAAACATCTTTTATTTCTGTTCAGGAAAATAGAATTTAGCTTTATCATTCTATTCATTTTTTATTGCAAAATACCGCTAAGAATATGTGTTTTTTAAAAGAAAATTATATTCATGCTTTAAAACTCTGCAATGTCGTTGTACCGTCAAGCATTTTAGGATTAAATACCATCAAACTGTTTCACGTATCTCACCAAATTCAGAACTTTTTACTGGACAATCTACCTTTCATCTTAATTATTATATTTTAGCCGTAAACAGTAGTAAGTTAGGTACGTGAAATAATGAAACGAATTCTTATTTTGGCATGAATTTTGTACCTGCTGGAATATTTCATGTAAATAAATTTGTATCCTAAATGCTTGACGGTACATCAACTTTGCATCAAACAAGCGTTAATATCATTTTATTTTGATAAACACATTTTTATCTATGTTTCTAGCAATAAAAAATGGACAGAATAATAAAGCTATAATAGTGATATAAAATAGTTTTATACATTTGCAAGTTTTTAAATTTTTCAGAAATTTCAAAATTACCTAGTAAAAAATGGCAAAAAAAATCGTTTAATAGAGGGTTCAAATTTAAAATTGAAGCAGAAACAACTTTTTCAAGTTAACCCTTTTGAAATTCTAACAAATAAACCCAATTCTAGCGATTTTATTTCTTAGTCATTTTCATTTTTTTAAAACAAAAGGTACCTACCCCCAAAGTTGATTTTCAAAATAAGTCATCAATTAATAGTTTCCCCCTATCATGCGAACTTTTGGAAGTAACTCGTACAGGGTGGCCCATTTGAAATTAACAAAAATTCGCGAAATCGCGTTAGCGACTGTTTATGTTTGAACTAAATACATCATTGTGTCCATCGTCCCAAATTACAGGTCTGTTCCAAATTTGATCGAACGCAGTAAGGCATAATAATAATTCTGGGAAGAAATTTAAAAATTAAATTTAACCCCAAGTGTATTTTGCGGACCAAGTTATCAATGAAATAATATTATAAAAATAATTCAAAACAAATTAATTTATTGGGAAATTATGTAATAGAATATAAACTAAACGTAAATTAAATTTTTGTCGCTTCCACTAATCCCCATTGAAATGAATGCATTTGTTGCTAAATAAAATTTTCTTAAAAGATCATCCGCATGTTCTCCCTGTATATACCTACCCACAAACAAAAATCCATTCTTCCTTCTTGAACACCCCTGTCCAAAGTATGCAATAATGTAACTGAAATAAGCTGAATGGCTGTTTCTTACTCGATATCTTGTAATCGTTTCTTCATTTAGTTAGTTATGGAAAAATATTAAAACCCCGTATAAATCCAAACAACTAATAGTTAAATGTCACTGCTGTTGGCCTCTTTGAAAATAATGAACTGGTTGGACTTGTTGGTCAGTTAAATGGAGAATTGGTAAAAGCGACAAAAGTTTAATTTACGTTTAGTTTATATATTCTATTGCGTATCTACTTTAATTTTTTTTGGATTGGGAGAGTTAGGACAATGCTACTTTTTAAGAGAAAAAATAATTTTTAAAAAGTCATAATAATTTTGTGGAAGAAAAATAATTTGGGATAGATTCCATGGGCGCAACAAACTTCTGATCACAGAGTACCTCACAGGAATCTCTATATGTATAAAAGTTGGTTCGTGATACACGCCCGCCATCTGGTGATGAATATATTAAAGAAATGGCAGGTTATTTGAAATGGGGGGCTCCTTATATTCATTTAATAAATTATTTTTACTGTTAGTAAATCTTATTTGTTGGCAAAATTCATAGCTTACTAATTATGGAAAAGTGAAAAGTGTAGTGAAGGTCACAATTAAATTGTAAGTTTTACCAACAAATACGACTTAGTAATAAAATTGAAGATTAAAATGCAAATTTGTTGAAATTACTTAATGTATTAAATTTATAATGTATAATATAATCTGCTGTAGTTTATGTCCATTCTATTTTATAGATACAATCCAAAAGACATAGTTTATTGTTATTGGTGGTTCTGGTTGTGCACTAGGATTTGGAGTTAATTTTAATGTAAAATACGAGCAGATAAAATACATCGTTGCATTATTATTATAATAAAGTGGATTATCATCCACTTATTCTATAGGACATTTCCTTTGCTCTTTTCTCTAGTGTTTTCTGTAATAATAGTTCTGCAGAACATTTTGTGATACTGGAGTCGTTTTAAATAATTCCCTGAGCTATTACACTTCTTGCTAGCATGCGCGCTAAACGCTCTAAATCATATTAGTTAGGTACTTCTAATAATATGCAATATTTTACATTTTTCTTTCGAATTATTATTTTAAAGTTGAAACGATAGTGTTATTCTTTTAGTGTCATATTTTCATGCTGCTATTTGGTCAAATCAAAACTTAAACCATTCGATAATAATATTAATATGTATCATATTCTTATAACCAGACATACACTGTTTCAGTTTCCTATTAAAAAAAACACTCCGCCCATGAGTTTTCAGTTCTCATCATGTTTCTTTAATTTGACATAAATCATAACCTAAATACAGAAAACCTCTAATTTGACATACAGTTTCTATGGAAATCTAAAATGTTTACTGGGGCAAAAGATAGAAAATAATGTAGCTGTCTCTATAATGCAAAAAATTGGCGAATAATAATGACACTATATCGCTAACAAGATTTCTCACATTTTTTTCTATTATATAGCGAAAAATAACGGGTTGCACACTAACACCCTTGTACGTATGTACACGCGCGGCCTCATAAATCGTTCCACTAGGCATGAGAAATAAGCAAGAAATTAAGAATTTCGGGTAAGTGCGGCAACGTTGCGCCAATTCCATGGCTTTTCAAATCAACAACTTCCCCTACATTCCCTCGTACCGACCCGCTCCTCCCCGTAGAAAATAAAAATTGCGAAAATAGGTGAATAAATCGCTGCCTCCGATCATTTGATTGGAGATCGTTGCATTATTATTATAATAAAGTGGATTTAAAGTTTTACACAGTTTCTTGGTGTTTTGACATTCACGTAACGTGAAATTACGCGGATTTCTTTGATTATCAAAGTGGTATTAGTTAAATAAGGTATAATTTCTAGGTATTATAGAAGAATCTCGTAGTGGTTTTTTACATTGGTTTATTACACTTCTTTATTTTAACCGCGAACCAAATCTTTGGTTTATTTCCATTTTTAAAGTTTCCCTGGAGTCCTCGGGTGAGGTTCTGATGCTTCCCGGGCCCCCGAAAAATCGAGAAATGAGAAAAAACAAGCAATTTCCAGTAGTGGTTTCAGAGGATTTTCCGTCGGTTTTGTTGATTCTACAGCCGTCCCGTTTCTCGAAAGTGGTTAATAGTGAATCGGGAATTTCTTAGATATTAGATATCGGATTTTCGAGGTTCTTTTTGGTACCGGAGGAAATTAGGACACCGAATTAAGAGATTTACCACCTTCTTCTATTTTTAGAACGGCTCTATTCGAGGTTGTCGAAAGACTTTTGCGAAAAAAGCCACCAATGTCCGTGGGCAGGGTTATAGGATTTTCCACTATTATTCAGGCAATCTAAGGCCAACCTAACAGCGCCGAATTTACTGTTTTTTGCACTGTAACTGGCAATGTCTCGTAAGGTGATGTCGCGTAATAAGATGTTAGATTTGCCGTCACTTACGCTTTTAAGGTTATCGCTGGCTTTCAAATCGCGAGGGAGGGGAGGGGTAATTGCAACGTTGTCAGTTGAAGGCCTTTGCGTCCGCACGTATTGGAACGATTTCAAGGGCCGCACGTGTACATCTGAATGAAAAGCTCGACTCCGGTTAGTGTATATTTAATAATATGTCCTAATAAGTCCTTGGCGCCTCTGGTTTTTGTTTCTCTAGTTCGGTGGTTGTCGCGGCGTCGAGTCCAAAATAAACTTTAATTGGGCAGCGGCGGCCGTTAATCGCGCCGTTTTAAATATAATTTACCCGCTCCCCTCGCCCCCCGGACCACCCTCGTTGCCGCGGCGCGTGTAATTAGAACGGCTAACAAGATTTAAGAAGGCCGTTTCGTGTCCGGGCCCGATTTATAGGCCTGCAAGCGGAAGACGGCGCTCAGCGCGACCAAAAACACCGAGCGCATCGGCGAAACGTCTGGGGCATAGATCCGATAAGACCGAGAAATACAATAGAAGGGAATTTTCAAAGCTGCAACGCTTAGACATAGAATCTTCTGGAAAATGTAACAGGGTGTCCCGAAAGCGCATAACCTAATAGTATGATTTCAACGCTCATAAGATTATAGAATAAGATGTTATGATGTAAAATGTAGACAGTAGGTATATTTCTTTACTTGAAGCGAGTATAGGTTGCCGCAGATAATATGGGCCCGATAAGAAGTTGTGGTTAATTTTTAGGCAAATCTACTCTTATACATGATTATGGAACAAAATAGGAAAGAAGACCTATGGAGCAACAATTAAAAACGGTCCCTTGGTCCTTTATAAATCCGATAGGCGTGTTCTCCGCTGTTAAATACGGCGCGAAAGACGGGGGCAAGTCTGAACCTCGGGGACGCGAGTTGTGTGAGAAGTCCCACTATATGTATACCGTTTGATGCACAGAAAAAAATTTTTCAAACGAATTTTTCGGGAGATCTGACGGTAAGGCTAGATGTCCGGAGAACGGGTCAACATATTTAAGGAAACATTGAATTTTAATTGGGTTTTTCGCCACCAAACTGGTTAAAAGACAACTTTTTCAAGTTGCCTGGAAATTTCGGAGAATATTCTTCCTCCTTTATCAAAGATCATGTCACGTCAAAGTGAAACGAAAGCTCAGGAAACAAATTTGTTGAAGATATTTTTTGAGTTACAAGTTCAAAGTTTAGTTCATTTACTGTTAAGAATTTATTAATTTTCCAGGCAACTTGAAAAAGTTGTCTTTTAACCAGTTTGGTGGCGAAAAACCCAATTAAAATTCAATGGATCTGTTTACGCCACAAATAAATTTTAGAAAATATATTTAACGAAACTTTTTCACGTAAATTATTTCCCGATTTCGAGTTATTAATGATTTTCGGCGAAAAAAATGACCAACGCAGGTGGGACGCATCTTTTTTACCTGATTGGTCGGCATTTCCCGTCACCGCCGAGCTATACAGCTAAGTTATTTCGGCTCGGGCTATGGGGTCGGAATTTTTAAAGCTTCCCTCAAGTCTTCAGGTGAGGTGCAGATGTTTCCGGTGCCCCCGAAAAATAAAAAAAAAGAGAAAAACACGTGATTTCTAAGAGCGGCTCCTCAGGATTTCCCGTCAATTTCGCTAATTTTAGAGCCGTCCCATTTCTCGAATAAGCTTGAAAGTCGGGAATCGGGAAATTTGGGTTAAATATCGGATTTTCGAGGTTTTTTTTCGGTACTGGAGGAAAGTACAAGACCCAGTTAAGAAATTTACCACCTCATCGATTTTTAGAACCGCACTTTTCGCGAAATTATCAAGACTTGACTCAAAATTAACAATTAACCACAACTTCTTTAAGTAACTATGATATGGGCCCATATTAGGTATCTGAGGCAACCTACTAACTTCAAGTAAAGAAATATACTCTCTCTACATTTTACATAACATCAGTGACTATAGAAAGAATTTCTGATAACATCTTATTCTATAATCTTATGAGAGTTGAAATCATGTGGCCGGCTCTTGTACTTAGGGTTTCATCAAGTCAAGTAGCTTGACATTTTAACAAATTACCTGACTTGACTTGAACATCAAGCTTTTGACAAATTAGATACTTGACTTGAACTTGACTTGATTTCAAGTCAAGTCAAGTAGCTTGAATATCAAGTCAAGCCATGAATCTCTAAAATTGGCAATAAAATAAAATTTACTTGTGAACATGTTTATTTATTAGTAACACACAAAATAAGAACCAAGTTTCCGAGAAAAATGTTTACATATTAAGAAAAAAAAGTGCTTTGACGTGAAATAAATAGAAGTTTTTGTCGTCTATCTTACACAGAAACAGACACCCAAATAGAAGTTTTTGTTGACTATACACATAGTTTTGGTACGGACTTAAAATAGTTTTTTTTTGTTCTTTCCTAGTTTTGCAAAAAAAGTGTACAATGCAAAGGTTTGTTATTATTATTTACCTAACTGTCCTAACTGATAATAAAATTTGAAATTGTAAAAAATCAAGTACTCAAGTAGCTTCAATAAAAACTTGATTTTTGAATTACTTGAGAAATAAATACTTGACTTGACTTGATATTGGAAAATTACTACTTGACTTGAACTTGACTTGATTTCAAGTCAAGTCAAGTAGCTTGAATATCAAGTCAAGCCATGAATCTCTACTTGGACTATAAAACTCACTGTAAATAAAAATTAAGCTTTTACTTAAAAAATTCAAAGAGAAATATAAAAATTTTGAGGCGAATAATATCATGTAAGTAACCTACTTAAGAAATTCTACTTTAACCTAAAGATCTTGTAGGTACACTAATAAAAACTTATTAAATAGAAATATAAAAAAAATTTGGTTGAGACGTTGGTTCTATGTCATTTTAACTATGCCGACTTGAATTATGGTCCCTGTTTAGTTCAGGCTGAGAAGATGGAGATTCAACGTGTTCAGAACATTTGTTGCCGATTCATATTTGATCTAAAAAATAGATCATATTTCATCTGAGAAAATCAGGGAATTGGGATGGTTTATGAATGTGGATAATAGACCAGAAACAGCAGTTTGCAACATTTGTTCAAAACATTTTTAGAACATCTTTCTTCCCCAAACGTCTTTTAGTAACCCGAAGCAATAGATAATGTGTGTTGTAAGTTTGAGAAATGATGGAGTGTTACACATACCAAAGTACAGAACTTCTATGTTCCGTAAATCGTTTGCGTACACTTTTGTCACCCTATTCAACTCTGCCAGATAGCATTCAAAATTCATGTACACGTAGTAATAAATTAAGCAGTACCTATATTTCAGTGATATTGAAGTACTCATCGTTGGTTTTATGTGTTTTGTTTTTATTGATTCTACTACTAGGTAATTTGTTAGTTTATTTTAAATTATCTTATTAGCATAGTAATATTTTTGTTTTGTTTTGTTTGAGGTTAAGTGTAAGAGTAGCTCCGAGCTAAAATTCGCCGCAAATCTTACAAACGCAAATCATTGACGAATAAAGACGATTGTTATAATTATTATTATTAATTTGATTTTGAACGCTGAAAAATAGTAGGGCTATTCGAGGTTACGTAACAAAAATTGAAACAGTGAAGTTTACTAAATACCCCTCCTTTACCCTTATTTTGGAGTCAATGTAAGCTTTATTTTGAAGAAAGGAAGGGACTGAAAATAGTTGCCAGGGGACAGAAGTTGAAAAACCTGTAGGTTTCTCATCATATTGTTCCAGGATTTAAAAGAAGTGAAAAAGTTTGTACATCATAAATTATGGCAGTGAAGTTTACGGTGTTTTATAAGTCGTGGCGGTGATATAAGAAGTCACTTCAACCATCTGATCTAATCTTGCGCCCCTTTGCCTTGGCAATTTTTCCATCGGGAAATTATTCGGCGGCCTCCACGTGGAGATTGGCCGTAAAAAAGGAGGGCCGCGAGGCGGTTGGTTGCGTGCTCGAGAGCGGGGAGGAAATGAGCGGGAGAAAAGCGGGCAGCCGTGCAGCCGAGTGACATCCCGTGCCAGGCCGCGCGCCCCCGCCCGCCATACGCTCAAATCCTCGCCTCCGCCTTGGATGTCAAGGATAAAGGAATGCGGACACGGGCGTAGCCAAGGGGGGGGGTTTCAGGGGTTCAACCCCCCCCCCCCGAAAGAAGCAGTTGCAGCCGAACTATTTTGTATTGTAGGGACACTTTGCGTTGTTTCTCGATTATTCGCCACGCCCCTCGGTCGAAATGAGCGGAACTTTGTGGAAGTTCGTGGAAGTTTCTGGACGGCTACTGGGCTGCTATATAAGCGGCGCCGCGGCGCGTGACCGCGCTTACGGCAGTATTGTTCCATGCGAACTCGAAGCGAATAAAAGTGAAAAGTGGTGAACGAATAGTGAAGAGAATTAAGTGTACCGTGTAAGTGAGTAATTTTAGTGCACTGTTATTCGATGACCTTGTTAAGGATAGATACGTGAATCATTATTACTGTCGAAAAATGGAGGGGAAAAAAAGGAAGGGTGATAAACCTAAAGGTATGGACTACTGGAAAAAGTGGTGTAGTCAAGGTCAAGGGGTTTCTAATAAAGAAACAAATTTGGATTTAGCTATCAAAGCTTCAGCTACCTTGCATGCTGATAAGAAGACTGCCTACCCCGAAATCTAGATATGTGCGATAAAAACCTTTATCCTAATATTTACACATTACTACAAATCTTGGCTACCATTCCTGTATCCACTGCTACCCCAGAAAGGTCTTTCTCGAGCCTGAGGAGACTGAAAAACTATTTACGAAACACTACAAGTGAAAACAGACTTAATGGTTAATGAACATTCACTATGGAACAGAAATTCATGCAGATGAAGTAGTGGATATATTTAAAAGAAAAAGACGAAGATTTCTTCTTTAATGGTTTTACATTTAGCGCAGAGGAACGAAATTAATTTATCCATTTCATTTAAAGTTAAGAACTTTATAAATATGTCGTAGTTTTTCGAATGAATATATAGATATTAAATTTCATGTAAGTATATTTTTGTTGTTTTATTTACTTCTCAAACTAAACCCACCCCAAAACTAAATCCTGGCTACGCCCGTGAATGCGGATAAATAATAAGGAAACGTTCCTTTGTCCACTTTCTGACGAATGCAAAGCTGCTAAAGGACCGGGTCGAAGTTTGAAATCGGCTAAAGAACGCATTTAAAAAATATAGTTTTCCCTGTCCCTCCCCCGTATCTATATACCTACTCGCCAACACATCCGAAAGCGTAAGTAAAATAATGTTCGAGGTGTTACTTATTAATGAATGATTTTGCGGTATTTGGACAAAGTATATTTTTAATTAAAACAATATAAAATAGGTAGTGCAAGCATTCGCATAATTTTTGTGCTTTTTCAAGCTAAAAATTATACAGTGTCTGCCAGAAAGTTGGATACAAATAGGAATTTTCTTTATTTGAAGTTTCTCAAAAAAAGAATATTCTTGATAAAAGTTGGTGCTTGTGCTTAAACTCAAAATCCACCCGCAACAATTTTGAAATGTCGATTCGTATACAGGGTAGGTTGAAAAATATGAAAATTCCTCAAGAGTAAAGTACCCTTATTTTTGGAACTATATCAGAGTGGCACTAAGAAAAGTTGTTTGTAATCTCAAGACAATGTCAAATATGAATTCACAGCCACCTACTCAAAATAAAAAAATATTCACACTTGCGCATTTTTTACTCGTCACGCTGTATAATACATAATGTTAGATATGTATTTTGAAGCACATCTTCGAGCATGACAGTACGATACCAATGATTTTTGTTTACATTTAACTAGCATCTTAAAAACACTTAATAAGTGAAAGTTCTGCAAAGTTTGTCGTTTGTTTGTATCCAGGTAAAATACTCCTACAATTTCAAACATAACATAGCATCTAATCTGTGGAACATAAAAATATTTTAATAGAGCAACAATTTAAGAGTTATTTAATAAATGAGAATTCAACAATAAAAACTATACAGCGGAATGAATAAAAAATGCAAAAAGTGTGAATTTTTTTCTTTTGAGTAGGTGGCTGTGAATTCATATTTGACATTGTCTTGAGATTCCAAACAACTTTTCTTAGTGACACTCTGATGTATTTCTAAAAATAGGGGTACTCTTGAGGAATAATTTTTATTAGAAAGTTTTTTTTAGAAAGTTCAAATAAAGAAAATTCCCATTTGTATCCAACTTTCTGGCAGACACTGTATAATGTAAAGAATAATTTATTATAGGAAAACTAAGAAAACAAAACTTACCGAAGCTATCGGATATTTTGAATAAATAGTAATTAAAAAGTATCTATACAAATACATTCAAATAGATTCAAAATAAACGTTAAATATTGGTAAGAAGTTTTATTTCAATAAAATATTATTTGACTCTGGCAATTATGGATATTATTTTATTATTAAAACAATTCATTGTACCCTGTTAGTTTGGTTTCTATGTAAAAAATGTTGTTAGGTTCAAAAACTTTCCCTAGCAACGCTTACCTTAAAACCATAATAAAATATACAGAGTGGTCGAACATTTATGGACAAAACTTCAAGAATCTATAAAACACTGTTTTCGTTATACCTACCAGGCGTCAAAGTTCATTTTTTTTCAAGTTTTCGTGTTTGATAAAGTTTAGGCACCGAAATAAAATATTACAGTAGAGGTATGTCTACCGCCGACAGTGCCGGAGAAAGGGGGTCAGCCATAATATTTTTTAATAAAAGAAAAATGGTAAACCATTGAAAAAATTAGAAAACAAAATTCTTGACTTTTTTCGAAAAAGTACCGTTTTTTTTGAAAAATTCATTTTAAAATTTAGTCTGCATGTCATATTATTGCCCTATTTTGGCAAGTTTTGCATTTAATGTTTTTAATACGGCATATTCTATAGAATTCAAAGCCTTCAGATATAAAAGAATGGAAAAAAAAACATAATTTGTGAAATATTATCATTTATCACGGGTAATATAAAAAGTGATGTGCCTATTTTCGATAATACTTTTCCTTAATTTTACGAAAATAAAAATACCACGGCTGCGCAGCAGGAGTGGTAAATTTTTAGAATTGGGATTATAATGAGTTTATAAATTAACGAAAGATATCTAATTATTAGACATACCATGAGTTTTATTTAGGAAGAGAATGTCACAGCTGCAAATATCTTAATTATTCAGTGTTTAGGCTTAATTTGACAACCAAACTTATTAAATACCTAAATTAACGACAAAATAACAAATACATATTTTGGCTTTTCAAAAATGTAGTGTAAAAAATAAAAAAGTAGCCACAACCGGGATTTCAACCCGGAACCTATATAGCATCCAAATCGGGAATCATGCCACTAGACCATTGTGATTCTTATAAAGTTTACTTAACTAAGCCGCATTTAAATATATGATTACCATGCTTAAAAGTTGAAGTCTTTTTGATAGCTCTCATTTAGGATGAGCCTTCAGTTTTGAATAATATATTTACTGTATTAATAGATATTTAACGATCATTGTGTTAACTGAGATTGTATCTTCTAGTCTTATATTAACTTTGGTACTGTGAAGAAGTTATCGGGTTACCGATCAGTTTTAGCTACCATAATAATCATTTAGCGTAACTAGAGCGTAACTTTATAAGAGAGCAGGATTTCAGCGAGAATTCAACGCCTGCGCCAATATGGACCAATGAAATGACATGGTTTTTAAAATATTAACCAATCAGGTGACAACTTCAGCGATAATATCACAAGTGTGCTATACTTTCGCTGAAATCCTACTCACTTAGTTACGCCCTAGTTACGCTAAACCAATGTTGTCATGGTAGCTCAAACTGATAAGGTTGTTAATGCTTAGTTAGATGTTAGATATCGTCAGTTTTCATGACCTTATAAACCTTTTCCCGTTGCCCATTTTCAGATCAATCTAACGAAAATAATAGGCTTGTGCCCTATAGAAATTTTCATATTGGCACACTTATTTTTCTAAAATGGTTGAATTCCTTCACCGATAAGAGAACAATATTTTATCAAATCCTTCGTGACCATTTTTAAATATACTTACACCAAGATAACAAAAATTCACTGTAAGTTTCTCCGTGCTAGTTACCAGTTTCGTGAGAATGGCGTAGTTAATCACAGCCTTGATATCTTAATTATTTCTCGAAGTTTAAAGCTTACAACTGTCATTACGTTTTGATTAATGTTAATTAGGGTTGCAATTTTGCGGGTACCGTGAAGTCGTTACTCGTTGTTATTGGCTAAACACGGTCGTTTCTTATATCGACAACGACGTGGCGAGCTTCGCGAACATAGTTTGGGCATAACTCTGCACAAGGTATGTTCGTGTTTAGTTAATCAAAGATTCAATATATTAACGGGAAATGGTTTTCCCCTTAACGATTTGCTACATTGAAGTTACATTATATAGTGTGTGGCCACAGACGCAGTTGCCTCCTCCCCTGGAAAATCATTGTTTCCTTCACACTTTTATAACCACGTGTGAAGAATGATAAACACATGACTATAAAAATTTAGAGTGAAATAATGACTGATGTGCCACAAAAATATATTTTTTTTCGTTTAGGATTTAATATTTTTTGTTGTCGTGTTGTTTCGTTTAGGAATTATGTTATTTTAATATTAAGCCTGGTTCATAGAGCTTCTTTATCTTTTACTTTTACCTTATCTTTAAGAAATATTAAATTGGTCAGTTCAAATCAAGGGACAAAAAATGCCGTTGGTTAATTTTTAAAAATAAATCAAAAACCAGGCATTTGTTTTTCTAACGATAAATTTTTATTTTTAGAAAATTTAAACGTGTTTGAAATAAACAAAAATAATAAAGTTTGCATTTGACTTTTGCCCCTCCTAGATTTTTTGCTACAGGCGCCCATGTGTGTGGCATTATAAGGGGAACAGTTTGGAGTCCAGCCCTGGTTGAAGGTAACTGAATGTCAAGGTCAGTTGATGACAAAAAATTGCTGAGAGAGAAGTATCTCAATTTTGTTTTCCATAGTAAAAATAGTACATTGGAATTCAAAGTCAAAAACAATTTATATTTTATAAAAATTGTAAAGTACTTTTCTTAGCAACTGGTTTCTGGAAAGAGCCATCATCAGACCTCGAAAATAGATAATTCTAAGAAGAAATTATATAAACTAAATTAGGTACATATTATTACCTTATAAAATAGTATAGGTTCAAATATAAATTTAAAAATAAAAATCAGTGTCAATTGTTACATTGACAAATAATAAGTATATCTATGGTTGAAGCCGAAGGTGTACAGAAGCGCAGAGAGGCCACCTGTGACAAAAAAAAATCAAGGCGTTATATTCCGACTTGTAACTCGAAATTCCGACTTACAACTCGGAATTCCGCCATGTAACTCGGAATTTTTAATGTCACTGATCCAAAGTGTGAATGCCAAGGGGGCATTTGCCCCCTTTGCCCCTCCTGGTTACGCCACTGGTCTTATACTATTCCATGTTTATTTGCAAATTAATACATCTACAGATCTTTCAGTATTTTCGGGTTCTATTTTTTCTCCGCTTCCTTCGCTCTTTTTTTAATTATTTTTGAATAAAGTTTTCCACAACTCTACTCGTCATCTAAATTAACAAAAAATCGAACAAAAAACCTGTTCATGTAAAATTGAGCGCTGGAAATACCTCAAGAAAGCGCACACATCTCTCAGCAAGATTGCTTGTAAATAACACAAATAATAATTGTTTTTAAAGTCACAATCTAACAATAAACTAATACACTTGGTCAACAATTATTATCACCACAATTGTTTAAATAATTGACCCCAGAAACATTATGAAGTAAACAACGAAAACAGATCAGCCAGGCTAATCTTGAAGCGGGCATACCACAACACTCAGATCAAATTGTCACAAAATATAAAGCTTGGCATAATAGAGAAAGTACCGATAATACTTTCCTTTGTCTGTGGTTGGAATATTGGGTGTGATGTCAGATATCAGTATACCCCAATTTTTTGCTACTCTAATTACTAACTAATATTCCGTGTTAAAATTCAACAATTCACAATTGTTTCGAAAAGGATATTTTTTGAAATAACTAACACCCTGTATATTCAGTTTGATATCAAATCCGAATTCCTCGAAAAATTCTTCATGAATTTTCGAACCATCAAGTTGTCTTTAAAATTACCGAAAAAATTGGAACAGCCTGTACATTTTGCAATATAAGTCTATACCTATTACCCGCAAAATCGGCAGAAACAAACGAAAAAACGTTATGACTATTCTATAGTCACTGACTTAACCAAGTTCGTTATTTTTTTAAGAAAGGAATGTATTTTTATTTTTCATTTTTTATAGCGACCGGCGCCGAACAGTTTGGTTATTTTCACCGGCATTAAATTAAAGAATTTTTTTTATTTCAACGTACTTATATTATCTTCCATATTTCCGAATAGTTTCTTTGCTATAGGTACCTATATTTAAAGCTAGTAATTTAGGTTATACCAATAATATTTATTTAAAGTCAAAATATTATAACAGCTATTTCTTGCGGGGTTCTTTTTGGAAAATAGAATGATTTCATTTATGCAATCTAGTTTTGATGCCGGAGGCTGCGTTATTACACCGATAACTTTTGGTTTGATAGATTTTCCTTTTTTTTTTCGTTTTTATGGTATGGGAAACTGAAAAATGAATTCTTCATAGTTTTGAAAGCAAAAGTTAGCTCCCAAGTTAAATTTCAAAACAAATCATTCATTAAAAATAATTGTCCCCCTATAATGCGAATATCTTGGAGGACACACTGTATAAAAATAATGTGTATTGCCGCTAAAAATAAAGTAGTAGAACACTTGACATAATAATTTCTTCCAGTAATCACGCAATCATTGCACTATATCATTATAATCATTAAATACCTACTCGTCCACGATACACTCGTATCGCGTACTCGTCGCCTCGTTACATCTAACCGCTAAGTGTTAGTTCGGATTTCATAAATTCTCCCGACTTTCTTTCTTCGGTGTCCATTAGAGATTGGACCCTACTGGGTTGCATTGCAAACCCTAGCCTCTCTACACTTACTTGTCTTCCATGCGACTTCTGTTTGCCTAGCGAGAGTACCTCTCTCCTGACGCGTTCCTCCTAAAGAGTTGATGGGACCCAGGATGCGAGAGGACCGCTGTAGCGAACGTGGCCGGCGTTGTGTGTGGGGCATGAATATGTGGTGAAGCTGGGGTTCTTTGCAAATCACGGTAGAAATTAATCAAAGAATAAATTTTATTAATAATTAAATAAGAGCATGGCGGTACGAGATGCTACAACTACACTCTCAACATTTTGATTTTGTATTTATTTTCCAAATATTATGTAATTTTTACTTTTTACGACAAAATCCGGCAAAAATGGCATTTTTTGTACTTCCCACCGAGCCGAAACTATCAATACAAATTACAAGCTATTTATTTAACTTAAAACTTGCCCAGTTACCCCACAAGCTGAATTTTAGAACATTAAAAGCCACTTCTTGACATCGGATTGAGATTGAGCTGAAATTTTGCCTTCATTTTTATTAGTTCTGACAATACAATATGCAATACTTACAATACTTTGAAAATAGCCGCCGCTCCAAGATGGCGGATTACATTTATTTTATTTTCAATCCCCTTAATATGGGTATCACATGAAAGGGTTTGAAGAGTAGAATAGAAAACGATAAAGTGTGACGTCACACTGAATTCAATATGGCCGCTGCTCCAAGATGGCGGTTTACATTTTCTTTTCAACCCCCTTAATATGGGTATCAAATTAAAGGGCTTGAAGAGTAGAAAACGATAAAGTTAGGGACATCATACTAAATTCAATATGGCCGCCGCTCCAAGATGGCGGATTACATTTTCTTTTCAACCCCTTTATTATGGATATCAATTGAAAGGGCTTGAAGAGTAGAAAACGATAAAATTAGTGATATCGATATCACAATAAATTCAATATGGCCGCCGCTCCAAGAGGGCGGATTAAATTTTTTTCAACCCCCTTAATATGGGTATCAAATTAAAGGGCTTGAAGAGTAGAAAACGATAAAGTTAGGGACATCACACTAAATTCAACATGGCCGCCGCTCCAAGATGGCGGATTACATTTTCTTTTCAACCCCCTTAATATGGGTATCAAATTAAAGGGCTTGAAGAGAAGAAAACGATAAAGTTAGTGATATCACATTAAATTCAATAAGGCCGCCGCTCCAAGATGGCGGATTACGATAAAGCTAGTGATATCGATATCACAATAAATTCAATATGGCCGCCGCTCCAAGAGGGCGGATTAATTTTTTTTTTCAACCCCCTTAATATGGGTATCAAATTAAAGGGCTTGAAGAGTAGAAAACGATAAAGTTAGTGATATCACATTAAATTCAATATGGCCGCCGCTCCAAGATGGCGGATTACATTTTCTTTTCAACCCCCTTAATATGAGTATCAAATTAAAGGGCTTGAAGAGTAGAAAACGATAAAGTTAGTGATATCACATTAAATTCAATATGGCCGCCGCTCCAAGATGGCGGATTACATTTTCTTTTCAACCCCCTTAATATGGGTATCAAATGAAAGGGCTTGAAGAGTAGAAAATGATAAAGTTAGGTACATCACACTAAATTCAATATGGCCGCCGCTCCAAGATGGCGTATTACATTTTCTTTTCAACCCCCTTAATATGGATATCAAATGAAAGTGCTTGAAGAGTAGAAAACGATAAAGTTAGTGACATCACACTAATTTCAGTATGGCTGCCGCTCCAAGATGGCGGACTACATTTTCTTTTCGGAAATTTGCATCTGAATTTTAAACCACTTCTACCCAACCGACCGATCTGAAATTTTGCACACACTTTGATTCTGGTGACAATGCATTCTAGTGTACTCAGTATTGTGATTTTTTTTAAGATGGCGGATTACCTATTTCTTCAAAATCTCCTCGACATGGGTATCAAATGAAAGGATTTGACGAGTAGAAAACGATAACACGAGTGGCGCCATACTAAATCCAAGATGGCGGCAGCCCCAAGATGGCGAACTGAATTTCTTTACCACCCTCCTGACATGAGAATCACATAGGTACTAAAAGGCACAAAATAAAATAAAAAAATAAAAAAGCCCTTTTAAAAATATGCCTTTATTTTTCTAGTCTTTATAGTGATTTCTAGTAAAACATGGTGACGTGTGTACAATAAGTCAAGGGCACGATTGATTGTAATGCCTGCCAGAAAAATGAAATTTGAAATCTATTACAAAAAAATGAAAAATATTTCAGTTTCCCACCAGATGTCAGTACTATCTGTCACAAAGGAATCAAAGGAATGCTCAACGCTTACCACACTACCAGAGACAACAGACTGAGAGAAAAGACTGTTGAATCCCATAATAAAGGACGTGACCATCGTGACTGTCGTGACCACGTTTGCAGTCGCGCCGGCACCGTTCGACGAACTAACGCTGTTTTGGAGTTTTGGCGGCACATTTAAATCTTTTATTTCAGCTGTCCCAATAAACAGTTTTGTGCTGATCCTAACAGTTTTAATCCACCCAAAACCAAATAATGATTTGAGAGTTGGTTCTGGTTGGAGCTGTCAAAATCTGTTCAACACTGTTCGTTGAAACAACTATTTTGCCAATTCAGTCGCTTGATAATATTATATTCTTAAGATCTCCGAGATTCGACCTTTTAATACTGATTTAGATATTTACACGACAATTATTTTCATATTAACATCACATTTTCTGGAATCACAGCACAGTAGTAATTTATAGGCAGACATTTTTGGCACATTCATTTCAAACTTGCTTCCAAAGCTAGCAATAATGTTCTTGTTATTACACTTCTACATTTTTGGGAATTTTGTAACTTGGTTTTGTCGCCTTCGCTTTTTTCTCACGCAAGTTTTTCACAATCATCCATTTTCTGAGTTGACTGACAAACATCCGTAAACTACAAACCAATATGGCTAAACCAATCAAAGACGAAAGTTTAGGAAAACTAAGAGAATAATATAATAATAGAAGATGGAAATCTAACGCATGTGTGTTTTCTATTCCGGGGTGCTACGAAGTTGCGCAGTCGGACTGAAAACGTTAGTCTCTATTTTCCCTATTCAGTCTCTCTGTCCATTGTCTCTTACTTTCCGCGTATACTTAATTTGGTTCAGTCTGCGCAAGTATCAATACTTTTCTGATAATATTCCAGATAGACATTTTATATTTCTTTTTTAATTTTTAGCAAGAGGTTTCGGCCGTTGTGGGATTGTAAAGGAATATAATTCCTTTACTTCCTCTATTCTATACAATATATACAATACTTTTTTTGCATGGCCGAATAATGAAACTTTTCAAAGTCAAATAGAAGACACGCGGCATTCCACTTGAGAAAAAATGATTAGCGCAATAATGGTGACATGTGTTACCGTAGAGTCAATTTAAGTCTATGATCTGAGTTTTCTGTACCATTTATAAATTTACAAAGTCTATTGTATTTTTCTGTGAATACAACCAAATATAGGACAGCAAATACCATCCTTAATTATTTAGTTATTATTATCATTCTTGTCTTCTTAGGCCAGTTTTTATAGATTTTTTTCAATCAATTCATCGGAACGAAAGTCCAAATGCAGTCATCTTTTTCTCTTTTTCAAATATCTTTAAACTAAGCCCGGTAAATGGAACACTTTAATCTGGTGCGAAAATCAGAGCATATATAAATATCCTCTCGGATTGAATTTTTGCTCGTTCCCTTTGATCGGGTTAGTAGCAATTCGAGCGTAAGTCTGAAAATCAGAATCCGAACGCGTTCATTTCAGAATTAGCTCCGCCGATGATATTTTATCTGATTCCATTTTCTAGGCAATCGATGCGCCGGCGTCCCACAGGTTTTGGGTTAATATCTACTGAAATATTCGGGAGTTATGGCCCAATATCCCCACGAGGGAACAGTTTTTTCGCTATGCTCGGTTTTTGCCAATAAAGCCAGTTTTAAGGTTCTCGAAGTGCGGGCGCGAGCAAATTTCGTTTCGTTGGTTTTATGCGGGAAGCATCCGGGATACCCTGATCCGGAAAAATACATTTTGAGGCTGGGGTAAACCTGTCAGCTAGCGGAATCGAGAAAAGCTTTAAACGTGCTTGAGTCTTAGCAAAGGCAAAACTCAAAGTTGTTTTGCGCCGAAATAAAAAAAAACTGACTATAGGGCTAACATTAGACAAGTCCAAGTTTTCGGTTAGTTTTTTATTTCGACACAAAATAGGTTAAATATGGATGCTACTTTTTGACGTATAGAGTTGTCAGAAATTGTGCAAGATGGCGGAGGGACGCTATTTTATATATATATTTTTAAATGTATAGGGGGTCGTGTGATACATTGGTTCAGAATGACCCCCATCTGCCCCCTGACAAAAATAAATCCGATTTTCAAATTCAAGCAATGTTGTATGTTGTAGTTGTCAGCTGGCAGATGAGGGTCATTCTGAACCAATGTTGTAGTTTTTTCATTAACGATTACATTGTACAATTTGTCGAATTTAATTACTTGTTATTTTTTCCTTCCATCGGTCATATTTCGTTTAAATTAAAAAACAGCCAGTGCATTGGATAGAGGACTAAAAGACCTTTAAAATTACGTATCACACCATCCCCCTAACCGTTTAAAAACATTATCCAAAATGGCGACTCTCCGCCATCTTGCATGATATTTAACAACTCTATGCGTCAAAAAGTGGCATCCATAGACCCATTGATCTCACCCAAACGTGAAAAAAAAGTCAAAGTCTCTCAAAAGTTAAGAGGGAAGGTTACTTTATAATCGGACTGTATAGGGCGATTCAGTTTTTTCAATTCAATTTCTTATTTAAATTTTAATTGTAAACATAAACTTTCTCGATTTTTTCATAATATGTGTCATGGTTGGCAGTTTTGATTTTTTGTATTATTTCGGAGTATTTCTGAAAAACTAAAGCCTGGTTCATGCAGCTTCTTTATCTTTTAATTTTACTTTATCTTTAAGAAATAACCAATGGCATTTGTCCCTTAATTTGAACTGACCAATGACATTTAATATTTCTTAAAGTTAAAGAAAAATTAAAAGATAAAGAAGCTGTATGAATCAGGCCTAACTTAAAAATTAGCTAAAAATACAGTAACTTTTCCCAATAAAATAATAGATAGAAAATAGTTCGTAAATGTCTTTATTTTCCTATAATTTTTTTTATGGGAAAATAAAGACATTTACGATCTATTTTCTATCTATTATCTACTTCCTATAATGGACACCCCTATCAACTATTTCCCAATAAACTTACTCATTCGTCGTTTTACTTTTCTAGATCCAGAGCCTTAAATGTTTTAGACCCTGTATATTCAAAAGTATATAGCCGTAAATAGGTAAGTTTCCTGGAAAAAGTTACTTTATTTAATGTAGTAAACACATTATTACTATTAAGTATACGTTAATTTTTATGCCATATAAATTAAACTCTCAAATCGCATACAGCAATTCCCTCACTTAATTTAATAAACCGACGAATAAAAAGGGCCAGTTTTTACTTAGTCCAATTTAGACTTTACTGACGACGTCGGCAGGATAATAGGCTGGAATTTAATTAGAATTTAATATAGCTTAAAATGCTAAGCATATCGTCTCATCTGCATTCGAAAGAAACAAAAGAACCCGCGGAAAGAACGGGACAACGACAAATTCCAGATTAGAATCAAACAATTGGTCTTCGTGAGATATACAGGATGAGTCAATTCTCTAAAGGGCCCAATACCGGTATAGAAAAAGTTACTATGTAAGTTTACTGTTTTCTGAATTGGAAATTACTAGGGTTATAGAACTATTACATATTTATAGCAACATGATATTATGATATGATATGATAACATTTTCTCAGTTGCTCCGGAGAACCCTAGAAAACCGTAAGTACCAACGATATATATGAATAGATGACTCACGCTAATACAAATAACACAAATTTGTTTTGCTTCAACATTATCGGGTCGGGGGGAAGCAGGCGAGGTAATTTGTTTACATTGGCAATATTGGCATTTATGAAATTCAGTCTTTCCTATTTTGTAATGCATAATAAATAGTTTTTTGGTAAACTTGTATATCGTAAATATGCTTTGAGATACCTATATTTATGAAATAACCTAAATCGCATACAAAACTGGAAACATTGAATGTTCCAACAATAACGTCTTCTTAAAAACATGAAACAAATAAGTTGCCTTTGGTAATGTATCTATTCCTATATATCGTTGGTTAGTACCTACCTAATCTCAGTGAGTCTAGGATTAGTAGATATACCTAAATCAAATAAGATTCAGCTATTTTAAGGAACAGGAACAATACCGTGAGGCGCTATTGGTCATCAGCCAATAAATACAAGGTACTATTTTTGCGAAACAAGTTTGGTTAGTTTAAATCCTATCCTATGCCTAGTTAGAGGTTAGAGTCCCGGCAGTATTGCGAAATTATTACCTATAGAGCCAAAGTTTTCTGGTATCTATCAGAACTAGTTAGAATTATAGAGTACAGGGTGTTTCTAAATTATAGTGCTAACCTAATACGACAGATAGAAAATGTCATTTTAAACAAAAAGTTGCATGCATAATAAGAAAGTTACAGGGTGATAAAAGTACAGTTTGAAGAACATATTTTTGGCAATAACTTCTACAGAAGTTGTACCTACAATTGAAATGAAACTTGGTGCAGACCTTGGGTAACTGAAGTTGAACAATTTTGTGTAAAACAATATATTCCCATCGACCAGTGGTGGAGGGGCGGGGAAGCACAACGGGTTTTAGACTCATAACTTTTTTGAGGTTATCTTTTTGGTCTCGCAGGTTCATAATTTTAGTGCATCTTTTTATTTTGCAACAAAATGACGCTCTTGTTTCATAACGATAAAATCAACCGTTTGCGTTGAAATCGGCAAAATGTGCCCCAAAACACCTGTTAACTCCAAAATGAAACGGAAACTCGACAAAATTTAGACACCTTATTTCAAGAAAACAAATGTGTTTCGACCAATATTCATTTGGCATTTTTTCTTCATTTTCAATGCACAGTTGATCTGTAACATTTGAAAGTAGTAGGTGACAATTTTATTTTTCAAATATTGAAGTCAACAGGTGTCTTGGGGCACGTTTTGGCAATTTAAACGCAAACGATTAATTTGGTCGTTATGAAACAAGAGTACCCTATTGTTGCAAAGTAAAAAGATGCACCGAGACCAAAAATATAACCTCAAAAAAGTTATGAGTATAAAACCCATTGTGCTACCCCGCCCCCCGCCTCTGGTCGATGGGAATAAATTCCTTTTACACAAAATTATTTTACTTCAGTTACTAAATAACTCCACCAAGTTTCATTTAAATTGCAGAACTTCTGTAGAAGTTATTGCGATATATATACAGTTATCACCCTGTAACTTTCTTATCATGCATTTTCGGACCTATATGTTTATAGGAAATTTTTTGTTCAAAATGACATTTTCTACCTGTCACAATACGTTGGCACCATAATTTAGAAACACCCTGTATATTTGCAGTGATTTATCCTACGTAGAGTCACACTGTAAGTAGTTCCAAGAGAATTGCTGTACAGGTGTTTGGTATTCTTGGTAGACTGGAGTTAATTGAGGACTGCATTAAAAGGACCAATTATCGTCCCTGAGAAAGTTTTGCGCTAAGGATCGTGCACTTCGGGCCAAAAGTTAAATATTTTAATTTGATCGGAGACGAGCTGAATAAAAATCTTTCTTACGGCGCAAAACGACAAGCAATGAATAAAATATATTTTGCTCATTAAAATGTTTCCAAATTCTAAAAAAAATAGATTTACTAATTTAGTTGTCTAGATATATTCGGGGCCAAATACCACAAGTAATAATGAAGGACCTATTATATTAGGGTGTGTTTTAATGAGAATATATCAGCTGATGTGGTATTTACTAAGATACCTAAACAACTTTGTCTTATACGCATTTTATCTAATATGAAACTAATGGTATATGGTCATTGGATTCAGTGCATTTTTCTAAAATAATACTGCGAAGTGTAAAATAAAGATTTTGCAGTTTGAAACATTTTAGTAGATAACTAAGATATCCTCTAATTTTTTGCTGATATACAGGGTGAGCCATTAGTAATGGCACATAGTTCAACCGCATATAAATATTAGGATTGAGGCTAATTTATGAGGCGCCATTTCGGACTAAATTATTATTTTTGAATATATAAATTTCTCGGGCTAATATTTTTTTTTAATATGATATTGATAGAAATTTGCGTGAATAATCTTTTTTAGTCAAATTTATATATTACGCATCGCCCAAAAGTATATATTACAGTAAACGCAAAAAAATATATCAAAACACGATATATTAATTTGGTGCGCCAATATATAATAATTTAGTGTACCACTGGTCGTCACCAGAGGTCGCGGCGCATCCCTAAAGTGCACCGGTAACGCTGCAGCAGAAAGCGCAGAAGCCCGAAGTCGAAGTGATTATGATTACCGACCTACTGGATGTTCTTTTTCTGTGTCAGGTTTGGCATTTGATGATTTGTGGTGTATAACCCCACAATCATCTTACATATTAGTTTCCCGCCCGCATGATCGTTTTCGTTTCTCCTTCGTTTTGTTGTAGGAAGTGGCTATTTATACGTCCGACGTATATAAAAGTCGGTATACGTCTTGCACTCTCATTGGTGGATTGAGTCACGTGACTTCTTTGGACGTACATTTAACTCCGTTCACGTCCGAAGCCGAAGTAAACATTTGATACGTCTACGTCGGAAGCCGTCGGAAGTGCATTTTTCTCAAGCATCTTTGCAATAAGGAGCGTATCCCCTCCTTTTTGGGGGATAAGCGCTGCCGTATGAAAAAAGAAGGGGACATTCGTATCATATTGTGGCAGTCGGCAGCGATGCGCGCTGCCGTATGAAAAAAGAAGTGGTAATCTATTCCAATATGGTGTAACGTCGGGCGAAAATAGGGGATAGAAACCTATCTAGCCAAAATTTCAAGAAAATCGGGGGTGGGTTTTACAGAGGGACTCTTTTTATTTTAGAGTCCCTGGTTTTACACCATTCTGCGCTTTCTGCTGCAGCGTTACCGGTGCACTTTAGGAATGCGCGGCGCGACCTCTGGTGACGACCAGTGGTACCCTAAATTATTATATATATTAAATATATAATAATATATAATAATAATATAATAATATATAATAATAATATAATAATAATATAATATAATAATAATATAATAATAAATAAATTAATACATCGTGTTTTGATATATTTTTTTGCGGTTACTGTAATATATACTTTTGGGCGATGCGTAATATATAAATTTGACTAAAAAAAGATTATTCACGCAAATTTCTATAAATATCATATTAAAAAATATATTAGCGCGAGAAATTTATATATTCAAAAATAATAATTTAGTCCGAAATGGCGCCTCATACTAATTATGCCTTATAGAAATGTTGTTTGTTTAAGAGATACAGGGCGTTAAAGCTCATTTTTTTTTAATTGAATTATGGCAACATCTCCCAAACTAATCAAGCTGCTGAACTGAAATTTGGCACTGCTATGTTTTTGGGTATGGACAATAAGCTGAAAATGCCAATTTCTACGTATCTTACAGAGGGCGCCACTTGGTCTGTTTTTGGATGGTGCTTTTACTCGTAACTTTTTTGAGGTTATGTTTTTGGTCCTGCAGGTCCATCATTTTAGTGCCTCTTTTCATTCTGCAACAAAAAGGTACTCTTGTTTCATAACGGTCAATTGTGGAAATCCACAAAAAAGTTCTATAAACCAACGTGGCGAGTTAAACATTTTATGGTATAAAATAATGCTCATATACTGACCCATGGTGACCTACTGTAGAATTCTGCCTTATTTCTAAGTTTTCAGAACTTGAATATGGTAAAATTTTCACAAAACCTATTCTTCACTTTAGGTGGTGCTTTTTTGTCGTGGCACACACTTTTTCCTATTGCACCTAATTGTTATTGTTGCGATATTTATAGGCAATAGAGAATTAGCCTACATATATATTAAATGGGGAACTTTGTCTATTTACCACGAAAACACCTGGCGCCTTGTACCGAATGCAAAACTTTAATTTCCTGTTGACGACAGCGAATTCGAATGAAAGCCGCCTAATAATAAATCCTAATTAAATTGCTAAAATAATGCAAACTTTTTTAATCTAAACTTAACAATCATCGGGTCCGAAGACCGAAAAAATGCACAGCGAATTTTCATAATTAATTCCCGTGTTTCCAATTAAAACTTAAAGGCGCGGGGAAAAGTGTTTCCTTAATATTTTCCGGATAAGCAAATGCCCGGCCGGGTCGCTTTATGCCCGTTTTCAAGGCGGAAAAATAAAAAGGATAAATAAGAGTTAGGATTCATTAAAAGCCACGAGGCTCAAAAGGAAAAATAAAAGCTAACGAGAGGAAAGCTTTCTGTCCCTTTTAATATTTATTTAATTACGAAAATTACTATGTAACGGGACACCAAACATATGCTGAAAATAAAAATTATATAATATAGGTATAGGTATGGAAAAACAATATTATAATAATTATTATGTTTAGGGTAATCTATTGTATATTGTATATCAGAAATATGTTAAGTGGGTTTATACGTAATGGTTTCAGTGGCGTAACAGTCATTATTGGGACCCCCTAGACACATGTCAACCCCTATATATCTGCCTGTATAAACCTCAGTCTAAGCGCCAGCGGTCTATAAGCAGCTTATTGTGCGTCGCTTAGACTGAAGTTATCGCGTGTCAACTTAGAGTGCACGGACTGTACATCCTTTCATTTTTCTATATATTTTTAATGGCTACTTTTGGAAATATGTGGTCGAGCAAGGTCAACAAAATTTGTTTACAAATTTTGATTTGCTCTCGGAAAGTTCCTAAAGTTAAACAACTCAGTAACATTGTTGTTGCTAACGTAAAAGAAATTTCCTGTAGATATTGACGATCGAAAAGGCAGAATAACTAAAGAATGTGGAAGATAAGGAGGCAAACTTTTGCAAATGTTACAAAATAAAGTGGTTCAGATAATAATAATTTACTTTGTTTTTTCGTTACCAAAAACAAGATTATTAGTTGTTCAGGACCAAGAACTGAAACTTATCATTGTGCACGACCTACCCGCAATGCTGGCTAATTTAGGTTTCAGTTTTACAATGGGTGACTTTGCCAGACAATTTTGACATTGGATTGCGCACTTGTGGAATTTAAAGTTATTGTACACTATTGCGTCAAGTAATGTCGAGAAATGGAATGAACATTGTTTTAATTTTAATTTTTTCATGAGTCGTGCAAAAAGTATAGTGCACAACTTGTACATACTTAGGCACTTGAATGCACTCGGCTTCTCCTCGTGCCACCACTTTATGCATTCGCATGCAATATGCGCCTCATTACTTAACTTTTTGCACAATATACCATTATGCCGTATTTTTTTTATTTTTTAACCGATTCAATAAATAAAACAGTCCTGCATTCCTCAATAAATTACCTTTAAAATGAGGTATCACAAGCATGGTATTTCCTGTTTGACATTTGAGGGTGGTGTGGATAAAAAAAACTACAATCATAACTCAATAATATGTTCTAGCGTGATGCTATTGGTATCATTGAAACCTCAATAGATCAGTCAATTCTTGACGCTGAAATTTTTCCTGGAAACTATGCACGGTATTTAGGTGGGATAGTGACTATCAAACGCTGAAATGTATTGAGGGAGGTGGAATAGCTCTTGGAGTTCGAAGTGAATATTCTGCTCAGTTGGTAAAAACTAATGATATAGCTCATTATTCGATATGTTACCTGCCAAATTAGATGTAATTATAGCAATGGTTTTTGCGGAATTTGCTTTGTATGTGTTTATATTCAGCCTCAGGCACCTGTGGTGGAATACTTCACCGAGGCACTATTATTGTACGGATGTGATATCCTTTTCAGGGATTTTAATGTATCTGAATATGGTGGGTTTGTGGAGACGGGCGATGTGAGTGGTCGTATCGGCGCTTTGAATCAGTATAACTATGTCTACAATGATCACGTCAGGTTACTGGATCTCGCTTGGAGTCAATGAATCCGCTTGTATCCGAAGATTCGCCCCATCCCACTCTCGATTTAGTGGCTGTGTCGGATCGGGTTAAAAGTCGACGTATTGCCGATAAAGACATGACAGGCTTGTCTAATTTCCGCCGATCAAATTTTCCGTTGCTGTATGAAATCCTTTCGAAAATGTACTGGGGCTGACTATACAGTATATAGGTGAAGTCGAAGACGAACTACCCTCCCTGTACTACAGAAATATTATCAACAACTTGAAATTAAAATCTAAAGCGTTTAATAGGTATAAAAAATAGGGCGATCCCAACGCTCTGGCTGATTACACATGGCTAAGATCGCTCATACAACTTAACAGGGACAATGCTTAGAATTAGAAGAACTATATTCTTGGCTGTGAAATATCTGTCGCTGGGAATGCCTCTAAGTTTTGGAGTTTTATTAATTCTTGGAAGGGTAACCCCACTATTCCAAACCATAGGTATAGTGCGGAGTTTTTTTGAGTCGCATATTCGATCGACATTAACTGCTGATGTTATTAAAGCATCCAAAAAACTTAAAGCCAAATCTACGTCCTACGTCGGGACTTGATCAAATTCCGGCCTTTTTGGTACGTGATTGCGCCTCTGTTTTTACACGAACTCTAACAAAGCTTATCGCACTAAGTTTGGAATCAGAACCATCATCTTCTTTCTGTAAACTGTCCAAAGTAACACCGGTATTTAAGAAGGCAGATCGGGGCGATGTTGTTTATTATAGACCTATAAGAATTATCTGCAACATTACTAAGTTATTCGCTATTTTCCTGCACGATCATGTAAAAATTCAGATTACTGAACATCAGCATGGGTTTATGAGGTGTCGTTTTAGCTCTACTAATCTCATTCAAATTACCCAATACAGAATATCAAAATCTATGAATGACCAGAAATAAACATTTGTCATATTTACAGATTTTAGTTAATCTTTCGATGGACTGGACCACTCTATCCTGCTTAATAAGCTTGGCATGTTTGGATTATCTAGATCATCTGTGGAATTTTGAATCGAACGGAAAGGCAACAATTTGTTGTCTGTAATGGTGCCAGATCTGTTGTATATCCTGCTACATCTGGGGTTCCCCAAGGATTAAATCTGGGCCCACTTTTATTTTTTGTCATGTTTATTAATGACATTGCTATTTTTCTAGATATCGACTACTTGATATATATGCTGACGACCTTAAAATTTATTCTTCAGTGTCGAATGTACTTGACAATATTTCTCTGCAATATCGCAAAGATTAATTTATAGTGTCATGAAAAACGACTTCAACCATCAACTGTATATCAACGAATTGGAAAATGTCCAAAGGTGTTTTCTCACTTACGCTTCCTACATGCATACAGGATAATAGATACCCTGATATTGGTACGCCACATAATGAATTCCTAAAGAGACACAGTAGCTATGAACAATCAACAAGTGATCTAATTACTCGGTAGTTTTTCTACATAAATTTATTTTAATTGTGGTTGATTTCCCTCACTTGCTTTTTTATATACATTTTAATTGCATATTCCAACAGTTTGGGGTATTAATGTTATAACCTGCTTTTTGTATACATACTCTTGTTGTATACTCTTATTGTATTTATTATTCTCATCATGTTTATAATTATTATGATGTTTTATATCAGCATGCTAAGCCACCTTGCTGTTGAGTCATAGGACTATTAAATAAATAAATAAAGGAGTGAATGATTTGCCATGTCACAATGACTAAGAGATTTCCCCCTTCCAATAAAAGTCGACGGGTGTCGCCTTATGTTATTGTTATTTTTTAAATGAAAACACTGTATAGTTTATACACTAGTTTATACGTATATCATTAAAATTCCTAATTTGATTTATTGTGAAATTCGAAGTTTTTCCTTTAATGTCGATTATTGGGAGTAAAATATTTAAAACATATATTTACCCTTCACCGATTTCACTCAAACTTGCCTCGCAACAATCTGTGGCAGCCAAAAGTTGGCTCTAAACTGGACTTCCGGAACTAAGACCCCATATAACACAACTCCAACTCTAGAATTGCCAGATTTGCAACACCAGTCGCTCCCAGGCAGCAAGTTTTGTTAACTTCGATAGTTACACAATAAAAACAACTGGCAGATAAAGTCTACTAAAACCGATAAAATAAAAAAAACGGAAATGCACGTGCGCGAGAACTTGTGTTATAAAATCTACTACGTAGAATAATGCCACGCTCTCAAGGAGGTAACTGCGCTATCTATCTATATAATACAAGGTGTCTATTTTCAAACATACCAAAATCTGTATTTTTGGAGATAATCGCCTGAAATTTTTTTTGTTTGAAAGGCTTTCAAAAGCCGCTTCTTTTGACCTTTCTATACCATTTTCAAAATGCATATCCAGGACCGGCTGCGATTTTTTTATACCCCGATTTTCACGGAAACTATTTAGCGATTTTTTATTTAAAATCTCATATACCAAATTTGAACAAAAAATATACAGGGAGTTTCATTCTGCAGGGTGTGAAAGTTGGGGAAAAAAATAGGAATTTTAAAGGCATCTGGCGAATCAAAAGTGTACCGTGGATTCACCTCAAAACAGTTGAATAGTCAACAAGACCTCTCAAAGTGTTGGTTTGTCCAATACAATACAGGATGTTTGTCTCTGGGTCATTTCAAAATGCAGAATTTTTTTAACCTTTATCGGGGTATTAAAAATTAATAGCATGATTTATATTTTTTGCCAAAATGTAATCTACTTAAAATACAAAGAAACAATTAAAAAATTGAAAACAACTAATTATCCAACTTAAATATCAGGTGCATCCCCAGCCAGCTGTGAAACCATTATTCGGCCCAAAGAATGGCCGAATATTCGGCCAACTATCCGGCCTGCTCTATAAGCATTCCTCTTTCTTTCTATCTCTTTCATCAAGTGCGAACACCCCCGTAAAATTTGTATTCTCCATCCGATTTTAGCCGCGTTTTTTTCTAAAAAGAGGCCACAAAAACTCTACGATGGTGCAAAATTTCAGGTCTTTGTCAAATTTCAAGGCCTACTACAATTTTTTTGCTAGTAAAAAATGACGAAAACTATTTAGCGATTTTTTTATTTAAAATCTGACACCACAGCGTTAATCAGAACAACCTAAAACCCCCGTATATCAAATTTGAACAAAAAATATACAGGGAGTTCCATTCTGTAGGGTGTCAAAATTGAGCAAAATAAGAATTTTAAAGGCATCTGGAGAGTCAAGTGTGCCATGGAATACCGTCAAAACAGATGAATGATCAACAGGACTACTCAAAGTGTGCAAAGATTCGATACAAAAATGTACAGGGTCTTTTTCTCTGGGCGATGTTAAAATGCTGAATTTTTATTAAACTTTATATTGGTCAGGAGTGCTCTGGAATCATTGAATAAATATTAATAAATACAAAAGCAATTTATTTCTTTGCATCATCCAACCAACAAATAAAAACTATTCAAATTGTTGGACCTTTATCAATAAAGTCACTGTCTAAGATGATACATTTTCTGTGCGTTTCCTGTTGTGGCACACCAGCCACCTTAACTCATATGGACTTACCGACTGGCAGGGTTCTGTATTTTTAGACTTAGTTCGTTTGTAATGTCTCGGGTGGTTTTGATATACTCGATTTTTGACCTGTATAAAGTTTAAAAAATTCAGCATTTCGAGTTGCTACAGAGAAGAACACCTTGTATATTTTTTATTGGATCTTTGCACATCGACACTGTGAGTGGTCCTGTTCATCATCCAACTGTTTCGAAGTAATTTCATGGCACACTTGACTCGCCAGATGAGTTTAAAATTCCTATTTTGCTCAACTTTCACAGCCTGCAGAATGGAACTCCCTGTATATTTTTTGTTCAAATTTGGTATACGGGGGTTTTAGGTTGTTCTGAGTAACGCTGTGGTGTCAGATTTTAAATAAAAAAATCGCTAAATAGTTTTCGTCATTTTTTATTAGAAAAAAATTTTTAGTAGGCCTTATGAAAATTGACATTTAACACCTGAAATTTTGCACCAACGTAGAGTTTTTTGTGGCCTATTTTTATAAAAAACGCGGCTAAAATCGGATGGAGAATACAAATTTTACGGGGGTGTTCGCACTTAAGATGAAGCACCCTGTAGAGGTAAGGGTAATTTTTTATATTTATGTATGGGTTTAGTGTTCATTTATCATCATAGAGTCTCTTAAAAGACGTTTTTATAACAAATACTATAAATTGGCTTCGGGACTTTAAACTTTTCCGCCGAATAGTTTAGAATATTCGACATAGGGCCGAACTTTGCTAGGCCAAATATTCGGTATTCAGCGAATGCCACATTTCTCTATTCGGAGCTTACCTAAGGATAATTATTTATATAATTTTACGAGGATCAACACACTGTATTTGAATTTGGGGAAGAACATTTTGTAATTGTACTACAGCCAAACGTGTTGGTGTTGAATCTAATTTAGGCATGCCGCCGACATGCAGATGGCGTTGTTTTTAATGCACCCGCCGATTGTTTTGTTCTCATTTCCGACTGGCCGGCGCTTGCCCGTTTGCCCCCCCGAATAATTGATACATTTATAACCGTTATTCAGTAACTGTGAAATTAACTGCGCCGGCCCCGTTTTTATATTTGCCGCAAATTAATTTCGGAATTTTGTGCGTTCCGCGCCGGCCCGCCGAACGAGTGCAGTCGCAAATTAATTTTTCCCGTGGCAGTAATCGGTTTCCGGGCGGCGTGCCTCCCGCGTCGATTAGTTTTTGTTATAAAATAACTAATTACCAAGTTTCGTAATTAACGACTGTTGATTGCTTTATATTACGTGCCGTGGAAGTCGGAAATGGCCCGCCGAAAATTAAACTGCTCTGCGAATCCTTATACCTTAGTTATTTCGGTAGGAAAAAAGTATCTATATATTTCAAATGGCAATCTTTTATATTACTTCCCCAGACAAAATATAACCTGCACCCATAGTAGAGAAAAGTGCCCGAATATCGCACACTAGGTTCTTAAGTAAACCTGTAGTGGTAAAGCACAGTATTATGTATTTGTAACTTCCCAGGCTTCTCCTACAGATGTGGCTTCAGTAATAATTCCTCCGGGAACCTCTAGGTGGCATCAGTGTCGAATATAGCGTATTGAGGCATCCTGAGTTTTTAAGAGGGTCCTATATTTGGTTAATTTTCCGGAAAACAAGTAAGTTAAATATTCCACCTTGCTTATACATGTTATCTATAGGTTTCGTTCTTAATTTTCCTCATCATGCACTATATAGCGTAACTGACTGTAAATACTGTTTTTTGATGACTCTAACCTCAAAACCCGGTGCGTCCTAATACCGAACACTATGAAGTCCCTAATATCGCACTGTGCGATATTAGGAACCCGCCAATTTTAACCGACTTTGGTTTGTTTCAGGATGAGCCAGACAATCAAGCGTAAAAATGGGACAAAGAGTCAATGTTGGCTGCTGCACAAGCTGTTAAAAATCGAGAAATGGGTTATCATAAAGCCTCCAAACTATTCAATGTACCCAAAAGTACACTCCGGGATTATATAAAGAATGATAATAAAGATCCGGAAGAATTAGTTTCCGTAAAGTTGGGTAGAAAAACGACACTTTCAGAAGAAATGGAAGCAGAATTAGTCACCTACTGTTTAGAAATGGACAAGCGTTTCTACGGTTTAACTTCTTCAGACATCCGTAGAATCGCGTTTCAGCTCGCTATACGAAACAATTTGCCCCATCCATTTTGTCTCGAAAAAGGAACTGCAGGGAAAAATGGCTTCGGATATTCTTTAGTCGGCATCCCAATTTAACATTCAGAAAGCCACAGGGCATTTCTTTTGCAAGAGTAAAGGGTTTTACCCGAGAAAACGTAGCCATTTTTTTAATATTCTTGAGCCGGCGTTGCAAAAAATATATTGTAATCCGGCTAGAATATACAATGTTGATGAGACGGGTATAACCAACGGGCAATCCAAACATTCCAAGATTATTTGATTGAAAGGCAAAGGCAAGTTGGCGCCATTACTGCAGCTGAGAGAGGTTCACTTCTTGTGACAATGGTAACTTGCACGAATGCTGCTGGTGGATTCGTGCCTCCGATGTTAGTATTCCCAAGAAAGAACATGAAGCAAGAACTACTCGACTGTGCTCTACCAGGGACCATGGCAGGATGTCATCCATTAGGATGGATGCAACAACATCTGTTTACCCAATGGTTTCGCCACTTTACAGAGCATACAAAACCATCGCCTGATAATCCAGTCATACTAATTCTTGATGGCCACTACTCCCATACGCGCAACTTAAATCTTATCGATCTTGCTAGAACACATGGTGTTATAATTATTAGCCTTCCTCCACACTCGACACATAAGATGCAGCCTCTGGATCTGTCGTTTATGGGCCCGTTCAAAAGTACTATTCTCAAGAAATCGAAACTTGGCTTAAACATCATGTTGGCAGGAACGTTCCTGTTTATCAAATAGGTGAATTATGTGCCCATGGTTTTAGAAAAAGTGGCATTTATTCATGCAATCGACACATTTTCCACGATTATGATTTTGCTATCCACAGAGAACGGGAAAAAACACCATTATTAGAAAATAATGAATATCCTCATCCTAGAGAAGTTACCCCTCCACATAACGTCCACATACGCCCTGAAGATATAACCCCTTTACCGTCCTATAGTACACTTTCCAAACCTGTAACCAAGCCCAGAACAGGAGCAACAAAACCGATAACAGGCACTCCTTATAAAGAGGAGTTAGAAAAAAGTATAACAGATATAAACAAAAAGAAAGATAAAAATAAAAAAACATCTCTAGAAGAACCTCTGCCTGGTCCTTCCAAGAGCAAACAACTACGAAACAAAAATAGAAAAAGTGATGCAAAAGAAAATGATACTGGACTTGACAATAAGAAAAAAGCTGTAAAAAAGAAAGTGTTTGTAGAAGAGGAACCTAGTGTTTCTGGAAACAAAGGCCAACCAAAAAATAAAAATAAAAAACGCAAACAAGAGGAAAGTGATAGTGATTCAAGCGAGTCAGATATAAATGTAGAATTATTAGATGATGAATCTGATATGCACTGTAGTTCCGAAAATGACGATAATGATGCCAAGTGCATTTTTTGTTTGGGAATGTATTCAGAAGACACCCTAGGTGAAAAATGGATAAGATGTAGTCAATGTTACCAATGGGGACACGAAGAATGCGCAAATTCTGATAAACGAAAAGTGTTTATATGTGACTTTTGACTGGGTAGTGTCCTAATATCACACACCCAATAGTGTCTCAATATCGGATATGAGATATTAGGATTACCGGATATGCGATATTAGGATACCTTATTCGATTTGATTTGTTTTTTTTTTGTGTGTGATCAGACTTGTGAAATAGAAATATATTTTTTCATTGCACATGTTGTTTTACTGGTAAAAGAACTATATTGACAGTTCATGATAACGATTCAAAGTTTTGTTTTTCCAAGAGTACAGGTACTAGAAAAAAGTGTGTGTGTATTCGGGCACTTTCCTCTATCAAAGATGAAATATTTTTTGTACTTCGGTTTTTTTACATGCCACGTACATACGTTACACGTCCCATTATTCAAAATTATTACACTATTAATACACAACTAGAATCCTTTGGAGTTAGAATAGCACGTTTGAACTCACTTCGCACTTGCTATGAAACAATATAACGTCAAATGTCAAATGTGCACCTAAACAAATCGAAGCACATTCAAAAGTTGACTGTTCGGCGTTGCCGGATTGTTGCGCCCAGGAAAAGTATCATCGTTGATAATTTTCATCCTCTCTAGGTATTTAAACTCCACTCTGAATAGTAAGAGGAATTGTTTTCAATTCAATATTCATTTCTAAGTTAACTTATCTTTGCTTCATTCCTAGACAAGTAGAATTAAAATAGCATTACTTATGTTTCCATAAGTATATTAAATCTCTAGCTAAAAGCGTTGACTGACGTATTAATAAAACTTCTCACGGCTATAGCATCATATTCTGAAAAGTAGATGGCACCTATGGTCAACAATATGTTTTTCATTGTATTTGGTCTCCGGGAAGCGCATGGTGAGCCAGAGAATGTCAAACATGACAGCCGTGAGCAGTCAACGCTGAAAGTATCTTTTGAGCTTTAAAAGTTTTAAGTTGTTGTGTCTCCTAAACATAATTATTGCAATTGCAGCCAGCCGTGCTCAATGCAGAACAAATTTTTGCGTCAAATTCAAGAAAAAAGTAATTTCCACATAAACCGGAAGCGATGTTGAAAAATCCTATTTTTATTATATCTACTTCTTTGAAAACACCTTAAAAACTTGCGCTGAATAAAAATACCGAATATATGGCTTTAAAATAGAAATATACAGCAAAGTAAACTAAATTTAAGAAACTCTATATGTTCTCTGATATTTAACATATATCTATTTTGTATTTTAATTTGTAAGTGTTTCAATATTTAGATACATTTCTGTAATATTTTTGACGTTTTATTCACCTTATCTGACAATAACTAATTTACAACAAAGCACCTTTGAAATAATTTGAGAGTAACCATGTAAACGCATCATACATACCAAACACTATATTGTCTGCATTGTTTATTTTTTGTCAGTTAAATTTATTATAATAGGTATGCCGATAAAATGTTTTAATTTTCCGTTTTCAAAGAAGTATAATAAAAAATATCGTTCATTACACGTCCAGAAATAGATTTTTCCGTGCTTGAATTTGTCACGCGCGCACGGAGAAATCTTTATTTCCAGACTCGTAATGAAATATACTATTCCCTACCCGATTGATAGACTTATACGCGGATGCCAACGCCCCGACGGGACTATGCGAACTAATATATGGGGCATCGTCACCATGTGAACGGTGCTAGCCACCGGGTCTACACTGCGTTGTTCTTTGTTGTTGTTCATTGTTGGCATGGCCCATAGACTAGTTTAGCATTGAGCCTATAGGGGGCGTATTTCTTATATTCAATGGCGTATAGGGTTCCTTTATATATTGAGAGAGTTGTTGCAATCAATGTCGACTTCGAATTAATGTAAGTCACGAATAAGATAGATATGTTCTGTCTTTTGGAGAAAAAGAAATTTGGAATATTTCTGTGATAACGTACATCAAGAACACATTTTAGGAAATAAAGATGGTCCAAAAATATCAGCTGGCATCGCAATCTTTTAAAAAATGAACATAGGTGGAGGTTTGGGAAGAGAATGGAGGGTACTCAAGTTTTACAGATTGAAATTAATACCAGCACCTTCACTTAAAGCCTAAAATATCACAAACATTTCAAATTAAAGAATCCTTTATTATTGTAAAGCATGATTTCTTTCACTAGGTATGCTGCCCATAACAAATAAAATGCGGCGCTCATCAAGCAAGGACCTCAATCATTCTCTCAAATACTTATTTAAATAATTTATAAGAGCATTTTTCTATAGTTTTTTCACCATTGAAGACTGGTCTCGGTAATTAGCTGCAAAGGAACTTTTTGTTTTCTAGGTATCATCCAACATATACATATATTAAGTAAGTATGTAGTTACTTATATGACTATGTACCTTAGATATAACCAAGAATGGACTTAACTATGCTTGTAAAAAAATTATTTTCAATTTTTTGGAAAAACAAGTCATTCTTAATAAAAATTCTGTTTGTTCTTAAAATAAGATTAGCATGGAAAAAGGTAACATTACTTATACTGGATGAGCAGAAAATTGAAGAAACGTTAATTAGCATAAGAGAAAAGAGTTATAAAGAGATTTGTTCATCGTGGTAAGTTACTTAGGTGCAGAAAATTTGAAAGCGTTAGGCCTAGTTTGATTTTTCATTTTTTTCTTGTTTTTCTTCGATTAAATATGTTTCTGTAGCGAGTACGAAAAAAGTGTATAAATAAAAGTTACCCAGAGTAGAAAACTGTTTATGATGAAAACATTTTTGACAATCCTGGTCCTACTTTGAATTTCCTCCAATATTTTCCAAAATACAGAGTAGGCCTAGAATCGTTAAATTTTGTTATCATGCACAACTTTCCAATCTGAGTAAGTTTTATTAATATACAGTTCTTTTGTACTATTTACAGAAAACCATTTATTTGGAAAAAAAGAGAATAAAATCAAAAATATGAAAGTAGGCCTAATGCTTTGGAATTTTATACACGCAAGTAAATTATCAAACAAATTTTCTTTATAACTTTTCAGTATCTCTAAAAATAATGGTAGTTTACTCTTATGCTAATCTTAACTTTCTCCATGCCAATCTTATTTTAAGGACAAGCAGACTTTTTTTTATGACAAGAATGACTTTTTTCGAAAAATCAAAAATAAAATTGGTCACAATTTAGTTAAGTCCATCCGTGGACACACTGTATATCATCTGGCAGATGTTTATTGATTTAGTCTCCCATTTATTATCTTCATTAAATAATTCTCAGAGTTACCTTTTTGCTCAAATGCGAACTGAACCACATATTAGTGTAGCAAATATTAGGCCCAAACGAATGCTTGCAAGCGTATGTGTATGTTTTATACTCTCTCAAAAATGTATTTACAAACTTATGAGGCAATGGTTTTTCCTTTACCTCAGAGTCATTATCTTTATGCAAAACCAACTAAAATCTGATTTTCACATTGACTGCATCAATTCTCCCAATAAAGGAACCCTAGCTAGAGCCGACTGTCACTGTGGAAAGCAGAACTGACACTGCCTGGACATCACAATCTGCGCGTGAGCATATCTCTCTTAGATGAGGGAAGATACGGGATACGTAAATCCGGCTTTAGACAGGGCCTACTGTAAAGACAGGCCCTGGCGCACAAAAATCACGTGACCATCTTAGTCAGACGTTACATGTCATTTGTCACATAACTGAAAGCGGCAGCTTGGGTTTTGAGAAGTTTTCAATGTTTAAAGTGTTTTTAAAAGTCTTAGTTTATATTGTAGAAACAAGTTTGTCTAGTGCGCGTGTGTCCTGGCGGAGGGGAACCGCCCAGGTGATATTATGGCCTCTGGGTGTCTGGGTGGGAGTCGTGCCGTCCAAGAGTATTGGTGCCGCTCGCACCGACGCGACGCGACGCGTGAGCGCAGTAAGGGGAATTCTCCCCCGAACCACAGAATAGGTAACCCGGAATGGACTATTATGGACATGGGACAGTATTATGGACAGTGGAGCCTGAGACACAGAGTGGTGGACTGCTTATGGGAGATCCGCGAGTTCAGACGGTCCGGGTGGCTGGAAGCCGTTCCCGTTGACCACGTTCGGGTTTGTGTATTTATTGTATTCACCATTCACCTTGTGCGAAATAAATCAGTGTTGTAACGTACTCGAGGATTTTCGTTGTCGACCTACGCCCTGATATGGTCTTTCACGCTGCCGATCAACTGAGACCTCGTCAATATTTACAGTATACCTATGAGGTTAGTTTTCAATTTTATTTCGTAAAAAATAACCTAAATACCAAATATTGGGTCTGTTTATATTATATTTATACATATTACAAAAGCCAGGAAGAAAGTTTCGCCATAACAAACATTTGTTTTGCCTCGGGATGAAAATTTCCGCCAAAAATGGATTCGTCAAATCCCAACTGAGATTTAATTTCTAAAAAACCCTTAAGTATGTGTGGCTAACACATTTTCAAGAAAGTGAAACAATAATTAAAGTGGACAAATGTGTTGTGGGAGGAAAATACCTATAGAGAATATCACCTAAGCTAAAGGAAGGTGATGTCCCAACAATTTTTGAGAATGTGCCAAAATATTGTGAGTGCAGTGCCGTTTAACTCTCAGCCTAAAACAGCTGAGGCAGGTTGAAAATTTTGAAAAAAAAATTAGAGAAAGCTTGGAAAGCCAAATTGTTACGAAATTTGTTTTTTCTACTTATCTCCAAAAATGCCTTTCATTATATAGAACTAAGTTGGTCATGTGACTACGCGATTATGCGTTAGCGCCGTGGCCTGTCTTTATCGTTGGCCTCGGGCTTTAGACGGATATCAAACGTGTGACACGAAATAGATCCGGTGACATTTTTTGTCCGAGACATTTGAGGTGAAATTTTCATTTGGATTTTGATTTTTGTTGTTAAAAGCCACCCGAAGACTTCCGTTTTCTGGTAGTAATATGGTGCACTGCCGGGCGTATGTATGTTCTATATCGGCTCCTTGCATGATTTTTATTTTATGTTATATATTTCCTCTGTGAGTGCAGAGGTATACGTTATTTCAAAGTACGATTAAGGCCATAGTTCAAGCTACCTTTTTTTTTGTAATTTGCACTATAGGTGTGTTGAACTTTTCATTCAAGATTTTGGTCCGATTTGGTAACACAACAGTGCCTGGTTTGACTTGTCCCCTCTCTTCCCTTGTCTAAGATATCTCTCATCTCTCCCTCTTATAGCACCATGGTTTTTGTTTATAATTAAAACTCCGTTGCGATATTATCGGGTATTTGAATTTTAAAACACCCCGCGCGCTTTCTCCCGATTTTTGAATAATTTACGGGGATCCACAGGGCCGTACGGGCACGGGCGCGTCCCATTTAGCATACCCGTACATTATTAAACGGCAGGCGCGGGCCCGAGACGTCCGCGGCGGCATGAAAAAACGCCCATAAAGCAGAACAATATTTTTTGCCTCGTCCTAAACTGTTTTCATAAATCTCGTATTATCCCATCCATCACGGGCCCCTGGGACTTGCCGAAGGGCCCCGCCCGCATGCGAAAACAAAACCGTTACAAACTTTTATAATAAACAGGGCCCCCTTTAGATCGACCTATAAAATTCGCGGCCTTTATTAGGGTAGGTACCGGAAGAATAAATCTGGCGGCGGTTTTTCGGTGAATATAAAGTAGCGTGAGCTATATAGAGTGCCGGGGCATACAAGGCTATATTCTTAACCAAATATTCATAATATCAAACACCTTGAACAACCAGTGGCGTGGAAGTGGGTAATTAGTACAATTGTTAAAAAAAAACGAATGCCCTTGTATAGCAATAAAATGTATTGAGCCAAAGATGTGTCAGACGTGACAGCCGTGAGCAGTCTTTAATAATACAGGGTGATTCAGTTTTATTCTGCGACACTTCAACAGGAGATAGAAAACCAAAAAATAACCGCACTTTCTTCTATAAACTAGGTATATCATTTTAAGGCCTTATAAAAAAGTTACAGGGTGTTAAATTTGTAAGAAATATGTGGACTTTATTGAATATTTACCAAAATAGTTGAGAAATTTAAGTCATATTTGGGACATGTTATAACGGCATGGGTTAGCATAAAACCTGTTAATATCAAACACCTTGAACAACCAGTGGCGTAGAAGTGGGTAATTTTTTAGAAAACAAAAACGAACCACCTTGTATACCAATAAAATGTATTCAATTACAACAAAAACGTTACCTTAGCATTTTTTTCATATATGTCATGGTTTCGTAGCAAATTTGATTTTTTCGTATTATTTCGGGGTAGGTATTTCTGAAAAATTAACATACAAATTCGCTCCATAAGTAAGGCTCATAATAGAAAAAATGTTTTTCATACTTTGAATAGAGTAACTTTTCCCAATAAACTTACCCATTCAAGGTTTTACTTTTCAAGACACATATACCGTAACATTAACTTTATATCTTCCTTAAAAGATTAAGACCCTACATCTTCAGAAGTATAGCCTTAAATAGGTAAGTTTATTGGAAAAAGTTACTTCATTTAAAGTAGTAAACACATTATTTCTACTTTAAGTCTTATAGAGAAATTTTTTTAGATAATTTTTCACAAATACCCCGAAATAATACAAAAAATCAAATTTGCCATGAAACCATGACACATACAAAAATTTCAAGAGGACGTTTTTGTTTACAATTAAAATTTACATAAGAAATTGACATCTCCGCCATTGGTTGTTAAAGTTGTTAGATATTAACAGGTTTTATGCTAACCCATGCCGTTATAACGTGTACCAAATTAAATGTCTCAACTAATTTGGTAAATATTCAATAAACTCCACATATTTTTTAAAACTTTAACACTGTAACTTTTATATAACTAAGACCTTCAAATTATATAGTTTGTACAAGAAAGTGCGGTTATTTTTTGGTTTTCTATCACCTGTCGAAGTGTCCAAGAATAGAACTGAATCACCCTGTATAAACAACCGGAATCTTTGCGTTATGTAAAGGCGTGTAAATTTTAGAAAAAAATTGTTTTGAATACTTCTGAATGAATGAAGATTTAAGACCAAATTTAGCAAATAATAAAGTCCCGATATACCGGTTGAGCGAAAAATTGTGTACTTTCTTGTTTTGGCTATAATAATTATGTTGTTTATCAACCTATTTTAAAAAGTAAGGCATCGTTGCTTGCAGAAAACAACGTACTATTGACATAAGACTTTAAAATTGCCGATGTTTCAATATAACCCTTTGTTTGGGCTAATTGTTTTCGAAGAAATAATTTTGAAATGATTCAGCCTATACAAACGGTAAATAAAATGGGTTTTCCTCTATATTTTAAGAACACTTCTAGGAAAATTGATACATATGGGGGCGGAACTACACGAATTAAAAGAAAAAGGTAATTTTCCGCTGACATACTTACATGTTTTCCCCAAATTTACCTTGCTGTGTAAAAAAAAACTTCATCTGTGATCGATCTTATGAGCGTCGCATACCGGGGAATATGGGATTGTTATTTATATGGAAAAAATTAAACTAAGTTGAAAAAACCTTCTAATTAAATTAAAAACTCTGGACGTAATATAATTATTATAAACTTGCACGCCGAACGTTTATTTTGGTAAAATCTAATGTTTAATTTGGAGAAGAAATGAACCTGTTCATTGATAGCAGTCCTAACATTTACTGTGTATTAGGTTTCTTTTGTACTTACAGCAGGGTATCTACTTTTAAACATGTACAAATTTAATAATCTATTAAACCTTTATTTTTGATAATCGCCCGACCTTTTTTTAAAGAGCTTCAAAACCGCTTCTTTTGACATTTAACGATTTTTTTATTTAAAATTTGATCGCACCGCGTTAATCAGGGCACCCCAAAACCCTCATATATATATATATATATATATATATATATATATATATATATATATATATATATATATATATATATATAACAAATTTGTACAAATATATAGGGAATTCCAATCTGCATAGTGTCAAAGTTGAGCAAAATAGCAATTTAAGGGCAGTTGAATGGTCAAAAGTACCACCCAAAGTTTTGGTGTGCAAAGATCTAATACAAAGTGTACAGGGTGTCCTGCTCTGTGCCATCACGAAGTACCTACTTACTTGATTTTTACCGACTTTGTTGACCAATGCGTAATTATTTAAATTGTTTTCTATTTGTTGGTTGGCATTTTGTAAAAAAAATTACTTTTGTGTTTATTAATACTTTTTTCAATGTTGACCCGTATAAAGTTTTATAAAAGTTAAGCATTTTGACATGATCCAGAGAAAAATACCCTGTACATTTTTCTGTTGAAACACTTTGAGTGATCCTGTTGATCATCTAAATGTTTTGAGGGGATTCCACTTGACTCGCCAGATACCTTTAAATTTCCTTTTTTGCTCAACTTTGACGTCCAGCAGAATGGAACTCCCTGTATATTTTTTGTTCAAATTTGGTATAGGTATATGTTACAGACCGTATATGTAAAACAGGCCGTATACAAAAGGACTAGTCCAGTCCATATGTAAACGGACTGAAGATATTAATCCATATATATAAGAAGCTTGTCCGTCAACAATAACAGTCTAGTCGGTTTGCAAAAGGACTAGTCACTAGTCCTATTATATACGGTATATCTGCAACTAGACCGTATATCACAGAGAGATTTAAACAAAGACAGAATGTATGTGCAATGTTTTCCGGGCGGTTTCGATGTTCGCCATTTCTGAATTACCCCTTCTTATTTATATAGGAAGGAAAAAAGGTAATTATTTAGTATAATGTATAGGTACCCTAGATTTTTTTCTGCAAAATAATGCATATTCTTCTTTAATGGGTCTATATAAAAAAAAGAAGGGTAATTCACTGCGATTGCACAATATACAGTCTGAATGTCAATAGTCCGTATGTTAACGGTCTAGTCCGTCCGTATCATATGAAATGCGATGTCATTTACATACGGTCTGCGCCATTTAGGCCGTATAGATACAGCCTAGACCGTATACATACGGTCTGTTTTCATATACGGGCTGTAACATATATAAGGGGTTTTAAATAAAAAAATGGCCCTTCATAGCGAGAGTTGTAAACAGCTTATTACGTATGAGTGGAAAAGTTGCGCACGAGCCGCGCAGCGGCGAGTGCTGTAATTCGACGAGTATGTAATAAGCTTACAACTCTAGTTTTGTACTACATTTTTTTTTTCGACGAAATAAAAACTATTATAATAGTTAAACTATACCTCTGATTATCTGACAGGCAACAATTAATATGTTGGTGGCGCGGATGACGCGCAATCAAGGCACCCTTGATAATTGCGTTTTAATTAAGGACAGATACGTATTTTTTTATTACGTGTCAGTCATTACGTATCAGTCTTCGTAACAATGGACTTATAACCTAAACCGTTACTTAATAGGTATGTTACTAGCATAGGCGTAGAAAAAAATTATAAAAAATATGTGGTCGAAAAGCCGCAAAAAGTCCTTAAGTAAATGCTGGTGCTGTGACGTGATACGCCATTTTCTCGGGGTCTCGGGGTGTTTCAATGGTTGTAATGGCTGGAATTTGAAGAATTAAGGCATCAAGACTGACAATACTGATAGTGCTGGTGACGCAGGTAAGTATTTCGTATTTCTTCAGTTTAACCTCCAGGATATTGAATAATAAATCAGCGCTCTTCTAAATTCACCTTGGCCGTTCGCTTTCAACCAGGAGCGTCGAGTTACTCGGGTGCTAAAACTATTTTTTGCATTTTCCTTTTTTAGTGGGTCTCCCCCTCTCTGTAGGGTTAAATTTTTATGTCTTGACTAAATCGTGCTTTCCATTATGCCAAACGTACTTTATTCCTAATGGACCCTTGCGTATTTCGACCTTGCTGGTATAGGTATCTTATATATCAGCGACCTTAGAAATGCTGCTGTTTGTACACGTGGGACCAGAGCTGCCCTGTTTAATATACCGCCACATTATCTGGTTGGATTGCGGATGAATATAAATACAAGAACTTTTTGGGTGTATATTTAAAGGTCAAGGGAACGCAAAACGGCCCAAGTGTAATAATTAGTTTTCATAATTTGGGGCCCACGAAGGTGAAGATACATTAGAGGGATAATGGAGGTCAAATTGACCACATTAATATACCCAATTATTATCTTATTTAATTGACAGTTTTTATAATAATAACAATCTTCTATTTATTCAAACGACAGATCACGAACACAGTTCGTATAATTTACTTGGTTTGAAATGTAACGCCGTCTCACAACTGCAATCGTGATTCTAACTACAAAATTTTTGGAAATCGAACAAGTTGCTGACAGAGCCGCGAGTTTGCCTAATGCCAGGTCTGCCTAAACCATTGGGGCTGTAGCACCACGTGCTATTTTTTTATTTCGAATGCATCAATAATTTCAAAAGACTAGGCCTACTTTGATTTTTAGATTTATCTCCCACTTTTTTCTTAGAAAAGTGTCCTTTCTGGAGCATTCACGTCAAAATTTTATTTTTTCACGATGATCAAGTTTCCCTAATAATATTTTGACGTGAAAGCTCCAGAAAGGACACATTTCTAAGAAAAAAGTGGGAGAAAAAGGCGAAAGAGCTAAAAATCGAAGTAGGCCTAGACTTTCGAAATTTTGCAATTCTAGTCAGTTTTTCATTCTGAACAAGTTTTCTTAATAACATTTTGTCGTAAGAAAATCCCTAATAGAGTTTCTTGAAAATTAGCTATTTTAAAAAATCATAGCAGGCCATGAAATAATTATACCCCATCCAAATACCACCGTCTATGAGATACTCTCCCTTGGTACTACCAGTAAAAAAATAGAGCCCATTTGTTTTCCTTCTCCTTCATATAGTTCTGAGGTGTCCAGTATCAAATTGCGACACACTGTACATATATGAGCACTTCCAGAAAACGGATTTTTTCCCGATCGCGGCAGACAAACTCCCAATCGTAGCTGTCATAACATACAATATATTATTATGTACCACATATTTTATCAAAAGTTTTTGGAACTGGTGTCTTGAGGAAACTTCTACAGTTGACGGTTGAAAAAGAACATCGTTTATATTTTTGGTAAGTCAAAAGTGGGCAGTATTGATCATTTTCGTCCTCTCTTACTTAGTGTATAATATTCTTTGTGGTTTCTTATTATTACGTATGTTATTACTTAGCCAACCAAGAGTTTCGACTCCCACAGTTTTAAAATTATCTTGAAAATCAAAAGGATCTCGAAAAAAATTACTTAAAAAAGTTCTTGCTACATACAGGGTAAAATTTTTGTCGTTACTTACAATCTAGGTATTCATAATTCGCTAATATACGTTGTATTAGAAGCCTGAAAATGTATTCCCCCTATTCCTACAAGTACAGATTAAATATAGAAATGTCAAATTCCTATTCGCATGCACCATAATATATAAAACACCTACGCATACTTTATGGAGTTATTTAGGCGTAAAAATAGGATGTATTTACATTTTTACTGTGGTGATTACGCTGACCTCCTGTATAATGTAAAAATGTTTGAAAGTTTCTTTTTATTGTTTCAGGTTAGTAGCCAATAAAATATCTGGCAGTCACGAGAGTTGGTAAGTAAGTCGTTATGCTATACGCATATTTATTGTTCAGATGTTGATGTGTACGTGAGTCGGAAGGCATAAACGTTTTTTTTATCGTTTCATGAAAACAAAAACAATGACTTAGTGGAGACGTTGGATAAGAATAGGTACCTACCCTTCATTCGCTATAATAAGAATACTCGACATTGTTGCGGTATTTTCGTCGAATTGTTTAGTCTCAATTATTTTCATACCACGATTTTGCAAAAAACATCTATGAAAATTTTAGCCAGCGAAACTATTTAAAAATTCACATGGAAATCAAGCCTTTCGATATATATTAACTTTTTTTGTCAATTTATAACGTAGAATCCGCCGATAAAATTTGACCAAGCAATTTAGTTGCACTCTGTATAATCCTTAATTTTGGAATAAAAAGCATCCTAGGTTCGCATTAGTTTTAAAGGGTATCCGTTTTCGTGAAAGCACTTGCGATATCTGATGCTCCTTTCAAATCGTTTCTTATTAGTCATCAACAGTAATTTAATTCCTCAATTAAGATCTATTGATTTTGAGTAAGTAGGATTCGTTTTATTTGCCTTTAGTTTCCAATCTATAAAGCGAATTAAGAAAATTGAGCGGCTCTTTACAAACATATTGCAAACAAAATGACCCTAATACATAACGAGTTACAGCGCATTATACTTATGACAATATAGTATATTTCATTACGAGTCTGGAAATAAAGATTTTTCCCTGCGCGCGTGACGAATTCCCGTGTGAGGCGCAGGTAAGGTGAATAAAACGTCAAAAATATTACAGAAATGTATCTAAATATTGAAACACTTACGAATTAAAATACAAAATAGGTATATGTTAAATATCAGAGAGCATATAGAGTTTCTTAAATTTAGTTTACTTTGCTGTATATTTCTATTTTAAAGCCATATATTCGGTATTTTTATTCAGCGCACGGAAAGTTTTTCCATGCGCCGTTTCCGTGCGGTAGCCCGAAAAACCCCAACTTTCATTATTGCTAAAACAGATGAAAATAAGGTGTTTTCAAAGAAGTATAATACAAATTATTATTCCCTACGCTGTAGGGGTGGTTTTGTACACATTTTTTTACACAAAAATGACGTTAATAAATTAATGTTTTCGAGGATGAACTTCTGGTAAACTTTTTTTGTGTCTCTAATACTTAATGATTTACAGGACATTAATATGACAAAAATTATTTAAAAAATATTCTTATAGTGTGTAGGAGAAAATTAAACGGTAAAAAATAACTTTGTTCGTGTACGGTGTGATTTTTTTGCATTTCGTCAACAGGTAATAGAGGGCGAGAAACATTATGTAACGTTTTAGAGATTTTCGGGCATGATTTTACAAGAAATAAACAAAACAAATTGTTGGCCTAAAATCCGAGAATGCATCATAATAAAAACAACACAAAAGCTACAGCGCGCCGGCCTATACCTGTACAAATCAAATAAGTATATAACGATCACTCAAGAAAGCAAATGGGTTTTCGAACTCCCAAATGGCTGGAAAATTGTAAACTCGTCGAATTACAAACAAAAGTAATACACAAATGTCAGTGCGTCACTAATAACACAGTTTAAGCAATACCCAGTTGTTTATCTTGCTGACGGCGCTTTTGATCTCGGAGGTTTCGTTTTTTTATACAAACGCATTCTCTAATAGAATCTGACTATAAAGTAACTTCGTTTTCACATTTTCCATTCCATTGCCATTATCTATAAAATAAAAACATTCTACCGTTAATAGTACCTACTATCGTCGAGTTAGTTTACTGGGTGTTGTCACTACTGGTGCTAATAATGTCACTTGCCGCCAAGGCGAGAGGAACAGAATCGAGAACCGAACCATAGATAAAGGATTTATATATAGAACCGAACCGAGCCGAGTTCTTCTCAAACTACGTGTTGCTAGATTGTTAAATCAGTATATGACGGTCATAATCCTTATAATAGTTTCAAAAGTGGAAAAATGGCAAGGCCAGCAACTCAAAAAATGCAATTTTCTACAATGAGCCTTGTTCGCTCAATCGAATTTCGATATTTCTTACTACTAGAATGAAATTAATCACATCACTCTTTAATAAAGTCCCCCTCAGCATCTTTCCTCGTCAATAACTAATTTTTTTTATTAACTAAAAAAGTATATAAAAATTTTAAACTGCGCGCCTTAATTTGGAGCAATGAAATTGCGTTTGCGACGTTGCCGGTTATACTAGTAGGTAATCGAAGCCCCAAAAATTCGATCTCAATTCTAATCTCAGACATGCACATTGAATCGAAATCGATTCTCTAGAGAAAGACAGTTGTATAAACGGTTGTCCGAATTCGAGACACAGGTAGTTGTTTTGTGGGTCGTGTGTCGTGTCTATAACAATCTGTCATGTCATTCTGTCATTCTTTAATGAAAACCGAAAATGTTTTTCTGAAAACCTAATTGGTCTTGTAATAAGGATGGTGCTAGGTACTTATTTAGCATTTTCAGTTTTGTTATGAAGAACTGAAAAAGTGATAGATCCCGTATTTGAGAGAAAGGAGAAAGGAATATTTCGGTCATCCGGAAAACCTTTTGATAGCCATTTTACAGGATGATAGAAAATACATTCGAGATTTAGCTTTAAGAATAATTGCAAAATGAAGAAGATCGACAGCAAAAACCAACGATGTAAAAATATTTCGAGTTAATAAATTAAATTTTGATTGTCAAGATTATGTCTAGTTGTTGTTATAAACCAGATTTATTTAGGTTTGGACAACTTAAGTTGGTGACAATTCTGCAAGTAACTTTTAACTCAAAAAAGGGAAAACATTGCGATTGTGCTACATATATTATTAAATTAATTGATATTGAGGTTATTTTTTATTTATTTTTATGAACTCTGCTCTTTTCGAGCAATCTAGACACTATGGGGCGACATACGGTGCCAAAGCGTGGGGTACCACGTAAGACCCACCCACTCGTGCAACACCGCGCCGCGCCCTGATATTGAGGTCATGTGTTATGTCTATTTGGCTTTTGCCACAAAATATAAGTTAGGTAAATTTTCTTCTTCTTCGGTCTTCACAAGTCTCAAATAGAAACATATCGATATTGCCGTAAATCGTGTCAACGTCGCAAAATAGTAGCCAATCAGCTTTTTGGGCGAGGCCAACGATAAAGACAGGCCACGGCCCTAACGCATAATCGCGTAGTCACGTGACCAACTTAGTTCTATATAATGAAAGGCATTTTTGGAGATAAGTAGAAAAAACAAATGGCAAGTTTTCTTTCATCTATTACATTATTGGATTTGTGCATCCAAGCTTTCTCTAATTGATTTTTCAAAATTTTCAACGTGCCTTAGCTGTTTTAGGCTGAGAGTTAAACGGCACTGCACTCACAATATTTTGGCACATTCTCAAAAATTGTTGGGACATCACCTTCCTTTAGCTTAGGTGATATTCTCTATGGGTATTTTCCTCCCACAACACATTTGTCCACTTTAATTATTGATTCACTTTCTTGAAAATGTGTTAGCCACACATACTTAAGGGTTTTTTAGAAATTAAATCTCAGTTGGGATTTGACGAATCAATTTTTGGCGGAAATTTTCATCCCGAGGCAAAACAAATGTTTGTTATGGCGACACTTTCTTCCTGGCTTTTGTAATATGTATAAATATAATATAAACAGACCCAATATTTGGTATTTAGGTTATTTTTTACGAAATAAAAATGAAAACTAACCTCGGTAGGTATACTGTAAATATTGACGAGGTCTCAATTGATCGGCAGCGTGAAAGCCCATATCAGGGCGTAGGTCGACAACGAAAACCCTCGAGTACGTTACAACACTGATTTATTTCGCACAAGGTGAATGGTGAATACAATAAATACACAAACCCGAACGTGGTCAACGGGAACGGCTTCCAGCCACCCGGACCGTCTGAACTCGCGGATCTTCCGTAAGCAGTTCACTCCTCTGTGTCTCAGGCACCACTGTCCAATACTAATACTGTCCCATGTCCATAATAGTCCATTCCAGAGGCCATAATAACACCTGGGCGGTTCCCCTCCGCCAGGACACACGCGCACTAGACACAAACTTGTTTCTAAAATATAAACTAAGACGTTTAAAAACACTTTAAACATTGAAAACTTCTCAAAACCCAAGCTGCCGCTTTCAGTTGTGACAAATGACATATAACGTCTGACTACGATGGTCACGTGATTTTTGTGCGCCAGGGCCCGTCTTTATAGTAGGCCTTGCTTTTTGGGCCCGTGACGTCACGGGCCCAAGGAATTTGAATTAAAAAAAACGTTTTTAGGGCATTTCCCGGCCGAAAAAAATCGGAACAAAATATTTTCGTGTTTTGTTTACTATTAAGAGTCATAATCAAAAATAAAAAGAAAGTGTGAAACAGGCCCATTTGGAAAGAAAACAGATACAAATTTAACCTATAACTTGTCAAACCATATTATATAAATGGTAAGTCTAATAGATGACTAGAGGAGACTAAAAGACAAAATTATATTGGAATTGTGAAGTTTTTCGAGAAGTCAGCAGAGTATTCAATTGAATAGAATGAGATAAATTTAATAGATTTACTATAATATCAGTCAATAGACTGCGATCTTTGGAAGAATAAGCAGATCTGGCAACGCCGACCGGTTTTCAGGCGCCGCGCTAACTTCGAATCACGACTGCGGCCCCCCCCCCCCCAAGTCGAAAAAAAGGCCAAACGATCGAACGGCTGTTGAATCTATGAATCTAAATCTGGGAATCTAGTTCTGCCAGCAGTCATATTTTACACCACCCAAGATTTAACATAAAAAATAACAAAATATCGCCGACAAATACCTAATTGAAAAATTAGAGAATCTTGTAGTGGTTTACGTCCAAGTTTTCGGAGGCGAAATCTAATTAGGTACGTTGAGTTGAATATCAAAAGCACATGCCTAATCAAAAGTTTATTTTACGTTTTCGAACAACACAACATGTTTACCTACAATTAGGTAGTGAATTTACCCTCGCAACCAGTTCATATACCGCATGATTTATTGTTTAATTTCAATTTTCTATCAGGAAAACTACGTTCTACCACAAAATGTATAGCCTACTTAGCACTATTTTTTCTGTGGTTCTACCTAAGACTGGGTAGGGGTACACTAAATACTCCTTAACGAATTAGTGACGTCACTGTAATTGGTGGGCATTGCGAGTTATTTAGTGAGTCTATATCATATAAACGAAAAGAGAGTATCACCTTAAAATGTTTTTGTCTATACAGGGTTATTTAAAGTTATGGTACTAAAAATATTTTTGTTCTTAAATGCAACACCCTGTTTATTTTTATCTTTACTGACAGAGTATGCCGCCTGTAATGCAAATACAACGGTATCAAGTTTTTTCAGTTTGCTTGTTGGGTTGCTAAATCATGTCAACTTTTATGAAAAAAAAAAATCAGAATGCAGTGTTATGGTTGCATGGTTTTCTTGCAATAACGTAAAAACTGTGGAAATTAATCCCATATAAATTAGTATCGATTAATATCTAATAAAGTTATTATATTATACTGGGTTTACCATTTGAAAAAAAAAAGTTATTGTCTACTGAAAGATGCACAATTTATTGTTCTACTACATTCTTATATAGAAATATTGAGAGACACCTTGACTAATGCTCTGTAAAAATTGAGATATAATTAATTGATATGAAAATCCGAATTTTTGAAAATTAGATTTTATTTTTTTCTGGCGCCATTTGCGATAATATTGAAAAATAAATTATACCTTTTCATTGCAACTTTTTCTGGACTACGTCGTGGTATTTTTAGGTTTTCGGGGCGACGTTTCGTTTTTGAGATAGGGGGATCATCTTCATTTTTTTAAATACGGACCTGGATTTTTTATTGCATATTTCGAAATGAATCGTTGTTCTGAGTACAACGATGTATGACTCATACATATTTTTTCTCGTTTTAGCTGTTAAAATGCACATTTACTAAGAAAAAAAATAATACGGTTCCAATAATAACAGGTGATCATTATTTTAATACCTACTGGATTAATTATACTTCATGTTTGTCATATTTTGATTTTTTTTATACCTTAGGTAAATAACAACAATAATTAGTACTAACAATAGTGAGATACATTTTACCTAAAGTATAAAAAAGAATTTCTAAATATGACAAACAGAGAGTTTAATTAATCCAGTAGGTATAAAAAATGATCACTTGTTATTATTGGAATAGCTTTGAAAAAAAAAGAGAGTAAAATGCATAGTCCAGGACCGTATTAATTTTTTTTCTCAGTAAATGTGCATTTTAGCAGCTAAAACGAGAAAAAATATGTATGTGTCATACATCGTTACATAACAATACAATATACAATACAATACAAAAACGAAACGTCGCCCCGAAAATCTAAAAATACCACGACGTAGTCCAGAAAAAGTTGCAATGAAAAGGTATAATTTATTTTTCAATATTATCGCAAATGGCGCCAGAAAAAATAAAATGTAATTTTCAAAAATTCGGTTTTTCTTAAATATATCAGCGACCCATGGAAATATTTTAACTTTCTCCGACTTCGTATCTGTTACGATTTCCGAGATCCCCATGTTGAGCACCGGACCTGAATCACCCTGTATAACGTAGTATACACATCTAGAGCTAACCTCGGCGCTACTCGCCTCGGTCGATCTCGTATCCTCCAGCGCCTCAGCTGCTATGAAAGGTTTTCTGCCTCGGTGCTATGTCATAGATACTTTATTTTCAGGATATAGTTGATTGTAAATCTCGGCCTATTTTTCAGTAGATATCTTTGAACGTAAGAACGTGTACGTCTCTCATGTCAAGTCACAAAGATCTTGTTGAAACCTACCTACCTCTCACGAATAAGAGATAATTCGTTCAGTACATATTTTCATGTTTCAGGTATGTGGTATATTTTAGGTATAAACTATCGCTCTATGCCCGAATGGAAGTGATATACAAAAACTCCCTAGTGTAATTCCTGGAATTTCAGATCGATTATCCTCCTTTTTTTTGAGAATCATTAAAAAATAATAAGAGAGTGGCGACGTCGTCGAAAATAGAGGTCCAAGAGATAAAGTAAATACTGCAGCGAGCCCGAAGTCGGATCCGGAGCCGGCTCGACCCGCTTCTCCCCGCGGATTTCAAACGGACAAATCGGGATCCCGTCCCGTCTACACTTCGATCCTCCGGAATCTCGTTTATTATGCTCCGATTTTTATATGGATCTCTGTATTAAAACCTGTTGGAACTTCCGCGTTTTCTTTTAGTTCAGTGGAAAATTAATTGGTGTTTATAGGTATAGCCTATGTCAATTATAGCCAAAAACACGACTTTTTCCAAATCGATAGTATATAAAAAATTGGCAAAGTATATGGGGCAGTTCTTGAAAGGTTTACCATTATGAAACATTTTTATCTTGGAAGTTCGGAAAGTAGGTACAGGGAGTCCCAGTTAACGTGATCAAATTGATTTTCTCATTAATGTTTAAGATAAATCCTTGGTTCAAAAGCTAACATGATGCAATTTATTCCAAGGAATCCAATGCCGCTAAGAAAAATGAAATACAAACAAAAAAGTTATGGCCAAAAACAATTTTTCGACAAATAACACATTTTTTCGATATCGCTTCCGGTTTACAAAATTGATGTCACGTGAACAATTAAATTTCCTATCGAAAACTTAGAAAACCATTTTCGAGGGCCATATTCGCTACATCCTGATATTGGTACACACTAAACCGTAAAACAATTATCTTCAAACTTTGCACAGTTTACACACAATCATACAATATAATTAATTCCGAACAGGTTTGCTTAACAAAATAATTGTTTGATATACAGGGTGTTTCCTAAACATTCTGCACAAGTTCAAGGGAATATTCCTCGGTTACAAGTGATACAATTATGTAAAAAATCGTTTTTTTTTTATTACTATCTAAGAAATGCTTGCCGATTTCATTAAAATATTCAAGGTTTCTTAATAATTGTATAAGAACGCCCAGTAGATTTTTGTAATTTTCATAACGTGCTTGTATAAAGCAACTAAGAATTTACCTTTTTCGTTCCTTGATTTTTTCGTATGTGGCATGGTTTTCGAGACAAAAAATACGAACCTTGGCATGTCTCAGAATTTTAAATTTAATTTTTTCCCTCTAAAACTAAAAGAGAAATACGAAAAAATTGAGGGACACAATAAAGTACCTGAGACAAATAAGGCCCAGCAGGTAATAACGCCCAATTCACAGAAGTCTGCAACCAAAAACCAAACCAATTGGTTTGGCTCTAAGTACTTAAATTTAATTCTACATAAGTGGCGCACCGTTTGCGCGCATTCGAGACGTACTCGTATATAGAAACGGCCACTCGTTTCAATTCTATCGGTCTGTCAAGTGCAAGTGATTTATAAAATTTACATAAAAATAAATTGTTTTCTGCAATTTAATCTTAGCTTGACAAGTGGTGGTTTAATTCTGTTGGTAAGTAGTCGAATGAATCTAGTGGTTGTTTTTGTAACAACGACCTAACCTCATGCATGTCAGAAATAAGGTCCAAGTACTAGCACCCGCGGCACATGCTTCTCAAAGTAAAGTTACTAACAAAAAGAATAATTTATTATGGTACTGTCCAGTATGCCAAGAGTCCCATATGAAAGCGGTATGATGAGGCGCTGTGTTTGCTGTAATACGTGGGCCCACGAAGACTGTATCCACAGTCTGACGATGACGACTATATTTGTACCGAATGTGATTAGCTAAAGTTTATTTTAAGTTTACCTAATCATTCATCTAAATGCCTTTCCTTTTATTTAGTTACTTATTATTACATTTAAATCATACGGGCCTTATTTTTGTGACTGGGAGAAACAAGGCCCATTTATAGTTCTTTTAAAAAAGAGTGATATTTTTGTTAAGTTTTTTTTTAACTATTTTTAGTTTATATTCCGTATAGAGTATTGCACGAGTTGGTTAGTGAATAAATACATAGTTATTTTTTTCTGTCATTCTGTATTTACGAAAAGAGTATATAGATACCTTATCGACAGAAAAGGTTAAAAAGTCAGTGGTTTGAGATCCAGTTTGTATGAAACTGTTCACTATCCCAGAAAACTACATAAAATTTACTTTTGTCTTGTTATTTAATTTATATAATTTATAGTCCAAGTAGCGAGAGGGCAAATTTGCATTACATCCAATAGTATCCAGTTGTATCTATTACTTTTGAAATACTAATCAGTGAAAATCAAATGAATTCTTTGTATCTCAAGCAAGAAATTCAGCTCTCAGCGGCTTGACTAAAGTATTTCGGTTATCAAGTACCTACTTCCGGATATTTCTATGCAAGTTCTCCGGACTTCAGCTTCTTTTCTCTATTGAATCTATCTCGTAAATTTTTCCAAAGCAGCTTTTGACACTCTGCAGCTAAAAAATACATACCTGCATTATTACATACAAAAAATACATACAGGCATTATTACATACAAATTACAATGCTCGACATTATTTCCTTTTTTTTTAGTAGAATAAAATAGGTTCATTTAATTCAGAAACAGACAGGCCACAAAAAAGTGCTTCTTGACATAAAACAAAACATATTTACCTGTGGAACCTAAGGTCTCGGCAATGTCTCTCCACGCCTCTTCCTTTTTCTTGCCGTTTTTAAAATCGTCATGAGACAAGTTGTAAAGATACTCATAATTTTGGATTAATTCTATGAGAAGCCCTGGATCTAGGAAGGTGTAAATAAATACCTATTTATTATTTTTCTCTTTCAAAATATTGGTACATACCTATTGTTGGGCCTTCATCGTATTCATCTGAGCCAGAATCAATCTCTATATTTTCAGAATCCTCCATTTGAAAAAAATAAAAACTACACAGCAAACGAAAAGAGAAAAACGGATAAACTCAAACTACACGGCAAACGAAAAGGGAAAAACGGGTAAACTCAAACTACACGGCAAACGAAAAGGGAAAAACGGATAAACTCGGTAATAATTAATAATTCTGTGCTAGCGTCACAACAAAAATTATAAAATGGCGTGGTTTCTCTTGGGCCCAGGGATCGTCAAACTTGAAAACCACGTGACCTCCCATGTGACCATTTGAAGGCATTTCATTGGCTGGGACTGTAACGGCAAACGGAAAAAGATAAAAGTTGGTTATCCCCGACGGAACGTCAAACGGCAAACGGCAACGGAATTTGAGTTTATAAGTACTAACATCAAATCTTCGATGTCCAACTTTCGAACGTCAAACGGCAACGGCAAACGGCAAAAGGCAACGGCAAACAGCAAAGTTTATAAATCCGGCTTTTATACCTAAGCTTCTCTTGCCGCTGGTCTGGCTGGGCTGACAGGGTTGTCTGACGGATGACATTAACTATTGTCAAAGTAAAGTGATCGAAAAAATTAAGCTCATAAAATATTACAATTTGAATAACTTTTGGCTAAATGAGGCGCGACAGACCCTAATAATCTTTCAACAGCAGTTCTGAGCTGGTCCTCGGCGATCTAATTGGTTGAAAACAGTTCTAGAATTACTTTTCTGCTTCTAGAACTGGTTCAGGACTATGTGTTGGAACAAAACTATTAATTAATAATTTATACACGTCATAGTGTTTTTTTTTAATGGTAAGGGTTTGTGGCCGGTCGCTTAGAATTTCGAGAAAGAAATTATGGTTTAAAAATCACCGAGAGCGTTAAAACTTTGGGACTTTTTGCTCCGCCGCGAAGGAAAAAAACCGTTTAGGACCGTCCCGCCGTCTGCCCAACCCCCCGGCAGGTGGCGCCGGCGTCGCCCTGGCGCCGCCGGCCACGAGGGGCGGCCGGCGCCGCGCCGGCCAGTCAGTTGCGCCCGCGCCGCGACGCCTGCCAGTCGACGCCCAGCGTCGCGACGCCGCGCGCCGCGACCACGCGGAGTTGTGTTTGTCTCGCGAGCGCCCCATGCACAAGTAGATGACAGTGCTCACAGTTAGTGCTTTCGAGGTCGTTTTTAGATTTTTTTTATTGGCATTTTAAACGGTGTAAATATAAACAAATTAGGAAATATGGAGTTTTGGGAAAATATTTTATTTTGTTTCATTGAAATCATCGAAAAGTTCGTTCCGTTCTTAAAAATAAGAAAATATGTATTGACATTGAAAGATACATAAATAGCATAATTAAGTATGTACATACCAACGTCTAGTAAAGATATACTATTCTTGGGAATTTAAAAATGAAATAAAACAGTGGTAACTCAATTCGCGCACTTTATTTAAAATAATTATTTTGCCAAAGTCTTGGGTGTAAACAGTGTAATTTTAGGTATAGGTATAAATATTTATGTGCCCGCACATGTTTCCCGCATTTCTGTGTAGGTACTACTGTTACAAAACTTACATTAACAATGCTAAAGCAAGTTTCCTATTGACTGCCACTTCTTCGTAGGTAGTAGGTATATTTTAAGGACAATACAACACAAAACAAATCATTGATTGTGCCAATATATCGATTAAGTTTTTAATTAGATTAGATAATGCTTATTCTTTGTGCGTAACACATTAATAGAACGAATCTATAATATCATATCATATCATTTTGTTAGTGCATTTTTAACTCCATTTATTAATGCATTTTATTTTACAAGGAAAAAAGACAGTGTAGATAGGTATATACCTATAAGATGCCCCAAACATAATATAGTATGATAATAATGGTTTTGTTGTTGATGTTTTTTTTTTTCGGAAATTTTGCAGATAATAGATATCACTAAGAAAACTATTATTCAAACAAAAATGTTCTTTTGGCAAATTTTCATATATTTTGTGTGTTATGGTTTCATGTCAAATTTGATTTCTTTGTATTATTTCAGAGTATTTCTGAAAAATTAACTAAAAAATTGGCTCAATAAGCGTTGACTGACATATTAAAAAGACTTCTCACGGCTATAGCTTCATATTCTGAAAAGTAGATGGCGCCTATGGTCAACAATGTATTTTGCATTGTATTTTGTCTCCGGGAAGCGCATGGTGAGCCAGAGAACTGTCGAACATGACAGCCATGAGCAGCCTTTATTAATACGCCAGTCAACGCTATAAGATTCAAAGTACTGACCAATTCAAGCTTTTACTTTTCGGGGTACAGAGTGCAACATTAATTTTATCTTCCCTATAAATGTATCTCCAAAGTATAGGACACACATTTTTTCTAATTTAAGTCTTAGTTATGGAGCCAATTTTTTAGTTAAAATTTTAACACCCTGTAGCTTTTTGTCGGAAATTCAAAATTAAATGGACCCTGACTTTCTTATAAAAGCCCTTAAAACGATTTTTGACTGGAAGTGAGCATTAGTTGGTCAGTTTTTTGCAATTATGTAGGTATCAAATTTGACATCCCCAGAAATTCTTCATAGATGTGATTAATTTTTGAACTGTGATGATTTTATGTAAAAAAAATACCAAAAGAGAGTATCATTCCATTGCAATAAAATAGGCTTTCCTAACTTTCCAGCAGATCACAGCGAAAATCTAAAGTGTGTTATTTGAAGGAAATTAGAATGAAATTTATTTACCCCTGATAAAAGTACAAAGAAAATGTGATAATTCATCTACCTAATACAGTTCATTTTTAATTTTTAATAGAACTCCTCGGTCAGGGAACTTTATAAGATGACTTAAACACATATTTGTTTATGTTCACGGCAGGAAAAATAAACTTATTTCAGTAGTATAAAAAAATTAGCTGAAATTGTTTCTTCAATAACAGTTATTTGTGTACCGCTGAACTGTGTATGTCCCTGAAATTTTATTACACTAATTTTAAAGGAACTTCAGGGTCGAGGCTAATATTATATATATTGTATATTTTTTGAAATGGAGATACAAGAAGTTTTATTATGTTAAAAAACGGCAATATTTATATTTGTGTAAGTAGCAAAAACTTTCAGTTAGATTTTTAGAAGAGTTCTACAAATTTCCATCTTACGAAAAATTAGAAACCATGCGAAATTAAATCCTTCTTAAAAGGCACAAAGCTGCGCATTTTTTTCATTAACTATAAATTAATTTGTGTTTTTTATATTTTTCTTGCATTTTTGCAATAGGTACGGATTTGTAGTGTTTTTTTTTTACGTAAAACCTTATTTTCTTAATGTTGGTTAATAAAACCAATCCTTCTGATGTCACAAATAAAAAACGGACCCTTCAAAAATAAAATTTTAAGAGCGCACTCACCCATCCATGAGCCGACCGCGTCTCGTTGCTGCACTTTCCATATCATTACCACATAGTGCGCCGGATCTCCGTGGGTGTCCTTTCACCAATCTCGATTGCAGTCTACATATACAGAATATTATTGTCGAAACCGACCGATCATACTGACAGATTATGTTTGGTCGTTAAATCTAGCCCAGGGCCAACTTACAGAAAAAAAATGTAAAATAATAATTCTGAGCTTTTAATGAGGAGTTTGACACTCTCCGATTAATAAAAAATCTAGTTTAATAAGATATTTTTTGTACCTACATAATATGAAGGTGGAATTTGTATTTTTTCTTACAGTTAAACATCTATATGAGTTGGGCTTGACCCTTTTTTATTTTAAGTAGGTATAGGGTTTGACTTGTCACAACCTGCCCTAAAGCAAATCATCCACTAGCCTTTTAAATCCCAGTCGCGTTTCGAAGCCCCATAACGCCAAGGGGAATTTTAGGGGATGTTATCGTCCCCCCATTATCTTATACATATTTATTTTGTTTTGTCCGCTTATTCGGGACACAATTAGATTAATGCGTTAAAGCCGAGATGTTGAAATACTCCCTCCCCCCCGGAAAACGGTTATTTACAAGCGGCATGAAAACGGTTTCATTAATCAGAGTTATATCGGAAAAATTAACATCACAATGCTCCCGTATTTTTCTAAATTGCTATACTCTACACACGCACACGCGTTTAAGGTCGATTGTGGTACAAATCGACGGAAATTTATAGACACCTTTATTATATGTGTCCTAAACATTTACGTAACGCACATTGTTTAGAACTTCGGATTAAAATAAGGTTGCTGTTATAATTTTCTCGTCCTTTCGTCGATATCTGCTTTCGCCAAACTTTCATTCTAAGATTTGCATATAATGAAACTGACCTATAAACGATTAACTTCAATGGGGAAGATTTCTGGATATTTTTTTATGTTTTTTCATCACCATTCAACATTCCATAACTATTAATAATTATAAACTAAATTATAGGGAGGAGAATCGTCCCAACCGATTAAACAAGGTACTGTATTATGTAGATTTTGTGATACAAGCTGAAGCAACAATTTTACTATTTTTATGCCAAAAAAAGCTGAAGCTCACTCCAACGAGTTTATATAGTTAGTTATGCCAGTATGTTCTGACCGAGAACTTTATTGATCAGTTGTACAGGGTGTTCCAAAGAACAATCCCACCCTCCTTATCTCTTTAAGTTTTTGAGATACAAAAAACGGTCGTAGCATCTTACAAATAGTTTTTTGTATAACTGTATTTTTGAGAACTAGTTTTCGAGTTGTAAATGACCTTATAACTCCGTTATTTTTCATCGCTGCAAAAAGTTTGTTATTTCTATGTTTATTTTATTCTAAATTCATAAAAGCATATAATAAAAACATATCATATACAGGGTGTTCTACTAAGAAATGTTATTTCGCCTAAAAAGCCAAAAACGTGATGTTCAATTTTTTTTTCGATTATCTCATCTTAATAAGCGTTAAAAACCTATATCTTGGATCACCCTGTATAGGCGTTATATGTTTGGTTTGTATCGCTTTTAAGGAACGTCATGTATATAATTTATAATATAAACTTGTTGTAATGTGCTATAACTTTTGTTTGAATTTTTTTTACTTATATCATAAACTTAAAGAGTGCAAGGGAGGGGCATTGTTCCTTAAGAGACAGCCTTTACAAAATATTTTTAATTTTTAAAGCTGGTATTACACTTGTCAATTTCTTGGCCAATTTATTGGTATAATGTGGTATGTTTTACACCATCAATAAATTGGTCAATTTATAGTGCAATTTCAATACTAGCAACACGAAAGCACAAATATGCAAACAATAATCAGTAAATAAATCCCTGAATCTCTCAAATCACACGCAAAAATCTAATAAACAATAGTTATAAATTAGTAAATGTGAATAGTGAGTGAATTGGAGCATAATCTCATTTCCAGTTTTTTTTTTAATTCACTAAAATTGGTATTGAGGTCGGAACACAGAAAATCCCTAGAAATACCCAAACTTGCCACAATATTTTCGAACTTGCGTCAATCTCTTGGCCAAGAAATTGACAAAGAAATTGAATTTCTGTTTTACACCTACAATTCAACTTGCACAATTTATTGTACAATTTATTGACGAAGAAATTGACAAGTGTAATACCAGCTTAAGAAAGTTTAGTTGCTTAATCGATGGGTTTTGATTTAATAATATCCCTGCCTATATAGGGTGGATATGAGATTATATTATATCCTACTCCTATATAGTTTGAAGTATTGTGAGGGTGAGAATTATTATTATTATACCTTACTGGAATTGCCTACTTATCCAGACTCTATAATTGTAAAGTAAAGAAAACGACAAAAATATACGTGTAGGAGATTGAAAAAGTACGTTACACAGTTCACAATATCAAAGGAAAGAATAGCCGTATCGTTGGAACAAACATAATGTGTGTACTGACATGTCAGATAGCATCGGGTCTCTATTTGAAGTTTAATTTAGAACGACTTTTGGCTGGCTTTAGTTGCCAATAAAGGCAAACATTTACATACGTAATGACCGAAAGTTGCCCCCATTAAAACAAGAGTTTATAATTTTTACAACGGACGGATATAGGATAATATCATTATTGCCAGTAAAGAATTAATGTGTTCGCAATAAAAGTTATATACTGCTTCGGATTTTAAAATAGTACCCATAAATAATATAAATTGACTTATAGAACATAATTTTCCCTTTCAGCGAAATCAGTACATTCCTATACCAACGAAAAATATCAGCTAATCCATTGAAAAAACAAAAGCGCTTGTATTCGCTGAAATAATTTTTTTATAAAAGTCCTATTAGTTACCGAAGATTTTTGGAGAATCCAAGACTAAAATTGTTATATAGGTATATCATAAACAAAAAGTTATAGGAAAAGATTATCTGTTTTTATACTTGTAATCGAAACACTTCTTAGAGTAAATTCATCTTATATTATTTTTGTTGATATTATACTATCCACTCGTTGTAAAAAGATTTCAGGATAATCACTGATTTATTTACTACGTATACAAATATGCAACATAATATGCAAATCCATATAAAATCTTTCATATTACAATTTTCTCATTTAGCTAGTTATAACAACATGTTTCTTGTTATACAGGGTGTCCCGAAAGGAAACGGTCGTACGTACTAAAAAATACAGAATTAAACCCATTCTCTAAGTTAGGTAGGTATTACTTTTTCTAAGCCGTACCTTAAATTTGCTTTCTTTCCTCACAAACTGACAACAGAAATTTTTATTTAGAAATGAATGGGCAATTCAAGAATGAAATCGGTTTATAAAAAAACATGGGTGTAGAAATTATTTTTGGAAAGGAGGCGAGCTCTACCTTTCCGGGCGCCATTTTAGTTTATTTCCCTTTATACCCGCATGTTGCGTATCAAATTTGAAGTTAACATCGTTTGTCATTTCCGAGCTATTATTAAAAATCCGTTTAAAAATTAACTTCCACACCTTACAATATGCAACTCTTTTATTAAGCATTTCCAGAAACCATAGTTTATTAGAAATGTTTTGCTCAAAATTAAATTTTCTACACCATATACAGTGTCTGTCATAAATATTGCCACAAAGGGAAAAAAAATGTATATATTCAATTTCTTCCTTCGAGAACTCAAAATGCACTTATAAATAATTGAAAATGTGCTTCCGGATACGAGGGATGCTCAAAAATATTAAACTTGCTCAAAAGTAAAGTGCCCTCATTTTTCAAGGTAGGGGTAAAGTTATTGAAGAAAGTTGTGTAGAATTAATACGTTAGGTATTTCCAATGACGTCAGAACCTATAGACAGGTTTGTTTTGATAAACGCTTGACGCCCAGAACTAATCACAATCTAAGCGCTCCATTAAATTATTCCGAAAATGTCGCGAGATTGTCAGAAATTGCCCCTTTTTGTCGAGCCGTAGCGAACTTACTGCGACTCTGGGGTCGGAGGCTGGCGTCGTTAGACCATCCCTCGAGTCTTCAGGTGAGGTTCCGATGCTTCCGGCGCCCCCAAACAAGAAAAAACATGCGATATCTAAGTGTGATTCTGGAGGAACTATAACCGGGAATCACCGGGTGTATAGTTGGTTGATGGTTGACTTTCTGTCTTTGTTTGTAGCATGTTGTTAGAGTAGTATGGATATATTTAATCTTGGAGTCAAAATATAGGGCATTTTAACAATGGGGCACCACGTCTATAGGTTTTGACGTCATTGGGTATTTCAAATGCCAAGTCACAGCCGCCTACCATGAAAAATATTGTTTTCTTAGTTTTTTGGTTTTTCACGTACAACCTGTAAGTACGTTGAAAAAAAAACTTAATAAGGCAGAGGCGACTTAAGGTTGGCAAGCATAATAATTTGCGGGCTCATTAAAGGAAAATTTTCTCCTATAGAAATTATTGTCAAAAATCTCTCATTTTTTGTGGCAATCAAAAAGAAACATTTTCTCAAGGAAATTTTAATACTAAACATTTTAAACGCCAGAAACAGCTCAAGTAGATCATTTTAAGTTAAAAATACAAGAAATAATAAAAATACATAGAAAATTCAGAAATTGAAGATGCAAATGTTTTTCCTTTGTGGCAATATTTACGGCGGGCACTGTATATCCCTATTTTTAAGGGCCCCTCACGCACAGAGGGAAAACCGCACAATTATTATTTTCGCTTAATAGTTCTTCTCATAGACCAATAGTTGGGGTCAAAAAAGTGTACCTAAGAGTTTCGGAGGGTTGGTATTTTCAGATTGAGTTGTATTTTAGTGATAGATAGCCACTGTAGAGTCAGCACTTCCGCGGTAGGGAGACCTGGCGCTGGGACGCTCTGAATGGTGTAAAATTAATTAGCAAATTGCTTTCGGAAAGCTCAAAATTTGTGTATATTTAGTGAATGTAATATAGACCACCAATCGAACATTCAAATAGCAAAATAAAGATAGATAAAAAAACTTTTCACAAAACAAGCTTTTTAATCCATGTACTAAAGCGAATAAAATAAAATATAGAAAGCATGTTCTGGAAGTTTCCCTCCCTTATTTTTCCCAAAATAAATATTTACTATATTATGAAAAAGTCGACGGTACCTATTTCAACTTCAAAATATTCCCCTAATGAATTTTAGACTTATTTTCTCAATTATCATTCCGTCGGTTTTTCTTATTTAGGTTACAGGCGCGCTTAGAATTTATTATTTCCCTCGGAACGGCCCTAATTTATTCCCCCTATTTTTCAAACACTCCTAAAGAGGCGGAACATAAACACCCGAATTAATTCCTTAAATGACTCTCAAACTGTCAGCCGCGACTTCAAAAGATATGATGGCGGAATCGCCGAGACGAGCGGGCAAATCCCTAATCCCCCGACAAAAAAGCAAATTAATTTAAACTTCTGCCTTATTTATTTTTAATGCGCTTTCGCGAGCCGAGGCAATTCCGTCTCGGCGGGAAAGTTTCGCCAAGACGCCAAGAGGATGTTTATCTTTCGAACGCCGAGATTGTGCTCCCGCTGTATGTATGTATCTATATCTATACGCCTGTTTGCTGCTTGCGCGCTTGGGGAAGTTATTTTCTTTCGACTTTCAAAGTATTCCAACGGAAAATGCATACGTCAATTTATTCGGGCAGTATCGTTGGGGATCGGTAGAAGAAGAATATCACACAAATTAAACATATAGATACACTACAGTGTGTACTGACGAAGGGCCACTTGGAACCATTTCGACAAAAATATGTATTTTCCGAGAAATTTTGTAAAATAAGTGGCCATATTGAATTTAGTGTGATGTCGCTAACTTTATCGTTTTCTACTTTTCAAGCCCTTTCATTTGATACCCGTATTAAGGGGGTTGACAAAAAATACATCATCGGCCATCTTTGAGCGGCGGCCATTTTGAAAGTATTACAATATTGAGTATTGCATGTTGTATTGTCACCGGAACTAAAGGTGAATGTAAAATTTCAGCTCAATCGGATGTCAGGAAGTGGTTCTAATTCAGCTTGCAAGATTCGACCCAGACTAACAAGTGAAGTTAAATAAAAGCTTGTAATGATGCTTTCTACTATTGCGTATAGGTCCCTCGATGGACCGATTTTCCTAGCACTGGGCTTAAAATGTAGAGGAAGGCCCATTTTATTTACTTTTTGTATTGGTTGCATTATCCCAACATTTTTGCTTTAAAAAGAATGAGCTCAAACAAAAGACTGAATTTAAACGTCGCCGATATGTTTGATTTGAAAAAAGCGGTCAATTTTAATATTTTCTGTCAATACTGAATCCTTTCGGCAAACAACGATGCCACTTTTTTAAAATCGGTTTATTATCAAAAAAAATATGGACAAAACAAAAAAGTGTAAAATATTTCGCCTTAAACATGCACCAGTTTACCATGTTAAAATATTACGAATATTCTTCGATAAACAACATGTTACCACAACGCATTCAAGCGACTGGACAAGAACAGGAGCCATGGGCAGAAATAAAGGGATTTATTATTTGTTTGCGTATAAAGTTTTCTAACTGAATTTTAAACCAGTTTCACCCAAACGATTCAGCTGAAATTGCACAAACTTTTGTATGGTGCTATAGTGACAATACATACCCATGTCAACTCATGTGCTTCGGCTTTATATAGGCCTCGGCTCACACAAATAATAAACATAGACTAACCTAAAGGCTGCATTGTAATCAGCCAACATAAAAAAATGCCTACTCAAAACAAAAACAACAAATTTTGACACTTAAGTCTGCATCATAAATATGATAACCAGAGGTTACGTTTCCTATGCCACAAATCCAACACTTTACTCTTCCCATCGTTCTTAAAACTACACTAATTCACTAATTACTGACTTAACTATATGTCTTTTGTCCAATAACTCCAAAATCTCCAAAAAACAAGAATAACGCAAAAGTAAACACTCGAAACACATCAACGCAAACCGGCGAAATCTCAATCTCTGGATCAGCTGTTGGGGCATAATAAAGCAAATGCGCATCATTCGCAAAGAGCTTGTGCAACGTTGCCACGTTAGCCAGAATAAGCAATTTATTAAGGATATTATTTATAGACCAAGTAGGATCAGTAAATTCACAAAATCAGTAAAATTTATTGTTAAATGATAACTGTCCAAATTTTTACTAAGTATGTGTAGATTGTAGATATCAACCAATTATTCCAAAGTTTTTTAACGTTGGTTATACATTTATTTCGAAAGTACAAGATAAATTTATGAAGATGTTTGGCAATGGTGCAATGATTGCATTATGTTTTGTTTTAGATTTCTTTTACTAACTCAGACAAATAATGTTACTAAACATTTTTAACTTGGCAGGGTCTGTATTGTATTGAATTATTTATTAGTCTCGGTTTGGGGCGCAACAAAATTCCGCATTCGCTATAAACTTCAATGCATTGGTACATAACTAACTATTTATTTAAGCCAATGTACTAAAACGAATAAAATAAGTTGTTTTCGCAAAGTTTGTCGCGCGCAATATTCATAAAAGTATGTAGGTACCAATTAATTTCATTGGATAGTAATAGGTTGATAAGCAAGTACTTGCCGAAGTATGTATTTTCTTTAGAATTCGGGCTACATGCTTTTTGAAAACAAATTTTGAAAACCAAAACTTATTTTAATCGTTTTAGTACATGACTTAAATAAAAGCTTGTTTTAAAAGGGTTTTATTTTTGTATAATACAACCCCTTTCTTATATGACGTCAGATGCATTTTTAAACAGGTGTCGGAAACTTTATTCTAAAAACTAGAAGTCAGAAAAATAATTTTACTTTTGCAGTTCGAAATAGCGCATTCTGGTTGTAGGTAAAGCCATTTTATTCCTTGCCAGAAAATGTTCATAAGTCGATATCCCTACTAACAGATACGGAACTCTAGATGTAAGTTATATTATACATTGTTTTCCATTTTGTAGAGATTTAGTAAATTACATGTTTGGTTTATCCAGCAGTCTACCTACTCACGCCTACATATATTTATAAATTTATTCGAACCACCCTGTTCCATTCGTAGACGCCCATAGCTGCCCACCACGTCTATTACCGTATACCTACATCGTGTATTGTAATTATCCAAAGCAGTCAATTATAATATTGTGCTTTACCGATGGCCAGCAATGTCAATATTTTGATCGCGTTGACATCAAAGAGACGTTCGATGTTTATATTAACAGAGTATTCGATATGTATATCTTGATTAATGAAAATAAAGGATGGATACTCTCCAGCGTTTAAATAAACATTATATCGAGTGGGCTCCTGAAATATAACCGAAGAGCGTGGATAGGCTCGTCTTATATCATTTGTCAGTGTTTCGACAGCGTGATAAGAGAAATTTTTAAGTTTAAAACAATCACCAATAGCAAGCGTCCGACCGGAAGCGAAGACGTCCGAAACGAAGCATGTATTTTAAAATAGTCTATATCATTGTTTTGTGCATTTAAATGCTTAGGATTTTATATGAAATGCGAAATAGCCGTTAAAGGAATTGATTGTTTGTTTGATTTTTAATTTTTGTACAGTTTTCATCAAATTATAATCATTCCAAAATTTTACTTGATGGAAGTGGTTGTTCGTGTTCCACTATCACTTCTCGCATTATCCATCTAAGAACCTTCTACCGTACTTTCACCGTTTTGGTAGACATAGGGGAATAGGCCGCGCGTCGCAGTGAGTCCAGCTAGGTTTGTCAGTCGTTGGCGGGGGGAGTACACAGTAGTCCCGCACCGCTTATCAGTCGAGTTTTGCGAGCAAAAAACACGCCCCGCCCCCCGCCAACGACTGACGAACCTAGCCGAATACACGGCGGCGCGCCGCCCAGCCATGGCAATGTCTACTAAAACGGTGAAAGTACGGTATATTTCTATGTCCAGTATCCCAGACTTGTTTTTGGGGAAATTAAAAGTTAAATAAAATAGACCTAAAGCAGGTGACTCCAGGTCTTTCTGCATTCGATCGACCTCGGTCCGATTGGGGGCAAGAGTGCATGATGTCTTTATATAGAAAAACATCGTTGATGGCCAAGAGCGCTTGGCTAGATTCGCGTTATTCTCCTTAATATAGCTTTATCTGTGTGATTTGTCAATTTATTGTCTTATACACTCACTGGATTACTAGGGTTGTGTAGGGTTTTCCGTAGTACTTGAGCGAATGACATCCTACTTATATCGGTAGATGTCGGCCCTATAGCCGCAAATGACAACTAATAGTAATTGCTACCTCTCCCTCGCAAAAGCATTTGGTTGCTTCTGGGGTATAGTCTTAGTTTGGAGTATTGTGAGAATTATTATTACAATTACTATAGTCTATCCAAGTTACAGCGGCAGTAGATATAAGCAAAATCACATGAACGCTTTGCGATCGATTACCAGGGTTTGACTAATATGAGATTTCTAGCGGCTTGTAATTCTGAACTAATTCTTTTAGAAGCTCTAAAAATTGTGTTTTTACCTTTCGTGGATCTTTATAAATTTCTTTAAATTAAGTAGCAAAATAAATTTACAGAATACACTGCTCGCGATCCATCTCGACTGAGGGATGTATTCCGCTCGCCTCCTAAAAACTTGGGATTTTACGTTGGCCAAACCAATAAGAGAATAGGTCACATCGCGATCACGTGGTTGCTAATGTTTGCACATACCCATTAAATATACCCCATACCCATTAAATATACCCCAAATTTATTTTATAATGATATTAATAATACCCTGCAAAAAATTTAGCTGAATACAAAATTTTGAATATATTTCATGATTGAAAAAATAAAAATGAAATGATAAAATTTTTGAAAATAAACAATAAAATGTTTCTCGATAACGAGACTTGTGGAAAAAAGTTTAACTACAAAATAGCCTTTTTCTTGAAATCGGCAGTAAAGTCTCAAAATTGCCATTAAATGCTCAGAAATCGGCATTCAATTAGCCCATTATTGTACGATTGTGTCAATAAGTAGGCCTTGACGAGATGTAAACATCAAACGTCAGGCGCGGTGCCATCGCCCGTCAAAAATGACCAAATATTCAAAACACATTGCGAAATTGTTACCTATAGCAGCGCAATTTTTCAGTATAAATATTTTAGTATAGGTTTCAATATCATTCTATCTATCATGAAGACTACACAGACAGCAGTTTGGAGTTTCTGTTGGGAAGCGCTGTGCCTCGTCAAGCAACGCCGCGCTCAGTCGGTTCATGGGCAGTGATCTCATGATTATTTTTTTGCCTAATAAAACATTTTTTCCGATTTTAAAAAATATATATAATATGTATCTCGGCATTGAAGTTCTTTTTATTAAGTTGAACTTCAGTGCCTTGGTACATAAATAACTATTTTTTTGTTTCTATCACCTGCCGAAATTTCCGAGAATAAAACTAGCTGACTTCAATATCATCAATCAGGCCAACATAAACCATTTAATCGTTGTCTATTATTGACCCAGTATTTTGTTTATATTTCCTATTACACCTTCTGAAAAACAACAGCCTTATTGTCCACTTAGGTATCTTTTCATGTTCTTTCGAACAAAGTGAACTGTATGTAAATAATAAAAAATATAACTTCCTATAAAGAGATCGGAGGCAGGTAACTCCCTGACGTCAACACACTCGAAAATAGGCGCCTCCGATAAATAATTTAGGTTTCAGCGTGGCCAAATATTTGCCGGGGCCCAGAAAAACAAGCCTTTTTATTAGGTCAGCCGGTCCTAAGGGACGGAGAAGATAAATAAAGGGCCTTAATCTCGAAAACAAAAGTTTCGGGGAACGCTTTATCGTAGCGTATAAGCGAAACGAGATACCTACAAGTATGTGTTGAATTGGCGACACGATAAAACGGAAGCGATCTAACTTCTTTGTGTTTTGTAGACGGATTTTATCACAAAGGGGTTTGTTATGGAACAAGGAGATAGTATGGTCCTTAGCATTTAAATTTCCCGCTATTGCTTTACGGAAGTACAGTGGTGGTGTAATATATGGAATTTCTCCGGTGCGGAAATATAAAACGTCTTACACAGTCTGTTGAATAAAAGGTTTACAGGGTGTCCCATTTTGGGTGTTTTTCTGAAAAATTTCGGTTATTATTAAAGCTAGATGGTTGCGGTTTTCACGTCACCGTACTACTTTTTTGAGAGGAATTTGGTGGACCAATCAGATTTTAGATAAGTTTTATAGTTTCCGCGCATTGGCGCAGGACTGAAATTTTCGATTTTTTGGAAACCTCTCTCCTGGCTACAACTTATATATATCGACAAATTTAATCAACTAACTTTATAGATTTTTTGACGTAGAATCGAATGGAATAATTAGTTTTTTGGTAGCGTTAATAGTTTTTGAGATATGAACTATGGTTTCCATTTAAAAAAAATATAACTTTGGTTCATATCTCAAAAACTATTAACGCCACCAAAAAACTAATTATTCCATTCGATTCTACGCCAAAAAATCTATAAAAATAATTGATTAAATTTGTCGATATATATATATAAGTGGTAGACAGGAGAGAGGTTTCCAAAAAATCGAAAATTTCAATCCTGCGCCAATGCGCGAAAACTATAAAACTTATTTAAAATCTGATTGGTCCACCAAATTGCTCTCAAAAAAGTAGTAGTACAGTGACGTGAAAACCGCAATCCTCTAGCTTTAATAATAACCGAGATTTTTGAGAAAAACACCCAAAATGGGACACCCTGTACATAGCATATACTGGTTATTAAAATTAATAAAATACATCGACCTTTTAGCAACTGGTTTGGAAAATTTTCTGGCGGTTTCAATACCTATACGATTTTTAGTTTAGCAAAAGTTAATATTTTTTGGTAGGTATTCATCAAAAAACCGGAAAAATCAAAGGTCCACCAAATCCTCGGCTAGAACTTTTTTCCTGTGAAATCAACTTCAACATTTTTCATTTTTGGTGAAACTCCGGCAGCGTCAGTTAATCAATTACTTTGCTGCATGCTTTATATTGAACAAATAGGTAACTGTCATTTCACAGTCATAGAATACCGTTATCTATACCATGTATTATGCCAATGAAAAAACCCGCACCCGCTTAAATAAACTACAAAAGTACGAGTAGAAGCTACCCCGTCCCCCGTTCTGCCAACCGCAGATAAACATTCCGGACAATATTCGCGCTGCACGCAAGTGCGCCGTACGCCGTAGCAGCTGTACTATGAACAGACCGCGCAGGCCTCGTCCGTCCGCTTCCGATCCGGAGCTGCGCGCGCAGTGACGCAGCGTTGCCACGCTGGCGGGCTACCGACAGCAACAGCACGGCGGCGCCGGCGGCCACCACGTGCTCTACCACCATGGCGGCTACCAGGGCCGGCACCAGCCCGCCGCCGCCGCCGCCGCCGCCGCCCACCACCACATGGGCATGCGGGCCGGCGGCCAGCAGCAGCCACACTCGGCGATGCCGCTCAACGCAAGTGAGTGTCATAAAATTCGTAATGCTTTTTTGAGGTTCGTACGAGGCCAACGATAAAGACAGGCCATGGCGCTAACGCATAATCGCGTAGTCACTTGACCAACTTAGTCCATATTATAAAAGGCACTTTTGGAGATAAGTAGAAAAAACAAATTTTGCAGGTAACAATTTGGCGAGTTTTCTTTCATCTATTACATTATTGGTTTTCTGCATCCAGGATCTCTCTAATTGTTTGTTCAAAATTTTCAACCTGCCTCGGCTGTTTTGGGCTGCGAGTTAAACGGCACTGCACTCAAATATTTCGGCACATTCTCAAAAATTATTGGGACAGCACCTTCCTTTAGCTTAGGTGATATTCTCTATAGGTATCTTCCTCCCACAACAAATTTTTTGTCCACTTTAATTGTTTCACTTTCTTGAAAATGTGTTAGCCACACATACTTAAGGGGTTTTTTAGAAATTGAATCTCAGTTGGAATTTGACGAATCCATTTTTGGCGCAAATTTTCATCCCGAGGCAAAGCAAATGTTGTTATGGCGACATTTTCTTCCTGGCCTTTGTAATATGTATAAATATAATATAAACATACCCAATATTTATTATTTAGGTTATTTTTTTACGAAATAAAAATGACAACTCACCTCAGTATACTGTAAATATTGACGAGGACCCAGTTGATCGGCAGAATAGGAACCGTATCAGGGCGTGGGTCGACAACGAAAATCCTCGAGTACGTTACAACACTGATTTATTTCGCACAAGGTGAATGGTAAATACAAAATACACAAACCCAAACGTAATCAACGGGAACGGCTTCCAGCCACCCGGATCATCTGAACTCGCGGATCTCCCGTAGTCCATGTCTATTCCGGGTTTGGGAGGAGAATTCCCCTTACAGCGCTCATGCGTCGGTGCGAGCGGCACCAATACTCCTGGACGGCACGACTCCCACCCAGAGGCCATAATAACACCTGGGCGGTTCCCCTTCGCCAGGACACACCCGCACTACATACAAACTTGTTTCTAAAATATAAACTAAGACTAAACATTTAAAACTTCTCAAAACCCTAGCTGCCGCTTTCAGTTATGTGACAAATGACATGTAGATAACGTCGGACTAAGATGGTCACGTGATTTTTGTGCACCATGGCCTGTCTTTATCGTAGGCCTCGAGGTTCGTAAATATGACGTCAGTTGCTGTGACGTGCCAGGGAAACAATGAATAGAATTTTAATTCATATGCAGTGTGTCTCAGTTTCATTTGCCAAGGTTTTGAATATTTTTCGAAACTAAAACATGGCATTTCCACCAAATTTGGTGTGCGTTTTCTACAGATACAGATAAAAAAGACATGAGAATATTATGTTTATCAAGTCATCAATACTTTATTTAATGTAAGTGTTAATCCAAAACAATAACTTCGTATTTACAGTTTTTGATATTATTTGTCATGGTTTAAAGACTAATTTGATATTTTCTTCAGTTATCTCATTGTTATTTCTGAAAATCTCAAATATTTATTGCTTCAAAATGTTCTTGGTCACGGAAAAATCTCCGCTAATATCAAGGATTTAGTTTTTAAGTAAAAATTTCACAATATAGAATTACAGAAAACTGAGAAAACTCACTTTCCAGATATATTATCAAATATTTATTGCTTCATTATTGTGTATACTTTATTTAATGTAAGTGTTAATCCAAAACAATAACTTCGTATTTACAGTTTTTGATATTATTTGTCATGGTTTAAAGACTAATTTGATATTTTCTTCAGTTATCTCATTGTTATTTCTGAAAATCTCAAATATTTATTGCTTCAAAATGTTCTCGGTCACGGAAAAATCTCCGCTATTATCAAGGATTTAGTTTTTAAGTAAAAATTTCACAATATAGAATTACAGAAAACTGAGAAAACTCACTTTCCAGATATATTCACCAAAAGTGATAAAATCTGCTCCGGTGAAGTAAATGAATATTTTTAGAAATTATTATTTTTCTCTAAATTAAAATTTCGTTAAAAAATATCCCTTAAAATTATTTTCTCAATAATATATCAAAATTATAATGTTATCTCTTGCCTTTTTCGAGGTATTCGGCTGTTTTCCCGGCTGACATGGAATAAGGAAATGCCTCTTACAACTAATTGGGAAATAATAATATACTCGAACCTACTTATCTAGAAGGTCATCTTCATAATTGCTTTTTAGCACATTAACTGCACACAGCTATGATAAGTAGGCCATGAATCGAGAATTTGTTTCATCAATTTAGTTGAAAGAGAGGCTTTCTTGACTTATTCATTGCCAACAATGAAAACATGCGAATATCTCGAAAACGGTAAAAGACAACCCTATAATGTTAAATAGCATTGAGAAGGTAATTTTAAGGCTATTTAATAAGATGATAAAATTTCACGTCCCCAATAGATTTTTACAAAAAGAAAGTTAGCGGCTTCATGGGACTATACATTTCGGTAACTGGTAATATCATACCAACATCCAAGTTCTAATGGATGTGCCTTTGTTTTCAAATTTGAACTGTTCAAGAAGGTAGACTACGACAGCCATTTCCCCTTATTAGGTTCATCAAAGCAGCCATAACCTTCCCGAACGACTCAAACCGAAATGATAGCAGTTATAATAGTGTAGCTTGAACTTGGAGGTGGGAAAACCAAACAGTGTTTCACAAAACATAGTATAAACACCAACAAGAACAAGTTAGGTTGGAGTTGAATCCAGAAAACAACAAAATAAATGTGAAGAAGAAGTTACACAGGAAACAGGTTCATTGGATATTCACCACTGTATCTTCCAAATTTGTGAAAATCAACAAGGATCTGGCCGGGAGCCTGCTGAAACTTGCATCTTATAACCGAAGAAATATTAAGCATATTATTATAAGGCAAGAGATAAGCCTATAATTTTGATATATTATTGAAAAGATAATGTTAGGGGCTATTTAATGAAATTTTAATTTAAAGAAAAATAATAGTTTCTTAAAGTATTTATTTACTTCCAGTTGAACCGGAAGCGATGTTCATAATATACGAGTAAGTGAGCAATTTTTATTATTTTTGGTTATGAATATCAAAACTGCAAACAAACAGTTTTTTCGAGAAAATAGTTTTTTAGGTACCTTAATGTTTCGAGAACACTTCTGAAGCGAGATTGGGAACTGGATCATCCTAATATTTAGTTGGTCTTTTCAACTAAAAAATAAGGAAATAATCAGACTTTACACTTTATTTGAGACACCCTGTACTAAGGTATCGATAATTATAATAAAAAACGATAATTATTATTATTCCTTACATTTTTCAGTAACATTATATTAATTAGTCTTTTATCACGTCACAATGATCAAAACATGGCAGCAGGCTCTGGAAATGTTTAAATAAATAATCGGAATATTTGTTCGGAAATATGATCAGTTAATAAAACATTTTTAATTCATTCATTTCCGAATTGAAAATGCGTTGCTCAAATTATTGAATGTTTATTATTAATTTCAATGGCTGGTTTGTTTTTCATTTGTTTCATGCATACTTTGTTGACATGCTACAACCTTTTTTCACACCCTTTAATGGATAGCATATTTTCAATTTATAGGTAATAATGTAATGTTTGGTTCGATCTGCTGACAAAAGTCAAATTGTACCCCAACGGTCCCAAAATTGCGTGGGGAAAAACATCTGGAGAAATTAAATTTTCGAAAGTTTATTTTATAAAAAGATATTTTTAAGGTGAGGTTCAGTTAAACTAATATTTGCGGGAGTAAAAAAACAGCTTATAATATTCTTGTATTTACAAGTGTATATTTCATTTTTGTTTTGGGTCTTGTAAGTGTGTTGTTGGGATAATACAAACTTCGTCTTGCTTCTCGCATTCATGTTATGTATGAATTATGGCCGGAATCTTCAGGCCCAGAACGTGTTTTTTGCGGGGTATGCCCTTATTTTCTTATGTACGACCGGACCTCTGGCATTATAAATTAGAATGATAAACGCCACCGGCAAAAAATATACCCGAAAAAAACGAACCTACCTCCTAAGGACCTTAAATAAAGAATAAATCAGAAGCCTCCAGCACATAAATCCGCCACTTTTATTGCCCTTCTAATGCAACTTGTAATATATGTGTCATATCCAATTACTTTTTTATTTGTCCGAAAGTCTCGGGCGTACCCTTTGCCTCCCGTTTAGAATTATGTTTAAGGGAATACGGACGAAAATTTTAATATTCTTGGGCCATATTCGCAGCGGAAAATGTTCTGAATATAGTCTGAAGTGAAGCGTGAAACATTGTCCCACACAAACACCAACTTTGAATGAAAATTCAACTAAATTTGAACAATTTTTATCACTCGATGACGTTTATCCGAAATGTCAAAATGTGCACGTGAGCTTATCTTGTTGTCATTATTTCTACCCATAGGCGGAATATACAGAAAGTACTTGGTTTTTATAAACATATATGTGTATAAACCTTATGTAGTTTTAGAGATGCAGAGCGTTTAAAAAAGTTATTGTTATCTGGTAAGAAATTGTAGGTACACGTAGAGTTGTGCCGTTTGGAAGTTTCACTTGAAATTTTCACATTTGAAACTTTCAAAAGTGAAATTTCAGTGAAATTTTCGAAAGTGTCAAGGGAAAGTTTCACTTCATAAATTTCGCGAAACTTTCTGAGAAATTTCCTTAAAAACGCGAAACTTTCTATATATTTCATTAAAGTTTCGCGAAAACATATGCGGCAGGCCACAATCCCTTCATTTAATTTGGATGCGCCCGCGCCGGCTGTTAAACGGGAAGTGATATAACAAAATAAACATATAATTTTTGTTCCACTAATGATTTATAGCTGTAATCCGCCTTTTTGATTTTTCAAAAAAAAATTTTTTTGGTCAAAACTTATATTTTTTCTCGATTGTTTTTTCTTTACTGCATTCGGTTTCTTGGAAAAACTACACAAGTTTAGTTTTTGAACCATCAACTTAGCCTAAAAATTGCTGAGATAATCGAGCGTAACGTAACGTCTTTTCTGATTTGTCACCTATACACTCTGTAGGTTTTGTGATTAATAAATACTACTACTACTACTACTATCTCTATCTGGGAAACTCTATACCTATGCCACTTCATACACATACATAACTTTTGGGCTTGGGTGGGGACTGTTTATAGGAAATGATTGCGAAATTTGCACGTGAAACTTTCTTTAAATTTCATATATTTCAACATCACATTGAAAGTTTCAAATATTTCGCGAAAATTTCTTTAAATTTCATAAATTTCGAAAGTTTCGAGAAAATTTCTATAGGAAATTATTGCGAAATTTTCACGTGAAACTTTCTTTAAATTTCATAAATTTCGACATCACATTGAAAGTTTCAAATATTTCGCGAAAATTTCTTTAAATTTCATAAATTTTGAAAGTTTCGCGAAAATTTCATAAATTTCGAAAGTTTCGCGAAAATTTCAAAGTGAAATTTCACTTTCCCTGGAAAAGTGAAATTTGCCCATCCCTAGGTACACGTAGTACTTTCTTAAAGTCATATTTTAGTGACTACTTCTACTTTCGATATGAAAATTTGAAAAATTTCATCGCTTGTATCTTCCAAACAGTTGGAGCAAACATACGACATATTCTGCTGGCAACTCCAAAAGTGTCGTCTAGCGAGTATTAAGTGTAAGACTATAGCAGCAATACGAAATCATGTATAAGTAAAAGAGGTATAAAGGTGATCTTCATGCATGTCTCTTCTAATTGATTGATTTTTTATTGTGGCTATATGCTTACAGATTGTACCTACCTCTCTCACACTTACTAAGGCAACAACATTCATATTCAAAAGGAAGGACTAGTGTAAAAGTGTTTATTTGTTTTTTGCGGACAGTTCATCATTTTAAAAACGGTATTTTGCCAAACAGTAGTATTAGCTTGACCAAAGAAGTTGTTGCATGTATACATCTTCGGCTTAACAATTCCCTCTTTTAGAAGTCTCGTTATAATGATATATTTTAAACCTTGAAACAAAGCAGAGAGCACTGCTTTATTAAACCGTTTTTGTGCTCCTAGAATCTCAGGCGTTTATTAAGAAGTTTTAATCCTCCAAGGCGGAAAAAGAGCGGCGATATATCTAGTTGCTTATGCAAAACTGTCGTTTAGGAAAACTTCCAGAGTGCTTAATAAGAAAAGCCAGTGCAGGGGCAGCTAATTAAAAATGTCAAAAGTGTCCCGACCTTATATCTAATTAAAAACGGAGAATAATCTTCTGAAACCCTCTTTTGAGATAACTCCTTTACTTGATGGAAAAAAAAATAGAAAGAAGGAGGCTGTGAAGTTATTGTACAAAGGAATGAAAAAAAGATTTGGTTTAGGAGATATTGCAACTTATTTGGCTACGTCTTTTGTTTACTTCTAGGCTTGGCATCTCAATTTTATTTATTTGAAATATCAAGATAAAATTGGGTATATGACTTTTTATAGGCCAGGGTAGATAATTTTTGAGAACAAAAAAATCTAGAACAGAATGACACCCAGTGGAAAAGGAAGAAAATATAGCAAAAACAACAGAAAAAATAATTTAAGGGCGATTTTAGGTACGGGGGTTGTAGGGGGTGATCTTTTAGAGGTGGAAAACTCCTATCGAAAAAAGTTAAATGGCAAAGTTGTAGGCAATAAAAAGATCTACTTACTCTACTACATTTACATACAGGGCCGCATTAGAAAGAAGTGAGTGAAAAAAAAAGGAATTTTCAGTATAATTGTCTCAAAACATTATGGTATTTGTAATAAAAGATATATTCAAAATCTGCAAAAAAATCCAGGTCCGTATTTCAAAAATAAAGTTGAAGATGGTTTCTCAAAAAACGAAATGTTGTAGAACAAATCTAAAAACGCCATTTTAAAGCCCGTTAAAAAGTGACATAAGAAAGTGTTTTTCTTTTTTTCCTATCTGTAGTAACAACTTCAGAAAAAAAAAATCGAAAAGGCAAAATTTCACTTTTTTCAAAATAACTCAAAAACGGTACCATTGGTACCATTTTATTGACCTCAAAATTGCGCAACTTTTCCCCCATTTAACCGTTGTTCTATCTCTCACCGTTTGCAAGATCCCCATGCTGTTCATTCTTATCCGGGACACATTGTATATCGATTTGCAATTTCTTGGTTTAACAATATAACATGGAATCATAATATTTTCAAGTACCTAATTAAAGCTATTCAACAAATAGCGCAAAATTTTAAACAATGATGAAAAATTTTTTTTTTCGAAAACGAGTTTTTTTGTTTCTTTGCATTTTCTGAGAAAATGTTCCATAGTGATGTATATTTCTTTTACACCATCAGAAAGTAGAGGTTTCAACGAACAAAAAGCGAACAGACTTTTTTTTAAAAAGCAGCTTTTTTGACGTGGGCATTTTCGATTGAAAATGAGGATACTTTTTCGGTTTAAAATCAAAAAAAGGGGTAAAAATAAATATTGTAATTCGAAAAAATTACAGCATATTCGGGACATAAGAAGGTAAGTTTCCACCAAATTTTGTGGAAAATTTTTTTTGAGGGAGATAAAAATTAAAAACCAAAAAATCGGTTTTTTCGACTTTTCGCGGATATTTTGAGGTTATGTGAAAAAAAGTGTAAATACAAAAGTTGCAGATCTTTTTATTGCCTACAACTTTGCCATTTAACTTTTTTCGATAGGAGTTTTGTCGGAAATCGTGATAAACCGTTTTCCACCCCTAAAAGATCACCCCCTACAACCCGCGTACCTCAAGTCGCCCTTAAATTATTTTTTCTGTTATTTTTGCTATATTTTCTCCTTTTCCAATGGGTTTCAAACTGTTCTAATTTTTTTCACTTTTTGCCATTTTCAAAGGCTTAGGCCCTGGCCTATTAATAAACACAATCCCAAAATCTCATGTAAAAAAATCATTGTGCGGCGTTCGTAATGACACATACGTCAGTGACAATTCGCATTTTGATTAATATTTTTGAGTAGGTGGTGAGCAATAGTGTTCCAAATAATAATTTTTCCAAAAATTATAATCAGTGGCGAAATAGAAGAGAGAGAATGTAGTGATAATAAAAAATAAAACAAAATTGCGCTTTCTGTTGCTTTTTTCCAATACGCCACTCTTATTTGATTTGACACTGAGGAAATATTGGTAAGTATTGTTAATTTTTCGTTTCTATAATTCGTGTTTCCTTTATCTCGTGTTGTCACAATACATAAGCTATAAAGCGTTATTTAAAGAAAAATGTGTTTCACTGGCAACCTCGCTGCGTTATGTACTATCGGGTATTCTAGACTGTGACCTGTTTATGGCAGCAGATCAAATATAAAAAATAGGATCTAGAGATTCCGATAACTTAACCAATATTTCACACATTCCTCGCATAATGCCTTCCGTTATATATTATATTTTTAAAGAAGAATGTATTTCTTGGGCTTTTGTTGCTTTGCTAATTCCCATTTTAGTTATTCTCTTTAACGACTGAAACGGAACAGCGGGCAGTGCCTTATTAAATTGTTTTCTCTTCTCGAATCTCAAGCTTTTATTAAGAAATTTTAATCTTCCCAGGAGGAAAAGAAGGGGCGATATATTTCTGCAGAACTAGTTGCTTATGCAAAACTGTCGTTTACGAAAACTTCCAGGGCACTAAATAACTTAAGCGGGGGCGGGAGCAGCTAATTAAAAATGCGAGAAGTGCCCCCGAAGTTACATCTAATTAAAAACAAGCTAAGAACACTCCCGGGAGATAAGCCTAGCTTTGCAAGAAAATGTATAAAAAATAGTTGGATACTTTTTCCATGCATTTCCCCATATACCTGTATATTAACATATATACCGCTTTTAACCTTACTGCGCACGCCAATACGCAGGAAACGGAAAGAGATAAAATTCGCCGCATTTTTAACCCTATATTTGTAGTTTTGTATGATGGTTTTGGTATCTATTTTGTGAATTTGGAAAGCCATCCGAGAAATAACAAAAATTGTTTCTGTCAGGTTCAAAATTTTCTTGTCTTTTTGAACTCTCAGGTTTCTTGTTGCATTATTGGTTGATTTTTCGTCTAAAAACAAGTTATTAACTCATATTTATAATTATTGTTATCGAGGGTTCACCATGTTCTGCATTTACAAAATAAAAGGAAATAAAGGAAATGATGAGCCTCATGAAGATCTAAAAAATGCGAAGAAGCTTTTACCTACTAGGCAGTCCAAACTCTGAGATTACATTCTAGGGGTTAGTAAAAGTATGATATTTTTTAATCAAATGAACCATATTTGTCAGCATTTTATGGAAGTGAAGAATCAGAAAAAAATTGTTAACTTGTCCACTACAATGTTTTGAAGTCTTCATATTTTTAGGTTTCGAAAAAGAAACACGATGAATCGTTCGCACCAACAAGTAAATGCGTGTAAAATAGTTATGATAATTTAGGAAAATTATACAACAAATAACATATCAAAGAGAAAATCATTTTCTTTATCGTCTATTTTGCAGTTTTTATAAAATCTCAAGCATTTAAATTTACAGAACAGTACCTACTTGTATACAATGTGTCCACGGCAAAGCGGTATTATAGGTATATATGACAATTTTTTTTGCATTACAAACACAATTTTTTGTATTCTGCTCTTGCTTCACAGAAAAACTATTTTTAGTATCTTGGACTTATAGAGGGCGCTGGTAGCAGCTTAAAAATAAAAATCGCATGAGGTAAAGTGCCTTTTCTGTGCGAAATATTGAAAATTTTTATTATAAAAACATGCTTATTTGTATATTTTTTTAAATATTATAAATGTAATCAAAATTTAAATTTATTTATTCTACCCATGTTCCTCCAACAATAAATTATTCTGACAGAAAGACGGATCACTTTTATTTTTGTTTCCATGGAATACTCTTCAATTACAAAGGCTATAAATTCAATTGACCTTCAAACCATTCAAAATAGCTAAAAATAATTTAAGAACAGAGTTGAGAGGTGTGCTGAAAATGGAGGAACATGGGTAGAATAAATAAATTGAAATTATGATTACATTTATAATATTTAATATTTTTATTTTGAAGCTGCTACCAGCGCCCTCTATAAATTCTTTAAAGTCCAAGATACTAAAAATAGTTTTTGGGTGAAGCAAGAGCAGAATACAAAATACACCTATAATACCGCTTTGCCGTGGACAAATAAAATACCTTCTTCATTTAAGGTAAAATACCTTCTTTATTAAAGGTTCAAAATGGCCGCTAAGTATTCCCCCGGTCGGACGTTTCTTTAGGCGGTATAAGTGTCTATAAGGGTGTATAGGTATATGATTTGCCCCTCCAAAATATACATGTATGGGGAATAAAATTCCCTTTCACATGATAATTATTATATGACAGCATTCCCAATTCGGTGCCACTCGCGCTCGTATGTCACCGTCTCATGAATGTATACGCCTTGGACGCCATGTGCCCCGACGTCGCGACGCTGTATTATTGAGCAGGGAAGCTCCGGATCCAACTGCTCTCGATCCCGGGACATGATTGATTAGCAAATATAAAATGGAATGAATATTAGGCTCGCCTTGCCCGCTAAAGTTTGGATTCCACGAACGCGAGCAGCTCTATGTGTATTGGAAGTGAATAGAACTGGTTTCGTGAATAAGTAAATGTGAGGTAGCTCGGCGAATTTCCTATAGCCTGTATGTGCTTTGTTTTAAATAAAGTTTACTTTATGCAATTGGAGAAATTCGCCATGCGAGTATAAAGCGTGGCTACGGGATGAAGTAAAAGTGTTACAATGTTCCATTTTGATTCGCAACTTTCGACATGAATAAGATACCCTGGTACTTTTGGGTCGATGTAATCGAAAAGAAAAGCGGGGGATGATATACAGGGTGTCCCGTTAATAATGGTCCATAGAGCAACTGCACATATTTGGGGCCAAAATATGACGATTGAGGCTAATATGCCTTATAGAAATGTTGTTTGTTTAAGACAGGGCGTTGAAGTTCATTTTTTGAAATTGAATTATGGCTACATCTCCCAAAATAATGAAGCTGCTGAACTGAAATTTGTCACTGATATGTTTTTGAGGATGGAGAATAAGCTAAAAATATCAATTTTGCTGTATCTCACAAAGGCCGTCACTTGCGCTGTTTTTGGATCGTGTTTTTACTCCTAACTTTTTTGAGGTTATCTTTTTGATGTTGCAGGTCCATCATTTTAAGGCATCTTTTCATTCTGCAATAAAAAGGTACTCTTGTTTTATAACAATCAAATCAACCGTTTGCCTTGAAATTGCCAAAACGTGCCCCAAAACACCTGTTGACTTTTCACCTACCGCTTTCAAATGTTACAAATCGACTGTACATTCAAAATGAAGAAAAAAATGCCAGATGGGCATTCCTCGAAACACCATTCGTTTTCTTGAAAATAGAGTTTCCAAATTTTGCCAAGTTTCAATCCGTTCCATTTTGAAAACAAAACATTTTTGGTACATTGTTCATAAAAAATTTTTTCTCACTTTAAATGGTACAGTGAATCTGTAACATTTGAAGGTAGCAGGTAAAAATTTTATTTTTCGAATGTTGGAGTCTACAGGTGTTTCGGGGCACATTTTGCCAATTTCAACGCTAATGGTTGATTTTATCGTTATGAAACGAGAGTACCTTTTTGTTGCAGAATGAAAAGATGCCTCAAAATGATGGATCTGCAAGATCAAAAAGATAACCTCAAAAAAGTTACGAGTAAAAACACGATCCAAAAACAGCGCAAGTGGCGCCCTCTGTGAGATACAGCAAAATTGATATTTTTAGCTTATTTTCCATCCTCAAAAACATAACAGTGCCAAATTTCAGTTCAGCAGCTTCATTATTTTTAAAAAATGAACTTCAACGCCCTGTATCTCTTAAACAAACAACATTTCTATAAGGCATATCAGCCTCAATAGTCATATTTTGGCCCCAAATATGTGCAGTTGCTATATGGACCATTATTAACGGGACACCCTGTAGAATAATATTACAAGCCATGGATTTATGTATTATAGTTATAAACTTTTCCATGTAAAGAACTCCCTGATTCGTACCTTATTAACGTGAGAATATAGCATCATAACCAGCAGTCTCATTCCCCTTGGCGGGAAAATTCTGCGCTCCTGTTCGCGCAGCCGCCATGTGGGAATAGATTCTGTCAAATTGGTGCAGTGTCGGGGTGATTGGGCAGTTCTTTTTTGGCTGTATGAAAAATATTACACTACCGTGGAGTGTGCTTTTTTGTAAATTGTGCTTTGTGCTAGTGTCTTTAAATAAAGAATCCCAGGATGGAGTCAAAGCTGCTTGTGCTTACCACACACTATATACTTTACTAATACTACTCTGTATTTCTGAATTGATTTTCCCGACTACACCTCTGACTTCTATTGCACCAATATGGCTCAAGGTCATTGAATTTGCGGATGATTTCACAAGAGTAAGTTATACTGCTGGTTGTTTTATATGCTCTGATAATGCTCTCATCCAAAAGGCCCTCAAAAAGGCTTTCTCTCCCGACCTATAAATAATAATTATGTTTTGTGCATGAGGTTTATCAAAACAATCTCTCGTATATGATGCCAACTTTTGCCTGTCACCAAATATCTATATCAAAACCCGTAACCTAACCAGGCAAAGACTATGCTGATTGTTCAGAGCGGCAAAGCAAATTTACTTAGTTGGAATAACCGTGTTATACCATTCCCTCTCTAATTCCTCGCCTACGAACCATATCGCCAGCGTGGACGTCTCTCTTAGATTGATTACGTCGACGTTATCTAAATTAACAACTGTATAATAAGACGGCATGTTTACATCCCGGCGTATGTTCATTTGCCGAACGCATTTTCGAGTTTACATCCTCCGAGGTTATTAGAGACGGAGAGAAACAGGCGGCTTAATAATATTCCAACTTCGCGAGACGCTTCTGTTCTAATGCGGTTTTTGGCCTATTGTATGCGGAATCGTGTTACGCTCAATATAGAACAGAGATGTTGATATGTGGTTTTTTCCATTGTGGCTTATAAACGCCTACGCGCCACAATCCATTTGTTAGTGGGTTTTGGGTTGCCATCTTCAAAATGCAATAATATTGTCCGAAAATTATACTGGGTGTCCTTAAAAGGCTTGTACATACAACACTCACTTTTAGTAATGTTTTTCGATTATACGGTTATCATTATTACAAATTTAGTTTCTTGGTCGTTTCGTCAATAAATAAAACACAAGTTTCTTGGGATTCGACCGAATAAAACAACATTTATTAAAAGTGAAAACTATTTTAATAAATGTTGTTTTATTCGGTCGAATCCCAAGAAACTTGTGTTTTATTTATTATCGCATTATTATCATCGCAGTTCTGTGGAAATGTATGTACAGCCCGCTTCAATGTGTCCCAGTGTCAGTAGACGAAATGAAGTCTGTGGATACAGGACATTACTATACTACGAACTCTATACAGGGTGGTGACAATTTCGATGCCCACCATTGGTATCTCGGCTGTGGTTGCTCGAAATTTAGGGGGCCTAGAAAATTTCTGAAACCGGCATCGAGTTGGCCATGGCCAAGAACCTAAAACTACAAATTTTCATTAAATTCGGGTAACCGATGTGGAAGATAAAAAGTTTTGAAAAAATCTATTTTGCCGTTTTGTGAGTATAACTCACGAACGAATCAAGATATCTGAGATTTGATAACAGAATATTACCTATAGGGGATATGATACCGCAACTTTTGTCTAATTTGACCAATGTTGTATCTTTCATAGTTTCCGAGATACCAATGGTGGGCATCGAAATTGTCACCACCGTGTATAGGGTCGTAGGAAGTTTGACGGTTGAAAAAATTGAGTAAAATTTTAGAGGTTATGAATAAATAGCAACAGAGCAATATTTATTATATCAATTGTTAGTTGTTTCACGTCCTTCAGTGTTCATGTTGAAAATTCACAGGGATAGGACATAAATAAATAAATGCAACCTTTTAAAACAATTGCCGACGTTTCGTCAATATATTTTGACTTTTTCAAGGCTAAAAAGAAAAACACAATGTCGTAAGAACTACAGAAAAAAGACGAAATACAATACAAACCGAACAAGAAAGTAAAAAACTCACCAAGTTAAATCAGTTGAATATTATAGCACTTATGAAAACATTGTTAAAGACCATATAGACAATTGAAAGACACATTGTTACCGTAAATGCACACGTTATAAATAAATAAAGCGAAAATGGAACCACACACTCGAGCAGGAAAGGTAGAATGAGGATAGTTTCTTTAAATTGAATGGGTAAAAAAATTAATACAATTGGTACGTTCATATTCACAGTGTGTCCGCATGGGAGTGGCGATCTCACCTCAAATATTAGTTCGTTATTCTCGCGGTTATTTTGTATAAATCCAACAAATTACTATATACTAAGCTCAAATTTTGTGTATCCGTTCTACAGTTTACAGTCTCATTAAGTCTAATATGTATCTCGCTAACATTTCTCTTAAACCAGTTTGTTTCTCTATCTAAAATATTGGCATTGTCAACTATAGGTATTTATAATAATTTAAGTCCTAAAAGTCTGATCCTGACCTACACCCACAATTTTTTTAGAATACGAGCAGTATTTTGTCTTTACTCCCGTTTAAAAATATCGGAAATGTTTGAACTTTCACGATCGACCATTGTCACGTGATCTTGGCAGGGACTCAGATATATATTTTTGTTAAATACTACAGCGGTCGCCGTCAGTCTGAGCGTGCCGTAAGTGTACAAATTACATTTTTCCTCAACATTCGTCGATATATTTAGAGTGGAAGCATTGTGCGTGTGGGAAGAACTGTAAACACTATTAAAGTTTAATAGTTCCCGAATAATGTTTTCGCTGTTTGAAGCGGTGCTGAATAAAGAAATCCTTGGCGAGATTCTGTTGTCCGGTAAGATATGAATAAGATTATCTTTCTCAAGTTAATGTTAATTGAGTAGGTATATTTTTGACAGAGAAATTTAAAAAATATATATAATTTATACCTTTGTCTTGCATTGACATTTTTCTATTTTGTTTTTTTTTTATTAATAAAGATTTCGCACACATCGCCAGGATGAATTTGGAATTTCTTATGCCTATTGTTTTTTATGGTTATTCGAATTTCCTTAAATTATTGTATCACTTAGTGCTATACTTCATTTACATGGAGAATAATATTGCTCACGACGTCATTCGGCGACGAATGACGTCATGAATTTGTGGATGAAGCGAATTTTTGGATGTAGCCTTTTTAGAAAATGTCAAGCTCAAATACAAAGAGTGCAGGTGAAAATATGTGACACTTCCCACCCGCCGTTTTCCTCAGAAAAAATTAAGAACTGTAACCAAATATCCGTATACGCTCTGCGTGATCCTTAATGCCATCCTGTCAAATTCAGCTTTCGCGTAGTTTTGTTTACATAATATTTACTTTATACTGAGTTAGTTTTTTTCGATGCCCACTATGGGGATCTCGAAAACTAGCAGAGCTAGAACAAAGGTTAAATGGGGAAAGAATTGCAGTTTTGAATGCTCAATCTAATGCCCCTTTTGGATTTTTAAAAAAGTTCATGGCTCACTAGATATTTTGAAAAGAGTGATTTTTGCTATGTCACCAGATCTCTGTAGCTCCGTTATTTCTGATTATACAGAAAAACTGTAGAGACAAAAATTGTAGATAATTTTGGGCTTAATAAGATAATCTTATCCAATTTTTTTATGTTGTTTGTGATTTTTGAGATATGACATAAACTTGTGTTTTTTTAAATGTAAATCATGGTTGGCTGTGGCCTTATCAAATCAGCCATTTCTTGAGCTTTCCAAAAATATAATACTCGGCATAGTTATTATAAAAAATAAAATAGCTATGGCTAATTTTCTGTTTTTTTTTTTAATTTTCAGTCAGCCATGGAATATTTTCATAATTACGTTCTATTTTATACATACTTCAAACAATCAAATATTTTATTTTTAGCTGGTAACAAAATGTAACAACATAAAACAGAAATAAAATTATCATGATGGAGCTCCACCACATAATTATTTGGCGGAAAGAAATTACCGAGATCAGCTCTATCCAAATAGTTGGATAGGGAGAAATAGAAAGGCGACAAATTCAGTGTTAAAAAGATGTAATATTTGCATAAATAATAATGGTGGATTGTTTGAACACCTTTTTTATTTTAAAAGGTGACCTTTTAAAATAATAATATCTAATTTGAATTTGAGTTTTTAATTTCTGTTTTATTTTGTTACATTTTATTACCAGCTAAAGACAAAATATTAGAATGTTTAAAGTATGTCTAATTATAAAATAGAACGTAATTATGAAAATATTCCATGGCTGACTGAAAATTTAAAAAAAAATCTGAAAATTAGCCATAGCTCCTTTATTTCTTATAATAACTATGCCGAGTATTATATTTTTGGAAAGCTCAAGAAATGGCCGATTTTATAAGGCCACAGCCAACTATGATTTACATTTAAAAAAACACAAGTTTATGTCATATCTCAAAAATCACAAACAACATAAAAAAATTGGATCAGATTATCTTAAGGCCCAAAATGATCTAAATTTTTTTGTATCAACACTTTTTCTGTATAATCAGAAATAACGGAGCTACAGAGATCTGATAAAATAGCAAAAAATCACTCTTTTCAAAATATCTAGTGAGCCATGAACTTTTTTAAAAATCCAAAAGGGGCATTAGATTGAGCATTGAAAACTGCAATTCTTTTCCCATTTAACCTTTGTTCTAGCTCTGCTAGTTTCCGAGATCCCCATAGTGGGCAAAAACTCACCCTGTATAATAAATGGACTATAGTTATAGTGCCGGCATTTTATTCGATAAATATTTATTAATAATTCGTCTTGTGTTGGGTATCATTTTGCAAATAGTAATTACCTAGGTAATATCTTTTCGTTCTTGCTGTCGCAAAAACTATAGGAGTAGGTACTCCAGAAGTGTTTCTGCGGAGGATGGGAAGCAATTTTTAGTGTGATTTGCTGTAAGAGAAAAGAAAGATATCTCTAGTAAAAAGGGTACCTACTGGCCATCACAAAGTCAAAAGGTTGTATTTACAATTTCCATGATTTTGAAGCGACTAGAAACTAGAAACTAGTTTCATTGGAATAAGACATCGGTGTAAATATCGATTTTATTGTAATTGATGTTTGTTGACATTTTCCCCACATGATATCCGTATCGATTGTTGTTTGGAGCGGCCAAACATATCCAGTTTCTGGGAAAGTCCCCAAGTGAGTTGGAGAAGAGCAACTGACCAATAAAAATGTCATTTTATCCGGCGAATAAACACCGTAAATATGCGCACAGCCAGTAAATATAAAATAGATAAAATTTTATCGATTCGAAGGCCCTCACAATACAACCGGCTGCCGGCCGTAACATAAATATCCGGCAAGATATAAGGGAATTTGAATATATTTTCTAATATCGCATTTCACAAAACACACAAGGAAATATGGCGGGGGAGCGTCCCATCTCATCTCACCGAAATAAACACTGAAATATTGCCGGGATGTCAAGAAACACCGGAGGAAACAGCGAGTCTTTATAACATTACGTAAACAAACACCTTTAACCGCAGCCGTAAAGATTTATCATAATTAAGGGAGAGCAAGAATCGGGTGAAAAGATTCAGGCACCTTGTCTGTAAATGCATATGCATATCTACATGCGGGTCTGGAAATTCTAAAAGTGTCTTCTGACGAACTATGTGTAATAATATAGCCATAAAAAGAAATCGAATAAGTTGAAAAGAGATATGTATAAATATGTGACGTTGCCACACTTGAGTGCTATAAAATTAATAGACACTATAGACAGTATGATTAGACATAAAGGGGAGAGACCTTTGAAATCTCACAACACCTCCTTACATTGGGCAGTCAAAGAACGGAAAGTACCTACTTGGAAATAATTCCTTAAAAACTTATGATGCCCAGAATTTGCCGAATACACTTCTGTCCATGATTCCCTAACGTAACTCCCTTAACTGACTTTCCACTGGAAGGATTCTAGGCTTACCAAAGACAATATCTTGACTTAGAAGATATTTTTATAATTTTAGACTTCGTAATAACTCTTCGCCTAACTCCTTTCCCTTGAACTTGAAGTAGATATCTACTGGCAACTTTTTTGAGAACAAAGCCATCGCATACTTACATATCCTTATAGGTTCGTGCGTAGCAACGGGGCCCCAAAAACCATTTCGGTGAACCATTCCACGCACTTGGCTGTCGAATAAATTCGGGTATAATGCGCTAAAGAAGCGGCGTGCACGCGCCTCGCGTCGCTACTCGATATTAAAATTTAAAACCAACGGAATATCGACGGCGGGCTCTTGTGCGCGAATTTATAGGTTGTTACTGCCGGGAATTTTTTTAAGGGGAATAAAGAATGGAAGACATGTTCCAGGTATTTTGGTTCTTTGACAGAGGGTCCGATGTTTCCACGCTAGAATTGAATGTTGTACGTTCAGTTCAAGTCATAGAAGAATCAAATGCAGTTTTGTTTGCAAACACAAACATTATACATATTTATTGTGCATGGTGTGTTATTATTAGCGTTCGTTCATTAAAATACTATACAGTTTTGTGTGTGTGTCAGTGTTTAGTTTAAATATAAGATAAACAAAAAATGTGACTTGGTGGTTTGAGTTGTTTTGGTTATCCACCGAGATACAGTTTTAGATTTTAGGTATGTACAAAACTACGACCCACCCCTATTATTTCTCTAATTTTTGCAGATAGAAAAGAAGTTTCAAATAAAAGTTGCAAGGTAAGTATCGGGCTTTAGAAAGGTAGGCTTACGGATTATACGTAAAAGTGGGAGAAAATAGTTTTTTGTTTTTAATAATAAACATCCTGTATATTTTTGGATACATTAAAAGAGCTAATTCTTCTGATTGCAACAATATAATAATTATAACATGTTATTATTTGCATTTCCCTTTAGCAAGATATGTGAACCTACATTTACAAAACCATGGAATTAACGCAATAAATATTAAGAATTTCGTTCTACCAGTTTTTTTTAAATATACCTACATCCTACATACACGAAAAAGCAAAAATGATGGATATCGAACATGTACTGCCATTTTGTTATTATTTTGATTTACTAAAGTAAGTAAGAGATAATCTAACAAAACTGTCAAAAATCCGACTTAATTTCATGGCTATACTTAACTGTAACCTTTAAATGATTTTTTGTAAATTTAGGTCCACAAAACTTGCTAAGGGGAAATAAAAATAATAACCTGTTAGACAAGGTGATTCACCAGCAATGGGAAATCCCGAAACTGGGGGTAGGGGAGACCAAAATATTGCGATTGAGCCCAACATTGCTTGGACAAATGTTTTTTGTTTGAGAGATACAGTGCGTTCAAGACCTTCTTTTTTAAATTGAATTATGGCTATATCTACCAAAATAATCAAGCTGCTGAACTGAAATTTGTCACTGCCATGTTTTTGGGGATGGAGAATAAGCTGAAAATGTCAGCTGTTTTTGGATCGTGCTTTTACTCGTTATCTTTTTGGTCCTACAGGTCCATTATTTTAGTGCATCTTTTCATTCTGCAACAAAGAGGTACTTTTGTTTCATAACGATCAAATCAACCGTTTGCGTTGAAATTGCCAAAACTTGCCCCAAAACACCTGTCGACTTCAATATTCGAAAAATAAAATTTTCACCTACTGCTTTCACATATTGCACAACGACCGTACCATTTAAAGCGAGAAAAAAAAAACATATGAACAATGTCCCAAAAAATTTTCACTTTCAAAATGGAACGGATTGGAACTCGACAAAATTTGGACACCCCATTTCAAGAAAACGAATGTGTTTCGACCAATACCAATGTTCAATTGGAATTTTTTTCTTCATTTTCAATGCACAGTTGATCTGTAAGATTTGAAAGCAGTACTTAGGTGAAAATTTTATTTTTCGAATATTGAAGTCAACAGGTGTTTTGGGGCACGTTTTGCCAATTTCAACGCAAACGGTTGATTTGATCATTATGAAAAAAAAAGTACTTACCTCTTTATTGCAGAATAAAAAGACGCAATTACGCACCTGCGGAACCAAAAAGGTAACCTCAAAAAATTAAAAGCACGATACAAAAACAGCGCAAGTGGCTCCCTCTGCGAGGTACGTAGAAATTGACATTTTTAGCTTATTCTCCATCTCCAAAAACATATCAGTGCCAAATTTCAGTTCAGCAGCTTGATTATTTAAAAAAGAACTTGAACGCACTGTATCTCTTAAACAAACAACATTTTTTTTTGTCTAAGCAACGTTGGGCTTAATCGCCATATTTTGGTCTCCGCTACCCCCCGTTTCGGGATTTCCCATTGCTGGTGAATCACCCTGTATATATCGTCACAATCAGAAAAATTAGCTCTTTTAAAATGTCCAAAAATATGCAGAATGTTTATTATTTAAAAAAATTAAACCCACTTTTACGATACACCCTGTCTAATCCGCATGTCTACCTTTCTATAGTCCGAGACTTACCTTGCAACTTTTATATAAAACTATTTTTCTCCCTGCAAAATCAGGGAAATAATGGGGGTCGGTGTTTTCAGGTGAAGACCCTGTACATAAATTATTAAACTAACTATAAAAACTCTCCGAAATCTCTCTAGAATTGGTTAGCCATGCAGTTTTAAATGATTTGAGATTTGATGTGCTTTTATATGAAAATAGACCTTTACTGCGTCGAAAAAGTTACGTAACAGTAAATTAAATGCAACAAGAAATATCATTTGTATAAAGTTTCAGCAGCAATAAGTAGCCTCCTCTGTTGTTAAATAATAAAAAGACTAAGTGCCTACCTGTTTTTCCTGGGAGAAGACGAAACGCGTTGCGGCGTTAAATGAAGAAGAATCACCCCACAAACAAAACCACTGTGGGAAAAGCCTTTTACATATCCTTTTAGGATCGTGCGTAGCACCGGGCATCAGCAAATATCCACACAAAAAAAACATTCGGTGCCGCCGTTCCACGCACTCGACTGCCGAATAAATTTGGGGATAATGCGCATAAAAAGGGCCCGGCCTCGCTGCTCGATATTAAAATTTACAGCGAACGCAACGATGGGCGACGGGCTCGTGCGCGCGGATTTATCCTCCGGTATTTTTTTGTTAAAAGGGAAGGGGATTCTTGTGGATTCGTATTTTTTCTCAATTTTCTAGATTTTATTCCTTCAAACATAACATTATCGATGGATGTTCGAGATAACCAATACAAAGAAATTTATGACAAAACTGCTCTTATACTTAGAAACTTTTTTAGTGCTGCTGGTTCGAACGCCCCCAGCCAGAGAACCTGGAGTAATAACTGGAACTTGCAATACATCGATAATAGGTTTTTGGCCACTGTTGACACTCGATGAATTCATGTAGAACCCGCTGCGAATGAAATAAAAAATAGTTACGATACATTAGCTAAAATAAACGAATCTATGCAGCGAAGAGGTGAAGCTTGTAATAGAAATGGAGGACAACGTTCCGTACGACTTCTATGAAAAGGTTACTTCGTTAAGAAGTGAGCTGTGTAGTGAATGTATTATTGTGAAAAGTGAAAACAAATGAGTGAAGTAGTAAATGTGATTATTACTAAAGCCTGTTTTACATTGACAATTCCTTCATGAATTAATTCACGAATAACTTTGTAAATAAATTCATGAATTAATTCACGACAAGTTCTATTTTACACTGATGAAGAAATTAATGAATTTTTTTGTCACCTTATGTCAGATTACAGCGAATACCAACACAAGAGAATAAATAACAAAATATATTTTTTTTGTGCTGCATTTCCCCTATCAGAACATATTTTCTAACAATATCCATCTTCATCCAAAGCATCTTTAACTACAGATTAAGTTTGGCTAGAAGAGTAGTTGAAAATACATTTGGCATTGTAGCCAAACGATTTAGAGTTTTTTGACTACAATTAATTTGAATTTGGAAAAAGTGTAAACCATAACATTGGCATGTTGCACATTAAATAATTTTTGAGACCCGAATGTCCTAGTTCCATCCTAGAAGAGCTTGATAAAGACTATATATATTTCAATTTGGACTTTCTTACCAAACATGCTCACCAAGACTCGCGTTGCTGCCCGAGAGGAGTTTTGTGATTATTTCGTGAATGAGGGAGCTGTGCCTTGGCAGCGGAATACATAAATAAAACATATCCTAACATTACACACACTTTTTATCTAAGTATATTATCTTTAAAATTATGTACTCTCCTCTTCCTCGTCTAATGTATCAAACAAAAACCAGTATCAAAATATAACCTTCCTTGCGTTAAAATTTTAAATGTTAGTACTCCTGAAGTTCACGCAAAACTTGACGGAAAATAGAACATGCTCTAATTCGTGAAGTAACTTCCTGAAGAAATTTATGAATTAATTCATGAAGAAATTGCCAGAGTAATACACGACTTTTTATAATAATTTGTCCTTGAAGTGACTTCATGAACTAATTCATGAAGAAATTGTCAATGTAAAACAGGCATAAGTGATGCTGAGTGCTTCTGTACTAGGTGAGATATTATTATTAATAAAAACTTGCAATTTTTTGCAGATTTTCAACGAATTATCTGATGATATGGCAACGCTATAGTAGAAAGCCATCGCTTCAGTATGCAGGGACCTTGCGACCAGTGGCTCTAAAACTGTCTTTAAATGCGGGAACATGTTTGAAAGGCCATAACTTTTTATTTTCTGCGCATTAAAAAATTCATTCATGGGCGTGCTTTAGGGCTCGGAACCTACCACCAGTTAAAATTTAGTAAGGGGAACAGAAGGTAGAACGGACCCTGCGGGCAAAATTTGTTACGTATAGCTACGCTTGATAGTGTATATAGATTACACTACCAATAGGCAATCTTGGACAGTAAACCAGTGGTCTACGAAAGTAAAGGGTGCTCTGTTAGTAAAGTAAGTCATTTTTAATAAAAATTTATGTAAAATTAGGCATGTTCAATTAACCTGCAGTTTCATTTGTTATACACAACCAGGATTAGTGAAGTTATCCTTAGATAGAGTAGTATTTCCGCTATTCAAGACATTCTTTTGTTATTTAACTTTGAGTTGACATAACCTTGAAACGCACCTGTTTTGTTCGAGACTACACAAAGGCAAAACGGGCAGGGCAAAATGGACCACCTGGGCCGTCTTGCCTTCTAGCGGTCCATTCTGCCTCCTTGGTACATTTAAGATGATCAATAACTACAAGAGAATGTCAGAGAAGCAGAGATAGAGTAATATGTCCATGAGACAGGCCGTACAAAAGGTGCTTGCTGGGATAGGGCTTACAAAAGCCTCTGAAATATATAAAGAGCCTAAAATAACTCTGAAACGTGGTGTGGTAGTGTGGGGACGGGGCCTAGATGTGACGTCACAAAATGAGTGGAGGGATCAGGGATGGTCCAGAATTCTCTAAACTTAACTACTCCCAGTAGGGATAGTTAGAGAGTTCTGGAACACACTCCCCACTCCTTTTGCATCCCTCCACTTTTGTGGTCTTACGTTTAGGTCACGCCCTCTTTTGCCGCCATCTAACCTACCCGTATGTGTTTTATACCCCCCGTCTAACCTACCCTTAGGTGTTTTATATCCCCGCCTAATCCGTCCTTGTATGTTTTGTACCTCCTGGTCATCTACCCTTGTGTGTTTCTACCCTCGTCTAACCTACCGTTGTATGTTTTCTACCCTTGTCTAACTTACCCTTGTGCGCTTTATACCCCCTTGTAACCTACCCTTTTCTGTTTATAGCACATTTTTCTTGCTGTTTGGTCTAAGACAAACAGGATGAAGCAATTTTTGCATGTGAAATGTGTTCAAATTTGGCACTTTTAACCAGGTCCGTTTTACCTTCATAGAGGTGCCGTTTCGCCTTCGGAAGCAGGCAAAATGGACCAAGCGAGTTATTTTTTCTTTTTTTTTGCCTGATGAGGTTAACTTTTAACCTATTTGTTATGTTATCAAAGACTTAATTTGATTTTGCAAATAAAGTTCATATAGTTTGAAAAATTCATCAATTTTCTTAAAGATGCCATTTTTTACCTCCCGTTCTCCTACTAATCACACTTACACCCTGATAACTTTAAAATACTCGAATTGTTTGACTTAACAATAACAATTGAGCTGGGTTCCCAACCTTATACCTATACATATACTGGGTGTCTACTTTTATTTGGGTACAAATCCATAAAATCTCATAATCGGCTGAAGTTTTTTGTTTAAAAGGTCATCGAAAACCTCTTCTTTTGGTCTCTTTGTTGCTTTCAGGATGCAACTCCAGGTCCAGATACAACTTTTCTTATAGCCCCGATTTTCAATGGACCCCTCAAACGACCTTTTTTTATTTAAAATTTGACACTATAGGGTTAATCAGGACGCCCTTAAACCCCCATGTGCAACACACGAACACAAAATATACATTCTACAATTCCTTTCTACAAAGTTGAGCAGACAATTTGAAAGATACTAGGCGAGTAAAATGTGCCTGTGCCAAAGGCCAACATCATCATTTCTGACCAAAACAAACAAAACGAGATATATGCTAGAATGCTAGACTTACTTATATACCTATATAATATATAATGACGGTGGTCCTTCATATTCTTTATTTAAAAGACCGGACTCGAACTCCCAATTTTTTTTACTTTGAATTTCTACGAAATTGCCGTTAAGAAAGATTCGTCTGCCTCTGAATACATAAAGACATTCCATTACTTGGTGTACAATAATTTGCTATTTTTTAGGAGCCCCTTGGCAAGTCGTGTCGGCACTAAACGGAGAAAATCGCCCAACAACAAGGCCTGTTTATGGTCAAAATCCACGGGACAAATTTCAGCAAATATCCACAACTAAGCCATTCGGATGCGCCGTTTCACGCACTCGGCTGTCGAATAAATTGGGGGATAATGCGATAAAAACGCGGCACGCACGCGACACCCGCCCTCTTCGATATTGAAATTTAATGCGAACGGAACGACCGGCTCATATTATGCGCGGATTTATTAGCTGCTTTTTGCCCGGAATGAAAACATAAAAGGTATGTGTTTACGCGTGTTACAGCACAGAATAAATAATATAGCTTCGCAACAGAAGTCTCCTTAATGGCGTGTGTCAAAAATGAGCGAGTCTTCATTTCGATTTACAGAAAAATAAGTGGGCAATCGCCGTCACCGAACAAAGGCTTTCAAGCGGATTGATATCTGTCTTTGTTTTATACATTTATACTGACAGCAAGCGTGTGCATACGCTTTACTGTAAATGCAGCCTATCATCTATTTTCAAAATAAATTAGGTTGTAATCTACAATGTCGAGGCCAACGATAAAGACTGGCCATGGCGCTAACGCATAATCGCGTAGTCACGTGACCAACTTAGTCCTATATAATAAAAGACATTTTTTTAGATAGGTAGAAAAAACAAATTTCGTAACAATTTGGCGAGTTTTCTTTCATCTATTACATTATTGGTTTTGGGCATCCAGGCTTTCTCTAATTGTTTTTTCAAAATTTTCAACCTGCCTCAGCTGTTTTGGGCTGAGAGTTAAACGGCACTGCATTCAAATATTTTGGCACATTCTCAAAAATTGTTGGGACAGCACCTTCCTTTAGCTTAGGTGATATTCTCTATAGGTATTTCCCCCCACAACACATTTGTCCACTTTAATTGTTTCACTTTCTTGAAAATGTGTTAGCCACACATACTTAAGGTTTTTTTTTGTAGATTTTAAATCTCAGTTGTAATTTGACGAATCCATTTTTGGCACAAATTTTCATCCCGGGGCAAAGCAAAATGTTGTTATGGTGACATTTTCTTCCTGGCTTTTGTAATATGTATAAATATAATATAAACAGACCCAATATTTGGTATTTAGGTTATTTTTTACGAAATAAAAATGAAAACTCACTTCAGTATACTGTAAATATTGACGAGGTCCCAATTAATCGGCAGCGTGAAAGGCCGAATAGGAACCTTATCAGGGTCGACAACGAAAATCCTCGAGTACGTTACAACACTGATTTATTTCGCACAAGGTGAATGGTGAATACAAAATACACAAACCCGAACGTGGTCAACGGGAACGGCTTCCAGCCACCCGGAACGTCTGAACTCGCGGATATCTTGTAAGCTCACGTGTCGGCGCGAGCGGCACCAATACTCCTGGACCGCCCGGCCTCCCACCCAGAGGCCATAATAATACCTGGGCGGTTCCCCTCCTCCAGGACACACGCGCACGAGACACAAGACACAAACTTGTTTATAAACTAAGACGTTTAAAAACACTTTAAACATTTAAAACTTCTCAAAACTCAAGCTGACGCTTTCAGTTATGTGACAAATGACATGTAACGTAAGATGGTCACGTGATTTTTGTGCGCCATGGCGTCTTTATCGTAGGCCTCGCTATAATGTAGAATGACGTAAAATCAAATACTTCACAACGTCCATTCGTTTGTCTTCAAGAAGGCGTGAATGAAAAAAAAATTTCAATAATTATAATAATATATAAGAGTATCTCTTGTATAGTATTGCATACGGTTATCGACTAGTATTTTCCACTCGTTTCATCTTAAACAACTAATCCCAGAAGGCACTGAAAACTTTGTCGCTAGTTCCCCAATTGTTTCCTAAGGCCTCCCTGACCCGCCTCGTTTGTTTTCTTTTTTCCCTGTTCCAGCGCCAGCTTCGATGAACGGCGGTTTTATTGAGACAGCCGGGCAGCGCCGCCTGCGGTTCGTTATTTCGATGTTTCATTGTTTCTATTGTGGCCGAATGAAAGTCGTATTGACAGAGTGCGGGGCATCGGACCGTTCGATTCGGACCAAAGAGAGGTTTTGTAGTGGACAAAAAGAATGTTTTGTGGGAGGAATTTGTGTATATCCAGCAATAGGGATGAGTGAAACAAGCTTCGTATTTACAGTATGTATGTAATATTATGTAGGTAATCGGTAGTTTCTAGGGATTCAGCAAGACAAGTAGCTTGAGAGTTTTCAACATTTCTTGACTGGGCTTAAAAGTCAAGTTAATAAATGAACCACTACTTGATTTGGATCCTTTTAAGTACTACTTTTAAGTGCAATTTTCTGGGCAGTAGTTTTAGTCGTTTGATATATTATAAGAGTGTTAAACCGGACGATATTAAATCATTTTCTGGAGACTTTTGGATTTTTAACAAAAAAAAAACTAAAAAAGGGCTTACTTATTTACTTAGAAAAGGCGTATACCTATTTCAATATCTATTTTGATTAATCACTTACGGTGGCTTGACTTTAAAAACGCGCCTAATTTTTTTTTAATATCCAATTCCTATAGGTACGTGTAGTTACTACTTTACAATAATTATTATTTTGATGTTTTTCTCTACAGATCGAAAAAGGACACGTGTGAGGCCAAATGTGTAAGACCAAAATGTACGTGTTGTACATTTTTTATTTATCACACCGTTGCTCTATCACTTTTGGTTACAATGAACCGGGAGCTTAATTTATCTTTTATTTGAGAATATTAGAAAATTAACTCTCTAAAAGCTGAAACTTTTTCTATTATTTAATAATATTTCAATAAGATGTAAAACGACCTCTTGCCACTTCCTCCGTAGAACGGTCAACTTCTGCCATAGTCATCTTTATGTGAAAAAAAAACCCAATTGATACAAATACTAAAAGCTAAAAATTTACAGAGAAAACACGAAACCTCAAAATAAAATTTCGAAAAGGGGTTCTTAAATGGGACATAGCAGGGACTCTTTAAAATAAGGGGACCCAGCATGTCATAGTCTATCACATAATCACATAGGAAAAGTGAAGCCTTGAGGGGAAGTTTATTTTCTGTAGACTCCAAGGAGACCACAAGGGGGCTGGTACAAGGTTATGTTATATGTCAGTGTCCAACTGCCATCAGGTTTTATGTGACATGCCAGTGACATAGATTCTAAAGGAAGCAAAATATTTCCCATCAAAATTCACAATTTTTAAGTTTTTGCGGCCGCCTATAGTAGTCCCAATAAATGCAACCAGATTTTTCCTGTATCACCTTTAGTAATCCTACAATTCCCATTACGTGGGCATTACGTTAAGTAGGTAGTTCAAAACAAAAATCGTATTTCGTAAGTTTTAAATTATTAAAAGCAGGTAGCTTCAGTCAGAGTTTTTATCTACGACTACATGTTTATTTTAAGTGTGGGAGGTAGGTACCTTGGGAGAGAAATATAATTACAAACATTTTATAATGAACACCGAGAAAAACTACCGCATGATTAGAACTACTAGACCTAATCTTATGAGTCCATCCCGAAAATCTGTGAAAGTTCTTTGGATAGATACATTCAACAAGGGAAGAAAGTTCAAGTATACAAATTACAAATGGATTGAGAAACCTGGTAACAAGGTGCAATAGCGACAAATTCTTAAATAAGCAAAATCGGCAGTACTAACTTGCCATATTTATTACTTAAATTCGTGGAAATAATTGCTGGAAATCAATTTAAACTATAAAATAAATTTGTTTTATTTGACAGTTGCCATATTCTGCACTTGTAGACACAACATTGTCAAGTATAATTTTTAGAAATCATGGAAACCATTATTCATTTCTACTAACAATCAAAGTACCTACCTGGTATATTCATAGATTCTCCAATAAAATAGCATACTTGGCATCACTGATGCCATTAGAATGAGGAAAGAATAGGCCTCACTTTGGAAAGTATAATGCTGGGTCCCCTTACTTTAAAGAGTCCCTGGGACATACTAAGGTCCAATTATGACCGAAAATTAGCTTTTTTGATGTGTGGGAAAATAGCCGCTGTGACGTCATCGATATTATTTTCTCAGAAATATAAAATGTTTTATTTTTATATGGAAAGTCCTTATCATCCTCAACAACTTGTTCAAATCTGCGGGGACAAATATGTAAAAAAACATGGATGCAACAGGGTCGGTTTTCTTAAATTTAGTTAGCTATGGAAACAATTGATAATTTGAAATTATTTAAGAGTAAGATGGGGTGCATTGTGCACCTTAAAATTTATTCAACTGAATTATTTTTAAAATTTTCTAAAAAAATTTTGTAACCAACAATAATAGCAAAAAAATTAGTAACAAGAACTTTTTTACTATTCTATATTCAACATTCACCTTTTTTTAACATAATTGGCAGGCCACTGCCAATCGCTGTTCCTTGTTACCCCTGCAGGAGTCGATTTCAGGTACCTATTCTTGGCTCCGATATAACACAAATAAAATAAAATTAATCTTTAGGAAATCCTAGAAAGTTTAGTGTCGCCAGCTCCCGGACTACACTGGAACTATTATTGCAATAAAGTAGATTAATCTAAAACGTGTTTGTAGAGTAGGTATATGCGCTTTTGTTCGAAGCGCAAAACCTATAGAAACAAAAAAGGTGTACACCCTGTTTGATTTCGCTGACGCTGTGTATAAAATGTTGTGCAGGGTACAAAACGCACATGTGGGGCCAGTTACCCTCGCGCGGACAAAGCTTTTACGATTTATACGCCAGCCAGTGGCGAGTAATCAGATATTGCCAATATTTGCACATAATATAAACAACAAAACGCGCGCAATCGCAAAGATATAATCTAGTTTAAGTATCGCCTAATTGCGGTTTCATATATATCCCCGATTATTGGAGATTTTATTGCAATAGAACCGTTTTGGCAAAGCTCATCTTTCTAGCGCCGATTGAACCAGTAATTCGATTTTAATTACATAATAGCGATGAAATGTGGCTTTCCATTTAAAGTTTTTAACCCCGGGTAATAACTGCTCATAATTACTGCAACGCTTTTAACGTATTTAAAGTTTGACTTTGCACTCAAAAAAGTTTATTTACAAAGCTGATGGTATTATTCTTAGTTGAAAATCACGCCTTGTAGATTTTGGAAGGAAGTTATTTCATTTAAAAGACTTGTGATGTGAGTACAAGAGTACAAGAATACAACGCTTGCCATTTTTTGTAGAATCAAGATTGTCAAAACGGATAAGTATATGTTATTTCTTCATAACTTTCAACCGTCAATAATATTGAATGAAAAATATGACAAGAGTCCACCGTTATAAACTTCGACAATAATCTTTTTTCGTTAAAATTTTGTACATTGTGACTGAATCACCCTGAATAATTTCATAGCGGTACATATTTCAAGAACCTATTTAGTAGGTACCTATCTAATAGATCGCTGTGGCACTATACTGGGACGAGTTAAGAACAATAATTGATCCGCTAATCATCTAGGTTGGTTTGATTATCTGAGATACATTTACCCGCTCGAATTCTACATATTTTTATGCCAAGGTTAAATTATTATAATTTTCATAATCTGGAAATGGTCTCTAATTTATATGTAGCTTTGTTTATCACGCAAACTTGCTGTTAAAAGTGAGTTCTCGCAGTTTCAAAATCATATTAAAATTTCACTTCAGCTCACCGTTGCATCACGTAACTTTCACACCAAAAAAAGAAGAAAATATAATTAACAATCTAGGCAGGTTTCCCGGACATGTCAGATATTCCTTTGCCGAAAATCCCAAACAGTTCCATTTATAGACCAAATTGTTTTTTGATTGCCTCCAAAACTTTGCTCATTAAGGGGGTCTACACAAAAAAAGCAAAAATAATAACGGAAAGTTTCCGAATATTTCAAGATATAAAGTCCGCCCGTTGACAAGCACGGTTGCGGAATTAGGATAATTTCAGATTAATAAGGCAGGTACGGAAATTTTATAGAAAATTTGTGAAATTGCCGTTAAATGCCCGAAAACGATGGGAATAAAATAATTAAAGCCATGTAAAATTTATGTTAGGTAACTGCTTTTACAAACATGGGGCAAGTATACACCTACTTATTTATTGTCAATATTATCAAATAGGTTAAAAAATACAAATTTTCGTCCACAATCGACTCTTTATCTTGAAAACACCCTGTATTATATAATAACTATTGGCTTATACCTACATTGTGTCTGGTTGTTCATGTTAACATCCCTGAAAATGTAAGTAGGCTGGGGGAATCAATCAGGGCAATTTTTTTTATAGATATGTTGCTGGCAAGTCATCATTTGCCAAGTATTGGTTTGGCATTGCTGCGAAATCCTGGCCTACTGCGATTTTTTAAAGGGGTGCGTTTTTCGAAAACCATATTAGGCATTTTTTTATTTAAAATCTGTCACCGAAGCGGAAATCAAAAATCCGCACATACCAAATTTGAACAAAAAATATACAGGGAGTTCCATTCTGCAAAGTGTTAAAGTTGAGCAAAATAGGAATTTTAGAGCCCTCTGACGAGTCGAGAATGCCATGGAATTACTTCAAAAGAGTTGAATGATGAAGAGGACCGCACACTGTGTTGATGCGTAAAGATCCAATAAAAAATATACAAGGTGTTTCTCCTGTGCCAACTCAAAATGCTGAATTTTTGAAACTTTATAGATACGGGTCAAAAATCGAATATATCAAAACCACCACAGACATTATAAACGAACTAAGTCTAAAGAATACAGAAGCCTGCCAGTCAGTAAATCCCTATGAGTTAAGGTGCCACAACAGGAAACACACAGAAAATGTATCACCTCAGACATAATTAACGGAGAAACAGCGAATTTTTCATTGAGATGAAATTTGAAATAGCAGAGATCAACTACTATATCGGGACGCGCAGCAGTGATGACTCCCCTCTCTCTCCTCGCCGCTTAGCGACTACTGTCAATTTGACATCAACTGTGGCACTTAAAAAACAGTGTCATTTTCTCAAAACACAATGATATTATAATGTTCAAATATTGAACTAACTATAGATATGATAACGATTTCAACTCTCAATATTTATAAATAAACAAATTACTAATTAATATATACGAGTATACACCGTGTTCATTTGAAAACAGTCCACCCTTAATATTTTTAAAACTACGAAAAAAATCAGAAATCGCCGGGACCCGTCAATTTTTATTCGGAAGGGGAACTTCTTTGACGTACAGGTCATGTTGACAAATTTACCCCTGTAACCCGCACCACCCCTAACTTTAAAATTTCAAATGGGAATACCTCCTTTGTGATACATCATTTTAAAGCTGATGTTATTGCAAATACAACTTATTTTTATGTTTTGAAATCCGATGATGTTTGAAGAAGTTATGGGTAAAAAACGGTTTTTTCATAATTTAAAATAAATTACTTTTTACCCTACATTTTCAACAGCATTGACATGGGGAAATAAAACAAACGTGTATAAAATCCTTCCCACAAAAATTGAGGATCTGAAGATCAGAATAACATAAGGATGCCAACGTATTTCTCTCGACAGATTTGTTAAAGTAAGAGCGGAATGTGAACAGAGATTGTACTACTGTCTAGCGACTAGTGGAGCTCATTTTGAAAATGTAATAAAATAAGTAGCCACACATTTCATTGTATATTATTTCCCCATGTGAATGCTGTTGAAAATCTAGGGTAAAAAGTAATTTATTTTGAACTATGAAAAAACCGTTTTTTACCCATAACTTCCCCAAACATCATCGAATTTTAAAGAATAAAAATGAGTTGTATTCGCAATAACATCAGCTATAAAATGATGTATCACAAAGGGGGTATTCCCATTTGAAATTTTAAAGTTAGGGGTGGTGGGGGTTACAGGGGTGAATTTGTCAACATGACCTGTACGTCAAAGAAGTTCCCCTTCCGAATAAAAATTGACGGGTCCCGGCGATTTCTGATTTTTTTCGTAGTTTTAAAAATATTAAGGGTGGACTGTTTTCAAATGAACACAGAGTGCATATGTATGTACTATAGGTATCTCAGCTCCTGTAGAATAACTCATTTTTTAAAATTCCTGTTCAAATACCAGCTGTCAGAATTCAAAGTGGCATAGCCATATCTTTATTTATTGCAAAGATATTACCAAAAAACATAACCTAAAACGTCTCACTTTTTGAGCCGCCATTTTGAAGGTGAAAATAATGAAAATTTGATCTGCTCTAACCAGATTTATAAAATATAAGATCTCGGCAAAAAAAATGAGCCCGAGATGAGCCTTCTAGGATGATGGCAACTGGATCAATTGTTAATAAAATTATACCCTTTTTTAATAAACAGATTAAATTTCTCGCAAACTAATTAATATTTTTTAACGAAATATTTAGGGTAACTTAACGGTCATAGAGGGCTTATTTGCTGAACGTTTCAAGGGCACAGGATGCTTTGCCCATAGAATGAAAAATACATGAAAATTTTGTAAATTGGATCGGATTTTTATTATTTAAAAAAATATTAACCGATTTCAACCTACCAGGTCTCAAATTAACCGTCTTTTAGTGTTCTAGTAGTGTACAAAATTTGAAACACCCATCGGCAATAGTCTTCTGAACTGCCTCAAACAAACCGAATTTTTCACCATTTTTTTCACATTAAACCATTGTTTAAACAATGTTGCGCCAATTCAAAATTGGATCCCTTGTAATGCTAAATATGTTATCAACAAATATATCGTTTTTTCCATATGGCATCCTGAATCGAATTAAAATATGCACTTTGACTTTGACTAATTTTATTGGCCTATAGAGGCACTTCATAAAATCCAAGTGAAAAATCAAGATTTTTTCTTTAGTGTGTTAGCCCATTAAGAAGCAAAGTGCAAGAGAAAAACATAAATAAGCGGGCGTCACAACAGCAAACTTGGTAGTTTAGCAGTCCCCCGTAAATTTCGACGGCCATTTAGCGCTTGGCTGAACAGAAAAATGTTTACGTAACAAAATTAAAAGTTTCGTCGAGGAGGTGATAAAAGAGTTCGAAGAGCTCACAAAGAGCCCTCACTTAGAACTTGGATGCATACTGCGCCATAAATCATTTGTTTTTGACTGGCCCATTTTCGCGCACCAGCGGCAGCATCGCGCCGGGACATAGATCATTTTATGGAAAACAAATAAGGCTTATAAGAGAATATCGGCTGTACCGGACAGTCTATAAGCGAACTCTCGCAATATGAAGATGCAGCTTTTGCATACAAGTGAGTTTGAACAAATAAACTAAAAAGTTCAATCCACAGCGGGAGTCAAACAATTTCGGATTTTCGCCCTTGAAACGACGTAAGACTTTGAAATGAATTAGATAGTTGTGAGTTTTTCAGGTTGCAGATTTGTTTATCAGAGAATTAATGGGTCGGATACAAAATGGATATTGGTTTTCTTAATGCCACAACTGAACCAAACTCGAATTATCCTGGCATTTGTTTGGTATATCCTTATAGAGAAGGACCATGGAAAATGCCATTATCTATGAATGATTAAGATAAATACTAATCCGGCATGGCTGTTTCCCATAACCAGTGTGACCGTAGCTATTTATAGGGCAATAACAGGAATTTCCGAGAATACCACGGATTTTCGAGCATGGAGCGCCTTCTTATTCTTCTAAAATGTGTATTTATTTTTTATCGGCCTTGGGCCTTAAATAAAACATAACAATTATGAATAGATAAAAAATAAGAAAACCCTTAAGTACTTAATGAGAAGCTCAAAAATTTCTTCTTGTTGAGCCTCACAGTATCCCCAGCCTATGCCATAAGAATGACTACGGACTTTATCCAACATTTTCTGTTAAATAACCCCATAAGAAAAAGTAGTTGAGCGCCCTGGGCGTCTAGACGTCTTTCTGTATTTTACAACAAAATATAAAAAGCACATTTACAATAATAATTATTGTTCAAATTATTTGAATATCCGGCTTAACCGGAAGTAAATAAATATTTTTTTTGAGATTGGTATTTTTCTATAGGATAAAATGAACTCCAAAAAGGAAAGGTTTTTTTGTATACTTCTTTGGTTTTAGCAATAATGAAAGATGGGGTTTTTCGGGATAGCGCACGGAAACAGCGCATGGAAAAACTTTCCGTGCGCTGAATAAAAATACCAAATATATGGCTTTAAAATAGAAATATACAGCAAAGTAAACTAAATTTAAGAAACTCTATATGCTCTCTGATATTTAACATATACCTATTTTGTATTTTAATTCGTAAGTGTTTCAATATTTAGATACATTTCTGTAATATTTTTGACGTTTTATTCACCTTATCTGACAATAACTAATTTACAACAAAGCACCTTTGAAATAATTTGAGAGTAACCATGGAAACGCATCATACATACCAAACACTACATTGTCTGCATTGTTTATTTTTTGTCAATTAAATTTATTATAATATGCCGATAAAATGTTTTAAGTTTCCGTTTTCAAAGAAGTATAATAAAAAAATATCGTTCATTACACGTCCAGAAATAGGTTTTTCCGTGCTTGCATGACTTCCCGTGTTCGGCTGCGTTTCACACGGGAATTTGTCACGCGCGCACGGAAAAATCTTTATTTCCAGACTCGTAATGAAATATACTTTTCCTGTTCCCTCCCCCGTAAGTTCACTTTACATGCTCGCCAACAGGTCCGAAAGCGAAAGTGAAATGTTCGAGGTGCTCTGTTGCTAGGTACAAAAAGTGATTGCTAGGTACAAAAAGTATTGCCTAGCAACGATGCAACGATTATGCAGCAAGGACCTAAAAACCATTAATAAAATATATGTAGCAACTTGAAATTGGCGTCAAATTTAATATTTTCACATCGATTGTTAATTATAAACTGGTTTTGATCAAAAAGAATACGAATTATGCCAAAGAAAAATTAAGAATATGATTATATCTTTTAGTGTCAAATAATGTGGCTAAATAGGAAAGGCAAGCAGCAGTGACCGTAGCGCTGGACTAAAAGCGTCAGGACAGTAATTCGTAGGTCACGGGTTCGAGTCCCACACAAAACCAATTTTTTTTTTATTATTATGGCTCCATATTCTACTTATATTTATTACTGATTTTAAATTTTAGTAATTGAGCAATGGTTATTTGAATATTATTACTCACAATCTACTCCATAGCGTTTAGTTAAAATTACCTATATCTTTTTTATAATAGGAACTTGTCGGAAGCAGGAAAAATATAATACATTGCACGATGCTGGTTGCTAGCTGCGAAAGTGATTGCTAGGTACAAAAAGTATTGTTTAGCAACCCTTACCCAGCAAGGACCTTAAAACCATTAATAAAATATATGTAGCAACGCGAATCTTGCTTCAATTTTAATAGGTTTCAAAACAATCATTTTACAAACTGTTTTGATCATAAAGAACACGAATTATACCAAAGAAAAATTGATAATTTAAATGTTTCTCTGGCGTCAAATAAGAGCCGCATAAAAGAACAAATTTGACAGGCACCGCGCTACCGGTGGGTGAGAGTACGCGATTAGTAATTCGTAGATCCATGGTTCAAATCCCACAAAAAGCTCAACTTTTTTATTTATTTTTTATTATCGCTGCATGTTGCCTCTTATATTTATCACTGATTATGATTTTTAGTAATTGAACAAAGGTTATTTTGAAGATCATTATTACCCACAATCTACTTCATATACAGGGTGTCTAACTTTAAAACTGTACAAATCCGTAAAATCTTCATTTTTGAGATAATCGCCTAAACTTTTTTTTTTGTTTGAAAGGCTTTCAAAAACCGCTCCTTTTGACCTTCCCGCCATTTTCAAAATGCAAATACAGGGCCGGCTGCGATTTTTTTATACCCCCGATTTTCACGAAAACCCTTTAGCGATTTTTTATTTAAAATCTGACCCCACAGCGTTAATCAGAACACACAAAAACCCTTATATACCAAATTTGAATAAAAAATATACAGGGAGTTCCATTCTGCAGGGTGTCAAAGTTGAGCAAAATAGGAATTTTAAAGGCATCTGCCAAGTCAAGTGTGCGATGGAATTCCTTCAAAACAGTTGAATGGTCATTAGGACCACTCAAGGTGTTGGTGTGCAAAGGTCCAATAGAAAATATACAAAAGGTCCAATAATTTAAATTGTTTTTATTTGCTGGTTGGCATTTTATAAAGAAATAAATTACTTTTGTGTTTATTAATATTTTTTCAATGATTCCAAAGCACTCCTGACTAGTATAAAGTTTAATAAAAATTCAGAATTTTGAGATGGCTCAGAGAAAAATTCCCTGTATATTTTTGTAGTAGATATTTTCACACCAACATTTTGAGTGGTCCTGTTGACCATTTAACTGTTTTGAAGGGATTCTATGACACACTTGACTCGCCAGATGTCTTTAAAATTCCTATTTTGCTCAACTTTGACACCCTACAGAACGGAACTCCCTGTATATTTTTTGTTCAAATTTGGTATATGGGGGTTTTGAGGGGTTCTAATTAACGTTGTGGGGTCAGATTTTAAATAAAAGAATCGCTAAACGGTTTTCGTGAAAATTGGGTGTATAAAAAAATCGCTGCCGGCCCTGTATTTGCATTTTGAAACTGGTGGAAAGGTCAAAAGAAGCGGCTTTTGAAGGCCTTTTAAACAAAAAAAGTTTATGCGATTATCTCCAAAAATTAAGATTTTAAGGATTTGTACAGTTTTAATGTTGGACACCCTGTATGTATTTAGAGCTTTATTCAAAGTACCTACCTATAACTTGAAATTTTCGGTAGCAGGAAAAATGTAATACATTGCACGATGCGTAAGCTCTTTTTTGGCCTCGGAGGTACTTTTAATGACCGAGGCAACGCTCGCGTTGCCTCAGTCTTTAAACAACCTCCTCGGCCAAAAAAGTGCACTTCCGCATCTGGCAATGTAAATAACTAATTTTAGTACCATTTTTCACAAAACTCAGAAGTAAGGGAAATATATATGTGGAAATTGAAAGTTACAAACGGTTGCAATTTTAAATACACTACTGAGTAGCTTGCACTTGTTACTTTTAATGACAGTTGTATAAATATTTTTTTTCAGTCTCATTTTATTAAATAAAATATTGTCTTTAGTCTACTCCCTTATTTTTGAGTTTCGTCAAAACTGGTATTAAAAAAAAACGTTTCTTTTCTGGAGTTCTGCACGATGTTAAAAAAGTCACAACTTAGCAAACACCCTGTGTAACCCTAAAAATTACTCTTTTAGGGATATACAGAGTGTACCATTTATGCTTCAAAAAATCCGTGTGCGGGTACTTCATGCTAAGAAATGTGAGTTTGTCTTATAACTTTTTTCTCTTACCTAGATGCTTCTTGACTGAAATTTTGTTTTTTTTTTAACTGAATGATAGCAATATCTCCCAAAATGATCAAGTTGCTGATGTGAAGTCTGTCACTGCTGTATTTTTGGAGATGGAGAATAAGCTGAAAATGTCAATTTCTACGAATCTCACAGAGGGAGCCATTTGCGTCATTTTTGGATCGAGCTTTTACTCCTAACTTTTTTAAAGTTATCTTTTTGGTCTTGCAGGTACACCAAAGATGTACATCTTTTCATTTTGTTTGTTTCATAACGATAAAATCAACCATTTTGCGTTGATATTGGCAAAATGGGCCCCAAAACACCTGTAAACTTAAAAATTCCAGAAATATAATTTTCACTAATCGCATTTAAATATTACAAATTAATTATTGTACGTTCAAAATTTAAAAAAAAAAGCCAAATGGGCATTGTGTGAAACATCATTGGTTTTCATGAAATAGGGCGTCAAAATATTGTCGAGTTCAATCCGTTCCATTTTGAAAGAGACAAATTATGGTACATTCTTCATAGGGAATTGTCACTTCAACTGGTGCAATTATTCTATACAATTTGAAAGCGGTAGCTGAATTGGAATTTTGGAGTTAACCAAAAAGATAACTACAAAAAAGTTTCGTGTAAAAGCACGATCCAAAAATAGAGCAAATGGCTCTCTCTGTGAGAAATTGATTTTGTTCTCCTTCCCCAAAAACACAGCAGTGCCAAATTTCAGACCAGCAACCTGATTCTTTTGGGAGATATTGCCAAAATTCCATTAAAAAAAAATAACTTCAGTCAAGAAGCATGTAGAGGAGAAGAGAAAAATGTTATAAAACAAACTCATTTTTTTTTACCACGAGGTACACGTATTTTTGTGATGCATAAATGGGAAACCCGGTATACTCCTGAAAACGCAATTTTAACGGCTATAGAGGCCAATAGAGGGTGTTTGCTAAGGTGCGACTTTTTTAACAGTGTGTAGAAAAGAAATCTTCTTTTTAATACCACCTTTGACAAAACTCAAAAATAAGGGCGTCAACTAAGGGCAATATTTTATTTAATAAGATAAGACTGATAAAATATTTTATGCAATTGCCCTTAAAAGAGGCACTTTTAGTGCAATCTACCCAGTAGTGTATTTAAAATTGCAACCGTTTGTAGCTTTCAATTTCCACATACATAATCTCTCTTATTTTTGAGTTTTGTGAAAAAATAGTAGGTAGGTAGTAAAAAATGTTTTTTTTCAGTTCTACCCGGAGTTAAAGAAAAAGTCGCCTACTTATTAGTATAGCCTGTATCTAATGCCATTTTATTCTATATAAAAACAACAATTTCCAAACAATGTTTATTTACTTCCGGTTAAACCGGATATTCAAATAATTTGAACAATTATTGTAAATGTACAGAATATTTTGGAGTCACGTTTTGACAAATATTTTTAAAACAAGTGTTTTTCGAACAAAATTCCGCGATCCGAGCATTAACAACATGTTATCACAAATAAATCAGTGTAGACCACAGATGTTTCCCCGTTTACAGTGTACCTAGGTCAATTAAGGTGCTTGCACATTTTGCACACAAACATTGATTCGAGGATGCTATACACTATACAGGTTCTTTTTGATAAATAAAAAAAATTAACAAACAAATTAAAACCGACTTCAAAAATTTGCCCGTATGCACACTCCACTAAAAATTAAAAAAAAAATAACAAAAAATAACACCGACTTCACAAATTTGCCCGTATGCACATTTCAACTAAAATTTTAGAAATATTTTTTTCTTTCTTAATTGAGTTATCTGATTTGGCGACAGTCAAGGCAAGGAATTTAAATGTATTTAGATATGAATACATCATATCCTACATACATACATCATAACTTACTGTCACCGACTCCAAAGATAACACAATTTAGAAAGGGAAAAATATTTCTAAAATTTTTTTGAAATGTGCATACCGGCAAATTTGTGAAGTTGGTGTTATTTTTTGTTAATTTTTTTAAATTTTTAGTGTAGTGTGCATACGGGCAAATTTTTGAAAAAGGTTTTAATTTTTTTGTTATTTTTTTTTATTTCTTATTTTTTAGTGAATTATTAAGAATTATCGAAATCGGTCCAATATTAAATTCCATCCCCTATTTGTCCACCCTTAGGATTAAAATTTTTCTCTTCAAATTTAATTTCAAATTCAAATTTTTGAAAAAGGTTTTAATTTTTTTGTTATTTTTTTGTATTTCTTATTTTTTAGTGAATTATTAAGAATTATCTACATCGGTCCAATATTAAATTCCATCCCCTATTTGTCCACCCTTAGGATTAAAATTTTTCCCTAAGGTAACACCTTTCTAATAAAATAAGAATCATCCAAATCGGTCCAATATGAACTTTCATTCCCTATTTATCTACTCTTAGGGGTGGAATTATTTCTTTAAATCTAAATGCGACCACACCTAAGGTAGCCCCTTTCCAATAAAGAAAGAATCATCGAAATCGGTCCAATATAAAATTTCGTGACCTATTTTTTGTCCACCCTTATGGGTCGAATTTTTCTTCAAATTTAAATGGGTCCATTTATTTTAACCGACTCTCAAACGTGGCTCACCAAATTGTTCTAATTAATAGTCTCCCAATCTGTACAGTGCCAGTTTTCAAAGTATTATTAAATATTTGGATTATAAGCGTTGATTGACGTATTTATAAGACTTCTCACGGCTATAGCGTCCTGTCGTGGAAAACAGACGGCGCTGATGGCTAACAATGTATTTAGCATTGAATTTTGTCTCTAGAAAGCGTCTGGGGGATCTAAAAAAGTGTCAGACTAACATTTGTGAGCAAGTCTTTATTAATACGTCAGTCAAGGTTATAAGGTTCTGCAGCTATAACTTTCTATCTTAATAACTTGTTTTTTTTTTACAGGTAAGTGCCCTAAGTCAATTGTTGAGCAATCCACCGATGCTAATACCACCCATCTACGGACTGTGTCAGGTATAAAACAATTTTTTGACCAAAGATTTGTATGTTCTTTATACATTTAGATGGTTGCCTAGTAAGGCCTAATAGGACGCGTGTTGCTATATTATTATGGGTTGATCAGAGAAAAGAAATTTATATTTTTCTCGGATTTTTTTTATTTTTTAAGAATTTTTTTTGGTTCGAGCGTTGAGTGGAGAAGAGGCGCTACCTCCGTGTAACACAGATGGTTCCGGAATCTCAATGCAGATAGATCCCGGTCAATTGCTTTAGGACGACCTGAATTGAAGCGATTTCTCGTCGATTAGGTCGTCCTAAAGCAATTTCCGCTTGAGATGCGTCTCTTATTATTCATTCCTTAACGGTTCTATAATATAGGTATAGTCTCGTTCGGGATGATGGAGATGGGGATTTATGGCTCAAGTACAAATTTGGCTATTTTCAACTTCAAGATAGTGTCAGATTTTCAAGAGCACTTTATAGGGTGTCCCAAGTTGTGCACTTTTGGAGGGTTTCTCCTATTTCCTGAAGAGATATAGACATAAAGTATAGCTATATAAGGTGACTAGAGTTCGTTTTTCGAGAAAAGTTGTATGCCGCAAACCGACTCTCGATATCTTGATTAGTTTAGGAGATACAAGGTGTTTCTCAAAATGTAGCATTTTCATTAAAGTCATAACTTACTTGTTTATTTGTGATTTTTTCATTTTAGTAAAAACATCCTTAAGGCACTTTTTTATGTGTAATTTATGTGTATTTAAGTATACGGCAAGTTTCTAAATATTTCCGTTTTCGAGTTACAGATTTTTTTATGGTAAATCTTAATTAAAATAAAGAAGTATGTTTTTGTGGCATATCAGGTAAAAGCTAATCAATTGAAAAAATGCACTCCAGCCGGGACTCGAACCCGGAACTCCTTCTTAAGTGTCTACGGCTATTACAGTAAGAGTCCCGGGTTCGAGTCCCGGCTGGAGTGCATTTTTTCAATTGATTATTGTTTACCTGATATGCCACAAAAACATCCTTCTTTATTACAGGTGCAAAAAATCCATCTTTCTTTCTTAAATAAATATTATAACGTAAAAACGGAGAACTGCAAAGAAATGCCAGGTATACCTTCACGAATTAATTCTACGGAGAAAAATGCACCAAAAGTATTTTTAGAGAAATGAAAAATATTCACAAATAAAAAAGTTACAAGATGTCAAATTGAGACTTGCACAATTTAGCTGCTTTTTGTCCTAGGCTCGATTCATTTGAGAGATACAGGGTGTTTTTCGTTTCTTAAGCTTACTAAAACTCTATAACTCTGTTTGCCAGTAAAGAGATAGCAATAAAAATTAGGAAAAACATATTTTTGTATTATTCAATAGGTAAAAAGGTAGTTTATATTTTCAAAACATACAGTACACTAATACAGCGTGGATAGAAATTGTGGAATATTGCTTATATTTCTTAAAATATTCCTCATATCAAAATCATGTTTTAGTAAAAGTGTTAGGGGTAATTATTTCCCGTTTAGTGATATCAAGCAATCTTTCGTAGCACAAAAAATGTGGTTGCCATGGTAACCGACTTAATTTTTTTAAATGGCACCATATACGTTTTTTGCGAAACTGTCACTAGCTGTCAGTTGCCTGTAATTCTGTGCATTGTTACAGTAAACGTTCTTTTTTTACTCGATTTTCCTTAATAAGTTATAACGGCGCTTGAATTAAGTGAAACGGAAAGAATACAGGTTAACATACTAAGTACTTAAGTACACAGAAAATTTAGTAAAAAAGTACCTACGTTCAGTGTAACAATGTACACAGTTACACAGCTAGTGACAGTTTCACATTGTTCTGATTTTGGCATGACTAACTTGATGTTAAGAATTATTCTGATAAACATTGTCAATAGCATAATAGAAAACTTAATTTTTTTGCATTTTTTCTTGTATTGTATTGTATCGTATTCCGAAAGTTCCAATGTATTAATTTTCACCAAAGAAAGTATATGGTGCCATTTAAAAAAAATTAAATCGGTTACCATGGCAACCACATTTTTTGTGCTACGGAAGATTGCTTAATACCACTAAACGGGAAATAATTTCCCCTAACACTTTTATTAAAACATTGTTGTGTTTTTGATATGAGGAATACTTTAAGAAATATAAGCATATTCCACAATTTCTATCCACACTGTTTATCAAGGACCATAGCAAGGAGACGAAAATATACGCCAGTTATGCTAAACATTGATCACGCGGTACTTACCTATTACCTACATTTCCTAATATTCCCTAAAATCAGTTTAGTATTTTATAACTAGCCGTTGCATTGTATTCTAGCGAAGATAATAATACGCAATAAAATATGAAGTTCACGAAGGTGCTTAATCAAGATTTCAAAACAAACGTTCCGAATAAATTACGGAGACAAGCCCGTCGCGACACTTAAATCTTTCGGGAAAAAGTCGGGGCCTGAAATATTCTGGACGATTATAATCGCAGGTTTTGGCACCAGCTGTGCCTGCTTTTTATTGCTTTAGTATGAAGGCTTGCTTACTCCCCCACGTATGATATATGGGGCAAGCCTAACAAATTACAATATTATTTAGCGATAATCAAACTAACTTTAAATCATTTGGAGGATTTAATTTGACAGGCAGGATTAGTGAACGAAGAGTTGTGGTTCAGCCCGATTGAACTAATTTCCAACATTTTAAATATTATACAAATAAGCTGTCAAATATTGACAATTGTCTGAGTTATAATAAAAACTTGGATATATTTCTGAATCACATTTGTTGAAGACTTTTATTTTTATGTCAGACACTCCGATATACAGGAAGAATCATAATTCAATAACTGACAATATCGCTTATACAGGGACCGGCAGAAAGTTGGACAGAAAAATTTAATATTTTTAAACTCTGATTTCGATTAATTTAAAATTCTCTGCTAATCAAATAAAATTAAAGTTTAGTAACAAATTCATGTGTTATTCGACGATAAGTTGCGTTTGCAGTATTTTGTTTTTTGTAATACACAGGGTGGTCGAAAAAAATACAAAAAAAGTTAAATTTCTTTTTTTACTAGGTGGCTGTGACTTTAAATCTGACATCCACCTTTGATTCCAAACAACTTTTGTAAGTAACTTTTTACCGTATTTTAAAAAATAAGGGTACTTTACTCTTGAGTTATTTTGACATTTTTGAATCTACCTCGTATACAAAAAGAGATATTTAAATTTTGATACGTGCGTTTTGAGTTTTAAATGATGCACCAACTTTTATCAAGAATACAATTTTCTGAGAAATTAATAATAAAAAAGTTTTCCATTTGTGTCCAACTTTCTGCCGGTCACTGTATGTATAAGCAAGTAATTATTAACAAATTTAAATAAAATATCAATTGAAGCGTGAATTCTGGAAATATAACATAATAATTTCAGAAAAAATGGAATAATATAAACGACTTTGAATTTTAATCGAGCTAAAAATTGATGTTACGTAAAATTTTCATTTTTTATATTTTTTTTAGAATCGAGGAGTATAGGGGTTAAATAAGAAAAAAATATAGAATGTTATCATATTTAATTTCCAATTTAATTTCTCACGGTCTCCTTATAAATTGCAGGAGTCTCTAAAAAGGTTTGATTCACTTATTTAACTAAAACATTAAAAATATATCTATAAGACTCTGTATTATACAGCAATTTTGATTCAAATGTTTGAAAATAAATGAACGGTGCTCTAATCTAATACAAGAAAGTGCGCTATTTATTCTGTAGTGTAACCAACGACATTCTTAAAATTTACAGTGGGTCGGAAAAAATTATTTCCTTTTCCCTCATTTTTTCAATTTTCAACGGGTTTTCGTCCTAGCACAGAAAATATAGTATATTTTCTGTGGTCCTGGTATGAAAGCAAAATGAAGATCTCTGTGGGTATGAATATTCGCAGAATTCAAAATGGTGATCGCTGTCGAATATAGAGAAAATGGAAAGCTTTTAAACGATAAATTTTGAGAAAATTTTACTGAAAGCTAATTTATTTACAATTCTTTTGTGGAGTCCATGATGAAATCACTTAAAAATTAAAAATTTACAGATATTTTACTTATAATTTATTCTACAGGGTGGCCCCATATGTATGGAATAATGCTTATATCTTCTTAAAAAATATATTTAGAAAAAAATGGTTTAAATAAAACTTACAGTGTGACCTCTTCTGCATAATCCTATTAAGTCGATTTTGTTTTACCTCTCATAATGTGGTTGCTATGGCAACGAACTTTTTTTTTTCAAATGGGATCATATCATTTTTAATCGATTTTTGGAATCAGCTACTTATTCTGCATACAACAGCATAAAAAAATCTATAGGTTACATAAGGAAAATTTTGAGAAATAAATTATTTTTATTTTTTTCGATTTAATTATAGTGGACGTTATCAGAAAACTCGATGGAGGCAAAAAATATGCTACATTAAAATTGTTTGATGGTTCTGCCATAATGAGAATGGTAAATCTTTCGAATTCAGTTAAATCTACCATTTTAATTGCAGGACATAAAATACCTATACTGATTAAATTTATCGACCAATGATAATTTTTTTATAAGAAAAGCAAAAAGAAAAGAAGCAATACCATCAAACAATAATTTTAATGTAGCATATTTTTTGCCTCCATCGAGTTTACTGATAACGTCCACTATTAAATCGGAAAAAATAAAAATAATTTATTTCTCAAATTTTTTTTTATGTAACCTATAGATTTTTTTATGCCGTTGTATGCAGAATAAGTAGCTGATTCAAAAAATCGATTAAAAATGATATGATCCCATTTGAAAAAAAAAGTTCGTTGCCATAGCAACCACATTATGAGAGGTAAAACAAAATCGACTTGTTCATTTTTGAGAAATACCTATGCACTGTGCTTTTTAAAATTTGACTGAATCCTTTATTTCGTATACTTGGAAAAGTTTACAAATTGGCACTTAAACCAAAAAGCTCCATAATTTGGTTTTCGACAAGACTAGGGCGTCACAATATGTCAAAAATTAAAAAATATACATGGTTAATCAGTCATCACGTCTAAAATTTTAATCACACAGTGGGAGAGGCCTCAGGCCTCTCCTAAAAAGGAACATGTGAAAATAGTAGATTATGTCATAAGGAGTAAAGGTGGGTGTTCTTGTGCTGAGGCCGAACCTAAAACGTAAAAATAATTAAAATTATGATATAATTTGTCGTGCAAGTGGCAACTGGGCGCTAGAGACACCAGACATCCGAGCGCCGTTAATTAAGGCTTGTAATCAAGTTGCTGTGATTTAAATCACTTGATTTAAATCGATGATTTTAATCGAGATTTTAATCACTTGGTTAAAATAATAAAATAGTTTTGTATCTATTTTGGCTTTTCATTGGTTAGCTTCAATGTACATTTTAAAGCAAATTATATCACTTGTTTGAATATTTGTGAAATTAGTTACCTCTGACTTTAGAGTTTAGTGTGATGTTAAATGTAAAATGTGTTCAAGCTAAATCCATAAAGAGAAAAATAAAATTTTATATTTTATTTTCATTTTAAATAATACAAATCTCATTTAAACTAAAAATCAATTTAAATAAAAAATCTGATTTAAATAAAAAAATCCGACTTACCTAAATAAAAAAAAATGATTTAAATAAAAAAATCCGACTTACCTAAATAAAAAAAAAGATTTATTTCACTAAAAAAACAGCAACGCTGGTACTAATATACTTTTGATTTTTTTGGTGACCAGAATTTTTTAATTTCGAATTAGAAATAAGCTACTTTTTCCCACCTACGGTTAAATTTTTTTGCATCATGACTGAATCACGCTGTATATGAGAAATATATATTCATATGAATTGTGTTTTTTGGGACATTGCCAGGGACATAACAATAATTCTAAAATTAATGTAATGTTCATATTAAAATATAAACATGATGTTCTAAAACAACTCGAGAGTTATTTTGCATATTTTTTCTTGCTTTCTCGAACTCTTAAAATTCGAAAGGGCCTAGTAGACACCCCGGATGCTAACAAAAGCTTATTAAGGGAGTGGGGGAGAGTTATATTCCGAGAAGGGCCGGGATATTGCGGCCCTAATGAGGTCTCCTCGCGGAATATCACAATTTGGGGGGGCGTGAAAGTTATTAAAACGCCAGACAATGCCCCTAACGTTGCTTAATGAACGCTTTAAGAAGAAGGGGCAAAAAGGACGAGTTTATCAAAACTTGGCTACATACTTTTTATTCAGAGATTTGTGTGAAGATCATCTTGATGTGGCTATCTCTTAAATTTTCGGAACGAAAACTAGTTAGTTAGTAGTTAGTTGAATAGCCAGAAGCATGATGATAATGATTCCTTGGTTTTTCCCTGTCTACCTACGATTAAATATTTATGTCGAGTGTTCATTTAAATTTGACCTCAAAGTAAGGTGTAATAGTGGAAACGCACGTCTTTATTTTTTTTACATAGCTGCCATGTAAACAACATATTAAGCAAATTCCACGTAAACTAATTTGATGCTTCTCATTCTGAGAGCCCGGGTTTCAACTTCAACCATTCCTCAATTTGATGAATCTGAGTTTCTTCCCGATGGATCCTGCGTCTCGTTGGAACGAGAAATTTCGCTGTCTCAGGATCCATCCGGAAGTTACTCAAATTCATCACATTTTGCCTGTGGAAGTTTCTAATCAAAATTATTCCTCAATTTTTTATTTTTTTGTGAATATGGGTATATCATTTTTAACTTTAGACTACCTAATATTAAACACAAAACAAACTTCAAATAAACACATTTTAATAAAAAGAACAACGCAAATTTTAAAAACATTACAAAAAAAATTATTGAAAATGACCCCCATCTTATTCCAGGAAGGAGTCAAAGCTCTATGTAAGTATATTATAAAATACGTGATTAGATACTTTTTCGAGTTATTATGCTTAGCTGTGCGGCTTCTGGCACTTGCCTGACCGCCAAAACTAAAATGTTTGGGGTTAATATTCCATCGGTAAGTCATTTTGTAATTTAAATTTACTTTTGAGGCCATGCACCAAAGTGGTATAGGCGTTTGTGTAGGTAGCTACCTCTTCATAATTGGAAATTTAAAATTAGAATTGCTGTACCTATTATCAAGGATTCCTAATCTTAAGGACGTAAACTTGCCTTATAATGTTTTGCCTGTATTGTAGGTACTGATTTCAGGAAAAATGATAATTTCTGCCTCGATTAGTTTGTCGAAACAACTCATAGGTGCCCCCTGGTACAAGGTTATGTTATATGTCAGTGTCCAACTGCTATCAGGTCTTATGTGAAATGCCAGTGCCATAGATTCTAAAGGAGGCTAACTTACAGATACTCAGATGTGACAATTAAAGGTAATGCGGCCGCCTATAGTAGTCCCAATAAATGCCACAAGATTTTTCCTGTATCACCTTTAGTAATCCTACAAGTTGGTAGTTCAAAACAAAAATTGTATTTCGTAAATTTTAAATTATTAAGCAGGTAGCTTCAGTCAGGTCTTTTTTTAAAGAGTTTCTGTCTACGACTACAAGTTTATTTTAAGTTTGTGAGGTACCTTGGGAGAGAAATAAAATTACAAAAATTTTATAATGAACACCGAGAAAAACTACATGATTAGAACTACTAGACCTAATATTATTAGACCATCCCGAAATCTGTGAAAGTTTTTTGGATAGATACATTCAACAAGGGAAGAAAGTTCAAGTATACGTATACAAATGGATTGAGGAACCTGGTAACAAGGTGCAATAGCGACAAGTTCTTAAATAAGCAATATTGGCACTGACTTACCATAATTATTACTTAAATTCGTGAAAATAATTGCTGGAAATCAATTTCAACTATAAAATAAATTTGTTTCATTTGACAGTTGCCATATTCTGTATCTACTTGTAGACACAACATTGTCAAGTCTAATTTTTAGAAATCGTGAAAACCATTATTAATTTACATACTTGGCATCACTGATACCATTAGAATGAGGAAAGAATAGACCTCACTTTGGAAAGTATAATGCTGGGTCCCCTTTAAAGAGTCCCTGGTTTATACGATGCTTCTGACTATCTATGGCTCCTTTAATTCAAGCCACGAAATATGCACTTGAATTTCAGTCGACACTTTTTTGACTTTGACATTTGTCAAACGGTTAGATTGCATAATATCATCGAAACCGATCAAAGACATACATTTGAATTTCCAACGCCAACTTGAGGTTATATTTAAATAAACGTTCGTTAGTAAAGGGCCCACGGCGCAATTTTTGACCACGAAAATTCCATTTTGACTTTCTTTGCAGAAAAGTCTAGCTACGACACTGGCTTGCTTATTACCAATTACCAATACTTTAATCAGGACACACCAAAACCCAGCCATACCAAGTTTGAACAATGTACAAGAAGTTCCATTCTGTAGGGTGTCAAAGTGAAGCAAAATAGAAATTTTAAAGGCATCTGGCGAGTCAAGTGTGCCATGGAATTACCTATTTCAAAACAGTTGAATGCTCAACAGGACCACTCACCCGAAGAAGGCGACTTTTTTTTGCAGAAAAGTCTAGCTACGACACTGGCTAGCTTATTTTATCTGCTATGTATGTACTGAAAATAAGCCATTAAACTGATGGTGATTCAATTTACCAATACTTATAGTTACCAACACAAACATTTTTGGTGAATCTTGTACCTTTTCGTCGACATCAAATATATTCACGCTGTTGACATTTCCATGAGAAAAATCGCGAAATTCACCCTGGGATAATAAAATCGGCACATTACGCATTTTTGACCATAAAGCCGCGTGGATATCGCCCGACCTCCGGCTGTTTGCGAGGTAAATAAAAGTTTAATGATTGGACCGTGACAAATGTTTTAGACAAATAGAGGCGCGCGGGGCACTCGCCATCAATCATGGAGGGCGGCGGCCATATTCGGGAATGGCCGCCGTACAAATGGGCTATGGATGCAGGACACTTTTAATCGCGGTCCTGTATTATGTACATTTATGCGATGAAAGGGTTTTTAGGTCGATGACAGAATAAAAAAAATGACGCGAATATTTCCAGCAGAGGGAAAGCCTCGGAGGTAGATATACAGGGTAATACAAAAGTTTCAATGATGTGGGTACGGAGTTATTTTTTAATATATTCAAAATTGAATTTCTCATAATGTGTGAATGCAGGGGGCTATGTATAATATATTTTTTTCATAATCGTACAAATTGTTATTTCTTTTTTATTATTCAATTAACAACAAGACTGGTTTTCATTTCGGATTTTCATAAATTCAACTTTAAAACAATATAAACATGAAATTAAAAATTCAGTTTCAAATTTTATATTAAGGTTTTATTTTGGTTTTTCTGAATAGAATTTCCTGGGGTTCGACCAATTAAATTTTGTTTTAACACATTAAATTTTTTTTATTTATTAAAAACATGACACTACACGTGTTTCAGCATTTTTGCCATCATCAGGTATCTAGGATAGTTTTTTTTCCTTAATTTAAAATTCACCTTAAATAATAATAAGTATATCTGAAAGAGGAGACGTTCTTTGTTATTTTTATGGGAATACAAGATTTTTTTCCTTTTTAATATTTATGTTTAGAACATTATAGATTTTGAAAAAATAATAGTTATTATTACTTACATTACTAACTTATTATTTTTAAGAGTCCCTCCTCCTTTTGTTCTTTCTTTCTTGTAATAATTTTCTTATTCAACTAGTCTTTTTTTTTTGCATAAATGTACATAATACAGGACCGCGATTAAAAGTGTCCTGCATCCATAGCCCATTTGTACGGCGGCCATTCCCGAATATGGCCGCCGCCCTCCATGATTGATGGCGAGTGCCCCGCGCGAAAACATTTTTCTTTCCGATTAAAAAAAAATAATAATATGTACCTCGGCACTGAAGTTCTTTTTTATGACTCATGTGGTTTATTTGCCTCGGCCAGAGGCTTCGGCAACTAAATTCCGCATGAGTCATAAAAAGTTGAACTTCAGTGCCTTGGTACATAAATATCTATTATTGGACAGTGATTGGTTGATAAGCAAGTACCTATTTGCCAAAGTATGCATTTTTTCTTTAAAATTCGCGCGACAAGCTTTTCAATTTGCAAAAACTTGTGGCAATTTGGAATTGAATTATCTTAACGAAAACCTAAACTTATTTTATTCGTTTTAGTACATGGCTTTTTATTTTCAATTTTATTTTGTGCTTTTTAGTAGGTACCTATTTTGATTCCCATGTCACGAGGGTGGTATAGAAATTTAGTCCGCCATCTTGGGGCTGCCGCCATATTGGATTTCGTATGAAGTCATTCACCTTATTGTTTTCTATCCGTCGAGCTCTTTCACTCGATACCCATGTTGGGTATCAAATAGGTAATCCGCCATCTTGAAGCGGCGGCCACATTGAATTTAGTGTGATGTCACTAACTTTTTCGTTTTCTACTCTTCAAGCCCTTTCATTTGATACCCATATTAAGAGGAGGTTGCCGACAGCTAAAGTGACGTTAGATTTCGTATTTTTTAAAATTTTATAACATAAAATCCAATAACATTTTACCTGGCAAAAATTTAGTACAAACATCTCTGTCTTCATTTTAATCATAAGATCTTAAAAGCAGTGTTTTGTTTTATAGGTTATGAAAACCTTGGGAAAAATAATAATTCCAGTGCATATGCTTTTAAGATCTTATGATTAAAAAGAAGACAGAGATGTTTGTATTAAATTTTTGCCAGGTAAAATATTATTAGATTTTATGCCATACAACTTAAAAAAATACGAAATCTAACGTCACTTTCGCTGTCGACAACCCCCTCTTAAGGAGGTTGACAAAAAATACATCATCCGCCATCTTGGGGCGGCGGCCATTTTGAAAGTATTGCAATTTTGAGTATTGCATATTGCACTATCACCGGAACTAAAGGTCTATGCAAAATTTCAGCTCAATCGGGTGTCAGAAAGTAGTTCAGTTTGCAAAATTAGACCCACACATTACATACCTACATACTAACAGGTGAAGTTAAATAAAAACTTGTAAAAAATCCCATATTATGCGGAATTTAATGGTGAGACTGTATATACAAGTTCTGAACAGAAACTCCTCAGACTTTTTCCTATTAGATTCTACATTTCTCTAGCTATTGCCACTTCTGATCTATACATCTTTGTAGAACAGTCTAAATCACAAAAAATATATACCTAGACATCTTTGTAGAACAGTCTAAATCACAAAAAATATATTTTCAATATCAATCTAAATCAGAGGCAAAGACAAATATTCAGCTCAAGTTAACTGACATAGGAGAAAGACTTTGTCCTTCGGCTTGCGGAAAGATAGAGGTAATACTTCGGAAAACCTATTCAGAATATGAATGGATAAAATCGGAGCATTCACCTAGCGATAATGAAATCGGGCCATTTCGCGTTTTTCTCCACAAAGCCGCGTGGATATCGCTGGACCTCTGGCTGTTTGGGAGGTAAATAAAAATTTAACGATTGGAACGTGACAAATGTTTTAGACAAATAGAGGCGCACGGCGGGCTACATCCATCATGGACGGCGGCTGCCATATTCGGGAAATGTACAAAATGGGGCATGTGCGCATGCTGGCCGCTTTTATAATCGCTGGCCTATGCATACATGCGGGTCGCGAGTATTTAACATTGCAGATTGAAAAGACTTCTAGACCAGCTAACGTAGAAGCAAAACAAAACCGTGTTATTGATATTACAGTGAGTCATCTATTCCTCAGTTTAGGAAAAGACTTCTAGACCCGCTAACGTAGAAGCAAAACGAAACCATGTTATTGATATTACAGTTAGTCATCTATTCCTCAGTTTAGCATTGCAGCGAAATATTAGTCATTTTTTATTTAAATGACACCACAGCGTTAATCAGGACGCACCAAAACCCCGACTTACCAAGTTTGAACAAAAGAATGTAGATACAAGAAGTTCCATTCTGTAGGGTGTCAAAGTTAAGCAAAATAGAAATTTTAAACGCATCTAGAGAGTCAAGTGTGCCATGGAATTACCTACTTCAAAACAGTTGCATGATTAACAGGACCATTCACCCGAAGACGCAAAAAAATTCGAAAATATATTATAGACGAAAGTATATTATATACTTACCCTAATATGAGACAGTTCCCAATATGAGACCCCACACTAACTCCTTAAGTAAGAGTCTCCATCTAGCTGGCAATGTCTCAAACAATCATTAATGATATAAGTCGCCACATGTAGTGCAGTGTCAAGCTTATTTAAATTTTTAGGTTAAAAACGGCATTGTTTACTTCAACAGTACGTGCACAAACTTTTAAAGGGTTTCGGTTACCATGTAATTCTGAATAACGTGGTAAGTGTTTAGTATATTTTTGTTGCTTGTTGTAGTGAATAAAAGTTATTTAAGAATAATTAGAGTAGTTATATAACTCATTTAATTACATTTGTTAACGATGACAAAAAATTCTATGATGTTAATATGAGACACACCAGTGTTCCTAATGTGAGATATGTCATATAAGGAGACTCGCTTCATCTAATTTATATTCCTAATAATTTGAATAAAGTGTCAAGTGTTATATAATTTAAGAGTTGTATACTGTGTTAAGTTGATATTCATTTAATGTTTTTGAAATAATAGTTATTTATGTACCAAGGCACTGAAGTTCAACTTTTTATGACTCATGTGGAATTTAGTTGCCGAGGCCTCTGGCCGAGGCAAATAAACATAGGTACATATTATATTTTTTCGAAATCGAAAAAAAAATGTTTTTAGGCAAGAAAATAATAATAAGGGATCACCCGTCCATGAACCGACTACGCGCGGCGTTGCTTGACTTTGACGATCCCTCTACCTAGGTCACGTATGAAGAGACACGGCACCTTCTGACAGAAAAACCAAACTGCTGCTTCTTGTGCAGCCTACACAACAAATCTATTGATATTCAAATTTACTAAAATATGTATACTGAAGGATTGCGCTTCTATAGGAAACAATTTCGCAATGTGTATGAAAAGTTAAATGGGCCTTTATCGGCCGGGTTTTGAATATTTGGTCACTTTTGACGGGCGATTTCTCCGCGTCTGACGTTTGATGTTTACATCTCGCCAAGGCCTACTTATTGAAAAAATCGTACAATAATGGGCTACATTATTGTACGATTTCTGCGATTTTAATGACGATTTTGGAACACTTTACTGTCCATTTCAAGAAAAAATTATTTTGTGGTAAGTAGTATTTTTGTTAAACCTGAATACGAGACTGTCTCATATTAGGAACTTCTTAAGTGTGTCAAATGTTATGTAACGAAATTGTTGTATACTAGGTTAATTTGATATTCTTTTAAAGTTTTTGAAATAAAAATTATTTTGTGGCAAGTAGTGTTTTTGTTAAACCTGAATATGAGACTGTCTCATAATATTAGACACCCAATTTTAAAAATTAAAGATTTGACTTTTTCTTCATAATTCTCATTTACGCAAGAACTGTTAATATTTGGCAATCCTACATAAACTGCAGTGAAAATAGAGACTATATTAAACGTATTCGACGTAAGTTTACGCATTATAATATACTATAGGACAGAATACAGAACAAAATGTAATGTGGTCTCATATTAGGGTAGGTACTTTCCTCTACGCATTTCTTTATTGAAAAAAAAATGAATAGTGCACTACTTGGTTTTGTCATACCTCAAAACACCAAATACCGATTGTCAGTGCGATAAATTATACAGGATATAAGCAAATTATGGCAAAACTGATGACGGCATAACAAGTTAGAAACAGTCATCGGTCTTGGTCTATACCCATCTTTATACGATTCAGTATGTACCTAATCCATTAGATATTGTATGCTGGTTCGCTGTGTCAGTTACCAAAAATAATTTGCCCCATAAACCGTTAAACTATATTTTATTATTTTAGACAAAATGTTTATAAAGGAATGTTGTTCATAATTAATTAATTAATTAATTAATTAATCTAAAATAACCATTTAAAATCTTAATTTTGCATTTTATGTTTTTATTTTCTTTAAGTTGAATTTTTGAAAATGGATGGCGAAATGTGTGGAAGTTTGAGGAGGATAATATTGTGCAGAATAATTTTTTCCACAAATGCAAATTTTATTTTTTGTTAACAAACAAGCCCGATTTTCATTTAACATTGTCTTCTATTTATTCTATGGTATTTATATTAGTAATATTATATAGTATTATATTAGTAATAGGACGGCTCTCCGAAATACAGATATAGATATTGATGCACCCATCAATAAAAAAAATTCAGATATATGGGTATTGAAATCTCCAGTTTTAATTGCTCCATCACGAAACTATTACTGCAATCCAATTAACGCTTTTGGTTTAAATTCGGCATTCTAACTGTCGGTAATCCAATTGGAAAGTAATTCAAATTTTACTGAGCGGCTGGAACTTTCGGGCAAAATTGCGAATCGGAACTTTATTAAAATTTAATGTGTAGGCACGCGTTCCAACATTGTATGCAGGGTGTAGTAGTAGCAGATATGGTTAAACTTATATTAATATTTACAACGGTTTACGAACAAGGTAAGAAATTGTAAATTTAGTTCTTACACCAAACTAATTTATCGTGTCTGAATTCAGTTTTTATCAAAAAAAATTCCCCGAATATCATCTTCTGTTTTAATAACAACGAGTTTATTTTACATGTCTCATAACTTCAATAGATTGTTAAGATATTTTTTAGAGGAATCAGGAAAATAATATTTATTTTTAGGTTCGAGTTTTCAAATCAGAATAAAAGCTGCGTATAGAAATTTAAATAATAAAGTTGTAATAAACAGTGTGTATGTAGGCCGAAACTGATTATTTTCCTTCTGCCTTGAAGATATACGGCTAATTTATAAAAGTTGTTAGATTGTGGTGCGGAAGTAAAATTAGATAAATATATACTGTACTATTTTTAAACGAATCAAAAACTAGGTTTTTGTATACAGAGTACAACTGTATGAATGGTCAATATTGATTGCGAATAGCATATAGTCAATTCAGGGACACCCTGTATATGGCAACTTTTTTAACACTAACGCCTAAACTATCACAAATATCAAAGTTTTTGGCTCAAGACTTTCTTGATTTCTGAACAATATACTCCTGGACAAAATTAACGCACCAACATACAAAATTTCAAATTATATTTTTAAATTATTTTGCATGTCTTTGGACATTTACTACTGTTAAACTAATTGAATAGTGCAATTTGTTGCTGTTCATTTAGTTTCCATTAATTTATTTTTCCATTAATTTATTTTTGTAGGGATTTATTATGTCGGTGCGTTAATTTGGTCCAGGAGTTTAAAAATAAATCTTAATTTACTTTCTATATCAAAGCAGGACTGAATACACAAACTTTACATTGCGTCTTGCAAACTATAAATTTTTTAACATTCAGACCTATTATAGTGCTGTCAATCTGGGGATACCTTGTATACTTCGGGTCTAAATTGTGTCATATTTGTAGTGATGAAAGTATTTTATAAAATTCACAAATTTAAGAGAAAATGAGAATGGCCTGATGTGGGCCATTATAATTTCTCATGTTTTGAAATATTTGAAACCACTGTTCCTTTTTGACAATTGCATGCGCGTAATTTCAACTATATACTTTTTTACTGACTTTTCGTAGGTGTCGTTATTAAATATTTTTATTCCACTTTTATTTAATATAAAACTTTATGACATTAATATCACTGACTGATTTTTTATGAAGCCAAACTACAGATGCCCCAAGCATTTCACCGAAAAAAATTTCACCGAATAGCCAATTCACTGAACACAAATCCATATAGGTAACAATTCATCGAGTATTTTTCTACCAAATATTGTAGATATTCAGAAAGATTTTTAGTACCTGTAATAATTATAAATAATAAATTGTGTTTAGTGGCATATCAGGTAAAGGATATCAATTGAAAAAAATGCACTCCAGCCAGGACTCGAACCCGGGACTCCTACTGTGGCCGTAGGCACTTTAACCAACTAAGCTACCGGATATACGGGTTCCATCAGTTACGTGTTATTTATTCCAATTGATATATAGTTAGTAGCATAGTACATCTCACCGCTACTAACTATATATCAATTGGAATAAATAACACCTAGCTGATGGAACCCATATCTCCGGTAGCTTAGTTGGTTAAAGTGCCTACGGCCACAGTAGGAGTCCCGGGTTCGAGTCGCGGCTGGAGTGCATTTTTTTTCAATTGATATCCTTTACCTGATATGCCACTAAACATAATTTATTATTGTAGATACTGTCAGAATTTCTGAGAGTTCTAACTCAGATATAAAAAAATATCATTGCATTTCAGTAAATGGACCTTTTTTTGCTACGTTGAAGTTACGTAATTTGTATGATTAAAAATTGAGAAACATCCAGTATTTTCATGCAGTATAGCCCGATTTTTATTGGGTAAGAAAGTTATAAAACAATTTAAATATACCGCCACGTTTCAGATCAATGAGACCGATTTGTACTGTTATTGTCATAATAAGTATGATCGACCTTTCCAATATTAAGTCAGATGCTATGCTATTCATTCATTCAAAAATGATGTGCAGATTAGTACAGAATTTTCCAGGTACCTCAGAAATGCGAGAAACAGCTAGGTACTTATAAGAATAGTAAGTATATCTAACGTTGGCAACGCGCTCAAGAGAAATCAGCAACTATAGAAAACTTTATATTAATATTTAATTTTAACACCTTTCCCGGTCGCAGAAAAATCGTTATACATATTTTTGAGCTTTATTTGCAACACCCTTCATGGTTCAAATATGGCTATACGATAGCATTTAGGTACAATAATATTTTATAGTTTTTGGCCTGCCAAACAGTATACCTACTAATATTCCTATTTTTGGCTGGCCACACAGTGTAGATACTAACATTTATATTTTCTGCGTTTTTCTACAATAAACTTCCTAGTAATATAAGCCGCTCGTACGTGTTCCCCTCGCGGCGTTGTCGGCTGCGCTCCTTCCGCCATTACGGTAATGAAAGCCGGGCCGGGGTTTCACTACGGCTAATTAGCCAAAGTAAACAGTCCAGATTTGGGGCTTTGATAGGGGCGGCGGCTGTGCCGGCCTTTTGTACGCACGTTTTTACACGAAAAAGATTAATAGTTGGATTCCGTGCCATATTATTACTAACCTTGCAAAACGGCGTGACGAAAGCTACGCCCTCTATGGGAGCGACCTTGTAGCACGTCTGTGTGTCACCTTGCCCCTTGTTGCGGCATAGTCACATGACAATAGAAAAAGTTCGAGAATTCAACTAAGTTACACCTGTGATCTGGAATAGTCCAGTCACAACCTTCTCAAACTTACAAGCCCTGTGCAAACATGTGGCAATGCCGCAGCGGGACGGTTCAACGGGTCTATGCAGTCTAGCAGTTTGCACTTTGGTTTAGTTTATCTTTTCTAATAAATTTTCAACCCTGTTTTTAACTATAATTAGATGCATTTGTGAATTTTGTTTCAATAATTATGGGAACCTAAGTACGTTTGTTTAATAGACAATAAAAGCAGCAACAAGTAACAAAATGCACACAGAAGTGTGTATTTATAATAAGTACGATTCCTGGTGTGGATAGGTACATTTTCGACAAATAATATTATGGTAAATTTGTGCAAATATAGGGGACTACATTTTGTCGAAAGTGCGCCGTCAGCTAAATTATGATTATCTTTCCTTATAGTTAAATTTTCATAAACATACAAACAGCAAGCGAACAGAGAACTGCATGTTGTGAAGGAGAGTAATCTAGTCTGATGGAAATGGCAGTTAGGGTCAATTTCATAATACATTCAACTAAAGTATCTTTTGACTTTAAAATTAGGTAAAGAAACTTAGGCAACAATATTAAACAATGTTTAGATTTTTACAAAGCTCCTTTAATTTTAAAGGGTACTTATTAGCTTGTCTATGCATTTGACCCTAAATCATTTTATTCCTAAATTTTCGTCCTTTGGAAATCCCAAAACGAATACAAGTTTACCTCCTTCCGTCAAGCAAAGAAAACCTAGCTACTTCAAGTTGTTATTACGATTTGACTCACAGCCAGGTATACAACTAAGTTCTAGCTTCCCTTGACGGTTCTATAGGCATGTTGAGGCTTGAAATTGTAAAGAAACGATTCTTCACTTCAAACTTTTATACAAATGTTTAAGTTTTTCACAAACAAAACAAATTTATAAAAAAAGCTGTCGTCAGCATTTCGGGCAGTCTGTTTCCACCCAGAGACACACTGCCTCGTCGTAGCAATCAACTACAAATTTCTTGTAAAAGTCTGGGTTAGCTATTCGACATTCGATTAAGTGCATGTAAGCCACTTTATTTTCAATTTTTTAAAGCCTATGTCTACTTTAATGTAACGTCATAATCGATTACCTAATTCCATGAGTAACTATACTAAAATCTAGCAACTCTTACTCCTCGCGTAAACAAGAGCACGTGCGTTGAGATATTCGCCAGGGCCGCACTGAGGCACGACCTTTATTTAATTTTAGTTTTACAATTGTTTACATCAATATACGAGTCAAAATATTTCGGAAAGAAATTATTGGCTTAAAATGGTTCAAAACATCGATAAAATAATTTTTGGCAGTGTCTAAATAGCTGAAAACAACAAGATAAAACCACATAACTACACTGTTGCCGAGTCGGATGAAATTTTATAGCCTACCGACCAATCGCGGAATGTCATTGAACACGTGGTTTTATTTACTCCAGGCGTAAGGATTGCTCGATTTTAGTATAATAGATCTTATGCCAATCACAATTTTTACCAATAATTTTTCTCAAATTTTTATGGCAAATGCAAAACAAAATGGCAAGTGTGATATACAAATTAAATGGGATATTATGAAAAACGCGTCATAATTTTTTTTCCTGATAATTTAATTTTTGATCCCAAGAGAGCCCAAATTCATATTGCATATTTCGAAACTGATTTAATATTTAGATTCTGACAGTTCTTGTTAAACATGCTTGTGTCTCTAAAAATAAAAAAGTTACAGCGATTTAATTTTTTTTGTTTTTTCTGTCAAAAAATAGCCGAGAGATTTTGAGTGAATCACTTATACAATAAGTCACCTTGTGTATACCGTTCCGGCCAGATTCCCTTAATCGAGCTGTTATGGCGAAAATGCACAAAACGTATTAGTTTTGGGCTTGCACCGAATGACCTAAAACCCAACCATATAGCAGTGACTATAGAAAGAATCTAGTCATAATATTGATGTCATTGTCATGTCATAATATTGATGTCATTGGTTTTCAGATTTTAGTCTTATAGGTGCGTGGAATATCTCAGACTTTGCCATTTTTCTCTAAAATTGGGCCTTTTTCTATATTTTTAAGTATAATTTTTAAGGAAAACATTCAATCTCCACACAAGAAAAATATCTCAGCAGTGGTTGAACTCGACAAACTTATCATGTGTGTAAAATTTTCAATAAAATCGTGCAAGCCTTTTTTAAGGCATAAAAGTCCATTTTATGTAGGTACATTATTATGCAATATGAAACACCTTTAGTATTCCTGAAATCGTTATTTTATACCAATATTGAAAACCAACAAAGGTTTGTTTTTTCTTAATCATGTGAGGTCTCTGCAGTCCTCATGTACAGCAAATATAGAATCCTCCGAATGCCCGAAACAAGAGCACCACGACCACTGTTCTTTTGTTTATCCGTTGTTGCTTTGATCTTTATTGTACGAGCACTTTTCTTGTGTTGTGTCGTTTGTTACTGTATCGCCGCGCTGTCTGCGTGGCTTTGAAACCAGACGCTCCCGCGTTTATTCTAGTCCCGCTTTTTGCTTTGGAAAAGTTCCTGGGATCTGTTGGTTTTCCGCTTGATACAATTATTAAAGCGTGCCCCCCAGTGGCATGTCTGAGGCAAATTAGCGGAAAAAACTGCCTGCGCACAAACAAAAATATAGAAGAAAATAGGTATGATAATTAAAAAAGGGCTGACGTTGGAAGCATAAAGCTTAAATAATTGGATTCCATGGTCCACGAGACCATTAGAAATATATATATATATATATATATATATATATATATATATATATATATATATACAGTGCCCGCCAAAAAGTCTGCACCATATGGGAAAAATTTTTAGTAAATAACTTACGGAAAATTTGTTTACGGCATCAGGTTTTGCTTGCTCTAGAACCAAAATTGACATAATCAAATGTTGTGACGTAGTCTATTTTATATGTCAAATTTGACATTAATGAAAAAAATGTCCTAAAAATGGGCTTATTTAACCGAATTTTCATATTTTGCCCTTTGTTGGATATTATTGCACATAATATTTTAAATTTTCTAGATATTTCTGATCAGATCAGCACGCCAGAAATATTTGTGTGTTTTTACAACCATTTACTATAGAAATAAGTTTGTAAATCGAATTTATGTGTTTATCTGTAAAAATGAGATCAGTTTTGCACCAAGCGTGCTTCTTCAACAAGCCCTCATTTTAATTTTTTTGCAAAAAAAATTAAAAGAAGCATATTTAGACCGTAAACTAAGTATTGTGCAGTATGTATTCAGTCAATGAGTGTTTTAAATTACGTATGATCGACTTTTTTGGATTAACAAATACGGAAAAGGGCAACAAAAGGCAAAATATGAAAATCGTAGTAGGCTCTTGAAATTTTGCACGGTGGTATAAAATTGCGAAAGAAACATATTTTTCTTATGACTTTTTTCGAAATTCGGTTAAATAAGCCCATTTTCAGACATTTTTTTCATTAATGTCAAATTTGACATATAAAAAGTCTACTTCACAACATTTGATTATGTCAATTTTGGTTCTAGAGCAAGCAAAACCTGATGCCGCAAACAAATTTTCCGTAAGTTATTTACTACAAATTTTTCCCATATGGTGCAGACTTTTTGGCGGGCACTGTATATACAGGGTGAGTCACATCTCAAGTCAGAGCCGAGAACACGAGGTAGAGTTCGCTAAAATAAGCACATATCCTTAATAAACATTAGCTCAAAAACGCTTGGTTCTCCATATACAGCGTGTTGAAACTTTTCCAAATATTTTTTTAATTTCTTTCGAGCCTGTTCAGGAATTCCAACAAAATTTGATACATATTATGGGTTGTCATTTTGTGCAATAATTTGGCCCTGTTCAGATGAGCAGCGGCGTAGATACAATAATTTTATTTTAAATGCCAGCATAATCACCTTGGCACTAGTTTAAAAAATCCGAAATTACGAAGAAACTGTACCAGAAATAAAAAAATACCAAGAGGCGCTTTTTGTTCCAAATTGAATGGGCTATCCAAAAAAGGCATTTTTTTGTTTTGGCACAGGACCGTACTACTTTTTTATACAATTATTTACAGTAACTATTTGTATCTACGCCGCTGATCATCTGAACGGGGTCAAATTATTGCACAAAATGGCAACCGTCCAATGAATAATGTGTACCAAATTTGGTTGAAATTCCTAAATGGGCTCGAAAGAAATTAAAAAAATATGTTATTTTTGGAAAAAATTTAACACGCTGTATATGGAGAACCAAGGGTTTTTGAGCTTATGTTTATTAAGAATATGTGCTTATTTTAGCGAGTTCTACCTTTTGTTTTCGGCTCTGACTTTAGATGTGACTCACCCTGTATATTGTTTTTGTACTTTTTGCTACGAATAAGAATATATCTGATATACCTACAGGATGATTCGGTTTTATTTCCACAAACTTCAAGGATTGCTACAACTTCAGAAAGTTTTGCTACCTACTTTTCCATAATACAAATAATTAGTCGGATACTTTTATCGGGTATCTGTTGAATTCCTATATGTGTTACACAAGGATCATAGAATATTCCATTATTTAAGAAAGTTAAAAATAAAACAGATTACTACATATACCTCTCCTATACCCTTTTTCCTTAAAATTTGCAATCGGTGCGTGCCCTGAACTCATTATCCGACTTCCCCCACTTTTCTGAGTGACCATCTTCCAGTGTTGCCAAACGGAGGGTAATATCAGTACTTTCCGAGAATGATTATGTGCTTTCTAGCAGAGTTAGCCGTCTCATTTTTCTAATTACAATGAAATACCATAAGAAATGGTTGTCTACATTATTTTTGTTCTGAGGACTCTGAGGTCGTAGTCTTGACGAGCATATTTCAAAAAGGCAGGAAGTGTTTTTATTTATATTATAACTGTCACTTTAATCGGATATTTTTGAGAGTGCAAATATTTCCATTTTAATAGTTCATATTAAATATTCCGTCGTCACGATGAGAATGCGAATGCATAAAGCATTGTTCTTTATCTGGTGGCTCGAATATCTCGAGGAAGGTCGGAACAATCCCATAATTAATGTAATGAGCTCGCCGGGTGCATCCCACGCAGATTTATGACTTCTTAAATCATTTCCAATATTTTCGCGCTTGGGTCATTGCCTCCGGAGCTCATTTAATTAAATTAGTTGAAAATAAATTTAACGTGGAGGCAGTTCGGAGTTTAGTTTTGGGTCCGTGCCTCCGAATAAAATTAATTTTGCCGGGAAATTTACCCCTTCCGGTCCCTGAACGCAAAACATAAGGTCCCCTGCGTTATTTAGATACCGGCAAAACTTCTCTCTATCTTTGGGGAAATTTTGCAGGGAACGGTTCTGTTTACTGTCTTACTTGTACAGTTTAATGGGATGGGAAATTCTCGATTTTATTCACCTTTGGAGACAATGCCACAGAGTCAAATTTCAGTGGACATGCCTCAGATAAATAACAAAGGGTAGAGGGAGTAAGAACAAAAAGTAAACAGAGCCATATCTTTTTGAGTGTTGCCAGGTACTCCATTGTTTACAGCATTTCATTTCAAAATAGACGGGTTTAATAATGGGATTAAATGAAGACACACCTCCCGTAACATTAAATTAACAAATGTCGCTATTAATTCCTCGTATGTGACAATTTTAAACTAACTGTAAATATATAGTATTCTGCTTATTTATCACTTTAATAAAATCGTAAAAACACACCTCAAATCGCCCAACATGACAACGCCGTCCACGTTCAATCTCTTTGCATTATTTGTGTATTTTACCTCAGTGTGTCATTTTCTCTGATGGTTTACGTGTGTATTTTTCGTGTTTTAAGTTTTTTTTGTTAATTTATAACTATTTATTAGTATTTAGGATATAGTGACTGATTTTGTAGACAATGGGACGCAAACAGTGTGTGGTGTGCGGATAAAGTTAATATTTCTCAGGAACAGGTTAACGTTGTATGTTATAAATGAAAAATGACGTCACTTGGAACAGCATATAAACGCTTGGGCGTATATGCTGTGTAAAACAAGAAAGAAACTTAGGCGGCGCGCGGCCCTTAATAATATTATAAAAATTTTATTTAAATGCTCCGAAAAAGAATAAAATAAACTTTGAAATAATTCAAACCAAAGCAAACCAATAATTTTGTTTCACACAAAACAACACCACACAAAAATCTATACACAAAACCAAAATCCCTAAAATAAAGCGCAATCCTTATTTCCGTACGCACAACACTGGTTATATTGGCCTAACTAGCCTACGTCGACACCTGCTATATTTGTACAGCAGGTACGTGGTGATTCAACATTTCGACCCATAAAATGGCTTTTTGATCTGTAGCGTGCAACACGCATAATTTTAAATTTTTGGTCAATTCACATTTTAATCTAAGTAATCACTCACATTTTGAGACAAAAATTATTTAAAAATATTTATCACAATGGCCGTTATTAGGCCTTTTGCGCAAATGCTAATAACGGCCAATGTGATCAATATTTTTAAATAATTTTTGTATCAAAATGTGAGTAATTACTTAGATTAAAATTTGTATTGACCAAAAGTTTAAAATTATGCGTGTTGCTCTCTATATATCGAAAAAAGCCATTTTATGAGTCAAAATGTTGAATCACCACGCACGTGGTGTACATTGAGTCATAATGTGTTGGTCGACTACAAACGTGTGCATTTTGATGCTTTTGCTCGCTCTATCCGTGGTTATTAAAATGTGCAATAGTGAGAAAAATCGTGAATTATACGAAAGAAAAATCAATATCAATATTTCTAAAGCCTTAAATATATATTACCTATAGGTATCTATAAATAGAGTTCACTAAACCGTTGCTCCTACACGACGTATATTTTTTTATTTCGTCGGCAAAAACAAACAAAAAATTTTACCTACCTACTGAAAATTAAAGTAGATATGATTGGTCGTAGAAAAAATAATGTATGCAACTCACGGCTATTAAGGAAACATGACACTAGTATGAAAAAAATTAAACTGTGAAATTATAAAAAAATATTATTTGTTTAAATGTAGTGCGAGCTCTATTCAAAGTAGTGTATTGGACGTTTTATTGTTTGGTTTGTCTCCTGCTTAAAACATGAAAAATATAGCGAGAATTGCGGTGATTTTGGGTGCGTGGCATGAAACAGGTTAATTGCTTGCATAAACGCTTTTAAATTGAACGATACCATTCCTAATAAAGGCTCATATTTGCAGGGTCGGCAATATGGAAATGAAACGTTAATGTTTCAATTATACATTATCTTTTACAATGCTGTAATCACTTCACTTAATGCCCACTCTATTTCCGTTGTAATTGGTTTCGAATTTTGTTTAGGTTCCATGATTTTTGGACTACATTACATTTCATGTTTTTCAAACGGAACATAACCAAAAGCACATCGAATAAATTGTGTAGTTTATGCAGCTATTTTCCTGCATATTTTCTCTATTTGCTTTTTTCAAGAAAAGATATGTTGGTATATAAATATCAATAACCGTGGAAAGTAAATAGGCCGCACTTCGGTTCATCATCCATCACGGAGAAAGCTTTTGACGTAATATACAGCCGGCTTAGACGGTCAGAGATCTTCCGGATAAAAAATATCCCCCGACTGTCCTCAATGGCGGAGATATGCGCTGTTTTATTTGTAAAGTGAGCCTACTACGTAGGAATATCATAAAAAGGGACTTCAAAAAATTTAAAATTTGAAAATTATGTAAGAGCTGGACCTGGACCAACACTATACTAAAGACCTGGGCTGTTTCAAGCGATCGCCACTGGCGGCACACGACGAAAAAAATCGACAGGGTGGTTTAATGTCAAAACGCCATTGTTGCAGAACCTTTTAGAAAAAAACCCATGCAAATATATCTGTATATTAACAAATTTAATATCCAAAATAAAATAAAATAAAATAAAATAAAATGCGTGTTTGTTTTGTCGCTTTAATTTGATAAGTATTTTCTTAAGAGAAGCGAATCTAAAAAGCAAGCAAGAATATTTTGGTGCCTTTTGGTTTCAAATGAAGTCCATCGCTAGCTGTAGTGAAGCAAGTACGCAGAACGCATTATATTTTTCAGTTTTTCTTTATATATTGGACTATTGGGTCGCTATAGAAAATACTCTTCCGAAATGTAATATCCAGAATTCTCGCTTCTTCAACTGGCTGGACAGATAGATCATCACGTAATTCCAAAATAGTTATTAATACGTCAGTCAACGAAAATAGTGTTTATTCTTCTGCAATTCATGTAATGGTCTGTGCGTACGATTTTCTTCATGAGCATGGGCATGGGCATGGGCATGGGCATGGGCATGGGCAACTCGATCGGATTGAAATGGATTCGATTGACTCATGCCAAATATTTTATAATTCTACGTTTACATCATCAGTATTGAATTCTACGGTTTTCAATCCTCTCTAGGGTCATTAACTTATTATACTTATTCCAAAGTAGGTTGGTGCACATTCTGGCCAACTTCTGTTTGGAAATAGCGGCTTGACTTGAAATTTTAAATATGATTGAATTTAATTCTGTAGGGTTTACGCCGTCTATTTGAGTCCGCTCCAGTGAATTCAAACCTCTCTCAATCGGATCGAACGCATCGAGATAAACGTAGTCATAGTGTCGGTCCAGGCTGGACCAACATTATAGCTTTGTTCCAATAGCAGTTCTGAATCAGTTCTAGCCAATCAGAATGCGGAAAAATCATTCCAGAACTGTTTTCAACCAACTGGACAGAACTGAACAAACCCTATATAACAAAATATTAAACCATGCAAAAATGTGTCTCTTACAACGAATTTAATACCCAAAATGAAATAAAATGCTGATGAAAAAATTTCTGATGTCCCGTTATAATCTGACAAGTGTACATGGCATATTTCCAAACATTTTCTTAAGAAAAGCCAATGCAATGTTTGGTACCTTTTGGTGAGAAATGAAGTACAGGGCGTTTAAACTTCGACCCTCAAAATGTGACTGGTAATTCCTCGGGTAATTTATATAAATAGGTATTTTGCCTAAGATTTAACGAGTAACACTCAACACTCTGTATAAAATATGAAACAGAGCTACGACGTGATTCCTACAATTTTTAAATGGCTGTCCCTAAATGAAATTACAGTAGGTATAAATATAATAAATTGATGAATAATAACCACTTTAAGTACTTTTCATACATCTGTGTCTTGAATCCTATACTTGTGTATGGGAGACGTGGCCTTAACTGGATCGCTTCGCCACCGAATATACAATCATAGAAGGTTCAGTTGCATGCGGCATCGTGTCAAAGGCTTGCCGCTATCGCCCCGATGTGTAAGAATAATCCAGGCGGCGGCGGGGGACCAAAAGTATAGAATCATTGGAATCCCAGAAGGAAGCGCTTCGTTTCCGTCCTCTTCACCGTTATCTCCCACCGACTGGCTTACAGATGAACTCCGTCTTGCATGTATTTCAGCGCGTACGAGAGGCAAGGGGTAACGGCGGTCAGACTACTGCTTCGGCCGTATTCTTTATAATATATTCTGTCCCAATACTAGGCGCTAGGCATACTAGGCCCAAAGACCGCGATGGCCCTCTTAAGATCCGGCCGCGCCGTTTGCGAGGTATCTCTCAATATTGGAGGCCAGGTTCCTGGGGACGTTACGTCTGGGGCACGTCCCTTATTTTATATTTCGGCGTCCCGACCCTGATTCGTGGCATTTGTCAATACGTTTTATGGCCGGACCTTTTTGGGGAATTCCCGTCAGATGTGAAATATTAGTCTTGGAGGAATAGTAGTCGGTCCTATTTTTCAGCACAGGAACCTACTGAGCAAACCAGTATTCGTCTTGTAATCGTAACTTTTTTAAATGTAGGTATACAGAGTGACTAGAAGTTAAACCGCCATACGTGAACCATGCAAAGGATATTTGACTTTAAGCAAAAAAATTCATATCCAAAAAAAAACAACAAAATATCCGAGTATTCAGCTGTGTTGTAAATATTTGGCATGATTCCGTAGTCTACGCATAAACGCACTCAATATGCACTAAAATTTGACCTAATAAATTGATATGTCAAAGACTGTCAAACTTCAACACAAATAATTACTATTATTGTCAAAACCTGCTAAAAAATAAAAAAAAGTCCTATGCATATAGTATACGTAAAGTGGGTTGGTTATTAAGAACGCCGTAAGCAGTTATAACCACTTTTCCACAATTGTCTCTTACAATTTTCCCAACCTTCCATTTTTTATTTATTTATTGCGTGAATTATTATTCTTTTTTGGACAAATAAACGAAATTAACGATACCCCAACAATAATTTCGAGGTTAAGCGTTTCAGAATAACAGAGAGAGCAGGAATGATAAAAAAGGATAGAAACATGATAAGTCCGCTACTAAGAAAATCTAGCAAAAATTAAATCGCTGACGAACCGAGAGCAGCGATAGCTAGCGCTATCTGTCATTTCTGCCCATTCAATTCTCATTGACATAAAGCGCTAGCAGCGATTACAGATTTGTTAGCGCATTGAACGCAACCAATGTGTACTTTAGAACAATATTATAATATCTGGTACACTTCCGTCAAATATTATCATTATCGTGTTAAAAACCAACAAGTTATTTCGTTCTATATCTGCTCTCACACGATATGTCACACGTCGGATTCCGTACAGCGCTTTCAAATGGCGTACAAGTGCAGCACAAACAATGATGCATTTGAAAATAGGGCGGAGTGAAGTATTTGCTCCCGAAATATTGCCGTCAGTCTATTTTCGCGTGGTGGAATTTAGTTCATCCAAAACTGTTTGCATCGGGCAAATTGCACAGCAGAAAATAGATCCGGAAGCTGGTTGATTCTTGCGCTGACTCAGCGCTTATAAAATTACAGAGGTTTTGTCGCACAGTCACATACTCGAACTCGAGGTTTCTTTGCCAAGGCACTGCGAAGTCGAGCCAAAGATATTTTAAATCATTGCACAGAAAATCACGGGATCCCTTTGGGCTTTTATACAATAATGCAATGCTCAACAATATTTTATATGAAGAGCTACTAAAAATTATAAAAAAAATATTTTCTGTCACTACAATCAATTAAAGATATAATAGCAAGGACATAATGTGAAAAAAATAATCCGAGACAATAATATTGTCCACCTTATTTGCTGACAAAACTGCAACTGCAAAAAATTAAACTTAGCCCTATCTACTTTGGTTATATAAAATGTGGATTCACGGTATTGTTCCTTAATAGCTTTATCTGTGCGATTTACTAAATTGTCCTAGTACTTGAGCGAATGCTATCCTAGTTCTATCGGGAAAAGTCAAATGTTGCAAATGGCAAAAATAATAGTAATTGCCCCCCTTCCTCGCACAAGCATTCAATAATTATTGCTTCTGGGGTACTCCTAGTTTAGAGTGTTGCGAGGTTGGGAACTATCATAAAGTTTGCACCAAATGGGATATATTTATGTTATTGGATATTTCACAATCTGATTTCTAGCTATGTTGGTGCATGTTCTGGGTAGAGTGTTACCGTTGACTGAGGTGCATGTTAGTAAAGACTGCTCACGGCTATCACGTCTGACACTTTTTTGACTCGCCATGCACTTTCCGGAGATAAAGTACAATACAAAATACATTGTTAGCCATCAGCGCCATCTGTTGTCCAGAAAAAAGCTATAGCCGTGAGAAGTAAATACGTCAGTCAACGCTATTACACCTAAAGAGGGTCGGTGAAGTCACGCTTGTAAAATTTGACATTTACAATTAAAAATAGGAGAAAATCGTTTTTTTTTTTAAATAACGGAAACATTTTATTAAAAAATGTGTTCGCATTGTATTGTTGTGCCTGTATGCCAATTTTTAGAAAGATATCAGGAGGTACGTTTTTTCTTAATTATTTCCCTACAAATCTGTACTTGCAAATAACCTATGACACCTATTTACTGGTTGCTCCCTTACTAAATCATGACAATAAGAATATATAGGAATATAATAAGGAAAATAAGATTTTTAAAGTCTAATAAGAAAAAATTTTCCCATTTGATGCAAACTTTATCAGTAGCATTGTATATCCATCAAAATATTTGACAGTAAATTATTTGAGGAGTTTAAGAAGCTATTTTCATCCCCACAAGATACTTTCTGAGTAAACTGATTTTTAGAAATGAAATCACTTCTACTTGCTATGTCCAAAAATAAAGAAAAAGGAATTCTTCAAAAAAGCAACGGGTCAATGGCCGGACTTGCGAAGTAACACACAAATATATGACATGTGAAGACTGTTGTAAAGTGCAGAGATAGTGAAATAACTCATTGGACATTGGGAAAAGAAAACATTTCCATGTTCCAAATATACAGGATGAGTAAAAGTATGGAAAAAATGGAAAAAGTAGTAGGTAATAGTCATATACCTATAATAATAGTCTGGAAATCGGGAAGTCATGCAAGCACGGAAAATCTATTTCTGGACGTGTAATGAACGATATGTTTTATTATTACTTCTTTGAAAACGAAAACATAAGAACAAATGAAACTTTGAACATTTTTATTTTCGAAAATAAACAACGCTAACAATACAGTCATTGGTTTGTATGATGCGTGTCCAAGGGTCCATGGTTACTCTCAAATTATTTCAAAGGTGACAAGTTCCAAATTAGCGTTGACTGACGTATTTATAAAGACTTCTCACGGTTATAGTTTTATGTCCTGGAAAACAGATGGCTCTGATGGCTAACAATGTATTCTGCATTGTATTTTGTCTCCGGAAAGCGCGTGGTGAGCCAAAAATGTGTCAGACGTGACAGCCGTAAGCAGTCTTTATAAATACGTCAGTCAACGAAATTAGTCTGTCAGATAAGGTGGATAGAGCGTCAAAAAATATTATAGAAATATTTCCAAATATTCAAACACTTACGAATTAAAATACGAAATTGGAACATGTTAAATATCAGATAGCATAATATATAGACTTTCTTAAATTTAGTTTTCTTTGTTGTATATTTCTATTTTAAAGCCATATATTCGGTATTTTTATTCAAAGCATGACAGTAATTCGAGATCGGGAAAACTCTCTCTCTGCGCTGTTTCCGTGAAAACGCATATTTTACATCATTATTAATACAGATGAAAATTAGGTGTTGCCAAATATTCTTAATTATTTGCTTTAATTTCCACGATTTCGTATGTCCAGGAGAACAAATCACGCACCTGACAGCTGCGACATTCTGGAAAATCCGACGCGTAAAGCCAAACCTGTAATTTCCGCGAAATTACATAAAAAAAAAGTCGGCCTAATCTCAGACGCGAGGCGGTCTGAAGCCGTCGCGTCGCCCACCTCCCTTCTCCCGTGTGCGTACCGGCACGAACGCATATTTGAATCCATAAGGGCGGGATTTACATAAGTGTGCCACGCTAGCAGCCTAATTTATGACAGCGAGACGCCGGGCGTATCGTGCAGGCATGTATCCACACGCTGACACTTCGCGCGGCACAGGGAGGCACTCCGAAAACTGTAACTCAGTCATAAGTAGATGTGTTTCAAAGGAATTGCGGTGTATAAGCAAGAAATTTCGCATAGGAGGCGTCATGACTCATGATGTGCTTTGACAAGGACGCTTTAACAACAGGAGACTCTTTGCATTTTAAGGAATAGGTATTGGCCAGTTCGCAGTACCCGGTGTGGTATAGTAGGTATACTTACTACATATTCAGATTATTTTTTTATAATGAACTTTTCAATCACAGAAGGTCACGAAAAAATGCAATATTGTATTGATCTTCGAGTACGTGATGTATCAGAACCTTCTTTTCGATGATTTTATCGCGCTATAAATACTAAAAAAAATGAAGATTTATTAACCGAAAGAGAATTTATATAAATTTATTGTGTAATTAGAGATCTTGCTGATAAAGTGACCACAATATGTTTACCAGAAAACAACTAGAAGTAATCTCTGAACTTTTTTGGTGTGAAAGGTCTTCCAAAACAGCTTCCTTTGACTTCTCTATAATTTTCAAAATGCAAATCAGTAAGTCCAGATGAGTTTTAAGGTGGGTGGTATGCCACAACAAGAAACGCATAGAAACTGTATCATCGTCGACAGTGACAGTGGCTTTGACAATATGCTGTCGAGTCTTGAGCCGTTGCTATAATAAGTTAATAATTTTCGAGGATCCGAAGATGCTCATTATACACTTAGTTTTATAAGGGTGCAAAGGAAAGTGTTTTTTTCAAAATTTTCAAAATTTCCAAAACATATGATTTTTTGAAACTAGTAACCCTTTTGTAGGTTTTACGACAAAATTTTATTAAGGGGAGTTGTTCATAATTAAATACTGACTATATAGGTGTGCAAAATTTTAGAAGAATAGACCTGCTTTGATTTTCTTCTGATAACAAATTTAAAACGCACAGAAATTAATTTTTATAAAATGGTACCTACCTACATTTTTCGAAAAGAAGTCGAAAATAACATTATTTTTCAAGGTTGGCGTACCATTTTTATAAGGTGTGTTTAAACTGGAACAAATATATGTTTGCCTTAACTGTCTACGTTTCGGAGAAATTAAAGAAAACTCGAAAAAAAAATGAATTTTGACACCCTGCAGGCATAACAATAACTGGTGGGATTTCGATACATGTTTATTGGAAAAAATCTAGTTATTTTGACGTTTTATATAGATTTCTGTAGTTTTGTGCATAAAGGTTGGACCACCTTGTAGATATATATTTTTAATTATAATATGTACGTACAGTGTGTTCGCGGATGGAGTCCCCAAGAGGACAAATGGACCAAAAATTTAATTTTTCGACAAAATGTCATTCTTGATAAAAGTTTCTGCTTCTCCAAAAAATATGGTCTACGGAGAGAATTTTTATTTTTTTTATACAGGATGCCCCAAAAATATCAAAAACTTTTACTTAGAAAAGTTGTTTAAATTAAAAGATGTGTCTGATTGTCACCTTTCAAGCAAATCAGCCAACTTCGATATTTTTGATTTCCAAATGTGAAACTCCTTTGTTTTTAAAAATATCAAAAACATTTAGATAGAAAAGTTGTTTAGAATTAAAAGACGCGCCCGATTGTAACTTTTCAAGCAAATCGGCCGACTTTGATTTAAATAGGAAATAAGTTTTTGATAATTTTAGAAATAAAGTTAGGTAGTTTATTCTTGATGGTATTTCATGTTTTTGTATTTTTTGGGCACCCTGTATAAAAAATTAAAAATTCTCTCCGTAGACCACACCTTTTCGAGAAGCAGAAACTTTTATCAAGAATGACTTTTGGTCGAAAAATGAAATGTTTGGTCCATTTGTCCGCGGACACACTGTATATGGAATGCAATAGAACATTTTCATTCGCCATTATCAAACACAGTAGATGGAAAATGGCCAACCCGAAATATTAATTATAATTATAATAAAAATAGTATTTTCTTTGATATAATGGAAACTGCCGTAACGTAAATAGGAAAATTTTCAGCGGAACTGGATGTAACATTTTATAAGCCGCTAAACTCCTTACCTCAACATGGCAAATGTCATGTTTACAAAAGAAAGCATCTGTTTAGGCCTGTTTTCTATTTTTAACAGAGACGCCTTAAATTTGCGAGGAAACGTTGCGAATTCTTTCGCAATAAATATACGATTTTCACACATTTACCGGATGCAAAATTTTTCGGTAATAGCATGTGAATTATGTGATTTAAAATAATAATATTAACATTACTTACGCTTAATTTTAATAGGCAATTTATTTTCGGTAGCATTTTGTATGACCGGCGATTTCACATTGTTTTCTTTTTTAACTCAACTTTATCTTCTGGGTATAATATGGCTTTATCGCATTTTCTGTGACATACTTGTGACATCAATTCCCATGCATTTTTTTCTATCCTTAAAGAAGTCGTTAGCTTTATTTTAATATGAAAAATTCATAGATTTCGCAATCCTTACAACCATCGGAGACATTGGAAATGATACCACCGTATATGAAACATAATTAACACAATTTACGAGTTGGTAGTAAGAATAAACATAATTTTTAATTAAACGAACTTTAGTTTGGAGTACCTATTGTGAGGATGAGACTTATCATCATCACCACCATCACCACCATCATCAGCACCATCATCAGCATCATCATCATCGTCACCATCACCATCAGCACCATTATAACCATTACCCCCATTATTACCATCACCATCATCATCACCATCAATATCACCATCATCATCACCGTCAATATCAACATCATCATCACCATCAATATCACCATCATCATCAACATCACCACTATCACCACCACCATCACCATCATCATTATACCGTACTTTCACCGTTTTAGTATACATAGGGCGGAACCGCCGTGTATTCGGCTAGGTTCGTCAGTCGTTGGCGGGGGGCGGGGCGTGTTTTTTGCTCGCAAAACTCGACTGATAAGCGGTGCGGGACTACTGTGTACTCCCCCCGCCAACGACTGACAAACCTAGCTGGACTCACGGCCTATTTCGCTATGTCTACCAAAACGGTGAAAGTACGGTATAGGATCTCACTACTGTTCACGATTCACTTCACGACGTTCGCCGGCGAAGCGATGCGTCACCGAGACACCGCTGTTTTTTGGTCTTGAACAAAAACTGCTAACTCCACTCCCATTTCAATACGAACATAAACATTTCCAATGTTAAAATATCGAAAAAAATATTTGAAAAAGTTGTTGCTTTAATGAGATAAATATGTGGTTAAATTGTTGGCACTTATTTCCGGAACACGCTGTATTTATAGATATGGAGAGAATGAAATTTTTTTTATAAACCCACTTCTAGGGTGGTCAATCATTAAATCACTCGTTCTGAACCCAATCCATAATATGCTGAGCAGTATTCTACTGATGTGTAAGTACCTAGGATCTAGCTAGCTATAGCAAGTCACTGAAAAACAAAGCAAAGTCAATTTTTGTAGAGCAAAATAGGGTATAGGGTATAGGTACCCCAATAGACTCATTTTGACCAAGGATAGTTTTCTCCATAGGTAGATTTTTATCCTGAAAAAAAAATCTCATTACTAAACCTTTTACAGAGCCCATTATTATTGTTACGTTATTTTTGTCCCGATACTTTCCAGGTTGTATTCTACAGGTTAAATCGGATGAGAATATATAACGGATTTCAGCTCTCGTTCAATAATTCACCTTGTTTGTGGGATTGGAACGAGAGCGATCGAATCAACGTTAAAAGGTTTGTTTTTACACTTAAATAGCCCCGGATAAATATTGCACGTTATATTCTGACGGTATAAACGCGCTTTTATTCTCCACAGACCGAAATAAATTCATGTTTCGGGTCGCTCGTTTTTTCCGGATTGTTCGATAAACATGCAAGGAAAGAAGCTCGGCAGTTACACTACAAAAAAAAATAACTACTCCACGGAATCTGTTAGTCAGGACATGCCACAAATAATACGAATGTAAATGTATGTATTAATTCATTTTGTATTGTTGTTTCCGTTGCTATAAAAACAGTAGAGGCATATTACTTACCGTTTCCTGACGTTATTGATATATACTGGGAGATTCAGTCATGGTGTAAGAAATGGTAACCGCAGGTAGAAACAAAAGCTTAAAATAGGCATCCGAAATTAAAAAATTCTAAAGTCAGCAAAAAGAAAACAGTAAAAATATTTTCAGAAGTGTTTTAAAACTCCTAAGTAAGGGCAGGTGGTAAACTGGCCCATCGAGACAGGTGTCCCCGGACCCCGGCGCGCAGTTGCCAGTTGCAACTTTGAACTTAACATCAACAAAAAAATCACACATTAATTGCGACATTAACATTATTTTATTAATAAATAATCACTATAAATTTGATCGATTTTCTCCGATCGAATATTGCTAAGAGTCCACAATCTCAAATCATGGGTTTCGTTCCATTTAATAAACATTTACATAAATTTATGGATAATAATTCTCGTGTATTTGTGTAAAATATGAAGCTTTTGGATATAACAAGTATAATTTACCGCAAACTATTTCAGACTATGATGATGCAGAATGACATGATCAAAAACAAATCTAGCTTGTATTACGTGTAAATAAATTATTTAAATTTCATGAATTGCATGCTAAAATTTGGTAAATACCATTTTGTCGAAATTATCTTCTAAATTATATGGAATTTATTCTACCCCACCCTCAAATTACAGTATCAAAACTAGGCTAAATTTGGCACAAATCACTGTTATTTTCCTTTCAGTTTGTGAAATACTGTTATGCTGTTATTCTTTATAATTTAAGGTAGGTAGGTAGGTATATAGGTATATATTTTTTTACTACTAACCTGAGAAATCACCATTATTTACCTCATTCCTGTAATGAGAAGTAATATTCTGAACTTTATACTTTGGCTGTGGTGGTGCAAAGTGCAGTTGCCAGAAGGCCGGTATGAACTGCTCACTATTTTGCCACAACTACCACAGAAACTGTCTGAACAATGTTCCCTTTATTGACGATGAGGATTGCGAAGGTCTCCTTACCGACGTTGATGGCACAGAGTCCCTTGACCCAAAACTAAATGATAAACCTCTCCCGGGACTATCTATGCGCAAAAATTAAAGATAAATTTAAATGTTTAGTTACGTTATAATATTAGGTAGGTACTAATTTTACTATTTTTTAGTAAAAACATTTTGCAAATTGTGGTGTTTTTATTAAACCCTTTCCCCGTTCCGAAAGCACTTAACTCTATCGTGTACTACCTATATATAGGGTGTTCCTAATCAACATGTAGATATCCCTAGCTAAATAATGATAATAAAAAATACACTTTACCTACTATATATAATACAATAGACATTTAAAAATTAGTTTCATTTTAGCAACTTGACAACTGAACTCCCAGGCTACTTGATATTTCGAAGTATTTGAAAAAAGCGAGAAATGACTAAAATAAACTAAAATATGGAAATATTTCAATGTTAGTAGTAAAAAAAATTATATATACACTTCGGTTGAGAAGGCCATTATTTACCTCGCATATTATCTCGATATATAATGGCTCATTTCTCAACCTAAGTGTATAAAATATACTATTATCAACTTCACTGACGTGAAAGTATTTTATATATAAATATGGTATTCTAATGCCTGTCATAGGGAGCGCAGAATGAATTTACTACGTTTGAAATTGAAATATAACAATATTGCTTGTCACCTATCCAATTTATATGCTCTCCACTCCTGATTGGTGATAAACGCAGGCAAAAATTGTAACCGTCGGCCATATATATTAATACTACTGTATACTACTGTATACTACTGTATACTACTGTATACTACTGTATACTGTATACTACTGTATACTCCCTTACTACCAATAGTACCTATTGCCTTGTATTACATTATTACCACTTTCTCCTCCCCAATAATTGCTGGCTATTAAAAATGATAACATATTTTTAACCGATGGACTTTTTTGTACTTTTTTCAATAGATGGCAATGAGTGAGTATTAACCTTCTACCTTTTTTGTAGTTAATTGCAACTCCAAAAATTTCATGAAATTTATGGTAAAAACATTGCACAGTCCTTTACAATGTTTTTCCACGGTACAATTTTAAATATTAGAAGTTGCTATGTATTTGATTTTAAACAATTTCCTTGCAAAAACATTGTAAAACCTTAGAATGTGTGGCTTTCTTACAACAGGTAATATTCGTTTGATCTAACATACACATGAAAACATTAAATGGCTGCAGTAAATTGTAAAACAAGACTTCTTTTAGTCCATAATAAGTATTCACTTTCCAATTATTGTAAACGTATCACGATACGTGACACGTCTCAATAAAACTTCGTGTAAGTACATTGTAAACGCCATTACCTTTAAAAACACTTTTTTTACATTCAAAAATATTGTAGGTAAGTAGCGTTACAATGTTTTAACAGTCGAACTCATGGAAACCCAAAATTGTAACCGTCTTTACAACGTAAATTATAAAAACTATTGGAATTGTAATAATTAACTTTACTATGTTTTTACCTCTGAAAACGTCAATTTTGTCAGATCCAATTGGAAACGCATCAAAAACTTTGGGGAAATAATGCGAAATTGAATAGTTTTTCATCCAAGAATATCCCGTAACTATGGACCCCAGACGTGCGAAAAAGGGCCCTAAATAGCCTAGGGCCCAGAGCCCGAAGTTTGGCTAAACCGGCGCTAGTCTCCAAAGCAACTTTGGACTAATATTTGGTATAAGAGGATAAAGACATCTTGTAGACGAACAATCGCTACGACTACGAAGTCTATACCTGATTGAAGAATAATTCGTATTAGCCCAGTCATTTTCGATCGAAAAAAATAAGCGTAAATAGAAATAATTCCAAGGCCAATGATAGATACGTCAATAACAATAATAATTCTCACCCTCTCAATACTCCAAACTATTTCTATTCCTTCCGTGGGATATAATAGCAGCGGCGCGTTACTTTTTTTTAAGCTGTTGTTGGTCTGTAGCCCTGTATCATCCTGCATTAAAGAATAATAATATCAAGATTCACCTAGTAAAAAAGTACAATTTGTGTTCACTTTTCACTATACTTTCACGACAGAACACACCACTTCTTAATGACGTAACTTTTTCATAGAAGTTGTTTGAAATGTTGTCCTCCTTTATTTTAGCTAATATATCGTGGATATTCTTTTTATTTCATTCGCAGCCAGTTCTACACGAACTCGTCGAGTTCCAGTCATTGTCCCCGGCCCGCTGGCTAAGGGCTTTCGAACCAGCAGCGCTCAAAAAGTTTCTAAGTATAAGCTCAATTTTGTCATATTTTTGGTGATTTTTTACATAAACTTCATAGGCGTGCTTTTGGTCGAAACCTACCGCCCTGCCAGTTAAAATTTATGTACTAATAAAAGTTACATCCTGTATATCATCGACCTCGGAATTATTTATATTTATTTATCCAAAGTGACTGGCCTATATGTAGGGATTTTAAGAGTATATTTGGGCTCGAAAGCAATTTCTGCTCTTCAGTGGTTGTTATATGACTGCCATAATGGTATTCTTACATCACATACTTACGTCAAATCATCATATAGTGTAGCGGATGGCGCCACCGTCGATCTTGTCAAAGGTATAAGATTCAATTTTGTGCGTAAAGTCCCTATCCAAACTAAATTAGGAGAATGTAATATATAATCTTTCGTTGCATATAGGTATTGGGGTTATATTGCATTGAGAATCTAAATAACCGATGGTTATTTTGACTGCAGCGCCATCTAGAGCTGCCCAAATTAATTGTGTGACAGTAGTAGCTCGAATAGTGCCCACGATCTCGACTATGACCACGTAACCCAAGGTGAACTAGCTGTAAAATTTTATTTCTTGTCCGATGCCCTTATTTATCGACCGACCAGGGCCGGGGCCGTTGGGCCGCGGCCCACCATCCCCTGATTTACTGCCGGTGGCTTTTTTCCCCTCCAGGCTCGTTATAAGTCCGCAGTAAATACTGGGCTTATCTTAGATACCGGCCTCCGGTTTCACTTTGGAGAATACCGCCGCCGCGTCGGCCTAATTTCGGAAGTTTTCAGACTTGTTTTAATTAAGTTTAATACAATTAAATAATCCAGGCTCTAGTGGATTACGAAACAAAGCAAAGTTGTTTAACCGATGCGATGTAACTCATGCCGATATGTTATCCTTTCTTGAAGATACTAGCAAAATAGCTCCTCTTCTGTAGATACTTACATTATAAGGGACATAATCATTTAAAAGAATTACACACAGATAGTTTGTGGCGGTGAGATAAATTTATTGTATGCCGTATCTGTTGGACTTGTTTGTACAGTTGTACACTTATCAAGCATACACAACCCCCTGTCGACCTAGAACTTGAACTCGTGTTTACAGTGTTGCAATATTCATGAAGGGAATTTAGTCTGCATGCCATGCCATCTACTGAACTCCTTTTCAAAGCCATTTGAATAATAAGATTTATATATGTCCAATTATATCAAGATACAATGACAACAAAGATGTAAGATTATAAGTGTAAATGTAAATACAAGAAAAAGTGATAATGGGCATAAGCACTCAAAGTTAGAAAACAAAAAAAAAATTAGTAATCGCATACACGTGTTTCATGCTATTTGGAAATCATCAGTACGGTGTAACATCAACCAAATCAAAAAGATAGGAATGATTTGGGAAACAACAACTGAAGTCCAGGCAGGAGCCAACAGCAGATTTGCAGCTTCGCATGCAGTCAGCACATCCCAATTCGGGGCTTGTACTAACATCGCCACGGAGGCTGCAAAAGCGACCTGCGTGAAAATATTCGTAGCCACGATACAATGACAACATAGATGTAAGATTATGAGTGTAAATGTAAATACAAGAAAGAGTGATAATGGGCATAAGCACTCAAAGTTAGAAAACAAAAACAAAAAAACTAGTAACCGCATACACGTGTTTCATGCAGCCTCCGTGGCGATATTAGTACAAGCCCCGAATTGGGGATGTGCTGACTGAAGCTGCAAATGTGCTGTTGGCTCCTGCCTGGACTTCATTTGTTGCTTCCCAAATCATTCCTATCTTTTTGATTTGGTTGATGTTACACCGTACTGATGATTGCCAAATAGCATGAAACACGTGTATGCGGTTACTAGTTTTTTTGTTTGTTTTCTAACATTGAGTGCTTATGCCCATTATCACTTTTTCTTGTATTTACATTTACACTCATAATCTTACATCTTTGTTGTCATTGTATCTTGGGCTATGAAGATTTCCACGCAGGTCACTTTAGCAGCCTCCGTGGCGATGTTAGTACAAGCCCCGAATTGGGGATGTGCTGACTGAAGCTGCAAATGTGCTGTTGGCTCCTGCCTGGACTTCATTTGTTGCTTCCCAAATCATTCCTATCTTTTTGATTTGGTTGATGTTACACCGTACTGATGATTGCCAAATAGCATGAAACACGTGTATGCGGTTACTAGTTTTTTTGTTTGTTTTCTAACATTGAGTGCTTATGCCCATTATCACTTTTTCTTGTATTTACATTTACACTCATAATCTTACATCTTTGTTGTCATTGTATCTTGGGCTATGAAGATTTCCACGCAGGTCGCTTTAGCAGCCTCCGTGGCGATGTTAGTACAAGCCCCGAATTGGGGATGTGCTGACTGAAGCTGCAAATGTGCTGTTGGCTCCTGCCTGGACTTCATTCGTTGCTTCCCAAACCATTCCTACCTTTTTGATTTGGTTGATGTTACACCGTACTGATGATTTCCAAGGCATTTGAGAGTATCAACTCATAATTGTCTTACATTTTAGTCGCGGTTTTACATTATTTGCAATGAAAAATTCCTGTAGTTTGATATGGACGATTATATCGAAATGACTTTTTTTTAAAACAAACTATAAGAAATACTCATATACGAATAAAATTTCGGTTAAAAGTTCGAATCATCTTATCGCCGTTCAGTATAAGATTATGTCCAATTTGCCAACTCAAGTTGTATAAAGTCACTTCAGAAACATTAGCCAAATTTAAGAAAATCGGTAAACCCATTCAAAAGTTATGACCTATAAAAGTTGAAATTAAGGAGGCCATACAAAACCTCTTAAATCAAGCTATCTCAATGAAAACTACCGTGGCCGTGGCCGGTATCTCGGAAATGAACACAGATATTATGTGGGCTGTTCAAAGGATTTTTATTTCGGGTATTATGGTCCTAGTGGATTTCTCAAGTTTACAAAAGAACGTGCCTTTTCACACTATTTTTTGTAAGTATATTATAAAGTATGCTGAAAATAGAGGACAAAACATTTTTTTTCGATTTTTTGCGACCGGAAAAGTGGCTCAAATTAAATATTAAGGTCAAATTTTCTAGAGGCAAGACGCCACGCCCCTAAAACGTCTATTGCTTCAATTTTGTTGTTGTCAACGTTCTGCTGTATTCGGTTGTCACGTTTTTAGTTTACAAATAAAATTCAAGAGGTCAAATCGGGATATACTCTCATTGATCCAAAATGTGGCGGGATGTTTATATTTGCATACATATTTTTCGCTAAATAAAAAATATATGGTACCCTAATGAAAAATCGGTCTCGTCTACATGAAAGTACCTATACTGAATATGTTCTAGGTATATATTTAGTCTTACAAATAACCAGGGACTCTTTAAAATAAGGGGACCCAGCATGTCACAGACTTTCACATAGGAAAAGTGAAGCCTTGAGGGGAAGTTTGTTTTCTGTATACTCCAAGGAGACCACATAAGTGGGCTGGTACAAAGTTATGTTATATGTCAGTGTATATATATATATATATATATATATATATATATATATATATATATATATATATATATATGCCATCAGGTTTTATGTGACATGCCAGTGCCATAGATTCCAAAGGAGGCAACATATTTCCCATCATAGTTCATAATTTTTAAGTTTTCTAACTTCCAGATAGTCAATTAAAGGTAATGCGGCCGCCTGTAGTAGTCCCAATAATTGCAACCAGATTTTTCTTGTCTCACCTTTAATAATCCTACAATTCCCATTACGTGGGCATTACAGTAGGTAGTTCGAAACAAATCGTATTTCGAAAATTTTAAATTATTAAGCAGGTAGCTTCAGTCAGGTCTTTTTTTAAACAGTTTTTATCTACAACTATAAGTTTATTTTACGTTTGTGAGGTACCTTGGGAGAGAAATAAAATTACAAAAATTTTATAATGAGCACCGAGAAAAACTACATGATAAGTACAAGACCTAATCTTATTAGTCCATCCTGAAATCTGTGAAAGTTCTTTGGGTAGATACATTCAACAAGGCAAGAAAGTTCAAGTATACGTACCTATTATACCTACATATTACAAATGGTTTGAGGAACCTGGTAACAAGGTGCAATAGCGACAAATTCTCAAATAAGAAAAATCGGCACTGACTTACCATACTTATATTACTTAAATTCCTGGAAATAATTGCAGGAAACCAATTTCAAATATAAAATAAATTTGATTCATTTGGCACTTGCCATATTCTGTGTTTGTTGACAGAACATTGTCAAGTCTAATTTTTAGAAACCATATGGAAACCATTATTAATTTTTACTAACAATCAAAGTACCTGTTATATTCATAGATTCTCCAATTAAATGGCATATACTTGGCATCATTGAGACCATTAGAATGAGGAAAGAAACGGCCTCACTTTGGAAAGTATAATGCTGGGTCCCCTTACTTTAAAGGGTCCCTGCAAATAACCAAACATTAACCTAGTGAAAAGTTCCCATTTTAAAATTAAGGTCTTAATATTGAATATAGGTAAAATGAAACGCTTCTAAAGTAGAAAATAATCACTTGCAAAATTTTTTGCTCATGGACAATTTTTTAGATATCTGTTACGTTCCTCATTATAATATATAACCTCATTTTGACGAATCCCGCTCAAGCTTTTCCCTCTAAATCTGAAATTTAAAGCAACACCACGCATATAGTGTATCTATTTTCTACATGTATAATATTTATTTTCAGAAGCACCCGGACTATAATTAAGGTCGAAGTTTGCAAAGTTATAATTTATTCTCTTAAATATAAAAAAGCCTTCTTTAATCAGACCATTAGACAAAGATAAAAGTTTGGTATATACGTATGAAAATAAAACATTATTTTTATTTGACATCCTATTGTAGATTTGACATTCTATCTACATATTTCGTTATATCTAAGTACGTGTATAAACTAAAGGAGATTATTCGTTGTGCGAAAATATTACGATTGAGCTTAACAACTACTAGTCAATTTTATTTTCTAAAATTTATTTGTGGCGCGAGCAGATCCATTTAATTTTTTATTGGGTTTAAAATAAAATAATAATGAATTACCTTTCTTAGATGTTTCTATACTGAAATCAGATAATATAGAAACTAGTGTCTATAGAAAACCAACACATACTAATAGATATCTCCATTTCAACTCCAATCACCATATTAGTGTTAAAAAAGGAGTAATTAAAAGTTTGTATGACAGGGCTAGAACGATTTGTTCTAATAACACAAAATTGGAGAAGAAAATTAAACATATAAAACATGTTCTTGAGAAGAATAGTTATCCTATTGAATTTGTTGAGCAAGTTTTTCAAGATTGCCAACAAAATAACAATGCTAATAGAATTAGAGAAATAAATCTGGTGAACCGACCAGTAAATTTAATAATTCCTTATATTCCTGGACTGTCAGATAAGCTAAAACGTATAGGCAATCGTTTTAATGTGAGAACAATATTTAAAACCAAAAATACATTAAGATCGATGCTAGTTAAAACAAAACCATTTAATGAGTTACAAAGTTCAAAAAATTGCATTTATAAAATTCCTTGTGAATGTGGAAAGTTCTATGTTGGGGAGACTTGTAGGCCATTTAACGTTCGTTTAAAAGAACATAAAAATTATATCAGGCAAAATCAAATTTCGAAGTCAAAAATATGTGAACATTCCTTTAATAACAATCATAGGATATTGTGGGATAGTTCCAAAACAATTCTAAAAGAAGAAGTAGGAAATAGACGAAAAATTAAAGAATCTGCATTTATTCTAGGAAATACGGGCAACTGTGTCGCTGAATGTTCAGTGGAATTCAGTAAAATATTATTGCCACTTATTCAAAGAGAAGTTAGTATAGATAATTAGATAAAACACTGCTAAATTTAAATTTGGCGCTGCTGTGTTTTTAGGGATGGAGAATGTCAATTTGGGTCGTTCTTTTACTCGTAATTTTTTTAGGTTATCTTTTTGGTCTTGGAGGTCCATCAATTTCTTGCATCTTTTCATTTTCCAACAAAAGTGCACTCTTGTTCTATAACGATAAAATCATCCGATTGCGTTGAAACGTGCCCCAAAACGCGAATCGATTCCGAACCAGTTCCGAACTAGTAACTGTCAACTGTCAACTCATTGATGAGTTGGAATTTTAGAATTTCTTTGAACCAGTCACATTGGCGGTTACTAGTTCGAAACTGGGATTGCTTCGCGAATATAGTATAATATAATATATTTTTCCACACGAAATATAAAAATTTGTATAGTTAAAACGAACCTTATTTTCAAGTAATATCACCACTTCTTTATTTTAAGGTAAACTATGCGGTAGTCAATATAAATGTACCTAAAGTTAGTTGATCGTACGTGTCGAGTAATGTTGAATTTTTTTTTTAGAAAAATGCGGTCAAGTATTACTGCAGACTTTATAGCGTCTCTTGTATGTTGCTACCAAATTCAGGGAGAGAAAATTATCTACAGAAAATTATCGAATAAATCTAGAACAAAATTCGGCGCCGAACTTGCTGAATTCAGCTACCTACGTGGATAATTTAATTTTCAGAGTGCGAGACGTTGGTATAAATTCCTGCAAGTTGTAAGTTTCGTAGCTATTTAATTTCGACCAAAACAGCCCTTCTGGGAGGGCTGCAATTCCTACGTAACCAACCCCTGAGGTGTTCAGACGATAACTTACACAATTAGGGACAGTTCGGAAATCAGGGGCGGCTCGAAGGATTTTGCCACCAAATATGCGAGAGAATCCATCAAGCCAATCACAAGTGCAGACGTTTTTGAATGGTCCAATCACATTGCATTGGTGAATTCCATCTCCATCACATCTTTTTGATGAAATTATGAACACGCTCAAACTTATGGGGAAGCAATTTTATCATCATCATACTTAGATAAAGAGAAAATCCAAATCGAATAATAAATTTCGATTTGGCTCTCATGGGTCTACCGCGCACTTATCATGTTTAAATTATAACGATTCTTATAGTAAACTTTTAACACCTTTATGGAGACAGGCCCTCATTAGTAGACTTCTTAAACCATTTTTTCTTTCCACAGTGATTGAAATAATTGGTATGCAATTTTTTTTTATGTCAGCCCTTTTAACTTCCAATAATTAAAATAATAAGAGTAATAATTATTATTAATTAATAATAATTAAAATAGTTTTTCAACAAAAGGGTATGCACTCTTGTCAGATACTGGTAAAGCTGGAAAATGGTTGTTTTTCATGGAGCTTTTTTCTACGGCTGTGCTTAAAAAAGTGCCTAAAGGTAAAGTAAGACTTTATCGCACTAGTGTGTAAAATAATCATGGACGCATAAACTGTCTGAACACTAGCCGGACTAGGAATAATTTAAAAAAATATTATTTTTTATTTGATATTATAATGTTTTAAAAATATACCCTTATAACTTTTCATTCCATGACTGCGTCGTGGAAAAATATTGTTTGAAGCACTTGCGTTCACGGGCGTAGCCAAGGGCGGGGGTTTCGGGGGTTCAAACCCCCCCCCCCCGAAATAAGCAAAATATTACCTAGATAGATAATATTACCTAATATTATCTATCCTTGTTAAGGATAGAGACGTGAATCATTATTACTGTCGAAAAATGGAGGGGAAAAAAAGGAAGGGTGGTAAACCTAAAGGTATGGACTACTGGAAAAAATGGTGTAGTCAAGGTCAAGGGGTTTCTAATAAAGAAACAAATTTGGATTTAGCTATCAAAGCTTCAGCTACCTTGCATGCTGATAAGAAGACTGCCTACCCCGAAATCTAGTTTGGAATGCCTAGATATGTGCGATAAAAACCTTTATCCTAATATTTACACATTACTACAAATCTTGGCTACCATTCCTGTATCCACTGCTACCCCAGAGAGGTCTTTCTCGAGCCTAAGGAGACTGAAAAACTATTTACGAAACACTACAAGTGAAAACAGACTTAATGGTTTGGCTCTAATGAACATTCACTATGGAACGGAAATTCATGCAGATGAAGTAGTAGATATATTTAAAAGAAAAAGCCGAAGATTTCTTCTTTAATGGTTTTAGATTTAGCGCAGAGGAACGAAATTAATTTATCCATTTCATTTAAAGTTAAGAACTTTATAAATATATGTCGTAGTTTTTCGGATGGATATATAGATATTACATTTCATATAAGTATATTTTTGTTGTTTTATTTACTTCTCAAACTAAACCCCCCCCCCAAAACTAAATCCTGGCTACGCCCGTGCTTGCGTTAACGGGTAAACGTGCACGTGCGGTATTTTCAACTCGATTAACTTGTTCAAAAAAATACCTACTTAAGCCAAAAAACAACTAGTATTTTACGCAATCCTTAAATAAATTACTATTTTTTACAATTTACTTCTCTTTGCGTCTTTATTAATGCACGCCTATGAACTGTATCCAGCAGCTTTCAATATACGAGTCTTTATATCTGCAATTTCCAGGCCAAGTTATATAGAATAGGGAATACTCCCTTTGGGAGTACCTAATACAGTGTAGATAGAAATTGTGGAATATTGCTTATATTTCTTAAAATATTCCTCATATCAAAAACGTGTTTTAATAAAAGTGTTAGGGGAAATTATTTCCTGTTTAGTGATATCCAGCAATCTTTCGTAGCACAAAAAATGTGGTTGTCATGGTAACCGACTTATTTTTTTTAAATGGCACCATATATGTTTTTTGGTGAAAATTAATACATTGGAACTTTCTGAATACAATACAATACAATTTTAATGGGGTCGCATAAGAAAAAAAATACAAAAAAAAACAAGTTTTCTATTAGGCTATTGACCATGTTTATCAAAATAATTATTAACATCAAGTTAGCCATGCCAAAATCAGAACAATGCGGAACTGTCATTAGCTGTCAGTTGCTTGTAATTAAGTGCATTGCAAAGTATTTTTTTACTCAATTTTCTGTGTACTTATGTACTTAGTAAGTAATAATAGCGCTTGAATTAAGTGAAACGGAAAGAATACAGGTTAACATAGTCTCAACTGGCGAATATTTCGAAATAAGTCACACTCTATTTCTAAAACGAATCGTTTGCGGACCCAAGTGCGGATGTTGTTCCACGCTATAAGGACCCACCACCCTTGTAAAATCATTATTTCTTTTTCAATTTTAATAAAATAACTGTTGTTAGGTAAGTATTCAAGTAATCAAGTAATCTACTCTCACTTTTATGAGCTCAAATTTAAAAAAGTACTATTAATTATTAGAGGTTAAAAAAACCGGGTTCTGATTCTTGTTTAGAATTACTTATAACATATCTGTACCAATTTTATTGTTCCAAAATCAGAAAGAAAATGTATTATTTTTTAAATTAGGATTTTTTTTATTGCTTTTTAACATTACAACACAAATTTTGTAAGCAATATTTTTATTTTATCTTATTTCTTTTTATTATAAAATAATAAAAATGTAAAAAAGTTTAATTGCAATAATGTAATTATTACAATTACCCATTAATATTTCTAAACTAAAAGTATAATAATAATACTTTTTTTGTATTTTAGAACAATGAAAGTTGGTCTAGATAAGTTTTGAATCCATATAGAGTTTTTTTCCTAAAACAATCCCTAATAGCAGGTAATTAGTAAAAGTAATAGTACCTATTTAGTAATAGTAATAGGATTAGTAGCCTATAGTCGACTTTGTGGATGCATTTACTGACAGTCTCGAATTTAGTAAGTCTTAAGTGACACGGTAAACAACTCTAGTGACCCCGCGAGTGTGCCTTCTATATGGGCCATAAAAACCAGACAGAAAAATGTATCTGGTTTTAAAGATTTACGTTTTCTTAAAAAGAAAGTCTTAAATCGCCAAGTAATGGGTTGGTTGATAGGGTGGTACAGAGAGGTTTTGAGTGATCCTAAAGAAGAATCCATATTCAGTTTTTCATGCGCATGCGCAGTTTAGTTTGATATTCTAAACGTATCATAATAATATTACCAAATAAGTCCTCTATATCATGTCTTGCAATTGTTGATAATCCACTTAATGACGCAATTTTAATTAAAAACTATAAACTCTAGTCAAGGCCTCGCCGACACGTCACTGGCGGCGATAAGGCGCCCGCAGAGCCCGCCGTACGGGGGGGGGCAGCTCCAGAAGGGGCCCCTAAAAACTGATCTATCCACTAATATTAATTTTTGCAAAATATTAACGCTATTAGGCTAAAAATCGACTTAAAAGATTTCTATTTCAGGAAACAATTAGCAGATTGTGAGTAAATTATTGAAACACTCCGAAAAACACAACAAAATGCAATTTTGCTGTCAAATTTTGCGCGTTTATTTGATGTTTTTTAGATTATCTTTTAATCCGGTATGGAGGTAATTATTACGAAAAATATTCACTTATATTTTTGAGTAGTTTTGTATCCTCTGTTAGTGCGAATTAAGATTTGTGCTTTTTTGTATTAACCTATTTTTTCAAGGTTTAACCTATTTTTCATGTTTTTTTATCTTCCCTGCATATTTTGACCAATTTTTAGGGCTTTTGCCGGCCGGTTGTGTGTTTATAGCAGATAGCGTCAATTCTCTTACATCTTTATTTAGATAAATTTTTCTGAAATTAATTTATACTTCATACAACACTGGTAAAAGAGCTATTTTTAAAAGCAAATTTTGGATTTATATTTTTGACCAAATTACGGGCCGTTTTGAAATTATAGGAGGTTTAGTATGCCGCCCGTCCCTGCATTGGTAGCTTTGTTTTAGCTTAAAAATTTGCGTATTATTAGGACAAATAGCGGAATTTTGAATTTGTATAGAACAAATACATTAATTCTGCGACGTTAGGTGATGTTTGTTTACTAGCACCAGACAGATTTTAGCAATGGTAAGATTTTATATTTAAGGCAATTAGTAGATAAGGGTAGGTATCTGTATTATTTGTAGTGGCAAAATAAAGCTTGGCAGAATATTGCTAATTAAAAAAAAAACGCTTTCTCTTTTATCATGCTTAATAAATATTTTCTTTGGAAAATATTTTGTAATATAAATATCAAAATAAATATATTATTATGTAATATTAAATCATGTCCCATTTATAAAATAAGATGAGAGACATTGACGTTAGACATGTCCAGTTTTTGTTAAGCTATGCCATAATACCGGCTATAATACAGAATATTTCCCAGGTAGGTAGAAAAACTTAAAATAAAATCAATATCCGAGCTTTTCTCATAAAATCTATTCAGGGTGTAAAAATTTTCTAAAAAAATCGCCTTTTCCCAAAACTTTTTTGATCTTATTTCGAGTTAAAATTAGTTGTGTTGTCTTCAAACCTCCAAAATTTTGTTTCTAATTGAATGGAGAACAAGATCTTGATCTTTTCTCCACCCTTTTTTAAATACCTGACATTTTTTGTAAGTGCGCGATGAAATAAATTTAAAAAATCTAATTTCCCACGTAACTGCGATAGATAAAAAGAAGTCAAGAGACACTTTTTGTCCGGAAACAAATGCTCCATTCAAAACTGCTACCCACTTTAATTTTCGTACAGTGCAGTATTAACTTTTTTTCTTGAATTTTTCTTCAGATTTACCCATACCTCCGCCACTGGTTCAATCTAGAGCTTGGAAGTAACACATTTAAATGGGCCCTAGCCAAGTATAATGTGTACCAAATTTGGTTAAAAAAGCTCAACAAATAAAGAAGTTATTGGAAAACGATGATTTTTTTAGCGAATTTTAACACCCCGTATATCGAAAACTAAGAATTTTTGAACACGTTTAAATGAACTTTTTTCTTAGAATTTAACTTAAGTTGCACCCTGTATATCCAGTTTTTTTCTTATAATTTAGCATCTGAGACAAAATATAGGTATTTCCAGATTTTATTACCACATATTGTATGCATGACCTGTCAAAATCTGGCGGGGGGGGGGGGGGGGGCGAATCCTTATCGCCGCCACTGCGACACGTCACTGGATACTGGAGATGTCCGACTTGTAGCGCCTGATTGCGCAGGGACGTCCCTGTCGCACGGCCAAACGCCCAACGTAATGAGCCCTATTCAATTATCCACCTGGTGACGGTCTGTGGAGCACAGAAGGACACCTTGCACCTGGGGCCTGTCAGGGTTTGTTCTGCTGGCCGCATTCATTAGTAATACCGTTAAGTGGCTTCACGGACACTCGGGACTCCTATTAAAGCAATAAAATTCAGACACTAATATTCGCCATATTACAGTGTCTGGCAGAAAGTACGCACCATATGAGATTTTACATTTATCAAAAAAAAATTATTCTTGATAATAGTTTGGGCATTCCTACAAACTCAAAACACAGTTTTCAAAATGTTAATATCTCATTTAATATATGGTTCGAAAATATGTAATGAATGAATGAAGTTCTTTAGAATTAAAATTAAAAGATATGCATATGCCCAACAATGAAGTTTCAAATTTCTAATCCATAAAACACCTTTTCGGCATTTTTCTATGATTTACCCCGTACAGAAAATAAAACTACTTTATTTTATATGCCAGTCCCGTTTCAGAGAGGATTTATTATTTATAAACGTGAGTATCATAAAAATTGATTTGTTTGAACAGTAGTTATGGCTCCTGGAAAATAAAAAACGAAAAGATACTATTTTTTTGGTGGAAACTTTCTGCCGGTACAAGTAACAATCTAAGAGGTTTTACTATATAGACACTACCCAAGAATAAAATTACTCACTTTGTTGAATGCTCATTTTGAACACCCGTTTAACAAAAAAAAGTGTAACAAAGTCTGCCAATAAAAATAAAGATTTTGCAGGACTGTCGTGGACACACTACCTATATAGTCTTTAAAACACAATTATTCGAATCAACTGAATGCTTATGCGGAAAATGTTATCAGTTAGACCATCAAAAATAAAAATACCGTGCTTCCTTTTTGGAATTATTCTTTTTTTTTTTTCAAGCTCACACGACCAATATTCCCTTCATGACGAAGAATCAGCTGACATGAAATAATGTAAAAAAAAATTCAACACTCTCCCTCAAGCTCTCTCCCTGCTGGCTACGTTTACTTTTCTTATGAGCCGAAGCTTACCTATCTGGGTTCTTATACCTTACCTTTTTGTAAATTCCAATAATGCAAGAAGCTATTTGGAAAGGTTTTATGAAACTTTTTAGAAACAAAACAATATTACTCAAAATCCGTTGTCCAACGAATACATTTGAGTGTTAAAATAGTGATTTTATTTGTCATCAAAATCTAATTTTAAATTAGGACTCTCTATATAAAGAGAAGGCGTCCTCCTCTGCGAGATTTCGTTTTTATACGTTCGCGATAACAAATTTCTATCGAGTTTACACCAAGACTTTATAAACTCACTGTACCCTAATTAAGATACTTATCTAGCGAAAGCGGGACCGTGAACGTCTCCTCGCAGATTTGTTCTTATTTGGTATAGGGCTTAATCGGGCTGCTTAGTTTGTTTCGTTCGATGGGAAAAGCGGATAAGGGCCTGAAGGGCCCGGGCACCATCATCTGTATGCAAAGGGCGGGATTGAACGAATTCAGACGGAAATTACCCGAAAGGCGGCCGGCTGATGTGCTCCCAATTTTCAGCGGCCCTTCTCAGCATCTGTTGCTCACCGACGCCCGCACCCTCGCGACTGATGTTTATGGATGGGTGTACAAATTGGGGCAAATCAAAAGAGACGATGAGAATTGATTAAGAAGTCTTCTTTCTACTACCCCCTTTTTAATTTACAGGCTTATTTTCGGTTAGTGACACAATAAAATTCGATTTTTTTTTCGAAGCAATACCGTGAATCAGTGGCGTATTCAGAGCCCAGAGCTGTCCAGATAAACGAGATTTGTAATATCAAAATTAATAATACCAAAAATTATATACTCCTGGCCTAATCTCAAAATGCAGTGAACATCAAACATCTACAATTTGATATTTGTTTCATCTTGTCTTCCCGAAATTAAAACCTGTGCAGTAGGTTTGAGAACGCGCCGCCGTATATTATGCACACACTCCGTCGGTCGCAGCGCGTAACCATAAATTAGACAAAACAACCTACTAAACATATTTTGCACAATTACCTACAGTGTGCCAGAAAGAACATTTTCAAAACTCAAAATTTTAAAAATTTATATTAGAAACAATATTAGCGAAAACCAACTGAATGTGTTAACACTCCTTTATGTGTACCCTGAAATACCCATATCTCCAGAGGAGATATTTGACGAGCTCAAGACCAAAAAAAGAATACTTGATTTTGTGATATAGATTTTACTGGTTCGAAGAAGAATTATTTTTATGTTATACAGGGTGTCCGGTAATAACTTAAAAAAATATAAAGAAAAATGGAAAATATGACGAAAAGTTCATATGAACATAGGACCGCAGATGTTTGGTTTTCGAGATGCAGGGTGTTGAAATTGAAATTTTATTAACTTTTTGTGACGACAAAATTGTCTTGCAAAAAAAACAACAAGAAATTAATTAAACTGTCAAAAAATAAATGTGCGTGTTTATTTAAATTTTATGTTGAATTTAATTGCATACGAGTGTCGATATGCACCTGAATCGATGCAGAAATTTGGAAATTTCTCGAAAACGGTCACCTTTGGCGTTATTCACCAAGTATACCTTTTTTGCTTAGAAAAAGTTTGGGAAGAGGATACATTCACAAAATGTCGTAAAAGTTTACTGCCAAAAAAGTTAGGGCAAATTAAATTAAATAATGATAGCGTACGCAGCGCCTTCTACGGATTGCATCAAAAATAATACAAAATTATGACTTCTCTTCCCAAAAAAACCACGGCTACCAAATTTTGCAAGAAAATTTTGTTGTCTCAAAAAGGTACTTAAAAAAATCGAAAATAAAATTTGTTCATATGAACTTTTCGTCATATTTTCCATTATTTTTTTAAATTTTTCAAGTTGGTGCATTTATTTCCGGACACCATGTATTTATTTATTTTATAAAATGCATGTTTTTATTCTGTTTTTATTCATTAAAATTATCGACAGAGTTTTGTTATTTATAACTGATTGCCCCTCCCCCAGACGTTAATCCTGGATACGCCACTGCGCCACATTTTGTCCAGTGCTCTTGGCCAACAGCGGTGTTTTTCTATAAAAACATGTGCATGCGGTCTGCCTCGACCACGAATCGGACTAAAGTTTATCGACGACAGAAAAACGTAGTCCAAATAGTTCGCGACACTGCGAACGTCGCCACCGTGATGTACTTTTTAAGGAGGCCTTGGACCAACAAATTTTACATCAAACACCCTCGTAAAATCTGACAAAAATTACCTAAAGTCTATCCAAGTTACAGCGGCAGTAGATATAAACAAAGTCACATGACCGCATTGCGATCGATTACCAGGGTCTGACTAATATGAGATTCCCAGTGGCTTGTAATTCTGAAAATACCTTTCGTGGATGTTTATAAATTTCCTTAAATTAAGTAGCAAAATAAATTTACAGAATAATATACTGCTCGCGATCCGATCTAAAATATGCAGGAGACTCGACTGAGGGAAGAGTCGGCCCTGCATTCTGCTCGCCGCGTAAACACTTGACATTTTATGACGGCCAGACCAATAAGAGAATAAGTCACGTGGTGGCCAATGTTTTGATCCACTGCCTCTGTAACTTGGATAGACTTTAGGCGCGTTAATTTTTTAGATCTACTTCCGGAACACTCTGTATAATAATATAGTTTAATAAATTGCAGTGAAACTTATTCTCCTGTACCTACCTACATGTCCGGTGTGTTTAAACTCAACAAATTACTTTAATTTATTCACCCCTCTAACAATTAGTTTCTTAATTCTGTGCTAATAAATCATGCGATTTTTATTTTTCTGGTGATTTATGGTTTCGAGTGGTGCCGAGGTAATGTGAATTATATTAAATATATGCGGGGCCGTGTTACTTTGTTCTAGCACACATTAAAGCAAAACACTATTCCGCCGTATAATCATGGAGCGCGTACAAGCCCTCAAGGTACGAGTATTTTCCATTTCTGGCCTGGAATTACAAAAGGGCCACCATTAAATGTGCGTAAATATTTATCAAGTCGTGCATATGTAGCTGCAGGGACGGACTTGACCCCAAACGGCCACGGCATTTGCTCATTTCTACCAAATAAATGCAAGCTATTTAACTTAAACGTTTACCCTATATACTCCCGGTTAATAGGTGTTTATTTATGTTTTTTAATTACATTTTTCATTATCCAATCTGCACGCGAAGTAAAATCTACATTAATATCCATTGGGGTAACGATACAACAAGATATAGGTATGTTATTCCGCTTTTATTTAACAGGTTGGTAGATGTCACATTGATAGGTATGTTCACTAATTTCCAATTATAATTAAAATCGATAGATCTAAGTCTATAGAAACAGCAGTATTTAAGCGAAAAAGATGTAGATACTTTGTAGACGTCGTCTCTAGGCTAGGAGAAAAAAATATATCTAGACCTAAAAAAGTTATGACGTTTTAAATCACGCGAAATGTAGTAGGTGGCGCCCCCTTTAAGGTTTCGTGAAAATCTTTCAGTTCATTCAAAAAATATATAATAAAATTTAAATTTTGACACACTGTATTCATTCCTACATCCATGCCTTTTTGGCCCCACCTTTATAAAACACCCTGTATATCGTCGACAATACCTAATACACGCAACATGCCTTAAACTATTTTGGAAGCTGTAAAACTGAATTTAACACAAGGAGTCTCATGTTTAATAGAATTACTCTGAACAAATATAAGCCTTGAAACTATAAACATTAACTTTGCTGTTAGTCAAAATTAGATTAACGTGGGTGTAAATAAAAAATATACATAGTTACATTTATTCTATTTTCACTATTTGTGTTATGTTGAAGCGGATAACCATTAAAACACAAGTAGAAATATGAAGGCAAGTAATTTTACAAAATAGTATATTTCCTAACAAGTGCGGAAAGTGCCACTTTTCCGCACGCGATTGCAGTTGGCTGAACGACGCGTAGCGAACTATTTTTTCTACAAACGTGCGGAACAGTAAGGCACTTTTCCGCACGCATTTACTTTTCCGCTTGCATTTTAGTTTAGAAAGCGTCACTTTTCCTCACTAGTGCGGAAAAGTGACACTTTCTAAACTAAAATGCGTGCGGAAAAGTGTACTTTTCCGCACGCTTGTAGAAAAATATTATTGTGGCGGTCTTTGTCGACGAACCAAGCGAAAATTTCCTGCGGCCAGATCTGGCCTGGAAAATACCAAATACCTTCCAGATATCGCATCCACAAATCGGAAACTCGGTGCACTCACGCACGTATGTGCCTTTTGAATTAATGTTATAATTTCCAGATAAAAGATCGTAATCTGCGTACGAAACCACGGGGTAAACCCTTTAGAAATATATCGTAGAGTTCTCATTACAATAGCAAATGAGACCGATGTAGGTTAAGCCGTAGGTCGTAGCAGCGTTTGATGTTGGTTACTTGGAACGCAGTATGGGGTGCATGGAAGTAAACCTATAATAATCAAGGTTAAAATATTGCCTACCCTCCCTAATAGACGCAAGGTTGGATTAATAATCTCACAATTTGAATACTTCACAATACCCTTGTTCTACTCCATAATATAAAGGTTCTCCATAAACAGTTGGATAAGGCTTTATATTATTATGGGCAGAATTGCAGAGAAAATGCACAAAAATGTGCTCATTTTCAAACGGAAACTAAAAAATATGTTTAGCCTTTCACAATACTTTGGAAACAATTTGTCTGGTTTTATACAATTACGTTGTTATGTATTTTGTTATCAATTGCTTGAAACCATTAGCACATATTAATAAATCATGTTATAATATCTGTATTTTTGTGATCCAGGATAGAATAAAAAATATTATTTTAGAAAGGAAATTAAGGAAACAGACCTCAGTCCCACAATTTCTTTTTAATTCAAAAAGCTACCGGTTTCGTAACTCCCAAAGTTACATCATCAGGCTAAAGAAATATCATCTTGATGATATTTCTTTAGCCTGATGATATTTCTTTAGCCTGATGATGTAACTTTGGGAGTTACGAAATCGGTAGCTTTTTGAATTAAAAAGAAATTGTGGGACTGAGGTCTGTTTCCTTAATTTCCTTTCTAAAATATGAATAACCCACATGGGGTCCCCCTTCAATTAAATAAAAAATATTAGCATAAGTAATCATAACTTCCAGTTTTGGGGTTCCAGTTAATTTTGTTTTTTTTTTTTTGGTGAACGTCATTTAACGCTAATCTTGAGAAAAGTCTTGTGTCTCTATTATATATAGTAAACCCATACTTAAAATAGTTGTTGATTATAATAATTTCAATACGAGTATTTTAAGGATAGTTTTTTGTAAATGACTAGGTAACACAATTTTATTTTGTTCACTCAAGGATAAAATATTATTATAAAATTTTAATACCTACTCAACAAATGGAGCCAAATTTCGAAAAAAAAGGGTTTTCTGGAGTGCCCTGCAGACCCGCAAGCCATTTTGCCAGTTTTCTCAACTTCGGGGCTTGCCTAAAGTCGGCTGTGGCTGGGAATTATTTTCTATGCCTACACCAATGTTAGAGCTCGTCAGTTTATACTTTCCCAAAAAATTTCTAGTAAATAAAAGTAAGTTTTCTCCAAATCTCCAGATTTTCTATCAACCGAAATTTTAAAACTAGCTTAAACAAAGTTTACCTTATGCTACACTGGAGAGTCGAGACTTAAAATTAGAAATAAAACCGCCGCGCTAGTATGAAATATGGGCAATATTAAGCCCATATAATGAGAAAACAAGATAAAAATTGCTATTAATATTTCCACACTGCCGGCTGAAGGCAAATAATTTCACAGTTAATTTAATTCTTTATCCTTCGTTTTGTCCCTTTATTCGTCGGCCAAGAGGTGAACAAACTAGAGGGTTATTCAATTATTTGTTAATATTATGATTTTATATATCAAAAGACAATGTAAATTGATTAGAATTAGTTTCAAGAGAATCATCTCGATGACGGATAATGCCACATTTCTAAATGCCTATTTGAAATTATAAAAAAACGACCATTCAAAATTTTAAGTAGAGCCTTTCTAAAGTTGTACCGATTATATAATTTGTATTTTTTAAATTAAGGTAGTTTCTTATCAATAAAATAAGTACGGAAATCGATCTTCAGAAACGAATACAGATATTTCTAGAACTCATACTTCCCTAATCAATAACCTTGTCCATGTATTGAAACTTGAAACAATAATATCTGAATATTCGTGAAAAAATTCTTGTCTCCGATTTGGAAATTTCAACTTGGTCTTCCAGCTTCAGAGCAACGGTAGCTACGGTCGTAACTCAAGAATAATTGAGTTTGTTTGAAATTTGGTTTATACTCTGACTCTTGTATGCTGCTTCCATCTGATATTGGCCAATATTACGCCTATAACTTAAAAGGGCGCATTTATATTCTACCTCACACACATTTGCTTTGCCCAGTCGGCATTGCTTGCTTTGTTTCGTTAGTTCGTTTTTATGATTTTGGAAGTATCATAGACCACTGATTACGATGCAAACAGATACTATTTTGTTTTGTCTAGCAGGGTTTCTCTTGTTTTCAACTAACCGTGTACATAGATCACGCCGATCACGCTGTATCCAGTGTTGTTTTCTGCTGACTCTTTAACGCAAATGGAAATATACTCGAGAACTCTGTAACTGAAGCTACGAACCGCAAATTGTTCTGTTAGTATCTGGATCACCGCGTATATTTTCTTTTTTGATCCATAATGAGTCGTAAATTGTCGGGGTGGACGGATCAAAAGGCGGCGGAAAATGGGGAAAACATGAAAACAAACAAGGCGGAATGGATGGAAAAAAGCAGAAGGCTGGGGGAAGGGGGGCGAGACGTGTGCGTTGGGGTGGAAACGTAATAATAAACATGGGGGATGAAAGAGCCCTCCCTGAGTGGTTTTGGGGAGTTTTTTTCATAATTCGTCTGGTGTCCCACATAGATCTCCAAATTATAAACCTGGTTTCTATTAATTGTCATTTTAATGATTTGTTATTAATGATTATTTTATTTCCTCGTGTGTGAAAAAGCACTAAAGTAAATTCAATTTCCAGATGCGGCGAATGTAAACAAACACACGGTGGTAGGCGTGGAAATCCTAGATGAACAGGGCCGCATTAAGAACCACACCGGATGACTTTGCATACATATAATTTATGGCACGTTATATTTATATAGAAACAACAAGGAATAAAACATAACCAACCTAATAAACATTAATTATGTATAATATTAAGAAAGACGATAACATCCTCAATAACCAACAGAAGGTAATATTTTTAAAACACAAGTCACGATGATTGATGTTTGGACGTGTGGATCCAGACCTGTTAAAAACGATTTGCTCCTCACAGCGTTTCGTTCGAGCCGACTAGCCAATAGCAACTCTAGCACTGGCCGATGACGTGCATAACAATGTACTTAAAGCAGAAATGTGGCGGATACATTGTACACCTTTCCGCACTTGTTAAATAACCATATTCTATTGACAAAAAAAACAAAAAAAAATGGATCAGGTGATCGGCTGAATTGAAGTCTCAAACTAACGTTATTGCGCTCTTGGAGTATCACTTCATAGCACACAAACTATATACAAGTTAGATAATATTCTGTACAGTACTAACACCACCAATTTAATATTTATTGTCCAATATGTATGTGGTTATAACCTATAAAAAGCTTCCCGACAAAACTAATATCGGATCACAATAGCTGATCTCACGAAAGAGCAGGTTCAACAACGATGAACCGAGACGCTAATTTTAGGGGTGGAGAGGGAGTGATCCCTGTCAATCGAGGTAGTGATACTGATCGGAGTTGGATCGATCCAGGTCATTTCTTTATTGTGAAGCGAATACGGCCATTATAATCGTTATATAAACAGGACGTTTCTAAATTGTCTTCATGCGCGTTTATCATAAATCCATCAGATGTTTTTTACTTGCCGTTTTCTTCTCTCCCTGCAACACCGCTGAAACCGATGACCACTATTATGAGTTGATATTTGCGAACAATGTTTTTGAGGTTACAACGTAAAAAATTTTTTGTTAATTTTTCAGTATTATGCTTATAAGTGGCTTATATATAAGTGGCTCACACAAAATATATCGGCTATTTTTTTGACAGAAAAAACCAGTGGCGGGTGAGATCCATATAGCTCTTCCGGGCGGCCTTTTGTCATAATAAAGTTGCTGTCCATGATCACCTACAAAACCTAAGGTCAAAAATTAAAAAAAATTAAAAAAATTAACTGCTGTAACTTTTTATTTCTAGAGGTACCCGAAAATGTTTAACATGAAAATTGTTTGCAAGAACTGTCAGAATCCATAAAATGTGTTACCAGTTTTGAAATATTAGATATATGAATTTTGGCTCTCTTGGAATCAAAAATCAAATAATTTACCTGGAAAAAAATTTAATGACGCAATTTTGCCATTGTTCTGTATTTGCTATAAAAATTTGATATAAAATATTGGAAAAAAATGATCGATTATGACGTTAAATTAAAGTAGACATAGTAGGCTTCCAAATTTGAAAATAAAGTGCTTTACATGCACTTAATCGAATGTCGAATAGCTAATCCAGAATTGCTATTACAAATAATAAAAAAATGCGTAACTCGTAGACATTGTTATGAAAATGGATTAGAATACTTATTATTTTCAATTTAACATAGCACTTAACAGGTAATTCCATAACCGTTATCTTAACAATGAAAATAATAAAATATTGTAGTATTAAAATAATAAATGCTCGGTAAGCTCGTTAGTTACACCCAGTTTTCACAACAAACAGCTCTACATTCTTCAACATTTCATATTTTCAGCATTTTCAGTATTTCAGCTGGTGCATACTTCAAGTATAATACTCATTTCAGTGGCGCAACGAGGGGGGGCTGCCGGGCTTCAGCCCTCCGAGCTCATATACCAACCAAGCGAAAAAGCGCTAAACAATGCTATCTAGATAAAAACAAGACCGAATGATTTGTATTTTGTTTAACCTGCATTTTTTAAGTTTATGTTATGATTTATCAAATTTACGATATTGAGGATATCGGATATCGGTGGTACACATTAATAGTTGACATTTAATGAAAGATTAGTTGTCTGGCCGGCAGTCGAGTCGGCACAAAACAGAAACACAAGTCACACGAACACGCGCTTCGCGCCGCGGGCTTTAAAACCTGACGAAACCCGCGCCAAACTTAAAACTAATCTGACCTGAATTATATGCGCCTGGTCTTCTGTTTCCTACTGTCCTTCATATACGGCAGGGGCTGTAGATAAGGGGGGGGGGGGTTGAGTGTTCAAACCCTTCCCATTGAGAAAAAAAGAAGAGAAAACATATCATGGTGATGTAACTTCAATTTTCTACGCCTGTCTGTCCTTAAAATTTCTAAAAAATTTCGCATGCGGCGCATTTTAATAAGCAAACACCTCATTTTAATTGCTGCTTTTAAAAATCAATAATCAATTATGAATCCCCAAGGAAATAAATTTTTATAGGAAGATACCTACCTATCTAAATATTTTACATTTGGCCCTTTGAGAGGACATGTTAATTCATAGGATGTGGCAATAAATTTATAGGCACTAACTTATATTTTTACTTCCACATCTCTGAAGGAATTCTCTCGGGCTTTTATGTAAAAGAAAAAAAAGAGTACCTAGGTTCTCACAGTTACTCCATAGTTAAATTATTGTTATTATTATGGTTCGACAGTTAACAAAGAAAAAACTACAATCAGTTGCTAATATTAGGTTACTTCAATTGTTTTTAGTTCATTAAAAATGTTTGACCTTGAAAATTTTTTATTTGCCTCAGCCAGAGGCCTCGGCAACTAAATTCCACATGAGTTATAAAAAGTTGAACTTCAGTGCCTTGGTACATAAATAACTATTAATTTTCGAACCCAAGAGAGTCATCATTTTACGGTGATCCATAGAACAAAATTAATGCCATACAGAAATTTCGGTATATTTAAAAACAATTTTCTTATTAAACTTTTTCTCATATATTATGTATAAAAAAATAAAAAAGTTACAGTAGTTTAAAAATTTCGAAATTTTCCATGGCCACCTACGAAAACTATGACCAAAAATCGGAAAAATTTGAAAAGTTTGAAAGTTGGTGAACCGGGATTTTTTGTGGACGGTTTCAACAATGCTTCTGCCTATCTATGTATAATTAAATCTATGCTACCAACCCAGTATTCAGAATTCTCGACAGTCCGACTTCTCGACAGGCTATCTTCCCAACATGCCACACGATATTCGTAGCTGGTCCACACCGAAATCCCAGCAGTCCGCCTCTCGGTTATTTTTTAATATCAAGGTAAGTTATTACCCCACTACAAAGTTATTTGATACGTTAATAGGTTTAAATTCACCAGTTTCACAGCGACGTTAATTCCATCGATCGTCGGCGGCATGTGAAGACGTTTATGTCAAGCTTCCCGCACGCATAAAGCGATTTCTGACCAGAATCACGCAATTTGTAATTCATGTGTTCGAGCGTATTCATTCACGTGCTGACTCTACATTGTCTTTCTATGACCAACGTATAATTCAATCTGAAAATATCATTCTTTCCAAAACTCTTGTACCTACTTGTGTCGCGAGCTATTGTAGTACTAAAAGTCTGCCTTCCGGGGCGCGCCGATTGGTGTGCTTATCTGTGATAAGTGTATCTAGGTATGAGGTCCGCTAGCCACACAAATTAGTATGAGAGGTCAACTTTCAACGAAGCCTAAATCCCACCTTCGATATATGACACCGTTGTGTTGCACAAATGGTCTGTACCGAGATTTATACCTAATGTTTCTTCTTTTTGCGCCAACATTATCGTATGGCGAAGGTAGAGAACTGGGCCGGGTGAGACCTGATAGGTATACTTGGATTTAGAAGTATCGGTATGTATGATGATCCTTCTTTTTGCGGCGCTATTATGACGTAGAGGTACTCGTATATCCGAAACGTCAAAATCTGCTCGTGAGCTTATCTTGTTATGTCATAGTATCATGGGTGGGCCTATCGAGAAGTGAGCCTGGTGAGAACCGGGAGTGTTGGGATATAGGTGAGTTTTTTTCGATGCCCACTATGGGGATCTCGGAAACTAGCAGAGCTAGAACAAAGGTTAAATGGGGAAAGAATTGTAGTTTTGAATGCTCAATCTAATGCCCCTTTTGGATTTTTAAAAAAGTTCATGGCTCACTAGATATTTTGAAAAGAGTGTTTTTTTGCTATTTCATCAAATCTCTGTAGCTCCGTTATTTCTGATTATACAGAAAAAACTGTAGAGAGAAAAATTGTAGATAATTTTGGGCTTAATAAGATAGTCTAATGCAATTTTTTTATGTTGTTTGTGCTTTTTGAGATATGACATAGACTTGTGCTTTTTTAAATGTAAATCATAGTTGGCCGTGGCCTTATAAAATCGGCCGTTTTTTGAGCTTTCCAAAGATATAATAGTCGGCATAGTTATTATAAAACAATAAAAGAGCTATGGCTAATTTTCTGTTTTTTTTTTTTATTTTCACATAGTCAGCCATGGAATATTTTCATAATTACGTTGTATTTTATAATTAGACATACTTCAACCTTTCTAATATTTTGTTTTTAGCTGGTAACAAAATGTAACAAAATAAAACAAAAATAAAAATCTCAAATTCAAATTATTATTATTTTAAAAGGTCACCTTTTAAAATAAAAAAGGTGTTCAAACAATCCACCATTAATATTTATGCAAATATTGCATCTTTTTAAAACTGAATTTGTCGCCTTTCTTAGAGAGCGCCTGTCAATACTGGCAATTGCTTCTAAAACAGTTGCTCTTAATTTACAGTTGCCTCATAATTTATTTTGTACTGTTCCCCACAAAAAGAAATCCAAAACAGACAAATCGGGGGATCGGGCCTTCCAGGAAATAGGTCTATTTCTCCCTATCCAACTATTTGGATAGAGCTGATCCGGCACCGTCGCAATGATAAAGGCCTGCCAGCTGGCGACGCGAAACGTCACTACGTCATCACAGGGAGGTCGGGAGGTTCCTTTTTGAAGTTGTTTACGTTTACTTGTCTGGCGATTTTCCTGCTTTAAAGAACGTTTGTTGTGTGTTGGACTGTGTTTTTTTAGTAATATAGGACGTGGAGTTTTATTAATAAGGTGGTAAAACAGCAGTGGTTCAGAATAAAGTGATTAAAATTTAATTTTAGTTTATAGGTTTTAGGTTGTGTCTATAGTTTCGGACTAATTTAAATCATGCCGTGGACGTGTTCCGTTCCCAACTGCAAGGGAAACTACAAAGGCGGTCCTAATGTGTCCGCTTTTCCCCCCATAAAAACCCCATTTTAAGGGAAAAGTGGGTTAAGGCCATCAAAAGTGATTTTGTTCCTACACAGTTTTCCAGGATTTTGGTTTGGACTGTTGGAGAGTGTTATACCTAACAATTTTACGTGATTAAACGTAACCACCTTGAAATCAGTACGTTTTATGGTTTTATTTATTCGAATTTAGTTGTATCTAGGCAGGCAAATAAGAAATAATTGGCATTTACGAAAATTTTACCGGTAGATATCTAAATGCACCAAAACCCCTTGAAAATGTGACTTTCACTCTCGTAGATTATTATCCGTGTTGTAAAACCATGAGATATATATGTAAACAATCATTTTAAAGTGTTTTTTTACCAAATTTACCAAGTTGACACCTTGAAATTTGAATTTGGCGCCTTAGGCTCACCTCCCTTGGATGACTCATCGCTTTCAGCTGGCGGGCCTTGTTATTGCGACGGTGCCGGCTGATCTGGTAATTTCTTACGGGCAAATAATTATGTGGTGGCGCTCCATAATGATAATTTTTGTTTTATTTTGTTACATTTTGTTACCAGCTAAAAATAAAATAATTTGAATGTTTGAAGTGTCTTATTATAAAATAGAACGTAATTATGAAAATATTCCATGGCTGACTATGTGAAAATTAAAAAAAAAATCAGAAAATTAGCCATAGCTCTTTTATTTTTTATAATAACTATGCCGAGTATTATATTTTTGGAAAGCTCGAAAAAATGGCCGATTTTATAAGGCCACAGCCAACTATGATTTATATTTAAAAAAACACAAGTTTATGTCATATCTCAAAAATCACAAACAACATAAAAAATGGGATTAGATTATCTTATTAGCCCAAAATTATCTACAATTGTTGTCTCTACAGTTTTTCTGTATAATCAGAAATAATGGAGCTACAGAGATCTGATGAAATAGCAAAAAAAATCACTCTTTTCAAAATATCTAGTGAGCCATGAACTTTTTTAAAAATCCAAAATTGGCATTAGATTGAGGATTCAAAACTGCAATTCTTCCCCCATTTAACCTTTGTTCAAGCTCTGCTGGTTTCCGAGATCCCCATAGTGGGCATCGAAAAAAACTCCACCCTGTATAAGTCGCGGTAGGTGGGCGTCGCGTGGCGCACCCGATCGACATCGAGGATCGAGGAATGTATACTAAAATCAAGCAACTCTTACGCCTGGCGTAAACAAGAGCACGTGCGTGGAGATATTCGCCAGGGCCGCACTGAGGCACGACCTTTATTTAATTTTAGTTTTACAATTGTTTACATCAAAATATTTCGGAAAAGAATTATTGGATTAATTAAAATGGTTCAAAACATCTATAAAATTATTTGTTGCAGTGTCTAAATAGCTGAAAACAACAAGATAAAACCGAATATCTACACTTCTGCGATCGAGCACGTCCCTGTTGCCGAGTCGGGTGAAATTTTATAGCCTACCGACCAATCGCGGAACGTCATGGAACACGTGGTTTTATTTACGCCAGGCGTACGGATTGCTCGATTTTAGTATAGTTGAACGGCGCCAGCTGCGTGCATCGGGAACATCCGATGAGTCCCTCCCTCACTTAATTCGGCGCTGGATAAACGGCACGCGCCCGGGGCTTTCGTGATCCCCGTATAGGTGTCCGTGCAATTAGCACGCGCCGAGCACAGAAAGCGGCCGGAATCGAATGAAGCGTTCCGGCGAACGGCCCGCCAAGTGCTGATTCGCGCTGATTTGTTTGATGCGCGCCTGGGCGCCGCCGTTCGTGCTTTTGTGGGTTTTTGATTACCTGCAGGTACGAATGGGGATGGGGCCGTAATTCATTTTTCCGTAGTTCGGTTACGTAAATCCCAGGAACACGCGCCTGGAGTTATTTCCAGATGATTACTTACAAACTCGATGTTGTGAGTTGGATCGAGAGTCAATCAAACAATATACCCCATAAGCAAATGAATGCTTGTGCAGGGGAGCGGGGCAATTACTATTATTTTGTCTTCATTGCCATTTGCGACTAGGACCGACTTTTCCCGATAGAACTAGGATAGCATTCGCCCAGGTACTACGGAAAACCCTAGAAAACCGTAGTAACCCTAGTAAGTGTAGGACAATTAGTAAATCACACTGATAAAGCAATTAATGAGCAATACCACAACCTTCTCAAACTTTACAACCCCTGTGCAAACAATACACAGTTGAAAATAATATGTTAAATTTAACATTTTTTTGATGTTCCATCTGGTCCACACACAAAAATATGTAAAATGGCTGATGTACGTGTCTGTCAAATTTTACGTTATGCGTTGTGTAGAAAATGATTAACTGAAAGTGTTATATTATTTTGAAGTTTTATTGTATGTCAACTTATACATACAGATTTGTGAAAATAAACGTTACATTGACATTAAAGTTTTGTTGTATTTACGATGGTAGTGTGTCATATTGAAACTTTCCATATTCAAATTAACAAGTCAGGTAATGTTAATTAGACATTTGTCATTATTTATATTAACAAAAGCGTGAGTTGAAGTAACATCTAGGCATATGTTAAATAGAGGAAAAACGACAGTGGTTTTTAACATTTGATCTACGTAGTTCTAACATATAGCTATAGTGAAATTAACATTTGATCTAAAGTTAAAAATACACATATAAATAGTACTTTTAACATAAGATTAATAGTAAATAAATATATTAAGTAATAATTACATTATTATATACAGTGTGTCCACATTAAGGACTTACCACCCTTGTAAAATTTTTATTCGTTGATCGATTTTGATAAAAGTTTTTTTTATAGGTATAGGTATTCAAAATGCGCATTCAATGAGTAGCTAACTTTATTTTTGGGTTGTAATCATATAAGAAAAAAAAGTATTATTTTTTTATTTCTAGATATTACCTATTGTTTTTTAACATTAGAACAAATGTTTAATATGCGCATTTTTAATATATACCTAACAAGAAAAGTTTATCAAAATCGGTCAACAAATAAAGATTTTACAGGGGTGGTAAGTAGGTACTTAATGTGGAGATACTATATATTATATTATATATAAATGTCTATATATAATAAGTGTCTCGTAATAATACCTTTCTCGATACTTACCTTTTAATAAACTTTATACTTTTACTGTTTCTTACACTGCAAAGGACTGGAACAACACTGCATGACTATAACTTGTTTTATAAATCTCGGGCAATAACATCTTATTAGCAACTAGCAACTATGTGAAGTAAATGGGTGATACTTGCAAAATGAATACAACAATTTTGATTTGTGATTTTTTTTATTTCAAAACAAAAGGGTTACATATTAGGATTAGGCAGATTAATAATAATAATAATAGAAGATACATCTATACTATATAAAATAAATATCAAATTTTTTCTAATAACTATGATAACTATAGGTATACCAATATACAAAAGGCAACTTTTTAAATTTATTCAAAACAATTTAATAACAGGTAAAATTAGGAATTATTCAAATAATGTAGGTACAAAATCTAAAGATCTAGGCGGAACAGCATAAAAATGAGGCATTCGTTAGGTGCGGCAAATTCATAATTAAAGAGCCACCCCTGGTTAACATAATACCTAAATATAAAAACCCTGGAAGTAGGTACTTATATATAATAATATGTGTAGGAATTTGGAATATCACTTACCTGGTTTTTTTGTACACACACTGTTACCGTACTATTACTACACAGCAACACACGCTATTAATCGATAGGAATTGACACCTGGCACGCGACGCAATTCTGGACTGACTGAGATGAAAACGACTTGACCAAGTGTGATAGCCGGGAAGCGAAAACAACAGTCCAATCATTCGATTTTAACAAATACTGCGTAGAGACTTACATTTTTATGAGTCGAAATGACACTGAAGTTTATGTTGCGTTGCAAAATGAATAACTTAATATGTTAACTCTACATGCATGAAAGTATTAAATGTACGTATTCTGTTATTCAAAACATATCGGAATAAGTTAAATAATAAATGTTAAACTTAACACAGAAGATAGTTGCATCAACACATTGCACATATTCAGTAATATTTTTAACATTTGTGCGAGTTAAAATGTTACAGTTTTACACACTGACGTATCTAGATGATTCGACATATTGCTCGTGCGTTAATTTAAGTAACAATGTATGTCACTTTTTGACACAAATATATTAACATCCAAAAAAAGTAACATACTTCAATCCGATTTTTAACTGTGTATGGTAAATATGGTTAATTTGGGCAAATAGCGGGAACTAGGTACATTTTGTTGTAAGTCGAATTTTTGTGAGAAATATTCGCAAAGTGCGCCGTCAGGCAAATGATTATAGTATTTCTAAAGTCACTTGGAACAGCATAAAAACCTGTGAATTTTATACGGGTGATTTCGGCTGATAAGTCTGGTATTTTTACCAGTAGCAGAGCGTGGTAAAAGCTATGAAATAGATCGCGCCTCGTATATCACTATGTTCCAAGTGAGTTCATTTATATTTTACCAGGGTAGCTCGAGAACAGGCTCTTCCTGCAATGAAATACGAGCCAAAACATTTTTTTAACCATATTAGACCGCACCTGGTATTATAAGTAAAAGGAGATGAAGCAGACAGAGACGATAGATATTGTAGTAAAAACAATTGACTGCATGCTCGCCTAATATAATATATCACCAATACTTGCATGGGCTACACTGTTCGACGGCCGGCCACTTGTACGGTGAAATGCGGTGGATAGGCGTGCGATAATTTCACAGATTTTAGGATATACTTGCGTAAATAGTTGTAATCGATGTGGCTTTTTAGAGACCTTTTGACAATATTGTATGGTGCATTAACCTTTACGTTGTGTTTGACGACAACCTTAAAAAACCCTTAAAAGTTACATATTATGTTGCTTTTAGAATATGAATATCTTTAAAAAACTGCGTGACGCTTATGTCCTATATTGAGTTTTTTTTTATGCAATTAGAGTTTTTATGCTGTTTCAAGTGACTTTAAAAATACTATACCTATCTTCCCTTATTGTTAAATTTTCATACAAATACAAACAACAAGCGAACAGAGAACTGCATGTTGTGAAGGAGGATAATATCTCTTATGACTGAAATGGCAGTTAGGGCATAGACATAGACTGTCAGAACCACTGTTGAAATTTCCGCACGCTACACCAAATATTTTGCATAACAACTAAATTAAAATACCTATATGTACTTCAACTTAGTATCGAGTCCGAAGAATTGCAAGACATTACAATTTATCTGTTTTAATTTGTTTTCTCTCCAAAATTAAAGTTTGAAAGTTGGTGTAGCGGCATTTTTTGCGGACGGTTTCAACAATGCTTTTGACTATCTATGGCTCCTTTAATCTATGGTTAGGGTCAATTTCATAATACATTCAACTAAAATATATTTTGACTTTAAAATTAGGTAACGAAACTTTTGCAACATAATATTAAACAATGTTTGGATTGTTAGAAAGCTCCTTTAATTTTAAAGTGTACTTTAGTTTGTCTATGCAATTGGCCCGTAATCATTTCATTCTTAAAATTTGGTCCCTTGGAAAGCCCAAAACGAATACAAGTCTACCTGCCAGCTGCCGTCAAGCAAATAAAACCTAGCTACTTCAAGTTATTATTACGATTTGACTTATAGCCAGTTATATAACTAAGTTCTAGGATCCCTCGCCGATTCTAGGCATCTTGAGGCTTGAAATTGTAAAGTCACGATTCTTCACTTAGAACTTTTATAGAAATGTTTCACTTTTGCACAAATAAAACAAATTTATAAAAAAGCTGTCGCCAGCACTTGGGGCAGTCTGTTTCTACCCAGAGACACACTGCCTCGTCGTAGCAATCTGGCGACGATAGCACTACCCGCACTACACAAATTAATTCTAGTAAATTTCTTATAAGATCAACTGACAGGGAGTGACAGGCCACGCCGCGCAGACCCGCAAGCCATGTTGCCAGCTTTCTCAACTTCAGAGCTTTTCCTAGAGTCGGCTGTGACACTACGAACGTCGCCACCATGAAAACCAAAAATAAAAATATTGTTGTTAAACCTGGACGAACACAATATTAAAGACCTGTGCATAGCGATATTTCAAGCGATCGCCACTGACGCCACACGACAAAAAAATTCGACAGGGTGGATTAATGTTAAAAACACCATTGTTGCAGAATTTTTTATAAAATAAAAGCATACAAATGAGTGTTATAACGAATTTAACTTCCAAAATAAAATATAACGCTTGTTTGTTATGTTCCTTAAATTTGACAAACTTACCTGGCATACATTCATAGATTTTATTAGGAAAAGCCAGTTTAAAAAGCAAGCAAGAATATTTTGGTACCTTTTGACTTGAAAGTATATAAAGTAAGTAAGTATAGAAAGTATAATTTTTTTAGTATCTTCTTTCCGTGGACCATTGGTTCACTTTGGGGCTATAAACAATTTTTTTTTCATTCTGCATTACGTTACAAAATACTATTCCAAAATGTAATATCCAGAATTCTCGCTTCTTCAACTGATTGAACAGAGATCTTCCCTTAATTCCAAAATCGAATATTTTTTTCTTATATTGTTCATATATAGGGATATTTTTCGTACTTTAAATTGTACAGTGCAATTTTGCAAAATTTGAAGGCTGTATGAAAATTTTATTTTGAATTTTGAATTGTTGTGGCACGTTTTCAACCAAAACTGTGCCCAGTTGAAAATATGTTCTAAAATGATGGACCTGCAAGACCAAAAAGATAGATAACCTCAAAAAGTTACAAGTAAAAGTATGATCCAAAAATCAGCAGTGCCAAATTTCAATTCAGCAGCTTGATTATTTTGGGAGATATTGTCATAATTCAATTTAAAAAAATAACTACAAGGCCCTGTATCTCAGTAACTATTGAGATTTGACCAGTAGTTGTTAGACTCAGTCGTAATATTTTGGTCCAAATATCTATGTGCCATTATTAGTGAGACACCCTGTATAATAGGTTAGTGCGATTAAAATTTTTAAAACTGATTTAATGATTTCAATAATTATTCTGGTCACTGGTCACCTAGGTACTTATAAGCCCATTGTCCAAGGTAAATACCCAAAATCTTGGAAATTTTAAAATACCTAGGTACCTTAAAATGTTTATGGTGGTAGTGATTTCCTTTACTGACATGAGTAAAGTAACTTCAGCAACCGAACTTTTATACTTTGTGATACGATATTATAGGTATAAGCTTCATTATTCGAATTTGTATTATTTTCATTTTATTATTTTTTCGATTTAATATTTATTCATTTATTTCATTATTGTTCATACTTAAAACTCAAACTTCTGCCAAGTTGTAATTCAAAAGAAATCAGAGAATACTAATAATTAATTACTTCGCCAACATCAGCTGAGGGAGTGCCACGCAAGGGTAGTCGCTACCATTCACCCCAGCCATTCCATAACCCTATATACTCGTCCTCCATAATATCCGGCTCTTCTAATAGAGACAACCCTTAATTAATATCAGAACTTCGCCACCCCCAAAAGTTAATAAACGGCATAAACTTCGCTCACCCCTCCATGCCCATTGACGACGTCTCGCCGTAATAGCGCCCCTAATTATGGTTTGTTTGCCGAGTTAACATAATTATTATAATAATTCCGCAAATGGTCCGGCATTAAGGGTGCCCTGTGTGCTGTATGTTTGGTTGCCTGTATCAATGTAATTTCGTTTACAACTAGCTGGAAAAGTAGCGAATTTAAAAGGTTTTAAAAAAATTAGAGTGTTTTTAACTAGATACTAATGAAACTAGTTTAAAAGTTATAGTGATTGCATTTTTTTGAATTTGTCCAATTTTAACCCAAAAAATACGTCGTAACAAGCCTTGATTTTTTAAATCAAATGTATCGTTTTGCCCCAAAGTTCAGTTTTTGATGAACTATCGCTAAAAAAATTACATCAAAATCGGCTGACAAATACAAATTTTATCGGGGTGTTCCGCTTTGAAGTGGATCGCAGTGTATATTACGATCAATTTTAGGTTTTAGCCATGTAATATTTACTCATCTAAGCTGTCGGATTACTTTTTTATGTCTTTGTATTACTTCCATATTCATATTATATATTATGTTTAATATTAAACTTGAAAAGGTAACTTCAAAAGGTATGTTCAGGGGACCCTGGTGGCTCAGAGACTGTGAATTTAAGCCCTATCTATTTTTAGCCTTTTCACGGTGGCACTAAAAACTGCTTTCATTGACTTTGCATTTACTCGTATGTATAATATGTGTAGGTTAGGTACAGTTATAATTTGTTATGTCGCCAGACGTACCTATTGTATTTTTATTTTCCGCAAGGAAAACACAAACGCCAGTATATAAACCGACATAGGGGAGGATTCATATGTCTAATATGCCTCTATATGTCTAAACTTGTCTATACCCGGTGTTTCATTTTAAGTAATGCAGCTAAATATCTCAAAAACGAAAAACGCAAAAAGAAATTTTAGTTAAAAGTTACAGCATATGAAAGGGCAATCAGACGCACGTTTCGACTTGTTGGCAGACGACGTTTTCAAGGTCTCTTGAAGGTCAACTGTGTTTTTTAACTGCTAAAGACGATTCTCTAATTACAGAATGTGATTCAGCACATTTTCTGTTTATTGTTGGTTAAATAGTTCTGCAAAATTATGTTAAGTTTTTTAATGAAATCAAACATAAAATTTCTTAATTTTAATTGGGACCAACAATTTTTACCTAAGATGTACCCTTTCATATGTATGTACATAAGATGTTCGTTTATATTGATACTACATTCAAACATCCTTTTTAAGTAAAGAAATTAAGCTAAACATATATGTTATATCCGACCTCAAGCATCACCTTGATCATAACCTTGTTTTTACCCTTGATTCTGTTTACTGTTGGATATTATGTTCTCATTCTCTATTGTTCAAGATGCTTACTACAAAGATATCATTTTCCATTGTATATTGTTCTAGAATGATTACTAGAACATATTCCTTTTGAGTATTGTTAAAACTTGCTTACTGCAAGAATTGCAGAATTTGATCTTCCCTTTGTCTTTATATTCTTTTCCCATGAGAACCACAACACCTCAGCATAACAGATCTGTATAAATAGGACCTAGTAAAGTAAGAGTGTTAATTCTAGTCTTGTCTGTAGTCTAAGCCGAAACTCTGTAACTCGCGTTACTCGAATAAAAGTTTTTTAAAAAGTCTTCGTCTTCACGTCGCCCGTAACAATTTGGTGTCAGAAGTGGGATCCTCGATAAAAGGGTCTTCAACGAGGGAGATCCGGAGGCACTTAGAAGGACAGTCTCCTCGGGGGTCACCACACCACTACGATTGGAGCCAGCTGAAAAGGGTCTTCGACAGGGAGATCCGGAGGCACTAAGAAGGACAGTCTCCTGAGGCCAGCATCCAGCAACAACAGCAGCATCAACGACATCCAGCGAGCATGAAGTTACTTCTATTGTAAGTGAAAACTTTAAGTGAATTTTATTTGTGATTTTTTTTTTTGAACTTTCTACGTTGCTATTATTGAACTTTCTACGTTATAACGATATTACCTTTTCATTTCAACATGCCGAATAACGAAGCTATAAACTCTAATGTAAACAATGAAGCAAACGCTTCAAATAACGACGAAGTACCATTTAAATTAAGCGAAATATTTTCTATCATCCCTGAATACGATGGGGATCAAATCAATTTAAATACTTTTATCATTGCATGTGATAGGGCCATGCAAATGACTGTTGGCGACCAAGCCATTTTACTTGTTATAAAAATTAAGAATCAATTAAAGGGACGTGCAGCCCAACTCATTAATTCAAGAGATTTGAGTACCTGGCGCGAAATCAAACAATTACTTAACGTTCATTTCGGAGATCCTCGCGATCTAACTTCATTAATTCAAGATTTACAAAGAATGTGTCAATCCCAAAATGAAAATGCTTTGACTTTTGTAGGCAGAGTTCAAACTCACTGCTCGAAAATGTATGCCGCAATAGGAAAACAAAGCCTTCTCACTAGGGAACAAAAAGAATCGCAAGCTACATTAATCGATAGCATGTGCCTAAATACAGTTTTGACAGGTTTAGAACCAAGAATAGGGCAACTAATTCGTGCTAGCAATCCACCCAACATGATGGATGCTATAGCTTTAATTAAGAGAGAATTGCAACTTTCTTATTTTGAAAATCAAAAATTTCAGAGGCAAAATCGTGTACCAGTCTTCAATAATAATGTTAAGAGAACTAATAATAGTTTTCCAAAATTTTGTAATTATTGCAAAAGAAATGGACATACTATCAATGAATGTCGAACTAAAAATCAAAATAATTATTACAGAAATGGTCCAAATCCTTCTAGCTACTCTAACAATTTCCAAAATAACTCCCAAAGAAATAATTTCTCCCAAAATAGGTTCCATCAAAGACCATCTTTTCCTCAGCAAAATAATTTTCAAACTCCTTCTTTCCAACCTAGGAATCACCCTCAAAACTTCCAACCAAGAAATCAACCTCCTAGAAATTTTTCTAATAATATTCCTAGAAACAATTTCCCAAGAACTTTTAATAATAATTCAGGTTTCCAGCCTTCTAATCAAAATTTTACTCCTAGATTCCCAAATTCAAATCCAAATAACCAAAATAGAACTCCCCAACAACATTATCTGGGCCAAAGCGAAAATTTTCAATTAACAGCCTCGGACCAGAATCCTATTCCCAACTTCAAGAATCTTGGTATGACCAATACGGACCAAACGTTTGCATAAATACCGTTGACAATAGTAACTTATATTATATTAAAGATAATACCGATAAGTACAAAATTTTAATTGACACAGGAGCTGGTATTTCAATTTTCAAACCAGAGACGGTTCAGCAATTTTTAAATCGATGTCCAGAAAATTTTCAAATTAAAGGTATTTCTGGCCAATCAATTCCTATTACTGAAGCGGTATTTGTTTCTTTTACGGGTCCTCTTTCTCCCCATAAAGTTTATATTTGCGATCTAGATATAGGATTCGACGGAATTTTAGGCGCTGACTTTCTAGAAAGGTACGGTGCAATAGTAGATTTTAGGAATAAACAATTAATTACGTACTATAAGGTACACGAATTATTTAAAGACGGAGATGAATTAAACGAGTTAACGAATAATAATGATAATAATAATCGAGTTGTTTATAAAAGACAAGTTAATGTTGACGAAAGATACGATAGCCTTCATATAAACGCTTATGAACGAAATAATAATAATAATGATAATACGGAAAATATAAATAATTTTGAAAGCGAAAATACGAGTTATAATATAAATCAAGTTACGATAGAACCGCGTTGCGAAAAAATATGCAAGTTTCATACGAATAGATATACGAATAAAGAAATGATTTTATGCGCACAACGAGTAGAAAAGGTATACGTGCCAAATGCTATAGTAAAAATAAACGAAGACGGTAATTTTTATACGACAATATTAAACGCTAATGCCATAACAAAGGATATTTGTTTCGAAGAATTTGAATTTGAGCCTTACATTAAAGAAACGAACGCTAGTGCTAATATTATTTGTAATTTTAATAAAACGAAAAGCAGAGTAGAAGAAATAAAAGAATCATTAAGGCTAGAACATTTAAACGAAGAAGAAAAAGAATTAATTACTAATTTATGCTTGAATTTTGAAGATATATTTTACTTTGACGGAGATTTCCTAAGTTTCACTAATGAAATAAAACATACTATCGATACAGGCGACGCTAAGCCAATTTTTACTAAATCTTATCGATATCCACAAGTTCACAAGGAAGAAGTAAAAACACAAATTAATAAAATGCTTTCTCAAGGAATAATTAGACCTTCTGTTTCACCATGGTCGTCCCCAGTATGGGTCGTTCCAAAAAAATTAGACGCTTCAGGCAAACAAAAATGGAGAATCGTAATTGATTATCGGAAATTAAATGAATTAACAGTTAATGACAGGTATCCACTGCCTAATATTTCAGATATATTAGATCAGTTGGGTAATTGCCATTATTTTACTACTTTAGATTTGGCTTCTGGTTTTCAACAAATTGAAATGAATCCAGAAGACATTTCGAAAACTGCTTTTTCCGTTGAAAATGGACATTTCGAATATTTACGTATGCCCTTTGGCCTTCGTAATGCGCCCTCAACCTTTCAGAGGGTTATGGATAATATACTAATGGGGATACAAAACGAAAAGTGCTTAGTTTACATGGACGACATTATTATTTATTCTTCCACAATTAATGAACATATCTCTCGTATTACTGAAGTTTTTCAAAGATTAAGAAATTCAAATCTAAAAATACAGCCAGATAAGTGTGAATTCTTACGAAAAGAAGTAATTTATTTAGGACATGTTATTACACCTGAAGGGGTTAAACCAAATCCACAAAAAGTACAAGCTGTTATCGATTTTCCTCAACCTGCCAATACTAAACAAATTAAACAATTTTTGGGTCTTACTGGTTACTACAGGAAGTTTATTCCAAACTTCGCAAAAATGACAAAGCCTTTAACTCGACTTTTAAGAAAAGACGTACCATTCATTTTTGATAAAGATTGTCGTGAATCTTTCGAACAACTTAAAAATGCATTAATAACTTCACCAATTCTAATATATCCTGATTTTGAAAAAGAATTTGTTTTAACTACAGATGCAAGCGCTTTTGCTGTAGGCGCGGTACTTTCGCAAGGACCTGTTGGAAATGATCTTCCCATAGCATACTTTTCAAGAACCTTAAGTCCAGCAGAAATGAAATATAGCGTTATAGAGAAAGAACTTTTGGCAATAATTGCTGCCGTAAAAAACTATAGACCTTATCTTTTCGGACGAAAATTCTTATTGGTTACAGATCATAGACCTTTAACCTGGCTTTTCTCAATAAAAGATCCCGGTAGTCGTTTAGCACGTTGGCGACTTAAATTAGAAGAATATAATTATCAAATGATTTATAAACCTGGAAAAATTAATCGAAATGCCGACGCTTTATCTCGAATCAAAATCAATCATATAAAAGAAGCTGTTTCCTGTCATACTTCCCTAGACGAACCATCTACTTCCCATGATAATCCTCAAGACATTGACCCGCCTATTGACAATAATGAGACTGACGAAATTGCTATAATCTGTAATGAATTTGACAGATTTTTTTATCTATACAAGACGACTTCAATGATCGACTATTCTAAAATCCAATATACAAATAATCAACTTTTAGACAAAACACACAAGGACATTGTACTAATTTTTCAACAAGACAAATTAACAGACCTTCACGAAAAAGTTATTGATGATTTACTTGAGCTAACTCCTGATTTTAACTATAATAAAGCAAATGTTCTTTCCAGTCAAACCGTAGCTAAAAGAAAATATTATATAATTCCTGTTCCTTTTAATTTTGAAACCGCAATACAAGTACTCTTCATATCTCTTTATTACAGTAAAGATATATTCGAAGAAAATAAAACTTATTACATTTAAAACAATCCAGATTTTCCAATTTTAGAAATGTTTAATTTTTTGTTCTCAGATAAAAATTTCCAACTAACAATTTGTCAGAACATTGTGACTATACCAGACGAAGACCAAATACCTATAATAATAGATCAATTTCATTCAGGCAAGACAAACTTACATCGAGGAATAAACGAAACAATTAGACGCATCAAACAAAAATATAATTGGACAGGACTAACTAAAGACGTCGAAACATTTATTCGGCAGTGCGAAATCTGCCAAAAGACAAAAATTTGTAGACAAAACTTGGACAGTCCCTTAGTTATTACCGAAACTCCTAAAACTCCTTTCGAAAGAATAAATATCGATATCCTAGAAATCCCAGTAAAAAATAATATCCTTACCATAAGAGACGAACTAACAAAATTTACCCAAGCTTATGAACTTCCTAATAAAACAGCGAGATCTGTAGTAGACGCTCTGTTACTCTATTTTCAACATTTTGGAACTCCCTTAAGAATCCATTGCGATGTAGGTAAAGAATTTAATAATCAATTAATGAAAGATCTTTGTAAATTATACAATATAAAATTAACTTTCTCTAGTGTTAGTCATCCGCAATCAAATGGCTCCTTAGAAAGATTTCATGCCACCTTAACTGAAATGATACGCGCGTGTAGTACAGAAAATCCTAACGAACACCCATTTCAAATGCTCCCTTACGCTTGTATAGCATATAACAATTCTATAAATAAAACACACGGCTTTACTCCTTACGAATTGCTATTTGGTCACACCTCGTCTCGACCTCCAGAAGTTTTGTATAATCAGCAAGAATTAATCTCTAAGTACGTTCGCGATTTAAACAATAAAATAAAGCATTATTATGAAGTGGCAAGAAAGCGTACGGATATGCGCAAACAAAAGGCGAAACAGCGATTTGATACACACGTTTCGGAGCAGCGACAATTTCGCGTAGGAGAAAAGGTTTATGTCAAGGAGTCCCAAATAAAAAATAAACTAGCTAACAAATTTAATGGACCCTATAAAATTAAAGAAATTTATACGAATTCAGCTTTGCTACATAACCCAATTACTAACCAAACTACAAAAATGAATTTTGATATGCTAAAGAAATGTCACGAATTACAGGAAGAAGAACTAACGGTTAAAGAATTCTTTTATACTCTAGATCGAAAAATCCCTATTGAAAATAATAACGTTTCCATTGAACTGGGCAATTTATTTGATGCCCCTGAAAATATTTCCTTAGCCCACTGTGTATCTAAAGATTTAGAAATGAATGCAGGAATTGCAAAACAATTTAAGAATAAATTTGGACACGAAAAATCAAAATAAGTCAATTGGTGAAATAGCAGTACTTCAACTTCCGACAAGAAATATTTATTATTTAATAACTAAAGAATTTTTCTATTATAAACCAACTTATGCTAATTTATTTAATTGCTTAAAGGAATTACGAACAAATTGTCTCGAGAGCACTGATGAAAAAGATAAAATTATAGCTATACCCAAGTTAGCTTGTGGATTAGACAAATTAGATTGGGATACAGTTCTCCCTATGATCAAATATATTTTCAAAAATACTGATATTAAAATAATTTGTTATATCGAACCAAGTTCCTAATTCTGAAACTTCGTTACAGATTTTCTTTGTTCGCTACCGCTATGGCACAATATACACTGCGACCAATTAATAACACCATAGGCGTGTTCTATCAAGAGCAATCCGGACTCAAAATTTCTAATGACAAGTGGAGTTTATTGGTATATAAAGACATTTCATCTCTAAAAAGAACATTCGAAAATAATAATAAAATTTTAGAAAATATGCAATTTATAATTCAACCAAAAGACGTACGAATGGCCGCCTTTCTAAGCGAAGTTAAGTCACATCTCACTTTACTAAATCAACTTTCCGAAAACATTGCGCTCAAATTTGAAGAATTAGCTATTGATGTAAGAAGATATAAAAGAGGTTTAATTAATGGTTTAGGGTCAGTTTGGAAATTTATTACCGGAAATTTAGACGCCTCAGACGGACAGTATTATAACGATTGTATCGACAAAATTAACAGAGACGAACACGAATTAGAAAAATTAATGAAAAAACAAATTTTAGTAACTACTTCAGTTATCAAAAATTTTAATGACTCTATCAACAAATTACAAATTGATGAAATTACTTTTAATAATGACATAAAACAAATCGAAAATTACATTTATAGCATTTCTGATAATTTTAATTATTACACTGCAAAATTACAAGTTTTAGAGATGGCCGAAAGACTCCTAGAATCCTATACCTTTATCGAAAGCAATTTAAATGACATTCTAAACTCAATTACTTTTGCAAAGTTACATATCATTCACACGTCAGTTATAACTCCTGAAGACCTGGTTCATCATTTGCAAATAATCGCTCAAACTTTAAACAAAAATAATTTGCCCTTAACTCCTCAACTTCTAAATGTTGCAACTTATCTTGATTTTATAGAACTAAAGGTTTTTCAAACAGAAAATAGACTTGTTTTTATATTAGACATTCCTTTAGTAGAACCTCAATGGTATACTCTTTATAGAATTTATCCTATTCCAATTTTCGACAATAAAACTGGATTTTATCACATGGTATCCACTGATACTAAATTTGTAGCAAAAAGCGATGACCCAACTCTATGTAATTCTCTATGATATAAAAAATTGTAAAGAACTAGCATTTGATTTAATAATGTGCAAAGATTTATATCCTACTCCTATTGACTCACATTCAAGATGTGAAGCTCAATTATTAGAGGTAAAAACCCATTTACCTAATACTTGTGACATAGTCACAATTTCAATTGAAAGTTACAATGTACAATTGATTCAAGAGAGTCAATGGTTAATAATTTTAAGTGAAATATTTCCTATAACCATTAAGTGCAAAAATCAAAATCCTTTGACTATAATGCTAGACAAAACTTCAATTTTAACGTTAAAATCTGAATGCATTGCTTATATTGGAAGTACTAAAATTCAAACGAAAAATTTAAATAAATCTAATCAAACCTATAAATTTCACCCAATTAATATACCATTTGAATGTTGCAAAGAAACTCCAAATAAACTAAAATATCCTGACTTAAAACCTTTACAACTAAATAAATTTAATTATGACGATTTAAATGTTGCAAAGCATAAATTAGACGAATATGCAAAGGATCTTGATAATATTATTAACGAACCAACTGTAAATAAGTATACGCCAATATTGACATATCTATCCATTACTTTAATCATACTTTTAATTATTGTGTACTTTTATTTTCAATGTAAAAAGTCTAGGAACATTAAAATAGGCATTATTACTACTAACAACGGAGACGATCCTCCACAACCTCCTAGAACTCGAAATCACGTTTTTCAAAATTTAAGAAAATTTGTTACTGTCAAAAGAAGACCTTCGTATAGATTGGACGAACCTCGCGAAGAAGAAGAAATTGAACTAAATTCTAATACTAAAACATATGCCTAATTTAATGTCAAAATTTGTTAACACAAATTTTTAATATAAGGGGGAAGGTGTTATATCCGACCTCAAGCATCACCTTGATCATAACCTTGTTTTTACCCTTGATTCTGTTTACTGTTGGATATTATGTTCTCATTCTCTATTGTTCAAGATGCTTACTACAAAGATATCATTTTCCATTGTATATTGTTCTAGAATGATTACTAGAACATATCATATTCCTTTTGAGTATTGTTAAAACTTGCTTACTGCAAGAATTGCAGAATTTGATCTTCCCTTTGTCTTTATATTCTTTTCCCATGAGAACCACAACACCTCAGCATAACAGATCTGTATAAATAGGACCTAGTAAAGTAAGAGTGTTAATTCTAGTCTTGTCTGTAGTCTAAGCCGAAACTCTGTAACTCGCGTTACTCGAATAAAAGTTTTTTAAAAAGTCTTCGTCTTCACGTCGCCCGTAACATATATTCTGAAACTAAAATGAAAAAAAAAGTATTGTATAATCTTTATTTGTTTACCAATTTTGATAAACTTTTTTTGTAAGGTAGAAGTGTATAAAAAGGTACATTAAACAATGTGGGTAACTTTACTTTTGGCATGTAATCATGGTCACCTGTCACCGCTTTTATGGGCTCAATTTCAAAAAGAACAGGGTGTCCTGCTGAAGGTAATATGTACAGGGTCATTTTTTTTAAATTCCGAATTTTGAATTTATTTTAAAAATATATGCAAAATTATATTAAAATGTTTAAAATATGCGCCTTATGTGAAATTTTCCCAAGTTTTTTATGGTGCTATCAGAATCTGCGTATCTGGTTCCGTATACAGGGTGTAATACAAACATGCATTTTTTTTAAATGGAACACCCTGTATTTTATTGCACTATGTAATAGCACTTAAAAAGAGATTCTCAAATATATATACATGTCTATATTTATGTTTTACAGTTTTAATAATATTCACATTTTTATTGTGATTTTAGGATATTATTAAATTTCAAAAATCGAACAGTGTGCCATGGAAAATGAAAACAAAGAATAAGTCTGCCTGTCATTTTCGTAAATTAATATTGTAATGATCATATTAGTGTCACAAAATTTAGTTTGCTACTGGTTTTACATTATTTTGACTCATTGTTAGTTGAAAAAATGGTATATTCAGTGGAGGAACGAAACAATATTTATGAAGTCTACATATTAGCCCAACGTAGTGCAACTCGAGCGAGAAGATTGTATGCCAGGAAATACCCGCAAAGACATTGTCCTGATGAAAGTTATTTTCGAAAACTTGCCTTTAAAATTCAAAAAACAGGATCGGTTTTAAATAAAAGGAAAGAAAGGAGAGGACAAGAAGATGCTCAGCTGCAGGTTTTATTATATTTTGAAGAAGATGGGAAGAAATCAATAGGCGATGCAGTAAGAGATTTAAATTATTCCTACAGTTTTATTCAGCAGACTTTAAAAAAACATAAATATAGACCATTCAAATTCACAAAAGTTCAAGAAATTTCCAATAACGACTATGAAAAAAGGCTTCATTTTTGCAATGTTATGAGAGGGTATTTAAGAAGAGATCCAGAGTATTTAAAAAAAATATTATTCACCGATGAAGCTACTTTCACCACCTCTGGAATATTCAACCGAAAAAATTCCCATTTTTGGAGCAGTGAAAATCCCCGAAAGATTATTCCGGTACAGAATCAAGGTAGAACATCCATTGGTGTCTGGTGTGGAATTTTAAATAATAAAATAATTGGACCAATATTTTTCAATGGTGGACTTACTTCTCAGAAATATAAACATATTTTGGAAAATGATATTGAGCAACGTATAACGGAATTGCCCCCTGGAATTATCGATTCAATTGTTTGGCAACAGGATGGTGCGCCATGTCATTCAACTGTCGAAATTAGGAACTATTTGAACGAAAAGTATCCAGTGTGGATTGGACGATATGGTGTAATAGCTTGGCCACCTCGCAGTCTAGACTTATCACCACTTGACTTTTTCTTGTGGGGTAGCCTAAAAAATGAGGTCTACAAGAATAAATCACGGAACCTCGAGACCTTAAAAGTGAGAATACATGAAGAAATAAATAAACTAAATAATAAACCCCATATATTTGCCAAATTATGGAGTAATTTAGAAAAAAGAATAAACCTTTGCATAGAACGAAATGGGGAATCGTTTGAACAGTTTTTGTAGTAGTTTTAAGTTTTTTTTAAGATAGAGATGACAATTCAGAAGTTGTAGATATGTTTATGAGTTCTTAATAAAAACAAAAATTACGCTATACTTATATATCATTTTCATGGCACACTGCTCGATTTTTGAAATTTAATAAATATATCCTAAAATCACAATAAAAATCTGAATATTATTAAAACTGTAATACAAAAATATAGACAAGAAAAGGTGATAATGGGCAAACACTCAAAGTTAACAAAAAGAAAAAACTAGTAACCGCATACACGTGTTTCATGCTATTTGGCAATCATCAGTACGGTGTAACATTAACCAAATCAAAAGATAGGCATGATTTGGGAAGCAACAAATGAAGTCCAGGCAGGAGCCAACAGCACATTTGCAGCTTCAGTCAGCACATCCCCTATTTTGGGGCTTGTACTAACAATTTGCTTCCCAAATCATGCCTATCTTTTGATTTGGTTAATGTTACACCGTACTGATGATTGCCAAATAGCATGAAACACGTGTATGCGGTTACTAGTTTTTTCTTTTTGTTAACTTTGAGTGTTTGCCCATTATCACCTTTTCTTGTAATTGATACATTTACACTCGCTAATCTTACATCCTTAAATATAGACATGTATATATATTTAAGAATCTCTTTTTAAGTGCTATTACGTAGTGCAATAAAATACAGGGTGTTCCATTTAAAAAAATGCAAGTTTGTAGTACACATTTCAGTATGTTTTTGCATATATTTTTAAAATAAATTCAAAATTCGGAATTAAAAAAAAAGTAACCCTGTACATTCGATTTACCTATTCCGTATAATTTTTAAAATTCATGATTTAAAAACCATTTTGTTGCAGTTAAGGCTAATTCCGACTTTAATGCCGGAATTACACTATTTCCGACTTTAAATAAATTAATAAATTTTTGTGGCCCTTCTAAGCTTCCATAATAATTCAATTGACTTCTTAATATTACTAAATATGGATAAGAATAGGTATTTTGTCTTTTTCAAAAGAAAATGATATTAACGCTTTTAAATTATATTATGTTTGATGCAAAGTTCATGTAGGTAGGTATTGTGATCACTCATGCAGTTTTGTGCGGTTTTGAGGAAGAAATATATTAGGTATAGTAGATTTGACAGTCGGTACTCATCCTCTTACTAAATATTTCACTCAACGATATTCTCAACATAAAGCAGCGTAAATATTCATCAGAGCGATGTGCTGTTATTTGTATAAAAAACGATCTTGCCAGACAAAGAGCGCCAACTGGATCTTATTTTAGCAAGGCGTAGCACTACTTTTTATTCTCGCTCTGTATACGAATGTGCGCTTTCTAATTCCAACGCCATCTTACAGACAATTGCGTAATTTTTGCAGTCCCGTATCTAATAATTTCTGTTTTAGCATTTATCCTAGTGAAGGTCGCCGAAAGGTGATAATGTTTTAATTCCGTCCTTAAGCCTACACACTACTACGCAGTGTAGGGCCGTGTAGGTTCCAGTCGCTGCCCTAGGGCTACATTATAAGCTCCCGGGTGGGCATCCTTCGCGGGCAACAGTGACAATAATTCACTTAGGGCGATTAGGCAGGAAATATACAGAGTGCATGTTTCCTTAGAGACGACTTGGTCATATCTTATTGTTTTGGCAATATGCAACGCTATAGAATTGATGATACCCTGGTGATTCAAAGCTAGGCAGATATGTTATCGTTCAAGAGATGAGACAAACTTGCTTTTTGCGAATAAAATTATATGCGATAAATTTTGATCTGCCGTGAGAAGCCTATCATGAAGGTTAGTATATGATTGTTTTTGAGGTGTATGGTACCTATAATCTCCTTAATACAGAAGTAACGGGTATATTTCTTTTTAATCAAACAAACTATTTGACGTAAACCTCGTGAAAAAGGTCCATTGGCAAAAAAATTGCAGAACAAAATTTTGTATACGGGCTACTATGTTCCCAAGTTCCAAATTGACCTAACCTTTAATTAATATCAGAACTTCGCCACCCTCAAAAGTTAATAAACGGTTTAAGTTTCCTATTCCTTCCATCTTCATTGGAGACGATTCTCTCTTACGGCACTCCAATTACGGTTTGTATGCGGAGTTAGCATAATCATAATAATTCCGCAAACAGTCCCGCATTAAGCCTACAGCGGGTAGGGTCTCGGTGAGCCCTAGGCTACTTAAGCCTCTGGGCGGGCATCGCCGGCTTGCAACGGCGAGTATAATTCACTTAGGTTGACTAAGAGCCCCTGTTTTTTCGTGTTTGTTGTGACGGCTAAGTTTCTAGAAGTATCGCCACAACACATAAAAGCTTGGCCAAAAATCAAATAATGGTGCAAACTTTACGAATAACACGGTATATTGTGCCAAAATATTACTTAGCCTGCAAGCACAGAATAAATAGCTATTACTCGTTAGTCTGTGCTGTAAGCCTAGATGAAAATAAGGTACTCCACACCTGACACCATATTTTCTTCGGCCAGTTCTTATACGAAATTTATGAATACTAAAGATCCACGTTCAAATTAATTGTCGAGTTTTGGCTCAGTGGAGGTAAGTGAAGGCTCCACTTACTACTTTGAGCCAAAACTCGACAATTAATTTGAACGTGGATCTTTAGTATTCATAAATTTCGTAAAGGAACTGGTTGCAGAAAATATGGTGTCAGTGTGGGGTACCTTATTATTTACATCTAGGCTTACAGAACAGACCAACGAGTAATAGCTATTGATTCTGTGCTTGCAAGCTAAGTAATATTTTTGCACAATATACCGTGCTATTCGTAAAGTTTGCACCATTATTTGACTTTTTTAAATCTGATTCCGGGCTATGTTGAAGCATGTTTTGGGTAGGGAGAGTTGGGACAATAAGTCATTAGTGTCATTGTTCGCAGATACGGATATGCCCTCATTTTTTCAGCAGTTTCATAACAAGAACTTGCATACTTCTCATTGGCAGCCTGTTCAGAAACGTGGAAAAATTAATCATTAAAATACCAGTTCACGTAACAATATACAGTGTGTCCCAGGATAAGTGAAACGAGAGGTGTAAAAGAACAAAAATTTTCGAGTTCGAATTTGGCCATTTGGGGTCCAGGCCTGCTTGGCTAGAAAATAATTTTCACCATATTTTTAATTTTGAAAAATAAAGTAGGCCCTGACAGGGACGACTTGATTATTTTCTGTGTAAGTTAAGTGCCCTTTCTCGACAAGATATCGAAAAATTCCATTAGAAGAAGTTGCTGAGAATTGAAAATTATGTCCCTATGCCAATTTTCAAAATAATTGGCCTACTTTGATTTTTGTCCACTTTATTTCCTATAAGTAGGTTAACTATCCTTGTCGTTTAAAATATCGAAAAATTTCATTAGAAAAAGTTATTCAGAATAAAAAAAAGTATGCAAGAATGCGAAATTTGGACTCAATCGGCCTACTATGATTAGTTTGAAATAATGTCTTTAAGAAAAAGAAAATCAAAGTAGGCCAATTATTTTGAAAATTGACACAGGGTCATAGCTTTCAATTCTAAGCAACTTTTTCTAATGAAATTTTTCCATATGTTAAACGACAAGGATAGTTCACTAACCTATAGGAAATAAAATGGATGAAAATCAAAGTAGGCCAATTATTTTGAAAATTGGCACAGGGACGCAATTTTCAATTCTCAGCAACTTTTTCCAATGAAATTTTTCGATATCTTGTCGAGAAAGAGCACTTAACCTACACAGAAAATAAATAAATCGTTCCTGTCAAGGCCTACTTTATTTTTAAAAATTAAAAATATGGTGAAAATTATTTTCTAGGCAAGCAGGCCTGGACCCCAAATGGCCAAATTTGAACTCGAAAATTTTTGGCCTTTTACACCTCTTGTTTCACTTATCCTGGGACACACTGTATATAGCCCTTTGGGCCCACGCTAACGGTATGTCTATGGTTTTCTGAAGAATTTTCTATTTTGAACTTCATTATAAAATACATGGCAGCCTGACTAAAATCATATCAAAATCCATATTTTTCGAATAAATAATGAAAACTCAGTTTTTCATATGAAGAACCCAGGATGACTCTATATGATTCATATCTTATTATTGTGAGAATGTACGCAACATAATGCCCTTTGAAAGGCATACTGAGTGAAATCACATAAAAAAATCTGTCACTATCTCCCGGTTTAGTATGGCGAAAATAATAATGATTTAGCGCGCATGCTAGCAAGAAGTGTAAATGCTCTGGGAATTATTTAAAATGACTCCAGTATCACAAAATGTTCTGCAGAATTATTATTACAAAAAAAACTAGAGAAGAAAAGAAGATGTCCTATAGAACAAATGGATAATGATAATTAAGTATCTGCACAATATAATAAGATATATTTATCTCGTATTTTAACCTAAAAATTACTTCAAATCCTAGTGTACAACCAAAACCCCCAATAAACTATGTGTTTTGGATTGATTCAAAATGTATCGGACCATGCAATCTTCAATAGCTGATAAAATTATTGGAACTGGACAAAAACTAGAGCAGAGATTACCTACCTACATTAGAAGACATTGTCCGGATGTGTTCTAAAATTTAATACATTAATTTTATCAAATTTGCATTGTAATCTTCAATTTTATTACTAAGTCGTATTTGTTGGCAAACTTACAGTTTAATTGTGACTATCATTACACTTTTCACTTTTTTATAATTAAACTGTGGATTTTGCCAACAAATACGATTTGGTAACATTAATAATAGGTAGATTAACTGAATAGGAGGAGCTTTTCAAATAACCCGCCATTTATTTAGTATATTCCTCACCTTATAGATGGCGCATGTATGACAAACAACTTTAATACATATAGATATTTCTGTGGTCAGAAGTTTGTTACGCCCATGGAATCTATCCAAAATAAAATGACGTGACTTTTGAAAAATTATTTTTTTCTGTTAAAAAGTGACCCTATTGTCTTAACTGTTTCAATCCCGGAACTCTCTTCGTGCCTGAAGAGAGTCGTGACGTCACAACCCATGCCTGAAAATTTGACATTTAAAATTGAAAATTGAGAAAATTTGTGCTTGCCTTGGAAAAATCGGAAAAAGATATTAAGGAAATGTGTTCGTATTGTATTACTGTGATTCTATGCCAATTTTCAGAAATATATCTGATGGATGTTTTTTCTTAATTATTTCTCTTCAAATCGGTACTCGATATTTTTTCCCGCAAATAACTAAGAAATTTATTTACTGGTTGCTCTCTTACTAAACCATAACAATACAAATAAATCTCAACGCAAAATTAAGGAGGAAAACAAGATTTTTTAAAATAGTTGTTTTGTACTACCTACCAACGCAATATTGGAGCAAAAACTGTTTAAAGCTAAGTTCATTCCCTGGGCCAGTGTTGTAATAATAAAAACTATCAATATTTTGAAGTTCATTGAAACAAAACGATCGAATTTTATGACTGCTATTTAAATTCTAGGAATATCACGTAAGAAAAAGCGAATATCCTGATATGTTTCTAAAAATTGGCCCAGAGGTACAATAATACAATAAGAATACATTTTCTTAATAATTTTTTCCTATATTTTAGAAGTAAATAAGATTTTTCCAATTTTTAATTATTTTAAATCGTCATGTTTGACATGGGCTGAGGCACGATACACTTACCCACGGTATGTCATTGCGCATCCTTTGACGTCAGTTGCGAATCAGAATTTAAATTGCTTCATATGTAGATACTTTTTTATGGGTTTTTGCTTATTTTAAACGTTTTCTTTTAAATAAATGTTGTTAAAAATATGTAGATTATATTACTAGATAAATGAATGAATATTCTGTTGATAAAAAACACATTTAATTTGTTAATTATAATTTTACAAATAATTTGTTTTCTTTGCGTTTTAGCTAATCGTATGCTTGCAAATAGCATTGATGTATATTTTGCTAAATTAACAGGATTTTTGTTTTAAAAGACCGTATATTGGTAGACAATAAAAAAATATCATATAGGTATCTAAATAATACTTTTATTGTAAGTAAAGTAGGTAATCCTGAACTAAGTTTTGGCTTCTATCGACACAAACTCTCCATCGAAAAAAAGTATTTTACAGATGATTTGTTATAGGCAAAGATATTGATAAATAAAATTCAAAGCCTTAACAAAAATATATCTTTTCCCTTCCAGTGTATATGTCGGTTTATGTCAATTAAAGCCTTATTTACCAATTAATGCACACAAGCCTCGACACAAGCATAACCTGCACAACTAATGCTTAGTTTATAGTTAAACAACAAACAAAACAACATAATAAATAGTGAGTAAAATAGGGATCAAATAATGATTCCCTTTAACCATAACAAGGCTAATTTTTTATTGCACATTCTATTTTATTTGCTGTATAAACCAGGCATAAACTCTGTTGAGTCCCCTATTTTTAATGCTCTGTTCTATAAATAATCTGTTTCGTTACCAGATTATTGTCCTTGGGAAATCTATAATACTTAATTTCCGTTCCCTTACTGTTTCTATTATTATTTGGACATACGCTGACTGCACATCCTGGCATTTTTTGCCTATTTTAAAGCACTGTCGAGCTGGACTGACGATCAGTCAGTTGTTTACACTTTTTTCTTGACACATTCAACTGTAAACTATACAAAATCGTAAAACACAACCGCAGCCGTCATTAAACACCATGCATTATTTAGAATTCGTGATTCGCAACTGACGTAGATGCGCAGAGTTACCTGGTTTTCGTATTCGTTAGTGACATACCGTGGGTAAGTACCGTGGGCTGAGGCGTGGGCTGTGATGGCATGCCATGTAATCAAGGACACCTGGTGCAATTGTCGCATTCTATGACAAAACTAGCGGCGTAGTGCATTGAAAAGACCCTCAATTGAATGAAACATTACCTTTTGCCATCCAAATATTATATCGAGCTTCATATGACTGAATTCATCCAATCTATATACTCCGCGCATTCCCCAAAAAGATCACCGATCCAAGGTGTGCATCGGGTTAAGCTGACGCGCGTCAAGTTGGGCGCACCGAATTCTTGGGGGCAACATAATCCGCCCGAGTCGGGGGGCGCATGTATCCGGCTTCAAAGGCTCACGGGCTCAAACGGAGGGCGCCGGAGAAGGGGGCGCGGTGGTTTCAGCCGCCCCTCTGGCAAGTTTAATTAATAACAATTACTGGCTGCAACTACGGGGCTTACGGGGGAAAGCGGGCGCTCCGCGTTGTTCGGCCGAAGTTCGTGCGCGCTCCATGCCGGGATTTTTACAATGGAGAAATTAGGCGGACGATGGGCGTGTCCCACTTTGTGGGAATCCCTAGTTAGCCAACGTGTGACAGGGCCATAAGGATACAAAAGCAATATTGGACACAAGCAACAGATGGCGCTAAAGTCCAGCCATTGCCTACCAATTTTCTTCTATTAAAATCTACCAAAAAATAGCTGGACAACTCAAGGTTAGTTTATAGGAAGGTTAGGACATTCGACGAAGGGAAGGGGGGTGAGAGATGCAAAGGGGGGAAAGGCCGCAATTTAAGTTGGTAGCATTTACACGTGAATTGGCGATTTAGTAACCTAAATAGATAACGCTTCCAGCCATAGGCGCACACACACGTTTTTTGCATGTACTTTGTTTATGGTGTATATTTATGTTGTTTTGGCTGTTTTCGGTTATTTCTTCATTTTAATGTTTGTGCAATGAAATAACGGAACTTTGTGGAGTAAATTGGTGCATCGCATTTTTGTTTTATGTTTGTGTTTTTACTTTGTTTTCGGTTTTCAATACCCGTGTTGTCCCTTTTGATACGCCATGGGCATCAAGCTGAAGGCCAGCTGGTGAGAGCGGCACCGTCGCGCGATGTTGCCGATTCAAAGGGACTGCCTTTGGTTTTGTTTAAGAGTGGGGGAATGTCCTAACCTTCCTATAAACTAACTTTATTTTTTGCAAAATCTGCCCCCTGTATACCTACTACATTTCTGTCATGTCCTTATGTCAGTGTCAGACATTGGTTAACTAGAGTATCCATAAACAAGGATTATATGTTTATAGTTCCAAACTTGAATATAGAGTAATTATCGATAGTCAACAATGAAACAATATTTCCTGTCATAGGCGTTGCCAGAGCTGTTACAGTTATCTAATGGTAGGTGTCTAAATGCCTTTTTGAATTAGATTTCTATAAAATACCTCTTGGGAAGGTACATATTTTCATACGAAAATAGTATAAGTAAATTTGTAAAAATACTTTAAAACATTTGGAATATATAATTATAAATGTTTTTGCGAAATGGAGAATTGACAAGGCCTATATTATATCAAGTTAGTACCTACTTAGATCTTTCTGAAATTTTTAATTAGTATTGCTTTATGTATATTTATTATTAGCAAATATGGTTGTAGGTATAATCTTTGCTATTAATAATTATATTCAGTATTAGTATTAATTACATAATTGGTACTAGTATTTATTATAGGTATTATTATATATTCGGGCAGAATATATATGTCTAATTTTTTTAAATATTGTTACATATATTATACTATTTTCTTATGAAATTCCTCAAAGCCCTTAACTTCAGTTAATACTCTGACGAAGGTCACATTATTGACCGAAAGCTTGGTTTATTAGAAAGAATTTATACTAATAACTTAAATATATATGATTGGCTGAAGAAAATTTATTTCTTGAAATTTTAAAATATTACTTCTTATACAAAACTGAAACATATCGTATAAATGTCACTAGTATTTTTCTAAAATGTGATAAACAAGGAAAATAATATTCTCAAAATATACTGGTCTTATTTTGCACTTTATTGCAAATATTCAAATTTTTTGCACATAGCGTATTATTTACAGATTATTTAAGATCTTACCTTTTGGTTTTACTTTGCGCATTTCAAGGCTAACTACACGTCATTAATGTAACCACGTTAAAAATGTCTATATCCACTCGCGGCAAATTATCCGAATCGTCTTTTACAAATCCTGGATCCTTTCTGGTGGGACAAATTTCTTGAACTGCAGACAGAACGGCAAAATCGAAAACTATTACAATGCAATCCATTTGTATTATTTGTTTTACTACAAAATCCAGGTAGAAACTTGGGCTTAACGCTGGACCGAGATAGTCCCCGCATATGGCGGGATGCCGTTTCCGTTTTTACAGTGGCGCGACCTTTAAGTTGTTTCGACAAACTAATCGACGAAAAAATCCTCATTTTTTGTGAAATCAGTAGGTACCTACAATACAGACAAAACATTATAAAGCACGTTTATGTCTTTCAGTTTCCTTGAGAATACAGCAATTCTAATTATGAAGAAGTAGCTACCTACACAAACGCCTATGCCACTTTGGTGCAAGGCCTCAAAAGCACAATAACTCGAAGAAGTATCTAAGTACCACATACTGACACCTATAACCGTGTCAGATATCAAAATATTGTGTCAAAACTTGGTTCCGTCTCACGTATTTTTATAATATACATATAGCTTTGAATCCTTCCTATGATTCTTTATTCAATGTAGAAAACCGTACATTTTAAATTTTACTACTTCTGATAGAAATCAATAAAGGTTAGTTTTTGCCATTGAAAAAAAGGACCGTAAACCTCGCCCTGTATATTATACCCATCAAAACAATCTAGGCATATCGTTTATATTGTTGCTTATTTATTATTTTATTTCATTATAACTGGCGATATAGGTGTCATACCAAGGTATTTTTTTTTAATTATAGCCTTTCGAAAGTTTTCCCGAATTTTAGGGATAGTTTGAGAGGCACTACATGGTCTTGAGATCGAGTCGTTACTAAATCGATGCCTTCCTACTAAAGCGTTGCCAAACCTTGAGATAATTTCTTGAAACTATTTTTAAATTTCCATACTAGCGATGGAGTCTAGCAGCAGAGCGTTCCTTTTTTACTGACGTGCGTTCACCTGTAGCCCTATCATTGAACCACTCATGACTATACGGCGGATAACGGTCGTATATTCACAAGCCAGACAAGGACGGGAGTTGTGACGTAGAGCCGAACATCCGCTGAACAAACTGTAAGGAATACTTTCACGACACAGCAGTCCACTTCTTAACAACGTAACTTCAAACTGTCTTGTTTTTGATGTACAAAGTTTCCAAAATCTCTGGATATTTCTAACAAAAATCCTCGTATTTGGAGTATTCCTTATTTTTCTAAAACAGCACTAAATGAGTCGCTGTCCCAAGATCCCACGATTCGCATCCGCGACTAGCGATACGGACGCGACACACATAATATACACACTATGCCGCAAGAAGGAGATCATTCTAACAGTGGCCCAAGTAGCAAAATCAGTTTTATAAGGGTTCTAAGAAATGCTATATAACATATCTAATAGAACAATAAAAATCCTATAGTGCCCTTTACAGGTCTAATACAATACGTATACAACAAAAAAAGGACCAAGTTATAAAATCTTTCGGTTCTTTTAACATATTGTTATACCTGGTTATATCATCTCAATAGAATATCTTTATGTAATAGTTAAAAAACTATTTTATAAGTGTGTCTATGAAACTTTTATTACAACCTGTCCAAATATGCGCTTTACAACCATTATAAATATATTTTTTAGCGCTCCTATACCTATTTTATAAGAGTGATAAAATGTGTCTGTTCAGCGCCCTCTACATATACAAGTACAAAATTTTATACGATATTTTATTTCTTTTGTGACGCAACTTACAACAAAAATATCGGGTAAAGTTCATATAAGGTAGAGAAATAAGAATTCTAAGGATTCGTTGGTACTGATTCAAAAAGCTGAACTTATAAACAGACCATCGCCATCATAAGGAAATATATGTTAGCAAAAATATATAATAAATCTTACGATTTGTTGGGCACTAGCACTAGGAATTGTCCTACGCAGCAAAATTTTCTGATTTTATATATATATATATATATATGTTTGTATTAAAAAATAGACGCGCCTTAAATTAGCCATTAATTAGCGGATCTGATAAAAATATTAAAATATATAAATCTTTTTCGAAGGTATTATTTTTGATCGGAAGTAACTTTTAGTGATCTATAAATCAAATATAATACCTTATATATTTATAAAAAGTATATTTATTGTGTTAATTGCAATTAACACCGAAAATATTGTTCGTGGACAATGGCGGCCACTGGAAAATGCTTAACCCCGTAAATAAACATGGCGTTCAGTAATACGACAATTAGTTGTCAATAAAAACGTTATAAAATGATTTAAATTTATAAGAAACTCTATAGAACTTTATTGTTTAATAGAGTTGTTTTTAGTTGCACTATAAAACTATTTTTCAAACAAACAGCAACCCGAGATTTTATTCATTTCAGAGGTTGCCAAATTTAGTATTTAGTGTTTTTCTTTACCTTTTTTTACTTGTAATAATCATGAAAAATTTTTAATTTGGCATTTAAGTCGATTTTAGGCGAATGACATTAGTAACCAGTAAACAGTAAATATACCAAACACGTTTAGGCAATTCGGTTATTATTGGTTATCGCTCGCGGAAGTCAAAAAAACCCTATTTGGCAACCGCGTAGATATATATCAGCTTTCTGTGAGTATGTTGAGTATCGTGAGTATCGTGTAGGGAAGCAGCAAGCATCTTTAAGAAACAGAACGGTCGCATAGTTTCTCGAAGCTGCACTTTGCAATTAATCACTTATTTTGTGCTGCATTTGTATGCTGTATGAGACATAACCTCTAAATTGTATTCAAATTCTAAAGGTGCTTAGTCTTGGGTGAGATTTTTAGTTTCGTCAAATGAATGATTTATATTATACGTCGTGGCCTATATCTTTAATTGATTTTTTATTTTAGTTTTCCTATTACTTCGGAATCAAAATTTATGATGATAGATATACCTTCTTCGGCCACATCTACTATCAACATCTTCATCTGTGTCTGATAAAGGATCAGAGCCGTGTCTTTTCTTGGTCAGAACTTCTGTCCTGATGAGTAATTTTAGTATCTGGTACTATTATTGTCATAAGAATCAATCTGACTTTCATCAACTACACCTATTATTTCATCTCGAATTTCATTATCAAGACCACTATTGTCCTCTTCTATGTTTATTTCTGGCCAGCTAAATAATATTTAGATAAATCAGCATACCTTCACCAAAAGTACAATTTTCTAAAATTTACAGATATTTCTTTTTACATTTCTTTTGAAATGCCCACTCCTCTTTGTTCTTTTCCAGGGTGATAAAGCCATATTTATTCATGACTTAGGATATTATAATAAAATGCATTACCTACTTATTATGAGGTTAAGAAAAATATTGTAATGCGGAAATTTGTGACAATTTAGTTCTTTAAGCTTTCTATAATAGTGCAAACGTAGGCATTTATACACCAGTTATAAAAATATTTTATTTCGTATTTATAGCGCACAAACTGTAATGAGTTTCTCCAAAATACTACTAATTTGTTCTATAATGTATTTATAACAAAGTAAGCGAAGCCTTTATAGGTAGACAATAAAACAGTTTTATACTTATTTTATAAAGCTTTTATCTTTGTCTTAAAAAGGTGTTTTTTAAATCATCATACAAAGCCTTTATACAGCTTGTATATAACTTTTACAACATTGTTTTTAACGCAGAAATTGAATGTGTTCTACAGAAACAATATAAACACTATAAAGCACTTAAAACACTTTTTTAAAATGATTTTGAAGAGGACATATAATGCGCTTTAAAACTGTTAAACAATATTTTAAGCCAAAACCAAGTTTTATTTTTATAATGTGAGTTGTATAAACGATTATACGACATTATTATAAAAACGTTTTTCTACAAACACAAAAATGTCGCAGAAAAATGCATTAAATGATAAAATACTCCTTAATTCAGCATTAGAAAATACTTATAAAATAATTCAGTCTCATAAGGCAATTATTTTGCTACTTGGGGGATGGATCGAGGTCAGCGGTTCCAAAACTTTGGATATCTTTGTCATGGAATATTAGAAAGATTATTTTCTGTTTTAACCAGGGGTTTACTGTGCCCCGTCCCCAGTGTATAATAGCTTCCTGAGAACACAGACCTATATAGCTTAGGTCTGTGCTGAGAATGATCGAATAAATTGCTTTATTAATTATAAGTTTTGCATTTTTTTTAGGATTATGATTCACCTGGCATTCCCCAAACAAACCACTACGCCAAATTATGCATCGGATATACCGAAGCTTCTCAATATCGAATTCTCGGGACAATAATCCGCGAATGGGAGCAAGTAGGTATATGTCTCCGGCTTCAAAGACTCACGGGTTCAAACAAGGGTTGTGCAGGGCAGGCTAGAGCGGGGCGGTTTTAACCCCCCACCCCCGGCAACATTAGCTAATATCTATAAGTTGGCTGCAACAGGGTTTACCGAGTAACGCATCGCTATTATGTATAACGTTCGCGTCGCTCCATAGTGGCATTGCGAAAGGAAAGTTAAGATTGGCGAGAGTGGAGTATATAGCGCGGTGGATTGTTGTAAAAGTACCAGAATATACAAGAAATGCGCGGTGCCTTCAAATAATATATCTGTGCTATCTTCTCATTCTTCGTTTACCCTTGAAATATCTCGAGTGGTCATCTGGATGGGGCCAAATTATTGCACAAAATGGCAACCCACCTATGTATAATGTGTACCAAATTTGGTTGGAATTCCTAAACGGACCCGAAAGAAATTAAAAAAAATATGTTATTTTTGGAAAAATTTAAACACGCTGTATATGGAGAACCAAACGTTTTTGAGATAATGTTTACTAAGCATATGTGCTTATTGTAGCGAGTTCTACCTTGTATTTTCGGCTCTGCCTTGTGACTCATGCTGAATGTTGAAAAAGGAGAAAATTATTAGTTGGATGATTTTGTGTCGGTTTGTTGTGTGGGTGCTACAATCGAAAATGCTAACAAAAGTTCCTAGGCTCTATGGGTTTTTTAGGGGATGATTGGAGATGGTCTTGGATTGGTGCTAGACCGTAAGACCGTAAGACCGTAAGAAAAATTGTTCAGAAAGATCCGGGCAACATTTTTGTTCCCAGCGGTGAAGTCGTCAGACTTCATTTAGGGGGTGAAATTTGAAAAAATCAGTTTTAACTCGATATCTCACTTAGAAAAAAAGATACAATTTTCGATCGAATGGCAAAGTTGTAGCCCTCAAAATTCCGCGTCGACTGATTATAAAACCCTATAAAAAATGCAAACAGTCCTAACAAATTATTAAAATCTTAATTTTAATTTTCCCGGAAAGGTTTAAATATATAAAATGTAGATATTACTATTCTCTACGTTTTAGTGTATACGAAGCACCTCAGAATTGCACATTCCACTCACCCTAATCGAGGGTTAAACATTCAAAATTAAATTCCGGAAACATTCGTCTTCAGTGCATTTCGTGCATTTAAGCTGTGGCTGAAAAATTAATGTTTTTTTTAGTTTTTGCATGAATAAACAATTTTCGATATTTTGTAATTTCCTTAAGGGTGCAGATATAATTGGAGGGGGTTGTAAATCGATGCGTCTTCTCGAGATTTACAATTTACCATTTGCATCAAAATCATTTCGTAAAGGAGCATTCCAAAGTAAAGGTAAAAATTATTGTAATTTGATATTTGTCTCAGAAAAAATTTATCAACAAAAGACGAGTTGCAACTCCCAACTTCCCACTCGCGTCCCTGCGTTTAATTAACTGCGATCACTTAGAGTCACCATGGTCCCATATTTGATTTAAACGGTGTGCATATTCCCTCGCGTTGGCAATTAAATTAATTAGTGGTATTCGCACGCGTCCCCCATCACTTTTCATTTAATTCTGGGTTGCTCTGTGGAAGGGGGAGGCCACGAAGACATGGATGATAAATATGGAAAACAACAACAGAATCGTTCAATATTCAAAATTATTATTTTCCGTTTTATACGCCAGTAGCAATAGTTAAAAAATAGCATCCTGTTACTTTATTGTCAGATATTATTTTCTAATGCGGATTTGGAAGAAGTAGTCACGCCATTGGCGGTTTTATTAACTGTTTTCTTGATTTGCAGTGGGCACATTTTGTTACAAAAATCTTCTTCTAAAGATCGTTCATTCATTTTTTTTTATTAAATTCAATTTTTAGATTACATAATATGTACATATTTTCTTTGTAGTAGATAATATATAAAAATATCGTCCAAAAGGTATGTAGTTATCAACAAATATTTTTCTTACAAAATGTGATTTAGCCACACTAGAAGCCTACTAGAAAGGAAAACTAATTTTTTTGAGGAGTTTAAAACGAGGGGCAAATCAACCTTAGCACCAGAGTAACGCAACGCTCCTGGCTGAAAGATAATACTAACATGACTGCTGTTCTCACATTTCAGTGATATTGATGAAGGTTATGAAGAAATATGAATCTCTTATCTGTATTTTATCGGCGTTATGATCACACTTGAAACATCGTGACAAAGTGTTGTATTCCCATCACAAGCGCCAGCATTTGCTTGAGAACTTTTTACGATTTTTTCTCACACGCATTTTTAAATTAGACGCCGTTTTGCATTTTGGTTTTTGTTGGTTTTTCTACACCACAAAAGAGCCTGACAGATATTATGACCGCTATTGTTTTAGAATATGCTTTATTGATCGTCAAAGCAGAAATCTGTAGAAACATATTACCTAATATTTCGACATTTTTTGAAATTTATGCTAAAAGGTAAAAAGTAAGTAAATTTACGAAAATAATACGTAAACTTTCTTCACCTACCTTAAAAAATTTTACACTCTGACTAAATCGCCCGGTATATTTTGAGAAATAAAGCTTTCCTACTTTTGTGCCAAGTAAAAAATACTTTGTTGTGATGTGTATTTCTCTAGGAATCTAAGCCAGTATCGATTTACTTGTCTGTATCGGCATATGGAACATGAAATAGTTAATACATTATTTTAGAGTGCTATGTTCGATGTGATGAAACTCTAGGCACGTACCTAGCTAACTTGGTCATGCGTGCGTCATCTGCCGAAGTTGGAACTTCCATTCCGGTGAATATTGGCATAAGAATCTTCGGACGTGTGCAAGCTGAAAGTCAGTGTGGGAAATAAGAGAACAGAAACAGTATTTCAGTCCGGCCATTATTTTCAATTTCAATATTTATGTGTATGAAAAAAATGTTACTGCATAATACGAAACATATAATCAGAGGACGCCCATGGCAAGGCATGTGCGTTATGGACACATTGGGCCGTGATTTGTGGACACACGGCTTGCTCTCAACGACCTGCGGCCGCAAAATACTTATTTCTCGCCATTTGTTATTATGGTGGGTCACATTTCTGCGCTACGCGCTGTGTGGTGTGAACGGAGTTAATAAAGCGAATACTACCAAATAAATCAGCGGCGGGAAAGAGGGAAAACGTGTTAGTAATACGAAATATCTTTTCTAGAATTATGTAAAGGTCTAGTTTTGATGGAGAATTGTATACCGTCACTACTTTTTATTTTCTCTCGCTGTGTATTATTTTCAATTGGTCCCTCCCTCAGACTAATGAATAAAGGGGACGAATTTGTTTACAAATTTAAGTGAATTGTTGACAGGCATAGTTGTTTATCTATCCCCATGTTTACAAATATTGGTCCTTTACTGACCTGCCCCAAACATGTTGTCACATTTAAGAGTAACAATAACTAGGAATATCATAAATAAAACCGGCAATTTCTTTAGTAGATGCATTGAACGTACAATTGCCCCCACTTAATAAAATTCAGGTAGAAGAGTAAAGCAAAACAACCTTTTCGTGTTCAAGAAAGATTATGTAGGTGTTTTATTATTGACAAAATGGTTATAGTAGAGAACACCCATTACTCTTCGCACTAATCGGCAACGTTGCGGCAGTTTGACAGGGACCAAAGTTAGTGCTTGCTCAAACTGTTTGTTTTACATTTCGTTTGTTTTGGTTTGTGCTTCGGTATTTGCTTAGTTTTACCAGAGAACAAACGCTAAATTCGAGTTTTTCGTACGGTTCCAAGTTTACAAAAGTGCCTTTCCTCTAAAGTGAAAAAAGAGAATATTTCGTTCCATAGGTAGTATTTATAAATACATTTATCTCTTTCATAAAGTGAGAGGGTTCAGCTTACTGTTTACATCTGTATAAAGAGGCTATATTGCGGTGTCCCCTTTATTCATTAGTCAGAGGTCCCTCCTCTATTGGCGGCTAGCGCGCAAAACATAATATATCCTTGTAAAAAAGGACGCTGGTTAAAATGCAGATTCACGGTACCTGTACTTTGCTTTATCTATGCGTCTTACTAATTTTCCTACATGAACTGGGTTTGTTACTATCTTAGTGATACCAAGAAAGTCAATAAAGCCAAAATAGTCTTCCCTCACCCCACACAGGAGTGCACTTGCTTCTGCGGTACTCCTATTTTGAAGTGTTGTGAGGGCAAGAATTATCATTATTATTAATTCGCTAAAGCAGATAAAAAAAAGGATTTTGAAATGCTGAATTTTATCTGGTCCTCATGCTTGGTTTCAAATTAAAACAACCACAAATATAGACTTACGTTTCTGAAATGGTATGAAACAAAACATCTATCAAATTACCGCCACGACCTAACCTAGCTCAAACAATGCATTGAAGTATTGTATTTATGCTTATGTTCCAGCAATAATTACCTATTTGTATGAATAAGAATGTAAGATTAGCGAGTGTAAAAGTATTTATATATTCTAATTGATACAAATACGTCTACAAGTCATATTATAGTCATTAAAACAAATTTTTGGATACGTGTCAGTATCAGATTTTAATGTTGTTCTGTAAGAAAAAAATTGAGAAATAATTAACAACTCCAAAAATAACATTCATCGGTTTGACTTCATTAATCCAGTTCTTATCAAGTTAACCATGGCAATGAAATGAAATATCAATGTCTAAAATGTTGTCTACAAAGACAAGACATTAAATTTGGAAGAACTGAAAACGAAAGTTGCTGAACAGGCAAGAACGATATTGCCTCCCCTTAAAAAATGTGCGGATAAATTGTTAAATTGTGCATTGCTAATAATGGGCAAACATTTTAAACATTTATTGCATTAACAGTTCTTTGTATTATCGTTACGTTGATTTTTATTCAAGTTTTTTATGCCTTACATATCATTTAATTTCCTTGGCTAACTTCATAAAAATTAGATTAATGAAGCCCAACCAATTAAAATTTTATATACTGACCTATCCAGAAAGGGAAGGTCTGTCCTAAAATGCAAAGATACTCATGTCTTGCCATGTAAAATAGAACCAATTAGTTGCGGTTGCGATAGCAACGAAGTTGTTTACGTAAAGAAAAATTAAATGTAGCCAATTTATGGAAAAAATATGTTAACAATTTTATTATAACATATATACCTATATCTTAATGACGAATATTTGAGGAACTCTAAGCACCTTTTCATACTTTATACTCACAGTATAGCGTGTATATAAATAATGCTGCTGGTTTTCAAATCTTGCCCAAAATTGCACTCAACCAATACCGATCAAATTTTGCCGTTTGCAATACCGCTACCAAACCGATGCTTGAACTTCTCCGAGTAATCCGGTTGTAGTCATCCCTAATTGTCATTAATTAAAATTGCGGGGGAGGCAAACCCGCTTGTCTCCCCCCGGCGCCCACTGTTGTTTACGCCCGCGAGCCTTTGAAGCCCGATGCAAACTTGCCTTCCCACGCGGATTATGAGCCACAAGAATTCGCTGCGCCGAACTTGAGCATTGTCGCCATAAAATTATGCATAACTTTGATGGGGTTCCCTTTGGGGAATGCAAGCGCTGTGCCCTAGGTTTCGTTCATACACTATATATGGACTGGAAATCACCGGTGGTCTATAATTTCCATGGTATAATTCCCTCCTACCCCCACCCAACCGGTACTCCTCCCAGGCAATGACTGAGTGCGCGTGACCTGCCGATTGCCTGCGTTACTACATTGGTTTACCATGACATCGCTTGATTTCGATGTATCAACACTGATATCATAGTAAGATAAAATTCAAAGTCTTGAACCACAATAAATCAAGTATAATAAGTATAAAGCGACTAGTAGTGACTGATATCATGTTTTCACTAAGAAAATTTAATAAATGGAATTTTCCTGGCACCAGAACCAGAGGCCTTAGGGGAGACTGTCCTAAAATGACATACCCAAAATGTTCCAACCAAAAAGTCCCACAAAAAAATTAAATAAATACACATAATCGAAGCATATATTGTATTGGAATGTTTAATATTAGATAGCAGTTTTTATTGTTATAAAAAAAATACCCATCTAGAAAAAATACCCTAATTTACAAAAAAGGCACTTTTCAGTCAACACAAAATATATTCGATAAAATGACATACCTATGTGTGGTAAAATGGCATAGGTATGCCATTTTATCGAATGTAGGTTATGTTGATATGTTCAACAAGTTCGTTTTCCATTTCCGTTGGAAATGTTGTGGAAAAACGTCCAAGGCCTTTCTCAACACCTCGTATTTTTTTCTTTTTATTCTGAGCTCGCCTTCTTAACGTGGCTTGTGGAACATTGAATTGTTTTGAAGCTGCAAGTCAACCCATATCGCCCCTGTGCACTGCCTCGATAGCAAACCTCATAGAATCCTCACTCCAGGATTGCCTATTGCTCTTCCATTTGTATTTTCCAATTCCAACCATTCTGAAATTTCAGAGTAGTCAACGATACTAGGTTTTACAATATAACCTACTACAAACTACTAAGATAAAATGACATACCTATGTCATTTTATAATGAATGCCGGTATGTCATTTTAAACGACCAAACACATTATTAAAAACATAGTGAAACTAAAAATATACTTGCATTTTATTGAAAAACTATCCACTAGAATAATAATATACTCTCTACAGAACGTCACTGTCAAATATTTCTATTAAAAAACGTATTTTTGATCGATTTTTCGACACTTATTTTATACTTAGGTTAAAAATCGGGAGCAGTGGAAACGCACAAGTCGACATCTAAGCCGTAAATAAGCAAATTCGTGGGTTGTCACTTACATGAGTGAGTAGCAAGTTACTCTATTGCTTCATAGATGGAATTAATAGTCCTTGGAAGGTGCGTTCAGAACGAAAATTGTCGCCTGTCATTTTATCACACTATGTCATTTTAGGACAGTCTCCCCTACTTCTTCTTGTTAGGTCATTCAAAGACGAACATGAAGCCCACAGGGCATGAAGGATTGCGGACTAAAATAATACATGTATGCCTCAATATTTCACCTGAAACTTGACTCCGTCAGAGTTTTATGGAGGGTTGAGATACTGGGAGCCCCGATCATGTAAAAATAACTAGGAGGCGCTTTCGGGTATGATGTGTCAAGCTCTGTGTGCTTGAGACTCAGTTTTGCTTGTGTGCCGTTCATACCCGAACGCTATATAGGATCCAGTTATTATTTTTGTTTTATGTCTATAAACTAACCTTAAATTTACGATGCAAATGCTATAATTTGCAAATAGAAATGGAAAAAATGGTGTTAGTGAAGTTATGGTAAGTTATATTTTTCGTTAATTAGCATTGACTACGCAAGAGAATCAAGCGAAGGTCCATAAAACATCAAACTGACAATTAATGATTCTACTGCGTAACTCGGAACATCACGTACCTAAAAAAACGGCTGGTGCTCGAGGGGGCAGGGGGGAGGAAAAAAGAGCAACTCTGGAGCATCAAGCTCAAGCATACCCGAAAGAATGAAATGGAAGTGGAGTACTTCTGAGTAGCTCTGGAGTACTCTAAGTGTAATGCCCGAAAGCGACTCTGGTCTTACACAGTTCTAATTGTTTATAGGGGGAAATCCATGCTGGATATGGTTAGGAGTTTTAGGTAAGGAAGAGGTAGAGGAGAGGTATATAGTTGGACTTTACTGTTGTGTGTTTATCTTTCATAAAGAAAGGCATGTTCTATGGTCCTTTCCAATTAAAGTTAGCAGTGTACACATACTCGACTGAGCTCATATTTTATATTTATACACATATTTAGATTTATTTATTCGATTTGCTAGTGCAGTTTATGATACATTTTTAAAGAAAAATCATTTACTCTTTCATAATCATCAACATCATTTCAATTACTGCCAGTTAAGGAAAGTAAAGGCCTTGTGCATGTATACTATATTAACCTACTTAAGTCTAAGAAGCCATCCTTAGACATTCAAGTAATCTAACGGTTGCCTGTGTGGCTATACCTGTGAAAATATGTTTAGGTTGCTTTCTAGAAAACCACTTCATTAATAATACTATTTTAGAAGCTACACATTCCAAACCAACAAAAATTGTGTTTGAACTCATACCATTCCAATAAACCGAAGGTATGGGATAATTCCACACTGCTTTCGATCAATCAGAAGCTGCAGCCACATATTAGCGTGGTATATACCCCGATTAATGTAAGAAGTCCCGATTTTGTCAGATGACATTCTCCACAAAATCCCTAGGAATTTTCTGTCAACCATGGGTATAACATTGGTATATGTGTCTCAACCAGTTAATGACGCCAGTCATTGATTTATGATGAGAAAAGTTACCCAAGTGATATGAAAAAAACAACATACTAAAATAAAAATTATGTTGCAATCACGATTATACCTCTACAAATAAAAAAAACTATGACTACAGCTCATTTTAATAATAATTTCAAAGGTCATGGAAACACTTTCATTTTGGTATTTTAGTCTAATCAGCTACTTGCGGCTGTGTCTATGGTGGGTACTCAGGCAAATTTTATTTCGGTGTTGTGAAGTGACCGTGAAGGTTTTCCGGATCGTTCAAAAGTGTTCAAACTTTGGGCAGTGAAAATATTCTCGGGTTTTGTACGTTTCCTGAGTTTTACCGTTATTTATGTTGTTCTTGTTCGTGTTATTAGTAGTCATTCATTGTGCAAAGGGGCTCGTTACTGACCTAAACTTATGACCCGGTTAGGATGGCGAAATTACCAATTGACAGTCCCAGTAAGGACTTCATAAAATAATTTGACTATATCAAGTATCTTATTATTTAGATATTCTACTGTTTAAAAATATTGGCCAAACATTGTTGTCCAAATTTACTCTCCGGACTGTCCTTCCTGTCCCCCTTCAAACAGAAACCTCTAATTAAATGAGAATTGACGGGGGATGCCTACGAATAGGTACCACTAATTATTTTAATTGGCAACGCGCGCATAATATGCATACCGTTTAAGTCAAATATGGACCCATAGGGGACTCTCGGTGGTTGCTGTTAATTAAACGCATCGAGGCGAGAGGGAACCGTCCTTACTTTGTTTGCGTGCTTTTGTGGTTTCGGGTTGTTATGGGGTATGGGAGAATCGTGTAGTGTCAAACGGCAATTGGCTATTGTAGATATTTGGTGCGATGTATCGCCTGCTACAAGATACGAATGTGCCACTGTTTTAGTAAATAAAACGTTGGCATTGAATTTATCCAGAAAATTATCTAGAAGACCATATTATTAATGTAATCATTATTATACGTAAACAATATACTTGTTCGTGCCAGTAGAAAACATTGTTTTTTTTTACATTTTGTTGACCTGTTGAATTATATTGTAAATATTATTCAAACGGTAGAGTAATAATTTTTCCACCAGTTCACGTTCATATTCGTGGCAAATGAGGCTTGGAAAAATAATAGTGGTATCTCCTCTACAAAAACTTGTGGATATCCCGTCTATCTTACAAAAATGCAATGTACAAGGCCAACCAAATATAATGGAAATTTATATAATATATCGTGGCATATTGGTATTGCATAGGTACCTATTATTAAGGTCGCAGAAAATGATTTTGGTGGGATTTTATTTCTATAACCCTTATGGCAGACATATTTATTAGAGAAGAACTATGGCAACTTCGCCATCCGCTAAAAGATGTCACTGCCAAAATTCAAAATGTTAAGGTCTACAAGTTTTCCAGCTATGTAAATTGTTTTTTTTGTCATAAGCTCCCAAAAATAGCTATTTTACGGACTCATTTCAGTCCGTCAAATGCTTCTTTTTCGGCGCTAGTCCCTAAATGAATGAATGAATACGTTATCAATTTCTAAGCCAACTTTTTCGAACATTATGATTTCAAAAATTATGGAAAATTTGCAAATTTCAGCGTTCTGAAGAATTGTAAAAAGCGTATCACAAAATTTTGGGAGCGTATGACAAAAATAGTGTTTGTCACATGTACTGAAATGAAGTGTTTCAGGACTCATCTGCTAAACAGCAATGATTCCTCCAATTCCTCCTAAAAAACTTCATTTTAGGTACTTGTAACAAAAATAACTTTTACCATATTTGTCACGACTGACATATTATGTATACGTATGACATATTTGTGGCACACAATACTACATCTACACTATCCGAGCTATTGTTGAAATAAGTACACCAAATATTTTGCATAGATTTGTATACAGTGAGCACGTAAAGTTTGTAATAAATTCGGTAAAATGTGCGATTAAAAAAAACGCTTCGACACGTCCAACATAATTTTGAAAGGCCCATATTTTGACATATTGTCGTTCTTGTGACGTCATTACTTTCATTACCAAGCTATGATGTCATCTATATATTTTTTAAATGGCAACCACAATTTTTGATAGCGTCATTTGTAAGAACGCACTTTTCTTGTATCGGTACACAAATAATAATAATATATTACATAAAAAATTTTTTTCACAAATTTTAAATTTAACATGAAATATTAAGTTTTTAGACATTTCTTTATTAGACGACCGTACCGTCTGTACCTACATTGTACTGCTTATTTTTTGCTCAGTTCCATTTTTAAGCAGGCTTAATTTTTAATCGAACAGTACAACATTTTACGGAATTAATTCCAACCTTTACGTGCTCGCTGAATATAAAGACTAATAATTAAATTAAAATACCTATACTTCAACTTAATATCGAGCCTAAAGAATTTTAAGACATTAAAATGTATGCATTAATTTGTTTTCGTCCCAAAATTAAAGTTTGAAAGTTGGCGAGTTTTTTTGCGGACGGTTTCAGCAATGCCTCTGACTATCAGTCTCATTTAATGTACACTAACATTATGGATGGATAGAATCAAAGTAGACTTTGGGATAGAATATCATAAAATGTTATAATATTAATCAAGGTCGAGAATTAACCATGCAGTTGCACATCATAATAAATTCATAAATACAAAAGTCCTGCCCCATTTAACTTAAAAATTTATACTAGTTTTCTGATGTAGCTTTTCATTGCGAATTTAAAAACTGTTCTCTTGGCATTTTTTGTATTCGCCAAAGTTTCATGGCAAACTGGATATTAATTTATTTCAGTGCTTTTAAAAAATATATCAGTTGTAAATATTACCATTAGTTAATATCACTACCAACTTGCTGTGTACATACTGAGGCCGTTTAAGCCAAATATAGGGGTCTCTATGATTGCTTTTAATTAAACGTATTGAGGTGAAACGAAAGCGCCCAAGAGTTGGTTTGTTTTTGCTTGGGCTAACAAATTTAGAATGCAATGATTAAGCTGCATTATATTAGTACCACTTTATTAATTTTCAATGAAGACCTTCATTTCCTACCAATTTTTTCAAGCGTGCATTAAAACGTGCATCAAAATGTCACGAAAACATATAGTAAGCGTGCATTAAGACGCATGCAAAATTTCAAAACGTGGGTCAGAACATCACATAAACGTCAAACCGTGCATTAAAACATAGGTATGTGTCAAGACGTCACGTAAACGTTAAAACGCGAGTGAAAACGTCACGTAAACATCAAAACGCGGATGAAAACGGCACGTTAAACGCCGAAACGTGTATTAAAACATGCGGGTCACAACGTCACGTAAATATAAAACCGTGCATTAGAACATGCGTTAAACGCCACGTAAACATCAAAACGTGCTGTTAGACATGGGGAGAGAGAGACGGGAACGTCTGGGCGTCTGTCTGACATACCTAACCGCCCCATTATCTTCTAATATTGTCCATCGAAAGTATCGCCCTGTATGTATTGTAGATATAGTACGACAGAAATTTACAATAGTCTCCTCAGCCTGAGCAATATACACATATAAACACCTTATATACGGCGCCTGTTACTAAGTAATTAAGTTATTGTTGCAAGTTTATTGAATGCCCTTCATTATGTGTTACTCGGCTGGATTATTACGAATGCCGAACGAAGGTCCTCCCATATAGTAAGTAACATTAACCCGGCGCTTCATAAAATGATTCTAGTTCATTAACGAAGACCAGACTATCAATTCAGAGTAATTTACGTTCCCATATAAGCCCGAATAATAGGTTAGAAATGGTTACCTACATTTATAACGTAATTGATACATTGCAGATAATGCAAGTCCCAATTTGAATTAATATGCACTGGGAAAATTGACGTTTAAAAGTGTTTTATGAATATTTATGGTTTGATGCCGTAGTTATAAAATTACTTTGCATTAAGTTCAGACAACACGAATTTGTGGGATACCATTAACCGACAATAATAACTCATTACATTCCAAAAATTGCGATTTACATATGCTGCAGTTATAAATTAATTTAAACTTTTATTTCAACGCAAATCTTCAGTCTTTCTCTTATGCACTATTCTAACTTACGTTTGATGTATAAAAAACTTCTTCGGCAGATCGTTGATCTATAAAGTCTTGACCAAAGCCAAGAATTTCCCGTATCGATTTTCTCTAAAAATGCAATGACCCAGCTTCCACAAAGCAGTGCAAACTCGTGTCTTAGAAAGAGGGAGATCTGAAATAAAACTTTAGAAATTATTACTCATAGTCGTTACGTTTAAATTACAATAAAAAAACTAAGAATAACAAGAAATAACGAAATTGGATTCAATACCAATATATAATTTTTTAACAAAACTTCTTCTGGTAGTAGATAACCTCTGCGATTATATGGACAACAAATGTGTATACGGTAATGTATACGTATAGGTATATGTAATTTGTTAGGTTATATTTTATGAAATCCAGCAATTTTTTAAACCTTTGTTTTTTTATGAAAGGTAGTGACATAATTTTGTCTCCCTTAATACAGGGTGACTTAAATAAATGGCTCACTCAAAGTGTCTCGGCTATTTTTTGACAGAAAAATCGGTGGCGGGTTTTATCGATAGCACTTTTGAGCTGCCTTCTTTTGTCCATTGCCACCTATGAAAGCCAAAAATAAAATAAAAAAAAACAAAAAATTGTAACCCATGTAACTTTTTTTATTTCTAGAGGTAACTACATAAAAATGTTTAATATAAAAATTGTTTACAAAAACTGTCAGAATTCAAATGACCAAATTTGGGCTCTCTTGGGATTAAAAATTAAATTATAAATCTTATTTCATTTGATGTGTCACACTTTCCAGTTTGTTGTGTATTTATTATAAAAATTTGAAAATAAACTGGTTTACATGCACTTAATCGAATGTGTAGCTAATCTAGAATTGATCTTTAAATAATAAAAAAATACTAAACAGTGACATTCTATTATACTATGAAAATAAATTACTATGAAAATAAATTAACGGAAACCATAGTGGGCCATGGTCTCAAAAAAATCAGACATTTTTAGAGCTTTTCAACGATATAATACTCGATATGGTTATTTAGAAAAATAACGGAAATAACTATGGCTTCCATTTAAAAAAAAAACAAAAGTTTTTGTCATATCTCGAAAATGGCAGCTGTCGCGGAAATTAGGACATGACAACCGCATTGGGGACACAATTCCCTCCAATTTTGGTATGTACGCATTTTATCTAAAATTAGAAACAACTAAGCTAGATGGATTTGAATAAATCGCCCAAATTTCGTTTTTTCAAAATATCTAGTAAGCCATGACTTTTTTCAAAAATCAAAATTCCCAAGGCGCGTTAAATCGAGCCCACAAAACTGCAATTCTTACCCCATTTAACCTTCCTTCTATCTCCGCTAGTTTCCGAGATCCCATACCGATCATAAAAAAAACTCATCCTGTATGACAGTCCAAAATTAACAAGTTCGAAAATCAAAAATATCGCAAAATTCAACGATCTGTATCTAATGGCACAAGGTTAGTATATAGGAAGGTTAGGACAATCCCCCACTCTTAAACAAAACCAAAGGCCGTCCCTTTGAACCGGCAACATCGCGCGACGGTGCCGCTCTCACCAGCTGGCCTTCAGCTTGATGCCAATGGCCTATCAAAATCGACAACACGGATATTGAAAGCCGAAAACAAAGAAAAACACAAACATAAAACAAAAATGCGATGCACCAACATATTCCATAAAGTTCCGTTATTTCATTGCACAAATATTAAAATGAAGAAATAACCGAAAACAGCCAAAACAACATAAATATACACCATAAACAAAGTACTTGCCAAAAACATCTGTGTGCGCCCATGGCTGGAAGCGTATCTATTTAGGGAGTTACTAAATCGCCAATTCACGTGTAAATGCTACCAACTTAAATTGCGTCCTTTCCCCCCTTTGCCTCTCTCACCCCCCCTTTCCTTCCAAGTCGTTCCTAAAAACTAACCTTGGGGTTGTCATTTTCAGAAATTGGCGACGACATCATATCTAAGAAAGCGGTGACGTTATAAACCATATTTTTATCTCAAAATATGCGCTTTATAATTATCAAGTTTGACATGTATTATGAGCGAGTTTATCTCATAGAAATTTCACAGAATTTGTTCCAACTGATAGGCGTGCTCACTGTACCTATATTTCTGTGCCTCCTCTTAAGATACCTAAGTTTCTTCTGACAGTTATCAACAAAAAAAAATGATTACCCACCAACATTTTTCAATCCTATCATTAAAAAAAGAATACACCAAATTTATAACAATAGTTCAAATAAAACTAAAAATAATAATAACCAAAATAAATTTATTTCTATTCCTTACATAAAAGGTGTTTCAGAGGGCATAAAAAAGATTTTGTCAAATTATGGGGTTTCTGCCGCACTCAGACCTTTCAATACTAGTAATAAGTTGTTTACAAAATTAAAACCAAAAATAGAAAATAAATACAGATCCAACATTATCTATAAAGTTAACTGTAATGATTGTCCAGCTGTCTATGTCGGCCAAACAAAACAATATCTGCATAAACGTTTATACAAACACAAATATGACATTAGAACTAATAACAATGAAGCTACTGCACTATGTAAACATGCCCTGGATCTTTCGCACTCTTTTGATTTTACTAACACCGAAATTATGGCCTCAGAAAATGATTATATAAAGAGAAACGTGCTTGAAATGATTAATATAAAAAACAACCTAATAGTATTAACTTTAGAACTGACACAAATAATTTGTCAAAAATTTATAATATTGTAATTTAAACAAAACTTTTTACTCGATACAAAAATAAAGTGAACTTTTATCTCTAATTTCTCAATAATATCATATGTTTATTAGTACTTGTTAATGTATAATCTTATTTTTGTGAAAACATTATTATTATTATTATTATTATCGTTGTGTGCAGCCCCGATACATTTTGCTTTTCTTACCTACCTTTTTTATATTAAAAAAAAGAACATTTCGCTCACTTGTATCGATATACATACCTTTGTTTCTCATTCCTCTTCTGCCCACCATGCTTATAATGTTAAAATTATTGCGTTTTTGGAAAATGTAAAAATGAAAAAAATACTCAATATTACAAAACTTATAATGTATGTACATCCAGCCCAATTTCTTGTAAGTATTCGTAGTATTTCGATTTTGAAAAATATTTTTTATATATATATATAAAACCAATGTAACAACATATTTTACCGGTGATTTGACTATGTTTTATTATTTTTAGCCAATGTGACGTCTTTTAAAATTTTTTAAAATTTGTTTTTTAAACTGTATTCTGAAGATGGCATCTGAGTTGCCGAAACGTACGTAAAAGAATAAACACAACAAAGAATTTTGTTGTTTTTTATTTATTTTGGTCGAATACCTAGGAAACTACGCTAAAAAAGTTATCAACACGATCGATGATTATTTGTGTAAGGGTAAGCTTATTTAGCGCCGATACGTATTTCTTCCCGTTTCGGTGCCAATGAGTACGTCAGCGCTCCGTCCTGGCCGGACCCGAGCCACCCTCCGTCCGTTCCGTGTTGACGTTTTTATTTCCCAATCCCCCTGGGAATTTGGGGCGGCATCCCGGCAATAACGCTCCCGTTTCTGTTGCAGACGGGGAGCCCATCAAGTTGCCAGAAAACCTGGAGAGCCTGCCCCGCGCCGACCTCTTCCCCACACAGAGACACCGCTGGAATACCAACGAGGTAAGCGGGATAGTTTACATAATATGGAAAACCGTTCCGGGGGAAATTAAAAGGCGGAAAATTTGGGTCGCCGGAGGTGGGATTCGAATTTGCGACGTGACAGTTAATAATAGCAAAATTACATCCATAATAGATTAAAATGGTTTACCTAATGCAGGTAGATAGTTGGTGGATTTTAGAAAGGTTTTTGTTAATTTATCTTTTCCGGTGTGTGGTAGGTAAATAACCGGGCCAGAGTTGATGAGTCTATATTATAATTATAAGGGACGTACACATATAGACAAAGCTACGCATAGACTGTCAGAATCATTGTTGAAATTTCTGCACCCTACCCCAAATATTTTGCATAAATTTTGATATATCCTAAGAATTGTAACACATTACAATTTATCTGTTTTAATTTGTTTTCGCTCCAAAATTAAAGTTTGAAAGTTGGTGTAGCGGATTTTTTTTGCGGACGGTTTCCTCAATGCTTCTGATCGTCTATGGCTCCTTTAATCTATATGGTACACAGTAAAAACTATTCCTGTAAATTTACCTATATTATAATAGGTAATTGTAATGCCTTGGGTCTACATGAGACAGAAATTTACCTCTAACAGGTACATTTACATAATATATGTACCGTCTAAAATACACTTAATAATCCCATACCAAGCATGTATATTTACATGCATCTTTAGGTAAAGTTTCAAGAATTTACAGCATTTATCTAAAATTACATTAATTGACATTGAAGTTTTACCTAAACCTAAATGTTTGCAATAATTTTAGATTATTAGAGAAGAAGTTCTTCAAATTATCTAACGCAAAAAAATGGTTTACATATTTATGTAAAAGAAGAGAAACTGATATTACCTATACCAAAAAAACCTTTTAGTGCTAGGAGATGTAGCAAAATATTGTTCAGATGTAGTAAGATGCTGATAGGAGAATGATTTCAGAACCACAGGAGTAACAGCATAAGTTATAATACACATAGGATAGAGTAAAACTTAGGCAGATTAACAAATTCCAAAGATTAGTTGACGAAAGGCTTAGTGAGTGAATAAATAGACAATGATTTCATCAACAGCACAGTAATTAATTTACCTAACAGAGAACTTACAATTCCAGAAAAGTTAGTTTTGGCAAAAGGGTTAAACTTTTCTGTTATTAACAACAAACTTTATAAGCTTGACATAGTAGAGTCGATGGAGGAAATAGCTCAATAAGAAACTAAGCCAAGAATTCAGAGTCTGGTCAAAAATTATTTTAGAAACAGATTTTAAATCAAAGTCAAATATTCCAAAGGAAGAAAAAGTAGCAATTAGGTTGATGGAATATTTAAAATATTACCAGCAGAAAAAAAAAGAAAACTGTTTATGATAATAAATTAAATGATTTATTAAATGAAGGAACTTACCGAGGATAAACAAAGACTATAACTGCAGTGGAAACTAGAATAATACAAACTATAAATACCGCCAGCAAGTGACTCAAAGACAAAGGACACTTTTAACTCCGCGTTTATATGGTTTACCCAAAATACATACAAATTCAAATTCATTTATCAGAAATAGTAATCATTTTTTAGAACGCTATGTGTTAAAACCATTTATTTTCAGCTAGTAAATAAATTTTACCAGCAACAATTTGGAGTCTTCTTTGTCAAGCACGGAAGATTTTGAACAGAATGAGTTTACTAGATATGTTCACCAACACCAACCCATATATAATGTTTGGTGGAGATATGTAGATGACATACTTATTATATGAGAACATGGAGCAGATTTAAATTCATTATTACATTTTAAAAACTCACAAAAACCTTCTATAACGTTTACACTAGAAATAGAAAATAATAATCAATTGCCTTTCTTAGATGTTTCTTTACTAAAATATAAATAAAAATAAAAATCGTCTGTATAATACAAACTGTAGGTATTTTCTGATTTTATATAAAAAAAAGAAACAGTATAAACACTAAAAGTGTCTTTCTCTCGGATATTAGCTGACCTCTGAGAGATCTGACACATACAATTATAAAATTATGGTGAAATAATGAAAACAGTACCTACCTATTAATAAAATCCTTATTATAAAATGTTGTTCCTATAATAAAAATAACAAACACAAAATTGACATTTTAAATTCATTTCAGAGTAGGGTAAGGACACCCAAGAGTACGAACCTAACTTTGAAGGAAAATAGAAACGTTAAATAACATTATTTTTAATACTAAACTCAAATATCCCTTCTTTGGTGTATCGAATTGAATGAATTTTCCGAGGAATTCGAACATGAAGAGAAATTTTTCGTTACTCTGCTTACACTCATTAGAATTATTTCGCGGTAAAATTCAACTTAATTTTTTTTTAAAGTGTATTTTTTATAAATTTTATTTTTTGGGTGATTAAAAAAAATTGTTGAATAGAAAAATCTCTGACAACAGAATTCAAAACTTACTTACAAAACTTACCGACAACTATTGTTATTGTGAATGTTGGCGAAAACGACAGTATTATTGGGTTGTATTTTGAATTCCCCGCCTAAACGAATATATCTGCACATACCCGATATTATTAGTACATAGAGAAATAAATCACGGCAACAAGGGCTATTCTTATTGGATACGAAATTCGGATATTTAATGGATACCTATTGGAAAAAATTTACTTAATCAAAATTGTTTCCTTTTTAAAAAACAATAGTCGTTTGTTAAATTAGGGAATGTGTGTATCTATTTTTTAATAAGTACCTAATAAAAAATCTGTTATTTCGATTACGTGAAAAGGCCCTTTTAATATCTAAACACTTCTTTTTCAGTGAATGACTTCATGAAAAAAATTGAATTATTTTATTACAATACACTATAGGATGAGTCTTTGACCCGTACAAAAATTTTAACCGGAGATAAAGTTGAACCCCTGGAGCATGCGTAAATTTTTGGAGTATCTTTTTTGTTTTTAATAATGGCCCGTTTTCGTGATGCACCTTGTAGAATATGTATGTATATTTGCCTCTCACAATAATATTTGTATAAGATGTGCAGAAAATAACATAATGGCACATTCTATAAAATTTTATGTTGTCTAATGGAAAATAACTATATCTCTGTCTTCTCTGTATAGATATATAGATATTTTTAACGTATGTGCTCTCAAATCTGAAAACAACAAAAAAGGAATGTTTTCTTTCTTGCCATAATGCGAATACAAATACCTTTTTCGTCGAAGGCAATATATCGCAGGCGCACTCAATATTTTATGATGTTCGTCTCTGTGATTCCCATACACATTTAATCGCGTTTGCTGGGGTAAGATATTCCATCACAGGGCGGCGATTCGAGGCAGCTGCTATATTTTTGGTCTCAAAGGGGGTCCGCGCTTCCTAAGTAAGTTAGCCGCCGTTGACATCGGTTCTCGAGCTCCCCCGGCCCTTTTTGCTTCCGGCATTTTTGGAGGACAGGGCAATGGCTTGCAAGGGTAGTTTTTTAATTCACTATTTTTTCTGTAGTCAAGCTCTCTCCGGCGCGTATTGAACCCTTGAATTTATCTTATTCCAGAACGACAGTGTGATCTTTCCAATGACGTCAGAACCTATAGACAGGTTTGTTTTGATAAAAGTTTGACGCCCAGAACTAATCACAATCTAAGCGCTCCATTAAATTATTCCGAAAATGTCGCGAGATTGTCAGAAATTGCCCCTTTTTGTCGAGCCGTAGCGAACTTATTTCGACTCTGGGCTCGGAGGCTGGCGTCGTTAGACCATCCCCCGAGTCTTCAGGTGAGGTTCCGATGCTTCCGGCGCCCCCAAAGAAGAAAAAACATGCGATATCTAAGTGTGATTCTGGAGGAACTATAACCGGGAATCACCGGGTGTATAGTTGGTTGATGGTTGACTTTCTGTCTTTGTTTGTAGCATGTTGTTAGAGTAGTATGGATATATTTAATCTTGGCGTCAAAATAAAGGGCATTTTAACAATGGGGCACCACGTCTATAGGTTTTGACGTCATTGGATCTTTCCAATAAATGTTTTTATCCATTTTTGATGGTATTATTTTGAGATAGTAAATAGGAGTTTGACAACCGAATTTAAAATTTAATAGTGATTTATGTACCAAGGACTGAAGTTCAACTTTTTATGACTCATGTGGAACTTAGTTGCCGAGGCCTCTGGCCGAGGCAAATAAACCACGCATGAGTCATAAAAAGAACTTCAGTGCCGAGGTATACATATTATATATTTTTTTGAAATCGGAAAAAATGTTTTATTAGGCAAGAAAATAATCATAAGGGATCACCCGTCTATGAACCAACTGCGCGCGGCGTTGCTTGACTTTGACGATTGCTCTACTTAGGTCAAGTATGATAAGACACGGCGCCTTCGAACAGACAAACCAAACTGCTGCTTGTTGTGCAGCCTCCATAACAAATCTATTGATATTCAAACCTACTAAAATATTTACACTGAAAGATTGCGCTGCTATAGGCTATATGTAACAATTTCGCAATGTGTACGAAAAGTTAAATGGGCCTTTTGTGGCCGGATTTTGAATATTTGGTCACTTTTGACTGGCGATGGCTCCGCGTCTGACGTTTGATGTTTACATCTCGCCAAGACCTACTTATTGAAAAAATCGTACAATAATGGGCTACTTCAGTGCCCATTTCTGAGCTTTTAATGACGATTTTGGGACACTTCATTGCCGATTTCAAGAAAAAAATATTTACCTTGAAAACTAAAAGTTTCTCGAAAAAAAAAATTTGAAAAACTTGTTGCTTTAGATGAGTTTTGGCATTTATTTTTTAGACACTTTGAGAAGCTTTGATATATTTCTATAAGTATTTTGGAATTATTTTTCACCTATTAAAACACGACGTTATAATTATCAGAATTTTTGCATCTGACCAACTAGAGAATTTATTAAGTACCGGTTATGTCACCCGTTGATTTATTCTGGGAAGTTAAAATCTTAAAGTTCATTTATTATATCACATATTTTGTCATATATTATCGATCGTTTTAAAATTGAAATAAAATCATTTGTTTAGAAAATACATCCGAAACTGCAAGAAATCATTCTCTCTTATTTAATTGACTTTTCCGTATCTCCGAAAATAAAGGTCATAACTAGTATATTATGATGTGGCGAAAATATAACCTCCTACACTGTATATGTATACACCTAACTGATGTGGATATGTGTCGCAGATTTAAAATCATTATCAACGAAATATGATTCGCCCAGAAATCATCATGATATTAGAGTACTATATACAGGGTGACAAGGTCACTTTTAAGCGACAACACTGTAACAGGTGATAGATCTTCAAAAAATAACCGCACTTTTAATAAAGTAATAAAGTAACTTTTTCCAATAGACTTACCCATCAATGGTTTTACTTTTAAAGATACAGATCGTAACATTAATTTTATCTCCCCTAAATATTTTTAGACCCTGTATCTTCGATAGTATTGCCTTAAATAGGTAAGTTTATTTAAAAAAGTTACTTTATTCAAAGTGGGAACCACATTTTTTCTATTTTTTAGTTAATTTTTCTGAAATACCCTGACATAATACAAAAAAATAAATAAAATTTTTCATGAAACTATGACATATTATTATGAAAAAATGCGGAGAGGATATTTTTGTTTACAATTAAAATCTACATAATAAATCCAATACATTTTATTACTACCTATACCTACAACGTGATTACTAATTACACACTTCTTTGCAATTGGTTGTTCAAGATGTTTGATATTAACAGGTTTTATGCTAACTCATGCCATAATAACTTGTACCAATATGACTTGAATATCTTAACTAGTTTGATAAAGTATACATATTTTTATGTAACTTTTTTTATAAGACCTTAAAAAGATATAGTTTATGCGAAAAATGCGGTTATTTTTTGAAGATATATCACCTGTTACAGTTTGGTCACTTAAAAGTGATTCAATCACCTTCTATATTAAAGCTCTGTTTATTTACATAATTGAAGACTTATACCATTAATAAAAAGGTGTTAAATTATTTTGATTAACTTTGATCCTCATCTTTTGATAGATGGTACTAATCAAGTATTTTCTACGACAATTTTTTCTGTATAATAATATTTCAATACGTAAATTATTTCAAAATAACTGTGTCTCTTAATTCCATCTATCCATGTAGCCGATTAATATGAGGTGATGACAAAAAGCAAAAAGATTTTCGATTCTTTTTTAAGAAGCTTGATAATGGAAAGTGTTCCGGATCTACTTATCATAACATGCAGGACTTTCAGGACCGCGGAACTATTATTTGTTTCTTGCAGAGGCGTGTATACAAATTTGTTTCGGAGGGGTGAGGGCAAAATTTTTAATTGTTGTAATAGGTGTGTTTAAAAAATTCCGTTTTGAATACTAAAATGCGCCGTGGGCGAAATTTTTTTGGCTTACAACTTCCATAACCCTAAATCTGTATTTGATGTAGACAACACAGAAGTTGCTATTGAGAATTATTTACGTGAAGTGACATAAGAGAGCAAAGGAGGGGACTTTATTATTATTAGACGAAATTAGCCGTTTTTACATTATCTACTTATTGCATTAGCTCTCTCAATACAAAAACCCAATGTACTATACATTTCCACTGTCAAGTTTTAACATTTTTCCGCGTTTGTCAACCAAAGCAACAGCACACCTTAAAAATCTACTTTATCTTATACGGTGATTAAGAATAAAAAATCACGAAACTTGTGTTTAAAGAATATTTAGCAGACACATTGTTAAACACATATATACTCTATTCAAACTAAACGCAAGTGAAACATAAACAAAAGTTGTTGCATGGCTAGAGCGTGATACGCACGTGATCGGCTTGCTATTGGCTAGTTGGCTATAAAGTCTTTCCCGGCGGGCGAGTTCAGCGAGTCGTTATTTATTACAGAGGTGTAGGTACTGAGTTGCAAGTGGACTTTTAATTTTTTCCGATATAATTCTTTCTCTGTTTATTAATTATTGGAGCTACGATTTGTGTTAATAGTAGAAATTTGCAGGTAAGTGATTGAATTAAAAATGCACAAAAATTAACAGACATCTAATACCAAAACATAGCAAAAAATGCCGAAAACTACAAAATATTGCCAAAAAATATCAAAAAATTCCGAAAAATACCAAAGAATATACGAAAAATCCAGGCGCCAGTATATACCTACATTAAAATACCTCAGTGATTTCGCCATAGAGTTACATCCATACAATCATATATCCCCAAAATGGAGCAGAGGCACGGTGCATTCAGCATCAGAATGCGTATAGGAACAATCGAATTGATAAGTAGGTACCTATAAACTCTATTCAAACTAAACGCAAGTGAAACATAAACACAAGTTGTTGCATGGCTAGAGCGTGATACGCACGTGATCGGCTTGCTATTGGCCAGGCGGCAATTAAGTCTGGCCCGGCGGGCGAGTGCAGCGAGTCGGTGTTTCTTACAGAGGTGTATTGAGTTGCAAGTGGACCTTTAATTCTTTCGCTGTTTATTAATTGTTGGAGCTACGATTTGTGTTAATAGTAGAAATTTGCAGGTATGTGTATGACTAGGTGTGCCATAAAAGTTTGTTTTTAAAGTTCTTAATACTGAGGCATATTATTTTAATATTTTATATTATAAAATTCATAGAGATCGTCCTTAATGCGGCCCTGCCTCGTATTAGCCTTCAGAATTGTTCACGTGCGTCCAGCGTGTAAATGTTTACGCGCCACTTGCATTTTGATTGAATAGAGTGTAATAACGCACATTTTCGCACATTTTCGTCTTGATACTATGAAAACTTTTCAACAAGGATTAGATAGGTTTCGCGACGCGTTCTTTGTGATGAAACCACTATACCTAAATTCTGAAATCGATCTATCCTGTTGCGCCATCTCGTCCATAGTCATGACATCAAAATCTTCTCCGAACCGAGAGGATTTTATCTACCTACCTAGTTTGTTTAAATTAAGAATATCTACGATCGTTCACAAAGTTCTCTTTGTATCCGACGAGCTGGCACTGCGACGGGGGCGCCCCAACCCCTTCCTGACAGTCATTTAACCCCCGCTGATGGATATTCGGAAGTGGCCGACAATCGATAACTTTCATAACGTTTACAAACAGCCGCTGGCCAGGCCGGGAGAGTGCGGGCCCACAAAGAGGGCCACTTCCCGACTTTGAGACCTTTATCCGCCAACGCGGCCGGTAATTTGTCATTTCTTTTTAAAGGGCGAATGCCAAGGGCGGTCCGCCGCGCCGGCTCGCGCGCGCTTTTGAAGTCGCGCCCAATCAATTTATCAGGTGATGATTCAATTAGTGCGAAGTCATAAGGCTGAAAAGACGGCTTAATGGAAACCGTGGAGACGGTTAAAGATGGAAACTTTTCGGGCTTCTGATGGGTATAAAGATGCTGTATCATCGGATGGTACAAACAATTTAGCAAACAACTTAGAAAGAGAACGTTGGTATAGGAACCTACTCGCCAAATGGATAGCAAAATAACGAACTAGCTTACAGTTGGTTTACACTATAGGTACAGTTTGATCGTTGTGTATTGAATTACTGGTTGCCTAGTGCGGAGCTTTATGCCATAAGACAAAACGACGCATTCCAAGTAGGACGCGCATCACGCCACATTCATTGCCAACCACACAACACGAAAGTCACCAATTGTATTATCAATTTTCCTCATATCGCTATAAATATAAATTAATAGGTATATTTTTTAATATTTCAATCTGTTTTAAACCAGCAGAATTGACCCAAAACAAAGCCCTTTATTGTCTAGTAATTTATGTTTCTTAGGTTTAGTTAAAGAAAAAAATGTAGAGATACAAGTTTTAGGATTGTTGGTGAGCGTTTCCACGGTCTTGTTGAAATTGATACAGGATGTTCCGTAAAAGCTGTACAAACCAAACGTATCTTTCTTTAATGGAACACTCTATTTATTATTAAATTTTCGGAATCTATACGCTTCTTCCCGATTCCAACGATAGATATGTCAAATGTTTTCTCCAGTCGTTTTTACAATACAGGGCGTTCAAACTTTTTTTTTTCATGCTTTTACATCTTCTGTCTCGGAAACGAAACGTTTGCGGATAAATTGAGTCTTAAGAAAAAATGATGAAAACAATGCCCCTATAAAATGTCAACCGTCATTTTGTAATCACCCAGATAAAAAAAGTTAAGGTTGTTATTTCCAGGGTAAAATATGAAAATATGAACCTTGATTCGTAACTTGTGGGTTCAAAATGATTACGAATGTTTTAGGGACACTATTTTCATCATTTTTCCTTATATCTACCACTTAATTTTAGCCGTAAACGTTTCGTGAAACATGAAAAAATGGAAGTTTGAGTTCCCTGTATTGTAAAAATGACTGGAGCAAACATTTAACATATACCTATCAATCTATCGATGGAATCTGGATGATTACAAAAATTCAATAATATACAGGGTGTTATATTAAAAATATATAAATTTGGTTTCTACGGCTTTTACGGAACATCCTATATATTTCAACAAGTCCGTAGGAACGCCAACCAAAATACCAAAACTTTTATATCTATAATTTTTTCTTTAGCACGAAAAATAGAGAAGTTAAAGGGGGGGGGGGTAAAATGTTATGTGGATCGCCCATAGTATCTACCTAATTGAATTTTTCGGCAATATTGAGATGAAATTCAATCAACTTAATAAAGTCTGTAACTAAATACAAAAATATGAAACTGTTCAAACTATGACAGTAAGAATTGTAGTGATATCTAACAATTATTGCGGTTTACACTCTGTCAGAATAATGATGAATGAAGTTGGTAGTTCAAAATAAAGTGCAATTTGTAAAAAATCAATAATACTTATTGTAATTGGGCTTAAGCTACAGATATCTTTTGCTGCTACACATGTATGAATACCAGAAGGACCTTAACGTAATTAGTGGATTTGGTTTGTTATATAGGGTGTTTCGTAAGTATGTGAAGAAAGTACAGGAAGTTAATCCTTGGGAAAAAATAATAGGAATTTTCAAAATTAACCTATATTCTAAAATCCCCTATATCCCACTAAGTTATACCTACTCTTCTAAAGAGAGAGGTTAAAATTAAGTTAAAAAAAAATAAAAATTGAATTTGGGTTCCATAATCTACCGAAAGAAAGGATGAAATTAGCAACCCACTTTGGGTTTTCAGTTCAGTTTTTTAAGTGCAAAATAGCGCTTGAGCTTGAGCATAAACAGAAAAATTTCCGGCAACTCTGGTTATTGTTGAGAATATTTCACGAATACGATTCTATTATTAAGTTCTTGTGTATTATATACGTATCTATATCTCAAAAATTATTCATTTTGAACAAGTTTACTGCTTTGAATAATAGCAAAAGTGAAAGCTTCGACTGAGGCGTCCGAGCAAACAAACAACATGACGCTTGGATGTTCAAAGCAGGCGCAATGTTTTCACCTTTTTAACACTAGTTTATTTTCTGAATATGTGTCATTAATTTAGACAGTTCCAATATAAACAGTTTAGCAATGTCCAAATTAAATTATATAAATTGATTTATATAACAATATCTGGTAATACCGCAATATAATTTTCAGCTGCACAAATTTAGAACAGTGTAAAACAGACCAATTTTGCCAAGTCGGTGTGTGTACTGAGCAGATCCGCGGTTGCCAAGCAACGAAGTGATATGTTATTGGTTGTTGCTTTGAGAAAGGAGTTACCTTATTGGATACAAGCAGTATGAGGGAAATAATTTATGTATCAAGTGACAATAGCACAAGATAAGCTATATAGGTCTGTGTTATAGGTACTATCCATGTGCATGCGTTGTAGAACGAGGCGAGGCGATGATTTTATCATCTCAAAACCATAACTTTTCTCACAAAACGAGGTAAATACCGAATTAAATTTGAACTTTTTAATGTCTTGTTGCCACCTCTCAAGCAGATTATTCAAAACTTGCCGCTGAAGACGCCAGTCGTGTCCCTTCCCGTCCGAGAGTTAAGGTCTTTGCCGGGCAATTTACGGCATCGCCTGGCATTCACATCACTTTTGGCTTTGTGTGCGGGGCAACGTGGCCGCAGGCCAACCCTCAAAGGATTCCGCCCTACCCCCGTTTTCGTGGCCGTGAAACAAAAGGGGAAGTTCGGAACAGCGAGCCACTTCGACGGTGGGATGTTATGCCCGTGCCCCGACAAGAAACAAGCAGGCGGGGGAAGAACCGGACATGATCCTTCCTGAATGGTTCAAATTGTGGATTAGAAGCAGGGGTGGACGCGGCAAACCTGCATTAAGTACTTCCGCCGAGACAATCTTTTAATGCTTGAAGAAATGTTTTTTTAGAGATACATTGAGAAGTAATGCCACGTTTCATCCGACCACAGCATTAAGTTGAATGACGATGATTAGTTAAAGTTCAACACAAAATAAGTGGCAGAATAGGCGGACGTAGAATATTAGAACCATAAGCATAATAAACTCTGTTCAGGGAATGTTCATACCTATATACGTCATAACGCCCATCCTTGTCTACTCATGAATATACGATGGATATCGGTCGTATATTCACGAGTTAGACAAGGACGGGAGTTTTGACGTAGGTAGTAGGTATGAACATTTGATGAACCTCCAAATTTATCCGTGAAATAAAAAAATCAAACAATATTTTCTATAGAAAAATAGAGAAAAGTACCTGTATTCATTTGAATTCGCGGAACACTGTCTCGTGTCTGACGCCGTTTCACGGCAAAAGTGGATTTTTCAAGATTATTTAAAAAATCGACAATAATTATGAAATTTTATAAAAAAAAATGACACCTTTAATCAAAGTAGGTAGCAAATTTAATGTCCAACTTAAATAACAAAAAAAAAACATTAAAAACTAATAAAAGCACAATAAATTATGGAAGAAATTGCTCCGATTGCAAACCATCCCGTTAACACATTCTCGACATCTTAACACAATCGAACTCGTGGCCTGGACCCCAAATGATCAAATTCGAACTCGAAAATTTTTGGTCTTTTACACCTATCCTGGGACACTGTATTAGGTAGACGTCCAATTCAGTGTGCGCCATAATTTTCGTGGTGTTAATCAGCGCCCCTGAAAACCCCCAGATTCCAAATTTCAAGAAATTATTCTCACAAATTATACTTTTTACACTGCATCACAATTGCAAAAAATCAAAATTTCAATTTGAGTTCAGCTATTAAGATGACTATGGAAACAAGTGAAAATGGTAAAAAGAGGTCCACAGGGGACAATAGTAATAAACCTGATCGGAAACTGTACTAGGTTTCTCTTTTCATTATTGCTGTACAGTAGTGTACAGTACAATTTTTTCTTTTTTTTTTTGTTACAAATAATAAAGTATAAGATTATACACTACAAAGTACGTATTAGAAGAATGTAATTAAAAGCAGCAATATTTTAAACGACAGAAATATATTGACGAATCGATTAGAAATTACATTTTATACCCACTAAATTATTTTTAACACCTAAATTATTTTAGCAACATCAACCCCTGAATAACATTTGTTGTAAATGCATAAACTGACATTTTTGCAAGCCATTGTTTTTCCACGGCTTCCTGCGACGGCAGTGAGCTCCCTTGCGTCTCAAATGGCATAACATTTGTACTGTACAGCAATAATGAAAAGAGAAACCGAGTACAGTTTCCGATCAGGTTTATTACTATTGTCCCCTGTGGACCTCTTTTTACCATTTTAACTTGTTTCCATAGCCACCTTAATGGCTGAACTCAAATTGAAATTTTGATTTTTTGCAATTGTGATGCTGTGTAAAAAGTATAATTTGTGGGAATAATTTCTTGAAATTTGGAATCTGGGGGTTTTCAAGGGCGCTGATTAACGCCACGTTATCAGATTTCCGATAAAAAAAAAAGCTGATACCTTAACTCGAAAATTTGGGTCAAAAAAATTTTTTAATCCGCCCCTGGAATAATCATATGGTCATTGAAAAGTGTTTGATAGCCAGTTCAAATTTTACAGGGGTGTTCCAGATCAAAATGAGACACCCTAGAAAATTCGATTTTTCTTAACAAAAATAAAAAGTGTCTGCATGAAAGTATGAAAATGTACATCGTCACTAACCCGAAAAACAAAAAAAATATATTATTCATAATTAACATATTATATATTATATTATATAGGAAAATTGAATTTTCCATATTCATTCTACTCAACATCAATGTACTTTTCAACCCTCTTCGAGGATTGTATGCGAAAATGGGGCACCTAAATCTATTACTATGTGACGGTCTATAGCCATCATGATTTATTTTAAATACCACGTTTCCATCAGCACAAATATGCTATCCAAAGCGGAATCCAAAAAAATATTGAGTTTATGAAATGTATAAACAAAGGGTATTGGCATAATTGTGGGTTGGTGCCGTTTCTCCCCAATTGCTTGATCAAAGGCCGACAAATATTCGGATTGTCGACACTGGGTTGGCTAAACGCTTGTTTGTTTTCTGTGTACAGTTTCTTTGAATATTTGAATTGGTTCATTTTCAAATACTCATAATTTGAAGGCTTATTAAACCCACTTTAAACAAAGATGACCAATTGTCAGTGTACTAATGTTTTGAGACTTGTAGATTTCCATTGTGAAATAGTGGAATGCTTTTCGTAATGATGATAATATCGTTGAGTGAATTCAGTCAGAGATACTAGGCTTTCATATGTACCTACGTAATACTCTGCATTATGCGAAATTTCAGGACAGTCAAATATAAATCTAGATAACGAATCCGTTTAGCATCGTGACCGGTGAACACCGAAGGCATATCGAATTAGCAGACTTGAGGCGACGAGGGATCCTGGCGCAAGCGTTGCATTATGCATTTTACCGACTTAACCGGCCATATCGAGTTAACCGCACGTTAACTGCGCCGCTGCGACCGCGGCCGCCATAATTAGTCATAACTCGATTTCCCTTATGCCACGTGACTTGTTTGCCATTCCTGGCCAGCCTGGCCGAACGATTCAGCTTTTCCAGGGGGGGGGGGGTGGTATTGAGATATTTAAAAGAGGCAGCTTGGGTTTTGAGAAGTTTTAAATGTTTAAAGTGTTTTTAAACGTCTTAGTTTATATTTTAGAAACAAGTTTGTGTCTAGTGCCCGTGTGTCCTGGCGGATTGGAACCGCCCAGGTGTTATTATGGCCTCTGGGTGGGAGCCGTGCCGTCCAGGAGTATTGGTGCCGCACGCGTCGACGCGTGAGCGCTGTAAGGGGAATTCTCCCCCAGGAATGGACAGTGGAGCCTGAGACACAGACGGGTGAACTGCTTACGGGAGATCCGCGAGTTCAGACGGTCCGGGTGGCTGGAAGCCGTTCCCGTTGACCACGTTCGGGTTTGTGTATTTTGTATTCACCATTCAATAAATCAGTGTTTGCTTTACCTCGGGATAAAAATTTGCGCCAAAAATGGATTCGTCAAATTCCAACTGAGATTTAATTTCTAAAAAACCCTTAAGTAGGTATGTGTGGCTAACACATTTTCAAGAAAGTGAAACAATTAAAGTAGGCAAATGTGTTGTGGGAGGAAAATACTTATAGAGAATATCACCTAAGCTAAAGGAAGGTGCTGTCCCAACAATTTTTTAGAATGTGCCAAAATATTCGAGTGTAGTGCCGTTTAACACTCAGCCCAAAACAGCTGAGGCAGGTTGAAATTTTTGAAAAAACAATTAGAGAATGCCTGGATACACAAAACCAATAATGTAATAGATGAAAAGAAAACTCGCCAAATTGTTACGAAATAAAATGTATGTATAGCAACGCGAAAGTTGCCCCAATTTTAATATATTTTGTATGTGTATATTTTAATTAGTATAATATCAATATTTCCTCAGTGTTAAATAAAAGTGGCTAATAGACTAAAATCGACAAGCAGTACTGTAGCGCAGGTTTGACAGTACCCGCCTAGTAACTCTTACAAAATAGTGGGACAAATTTACATTGTCAATTCGTCTAGAAGACATACAAAAAACCGTTAACTCTTAATGTTTAACCATTTAATTAGAATTAGAGACAAATGCAGCTGCTGATTTTCCGACATCAATATAACTTATTCAATATTGGTAACAAATCAGCAACGTGATGTCTCACTTGTAACGTAATTAACCATTTCTGCAGGCACAATGATCCTACTTGAATGTGTTTCTTACCCTTGTATGCAGCACGACAGTCGACGGCGTTTAGAAAAGATTAAATAAACTATGCCACAAGCGAGTCCTTGAAACCTCTCCGCTTATTGTTAGCGCGAATTTTCTACTCGACAAAGCCGGAAGTCGGAACGTTGGCCGCCATTATTTTGCATTCGATTGGGCTTTTAAATATATTGGGTTTCGGTAAATGGCGTCAGTTTCCAGAATTTCGGATTGGGTATGTCGTTCGACAATGCCGAAAAAGATCCAATATTGGACCAAATAATAGACGAGCGGACACGGTGGTGAGGGGGGCGGCCTGTGAATCGTTTTGGAGCGGACAGAATGGAAATTGTGAGCACGAACATCGCGAATGCATGGGAGGAGGGTCGCCCAAAGCGCTACACTGTAAATACCTACCGAATAGGAAAGTTTACTGGCGAATTTTCGACGTTTTCCGGGTGGCGCAGGAGAAAGTAAATAATGTTTGTTTTATAAAAATATTACCTAGGTTGTTAGATAAAATCTATAAATAATTTTTCGATGAATCATAGAATTATTAAGTAATTTTTAAAAATGTAGGCGTTGTTAGATGGTTTGGTTGATGCTTTTGGACTGTTGTAAAGGCTATCTATGCCAATTTGGATAAACAAATGTTATCTGGGATATCTATGATGGATTACACTGTGTCCTCGGATGAACCTAACTTTAGGTGTAAATGATAAAAAATTTAAGACTTAACTGTATTAACGTAAAAAAATGAAAATTGTACATCTGAGTTTATTTTGCTTATTTTGGGTTTCCTATAGACATGCCCTTAAAATGTTTCTATTTCCTCCCGAAACACCCTGTATACATAAAATGCTAATAAAATTAATAGTTTAAAAGACCAAAAAACAAGCTTTTATTGTGGACAAAAACTAAAAAATCATTTATTTTCGTTTAAGTATAGTATATTTTTCTACTGTGTGTTGCACCAAATATGAAATCACCTTTGTATTTTTGTTATCATTAGAGGTAGACAAATGAATTTTGATGCAACAATACAGCTTTTGGGGACAATGTTCGAAGTAGTATATGTATAGAGAAGTTGTTCAAGAATTTAACACATCCTCTTCGACCCCCTGTTCATAATTCAATCGTAGCCAACGTATACAGACTATGTATTTAATACTACTGGTGGTCTAGTAAAAGCTTCCAGAAAATCCAAGACGTAGAAATCGACAGAATCTGCAAACCGTGAAAATCGAGGAATCAGTCATTACGATTAAATATTTCAAAAGGCAAAGTTAGATAATATATTATATAACTGCAAAAGATGCAAGTCGGAAAGTCCTGGGTTCAAATACCAACTTCTCCACGTGACTTTTTTTATTTGACGGTACCATAATTAATTGCATTGTCACCGGAATTGAATAATTTTGCAAAATTTTAGGTCTATTCGACGATAATTAGAAGCCAAGCTATACCCCGATTACTGTAAGAAGTCCCGATTTTGTCAGATGACATTCTCCGCAAAATCCCTAGGAATTTTTTGTTAACCATGGGTATATAACATCGGTATATATGTCTCAACCAGTTAATGACGTCACTCATTGATTTATGATGTGAAAAGTTACCCAAGTGATACGAAAAAAAGTGCATAATAAAATAAAAACCCTATTGCAATCACGATTATGCCGCTACAAATAAAAATAACTATGACTACAACTCATTTTAATAATAATTTCAAATGTCATGGAAACACTGTCGTTTTGGTATTTTGTATTAATCACCTGCTTTTGGCAGCGTCTAGGGGCGGACTCTGGGCAAATTTAGCTTCGGTGTGTCAAAGTGACAGTGAAGGTTTTCCAGATCGTTCAAACTGGTTCAAACATTCGGTAATGAAAATATTCGAGGGTTTTCTACGTTTCGTGAGTTTTACCATCATCTGTGTTGTTCTTGTTTGTGTTACTTTTCGTGTTATTAGTGCAAATGGGCTCGTTACTGACCTGAACTTATGACCCGGTTGCATTTTTTGCTGCATTGATGCCAACTTAGGATATCGAAATTACCAATTGACAGTCCCAGTAAGGACTTCTTAAAATAATTTGAGTATAATAAAATAAAAGCGGATAAAAAAATTCTTGCTCAAATTACTTTCTAACAAAGCAGGCGTGGATCCCCAAACATCAAATTTCAACTCTTAGGTCCGTCACAAGAAAAATAGATGTATCGATTTTGGAAATAATTATAGAAAATAGTGAACAAAACACACCTATCATAACATACCAACTCATAGACACATAACTCTAGAGAAAGGTGCAATCTACTCTTGCATAAATATCTTCAGTAGATTACCAAATGATCTCAAAGGTGATAAAAATAATTGTTTGTTGTGTCAGTTGGAACATACAACATACTCCCATACCATACTCGTTTGAGGAATACCTGCCTATAGGTATAACGTTTCTTTGTAGTGTTCTTGAATGTTTCTTCAGATAATAATCATATACTCCTAACATGTTTTAGGTAAATAATTGTTTTATTTATTTGTCGTACATTGAAATTTGAGTTGCATATTAAAATTCTCTTGTGTAATGTGCAATAAATTATTAATCAGTTCCTTTACAAGACTAGCTGGCTAGGAATGCCAAGCCATCCATCTTTAAGCAAATATTTTAAACTTAGTTAAACTTTATAACTTAATCCGCTTTACTATTTTCACCAAAATCAACTTTGTCACTAAAAAGACAAAAGTGGTTTCTATAATAAGGTTTTAAAAACCTGATATACCTACTCTGTGAACCGGCAAGACCAGCGTATTCAGTATTATTGCAGTAATATGCCTTATTATATTATTTCCCCGATAAGTTTTACAACTTCAAATTTCGGCCCTCTAAGAATATTTTATATAAATTACTGCTGTTACTTCTACATTTGACCGCTCATAAAACCTTATTCCGGAATTACAGCCAGTAAATGTATTTCCCACCAAAAATGTTACCCCTCGTTGTGGAATCTCCTCCGAAAATCTCCACGAAAAAACCCGACAACCCCCACAAATCACCCCTAAAACAGTTCTAATTGGTTTGCTCGATTTCACACCTGTTATTTTCTATCGCATTACGAAAAGTAACAACTTCCCACCACCCACGTTTTTCCACCGCCGTTTCCTGTAAATTTTATCGGCTCACGGGATTAGTTCGACCTCTGTCGTGCACCAAATTGATGTATAGGCGGGTTTTGTGCCGAGACCCACGTATTTCCCCCCCAAAATTTCAGGTTAAAGACGCTAAATTTGGCTTAATCGGAGCCTAACGCGCCTTTTTGGGGGTAGGTTGTTATTTGGGGGCGGGAGAGGGGAAATTTCGTGTAGGAAGGGCGTACGAGTCACGGAAATTGGTCTGAACTTTATTAGCAAATTGGTTAAATTTGAATAATTCCATAGCAAAGATTGCCATCGAAAAAAGAGAGAATGGCATTATTATACGTTAATCTACAGGGTGTCACAAACCTCTTTTTTATTGCGATTATTTCGCTTAGAATTAACATTTTTCGGTAGTCCTAGAAGTTAGTATAGGTATTCAGAAAAAATAAGGAATCGTTATACAGGGTTATTTATAATCAAAATAATACCCGTAGTACATCGGTGTTCTACTCGAATAGTAAAGGTCAGAGCTCTCTAATAAGGACCCTATTCATGGGCCCTTAAAACGGGCTCAAAAATTTTGTTACTCTAATTTGTTCATCTATTTTATTATGAGCAGAACTTTTTTCGCATATATTTTTTTTAATTTTGAACCTCTACAAAAAATTATGTCGTTTCAGATAGCGCCAAAAATTCAGCCACCATGCACGCACATGCCCACGCATATTAAACAAAATCAGGGTTAAAATCCAGGTTACCTTTGGAAATAATATTAAATAAAATATATTTCGAGTAGAATAATACCTCTGTACCACTTTTGGCAAAGTTACGCCAAAAAACAATTTTCCATAAAAATTTTAACTTACTATTGACCATATTTATGAGAAATGTCGCATTTTTAGATTCTCATGAGGTCCATCATTTTCTTTACCGCAACATGCAGAACATGGTGAATCCTCGACAACAACTAAACATCAACTAGTAGATAACTTGCTTTTAGTTGAAAAAGAATCAGAACCGCAATAGGAATCCTGATTTATAAAATATATGAATTTTGTTGAACCTGTCATGTAGACATTTCTGATTTCTCGGATAGCTTTCCAAATATACAAAATGGTCACCAACGAGTTTTTATGTATCTATCATAGCCAATATAGCGTTCAAACTTTAAATTGAAAAAAATCCCCATGAACAACGTGTATCAAAAATTGTTCGCTTTCAAAATGGAACATATTGAATTCGACAAAATTTGAACAGCCTATTTCAAGAAAAGCAATGGTGTCGTATTGACTTTCTGCTGCAAGGAAATATAATAGTCCTGGATAGATAGATTATATAAACACAAAAACTAACAAACGCAAAGATCGAATTATTATTTGAAATGTTCAAAATAACCGCAATTTTCAGGAATGCATACGATAGGATGGAAAGGATTTGACAACACTGAAGGAAGAATGGAACAGCTGAAGGTGAGGATGAATCAGCTGTCGCTACAGGACGTATTAAAATTAAAAGCAGAAATGATCACATCCTCTATAAAAATTAAGCCTCCCAAGTTTGATGGAAAAATGGCATGGAGCACTTATACCTTAACCAGTACGAGGCTGCTGCAGAAGGAAACTTTTGGACAGGAGAAGAGAACGCTCGGAATTTGAAGTTATGTCTACGGGGTGAGGCCACCCAAGTGTTGCGAACGATACCGGCCGAGTTATTTTTTAATGTTCTACCTGACGTGGAATGATTGCTACGTTCTTCTGAAAAACTCCTGTAGAAGAAAGATAAGGTTCGCCTTGCGCTAAGTATAATAATAATAATAATAATTCTCACCCTCACAATACTCCAAACTAGGAGTACCCCAGAAGCAACCACATGCTTGTGCGGGGGAGGGGGGCAATTACTATTATTTTGTCTTCGTTGCCATTTGCGGCTAGGGCCGACTTTTTTCCGATAGAACTAGGATAGCATTCGCTCAAGTACTACGGAAAACCCTAGAAAACCGTAGTAATCCCAGTGAGTTTAGGACAATAATTAGTAAATCACACCGATAGAGCCTATTTAGGAGCAATACCGTGAACCCACATTTGCCAACGCTCTTGGCCATAGCGGTGTTTTTCTTTAAAGACAATGTGCATGCACCTGCCTCGAACCAAGGTCGATGGAAGGCAGAAAAACATGCAGTCTAAAAAGTCAGCGCCGGTTCGAGCGACGCCACCGCGGCCCTTTTATCTTTATGCAAAGAGAATTAACTATCACTAATCCAAGCTATGGAGGCATATGTAAATTTCAGAAGCAAATTGTGAGATATCTTAATGAAAAATCGTACTTTAGTACAAGAAACTACTGAATATGTTTTTTCTGTAACTTCCATCTCATAAGAGAGGCCTCTTATTAATTTTTTGTTTTGTAGCGGGAAACACGCAGCGCTGTGTACTTACCCTTTAGTTTCTATACCTGCAATTTCTGCGAATCGGGTGACAAAAAGAAAGACAAAACGGTGACCCCTTTAGCGCGGACTTTAGTGCCGGAGGGGGAAGCCGAATATAAAAAGATTGAAGTTTTTATCGCGCGCTGAGGCTCGTTAAGGTCTTCTCTCCCACCCGGCCTACATATAGGGCGGGTAATCTAATTTCGTCTAATAAATGTTATTAGGCCGTTGTGCGCCTAGCGGCCAGGCCTGGACTCCAGTGGCGTACATTAGATGAGAAATTCTGTTTTGTTTTTTTCCAAAGGAAAAAAACACCAATAATAAGTAGAATAACAATAATTTTTCGGCGTAAATGATATACTTAAATCTCGATTGATTTGTAAAGATTCTAATTTGGATTTACGGAGAAAATTAAACTGCGGTAAGTATACAGGATGTTCCAGGTCTAAATTTAATATGAAACTGCACCGGGATACGTCAACGTCGCAGTCAATCCATCAGGGTTCGAAAGATATATATCAATGATATATATCTTGATATATATCATGATAGGCCGTTGTGTACCTAGCGGCCAGGCCTGGACTCCAGTGGCGTACATTAGATGAGAAATTCTGTTTTGTTTTTTTCCAAAGGAAAAAAAAACACCAATAATAAGTAGAATAACAATAATTTTTCGGCGTAAATTATATAATTAAACCTCGATTGATTTGTAAAGATTCTAATTTGGATTTACGGAGAAAATTAAACTGCGGTAAGTATACAGGATGTTCCAGGTCTAAATTTAATATGAAACTGCACCGGGATACGTCAACGTCGCAGTCAATCCATCAGGGTTCGAAAGATATATATCAATGATATATATCTTGATATATATCATGATAGGCCGTTGTGTGCCTAGCGGCCAGGCCTGGACTCCAGTGGCGTACATTAGATGAGAAATTCTGTTTTGTTTTTTTCCAAAGGAAAAAAAACACCAATAATAAGTAGAATAACAATAATTTTTCGGCGTAAATGATATACTTAAACCTCGATTGATTTGTAAAGATTCTAATTTGGATTTACGGAGAAAATTAAACTGCGGTAAGTATACAGGATGTTCCAGGTCTAAATTTAATATGAAACTGCACCGGGATACGTCAACGTCGCAGTCAATCCATTAGGGTTCGAAAGATATATATCAATGATATATATCTTGATATATATCATGATAGGCCGTTGTGTGCCTAGCGGCCAGGCCTGGACTCCAGTGGCGTACATTAGATGAGAAATTCTGTTTTGTTTTTTTCCAAAGGAAAAAAACACCAATAATAAGTAGAATAACAATAATTTTTCGGCGTAAATTATATAATTAAACCTCGATTGATTTGTAAAGATTCTAATTTGGATTTACGGAGAAAATTAAACTGCGGTAAGTATACAGGATGTTCCAGGTCTAAATTTAATATGAAACTGCACCGGGATACGTCAACGTCGCAGTCAATCCATCAGGGTTCGAAAGATATATATCAATGATATATATCTTGATATATATCATGATAGGCCGTTGTGTGCCTAGCGGCCAGGCCTGGACTCCAGTGGCGTACATTAGATGAGAAATTCTGTTTTGTTTTTTTTCCAAAGGAAAAAAACACCAATAATAAGTAGAATAACAATAATTTTTCGGCGTAAATGATATACTTAAACCTCGATTGATTTGTAAAGATTCTAATTTGGATTTACGGAGAAAATTAAACTGCGGTAAGTATACAGGATGTTCCAGGTCTAAATTTAATATGAAACTGCACCGGGATACGTCAACGTCGCAGTCAATCCATCAGGGTTCGAAAGATATATATCAATGATATATATCTTGATATATATCATGATAGGCCGTTGTGTGCCTAGCGGCCAGGCCTGGACTCCAGTGGCGTACATTAGATGAGAAATTCTGTTTTGTTTTTTTCCAAAGGAAAAAAACACCAATAATAAGTAGAATAACAATAATTTTTCGGCGTAAATGATATACTTAAACCTCGATTGATTTGTAAAGATTCTAATTTGGATTTACGGAGAAAATTAAACTGCGGTAAGTATACAGGATGTTCCAGGTCTAAATTTAATATGAAACTGCACCGGGATACGTCAACGTCGCAGTCAATCCATCAGGGTTCGAAAGATATATATCAACGATATATATCTTGATATATATCATGATAGATATCAAGATATATATCATGATAGATATCAAGATATTTATTCATTGATATATATCATCGATATAATATTATAGGTATCGAAATTAATTTATTTTATTTATTTCTTCATTTTAATATTTGCACGGCATGCCGTAACTCTAAAAGAAAAGATTTTATTTTTCATCACTATTGTTGGGGGGGTTCCCTGTCTTACTGGATCCAGGTTTCCCATTTTCAAAATATATAGGGTGTAACTGAACTGATGGTCAAAAATGAAACCACGTATTTTTGGAGTCAAAATAAGGGCACTTCTTCATATATTTTTTTCTCCTACGGGCCATAGTTTTTGTATACAGAGCGTAGAAATTTAGAGAAAATACACATATTTCTTAGTATCTCTGAAGTATACGAGATATTTTCTTCAAACTTGGCGTGTCACATGAGCGGAGGAGCCGTCAAACTTAAGGTTGATATGAAGCTTCTGAGGCCCCCCAGTTGCGGAGATACAGGGTGTTATTAAAATTAATTAATTCAGAAAAATATGAAAACCCTCTATAATCGCATTTTTTAAACTTGTTTTAAGTGGCGATTATACAGGGTAATGCTTTCAACTAGAAAGTCATTGGGTTCCTAGTACTAGATACCGAATCTCGTCAAAATTGTGACTTATTTAATGCAAATGCAGCACAATATCCCCAACACACTCAAATAAATCTACTCGACTCGACTCCAATGGTTAACAAAAAGTATATCTTGGTATTTTTTCATATTCACAGCCGTTTCTTAATTATTTTAAATGAACGGCAATGCTGCAATAAACAAGTCGTTTTCACTCTTCATAAATAAAAAGGGTCTTCACAATTAAAAATAGACTTATTTCTCACTAAATTAAGTTCTTGTTGTTTAACTAGTCAAGCCACGACTAGTTAAACAACAAGAACTTAATTTAGTGAGAAATAAGTCTATTTTTAATTGTGAAGACCCTTTTTATTTATGAAGAGTGAAAACGACTTGTTTATTGCAGCATTGCCGTTCTTTGAAAATAATTAAGAAACGGCTGTGAATATGAAAAAATTCTAAGATATACTTTTTGTTAACCATTGGATTCACTACTTAAACCAAATTTAAAAAATGCGATTATGCAGGGTAATGATTTCAACTAGAAAGTCATTGGGTTCCTAGTACTAGATACCGAATCTCGTCAAAATTGTGACTTATTTAATGTAAATGCAGCACAATATCCCCAACACACTCAAATAAATCTACTCGACTTAGAGAAAATCGAACATTTTGCTAGTACCCTCACAAATATTTCTGACGTGAACGGCACATTGTACTTCCGGTTTACGCTCCAGTTCGGTCTATTTGCTTGGTACGGATGAACTCACGCCATCAACGGTTTAATTTCTTTTCCAGTACACGCAGGCCCCCATATGTCCTTGTTTTTTCCTCCACTGTTGGCCCCTTTTAGTATAATGAGGGCGGCAGAGAAAGCAAAGGCGAACCGAACGCGCAGCCACACACACTCGAGTCTCGACGCGAACCGCCTGGGGCAATTTCCCTTCTAATTTGGAAGTCCGAGCTGGTAAAATCGACGGGAGGGAGACAAAGGCCAAAGGCGACAAATAAACTGGGTATTAGCGCAGCAATATGGTACCCATTTGCCCCTACCATCTAATAACATTAGTAATTAGGACGTTGCCATCCCCACCGCTAAGATGGTGTAACCGAACCTCCAAATTCTAAACCTTTCAAAGGCACTAGTTTTTCCAACTAGCTGTAAATAAGTTTTCCAGGCAGCCAAACACACTTTTAATGACATTTTAATTCCGCTATTGAATGATGTTCCAGAAAACCTAAAAAAAAAGAATTATTTTTACCCTTATATATTATGTAAGTTTAACAGGGTGTAACTTTTCAAGGGGCCTCAGATCGAATGTTTTCGTATCAGACACCCTGTATAATTAATAAACAAAAATATTCTCTTGGCGTTTTTTCATATTATGTGTCATGGTTCCATGGCAAATTTGATTTTTTTAAATACATATTATTATGTCAGGGTATTTCAGAAAAATTACTAAAAAATTGGCTTCATAAGTAAGACTCAAGGTAGATGTGGTGAAGTATATATTTTTCTGATAAACTTTCCCATTCAAGCTTTTACTTTTCGAGATAGCTAACATTAATTTTCTCTTCCCTTATAAATGTTTTAGGCACCACGTATCTTCAAAAAATAGGTAAGTTTGTTGGGAAAAGTTACTTTATTTAAAGTAGGAAACATATTTTTTCTACTTTGAGCCTTACTATAATTTATAGGTATGGAGCCAATTTTTACTTAATTTTTCAGAAATACCCAGAAATAATATAAAAAACACAAGACACATAATATATGCAAAAATGTCAAGAGGATATTTTTGTTTACAATTAAATTCTAAATACAAATTTTATACATTTTATTACTATACATTGGTGACACATTTTTTCTAATAATAATTGTACTAATTACTCATTTCTCCGCCTCTGGTTGTTCAAAGTGTTTGATATTAACGGATTTTATGCTAAACACATGCTGTTTATACGAGAAAGTGTGGTTATGTTTTGAAGATCTATCACCAGTTACAGTTTGGTCTCTTAAAAGGGAATTACCTGTATAGACAAAGTTTCACTTAGACTTCCACAACTATTGTTGAAATTTCTGCAAGGCACACCAAATATTTTGCACAAAATTTTAATAAGTAATAATTAAATTAAAATATCTATACCCCAACTTAGTGTCGAGTCCTAAGAATTATTATTGTTAAGATATTAAAATTTTCCTGTTTTAATTAAAATTGAAAGTTGGTCTGCAGCACTTTTTCGGACGGTTTAACAATGCTTCTGACTAGATATTCTATAGTATCTATATATTCTTGTATGCATTTTGAAATTTCTAATGTGTGCTTCGTCCCGTCAGTATACTCAACTATATAATATAAAAATAAAACTTGCGTAAAGCTGGCATGTTATGAACTAACTAATTTTTTTTATCACACCATAATATGTCAGCTCAATCATGATTTATAGTCATGGACATTGTAATTATAATTATTACACCACAATAATTATATTGCTTTAATTATATATGTATATTTTTTTCTTCCAGGTTTCAAGTTACCCATAGGTACTTTCCAAAATTACTCATCATAACGTGAAATTGTAATTTTTTCAAAACATTGATTCATAATGTTTTAGATTAAACCTCAGAAAAATAAAAAACGTAGAACTGGCTTTGTTTTGGCAAGTTTGTTCTCATAATAAAAAAAATAATGTTTACAGTTCGGGTGACAGATCTGGTGCTAACGATTACAAAGCAGTGGCGTACCTCTTATTTTTTAAAATAGTTATAAAAATAGGAAAAATATATTTGCCTTTATATATCAATTTTTTTATAAAAATTGAAGTGTAACCCCAGGTACAACTAGTACGCGTCAATTCTAAAATTCAAACTTATCAATGTTATTGACAGTTACTAGTTGGGGATTGTTCGGCGAACACAATATAAAAAAATAAAAACTTTTTAAAAACAAGCTTGTATTTAAGCCATGAACTAAAACGGATAAAATAAGTTTAGGCTTTCGTTAAGATAATTCAATGCCACACTGCGGCAAGCTTTTTAAATCAAAAAGCTCGTCGCGCGAAATGTTCATAAAAGTAAGTACCTACCAATTAAGTTTATCGGACAGTGATTGGTTGATAAGCAAGTACATGCCAAAGAATATATTTTCTTTACAATTTGGGCGACAAGCTTTTTGATTTAAAAAAGCTTGTGGCAGTTTGGCATTGATATGTTAACGAAAACCTAAACTTATTTTATCCGTTTTAGTAAATGGCTTACTTAAATAAAAGCTTGTTTTTAAAAAGGTTTTTTTGTTATTTATTTTATTTTGTGCTTTTTTAGTAGGTACCTATCCCTATTTGATTCCCATCTCAGAAGGGTGGTAAAGAAATTTAGTCCGCCATCTTGGGGCATCGGGCATCCACCCTATTGGATTTAGTATGACGCCAGTCACCTTATCGTTTTCTACTCTTCAAATCCTTTCATTTGATACCCATGTTCGAGGATGTTGTGAAGAATTAGGCAATCCGCCGTCTTGGGGAGGCCGCCATATTAAATTTATTATGACGTCATTCACCTTATTGTTTTCTACCCGTCGAGCCCTTTCGTTTGATACCCATGTTGAGAATTATTTTCCCTCTGGTATCTTTACCGTGCCCCGAGCTAGGTACGCCTATGTACTTACGCATGATAATATGTAACCTCCTTTGGTGAGTTGCTTGATTTGCAAACAATACACTTTTTTTGCCCATAACGTATAACTTAATTGTCTATATAACCATTGTAAACCGACGAATACTTAAGAAACACTTAAAAACAGCGACAAATTGCTTCTAAAAGACACAGCACCAGTTATGTCAAACACAAGGTGAGGCAGATTCTTGACCGATTTGCACGTTTGTCAGATTGTGCGATTGGTATTGGTAATTGTAAGTATATTAGTAGTAGTATAAGTGTCTAGATAATTATAAATACTAGATTCACCTATTAGTCAGGCAGACCTTATCTCATCAATACATAAATATCATATATTTTCTACTTCTACCATTATTTACTTCAAAGCAAACGTATTTGCAACTGATTGGGTATGTCCCTAGTCCCTACATATAACGGAAACCACTGTTGCAAAACTATTATTTGCAATTTGATCTTGAAGATTATCTTAATTTACCAGAGAAATAAGTTTTTCATTATGGATTATTGGCAACGCTGTTAAACTTTAACTAGTAAATAAATAATAGAGTATAAAAAGTGCTACCCCTTACAAACATTTCAATCTACAGATGCCATTTCTATGTTTTTTTATTTTTCTGAGGATTAAACTAATAAACTATGGAAAACATCATGTCGTGTCGTTCGCTGTGACGTCATTGACAATTTATATTTTGATTAATAATTTTGAGTAGATTGATAATTATTATCATTTAAAAGAAAGAGATAATGAGCAATCACTCAAAACAATAAAAATAGTAATCGCGCATGCACGTCTACAACAACAGAAGAAAACACTATCCAGACAGGGCCGTATTTAAAAATATTAAGTTTTCGAAGTAAAAATAAACTGCAAGTTAAATTGTTGAAAATACTGATTAATATTTAGACTTCTTATTATTAAATACAGGGCCGCAATAGAAAAAAATGAATGGAAAAAAAATGAATTTTCAGTATAATTGTCTCAAAATATTTTTAAAATACTTTGTGTCATACATCAAGGTATTTGCAATGAAAATTGCTTTCAAAATCTGCAAAAAAATCCAGGTCCGTATTTTAAAAAAAGTTGAAGATAGTATCTCAAAAACGAAATGTTATAGAACAAATCTAAAAACGCCATCTTAAAGCCCGTTAAAAAGTGCCATAAGAAAGTGTTTTTCTTTTTTCTATCTGTGATAACAACTTATGAAAAAAATAAAATCGAAAACGCAAAATTTTACTTTTTTCAAAAAAACTCAAAAACGAAAAAGATATTAGAAATCCCATGCTGTTCATTCTTATTCGGGACACATTGTATACTTATTTCAAATGTTCGCATATTTTCTTTCAATAATTTAACTTTGGATCCATATTTCACATTATTACTATGTTTTATCCAACTAGTTTTGTTTTGGCAGTCAGGCCGAACGGCCAACCGAACATGCACCATACCGCTGTTCTTCTCTCCACCTCTGGGCACTTTTAGTATAATGAGGCCGTCCTAGGGAGCCGGCGGCAGCATAAGGCCATATAGGGCGGCGAGCTGAGCCCACAGAGCCACACACACACGCCCTGCTTAAATTAAGGTTCGCGTTATGGGCCTGCTGGGATTTTGCTCCCACCTCGGCACTGGGATAATCGTCGGGATGGATAAACAAATGCGATATTCAGAAAGATTTTTAGTACCTGTAATTATAAATATAAAGGATGTTTTAGTGGCATGTCAGGTAAAGGATATCAATTGAAAAAAGTGCACTCCAGCCGGGACTCCAACCCGGGACTCCTACTGTGGCCGTAGGCACTTAATCAACTAAGCTACCGGAGATACGGGTTCCATGGGCTAGGTGTTATTTATTCCAATTGATATACAGGGTTAACTATGACTTAGTACAAAAATTTTTACCACGTGCGCAGGGTGGCTTAAGAAAACATAGAAAAATATTTTTAGATTTTTTTTACGATCTTTAAAAAAACGGGTAAAGACCCCTATTTTCCCTGTAAATCCCCGCCTTTAATGACGTCATCCAATTTGGCTTCTGAAGGTACTGACAGCTGAAGTGATTTTCCGCGGTGTTGCCGTTGATTTAGGAACGGTGAAAATACCTTTTTACTCAAACAAATTTAAAAAATACATAAATAACAATCGATTTGAATCTGTACAGATGCAGCGCTATTAGATTCCCCTTACCTTAGCTCGTATCCGGACCGGTTCCTACTCTCGCGGAAAGCTCATTACCGCGACACCACAAGCCGTCTCCCTTAATACCCCCGGAGCTCCTCTGATGAATTCTTGTCCACCATCTAACCTCTTCTGAAGCATAGATAAAGGATTTATTGTTCTGAAGCCTCGGCGGTATGAATTAAGCGACGTATCGGCCCGGTCGAGTCTATGAAACGTTTTTTCGACTGCTCCGCGTTGCCCCGTTCGTCATTTCATAACTTCCTAGCTAGGCAACTAACTGTACATACAAGGTTTGTTCCAACAGGGCCAATAACCGTGCTCAAGCACGTTCAGCGCATGCGCACTACCCCACTGGCTGTTCCAACTGAATTATGTACCTACCGACACGGGACGATACACGCACTGTTCCAGCCGATTTATGGATCATTTGTGTATCGTCCTTGTACGATAAAAACGGTGCCTGGTCTAAAGCAATAACCGCGTGTACTGACATGCGCAGTGTATGGTCGTGTGACAGAGATAAACATTAACATCATATTTTTGTTTTTACGTAGATAGGTTTAAATCGATGGCTGGGATCGTGTTTTTTATTTCTTGTTGGTTTTTGGCTTGTTGGGTAGGGCGGGGAATCGTTGAACAATTTTTCCGTTCCATCTGAAATTTTCTTTGGGATCATTTGTTCCAACTCGAATTTACGTACCGTCACAGAACTGTACATGAACTAGATGATAACCCTTAAAGAACGCATGCGCTAGTTTTGCACCGTTCATGTGCGATCCCAAAGAAAATTTCAGATGGAACGGATTGTGAATCAAATCGACCAAATCACGTTTTGCGACCGCACCTAACCTGCGTGTTTAATATGTGGCTAACCGAATGTTCGGTGGGCTAACCTCACTCTTCACTCTAAAAAATTATTGTTCAACGATTCCCCGCCCTACCCAACAAGCCAAAAACCAACAAGAAATAAAAAACACGATCCCAGCCATCGATTTAAAACCATCTACGTAAAAACAAAAATATGAGGTTATTGTTTATCTCTGTCACATGACTACATTGCGCATGTCAGTACACGCGGTTATTGCTTTAGACCAGGCACCGTTTTTATCGTACAAGGACGATACACAAATGATCCATAAATCGGCTGGAACAGTGCGTGTATCGTCCCGTGTCGGTAGGTACATAATTCAGTTGGAACAGCCAGCGGGGTAGTGCGCATGCGCTGAACGTGCTTGAGCACGGTTATTGGCCCTGTTGGAACAAACCTTTTCAAGTTTGGCTAGTAGCCGACGGAGGGCATTTGCGAATGTAACATGGCGTTATTTCCCAGTTTTGTCTTGATTTTCGCGGCAAATCGTTCAGCGTCTTTGTGAAAATGCCGGAGTATTCGAACGCCGAGTTAACGGACATGGTTATAATGTACGGGAGATGCGATGAAAGTGCACATCGAGCTGCAGCAGAATACCGTATTCGTTTTCCTAACAGGGCAAATATGCCTAACCCACGTACTTTCGTGAACATTGTACAACGTATGCGAAACACTGGTGTTTTGCAAGCTCGAAGGGGTGGGCCTGGAGGGCAAATGAACATGGACGATGTTGAGTCAGTGCTTGATTTGGTGGAAGAGCAACCTTCCATAAGCACTACAGCTATTGCAAGGAGATTGGGAATATCTCAGAACAAGGCAAGTAAAATAAAACCAATAAAACTGACTTCTACCAAAGACTATCCCATGTGATGGGATTGTCTTTGCTTGCACCTAATACCTACATAAAATTTAAAATGTAACAATACAATTATTTACAGGCATGGAGGATTCTAAGGGAAAACGGCCTTCACCCTTATCACATACAAAAGGTCCAAGCATTAGAAGCAAATGATTTTCCGGTGAGAATGACCTACTGCACTTGGCTACGTGATCGAATCGCCCAAGACCCAAACTTTGTTTTCAACATTCTTTGGACAGACGAATGCTGCTTCACACGTGCTGGGGTTTTAAACACGTATGTAAATTTTTACTTACTTATAGCTTTCTCTCCTCCATATTATCTTTTTTATTTATTATAAAATTGGCTATGTCAATCCTAACGCCTTCGCCAAAATTGTGAATATTTCTAATTTTTGTTTTTTTTTTTTAGACACAACAGCCATATTTGGTCCGATGAGAACCCACATGCTGTTCGGCGGTTTAATTTCCAACGTCGGTTTTCCATCAATGTTTGGGCTGGAGTTTATGGAGATCGATTAATTGGACCATACATTCTACCGGAAAATTTAAACGCTGAACGATACTTGTATTTTCTGACAAATGTTTTGTTTGATAATTTGCCACTACAAGTACTGCATGACATGTGGTTTATGCACGATGGTGCACCAGCCCATTTTGCGAGACCTGTTCGTGCACTTTTAGACGACCAATGCCCCAACCGTTGGATCGGAAGAGGAGGGCCCATTGCATGGCCGCCGCGATCACCAGACTTGAATCCAATGGATTTTTGTATTTGGGGATTCATGAAGGCGATTGTGTACGAGCAGGAAATCGACAACGAGCAGCAGTTACGTGAACGAATTGAAGGTGCAGCTGTTCAAATCCGGAATAATCATGGACTTTTTGCACGTATCCGGACTTCTTTAGTTAACCGAGTGAATTTGTGCATCGAAGTTAACGGCGGCCTCTTTGAACAGCTACTGTAGTGCTTTGCATGTGCATTTGTGCAATGTGTGCTAGTGCAGTTGTGATTTTTCGGTTACCCTTCGGGGTTTTCCTGGCGGAGGGGATCTACCTCGTCGTGGTCGTCAGGCTGAGTACCTCGCTTCAAACAAAAGGAATAGCAGAGGGAAACCAAGAGATCCCCAACAGATTTAAAAAATGTGAATGTTGTGTTGTGTGACTTTTAATGTAAAAAAGCAAGAAAACAGAAAATGGTGCAAACAATCCTGGAAATGTCAGTAAGGTAGGTGTTTCATAGGCATTCTACATGTTCCTCAGAAAGTAATCGTTTTTAAAAGGAAATCGAAATTTTGTGGTGAATCCTCGGATAAATTGATAGACGTGGCAACGCCGCGCTATTGACATATGCGAAATTTTTAGACATGTCGCGCGGGCGTCCATAGGCGGCGTTTTTTGAGGGGTTTAATACAATTTGAAAAAAAATTTTTTTAGGCTTAAGACAAATGTTAGAAAATTTTTGAAAATTTATTTTAGCAAGTCTAATTTTTCTTTATCTGCCATAAAAATTTTTGTACTAAGTGATAGTTAACCCTGTATAGTTAGTAGCGGTGAGATGTAGGAGACTTCGGCATCTTCTACAGCTACTGGAAGGGGTTAGAGGGTGTAGGGTAACCATTCATTATTGTTGGTTATTTGAACTTCCTATTTGTTCATCAACCCACAAAATTCGACATATAGCGACTTAATGTAAGTACCGAACGTGGAAATTCTAACCTACAATGTCAAGCCAGAAAATGCGATATTGGCTTCGAGCAAGTCCTGCTGTGTGGAACGCAGAGCAAGGAGGGACCTTCACAATTTTCTTTAAAGAAAATAGTCCTAGGTACAGGACAGTTTATATGCTTTACGAAATTCGAAATTATCAAGACACAGGGCGAGCGACAATATAGCTTATTTTTATGGTGCGATAGTTCAGTTTCTATTGTGATCATATGCACAAAGGGCAGCAGCTTGCGGGACCCGCGAGCTTTCAAGTTGAGGCACTGACGTCAAGGTAATGAGAACGAATGCAGATACTTCTCGCTATTTTCCTGATGAAAATAATGTTGGGTTTTTCTGAATTTCACATATTTAATTTGAAGCTATTTAGGTACAGCTCATGCAATTTTGCAAGAACACTAAAATTTCAATTTTGAACAAGTTTTCTTATTTACATTTTGTTGTAAAACCTACAAAAAGAGTACTTTACTGTTGTGAGATTAGTTTATTTATGTACCGAGGCACTGAAGTTCAACTTTTTATGACTCATGTTGAATTTTGTAACCGAGGCCTCTGGCCGAGGAAAATAAACCACATGAGTCATAAAAAGAACTTTAGTGCCGAGGTACATATTATATTTCTTTATACCGGAAAAAAATGTTTTATTAGGTAAAAATATAATCATAAGGGATCACCCGTCCATGAACCGACTTCGAGCAGCGTTGCTTAACTTTGACGATCGCTCTACATAAGTCAAGTATGACGAGGCACGGCGCTTCCCAACAAAAACTCCAAACTGCTGCCTGTTGTGCAGCCTTAGTTTTTTCGCAATTTCCAAGGCATACGTGAAGTAAAATTATGTCACAAATTAGTTTTAATACAAGCAGGGCTGAACACCAAAAGATCAAATTTTAACTCGAAATCTTTTGTCATTTATAAGAGCCGTCCAAACAATCTGGGGGTCGCACGATGTATCGTTGTTTTTTTCCTCCGTCCTTTTTAATGAGGGCAGGCGAGAAGCAAAGGACGACGGCGTCGGGCCGAGCTCTCATCCATACACACTCGAGTCCCGAGGCGAACCGCTTTGGGGGATTTCCCCTTCCCCCAACTCCGAGGTCGGAGCTGGTATAATCGACGAGATGGGGAAACAAAGGCGGAAAATAAAGGCTAAAGGCGAAGCAATTTGATTTTTAATAAAGGTCTGTGTGTTATTTGTATCGACCATCGAATTAATAAGTAAGTAATTACTTATTCAGATGCCGATAGGTCGATTTTTGATCATTTTGATTTTGCCAAGGGGTACCTATGCATAGAAAATTGCCACGATTTTCTACAACTTTGTTACCGCGTCCGAATTAAACGTAATTCTACAGTGAAATGGAACTTTTCCCATACGTAAATCGACCAGCCGAATCGATCTAGCATGGTTCCGAAGGCATAGGGCTTACCGGTTTCGAGCAAATATATTTTTTAAAAATTCGACTCCTCCATTTTGGAGGTTTTGCACAATTTTGGATATTGAATACGAAATTCTCGGAAATGACTGGACGAAATCGAATTTAACCTTTATTTCCGTCATCTACGAGTGGAACTACGTCGGAAAGACCTATTTTCGGAGCACAGGTTAATATTTTCAGAAATTCAAAAAGTGGGCTGGCCAGGCATTTACAAATTTTTTAGTGGAATTTGGAGGGCAGATCCGTGTTCTGCGGGTCAATTTACGTCGGATAGGCTGGTTTTGGTGTCGTCCAGAGCCCGTTTAAAAAGTGGCCATTTTAGGATGTTTAAGCGATTTTCAGAAAAGTGCGCTGGCCGGGCATTTAAAAGTTTCCAAGTTCAATTTCGACCGGATTTTCGGTTTCTACGGGCCAAACTGCGTCGGATAACCCTGTTTCGGGCCAATTTTATTTTTTTTGCGAAATGGTCAAATTTCAGTTTTCAAAGGGGTTGACCCCCCGAAAATCTCGGACGAATATTCGCCGTTAATATGTCAGGTTTCCGACAAGGTAGGATGTTGTAGCCCTAACCGTTTCGGTGCAAATGGCCTTCAAATTCAAATCGAGAATGAAAACTGTTCGGTTTTATAGTTGTATCTCCGCATCGGCTGGAGGCTGTCTCCCGCCCCTCCAGCTACTCCTTAAAGACGTGAGTTTTCGGGATCAGGTAGGTACTTAGTATGGAAGTTGCATTACTGCGTTTTATACAGCCAACTTGACAATAAGTAAGACAAAGACGGGAACGTTTACAACAGCATTTTGAATGTAAACATTGCAAAAAAGATTAGGTTTCCAGTGTCGAACCATTTTTTTTTTATTGAAAAATATGATGGTTGACCCCTTATCCGGCTGTGGTGGAAGTAGACAGACCGATTTTTTAAAATTTATAGCATTTAATGTGTGTATAAACTGTTCCAAATAGGTTTGCCTTAGCTGTCTCCCTTTAAGAAAAAAGAAAAAAAACTTGAAAAAAATTTTTTCAAGCCCTGCATAATGAATATCGTTAGGATTTCGATACATATTTATATGAAAAAATCTACTTATTTTGACGTTTTGTATAGATTCCTGAAATTTTCCCCTAAAATTTGCACACCCTGTATATGTTATATGTTTGCTCCAGCCGATTTTAAAATACGACCGTTCCACACCCTGCGTCTCGGTATCGAAAAATTGAAAATAGTGCCCCTAAAACGTTCATAATCATATTGAACCCACTCCGAATCAAGGTTCGTATTTTCATATTTTGCCCTGGACCGGAAATATCAACCTTAGCTTATTTGTCTGGATAACAATTACAAAATGATCGTCAACATTTTTCTCATACCTAATTTAACCGCAAACGTTTAATTTCCGATATACAGGGTGTGAAAACATGAACAAATTTTAGTTTGGTATTTTAAAAACGACTGGAGCAAACATTATAACATATCTTCGTCAATAGTATTGGATGAAGCATAGATCCCGAAAGTTCGGAATATACAGACAGGAAGTCAGTTTCTCTCTCTCTCTCTCTCTCTCTCTCTCTCTCGTATCTACTTGTAGGTACTATTACTTAGGTACTTATTGGTTCCTATACGCATTCTGATGCTGAATGCACCGTGCCTCTGCTCCAGTTTGGGGATATTTGATTTTATGGATGAAACTCGCTGGCGAAATCACTGAGATATTTTAATGTAGGTACTGGCGCCTGGATTTTTCGCATATTCTTTGGTATTTTTCGGATTTTTTTGATATTTTTTGCATTATTTTGTATTTTTTTGGCATTTTTTGGCTATGTTTTGGTATTATTATGTGTAAATTTTTGTGCATTTTTATTTTCTTTCTAAATTCAGAAAATATTTGGTATTTTTGACAGTGATTTCTCCCTCTACTAAACCTATTATAAATAAAGGATGCAAGTGACTAGCGAAAATCAAAAATTCCTACTTTATACGGGCGAAGACCAGCAACCTTATTGCTTACAAGACTGACATGCCAACCATTTACGCCACAAAAAACTTTAAACTTTATTGCTTTTTACTAGGAAGTTACTGGGTTCCATGCAAGTACCTACTACCGAATCTTATCGAAATTGTGACTTGTTTAATGCAAATGCAGCGCAACATCCAAAATAAATCTATTCGACTTAGAGAACATCAAACAACTCCCGAGTATCCCCACATTCATTCTGACGTGAACGACACATTGTACTTCCGGTTTACGCTCCAGTTCGGGCTATTTGCTTGGTACGGATGAACTCACGCCATCAACGGTTTAATTTCTTTTCCAGTACACGCAGGCCCCCATATATCCTTGTTTTTTTCCTCCACTGTTGGCCCCTTTTAGTGTAATGAGGGCGGCAGAGGAAGCAAAGGCGAACCGAACGCGCAGCCACACACACACTCGAGTCTCCGCCTGGGGCAATTTCCCTTCTAATTTGGAGGTGGTCGGAGCTGGTAAAATCGACGGGAGGGAGACAAAGGCCAAAGGCGACAAATAAACTGGGTAGCCCAGCAATATGGTATACACATAATAACTTTGGAAGTTAACCCAATATAAATCAGTATTCTTTTAAATCTAGTAATATGCCCATTCTAATAAAGTTATAATAGGTATTTGGCCTGCAGGTTTTCAACATAAAACTTTCCGCGCCTGTATATACAGTGTGGCCATTTTAGTGTGCAACATATGGGATTTTTTTTATTAATTGCACAACCAAAATTCAAATATTGCCGAAAGTTGGTGCATGTTCGATAATAATATTAGGTGCCCTTAGAATTGTTGCAAGTTAAACAGCATACAGGGTAAGTCGAAAAATATAAAAATTGCACAAGAGTGAAGTACCCTTATTTCAACGAATTCAGGAAAAGGTTATTAAGAAAAGTTGTTTAGAATTAAAAGCTATGCCTAAATACCAAAACATAGCCTCCTAAGAAAAAAAAATTTTTTACGTCGATGAATTTCCACAGTTTCTTATTAAACATTTAAAATAAAAATTTTGCACCTTAAATGAGAGTTTTTTAATAGACACATTATCATTACTAATGTTTTACCTTGTTCATAAGAATTTTTGCGAAATTTTAAAGTTGTGTTTAATATCGTTGCAACAAACATCAAGTTTGTGATTCCCTAAAAATCTAAGTTAATTTTACAAATATGCTTGAATTTGAACAAAGTTATGAGAAATTAATTTGATTTTGATTAATTTATGAAAGTGTTTAGGGGGGATATTAAAAAATATATATTTTTAGAAAATTATTAATGTCTTTCAAAAAAATGTATTTTTTTTCTTAGGAGGCCATGTTTTGGTATTTAGGCATAACTTTTAATTCTAAACAAGGGTACTTTACTCTTGAACAATTTTTATATTTTTTGACCTACCCTGTATGCTGTTTGACTTGCAACCATTCTAAGGGCACCTAATATGATTATCGAACATGCACCAACTTTCGGCAATATTTGTATTTTGGTTGTGCAATTAATAAAAAAAATTCCCATATGTTGCACACTAAAATGGCCACACTGTATAGTTTATTTAATTAACGATCGTTTAAAAAATGTACAAATTATATCAGGCAAAATCAAATTTCAATCAAGGAATATGTGGACACTCTTAACAATAATAATTATTATTGAATTTTGTGGGATAGGTGCCAAACCATTAACCTACTTATAAAAAAGGTTTTTTTACTGTACTTATTAGTCCATTTGGATGCATATATTTGGATGCATATAGTGCTGGGTTTAGTAATTGACACGGAACGACACAAACAGCCATACCAGGGTAGGTATTAGAGCGCTACACAGGCACGTAAATCGAGGAGGCAATGCATAATGTAATATGTTAACACCCACATTATGTGGAGTAATACAGACACTAGTACGATACAACCGGTTTGAACTCAAGCTTCAAAATGTTTGCTTGACATGAACACGAACTCGTGCCCTTAATAAGTAATGTAACTTCTTTTTGACTACACCGAACCCTCTTACCGTTGTTTTTCCCTGAACCTTCGACCCCTTTTAGCATAATAAGGGCGAAGGCGGAGGGCCGAACCCACAGCCACATACATTCTTGCCGTTCACCCCCCCCCCCCCGGCTTAAATTAAGGATCGCGTTAGGTCTCTGTGGGGATTTTTACTCCACTTCGGACGTGGGGCTGATACTGATATAATCGTCTGGATGGATAAACAGAGGGTGGGGAGGTAAACGAAATATTTGTCCTAGACTATAAGGTACCGTTATAACTTTGTTCTTTGTTGTCTTTGTTCTCCTCGAGCAAAGACAATCCCATTTGTGATACACTCAATTTATTCCGCATTTTTTTCTTAAATAAATTCATTAATCTAAAAACAGGATTTAACTTGTTACTAGGATAGCATTCGCTCAAGTACTACAGAAAATCCTAGAAAACCGTAGTAATCCCAGTGAGTGTAAGACACATCACACAGCTACAATTATGGAGCAATACCGTGAATCCACATTTTTGTTCAGCGCTTTTGGCCATCAGCGGTATTTTGTGCACGCAGAGTCTGCCTCAACCTAGAATCGTACCAAGGTCGATCGAAGGCAGAAAAATGAAAAAGATGCAGTTTAAATAGTTAACAATGCTCCGAACATCACCATCGGGGCCCCATCGGGCGTTCATTTCAATTCGACCTCAAAGTAGGCTGTGATAGTGAAAAAGCATGTCTTTACTTCATTTTTCATATTAATCGAATTCCACGTGAAACAATTTGGTGTATGGAGCAAGTTCTTTGCTTCTCAATTTGAGTCCAAACCCAAACCATTCCTAATTTTTGTGAATATTGGTAGATAATCAAACATCAAATAAACACATTTTAATAAAAAAACTCACTTTAAAAACATTACAAAATTTGTTGAAAATGACCCCCACCTTTCACAAAATACGTCCACTATCCGTCAACTTTCCTTCTGTTTCTAAAATATGATTCGACAGTAAATGCTTTTTGTTCTTGTGTAAACATCATTTTAACCAAGGATGATATTTCAGTCAATGAAATACGTAGGTACGTATAATTTCTGGAAATTTACAATTTCCATGGTCTGCTATGATTAAAATAAGACTCCCAAAAATTACGAAAGTATACTGGGCATTTATTTAAGGAATAAATGAATGGTGAGGTGGGTTTTGCAATATCTTAAGACCCCAGGATGTCCATAGGATGCAAAAATGGCAACAATCCGATTTTCTTGGGTGCCCTCCATAAACAGTAGGAAGAGTTTCAAAAAGAATGTTTGTTTTTGTTGGATTAAAATTCACCTAAAGCATTAATTCCCGTAGTCTCGTTTCGATTTCATGGTTTAGAGAGATATTTTAAAGAAAAAACTTGAAATCTATCAAATTTGAACGACAGGAATGTATTTTCTTTAAAACCGCTTCCAAAAGAAAATATCTTTCTTCACAAGCAGAAAAGTTATGTGAAAAAAGGAGAAATGCCCTGAATCTGCCAAGCGCACCGATTGATCAGGTTGCGGTTTGAGGCATTCAGCTCTTCTCTAAAATCGTGCATTGTAGCTATTTTTTGTCGAACTCTTCGAGAAATAGGATAAACCTCCTAGAACCGACCATTTTGGATCACCCTGTATACACTAAGCCAACAAAGACCCATTAAGGTATAAATACCAGCACATCGATCAGGAGCTTTCAATCGCGTTGGCTGGGATTTCTCATAGCTTAGTATACAGTTCATACAATTTAACTAGACACGCCGCAGCAGCGCACCATACGATCGCTATTGACGACAAGGTTGTCAGTTATACGACATCGCATTTAAATTAGTACATCTGCCTATAAAGAGTAACAAAGACGATCTACAAACATTTTGCGACAGCGCCCGGCTCACTGTCTGTTGTCTCTGCCTGGCTAGCCCCCAGTGGCGGAGTAGTTTAGAGCGCTTTGGAGTTTCCGAAACAGAAACTATGAATTCCATATACATAACATAAACATTAATATAAACTAAACGTAAAAATATCATTCCTATCTTCTACTAATATTGAATATTGGTATCATTAACTATCGCCTATTCTCTACCTGGTCTATCTACGCCTATGGCGTCACCTCTAAAGTGGCGCAAATTAGGAAAAACCTAACCCACACCCCCTGCACGCTTTAGACCGCGCGTTTCACCTTATACTGTACAAACTATACATAGATCAGGAAAAGGCTGAAAACACTGAAAACAGGCCTACACTCGTCGTCAAGAATCTTGCAAGACATCGCCAGCATCAGAAAGGAACATTATAAAACGCATATTTTAACCCAAAATTCGGGGTAAAATCAGTGTTCCAAGGAGTATTCTATAATTCGCAGTTACGAAACTGGTATTGAGACTATTTTAACGGGTTGAACACGTATATGAAATTGATTCGAACAAAGGATTTTTGATTTTAGCAATAAATAGTAGTTGTTGGCATAATTTTTCCTTCAACTCTAAATTGTTATTTTATGTTCTTCCCTTCGATTGGTTTCTTGTTTTCGTGGACGTGGATCGCTTGCCTTTCATTCATCTTTATAGTTGTTATGCTTACTTCCTCTCTGCATTCTTCCTTGACTCTATCTTTATCATCAAATTGGTTATCAGTTATCCGTCTCATGGTAAAATCACTTGACATCTGTTACCTTAATCGGAGGCTATGTTCACCTATCTAAAAACGAAAGTTATTCAACCACTGGTTAATATGGGGATGTCAGGAACAGGTCCTGGCAACCAGCCAGGAATGTTTAATTGATTTATTTTCAATCCGAGTACGACTCCAACGTTTTGTCTACCAACTAACCATTAGTACGTTAGAAGGTAGACAAGAATTTGGATACATTGGAGTACTCTGCTGATCGAAAATAATCATTGAAACATTTCTGGCTGAAAGCGCCACCTGAACTCCCCACACTAACCAGTGGTTGAATAACTTCCGTTAACAGATAAACAAGGATGTTATTATACTCTAACTCCGCCAAAATTAACGGCGGAGGTTTTGGCAACACGGCACGCCGACGACGCGGCCTGGTCCCGTAAATTCGAGTGCCTAAAATACGCGGCGGTCTGCTTGTTTTCCCGTGTTTGCGTTGGTCGAGGCACGGGGCGAAGCGTGCAAACATCGCTCGGTAAGTTGTGGCAACACGGCCGCAGGCCAGGGACGCGACAACCTCGCGTAAATCGGCGGGAAAGTGTTGTGGGTCCGCGCGGTGATCGACGGCAAATTTTGTTGCAACCTTAGACCAAAAATAATATAGACGAAACTTGCAATGGAAGCTTTTATCGCCAATATTTCTATACGTTTACCAATGCAAAACTTTTTTTTTTGAATTGCCGCGTTATAAGATTCATTGGAGCATTTTAAAATTAGATATATATTAGGATAGAGAATGATACAACGACTTAAGTTACGATTTTGATTACGTTATATAATACTGTCGGTAGGTTTCGACCCCAAAAGCACGTGTATAAAAGTATTTTTAAAACGTGCAGCATGGTATGGCTTTTTCAGTTTGAAAGCCACTGGTCGCCAGGTCGCTTCAATACCGAAGCGATGCCTTCCTACTGCAGCGTTGCCATACCTTTAGATGATTCCTTGAAAAATATCTACACATATCAGCCTTGGGATAGGTATATAGCAGCGACGCGTCATATTTACCACTTCACTAATTTGTTTTTACAATAATACTTTCACGACACAACACTCCACTTCTTGACGACGTAAACTCTTTTTAACAAAATTTTAACAAATGTTTCGCGGATTTGGAGTACCCATTCCTTTCTAGAAATTCTTCATTATACAGGGTGATTCCGTTTTATTCTGCGACGCTTCAACAGGAGATAGAAAACCAAAAAATAACCGCACTTTCTTCTATAAACTATATCATTTTAAGGTCTTATAAAAAAGTTACAGGGTGTTAAAGTTGTAAGAAATATGTGGACTTTATTGAATATTACCAAACTAGTTGAGATATTTAAGTCATATTTGGGACATGTGACCTTGAAGAACCAGTGGCTTAGAAGTAGGTATTTACTATAATTGTTTTTAGAAAAAAAAACGAACCACCTTGTATATCTACTAATAAAATGTATTCAATTTCTTATGTAAATTTTAATTGTAAACTAAAACGTTCTCTTAGCATTTTTTCCTATGTGTCATGGTTTCATAGAAAATTTTATTTTTTCGTATTTTTTCGAGGTATTTCTGAAAAATTAACTTAACAATTCCATACTCAAAGTAGAAAAAATGTGTTTCTTACTTTAAATACAGTAACTTTTCCCAATAAACTTACCCATTCAAGGTTTTACTTTTCAAGATACAGAGCGTAACATTAATTGTATCTTCCTTAAATGTTTTAGACCCTGTGTCTTCAAAAGTATAGCCTTAAATATGTAAGTTTATTGGAAAAAGTTACTTTGTTTAAAGTAGCAAACACATTATTTCTACTTTACGTGTTACTTATAGAGCAAAATTTTTAAGTAATTTTTCAGAAATACTCCGAAATAATACAAAAAATCAAATTTTTAATTTTTTAAATTAAAATTTACATAATAAATGGAATACATTTTATTGATATACAAGGTGGTTCTTTTTTTCTTCTAAAACAATTATACTAATTGCCTGCTTCTACGCCACTGGTTGTTCAAAATGTTTGATATTAACAGGTTTTATGCTAACCCATGCCGTTATAACGTGTACCCAATATGACTTAAATAGCTCAACTAGTTTGGTAAATATTCAATAAAGTCCACATATTTCTTACAACTTTAACACCCTGTAACTTTTTTTATAAGACCTTAAAATGATATAGTTTATAGAAGAAAGTGCGGTTATTTTTTTGTTTTCTATCACCTGTTGAAGTGTCGCAGAATAAAACTAAATCACCCTGTACATTTTCTGCGCGGCCATTTCCACCTCTCATGACAATAAAAATTCTCGCAGCATCTCTTCATTGGAAAATAACATCATTTATCCCCTACCACAAATTTAAAATAGGTACTCGATTCGCATAAAACAGAGGTACCGACGCGGTCGCGGTCGCAACCTTTTATCGATACACTAATTGCCTCCGTGTTGTCAGCACTGCAAGCGCACATGAAGCAGTGATACTGCGAGTGCCCTTTCCTTATATTATGTACGATTCTGTCGGATAAGTGCGCCAAGCGGCACAAGCCGGCAATGCCACTCGCGCTTGGAGACGGTGAGTCACGCGCTGCATATGGATTTGTTATGGTGGTCTGACGCCTTTACATTTTTGTCGGTTTTTAGTGTTTTCTTTGCGACTAGGAAGAAATCTTGTGTTTTGGATGGATTCTACCTTAGAAACCGTAGTATCTGATATGGTGCTGATAAATAATCTTTGTATTCTAAAAATATTTTTTGCCTACGCCCCTTGTGAGCTTTACGGATACTAACCAGCCGTTGCACCATTCCAACACATTCTTATTTTTCTCGATAGGCCAAATATTAGTTAATAAAAGAGATAAATTAGGTACAATGTTGAACTTGAACTTTAAAATTGGCCGAAAGAATGTAGTTAGCTAAATCGGTATAAATCCTCGAACAAACCATCCGCATATAATTACCCATACGCGCCCTATAACAAACTGTTCCGGCAAAATTAACGGCGCAGGTTTTGGCAACACGGCACGCCGACGGCGCGGTTCGGTCGCGTAAATTCGAGTGCCAGAATACGCGGCGGTCCGCCTGTTTTTACGCGCGCCGTCGATGCGAAAACCTCACACCGGCAGGAAAGTGTTTTATTTATGTCGAGCCGGCCATACCCGCTATGTCGACATTCAATCAATGTGTTATTGACAATTTTTTTCCTATACAAAACATAGTATTTTTAAGAACGCATTACAAGCAAAGGTACCTAATTTGCCAACTCTGTTATTTCTCATTTTCTCCTTACTTATACTTTCTTCTAAAATATGACCCCTTAGGTTCATCTTCCATTGAAGTACAGATGTATGTAATATGTAGAGTTGAACTTTATATATCAGTACTCTTTACTCTATCCATAATAGAAATGTCCACAAAAAATTCATTTCTGTTTAAACCTGTGAAACGTTGGAAAGCGCGCGCGTCCCTTAAGCTGTAGTCCTTTGTGCTTCGTACTATTACCACAGTAGAGACTTAGCGATCATAGGCTAAATTTCCTGTTCCCAATATAGCCGTAAAACTTCGTATCACAACCTTCTCAAGCTTAGAAGCCCTGATGTGCAAACATGTGGCAACGCCTCAGCGGGACGGTTCAACGGGTCTATGCAGTCTAGAGCAGTCTGCACTTTGGCTTAGTTCATCTTTTCTAATAGATGTTCAACCCTCTTTTTAATTATAATTAAATACATTTGTGAACTTTGTTTCAATAATTGGGTACCGAAGTAAGTAGGTACATTTGTTTAACAGACAATAAAAACAGTATCAAGTAACAAAATATACACAGAAGTATAAGTATTTATAATAAGTACGATTCCTGGTGTGGATAAGTACATTTTCGACAAATAATATGGTAAATTTGGGCAAATAGAGGGGACTAAATTTTATTGTAGTCGAATTTTTCTGAAAATTTTTCGCAAAGTGCGCGACCAGGCAAATGATATATCTTCCCTTATGGTTAAATCTTCATAAAAATACAAACAAGAGAACAGAGAGTAATCTCTTCTAATTGAAATTGTAGTTAGGATCAATTTCATAATACATTCAACTAAATTATCTTTTGACTTTAACATTAGGTAAATAAACTTTTGCAACAATACTAAACAATGTTTGGATTGTTAGAAAGCTCCTTTAATTTTAAAGGGTACTTTAGTTTGGGCCCTTAATCATTTTATTCTTAAATTTTCGTCCTTTGGAAAGCCCAAAATAAATACAAGTTGACCGCTTGTCGTCAAGCAAAGAAACCTAGCTATACTTCAAGTTATTATTACGATTTGACTTACAGCCAGGTACCTATATAACTAAGTTCTAGCTTCCCTCGACAGTTCTAGGCATCTTGAGGCTTGAAATTGTAAAGGAGCGATTCTTCACTTCGAACTTTTATAGAAATGTTTCACTTTTGCACAAACGAAACTAATTTATAAAAAACTTGTCACCAGCGCTTCGGGCTGTCTGTTTCCACCCAGAGACATACTGCCTCGCACTACACAAATGAATTCTGGTAAATTTTTTGTAAAATCAAGTGACAGGCAGTGTCAGGGCACGCGACGTGGACCCGCATCCCTTGTTGCCAGTTTTCTCTACTTCAGGGCTTCTCCTAGAGTCGGCTGAGGCTGTATGCAGCATGTCGATGTCGAGAAAGGCAGTGACACGTGTCACTCGGCCTAGCCGTATTATATACCTGTTATTTTAATTAAAGCGGTTTTATGATTAGATGATTATTTCTATATAGACATAGATCTATCGATTTTGGTTACAATTGGAAAGTAGTGAACACTAATTCCTGAAGTTTAATTATCAAAATGCAGTCTCGAAAAATCCTCCAATTCACTGTTAATACTACGGGTTTGCCTGCTTCCGATACACTCTCTAGTCTATCCTCTTTTCTGGCAAAACCGGACGACTCGTCGAACTAGAGCTTATTTTGTTTTAGGGGGCAGCCTCCCCATATCCGCTTTAACGAGCCATCGGTCTGCCCCGTAAATTTTAGATGACTCCTAGAGAGTACTTTTCGTTTGAGCCCTACACAGGGACCTACACTTAGCGCTGCTAATTCGCTAACGTGCGTTTTTTTATCCAATCTCTAATTCTTTGAACAAAGCTTGTGATGTACGTTGAATATTTCTGTGTAGCACACGGTTGGCTTAACTGAAATCCGTGGAAACCTTTTTTCTTAAACACTGTGATCTCAATCTAATCGTATTTCATAATTTCTACCTCAAGCATATTTACGTGATTACCTTCTACCGTATTGCTAAACAGCACGGTAATAATGACGTCGGATAAGGCAAAGTTCAGGCAATAATTCGAGGGAGGAAGCCCGCGTATCGATTACAAAGGATAAGACCCATAAAAGTGAAGAATAGCTCGGGCTTAGAATTAGGAGCAATAAAGAGGAATGCCTGCAGGAACGTAGGAGTTCCGTTTTGTGTATATCTCGAGAAATATTTAGGATTTCTACTTGGCGGGGCAGAGCTCGCTTCAGAGTTAGTGAGGAATTATTGTTGGAAACTTTTAGCTTCCGACTTCCTGCATCTTTTTATAATACAATATTACAAACCCACCACTATGGTGGGTTTGTAATATGTTATAAATTTTGATTAAGTAAGTAAGTATACTGTGATAGTTCTAGGCCACTTACCTTGTGTTAATCCCCATAAGGCCGAAACCTGGTAAAAACGCTACCAAATTTTCCGCGACACAGGTCATTTTCCATAGTTTGACGTTTTGTTAACGTTTCATCGACGTTTAGTTAACGTTTTTTCGCTTTTTTTCAAATTATTTTACGATTTCTTCATGTTTTGTTTTTTTTTGTTTCATGGGTACTGATAAAGTCTCATGGGAGTTGATGATGTTTCGTGACGTCCCATGAAAATGCGTAAGACGTGAAAAAGCGTAAAAAAACGTGAGCAAAACATCAACGACACGTCAACGCGTGAAAAAAAAACATGAAAAAGCGTAAAAAACGTGAAAACACCTTATCGATACCTCAACGAAACGTCAGACTATGGAAAATTAACTCTGTCGGAAATATCAAAAAAATCCCACTCGCCCAAAATTAGATCGCGTTTTTAACATGCGGAAAGTGGCCTAGAACTCTCATAGTATACCTACTTAGGTATATAATGTCCACTTTAGACAGTACTAATGGTAAATATTTTTTCTTTGAATCATCGACTTGGTTCTAATCTCGGTTCTCATAGATATAACATATAACTCAAAAACAAATAAAAATCGTGGAAAACATGACCTTTTTCTAGGTACTACGTCTATGGAATCTGCGAAACATTTTTATGGTCTAGAATTTGCAACGCAAAACAAAAACAAACTGTTTGTACAAAATAATACAATAATTAGTAAAAAATAAATTATACACCCGATCTTCCCTGTTTACGAGAAAAATTATTAAAAAATACATAAATATTCAATTATTGCGAATAAATGTAATGTTTTTTTGGCAGCCAGTGAAGTAGTACAATCGTATACCGGTGTTTATTTTATTCCAAAACAAACACGATTATTTTTCCATTATTAGATTAAAATATTGAATGACTTTATCACAATTCGACAAAAACAAGCAATTTCAATTAAATTTACCTTAAAATATTTGAACGATGGGCAGTACAAATAACCGGAAAATTTCATATATTCAAAGTTAATAATTGAACTAATATTTATCATTTACTCTGCATATTTTTGCGGCCAAATATAATTTTTAATAAATCTGTTGACGGAGTCCTTTTAATGCACCAGCGATAAAACAGTTATATTTATATAAAGTGCTTACCGAACTATCCACATAATTTTAATCCGCAGCTTGAACAAACAGCCAACTTTTCGAAACATAAATTATCCATTACTGAAATAACAATAGAATTTAGGTAAATTTAATGAAAAGTACTGACATTTTAGATCAATATGGGTTTTATGCAGCTCTGATACATAAATTTCATAATTTATACGCCTGTTAAATTCCCCATATCATTGATATATGGACCCGACTTAAAATTCACAAAACTAGCTATTATTGATTCAAATTCATAAGGGCCAGAAAACACAATCAGCTATAAAGAGCTTTATTCCCGTTATTTAATCGGAAAATTGTATGGGAACATTTAGGACCACAATTTTCGACAAAATTTAGTAGAGGCTTTTATCGATCCATACATATACAGGGTGTCCCATAACTTATCCGCCATAGGGCAACAAGTGGGACTAGACGTCAAAATATACCGTGTGAGCCAAAAATGCCTTAGTAAAATGTTGCTCGTTTAAAAGATACAGGGAGTTCCTAATTCTGTACTAGTACTAGTTTGAAACTAGTTCCTAGAGGGCGCTTGGTGCGAACTTCGTGATGAATTAAATTCTGCATAATATTTTACACTGTATAAAGCTGGGAATGTTTTGACTTCGAGCTGGAGAAGAATCATCATTTCCACGTAAAAGACATACTCTTGGTCAATATCGATATCTCAAGCCGTTTGCGAGATATTCGTCTCTGAATGTAGAAACACCGAAAAAAAATAAAAATCCAAATTTCGAAAATACAACGCAATTTATCAAAATACAACATGTTTTTTGGAATTTACTTCAACAGGTGTTGAAAGTGTCCCCCGTTTACCTCAAGACACTTTCTTAGGTTCTTTATTAAATGACGCCTCACATTCGGAAAGGTATTTTCGGCATTTTTAATATTATCGGTCCTTTGTTGAATTTTGGATTTAGTATGGCGGCACTCACCTTGTCGTTTTCTACAAGTCAAACCCCAATCCGACATCTTGGAGAGGAGGCCATTTTGAATAAATTTCATTACTGAGTATACTAGACTGATGCATTGTCACCAACACAAAAATGTATGAAAAATTTCAGTTCAATTGGTTGGCTGGAAGTGGTTTAAAATTCAGATTCAAAACAGAGCAAGTATTAAAATATCGTATATGTAAATAAAATAAAAAATATATTGTATATATAATGTATTGTGTATATTGCACTTTTATAAATCCTACTGACCTGGTCGTTTAAAAGCATATTTTTTGTAGAGCATCCAAATAGTTTTTTTGACAAAAATTATAAAGTGTCGGCCTTCATAAGGGTGTATTATACAGGTAAAGTGAATTGTTAATGATATTGTGTGTTGTTAATAATGCTCTTAGGCAAGTGTAGGTAATCGTATCAAGCATATTTACGTGATTACGACAAATACCAGTTATAAGCGACGTAAAATTAAATTTTGAATATAAACTATAGGTAGAGGTTGAATTATATCCAATAAAGTCTCATAGGTAGCAATAAATAATGACGTATTATTTTTTATGGTGCCTTGTATTTTAACTTATTGTAATAGCCGCACCGTAAATTCCAGAATAGGTATAATGTATTTACATCTTGGCTTGGCCAGGAACACATTATTTCTCACTGTTATTTTGTAAATGCCTCCGAACAAGATTTTAACGACATTTGGTAGGAATTTACTATATTAAAGTTTTGCATTGCTAGCGCGAACATTATAGTATTAATAAAAAAAACTCCCAAAATAAAAACTGTTGATTGTATTTAGGTTTTTCCAAAATATGTGTATATTTTATATTTACGGGATTTTGTTAAAATTACTTTTTATAGCAGTCAAATTTGTTCGGAAGCCTGTGGGTAAAGCAAACTAAATTTGTACAGAACTTCTTTAGCAACCACAATATTATAATTTTGTAGAGGAATGATTTGTTTACTATTCTGATAATTTTCCTTTCTCTCTTGGCATGCCTTCGTCACGTCGTCGCTCTTATAAAGTTTTCTTACCTTTCACAGAATTTTCCGCCCATTCACGACACTTTTAAAAGGGGGGTGCTTTTTATCTTCCGTGTATTTATTTTCCTTCTCATTAATTATTCAAAAAAGCGGGCAAAAAGGCGGGTTATAAATTATAGAATCTTTTGTCGCCCCCGCCGTGGCTCAATATCTGCTTTCGCCTCCGTTTTGCCCGCTCTTTGCTCTTAAGAGTATCCGGCTTCAGAAAATATTGTATTTGTAGGGGTGACAATTTCCTATCTGAATCACGTTGTTTGCATGCGACTGTAAAAATCTAGACTATTCTTTTTATCTCGGAAGACGTGTAACTACTGAAACATTAAAAGAACTAGCATTTACAAATTATGCCAGACAAAGAATATTACTTAGCGCACATAGAGAACATAGAGAATAAGAGAAGAACATGATCTTTTATCTCATAGGAAAACCGGTATCAAATGTACCTATTGCAACAATTTAAAATAGATCAGCCAAAGTTAGATCACTTCTTTAACAAATTGCGTTACCTCTCTTCCCATCGTTTAAGCTGAAGTTTATATTTTTTAATTTCCAAAAAAATATATCATTGTTTTCTAAATTGATTTCCAACATTAATTAATAGCAACAATATTTGGGTAGGTTAGAAAAGTATAGTAAAGAAACGAAACTATTTTTTTTAATTAATCACGTCCTATACAGGGTGAGTCCTTAACCCGTACAACCAGGGATAGAGTTGCATCTCTGAAGCACGCCTATGAAGTTATTTTTTAAAAAACTCAATTATAAACGAGTAACTTATATATTGTTAAAAAATTGCTGTTTTCTATAAATAATTAATATATATTTTAAGTATATTTAAATATGAATACGATTATTATGAAGTGTGGCAACATTTCATACTTTAAAGTAGGATCGGGGATGCAACAAGGAACAAAATCAGCAGTCCCCAACACTTAGTCCCAAAAAATAATGGAAAAACGTAAATTTTATTTTTGAGTTTAAAAAAATATAACTTGCACACGTAGAATTTGAAGCTAATATACACTATTGATAACAACGCTAGCTTCAGACTGGTTTATAAACGTGGGAATCTATCCAACGAAATTTTCGAAATTTAAAAGATAAATCGCGAGTTAAGATTTTAGTAGGTATCTGACAATAAAAATATAATCTCATTTAATTAAGCATGATGAGTATATATGAATTACAATGATTAGAATGATTTTTATTTTAGTGTAATAGTTACGATATTGAATATAATATTGTCGATATGTTTTCTAGGACCATACAGATATACAGGGTGTTTAAAAATTAATTAAAAATATTTTAAGGTCATATTTTTGAGGTCAAAAAACGATTTTTTTCCTATAAAGATGTCTCCTAAAATGTCCTACAGCCAACGGAAGTTGCTCGAAAAATTAAGTTTACACCATTTTTGAAACCGAAATAAATAGAGCGTGTAAAGAAACAGCGGTTTGCAAATTTTCAGATTTGATGAGTTCAAAATAATAGATTTTTCCGCGCAACATACGATAACAGCTTAGAACATAATATATTAAAGAAAAATAAATTTTTAATATAAAAAATATTACCTTAAAATCTTTGTAGTGAATTTTGAAAAATTCAAACAAACCTGACGAGTGTCAATAAAATAACTTACATTTTTTTATCAAGTGTGCTTGTGTCAAGTATTATCAAGGGTAGCAAAAGTAACGTGTATTGCAAGTCGTGCACAAAGCATAGCAATGCGCAATGTTAAGCAATGCATGTTGCATTCTCGTGCACAACTTGTTCACTCGCATACAACATGCCTCATTCAGGGCCGTAGCTAGGGGTTTTCCATGGGGGGGTTTAGGTTTAAAAAAGGGTAACTTTTTGAGCATTATCCTCAAATACATATTGCCAAATGCAAACGCTTGACCTTGATGGCATGTTACATGTTACAATCGTCCAAGCAGTACAATTGACCAGCACGATTATTTATTTTTCTGTTTTGGAGGGTGCTGGGCGTGTTAATTAATTTTATATATACCGTCATGGGGGGGGGGGGGTTTGAACCCTCCTTATATACGGCCCTGGCCCCATTGCTTAACTTGTTGCACAATATACTATTTGGCGTCGCATTTCACGTTCCTTCTAAAAATCAGCTAGAATATTTGATATTGTAATCCGCAAATAACTGTCTGTCGATTGTATGCTCATAAGCCACTCTTATTTCTTATTTGGCACTGCTACTCAATGATAAACTACACAGTACACCAAATAATTTGTTTAAAAAATCCAGCTCCACCTCTTGCAAAGTAAAAGTTTAACATTGTTTGACAATGTTCCAGTCTTCTTGCAGGATCTCCAGGGAATAGCCTTTGAACAGGTAATATTTTGAACGCTTTAAATTTGCTTAATTTCATTACCCTTGGTATTGTAGACCGGGGAATTTGTAAGTCTCTCGCTGCATCTCTCTGAGATTTTTCGTTATTTCTTCTGAAATAATTTAAAATTCGTTCTCTCTCGTCCTCACTAATTCTAACCCTTTTTTTCTCTTGCTAATCACACTTCCTATCGATCTGAATCTTCGATACAGCTTACATATAAATGAAGCACTCGGAACATTTCTATTTGGATATTTACGAGAATACTCCCTCAAAGTTTCTACGTATCTTTTATCATTTTTGATGAAGATCTCTAAAATATCACAGCATTCTTCTTTCAAAAACATTTTTTAAACTGCAACTACTAACAGCTTCAGCAACAAAATTTTAGACTAATCTGACACGTAAATAGAAATATTGAATTGACAACCTACTCGCTTGTCAGTTTTATTATCATGGCTGACTTGATTTGTCATAAATTTGGTTTTATTATTTGGCCTACTCAGATCGAACATCAGACACCGACCATGAGACCATGTATCTTGTTTGATGGAGCTTCTCTGATAAATATCTCGGAAACGGTTGGAGATAAATAGGTCAACTTATATATCGTTGGATTCAGAATTAAAAAAGAAATCCTGTGATGGTTAAGAGAAATGTGCAAGTTGTAAAATAGAGAAAACCACTTTCATTTCCGCTATAACCGGAAGTTATATTAAAAAACTGAATATTCGGGAATACTACTTAAAGGTTCTCTAATGGATGTGTAGGTAAAAATATATTTTTTTTATTTTGCAAAAAATGTTTTTTGGCGATTTTTTGAATGGCGATTTTATGTTAACCTGTCTCCACGTAGCACACTTTTTCGGCTTGGATGGGCCACCCTGTACCTAAATGAAGTTTTTCAGGAGTCATCAGCTATTCCGGACTTGGCTAACACCTCGTCCGGAAACAGCAATGATTCGTCCTGACAAACTTCATTTTAGGTACTTGTAACAAAAATAACTATTGTGGTCTACGTCGCTTAGTGGTGTAAAAGGTTGGATCTCTAGTTTTATAGACATGGGAGACATAAGTTCGAATCGAATAAATATTTTCCTTCGATAGGTACTTTTAATACTAAATTCTCTATGCAGATTCACGCCATACATATTGTGTGGTACTAATTCTCTTAAACCTGCCGTTTAAAACTTCCTCCCCCGAGGCATTTTTTAACTTTCCCCAGAACATTAAAAGGGCGAGTTGCCGCGAGGATAGACTCGCGGGGGAAGTTTTCTTTGGGATGTCTTTGGCTTGATATATATTCGCCCCCAGACCATTATTCGAATAAATAGACCGCTTCCTCGTACTTGACCCACATTTTCCCTTTGTTTTCGCTTTCGCAGATCGAAGTTAAGGTCGATTTTGCCAATGTCGCGCGTTGTCCGATTTCGTAAACATTTTGCGTCCCTTCGCATTCACACGAAAAGCTGAATCAGGGGATATGGTAAAGTGATGGGATATCTTTGTAACTACTATCCAAAATATACCTACAAAAAGCAAGGGCGTGTGCATGAATACAATATTATCCACTCTTAAGTTATACCGTTGAGTGAGGAATAATCACTCAAAGGTTATACCCAGTTGTGTAGGTACTGATTTGAAATAGTGTAGATTCTTATACGGTGTATTTTACAATTAAAATTAATAACCAAAATTATTATTCGGCATTTATTTATTAACGGACAAAGTCCAATGGGATGATATTGAAATAAGCCTCTTGTATGATTAAAGATATAACAAAATTTAAATATCTCGCCACATTTTAGATCAACAAGATTACGTACTGATTTGCTCTGTTTTCATAACTAGATCATTTCGCAAATATTTATAGCTAAGTGTACACTGATTTATCACGAGAGCTTATGAGTTCAATATGGCAATTTTAAGAAATAGGGAAACTGGGAACAATTTAATAATTAAATTTCCCTGAAGACCCCATTGGCACGAGAGGCACGATTTATTGACCTCCGCGATATCCAGACATTGCGCCTATAACTAGTTTTTCTGATTAGTCCAAGAGCTGGCCGCATGATTTCAACTCTCATAAGATTATAGAATAAGATGTTATGTAAAATGTAGAGAGTATATTTCTTTACTTGAAGCGAGTAGGTTGCCTCAGATAATATGGGCCCGATCATTGTTATTTAAAGAAGTTGTGAGGTTAATTTTTAATTTTTGAATGGGTACAACCGGCACCGTCGCAATGATAAAGGCCTGCCAGCTGGCGACGCGAAACGTCATCACTACGTCATCACAGGGAGGTCGGGAGGTTGCTTTTTGAAGTTGTTTACGTTTACTTGTCTGGCGATTTTCCTGTTTTAAAGAACGTTTGTTGTGTGTTGGACTGTGTTTTTTGGTAATATAGGACGTGGAGTTTTATTAATAAGGTGGTAAAACAGCAGTGGATCAGAATATAGTGATTAAAATTCAATTTTAGTTTATAGGTTTTAGGTTGTGTCTATAGTTTCGGACTAATTTAAATCATGCCGTGGACGTGTTCCGTTCCCAACTGCAAGGGAAACTACAAAGGCGGTCCTAATGTGTCCGCTTTTTCCTTCATAAAGACCCCATTTTAAGGGAAAAGTGGGTTAAGGCCATCAAAAGAAATTTTGTTCCTATACAGTTTTTCAGGATTTTGGTTTGGACTGTTGGAGAGTGTTATACCTAACAATTTTACGTGATTAAACGTAACCACCTTGAAATCAGTAAGTTTTATGGCTTTATTTATTCGAATTTAGTTGTATCTAGGCAGGCAAGTAAGAAATAATTGGCATTTACGAAAATTTTACCGGTAGATATATAAATGCACCAAAACCCCTTGAAAATGTGACTTTCACTCTCGTAGATTATTATCCGTGTTGTAAAACCATGAGCTATATATGTAAACAATCATTTTAAAGTGTTTTTTTTTACCAAATTTACCAAGTGGACACCTTGAAATTTGAATTTGGCGCCTTAGGTTCACCTCCCTTGGATGACTCATCGCTTTCAGCTGGCGGGCCTTGTTATTGCGACGGTGCCGGTACAACCCGTCCTATATGAACATATTTACTACTTTTTCGCAAAAGTATTTTGATAAATTCGAAAAGTGCCGTTCTAAAAATCGAAGGAGGTGGTAAATTTCTTAATTGGGTCTTGTACGACCTCCTGTACCGAAAGAAACCTCGAAAATCCGATATTTAACCAAATTTCCCGACTCCCGATTTTCAAGTTTCGAGAAACGGGACAGCTGGAGAATTAGCGAAATTGACGGGAAATCTTGAGGAACCGCTCATAGAAATTGTGTTTTTTCTATTTTTTTTTTTTAATTTTTCGGGGGAACTGATGGAAGCATTCGCACCCTACCTGAAGACTTGAGGGAAGCTTTAAAAATTCCGACCCCAGAGCCCCGAGCCGAAACAACTTAGGGCTGTAGTTTGGCGCAAAGGACAATTTCTGACAGTTTTCGGACTTTGGCTTTTAGGTGACGGGAAATGCCGACCAATCACCTAAAAAAGATGCGTCCCACCTGCGTTGGTAGTGTTTTTCGCCGAAAATCCTTAATAACTCGAAAACGGGAAATAATTTACTTGAAAAAGTTTCCTTAAATATGTTGACCCGTTCTCCGGCCATCTCGCCGTGCCGTCAGATCTAACGAAAACGCGTTTGAAAATTTTTTCTCCTGGGCATCAAACGGTATATGACACTGGCTGTATAGCGGGACTTCGCACACAACTCGCCTCCCCGAGGTCCAGACTTCCCCCCTCTTTCGCTATGTAGATTTGCCTAAAAATTAACCACAACTTCTTTAAATAACAATGATCGGGCCCATATTAATTGAGGCAACCTACTTTCTTCAAGTAAAGAAATATACTGTCTACATTTTACATAACATCTTATTCTATAATCTTATGAGAGTTCAAATCATGCGGCCGGCTCTCATACTATATGGTGTTATTAAAAAAAGACTATATTATGATTAAAATTCATACAATCAGTGTATAGGGCCATGACTTCACGCGATTCCTTACATGTTCATCGCCAATTTTTTTCCAGGTCACAAATTTCACAATAACACGACAAATATGATAATAATTGACCTTGTTGGCGCTCTCCAAATTCTCTCAGATCCTGTTTCTGGGCCATGTAATCACAAATTACCGATTGCCGCGGGTCCCATAAGTCCGGGGAAAGTTCCGGTTTAATTGTGTATTTCAATTTGGCGGGTGGCTCTTAATAGTTGTACGGTTGTTTGCCATTTTGGAAACATTTACCCACAGGGCGGGATGCTATGCCGCCCCGAAACTTATTGCTGACTTTAAATTATAACGTCGCCTGGGACTTGGCCTTGCCACCAACCGCTGCTTTTAGGTTCAAAGTTCAGTGTAGTTTACTGTTTACTAATTTCGGCGTTTATTTCTAAGGGAGTACTAGGGGCGTAATAAAACTTTTCGGAGATTTGCAAGATTCCATTTAATATACAAACATTTTCGGAGGATGTATCTTTGCTGTATGTGTATAATGTATACACTTTTTCTTCTAGTTTTTGAGTCTTTGATCTAATAGATAATTTAAGTATTGGAAATGAAGAGGGACTGAGATGCAATTTGTAAAATGCCACTATATTTTTCAACAATGTATTCAACTGAGACCAATAATAAACATATAGACTAACCTATAGGTTGCATTGTAATCAGCCAACATAAAAATAGCTACTTAAAAGAAAAACAACAAAGACACTTAAGCCTGCATCATATGATAACCAGAGGTTATGTTTCCTATGCCACAAATCCAACACTCTTCCCATCGTTCTTAAAACTACACTAATTCACTAATTACTAACTTAACTACCTATATGTATTTTGTCCAATCCAAAATCTCAAAAAACAAGAATAACGCAAAAGTAAACACTCGAAACGCATCAACGCAAACCGGCGAAATCTCAACGAACTCTGGATCAGCTGTTGGGGCATAATAAAGCAAATGCGCATTGAGCTCGTGCAACTTTGCCACACGTTAGCCAGAATAAGCATTTTATTAAGGATATTATTTATAAACCAAGTAGGATCAGTAAATTCACAAAATCAGTAGAATTAATTGTTAAATGATAACTGTCCAAATTTTTACCATATGTAGATTGTAGATATCAACTAATTGTGCCAAATTAATGTTTTTTAACGTTGGTTATACATTTATTTCGTAAGTACAAGATAAACTTATGAAGAAGTTTATCTTGTACTTATTATTCTAAGTTTATTATTTGTCTGAGGTATTCAATCGATGGAGGTCCACTCCTTAAATAATTTAATTATTAGTTTCTACAGCTAAGTATTTTTTTAATAGCAGTCACTCTTTAAGTAGTTATTTTATTATCCTCTTGGTAGCTGGATCCGCGAACATACTGTACAGGGGATTCATTTATCATGTGCATAATGTATCGCGTTTTTTTTTGTAACCATTTTATTTTTTAAATTTTATTTTATTCCTATCCTAGCTACATTGTACTTCTATAATAAGCTTAAAAACTGGTAAAAAAAATCACGGCCTTGTACGTCACGACTCCTTCAATTTTTTCCCCAAGAAACACACCATTATTTAAGTACTTTTTCTAAATACCACTTTCTCTCCATTTTAAGAAGTTATGCATTCTATCCGGGAAAGTAGGCGTGTTATGAATAAATTTTTACAAAAATTTTTGAAATCTATAATACAGGGTGGCCCACCACGAACTGCATCGATCTATTGATGGAAAACTAAAAGTAGGAAAATTCTGAAAATTTGGCACCTCACCAATGCCGATGGGCGCTGCTCATCTAAAATATTTTGGTGAATCTGGCACTTCCGGTTATACCGGAAGTCGATATCAACTTTCTTACTTCAAATGGAACACCCTGTATATTATTGCATTTTTTAATTCTAGGCATCATTTTGGAACAAAAACATGCAACATGTCCTATGTCTAAATCCAACCGTTTTTGAGATATTTGCATTTTTCCGAAAAAAATTACAGGTGCAGACCTAAAGTCAATTAGCCATTTATACGAGGAAACCGCGAAATTTCAAAACAAATTTTTGGCATCGTGTAACAGAAGCCTTGACCTAGTGATCTCAGCTGAGAAATAAATCCGTTCTTATACAGGGTGTTCACAAAATATGAATAAAAATTAAATTTTCAAATGGAAACCCCCATTTTTTTAAATGGGATCTTATTCACCACTAAAAATGATGACAACTTTGTGTAAGGTTTCCTATACCTAAATGCAGTAATTTTCGATTAATTTACGAAAAACCCACTTTTCGCCCACACTGAAAAAAGGATTTTGCGATTTTACAATAATTTGACTGCTTTTAGTGCGACCAATAGGTATCTTGTAAATTCCCAAAAGTAATGTGAGGATCAATTAAATTACATTTAGTTTGTAAAATTAATTTACAAAGAATCTGTGAAATTAGTTGTGTTGTAATTAATATCTACAAGTTATTTGTAATTTTCCTAAATAATAATACACCGATTTTGCGAAATTACTTTGCAAAATTACTTTTTAAAACTACTTTGTAAAATTACTTTTTGAATTATAATACAGTGTGGATACAAATTGTGGAATATTCCTTATATTTCTTAAAATATTCCTCATATCAAAAACATGTTTTAATAAAAGTGTTAAACGGGAAATAATTACCCCTAACACTTTTATTAAAACATGTTTTTGATATGAGGAATATTTTAGGAAATAATAAGCAATATTCCACAATTTGTATCCACTCTGTATAGTGGGTATAAAAAATTATTAAAACGCTTATTACATTTCAAAAAACTATATTCATAAACTAAAACATTTATAGTATAAAATATATAGGTCTTCCTGCTATTAACCAAAGTTTTACATTTAAATAAACGAAAATATTTATTACATAAAAAAGGTATACTTATTAACATGAACACGAGGAAAGAACTATATTTATATCTAACACAAAATATTTACATTCTTAACCGAAAACCTCCTTAAAAAACAAATCAATTTATACATCTAAATAAACGAAAACATTTACATAAAAAATACATGTTATTAAATATGAACAAAAGGAAAGAAGTATATTTATACCTAATACAAAATATTTACTTTATTAACCAAATGTATCTTAAAAAACAAACCAATTTATACATTTAAATTAGCGAAAACATTAAGACACAGTTATTAAATATTAACAGGAGGAGAGAACTATACCTAATACAAAACATTTACTTCTTAACCAAATGCTTCCTTAAAAACAAATCTTTGTTAAACAAAATATAGGTACACTATGTTAACTAAAAGAATATTAAACTTCAGGTTTTAAAAATTGTTTTGCAGCTTTCAGAAAATGGATACATATCACCTTTTCGCAAATGGTAAAACATACTTAAATGTTTTTTATTTCAATTTTAAACTTAGATTTAAAATTGCAATTTGATAGAGACAGTTGACTGTTTTGGCAATCGTAGCAATGTGTTTTTCACTTAAGTGTTTTTTAAATTTAATGTAATTTTTAAAAGATGAAAAACAGTTCACATGTTTGCAGGTGAAAATTATTCCTGTGATAGCTCAGATGAATATGATACTGATAAATTAACAGAACAAACGTCGCAAATAATCATGTCGTATTTCTTAAATATCTTACCTGTTACTTCAAACACAGGAATAGTTGTACCTATACGCGAATATATACCTATTATGGGTCTTCGTAAAGTATTAAACTATAAAGATTGCACCACCTTTGACTTTGCACCTGTCGATCTGTCACCAATGCCGTAAAGAACGCCGACTGACGCCGTGCGCGTGTTTAGAACAGCAAGGCCACGAAATGTGGCCGGCGTCACACGTGATCTCGCCTTGAAATCTGAAATACTATTGGCGAACGATTACAAAACTTCTGTGAATTCACAATCGCCAGTGTGAATATTAGTTTTTTCGTGATATTGCTTCATATCTTTGTGAATTCACATTTTGAACTTACACTTATATGTGAAAATACATAAAGGAAAGGAAATGTACAGATAAATATACATAAGTTAGGTTTTTCCACAAAACAATTATGTATATTCACCATTTTGGGGCAAATTAACATAAAATTGTATTTAAACATTACATTTCATGTATACTTACCGTAGTTTAATTGTAATAATTTTGTAATTTCACAGTTCCTTTTTTCAGTGCATAAAATGCGGGGTTTGCTTAACGCTTGGAAAATCATATTAGCCGTGGACGATGAAAAGACAATCGCGGCTGAGGAAATGTCACTTGGTTTATAAATTATTGTCATAAGAAGATTATGTATCGCACGTTCTTGATATTACTTTGTTGCATTCTCCGTAGATAATAAACAAATTTAAATAATCTTCGTTTGTGTCATTTAAGCGCGCCGGCATTATGGTTATTTTAAATTATTATTTTAAATTGTAATAATAAAATGATGGATAAAATTGTCAATAATTACGATCCTATGCTCCGAACTGCACGGATTTCAACTTTCAATACCTAACAGTCCAAACTCGTTGCCTTGGTTACCACCCTTATTGTTTAGCCTTAACAAATAAACTTGTCAGATACTGTCACTGACCAAGACCAAGAATATTCTTTCAGCTCCAAAACTCGCACTAAAATCGCGTTCTAACCTTCAGCTTACTTCCAAGCCTAATTCCCAGGGCTTATAATATACTTATACTATATATACTTAAATAGAAAACTGGAGGCTACTCTAGAATATTCCTGGTCAATGATAGATGCATAAATCATAAAGTTCTAGCAAATTTCTAGAAAACCTATGGAAGCTCTACAGAGAAAACAATGAAAACTAAAAGGAAGTGGGGCCCTGGGGGCCTCAGGCCAGTAGCGTGCCGTACGGGGGGCACGGGGGGCCTGTGCCCCCCCCCCCCCCGCCCTCAGCCCTAACCCGCCCTTTGTGCTCTAGTGCAATTGCAAAATTGAACGTACAATCACGACAATATTATGGTCTATTATTTGTATTAGATATGTTTGCGTTATCCCCGGCAAATATTTCCTTTAAAGGAACGGTTGGCAACGCTGCTTTGTTCACTACTTTGCTCTTTCAGTCTTTCCTCGCTCTTCGAGTCGTCGTTACCTCCACCTCGCAAGTTCATCACTCACCGTTGGCTCTCCTGCTCTCACTGTTTTGTTAAAAATATTTTCCACCATACTTTGCAACTGCCCTGGAGCAGAAAGGTCGTTTAGCAGTTAGCAGGTTAAACAAAATTTTGAATTTCCAAAGGTACCAGCGCCGGTTTTTAGGGGGGTGCTAGGGCACTAATAGCGCCCGGCGGTTAATTTTAGGAGGCGATATTATAGTTGGTCTAATAACTAAAAATAAATCATATTTTGTTGCTATGTCACTCACGACGCGACACCTTCATTTTGATCGTAGTCTGCAAACATAACATCTGAAACGTTCTCCTATTCATCATCTTATTCATCTGTACGTTGAAGATTTTACTCCCCCTGGATTTTTTGACGAAAATAAAAAAATTTAAGTGAAAATATCTTAAACGCAGAATATACAACATTGATTCATTAACTGAATATAAATTGGAAAATTGTCATGTAATAATGTGTAACATAGATACATTTATTGAAAAATATACCTACTTATTATTGATGAAAAGGGAAAAGAAGTGTATTTCCGTGCAAATAATTTAATTAAAAATCATGGTAAAGCGCTTTCGGCTGTTAAGCCATCCTCAGTACCACTTGTCAAGTGTGTACAGGAAATTTGGAGCATAAAGCATTATACAACAGTAAAAACCATAAATAGAAGGTCACACCAAGTCACATTTTAAAAACTTTAAAATACTAACAAATTGTACAACTGTGGGCAGCCAAGCTACCCAAAATATTTAAATAAAAGACCAGCCGAAGTACCAACTACTACTTATTATTGTCAACTACCGATTCCACGAGACCTGGCTTTTCCCGTACTAGCCCAGGGTTGTAATATGGTTTGGGTGTTCAAGCACCCTACATTGAGAAAACACGAAAAATACATTATACTGTTATGATTTTGTAATTTCCTATACCTCTTTTAAACTATCTGTGCTTTATATTTCTAAAAATTTTCGCGTAGGGCGCATTTTAGTAACCAAACACCGCTCCTTTCTTTTGTATAGCCGGTTTAAAAAGCAATGATTTTTATGGGCTCACACTAAAACAAATTTCGAAATTTCTATTGGTCACAGTTGCTCTATAAAAGAAGATTGAGTAGGACTTCTTGGCTACAAATGTTATGAGTCATAGTGAACAAAAAAAAAATAAAAACCAGTTAACAAGAATATGTTTTGCTTGGCATTTATTTTCGTTAATTTAAACTGTTTGACCTTGAATATTTCAAAAATTTTCGCCGCGGCGCAATTTTGTACCACAAAGATTCAATTTATAATTTATGTTTTTTTATATTTCTGACAACTAAAAAGTTTGGTTTTGCCGCTACATTTCCACATGGGCCCAAGCAAATAGTACAGGGTGATTCAGAACTCCGTGCACAAATTTAATGACGTATTTTTGAGACCAAAGTAAGATTTTTTTCCTATAAACATATGTGTCCTAAAATGCACCCCCTCCTACTCTACCTAACAAAAATTTGACCCCCTAATCCCCCCCTCTCCAAACATTCAGTTTACGTCATTTCTGACACAAAAAAATAATAAACCCCACCAAAAGACAGCTGCATGCAAATTTCCAAGAAATTCGAAGAACTGTAGCCGTAGTTCAAAATAATCGATTTTTTTCGTGAAACTTTGGAGGACTATTATGTCGGAGGGGATGCATTTTAGGACACATGGTTATAAAAAAGTCTTATTTTGGTCTCAAAAATACGTCAATAAAATTTGTGCACGGAGTTTTATTTATAATATTTCGAGTTCATAACCCGGCATCTTGTTGGCTGCACAAATTCCGAATGCTGGGCCAGATTTAGAGCATTCCCGCGCTCCCGGTTCTTCTCTCGGCTCTCTTCCCTTTTCCCTTTCGTTCCATGGGACTATCTCGCCTGGCTGTCGAGAGCCCGTTTTCCCCACCGTTCGTTGTTTTGTTCCTCCTTAACACGATTTCATAAATCTCCCAGGATGCCCGTTCTGTATTATTAATTCCTCCATTACAACGTAAATCTTTTACTAGCTATCGGCGTGCGTGCCAGTTTCTTCGGGAAAATTCCTCGATATTCCGAAGGAATCTTATAGAGCCTCCCAGATGACGGGAATATTTTTGTGTCTGGTGCCCGGATGGACATGGACTTGACCCAAAATCCAAATAGCAATTCCATCTCTACAGGGTTGTTCTTGTTGACCAGTGAATTATTGACATTATTGCCGATAAAATATTAGCAGTTCAAAAATAAATTCAAATTTTTTCTACTTTCATAACGTATAACCACAGAAAATATATTCGTATATTTTCTGTGGTATAACTACAAATCCAGAAAATCTTTATTTTTGGAGATATTCGCTGGGGCTTTTTTGTTTTAAATGCAACTTTTGAAAGTTTGTCCACGGTTAAGGCGTCCAATATAAGGAAGACTTTTTTCCTATTGGACACCCTAACCGTGAACATACTGTGTAATAAGACATTCCTTTGAATGGCTATAATTTAGTTATCTAAAGGCTATCGTAACTTGGTCGGAAATAAGTATTAGTTGAGCTACTTGTAAGGATTTAAAAAGTAGATATATGATTTTCATATCTGAGGAGTCTGAGGACTTGGTGACAGTTACTTCCACAACATCGGTCTTCCAATATACAGGTTAAAAATACTGTGAAATTCAGTAGAGAGAATCGTGCACATTAATTTTTCAATTCAAACAAGAAAATATTTAGGAAAGTTTCTTATTTGAATAAAATAATAGGATAAACAGAAATCCTATATCCAGATTCCAGATTTTTTATGGATTTTCTCCAATCACAACAATAATTATAAAAAAAGTGTAGATATGAAAAAGCATACATACCTATTAGCTGTCTTGGTCTATATAGCTTTCTGTATAATATGATTGTACATATGATTATGACTAAGTTCATTTTTGGAGGCATTTAAATTTTTATTGAAATGTTGTTGAAGTCTTATTTAAGATAGAGATAGAATTAGAATTCGCTCATAACTTTTTCTTTAAACAACCTTTCGTAATAAATGTTAAATAAATAAATAAAAAATTAATGTATACATTGTGTGTCGTATCTCTATACATTTTACCACTTTGTTTATTATATTAACTCGCTTGCTTGTCCTGTTTGTCTATTCTTTAAATTTTACAATCGATTTTAAAGTAACTTCCCGATGAGCATAGAGACTTGAAACTTTAAACATAGCTGATAACTGGATGACAGTGCAATATTGACTATATTATATTATGATTATTTTGTTATTAGTCCTTAAAAATTTGACTATTAAATAAAGATATTTTGCCTTGTGTTTAGATATTGAAAAAAATATATTATGACATTAATTTTGATTTCTCCTTTATTTTATTTTTCGTTAAAACAACAATTATTTGTAGATAGGTATAACAATTTTCTATTTCAAATATGATCAAGAAAAAGAGAAACTGAAATAAATCTGAAATTTGCCACGTGCCTCTGTCATAATCTCATTAAGACTCAATGTACAGCACGTACGTGGTAATTCAAGATTTTGACCCATAAAATGGCTTTTTTTTATCTGTAGCGAGCAACACGCATAATTTTAAACTTTTGGTCAATACAAATTTTAATCTAAGTAATTACTCACATTTTGAGACAAAATTATTTAAAAATATTTATCACAATGGCAGTTATTAGGCTTATTGCGCATATGCTAATAACGGCCATTGTGATCAATTTTTTTAAATAATTTTTGTCTCAAAATGTGAGTAATTACTTAGATTAAAATTTGTATTGACCAAAAGTTTAAAATTATGCGTGTTGCTCTCTACAGATCGAAAAAAGCCATTTTATGGGTCAAAATATTGAATCACTACGCACGTGCTGTACATTGAATCTTAAGATCAAAGACAAGAGTAAAAAGTAAAAAATAATTAAATTTAAATAATTTGTTCTAATATACCATGTTTTAAAAAGACTGAAAATATAAAAAATAATATTATATCATAATATGAAAACGGACTAATATACAAAAAATGTTCCTAGCCCCATATAAAGATTCGAACAATAATTGTATTGCACTGCAAATGTTTTCTCAACGACGCGACGGCTAATTACTCCTCTACAATCCTTACTATTATTATCTACTGCATACGAATTTTTATGGGACTTTTTTTATTTTATAATTTTTAGTCCGGTTTTATAGTATTATATTATACTTGTAGTCCTTTTTAAAAACGTAGTATATTCAAAATTTAATTAAATTTTATATTTGCTATTATTTACCAAAATATTGACGCATTTTGATGATTCAAAAAATTATGCGATGCGAGAGAAATCATGAATCCAACCAATTATCTCAAAAATACACCTTTGTGGAAGTTGAACTTTAACACGGAGTAAAAGAAAATAATTGTTAGGTATTTCCAATTTTTACGGTTTGACCGGAAGTAAGCATCACTTGGTTAGTTTTTGAGACACCCTGTATTTTTTGCACATTTTAGGTGCCATAAAGGGGCCGGAAACAGCCTTCAAATTAAATTTGTGAAGAACGAAAAAAAAGAAAGACGAATTTTATTCAAAACAGTTTAATGATCGATACATATTTTTGTAGACAGATCTATCGGTTTTAGTTACAATTTGATATTAGCGAACACACATATTTCAACGATCTACAGTTTTATCAACACGTTACTTTGGGTTATCGTCGGTATCTACTTTATATACCGTGAATTTGAGTATTTGGGATAAATGAGCTCTCCTTAAAAGACTAAAATAGTCTCCGGGAATATTCTCTCGTTCTTTAAAAACCGTCGCCTTTATCAGCTAGATCCATCTTTATGGGTCGCCGTCCGTATAAAATTAACAGTCCGGTTCTCGTTCCGTTTACAAGACGCAAATTGGGTGCAATAAAACGATTTATTCCCGCCTGGTAATTGCGGAAATTCTCATATTTTTACAAGCGCGAGCGGAAGAAACAATGTAAACGGGGAAATAGACGGGGAAAATGAACTGGAACTGTTTGCATAGCCGTTTCAAATCTAATTTAGAGCTAGGCATTTATTAGCTGAAATAGCTGTTCAAATGTGTTATCATCAGTTCGTTCAGTAAAGTACAATTACATAGAAAAAATGACATGTGGTCCAGGGAAATCAAAAAATGAATATTTATTTTTCTTGAAATCGGCAGTGAAGTGTCCCAAAATCGTCATTAAAAGCTCAGAAATCGGCACTGAAATAGCCCATTATTGTACGATTTTTTCAATAAGTAGGCCTTGGCGAGATGTAAACATCAAACGTCAGACGCGGAGCCATCGCCCGTCAAAAGTGACCAAATATTCAAAACCCGGCCAATAAAGGCCCATTTAACTTTTCGTACCCATTGCGAAATCGTTACCTATATAGCAGCGCAATCCTTCAGTATACATATTTTAGTAGGTTTGTATCTCAATAGATTTGTTATGGAGGCTGCACAACAAGCAGCAGTTTGGTTTTTCTGTTCGAAGGTGCGGTGTCTTGTCATATTGGTCCTAGGTAGAGCGATCGTTAAAGTCAAGCAACGCCGCGCGCACTTGGTTCATGGACGGGTGATCCCGTACGATTATTTTCTTGCCTAATAAAACATTTTTTTTTCGATTTCAAAAAAAAATATATGTTCCTCGGCACTGAAGTTCTTTTTATGACTCATGTGGTTTATTTGCCTCGGCCAGAGGCCTCGGCAACTAAATTCCACATTATGAGTCTTAAAAAGTTGAACTTCAGTGCCTTGGTACATAAATAACTATTTTTAATCGGCACTAAAAATCTCAAAACCGCCATTAAAAGCTGAGAAATCGGCGCTAAGGTAAATCATTATCGTGCGAATTTTTCTATAAGTGGGCCTTGCCCAAATGTGGCTATAGATATTTAAAACCGGGATAGTAGGTAAAGGATCGTTTAGCTTTTCAACCTCTCTGCGGTTTTTTACCTATAACAACGTAATCTTTCAGTATGAGCAGTTCAGTCGGTTTTGGAACAACGATAACGATCATTATATATGCAGACTGCAATCAAGATTTGCCAACATTTAAAAAAATAATGGTTTACGTAAAGAATCGCACTAAAAATATCTCCATATTAAGTGGCGATCAGACACAAATCCTCCCTTTTACATCAAAATCCGTCATAAACAGATTCCTACAATTTCCCATTACTTAAAATCTATGTAATAATCATCCCTTAAATACAGATGCGCCCCCTGTAGTGTCCCAAAATTGAGCAAGTAGCAACTTGTCGCTCGCACAAAGTCAAGAAACTGTATGAGGGTATACAGTTTAGAATGGGGCCCTAGGGGTCTGGGTCTCCCCACAGACACAGCTCCTATCTCGGGGTTAAAGGGTTGGAATTGCGCGTTTCGCTAAAAGATAAAAATAGGGCACATACAGGGAGACCATTTCAGGAAAGTTGAAACAAAATAAAGTAAGACTATATGTGTATAGAATGTTAAATATTATTATTTCGGAAGATTTTGAAAGTATGCGTCAAAGTTTTTAGGTTAGGTTATATGGCCGCGGTGGCGTCGCTCGTACCGGCGCTGACTTTTTAGGCTGCATGTTTTTCTGCCTTCGATCGACATTGGTTCGAGGCAGGCACATGCACATGTCTTTAAAGAAAAACACCGCTATGGCCAAGAGCGCTGCACAAGTGTGGGTTCACGGTATTGCTCCTAAATAGCTTTATCCGTGTGATTTACTAATTGTCCTACACTCACTGGGATTACTACGGTTTTCTAGGGTTTTCCGTAGTACTTGAGCGAATGCTGTCGTAGTTCTATCGGGAAAAAAGTCGGCCCTAACCGCAAATGGCAACGAAGACAAAATAATAGTAATTGCCCCCCCCCCCCGCACAAGCATGTGGTTGCTTCTGGGGTACTCCTAGTTTGGAGTATTGTGGGGGTGAGAATTATTATTATCATCAATATTGAAAACATTTAAAAATAAAACAATTCTTTCCGGCAAATTTGAAAAATGAAAATGAGGGTTCACCTTTTTTTATTGAAACGTCTCTGAATGCTTTCGTTCTTGTAAACAGTAAGATATACGTATGCGACAAAAAAGACACCCGCCTGATATGTTTTAATGTAATCGTGAATGTCAATAACTGTTCTATTAAACTAATTTAGAAAAAAATTCTGTAAAGAATTCGAATAGTTATTTCGGGTTTCTACCCTTAAGATGCATAGGTTGCAAAAAATAATTCTACCGTAAAGTGCCTTCCAACTTCTTACTCTGGGAATCGAACCTTTGGATTTTGAATATAGAACGTGATTAAAACCTGATGATGCTAACATGGTTAACGGAACTCACGTCGAATGCAACCACCTGTAGAACACTTCTTCCAAATATTTGCACATCATTACGGAACACCCTGTCGGTATATCCTTTATTTTTGATTCCAGAAAAAGTTATGCAAAATTTGTGCACAATAATAAAGGCTTTACCAAGCAAAATTACATTTTTTACATAAAGTACCCCAGATACCAATGGCTAAGCGGATAACAGTTGACAGTACAGAAATTATTGTTTTGAGTCATTAACTTTAATTTTACCGTTACGCCACCAGTGGCCACCAGTGGCGTGCGTAATAAAAAAATAAAAAAAAAACGCTAAAGATGTCACCTGCCAAATTTTGGGATTCCGCTGCCATGCATTTTTTTTTTAATCTCTCGAAAAATAACACACCGCGAACATTTTACAATAGACACTTTCCCTTAGAAATATGTATTAGAAATAAAAAACAACCGAATTTTTTCAAAAGCATAGAAATTATGTCTAAAAAAGGTTGCTAGCATGGGCGCCTGCAGGGGGGGGGGGGCAGTTTCACCCCCCCCCCCCTGGAAAATCATTGTTTCCCTTCACACTTTTATAACCACGTGCGAAGAATGATAAACACATGACTATAAAAATATACAGGGTGATTCAGTTTTATTCTTGGATACTTTAACAGGTGATAGAAAACCAAAAAACGCACTTTCTTGTATAAACTATATAAAAAAGTTACAGGGTGTTAAAGTTGGAAAAAATATGTGGACTTTATTGAATATTTATCAAACTAGTTGAGATGTCATATTTGATGCACGTTATAACGGCACGGGTTAGCATAAAACCTGTTAATATCAAACACATTTAACAACCAGTGGCGGAGAAGTGGGTAATTATAGTACAATTGTTTTTGGAACCTTGTATATCAATAAAATGTATTCAATTTCTTATGCAAATTTTAATTGTAAGCAAAAACGTTCTCTTAGCATTTTTTCATGTGTCATGGAAAAATTATCTAAAAAAATTTGCATAGATACCGATAATTGTATTGTTTCGTTTAAGATTTTTTTATTTTTATTTGTTGTCGTCTTGTTTCGTTTAGGAATGTTGTTATTTTAATATTAACGATAAATTTTTATTTTTAGAAAATTAAAACGTGTTTGAAATAAACAAAAATAATAAAGTTTGGATTTGAGTTTCGCCCCCCACCGAGATTTTTTTCTGCGGGCGCCCATGGGTGCTAGTTACCTCAACGCACGCCACTGTTTAATGTAAATCTGCAGTTCTAAACTATGTCTCAGTGGGCCTTGAAAACCTGTCACTAAATACCTAGTTTGAAATCGATATATCTTTTTGTTGGAGAGAAAAAATAAAATATGAGAATAATTAATTGCTTTCATAAAGGCCCTGGGAAACGGTTATAGGTACCTACACGACTTTTTCTGCAAATTGTCAAAGTTTGTCTACATAAACCGCTGACATCCTGTATAGGGGTGAGCCTTTTCGTTGGTGACCCAGTTAATTTTTTGAAGGTAGGAGATTCCCTGTTGCTAATAAATAATTTAAAAACTTTAAAAGTCACTAAAATTGGTATTACTGCCGGAACATAGAAAACCACTTGAAATATCCAAACTTGCCGCAATATTTTCCAACTTGCTTCAAGTTCTTGGCCAAGAATTTGACGACCCATATTACACCTACAATTTAACTTGCATAATTTATTTACCAAGTAATTGAGAAGTGTAGTGCATACGCTTTAAATATATGTAGGAAATGGACGTTTAATTAATAAGGAGACATATCAAGTCCGAAAATTTTATCTTTAAATATAATGTCACCCTGTACAGTCCATTTTTAGCCTGCTAGCCTGCAAGTTATAAATGTGTCCTATATAGTGTAAAGTTCCAGATCTCAGAAATATCAGCGTTGCGCTGGACCGTTGAATCGTTCCCATATAGTTTAATCGTGCCGAACATGTTGCGACACATTAATTTTTCCCTTGAAAACTGAAAATCCCCTTCCCGTCGCAGAGGGTAAATGGCTCGATGGGGACTTAATTGGAAAAGTTAGCTGCCGATATTGAAATTTCAGGAACCAATAGAGCCGTATTGGATTACTTTTAAGGGAAATTGTTAACGGTATTACCTTGCCCGAGAGCAGAATGCTGAACAGGCTGGAACGGGGACAAGAGGGCTTGTTCGACGGGCACAAATTCTTCTTTAATGTTTTCCTTTGGAAAATAGGTTGGTAGGTAGGTGCCTACTTAAGTTGCAGGTTAATGAAGGTGACGTTATTTCCACACAAAGTGGCTTTGTTTGGTAAGTAAAATAGGAAAACTCTAAAGGTAAAAACGGCGCGTTCGTTGCTTTAGCGTTGTTTCCTATTAAAACAATTTTGCGTAGGGACAAGTTCAGTTACCAGAATGGTAGAAGCCTGCTGACTATCAGCTTTTCATATTCAGATGAAAATGTAAATAGAATAAGAAAATTCTAAAAACGTTCATGATCAAAATCGCGGACAAAGGTACGTCAGTTACAAGAATGTAATCTTAAAACTAGAACAATATTAATAAATTATTATATGCCCAATACTTTCTCCATAAAGATAAACCTAACAAGTTTATTTCAGTCTAGTTAGAAATAAAATTTAAATCACTTAAAAAAAAAGAGTCCACAAATAAGGTTTTTTTAAGAATTATTATAAGCTACTTTCTTTACTTTTTACTTACCCTGGATGATAATAATAATAATACTATATCTCTTCTTGAACAATTCCTTAATGACATACAAGATGCGTTAATAAAATCTTTCTGCCACAGCACATACCAAATTTGAACAAAAAAATGTATACGGGTTCGATTCTAAAGGGTGCCAAAGTAGAGCAAAATTGAAACTTTGAACCCATCTGGCGGGCCAAGTGTGCCATAGAATTACTTCAAAACTGCTGAACGATCAACTGGACCACTTAAAGTGTTGGTATGCAAAGGTCCATAACTTTTATAGATATGGAAATATACACTCTGTATATGACAACATCCTAATCTTCACTTCAATTTACAAAAAAGGAACTCAATGAGTCTTAATACAATTTATTTGCTGTGCAGATTAAGGTAAATTCAAATAAAATGAACAACCTGTATCGAATAAATACTTACCAATCACTTAATCACTTTAATGCTCAAAAAACTGCATTCGCCGTCCTCTCTAGGAAAGCTCAGGACGAAGACTTTCTTTTTTAATATAAAGCAACTATTATATAGTAAGCTGTTTATAGAGAGCTCAAGTATTACGAAAAATCCTATCGAAAACTCCGGTTTAGACTTTTTCTATCTATTCTTAATTGAATAGTAATCGACTTTGGATCATATGCGATTAGACTTCACTGGACTTAGCAGTACCTGTACAAGATCTTGATTAAAGTTCCTTTATTACCAGCAAGAAACTTTGTTTAAGATATAATTTTGTAATATATTACGTGGTGTAATAGAAACGTACCTAATTGCGTCTCGTTAAGCACCTTCAAAGAGGGTGCATGTGTCGTTTTTGAAAGTTTACTCAGAAAGATTTTCAAAGGGTTCTACAGAGATAAAGCGCTTTGCCTCATCGTCATCGTCTGACAGCTTAACAAAAGTTTTACATCCTCTAAAGCCCGGAGCCAAATTGTGTACACTTGTTTAATTTTTTTTTGTTTTATACAGGGCTAACTATCACTTAGTTCAAAAAATTTTATGGTAGATAAAGAAAAATTAGACTGGCCAAAATAAATTTCCTAACATTTGCCTTAAGCCCAAATTTTTTTTTTAATTGTTTAAAACCCCTCAAAAAAACGCCGCCTATGGACGCCCGCCGTGACGTGTCTTAAAATTTCGCTTATGTCAATGGTAGTGACAGGTAGTAAAATAGCGCGGCGTTGCCACGTCTATCAATTTATCCGAGGATTGACCACGAAATTTCAATTTCCTGTTGGAAACGATTACTTTTTAAGGAACATGTAGAATGCCTATGAAACACCTACCTTACTGACATTTCCAGGATTGAATATTGCACCATTTTCTGTTTTCTTGTTTTTTTACATAAAAAGTCACACAGCACTACACAACAAAACATTCACATTGTCTAAATCTGTTGGTAACCTCTTGGTTCCCCTCAGCTATTCCTTTTGTTTGAAGCGAGGTACTCAGCTTGGCGAAAACGACGAGGTGGATCCCCTCCGCCAGGAAAACTCCGAAGGGTAACCAAAAAACACAACTGCACTAGCACACATATGCAAAGCACTACAGTAGCTGTTCAAAGGGGCCGCCGGTAACGTCGATGCACAAATTCACTCGGTTAATTATTAAAGAAGTCCGGATACGTGCAAAAAGTCCATGATTATTCCGGATTTGATCAGCTGCACCTTCAATTCGTTGACGTAACTGCTGCTCGTTGTCAATTCCGTCTTTGTACACAATCGCCTTCATGTATCCCCAAATACAGAAATCCATTGGATTCAAGTCTGGTGTGCCAGGTCCTAACTTTCCCATTTAATTAGTTATTAGTTGTATTGATATTTCTAAGCGACAGTATTCCAATCAGATGTATGGGTAGTGCTCTGATGTGAAAATTCAGGTGAACGCACTGGGAAACCTTTGATTTAATTTAGGCGATAGGGGAAGTTGGCGTCTTGACTTTCGCGGGAGAGCCAAGAGGGAAGGACAATAATGGAGTAACGGCACACGTGCAGCAGCTCGTTTTCGCGGGTCCCGTGTTTTTTGGACTAAAAAGGCGGAGAAAAAGGGAAGCTGGAGTGTAGTGAGAAGCCTCGAGCATCGCCCGAGGCAGGAGAAGGGAAATTGTGGAGAATTTGGAGACGCCCTGTACTGCGGATACAGGAAATCAAGAGGTGTTGCCACGGCGGACCGACCAGGCCACCGGTACTCGACGCCAAAAGCCTCGGGAGTGCTGTGTACGACGAGGGAGCGGCACGTTTAGTGCACATCCAGGCCAGGGAATCAACTGCACCAAAGTTGTTGATGCATGGTGGGTGAGTGCATACAGTAAGTCGACTACCCCTAAGCAGCCGTTGCACAATATGGAAGGACCTTGACTTGGACATTGGGTGAATTTAGGTTAGTCGAATTTCAAGGTAAGGTAAGGCGAATTCGGGAGAACCTCGGGTAAATCTAACAGCACTGCGGCTGTACAGATTCAAATTGATTGTTATTTATGTATTTTTTTATTTGTTTGAGTAAAAATGTATTTTCATCCTTCCTTAAACAACGGCAACACCGCGAATGTAACTTCAAGCTGACAGTACGTTCCGAAGACATATTGGATGACGTAATTAGAGGCGAAGTTTTACAGGGAAAATTGGGGTTTTTACCGTTTTTTTAAAGATCGTAAAAAATCTGAAAATATTTTTCTATGTTTTCTTAAGCCACTCTGCGCACGTGGTAAAATTTTTTGTACTAATTGATAGTTTACCCTGTATAATATAGGTACAAACTTATTAAGAAAATATTGAGATAAGTGTATCAAAGGGTGTTAAAGGGCTCAGCTGAACATATTTTGTGCCAAATTATTACCATTGAACTAAACAACTTCTGTGGTCAAATCTTAATAATTACTGACATACTTGAAGTTCTTTTCTTGAAATTGAATGTTGATATTTCTCTGAGGCTACTCTGTGACGTCGTGTGCACGCTCGCCGAAATTTCCATTTAGAATTTGTCCGACGGTCGACATATTTTCAACTGCCCGTATAATTGACGTATAAAGAGTCCCTCGTTAGACGTTATATGAGACCCACTAAACGTTTAATATGTAACGATATATAAAACGGGAGATGCCGTAATAAAGTAAATGGCGGGCATTTCCTCTAAACAGCCACAACTGTACAATTTCAGCTTTTCTTTGGACGGACTGCTCCACGTTTTTATTGTTATAACATCGTTTAATATTGCCATTTGCTTGACGGTAAACGGGGCCCCAGCTGCACTCCAGCGGCGCACTGTGAACCTTTCCGTTGATTTTAAGTGCACGAGAATTATTTTCAAATGGAATAAAACTTAGCTACGTTTTATTTAACAATAAGACCTCGTGAAACGCAGTATATACGAAAGATCAGTAAGACGCTAGCTATTTCTGAAGAATTTTCATTTTGAAACATGTACAAGTTTCAAACTGCCATACTTACCCTTGACTTAATAAGGACATTTTCGAGGAGAAGATACAACTATTTTCTTGCCTTTTTGTGACTTTACTTTTTCGTATTCATATAAGAAAATAATTTGACTACACCACTGCCAATGAGTGCACGTTACGCGAGTGCATCGTGCACGTGTGTTTTCCGGAAAAATTCCTTTTATGATTTTTTAAATGTAAACTAGTTTTAATAAATGTCCAAATGACTAGAAGTTACTGCGGCGAGATGGCCCCCTCTCACAGTTTCATATTTTTCCAGCAAAATGGCGGGAGCGTTTTAGAGTAGGATTTAATTTACATCTGATGGGGGCAGATTCTACCTACCTATAAATATAAAATTAGTTTTTTTAGTTTTATATAGGTATGAAATAAACGTGATAAACTTCTTTGTTCTGTTGGCTCAATATGAATATATTCTAAATAGTTAAATACCTGAACTAGCAGGATGACTCTTTGCAAAAAAAATGACGTTTTAGAGTAATATTTATTTTATTTTTACATTTAGATTACTCTAGGTACTCTTAACCATATTATGAAATTAACACAGAAACACCAGGGAGTCTCCTGCCTCTCACCGCTACTAACTAATATCAATTGGAATAAATAACACCTAGTTGATGGAACTCGGTATCTCCGATAGCTTAGTTGCATGGTTAAGTGCCTACGGCTACAGTAGGAGTCCCAGGTTCGAGTCCCGGCTGGACTACTTTTTTTTTCAACTGGTTTCCTTTACCTGATATGCCACTAAAACGTCATTTATTAAGTATATTTTTATGTCTCGAAGATCATGAGTTTTACAATCAGTACCGACAATCTCTTTTATTTTGACAAGCTATTATTTTTCTTTAACATGGATGCAGACTTTGATTGTGCGGATGACCGATATCGAACCTTGAATAATTTTTGTATTGTCTTGGATGTTCTTAAAGAATTTGTAGTTGTGGTTGGGGGTGTTTTGGAATCGGTTTAAATTAAAAACTACAGTTTTAAATTGCCGACGTTTCGCCAACTTATATTGGCATACCATCAGGGCGCTACAAAGGTATAAAATACAGTTCGCAACAGCAATCAAAAAATTAATAAATGAAAGTATAACAATTGATGCAGGTACTTACATTAAAAAGTAATTTTGTTGTTCAATCTAAACACTAATAAAACTAGGCATTATCAAGTACATTTCACAACACATTAAAAGAGGATTAAAATCAACAGCTATATAAAATATTTTACTAGATTCGGACATTTTAATAAACAGAGAGTTAGTATCAAATAGCAATAAATGCATTGAGCAAGGTGGAGGCAATGTGGAGCATTTGTAATACGTATATCCTTTTTCTAAATGTTAATTGTCGTTTTCAATAAAAATTAAATTTCAAACAATAAATCTGACGAAGTTTATTAGGTAACTATGTTACTATTTAAAATTTCTCATTTCTCTCAATTTCCCTTCTTAATTTTTCTCTGAAATCCCGTTTTGTTTTCCAAAGCGTGAATATACTTGCAAACTGTCAATAATTATTACTATAATTTGGCTATGATCCAAGGAGTAATCTCTTACAAGAAAGGCTAAGTTCTGAACGAACGGTTGGAGCGACCATTATATACTTCGTTGGAATCAGAAAAATGCGTAGAATTCAACAATCCAAAAAAATATATAAGGTGTTCCATTTAAAAAACATAAGTTATGTCTGCCGAGCTTTCTAGGACACACTCTATAAGGTTCAATAGCGACAGAAAAGACTTTGTATTAGTATCTAAAACTTCTGTAGAATTTTTTTCTAATAACCTCAAAAACTAACATGTTAGGGGGGTGTCAATTTATAATGAACCACCCTGTACATTTCTTGCCCTTCTCTGAGCGCCTCAAAAAGTAAAAAAGGCAGTTCCGGTGTAACGACGAACGTCCCGGGTTTTTGATCTCCCTCCCCCACCAAACGCAATTACTGCCTCTCCATCCCCGCCGGCGCGCGTCTAAATAAAACAGGACTCCCAATTTGGTAAATAATTAAAGGATAAAAAGCATAAGCGGAGACGACGCGGGGGCATTCCGTCTTCGCGGGCAAGAAACGGTCCCTCGGCTGCTCCTATTTACTTAATTAAACTGGGCGTCCTCTTCCCGTCCTCTTCGCCCCGTCCTTTCGGCGGATACACACCCCGGAGACGAGTTGGAGAAACTCCGGGTCTCCTTTATTTTGTTGGATTGCAAAAGGCGCCGGGTTAACGGTTCGGTTTTTTCGTCCGACGAGTTGGAAGTCATCTCCAACATCATTAACAGGAGTTAAACGCCCGTTCCACCGTAGTATTGAAGCCCATTCAAATGCCAAATTAGGTCTAAATTGTGCTGGGACGGATGACCATAACACGATGGTCGGAACGTTTCAAGTTCGACGGCTGGATGGTTCGGTCAATGAAATATTCAGTGATTGGCTACGTGTGTCACATCTTCGTAAGCATTAGAGCACCGCGTCGATACGAATTGGCGGGACACTGAAAACCCAATCTAGAAGAAAAAGGCACACTTTTACATAATGGACTAATACACCACTTTTTTTATTTGCTCATCGGATAGTATTGGGTGAGATATACTTGCTGTATTTTTTTTAATTTTTTTTTCGCCCCCGTTTTGCCGCAATTAATTTTTAAAGTTCAATATACGTAACTACCTGTTGGATTTTATTTTTCCCTAAATTTACCGCCATGGCACCAGGTTTGGCAACGCCGCACCTCAATGCCAAGCTGTCAGCCTGCGAGAACATAAACATAACCTATTTTGTGGCGTCACAAATCGGAACATCGGATCTCGGATCCCGCGGCCCCGCGTGTTTTACAAGCTTTTATTTTTTATGATTTGAACTATTTTCACCATTCATTCTAATAATCCATGACGGAAATGAACTATTCTATTTTGCTGAGGAAAATGCTGGGAACACTAGGTATTGGTATTGATGATTCGGACGTTATGCTGGTTGGTTTACAAAACTTTTTTTTTATTGGAAACAAGTCGATTTTATCTATAAAACGACACAATTCGTAAGTACCTAACTGAACTTGCACAAATTAGATATCTAGACTTGCTGATATATTAAAGACAATAAAGAACCAACCAGGGGTAACATTTTAGCTGACGATTTTAGATTAGTGGCTCTGCCAAACGATTTTTTACTTGTTATCAAGTATATTCCAGCGACTGCTAGTTGTTTGAAGAAACTGATGATATTTTAGCCTCAATACCTAGTGTCACAGAATAAATAGCTTCACAACAGAAGCGTCCATAAGGACATGTGTCAAAAGGTTCCTCACTTTGACGCGAAATATCTTCTTAAGGGATAAACATTGTGCATTTTGTTTTTACATTAATCCACATTTATTTTCCTGTAAATTGAAATGGAGGCTCGCTTATTTTTGACACGTCTTTATGGACGCTTCTGTTGTGAAGCTATTTATTCTGTGCTAGTGTTAATCAACAGCATTGATTGGTTATAAACTAAACTGAGAAAACTCAATCCTATAGACGTCAAGCACATACCTGGTCCGAATATAAAAAATTTATTACTTTAATTTCATGAGCCCTTGTTAGTAGTTAGACCTGCATCGGTTCAAAAATGTAACGCTAGAATATTGGAGAAGGTGCCAGTTCTTGGTGATGTTTTCAGTCGAAAAACTTTATTGTCATAGCTTGAACTATTTTAGACCCATTTAGGTAAATTATATTGTGATTGCCGAAGCATCCTCATAAAAAATTACAAAATAAATTAAAAGTAAAAAAATATTTTTAAAAAAAGCTTTTATTTAAATGCGCTAAAAAGAATAAAATAATCTTTTCTTTTAAAACTTTTACTATCAACTTATAACGTCATTCCACAATTTATATGATATAAAAGCTTGTCGCGAGATTTAAGTAGTGGTATTTACTTAGTTTGAAAACTTAAATCTCGCGACAAGCTTTTATATCATATAAATTGTGGAATGACGTTATAAGTTGATAGTAAAAGTTTTAAAAGAAAAGATTATTTTATTCTTTTTAGCGCATTAAATAAAAGCTTTTTTTAAAAATATTTTTTTACTTTTAATTTATTTTGTAATTTTTAGTTTGGCCAGGTGTCTGAGTCTATTCATCTCAGTTAACGCATCATTGTTGCAAGGTCGTTTGCCGGTTAGTTTAGAACAGTGTAGCTCTTCAATGAGGAGACCTTCTAATGACCATCTTGGGTGTTCCGCCATGTTGGATTTAGAATGACGTCACACATATAATCATGCATTGTCATCCAAATTAAACGTGTGTACAAAATTTCAGCTCGATCGGTTGAAATTTAACTAGTCCGCCATCTTGAGTGTTCCGCCATGTTGGATTTAGAATGACGTCACACATATAATCATGCATTGTCATCCAAATTAAACGTGTGTACAAAATTTCAGCTCGATCGGTTGAAATTTAACTAGTCCGCCATCTTGAGTGTCCCGCCATGTTGGATTTAGAATGACGTCACACATATAATCATGCATTGTCATCCAAATTAAACGTGTGTACAAAATTTCAGCTCGATCGGTTGAAGATATCTGCTTCAAAATTGAGTTGCAAGATTCCACCCGAACAAATTACATACATACATACATACATACATACATACATTGCAAGTTAAATAAAAGCTTTTAAAAATGACATAATTTATTAGGATTTTTTCACTATACATATTATATACCTATTTTTTCTGGAAAATAAATTTTCATAAGCATATTTTGTGATTGTGGTTAATGGAAGTTAAAAATAAAAAAATATAATGCAGCAGCCGGCCAAAAATTAAGATGTCTTTAATTTGCAAGAAAAAAAAAACATTATTTTGCATTCTATGGCAAAACCCCAAATAAGTTATCTATTAAATTTAGTGAAAATATTCCAAAATCAAATAATAGTTTTCATGTCGCATGCACAGAGTGTAACAAACTGGATGTTTTTTGGGGGTTTCTTCTATTCTGCGAAGAGATAGACAAAGAGTAGGTAGGTGTACTGTGCTCGATTTTTGAGGGCAGTGGAAAGCAGTTGAATCTCAAAATCTTGATTCGTTTTGGAGATACAGGGCATTTTTCGTTTTTTAACATGTCAGACAGTCCCTCCTTGTAATATGTTTTGATTTTTGCCAAAAATCTTCCTTCATACTACTCCAATGTATAATAATTATTGAGGTATGTCAGTATGTCTTTGTCAACTAAATCCTGTAAGATAGACTTTCATATTTTTTTATTGCACTTGTGTTGACTTTTTCCGATATAACAATCTACTGACGTTGTCCATGATTCTTCGCTATTTCCAGGAAGTCAGCAAAGAAAAGCAATACCTTGCTTACATTCATCTAAAATAAGTTTTCCATTAATATGTGCAAAAATTTTACAAGCGTACTTAGTTCTATAATTAGATGACAAAGTTAATGTCACTAGTGCAGAAAAGTACAACTTTCCGCATCAAAATGGATGCGACAAAGTGTACTACTACGGATTTAATTACTTAAATACTTCATTAGATCATACAAGAAAAAAATACCCGCAAAAAGTCATTGACGGTCAAGCACTTGATATCGAATGAAACTCTGCTGTCGAACTTGCATTGTCTTTAGATTATTTAAATTAGTTCTGAATCATGGTTTTCACATGTAGATATCAACGATCGTTTTTACAAACGCATGATTTCTTGTTTTGATAATCGATTTCAACATTGGGGTGTGCGACACCCCCACGCCCCCTCCCCCATATCTTAACTATAGGTATATACACAATAAGTATTTCTTTACTGTACTAGCAACTAAACTAGAAGCACAAAAAGCTGTATCAACGTATGTGCCACGATGTATGATTCTCGTACATCGTGGTATGTGCATAATTTAGGACTAATCTGCTTATGTTGGGTAATTACAACATAATATACTTACCTACTTCCACAACTATTCAGTTGAATTTCTTCATTTTTAACCACAGTATCATTAACATTTTTCTTATTAATTTTGTGCTCGGGGGTAATTTTTGCCTTAACCGGGCATTATGCATTCATTGCTATGTTCTTTCCTCTGCGTGTCTCCAATAACATTGTTACCATAATATTTATTCTCTAGTCTACCTAAAACCAGAATTTAAGCTATATCATAAAACAATATACAAATCAAATAACAAACATACCTCTTCATTTCTCCATGTTTTGCTCCCCGTTTTTATTGATAAAATTGACACACCATATCAAAATCCATGCAAGGCAAGTTATCAGGACAAGCTTTAACAAATCTTGTCTTCATTATAAACCGAAAAAATAAAGTATTCACAGCAAGATTCTTTTAAAACTGAGAATAGAATTTATTTAGTTTTCACCTTGGTTTCCGCGTTCCGCGGGCGAAAGTGAGGTTATATGCAAAGTGCGGCGTTGCCGACGATTTTCTTTAAAGCATTGAGTAATATGTCATCTGTCATATTTTATAGGGGGCATCTAATAAGTTCAGAATGGGATCAGTAAAATCCAAATATTTCATTGAAATGCTACGAAATTTGATTATTTCTCATCAGGCGCATTCAAACTGAATCTAGTAATTTGCCTGGGAATGCTTGGTTATATAAAAAAAGACGAAATAAGTACTAAGAAAATAGCAGGTACTTATTGAAATTAGGGATCGTGACGTCACATTCCCTACTTTTGCGACCGTTTTTTTCAATTTTTGAGCAAACTAATGGAAAAAAAAATCTGTTGGTTGGGTTTCGTGATTATCTAGAGACATGTTTTACAAATTCCAAGGCAAAAAATTATTTTTCATTCCTAAGTATACTTGTCCATTGTCAGCACATCGAATTTACGTTTAACAACTCTGCGCTGACGTCGGCGTTGCCATGGCCTCCCACAATTTACGCCTTCCTTCGCCTCCTTTTTGGCCTGCCCAATCGAACTTATGCATGTTTTTCTGCCTTCGAAACCGGCACCGTCGCAATGATAAGAGCGACTCGAAACGCCACTACGTCATCACAGCGTGGTAGCTTTTTCTAGTAGTTGTTTACGTTTACTTGTCAGGCGATTTTCCTCTTTTAAAGAATGTTTGTTGTAATTATTGTGTTTTGGACCGTGTTTTTTAGAAATATAGAATGTAGTAAACGGTGGTAGTAAAACAGCATTGATTTAGAATAAAGTTATTCAAATTCAATTTTAGTTTATAGGTTTTGGTTGTGTCTATAGTTTCGGACTTATTTAAATCATGCAGTGGAGTGTTACTTTCCCAACTGCAAGGGAAACTGCAAAGGCGGTCCTAAAGTGTCCACTTTTTCCTTCCCTAAATACCCCATTTTAAGGGAAAAGTGGATTAAGGCCATCGAAAGAGATTTTGTTCCAACAAAGTCTCCCAGGGTAAAAGTGCTTATGGTTTGGACTGTTTGGAGAGTTTTATACCTAACAATTTTACATGATTAAACGTAACCACCTTAAAATAAGTCATTAGTTGTCAAGAGGCGACTAAAATGCTTTTCGTATTTTCGTGTTTATAAAGTTTATTTTTGGCTGTTATTGTTTCTAGTTACTTCTGTGCATTATTTATTGCAATAATTCTACCTAGGTGTTTTAGTACATTCACAGAAAATATACCGGATAACCGGAGCTTTGTGCCGTTTTTGGATTAGTGAGCGAATGTATTTTGAATTTTTTGTTAAAAGCTGGGTTCTTTTTATACAGGAGTCATATTATTGCCGTCATATTATTGCCGCGGTTGTATTGGTATTACATTTGTTTGAATTCCCGAGCAGTAGCGTCAAACTTAAAACTTGGGTCGAATCATTTGGTGCTGGAACAGGTAATAGTTTTAAAATAATGGTATTTAGTTTTTGTGTGTAGGAATATTTATTGATACTAAAAAACAATCTGTTCTGGGCATTTTAGAATGTGCAAAAACAACATAAGGTAGGTAATTAAAGCCAAATTCAATTCTTACCATTTTTACAGAGGTGAGCAGATATATTTTTATAATACCCTTACTCTTATTTTTTAGTGTGGGCGGCAATGGTCAACGACAATATACACAGCTGGTTTAGATCCGTTGTACACCCTCTGTATGTACTATCATATAATCTCAATATACTAGTCACTTCTTTTACACCGTGAAGTGATTTTTTTCTCTTTATAAGATATTTCAATAATTTCCAACTATTTATCTTTTTACCATAGTTGTACCCGTCAATTTCAGAGATGGATTGTGAAACCAGTCCTATGTATTCAGACTTATTTTTATTATAATATACACTATACCTAGTGAAATAAATTTATCGGTATTAAAAGTATATTTTGTCGTGTTTTTAGCCTACCTATGTCCAACATCCCAATATTCCCTAGAAATAACCTTGCAACCCACAATCCTGGTATATTTTTCTTCATCTGTTCGGACTGTGACCTCTTTTCACATCGTTTTGAATGAAAAGCTTTTTTATCCAACTTTTTCCCATAAATTCAGAACGCTCCCACCCACTTTTTAAATTTACGAAAGGGCGAAATGTTAATTGTATAGGGAATATTTTTCTTACTTTTTAAAATAAAACTTTTTCATTGTAAGTAATAACCATATTGTGTGGCCACTTAAAATATATTTCTAATCCTATTGCTATTTTTTTGTGCTGCTATACGCACCTATAAAATGAAATCAACTTTCACGGATTGTATACAGGGTGTAACTAAACTGATGGTCAAAAATGAAACCATGTATTCTTGGAGTCAAAATAAGGACACTTCTTCATATATTTTTTTCTCCTACGGGCCATAGTTTTTTTATACAGAGCGTAGAAGTTTGGAGAAAAATACACATATTTCTTAGTATTTCTAGAAGTATACGAGATATTTTCTTCAAACTTGGCGTGTCACATGAGCAGATGAGCCGTCAAACTTAAGGTTGACATCAAGCTTCTGAGGCTCCCAGTTGCGGAGATACAGGTTGTTAGTACAATTAATTAGTTCAGAAAAATATGAATACCCTGTATAATCGCATTTTTTTAATTTGTTTTGAGTGGTGAATAGAATGGTTAACAAAAAGTATCTCTTAGTATTTTTTCATATTCGCAACCGTTTCTTAATTATTTTTAAAGAACGGCAAAGCTGCAAGGAACAATAGTCACTTTAAGAATAAATCTAGCAATCTGTGGATGTCAATTAAACTTTATTTGACAAAATACAAAGGCAAAAACAATAATAAAATATTAGAAAATTAAATTATTAAATGTTCGAAATGACCGCCGTCTCTTTCAATACACGCAACTATGCGTTTCCGCATGTTTATTATTGCCATTCGCAAGTCCATAGCAAAAGTGCATATCAGTCAATTCTTCAAATGAAAATATAATTTTTCAAAATATTGATACTAATGTGCAAAGTTGGCAGCCAAATGATTCAAATAATGCCAAGTTTAATTGACATCCACAGATTGTTAGATTTATTCTTAAAATGACTTTTTTATTGCAGCATTGCCGTTCTTCGAAAATAATTAAAACACGGCTGAGAATATGAAAAAATACTAAGAGATACTTTTTGTTAACCATTGAATTTACCATTCAAAACAAATTTAAAAAATGCGATTATACAGGGTATTCATATTTTTCTGAACTAATTAATTTTAATAACACCCTGTATCTCCGCAACTGGGGGCCCCACAAGCTTCATATTAACCTTAAATTTGACAACTCGTCCGCTCATGTGACACGCCAAGTTTGAAGAAAATATCTCGTATACTTCTATAGAGATACTAAGAAATATGTGTATTTTTCTCTAAATTTCTACGCTCTGTATAAAAAAAACTATGGCCCGTAGGAGAAGAAAATATATGAAGAAGTGCCCTTATTTTGACTCCAAGAATACGTGGTTTCATTTTTGACCATCAGTTTAGTTACACCCTGTATAATTGACAACATCTCATTTAAAAATATTGGGGTAAATGCTTCGATGTCTGGGGCTTAATTTGATGTGTTTCCGATCCAAACAAAATCCCGGAAAAACCTGCAAAAAGTTCTACTTTTTATTACAATAAGTACAAAATAAAAGTAAGTTTATAGTGAATAAAGAAATATATTTTTGTAACCTGCTGTTCATAGTCCTGACATTTCTCAAGAACTAATACGCAGCAATTTTAGATGTTTTGGCTATACCACTGGCACTTTGGGTTTGCGCATAGCAACAAAAAATCCTATAAGTACGTTATTAATCTTTTAGTCCATTCGTACATCGAGAATCTGATGATTTTCCTAGCTACATTTCTGTGGATTATTGACTGTTGATTTAATATTATCTATACATATAAAAGTTCGGCACCTTACTTTTGAAGAATTTAGTATTAATATCCTTGTTTAAACAAGGAGGAACTCATAAAATACTTCAACATTTTATCACCAATGAATTTTATCATCCGTTTTAGTGTGGTTGTGTCCCCATGCAGAAGCAGTTCTTTCAACAGAAGCCAAATTGGAAGTTATAATAATAATAATAATTATAATTCTCACCCTCACAATACTCCAAACTAGGCGTACCCCAGAAGCAACCACATGCTTGTGCGGCGGAGAGGGGCAATTACTATTATTTTGTCTTCGTTGCCATTTGCGGCTAGATACATATTATAATGCATTTGTTTGCAACTATCTGTACAGTTTTTAGGTAACTCTTTCATAAATTTCGAAGCACTGGTCAACACTGAAAATCTAATAAAAGTTCGACTTCTTTTTGGAAAAGCAGAAAACACACGGCGTCACGCACGCGTTCGAAAACACAGCAATCGGTTTGCCGCCATCCTTTTTATATAGGGAAGAGGTTTTGCTGAAAATAGAGTTGTCCAGCTATTTTTTGGTGGATTTTAGAAACTTAGTAGGCAATGTCCATTTTGAGTTTTAAATTTTCGCGCTATATGTTTCTGTTACAAAATTTGACACCAACTGTTTTGACGCAGTGGTGGAATATAATAATATAACGCAAAGGTAGCTAAATAACCTTAAGATGTAAGTCCTATAAAAAGATACTCAAGTTGTACTAATATTTTTGAAACGGTTAGTACACAGTCTTATCTATTTTAGAGAGCCGGTGTGTAAACAAAATCACACGATGACCAGGTGATCACGCTGCAGCCAGTGTAAATATTCGTGGCGTTACCTATATACGTAGAAGTTTTTCACTGCCGAGTGACTTTAGATAGATATTAGCGAGTAGCACGCTCTATGGAGGGGCGGCAAAGCGATACAGTATGGCAGGAAAGAACAACGAACTGCTAAGGTGGAGTTATTAATTAGGTGAGGGTGTTTGCTCAAAATAATGCAATAATTTACGGCCTCTTAGAGTTATCTTCTTCTTGGAGAATGGAGGGGTGTTTCTAAGTACTAAATTCCACTGAGATAAACCATAGTCGTGGGGGTTGTTTGCTGTTTATTATTATTTATATGTATATCTCGCTGAAAGATGTTACTAACGTGAATTAATTTGGAGAAAATACCTACTTTACAACTTCTACTGAATATACATATATACGGGGTGAGTTTTTTTCGATGCCCACTATGGGGATCTCGGAAACTAGCAGAGCTAGAACAAAGATTAAATGGGGAAAGAATTGCAGTTTTGAATGCTCAATCTAATGCCCCGTTTGGATTCATGGCTCACTAGATATTTTGAAAAGAGTGATTTTTTGCTATTTCATCAGATCTCTGTAGCTCCGTTATTTCTGATTATGCAGAAAAATTGCACAAACAAAAATTGTAGATAATTTTGGGCTTAATAAGATAATCTAATCCAATTTTTTATGTTGTTTGTGATTTTTGAGATATGACATAAACTTGTGTTTTTTTTAATGCAAATCATAGTTGGCTGTGGCCTTATAAAATCGGCCATTTTTTGAGCTTTCCAAAGATATAATACTCGGCATAGTTATTATAAAAAATAAAAGAACTCTGGCTAATTTTCTGATTTTTTAAATTTTCACATAGTCAGCCATGGAATATTTTCATAATCACGTTCTATTTTATAATTAGACATACTTTAAACTTTCTAATATTTTGTTTTTAACTGGTAACAAAATGTAACAAAATGAAACAAAAATTAAAAAAACTCAAATTCAAATTATTATTATTATTTTAAAAGGTCACCTTTTAAAATAAAAAAGGTGTTCAAACAATCCACCATTATTATTTATGCAAATATTGCATCTTTTTAAAACTGAATTTGTCGCCTTTCTTAGAGAGCGCCTGTCAGTACTGGCAATTGCTTCTAAAACAGCTGCTCTTAATTCAACAATTGCCTCATACTTTATTTTGTACTGTTCCCCACAAAAAGAAATCCAAAACAGACAAATCGGGGCTGCCAGGAAATAGGCCTATTTCTCCCTATCTAACTATTTGGATAGAGCTGATCTAGGTAATTTCTTGCGAGCAAATAATTATGAGGTGGAGCTCCATCATGATATTTTTTGTTTTATTTTATTACATTTTGTTACCAGCTAAAAATAAAATATTTGAAAGTTTGAAGTATGTCTTATAATAAAATAGAACGTAATTATGAATATATTCCATGGCTGACTATGTGAAAATTAAAAAAAAAAATCAGAAAATTAGCCATAGCTATTTTATTTGTTATAATAACTATGCCGAGTACTATATTTTTAGCAAGCTCAAAAAAATGGCCGATTTGATAAGGCCACAGCCAACTATAATTTATATTTTAAAAACAAAAGTTTAAATTTGAAAGGCATACTGAGTAAAATCACGTCCAAAAATCTGTCACTATCTCGCGGTCTACAAGCCGAGTCTAAGTTAGTCGAAGCGCGCGGCAGTCGTTTCGTTTTTTTTAGTCAGACTATTGTGGATACTGTACTTTGACATTCTTTCTTATCTATTTAATACTGGAGCACTTGCTAAATGGCGAATGTGACTTTCCATGCATCGTAGATTAAAAAGATTGTTGAAACCGTCCGCAAAAATCCTGCACACCAACTTTTTATTTAAATTTTAGAACAATACAAATTAAAACAGATAAATTGTAATGTCTTACAATAATTATTATTAATTGATGTTAAGTGGGATATATTATGTATTTTCATTTAGATATTACTTTTTATATAAAATGTTATGCAAAATATTTTTAATCCAACAGTAGTTTGGAACCTGTTCTCGTCAGTCTAATTAGTTGAATTAGTCGATGTTAGTCGAAGCGCTGGAATCTGAAAATATTTTAAAGTCCGGCTACTGGTTACACTGTGATAATATACCATTTAGAAATTACGAGTAAAATATAATATTTTGCAAAGGATGGCAAGTGATAACTGATATGAGGTTTGATATCGATTTAGTCTGTAAAACCATAACAAAACAATTATTGTAGGTATAGCATCTACTTCAAACTCTGTATAATCGTACACCGGAGTGCAATTTCTAATTAGACTGAGGGGAGCCGTTAGTCCATTTAAATTTCTAAAATTCGAGTTCCCAACAGCCATTAAGAACTAAAATCCGCCAGCCTCTATAAAAGTCACCCGCATCTAAACTTCCAACCACCTTTCCTGGCCAGAGGTGCGAGACCGTAAAACGACACGAAAAGTTTACGAAAACAGGGGCGTCAGCCGCGAACAATTAGAACGCGGGAAAACTTCCGCGCGCCGGATTATTACATCTTTTCACTAATTTCCTCCGGGGTAACAGAAAATCGGCCATCAGGAAAAGTGGAGGGAGAGCCGAGGGAAGTTTGGTCGTTTGTGAAGTGTTAATTTGGTCGTTGTGTACGCCGACGTATAGCTTTATTCAATGAGACAGTTTATTAAGTTAAATCGCCGGGTTTTGCTCTCTGTTTTATTTTGCGCAGAGTTCAAGGGTTCGAAGGAAGGCTATTTATTATTATGTACAATAAATTAATAGAACTATATTTATACTATAACATACAGTGTTAAAAAAAGGTCATTGATCTTTTTTATGCTAAAATAATGTGACTTTTGCCGTTTTTCATTTAGACTTTACTTCAAAATACAGGGTGATAAAATTGATTTAAGAAGAAACGAATTTTATTAATAACTTATGTGTTCTTAAGATATTTAGTTTAAATTTGGCATAGATTTATTTATTATAAAACACATTTTTTGTGTAAATTAATTCGTCAATTTGAAGCCCATATCTTAATCCGTTCGAAAGTTAAAACCCCGCTAGACACAGAGGCATACGCCAATTTTTCTTTGCTGAAATTTTGTTTCCACGTTTTTAACCGATTTAGCAAATAACAAATTTTATTTTTTTGTCCAACAAATAGAGTGGACGTGAAAGAATAACGTTAGGTATAATATATGCATTAATTTAGAAACTTCAGTAAATCTAAAAGCATTCAGTTTTTTTAATCTGTGCAAATTTCTAAACTTCCTCTAAGGAATATTATTAGGCACCCAAAGACTCAACTTTCTCTGATTTAACCAACCTGTCTGACATTACATGGTCTCGAAATTCGGGTACCTTGGATTGAATTGGAGCTCCGCACATCCTCGGGATTAATGACAAATAAATATACAAGGTTGTTGTTGTTGTATCATATAATATATTATGTTGATGCTGATCAATTTACATTAAAATTCTTTGATTCAATTTACAATACTTTTTAATGTCTCAAATCTGACAAATTTGTATTATTATTATTTTTGTTACTATGATAATTATAAACTACAGGATATCAAAAATAAACATTGTTGTTGCTACAATACTCCCCCTTCAGCAACAACGTAAATTAATTAATTAAAATAGTAACTTTTTTGGATGTTCCCGGTTTTGAACAACAAACATCGTTATCTATGTAGGCAGGTTTTACCCTGTCTATTGAAACAGCGACTTCTTCATTTAGTTTTTGAATAAAAAATGTCTTCTCATGTTTTTTAATTACACGATATGGTCCTTCATATGGCTGTTGTAAACTGCTCGTCTTTTTAGGGATTTTGACAAAAACATACTCACATGTTTTTAAATCTTCATGAACGAAAGGTTTACAATTATTAGAGCGAGAATTAGATGATTGAATTAACGAAAATGCATTTCTTAAGTTATTTAACGTATCTGATGGATCTGCATTTGAAATATAATTTTTATTATCTTTGACAAAAATTTGTCCAGGAATACGGAGTGGTTGACCGTAAACTAATTCTGCCGAAGAGCATTTGAGGTCTTGCTTAACAGATGTTCTAAAACCCAGCAATATAATAGGTATTTCTTGACTCCAGTGCTTAGTGTTTTGACGTGCCATTAGAGCAGCTTTTAATTGACGATGAAATCTTTCCACTAATCCATTACTTTGAGGGTGATAGGTATTGGTATGTATTTTATGAGAACCTAATAATTTTGTTAATGGACTAATACACCACTTTTTTTATTTGCTCATCGGATAGTATTGGGTGAGATATACTTGCTGTATTTTTTTAAATTTTTTTTTCGCCCCCGTTTTGCCGCAATTAATTTTTAAAGTTCAATATACGTAACTACCTGTTGGATTTTATTTTTACCTAAATTTACTGCCAGGCGCCACGTTTGGCAACGCCGCGCCAGGCGCGCCTCAATGTCAGGAGAACTTAACCTATAAATCTACAAGGACAAATCAGATCCTGCTAATATTTTACCTTTACCTACATTTGATCTATTTTCACTGTATTTTCGCCATTCATTCCATTAGATGACGGAAATGATTAGGAAAAAGACTTTTTTGTACCTGTTTGTTCAAGTACAAGCGAAATTTCAATAAAATTGTATTTTTGTTTGTCAATAATAATACTTGTTTTACTGAGATTCAGGTAGCAGCATCACAATCATTCTATTCTCCTGAGTACTCTATTAACGACTCAGAGATAATGCCAGTTAGTCTACAAAACCTAGCAATTTGTTTATTGTAAACAAGAGTAGATTTTATTTAGGTCTGACAAAAGTATAGGAGTGTGGTACAAAAGGATACAAGTGCTGATACATTATGAAGCAAAAAATGATAAGAACCGACCAGGTTCAAAGTAATATTTTATAATAGTTGATGTTTTTTGTCATACAGTTTTCTGTAAAGTATATTCCGCCGATTGCTAGTTGTATGAAGGAACTGATATTTTGGCCTGAATCTAAATCTAATGATATTCAAAAAGCATTACCAGTTCTTTTCAAAGCAAGACATAAACAGTGGAGTTAATAATTGATTTATTAGAAATTGAGACAGAAAAGTCATCGAATCCTATTATAGACGTCCAGCAATGACCTGGTTAGAATATAAAAAAATTGTTATAATGGTTTATTAATAAACAGGGATTAATAGGTATAGAAGATTGGGCAATTAAACATATTGAGCCCTTACTTACAGAATGTAAGTCAGTAAGACCTGCATCGGTTCCAACACATATAATAGGTGTCAGCTCTAGATATTGTTCAAAATATGACATGTAAAAAGCAATAAAGCCAAGTTTTTAGTCGAAAATCTTTATAGTAGGTCATCGCTCGAATTGAATCGACTACTTCAAACCCATTTAGGTAAATTATATTCCCGAATGCATACTCGTAAAAAATGATATACCATGGAGTAAAGAAATAACACGAAGAAAGTTTGCACCAGAAAAATGATACATCTCTGAAAAGTAACTAGTGGTGGTTTTATTTTCTACACGGGGTAAATCATAAAAACGTCAAAAAGGTGTTTTATGGAATAGAAACTTGAAACTTTATTGCTGGCCTTACCTTTTAATTTTAAACTTTTCATAATACCTACATGTTTTCTCTAAAATTAACAATACCTAAGGGCGTTGAGTCCATATAAAATTGCGTGTCCGGTCGGAGTGTGCTTACCCTGAAGTCCCTCGTTGCCCCCACTCGTTCTAACCGCCTAGCGACCACGAATTTTTACAACTTGTTTACGTTTTCGAGAACACTGATCCCTGTGCAACGGGCTAACGGTACAATTTTATATATTTTTTATTTTACTGGAAGGATATGTATTTTGTTGTCTCGGACGCTTTTCGGGCCGGCTATGCTGCGTCCCGTAAGGCTGCGTTTCTTATTATTCATTCATTCAACGCTAAGGGTACTTTCTAGTCTTTTTCATATTTTCGAACCTCCCCCATATACGAAATGAGATATTCAAATTTTGTAAACTGCGTTTTGAGTTTGCAGGAATGCACAAACTTTTATCAAGAATAAAATTTTCTGATAAATTAAAATTAAAAAAAAAAACATATATGGTGTGTACTTTCTGCCGGACACTGTATATTCGACACTACTGTTGTAATAAGAAAAAATATATGTCTAACATAGTAGTTACATTGCAACTTTTATATCTTATCGACAAAAAATATAAAAATAATAGGGGGGGTCGGATTTTTCGCATGAAGTACATAGTAATAAAATACTTAGACCTGTGACTTTTTCAAATTTTATTCACAAACAAAAATTATTATTTGCTTACCTAAAGTAAATTGTTACATCAGCAAAATATTTCCAATATATCATTATCCATTAGAAACACCATTAATTGTTTTATTTATACTTTGGTAATCTTTGTTATAACAACTATTGGATGTTAGAATTTTTCTTGTATTTTGTATTTTGATTCCCCCGAACGCCACGTACACACCTGAGTTTTTTCCTTTCTGTGCTACCCCAGTGTCCAGCAAGCCTCTAGTGACATTTTATTAAATATTTCAAGCTGCAAAAAATTAATTGCGGAAATTTGGATTTTTCTTGTTTTTGATCTCCCGATTGCCACATACGCACCTGAGTTTTTCGTTTCTGTGCTACCCCAGTGTCTAGCATGCCTCCAGTGCCATTTTGGTAAATAGTTCAAGCTGGTGAAAAATCAATTGTGGAAATTTGGATTTTTCTTGTTTTTGATCTCCCGATTGCCACGTACGCACCTGAGTTTTTCGTTTCTGTGCTACCCCAATGTCCAGCAAACCTCTAGTGCCATTTTGTTAAATATATCAAGCTGCAAAACATTAATTGTGACAATTTGGATTTTTCTTGTTTTTGATCTCCCGATTGCCACGTACGCACCTGAGTTTTTCGTTTCTGTGCTACCCCAGTGTCTAGCATGCCTCCAGTGCCATTTTGGTAAATAGTTCAAGCTGGTGAAAAATCAATTGTGGAAATTTGGATTTTTCTTGTTTTTGATCTCCCGATTGCCACGTACGCACCTGAGTTTTTCGTTTCTGTGCTACCCCAATGTCCAGCAAACCTCTAGTGCCATTTTGTTAAATATATCAAGCTGCAAAACATTAATTGTGACAATTTGGATTTTTCTTGTTTTTGATCTTCCGATTGCCACGTACGCACCTGAGTTTTTCGTTTCTGTGCTAGCCTAGTGTCTAGCAGACCTCCAGTGCCATTTTGGTAAATAGTTCAAGCCGGTGAAAAATCAATTGCGGAAATTTGGATTTTTCTTGTTTTTGATCTCCTGATTGCCCCGTACGCACCTGAGTTTTTCGTTTCTGTGCTACCCCAGTATCTAGCATGCCTCCAGTGCCATTTTGGTAAATAGTTTAAGCTGGTGACAAATCAATAATTGTGGAAATTTGGATTTTTCTTGTTTTCTGAATTTTTTTCGTTTGGGGTTGCCCCAAAGGTATATATCAATTTTGCTGCTGGCATCATTTCTTGGTAAACTGCAAGATATGGAAACATCTCTGGAAATAAGAATTTGAAACAATTTATTTCATTCTCAATAATTATTACTATAAAAACCTACCTTTTAATTTATTCAATTTTTGTTTTCTGGTGTACTGACTAAGTATTTTATCAATTTGTGGTAGACATTAGTGCACTATGCGTAGGACCAGTACTTAGCTGGTGTGCTGCGTAAAAACGAGATTCTTGATTCTGATTTCGTTGCCGTCTCGAGAAACGTAATGCTGCATGTGCATAATTTAGGACTAATATACTTATGTTGGGCAATCACAACACATTTTACACATTCCACAACCGAATATCTTTATGCATTGGTAACCACAATGACATTATAATTATTGTTCTTGTTAACGGGGTCAGGGTTATTTTTGCCTTAACTAAATCATAATTAAGTATAAATATTACAACAATAATCAAATAAACAACATACCTTCCTCTTAATTTTTCCGGGTTTTGCTCGCAGTTTGTATTAATAACTTAACACACCAAAGCAAGTAGTGACCAGAACAAGCTTTAACAAAACTCGTCTTCATTATAATCCGAAAAAATAAAGTATTCACAGCGAGATTCTTATAACAAACTGAGAACAGAAATGATTAAGTTCCCGTCTACGAAAGTGAGGTTATAAACGCACAAAACACAAAACACAATGTCAACTGCAAAATGCGGTGTTGCCGCTGATTATCCTTAAACAATCGACTCGTATGTCATCTGTCATATTTTATGGGGGGCGTCTAATAAGTTCAGAATGGGATCGGTAAAATCCAAATATTTCATTGAAATGCTTGGAAATTTGATTATTTCTCACCAGGCGTATAAAAGCTGGATCCAATAATTTATCTGGGAATGTTTGGTTATATAAAAAAAAACGAAATAACTACTAATAAAATAGCAGGTACTTATTGAAATTAGGGATCGTGACGTCACATTCCCTACTTGACCGTTTTTTTCGATTTTTGAGCAAACTAATGGACAAAAAAATCTGTTGGTGGGGTTCCGTGATTATCTAGACATGTTTTACAAATTCCAATGAAAAAAAATATTTTTTATTCCTAAGTATACTTGTCCCTTTAAAAACTTTCGACTCGAATTGGGTACCTTGATCTGTTGTGATTTGAAGTGGTACACCAAAACGTGAAATGTATTGAGAAAAAAATGTCTGAGCAACTGTTTGTGCTGATATGTTTTTAACGGGTAAGCTTCAGGCCACCTTGTATAACGTTCTACTATTGTTAAAATATGAGTAAATCCATTTGACGGAGGAAATGGTCCGACCAAATCCATATGGATATGCTCAAATCTAGATTTAGATATTTCAAATTTTCCAAGCGGTGATTTCCTATGGCGTTGTATTTTTGATTTTTGACAATTTTGACATGTTTTTGTCCATTTATTGATATCTTTATTCATGTGGGGCCAAAAATATCTCGCATTAATTAATTTTCTGGTAGATCGAACACCAGGGTGTGACATAGAATGTAATTTTTTGAAAATCAAGTATCGAATGCTTTGAGGAATAAATGGTCTTATTTTTCCGTCAGAAATGTCACACCAAAGAGAATAGTTACTCATAGGAAATTCTATTTCTTTAAGTCTATTTCCAAATTTTGGATTTTGTTTCAGATATTTTATTTCTGTGTCTTCTTTTTGTAGGTTCTAAATAGTGTTAGTATCTATAGTGTGGTTAAGTTGTAATTCTGACATTTCTGTATTTTCAATCCTAGATAACGTGTCTGCTACCACGTTTGATTTTCCTTTGATATGCCGTATATCTGATGTAAATTGTGAAATACTCCAAATGTCTGGTTTGTCGTGGGCTTCTCTCAGTTTTAGTAAATAACGCTCTCGTTAATGGTTTATGATCTGTATATACCGAAAATTATCTACCTTCAAGAAAATACTTAAACTGTTTGATCGAAAGGTAAATTGCAGTAGCTCCCTGTCAAAACTTGAATATTTGGATTCTGCATTAGAAAGTTTCTTTGAAAAAAAATGCAACTGGTTCCCAACGTGAATTTTTGTGGCAGAATTATTCCAAAACACAACCAACAGCAACATTAGATGCATCGACTGTTAAATTATATGTTATTCGTCTGACCATTGAAAAGAACGTGAAGATTTATTATTTTGAAAAGTGGTAACACAATTATGGAGTGGTGCAAGTAATTCTGCAATATTTGGAATAAATCTGTGATAATAGTTAACCATTCCTATAAATCGTTGTAACTGACGTAAAGAACTAGGTGCAGGGAATTCCTTTATAACCTTAATTCGGTCTTCTGAAGGTAAAATCCCAGCACTAGAAATTGTATGACTTAAGAAATTTATTGATGTTGCACCAAATTCACATTTATTGGATTTTATATTTATACAAGTTTTTCAAAGATTTTTTTAAGGTATTCCATATGTTCATTTTCATTCTTTCTTGCCACTAAAATATCATCAATGTATACAAATACAAAAGGGAGATCAAATGTCACTTCATGTATAAAACGTTGAAAAGTTTGAGCTGAATTTCGAAGGCCAAATGGCATTCTAGTAAACTCAAAAAGTCCAAAAGGAGTTGTTATAGCAGTTTTATAAATATCTTCTTCGGCAATTGGAATTTGGTGATATGCTCTAACTAAGTCGATTTTAGAAAATACCGTACATTCGTATATATTATAATTAAAATTCTGGATATGTGGTAAAGGATATCTATCAGGTATTGTTACAGTGTTGAGGCGCCTATAATCACCACATGGTCTCCAATCATTGTCTGTCTTTGGAACCATATGCAATGGTGATGAAACAGGAGATGATGATGGTCGACTTATACCTAGTTGAATCATATATTCAAATTCCGTTTTGGCTATTTTATATTTTGTGGGATCTAGTCTTCGAGGTTTGCTAAAAGGTAACTGCCCATTTGTGACTATATGATGTTGAGTACTGTGTTTAACAGGTAAAGTTTAATCGGGTGGTAAAGTTAACGATGGAAATTTTTGTAGAAGTTCTGTATATTTGTTGTTTATTGCAAGAAGTTTAGGGGTAATGGTGTTTGACCCCATAATAAGACCATTTACTGATAAAGAAGTATTCGTGTATTTTTGAGATCTACTAATAAACCAAATTTTGCAATAAAATCAGCACCTATAATAGGTTTGTCGATATTAGCTAATATGAAAGGATAGTATGTAAAATCCCTACGTAGATTTAGATCAAAAGTCTATATGACTTAGATTTATTATCTATTGCTGAAACTGTATGGGAAATTATTAGTTTTTTGGTTCGGAATTGGGTTGAAATTGGCAAGGAGGATTACATTTATTAGCTCTATGTCCGTAGGTATAATGGTACCAACAAAATCTTCCATTTTTATTATTAGGAAGCTTGTTTTTATTAATTGATGATCAATTTACATAAAAAAAATTTGATTTAATTTACAATACTTTTTAATGTCTCAAATCTGACAAATTTTTATTATTTTTTTTTTGTTACTATGATAATTATAAACTACAGGATATCAAAAATAAACATTGTTGTTGCTACAATAATTGTTTTTTTTTATTTGGCAAACTTTTGAATTCCAAAAAGGCCGATCTCTTCTATACTGCTATATTCGTGGCAAAATCTTTCGTCAACAATACATATTTGGTGTCAAAAATGTCCAGAACTCGGAAAGGTGGTCCAAAATATTATCTTCAGGTTATTTCTGACTCCAAATAAAAAATAAAACTTTTATAGGTACTCTTGGGGGTCACCAATGTTGAATCATATAATATATCGCACCCTCAATGTTAAAGTAACACATCTCAAAATTATCAGTTTCGAGATAATGCAATTTTAAACTTTTGAAAGCGATAAAATATGTTTAACTTTCAGTACGAATAATTTAACTTTGTTTGATGTATTGCTCAATTTATAGTAAAAGCAAAACTTATGATAAGCCGAGATTATATTGATTATTTCTTATATAGTTTTGTATGGAATTAAAACAGGTATAGATTTTTTTGAGATATGGTATTCCTTCACTGGGCAATTATTAAGATAGTATTACAGTTTTGAAAACTAAAAAGTACCATTTTTATAGGGAATGTAATATAAAAAGATACAAACATTACAAAAACTGTATTTGAGACCAAATAATACTCTTAATATTATAAACTAATACATTGTACTAAAACATAAAAAAAAACTATTTTGTAAAAAATCAGAAATACCTATTTTGATTCACTAGATAAATTCATGAAAAAATTGTGATAGGGTTTAGGAATCAAGTTTTTTTGGCATAGTGTCACAAGACCATCTTTTTTGTTATTCGAAATTTTTAAATCTTCCGAATAGGCGGGACACAACTTGCCATCGAACTGTATTACATTTCTCGTGTTCCGTTTACCAGACCTTAATGACACATTATTTCGAACCTGTATTTCGCTAAATGGGATGCCATCCCCATATTCGTATTTAAAATATAGACTATCAGGTTTATCTTTAGTTACCATTATAACTTTTATTTCAGTCCACTTGACTTTTTTTCTCTCAACATCAGTGATGAAGTTCGTTCCTATGTCATTGGATAACTTCTGAACATCAAAAAATTCAGATTGATCCATTTCTTTTACCTGATACGGCTTGCCCTTCTTCTTTGCACCTTGAATAACGGGAATCCACTGGGCGGGAATAAAAATAGGACCACCCTTTAACAAACGTTTTTTTTCTTTCTCAATGCAAGAGTGCATGCTGTCACCCTCATTTTGGGTATGACCAGTTACCAAAAATTTATGTGTTATAGATCGAATTTCATGAAAGGTTGTAGCATATAAATATAAACTAGCGATGTATTTATTTTTATTTTGTCCTGCGCAGTTGTCCGAGTAAAAAGTAACATGCTTTTCTTTGCAATTAGATGTTAAAAATTGCAAAACACAACTTCCAATTTCAGTAGCACCGCGCTTTGCAATATTCTCCGACCAAACGTAGCATGAACCCTCCTTGTTAGCTATATTAAAAATCGTGAAGTTGTATGTTGCCAACTTACTTTTGTAATAAAAGTCAGAGACTTCTGAGCATGGTGTGGAAAGGACTGACTGTAAATCGTAGACTGCCACTACTCTGGTTGGATCTTCCAAGGCAAATGACACGTCTTTTTGTTTTTCTTCTCTAGACTTAGTTTTGTAAGCAACATGTTTCTGGTATTCAGTTTGACGTTCTTCTTTCTCGACAGCAGAAGAATTCGCAAATCTTTCGCACGTACTACATTGATCTTTTTTGGGCCTATGCCATTCAATGTTGTATTCAAAGTTAAATATATTCTCATAAATGCAAGCCTTCACAAAAGGTTTGCCAGACTCTTCACATTCGCGCTTGTAATCACGGTACAAAGTTGCAAGAGTTAAGTCTCCTTCTATATAGGTTATTTCTGTTTGTTGTCGTAAATAGTGGGATTCTACCGTCGGCAATGACTCAATATGTTTTCTTACACCAGCTTTTAATGCAGGGTCTAACTTTTTATGATTGCCGTGTTTTCCACGCAAATCAGGGCTAACGATTTTTTTATCATTACTTTTTCTCATTGCTGTACGAATCATGGTATCACCAATGTTTAAGGTGCTCATAAAAAATTTTTTGCGCACTCGAATTTTTTTCGTTATTCACATGGAAATAATAGGCTTGTGTATTGTTTTTTCTTTGACTGTTTTCTTTTATATAACGGTATTTGGGTTTTATATCTTCTGTATTGCTGCAAATAAATTGCCTTTGTCGAGTTAAGTCACCCAGTTTCCAAAACAATGTTAAAATTTCCATTCTTGATGTTTCGGAAATTTTTGTAATGCATTTTTGCTTACATTTATCAGTACATGGAACTTGCAGGGAACGGTCCGGGACTTCTTTGTTGTTAGATGTTAAGTAGCTTTTACCCAAATTTCTTTTTTGCTTTCTTATTGACCGGGGCCAGTTTTCTTTATTTCGCTTCCTCTTTCTGGATTTTTGACGTTCATCTGTTTTGGTATTGTCATTCATTAATTCTGTGTTTGTATTTTCTTGTCCCAAACTATCGTCTGATTCCGAGTCTGGAATATAATCAGTATCTTCGGTATCTTCGTCTGAGGTGTCAGCACGTGTAGGACTTTTTTCTAAAATTGGTTCAGAATTTATGAGTGCGTTATTCCCATTTTCAGCATTAGGTTGTTCGGCATCTATTGGCAACAAACCATACTCTTCGTTGGATGTGATAATTCAATGCAGCTTTTGCTTTGATCGTTTAGATTAGGAATTGTGAGTGTTCCACAATGTTCGGCGACTGAGATCACAACTGGAGCAGACATAATGGCCTCATTTATGTCAAAAAAACTAGAATTGCAGTTAGTATTAGATGGGTCCATCTGAAAATATTTTATTTTAATTATCGGTCTATTGGCACGGCCTATACTTTCATATTCAAAACGCATAGGTATAGATAGGTACTCACCAATACTATTTCGGATTCTAGCTGACATGCATCAGTATCATAACATAACGTGGCTTCGTTCTCAGTGACGTCGTTCTCAGTGACAGGCTCATAAAAAAATATTTGATGTTGGGCTTCTTGTAGGACTTCCTGGACTTCGGGGATTACCTCACGTGGTTCCTAAAATTAGTACATTCATATTAATGCAATATTAAAAAACTGGCAAACTTAAAAAAACTAAGAACGCATAGCAAATCACAAGAGGTGAAAACGTTAAAAAAATCCACATAAAAGAAAAGTACAAAATGACCAAAAGAGTCATAGTTAATTCTTCATTCATAGAATCAAAAGAGACCATAGGGTCCTTTAATATGCCTTTTGTAATTAATATTTCAGTATTGTTAAACCCTAGACATTGTTTTTGAATCTAAATATAATGCACACCAATTTCAAAATCGACTCACCGTTGCAAAATTACAACAAAACATTGAACAAAATGAAAGAAACTTATCTGTTTTTGTTCCTTTAAATTACTAAACATCTTTTTAACGCGACTTGACATCATGGTTATTTATTTTAATCCCACAAATTAACAACAAACACAAGAACACACTTAAATCACACAAGATGCTTTTTGAATGATCACACACGTCGCACCAGACAAGTTGAATCTCGACTAAAATCAAAACACCCTTTTAGCACAGCTTTTTAGTGCAATACTAACGTATTCCAAAATATTACCAGTTTTATCTGGAATATTCGCGCTTAAAAACGGCACGCGACCAATAGAATATCAACATTTTTTGCGTTGTGTTAATATTGCATTGGTGTTTTGGTAATAATTGTCTAACCGTATACCGGCATATTTGGAGTTGTGTTAGTATTTCTTCCGATATATTAGATTTATGGCTTTAAATGTAAATGTAACACTGCCATATTTTGTTTTGCGTTCATCTAACATTTGGAAATTAAATGGAAATATGCATTTCTTATAGGTAAATACTGCTACATTGACTGATGTGGTGGTGTTTCATTAATGTATTATCTAATTTTTTGCAGATTATGGACAACAATTATGTATGTGTTACTTTTCCATTGCAATTATTTTGATCGTAGTTTGTGTTAGTAATTTTGTTTTATTATTATCGTTATATTTCCCGCCTTTTTCGCGATATGGTACTTTTTCATTTGATTAGTAATCCTATTTGGAAATGAATTAATCAAACATCTACTTAAACATTTAGAACGAGTAGGTAACAAATATTATATTTTTAACGTTTAGTTGCAACTGAAGGTATTTTGAGGATACTATCGTAAACATTTTTATAAGGTCAAAGGCGAGTGCTATACAAAGAGAAAAGAAACAACTTTTTCATTGCTGGCTCCTCTCGCAAAAGATCTTAGGCGTTTTAGAACCGTAGTCGGGGGGTATTTTGAGAGAAAAGCAAACATTTGCACTGTACTCTCACTTGCGGGATGCTGCCTCTGGCAGGGATTAGTTGGCAGATACAAGAGATTCGACCTACAACCTTTCCTATAGAGAAAACTTCCCGTAAACTAAGTTAAAAGGGAACTTTCAGGAGTTGCTAACCATTTAAATTGCAATTCGTGTTAAATTTGAGGCAAGAAGAAACAGTTTAGAGAAATCTTATACCGGGCGAGTATTTGATACGTGTTGGTATACCGCATTCCAAATGAAATAAAATATAACTGAGAAACTAAAAGGTGATAAAAGAACTTTTTCGACCACCGTCAACAAAAGTAGACATTGGTTTCAATGCAAAAACTATATGCGATTTTTCAAGGGCTACTTAAAAATAAAAAAAAGTGGTACCTTCATAGAATTAAACTGTAGCAAAAATTATAAAAATCAATAGCAAAATGAAAAAAGTACAGGTAAAAAATCAGAGGATAACAACTGTTATCGAGTAACCCCGCTTATTAAGAAAGCCCTCATAAGCCCATAAAATAAATGATATTATTAAGCAAAACACGGGAAAGTAATTTTACATGGATAATAAGCCAACACTTGTCGTGCATTTTCTGCTTCTGACTTTCTCATGCAATTTAGAACTTAGCCAATAAGTTTAGCAGCATACCTGGGTTACAGTCACAGAATTCCACTCTCCTCGTTCTATTATGTATAATGGATAGAGGTGCTGTATTTATAAATAAACCAATTTATTGATGGTACTCTTTACTTATCCCTTATCCTTAACCTTATTCTTGTCAGTTGAAAAATATAACAGTGCAAACAATGACAATGTAACAAGAGGGTATTTCAATTTTACGGCAACATGGATGCTATAATATTTATGACTATATTGGAGAGATAATATGTGGAGAAGAGCAATTTCCTGGCCATGTTATTTTTCATACACCTTAAGATTTACTTTTGGTGGGTTCTTTATTAGTTTAATTTAGAACCTATGCATAGCTTTTTCATTATAATGTATAGTTAACTGCTCGCAATGGATTAAATGCAAAAATATTCTTTTAAAACTGGCTCGTCTTTTTTCAACTCAGTCGGTTCATTTGGCAGAATTTCAATAGCTGGAGTTTGTGCATGTGTCCTAATGTCCCGTAATGCACAGCCCAGGGCTATTATCACGAAAGTGGAACGGCTGCCCGACTTTCGGCATTCAATTGGCGTGAGAAATATGGCCACTCCCTTGGCAACGCCAAACATACAGGTCGTGCTGAAAAACACCCTAAAGTTAAGGAAGGTAGGCTATCTCCGAGATCTAGGAGATACGTTGTTTACTTACATATAGTGAGGCTAGTTTTGATTTTGAACTTTCAATAATTTAAAACCCTTTACCGGAAATTTTATCCCTTAAAACCTATCTACCCCCACAAAATTTTTATTTATTGTCCGATTTTCAATATCTCTTTTTGTTTAAAATATGACTCAAAGCCTACTCCGACCTGGAATTTGTGACGAAAAGTTAAGAAATGCTATTAGCTAGTTTGATAAAAACCGATTCATTATTCAGCACGGTCTCAAAACCCAAGTGTACCTACCAATTTTTTGAAATTAGAATGCAATAATACAAATTGACCGCATAAGCATGTGGTTGCTTCTGGGGTACCTTATTTTTCCTTTATTTTTAAGGGGCAATTATTTAGTCATTGCTGTCAGTGTAAGGAAATCAAGTAGGCGTTGAAACAAAAACAAGCAATGTTGTAGATATTTTCTAAAATTTATTTGTGGCGCAAATAGATCCATTTAATTTTTAATTGGGTTTTTCGCCACCAAACTGATCGAAAGACAACTTTTTCAAGTTGCCTGCAAAATTCATAAACTCTTAACAGTGAATGAACGAAACTTTCAACGTGTAACTCAAAAAATAACTTCAACAAATTTGTTTTCTGAGCTTTCGGAGAATAAATCTTCCTCCTTTCTCAAAGATCATGTCACGTCAAAGTGAAGTGACAGATTAATAAATTTCAGGTTAAAATGTCATGACAACAGAAACAATAGCCTAGCCACCTGCCTGATATTGTACCCTGTGTTCTATCTAATTATCTATACTAATTTCTCTTTGAATAAGTGGTAATAATATTTTACTGAATTCCACTGAACATTTAGCAACACAGTTGTCCGTATTTCCTAGAATAAATGCAGATTCTTTAATTTTTCGTCTATTTCCTACTTCTTCTTTGAGAATTGGTTTGGACCTATCCCACAATATCCTATGATTGTTATTAAAAAAATGTTCACATATTTTTGACTTAGAAATTTGATTTTGCCTGATATAATTTTTATGTTCTTTTAAACGAACGTTAAATGGCCTACAAGTCTCCCCAACATAGAACTTTCCACATTCACAAGGAATTTTATAAATGCAAAGTTCAAAAAATTTTGCAGGCAACTTGAAAAAGTTGTCTTTCGATCAGTTTGGTGGCGAAAAACCCAATTAAAAATTAAATGGAACAAGCAATGTTTCTAAAGTTATTGTTGTTGATAAGGACGTTGACACATTATCAATGTCAATAGCTTGTTTTTTTAATTCCAGTTTCAGTGTAATTTCTAGAACTGTGATCACAAGAATGCGGGATGCGGAAAGCCTACTAATAAAAGAGTGCGTGAAATTATTGTCCAGCAATACCACAAAGCTATATCTTTGCATAAAGGCAAGACAATGTCTCATAATTACCGCAGCGAATTCGTTATAGCGAAAACAACAATGTTCAATATTCTAATAAAAATATATTGAAACTGCAAATATTGACGTTCGTGGTAAAAGTCCAGGAAGACCAAATATAGTTTCTCAACGAAATTTAAGACTCTTGGTCAAAATTTGCAAGTCGGGATGAAGAAATACATTGAGAGAGGTTACTACACGATGGAATCAAGAAACTTGGTTAAACATTTCTATAGAGAATGCTGTTGAAAAGTTGGCCGCAATGTTGTCTGCACATTTATAAGGTATGATTGACATTTTTCAATATCTACAAATGTGTTTTTTGCTCTTTATAGTCCAAAGAGAAACCGTTGTTAACCGAAACTCGAAAGGAAAACCGTTTTGAGCAAAATCTAAGCTTTCATGCTTGTTAAACATAACGGTTTTCCTTTCGAGATTCGGTCAACAACGGTTTCCTTTTTACCTATAAAGGCACATGTGCCTTATACCTTATACTTGCAGATTTTAGCCAAGAGTCTTGAAAGAACTTGTCTCCCTGGACTTTTACCACGAACGTCAATATTTGCAGTTTCAATATATTTTTTATTAGGATTTTGTAAATTGTTGTTTTCGCTATAACGAATTCACTGGTAATATGAGACATTGTCTTGCCTTTATGGTATTGTTGGACAATAACTTCACGCACTTTTTTAATCAGTAGGCTTTCCACATCCCATTATTGTAATTAAAATTCTAGAAATTACACTGAAACTGGGCTTAACAAAACAAGCTATTGAAATTGATAATGTGTCAACATCTTTGTCAACACCAATAACTTTAAAAAATATTACTTGTTTTTGTTTCCACGCCTACTTAACCTGCTTACACTGACAGCAATATGAAGCATGACAAAACTTCCAATATTTAGTTCGGTCGGCATATATTTCGACTTCAAATGACAAAACATTTGTATTTTAGTGTACTTTTTAATTAGGAACAAATTTGGAAATGCTATTAATCGTTTCCTTGGTTTCAGGTAAGAAACATGCACAACTTCGTGATTCTTGAGTAGGTAAGTAAAATATATGAATAAAATATATGAGCACAGACAAAACTGCATGTAGTTTAAAGAAGATGGACTTTATTTGTAACATTTTAAAAAGTTTTTCTTGAAAAAGTTGTTCTTTTTCAATTTTACATAAGAACACCACATTTGAGTGCTCCATTAAAATATTTAATTTTTAACCATTTTTTAATATCTATGATATTTCTGAAAATTTTAATAAGTTGTAGGTAACTTAAGATAAACTACCATCTATTCTCGCTACGTTTTATGTACTCGATTTGATGTAATGGAAGTAAAACAATCTAGAAAACCTTTCTTCGCGAGTTATTAATCATCGAAGGTCTTCTTCTGCAGCCACATTCCTCTAAAATTGCATCCTCATAACAATCGCTTTAGTAAAGATAGCCGTATTTATTTCACCTCGTCGAAACCGGCAAGCGCGGCCCTTAGAACTAAATGCGGCGTGCGAAACGCAAACTGCGCCAAACATTCCATTAAACGCCCCGTTAAACAACAACGATATCGACTGGGATAAGTAACATTGTAGGATAAATAATACAAATAATCAGACTAATGCACGTTGTGTGTAGCGGGCCTTTTGTTGGGGCAATTTCGGCCGTGTTTCGCGGCCGATACGTCGATGTGTATTCACACCGGAACGTTTACGCGCAAATAAAACTGAACGTTATATCTATTTGCAGGTGCCAAACATTGGCTCTGTAGTATGTAACTCCACTTTGTTGAGTGCAGACTCTCAGGATATTGATATTCAAACATAATATTATCTATCTACTCGTACATAGTATGTGTAGCTCTCGTCGGGCTGCAACAACAACCGAATTAGGGTAGCGTTTTGAAAAGCCAATGCCCCATATCTCAGAAAATAAAGTGATATACCAAAAAGGGTCTCTCTAGTATGTTACCCTATAACTAGAAGAAAGAGTCGACCCCGAGAAACTTCAAAATACCGTCAACATAGTTTTAAAGTAAAAGTCATCCTGACGATGTGACGAAAATTTAAAATTGAATAGATTCATAAAAGTATAAGGCGAAATTATTTTAAAAATTATGGAAGACAAAATATCCTATCTTCTCAAATAGGAATTCTACAATACGCGAGGCAATTACATATTAAAAACACCAATAACACATCCCGTTGATCATATAATTCTATGTTCACGAGATGAAAGCTTGTCATTCATTACCTTCTACAATCAATATGGGTGGATGTTTGCAAAAGCCCCCATTAAAAATTCATTTAGTGTAGAAAACTGAAGAGTTGTAACAACAAATAACATAAGATAAACTAGAACATAATATACTAGAAATGAAGAATGAATAATCGATCAACATACCTTTAAAATACACGGCACTGGAATAAGAGTAATCTTAGCTTTAAATAGATTTTGTTGATTTTTTATATGTTGTTATAGGGGCCTTAAAGGAAACCTAAATATGAGTGGAATTTTGTGTGGTAGGTATACTGGGTGACCCAGTGACTGATTTGGGCAAAATTTTCGGGAACTTAGGACCTCATTTGTGGATCACCCTGTATACCTACACGAAATTCCTCACAGTGAAGTGTCTCAAAATCGTCATTAAAGACTCAGAAATCGGCACTGAAGTATCCCATAATTGTACGATTTTTTCTTTCATTATTTGCCTCGGTAACTCAATTCCACATGAGTCATAAAATCTCGAACTTCAGTGCCTTGGTATGTTAATAACTATTTTGTCAACAGAACCTATAGCAGCTTTAAAGTATGTATGGTAAGTATATCTTCTGCATATACATATCGTGACTCAAAGTTTCCTCTTTTATCTTTAACTTGGGTTTCAACTGTCAGATTTATGTATGCTAGACTACGTCTAGAAAGGTAAGCACCTTTTATTATTCAATTTTATGTATAACTTCATTACTCCATATAAGTTCGTAGGTAAATAATTCAAAAATATTTTTTTTCTAGCTCTGAATTTTCTATTATGTTACACTGCTGAAGATGACCCCCTAGGAGGGTTGATACATATGTACAGTTGATATTAAAAAAGCTGTGTTTGTTTAGCTGAGACTGTAAGTTTTTGCCCCTTTCGTTGAATAGTTGGATTGTTAGAAAACACCTTTAATTTTAAAGGGTACTTTAGTTTGTCTATGGAATTGGCCCTTAATAATTGTATTCTTAAATTTTCGTCCTTTGGAAAGCCCAAAACGAATACAAGTTGACCGTTTACCGTCAAGCAAAGAAAACCTAGCTACTTCAAGTTATTATTACGATTTGACTTACAGCCAGGTATATAACTAAGTTATAGCTTCCCTCGACGGTTCTAAGCATCTTGAGGCTTGAAATTGTAAAGGAACGATTCTTCACTTCGAATTTTTAGAGAACTTTTTCATTTTTTCACAAACAGGGACATATAGAGACAGGCCACGCCGCGCAGACCCGCAAGCCATGTTGCCAGCTTTCTCAACTTCAGGACTTTCTTACAGTCGGCTGGGACTCTTTCTTCTAGTTAGGTAGTATACAGCAGCTGCTACTCTAGTTTTGATCAATTTCGGTAGCTTGTAAGGGGAACCAAAATAATGTAACAAGTGACGTCCCCCCTTCTCGATTTCCGTACTTTTAGTACTTATATTTTCGATGTTTCCATTCGTGTTTTCCGGGGTGGATTTCGCGTTCCCATTACTGTTCGGTCGGCGAGCGGCCGGTCATCGTGTATCGGAAAAAATGTATTTAGGTTAATTCGCTTCTGGTCTATATTCGGGCAAAAACGGCCGGAATCATTTCCTGCGAGACCCGGGAGAGCTCTAGTCGGGAGATAGCAAAACACATAAAGCCGGTATCGATCGAGTGGGGGCCGGACGGCCTCCTAGATCGTCCCCGCCGCCCACCCCCCCCCCCCGACCCTCGCCGGATTATTTCGTAAAAATCCGGGACGCAGACAGGCATTAGTCCGGAGTGGAAATATCGCTGACGGCTGAACGTTAATCCAGACGTAGATGTGTCAGGTGTTGAAACTTGAAAGTGTTTAGGAAAAATCACAAGTTCTCTAAAAATTTAATATAATGCCTATACAGAGTGTTTCATTTTAAGTGCACGATCGTAAATTTTCTTTTCGAGATATTTTAGTGCTTTTTTTTTTGTCATGATGGGAAGGTGCTCTAGCCATTACTTCAATTTTTCATTTGTTCGTTTATTGCTTTCAACAAATCATAAAGATATTGGATTGGATATTATTAGCGATTTTTTATCGAAATCAGACACCAGACACCGCCATCTTATTTGACATTCTCGAAACTGGTTACGTACGATTTTTCATAAAAAAATATTCAGCGATAAAGCTTTTAGAACAGGGTCAATATTGCAAGTTTAACATTCTGAACATTTTACTTAAGTATATTAGGGCGGAAAAACACGAAACAAATGATATTGCAAATGTGTCAATTCTTTGTTAAAAAAATTTATATTGTGATATAACTACTGCAATCCTGCGAAATAGTTAGGTATTATATTTTGTTGCATTGTTGCCTACTTATTTCCAAAAAATTAGTTGTCTACATCAAAATCAAAGCCAATTTCGATGCCACAATCGAAGCTAAAAATCCGAAAGTCATATTAGGCTTTTTTAAAATGTACTAAAAAAAAGTTGTTCAGAATCGATCCGGAACCCTAAATTTTCTCAAAATCAAAAATTATTAAGTAAACAAAAATTAAGTAACTTTAAAACAAAAAATCCTTTCTATCAAACCTCCTTGTAACCTTAACCTTTTTTAATTCAAGAATTTAAGTAATTTTTCAACTCAAGAAATCCTAAATTAAAATTTTTTTAAGGTTACAAGGAGGTATAAAAAGGATTTTTGTTTTAAATAAATTTTCGTATTTTGTATTAATTTCTTGGTGCTTATCTGGACCTAGAGTTCCGCTGGAAAAAAATATTTATTGCGAAGGATATGGTAGCCGAATTACTTAATAAAGTTTTAATACAGGATTATTAACTTGTTTAGGTCTCTAACGATATGGGCTATTTTATTCAAAGCCATCGTTTCCAAGATACAAGACTCCAAAATTTTTCAAAAATAAGTACCTATCATTTTATTTTTCGACCGGTGGAGATATTTTAACGAAATTAGACAGACACTACCAATGGCGGACGTTTTGGTATTTAGACAAATAATTTGCTAACAAAATATATATTAAGAGACTATAAGGCAAACTCCACACTGTTTTCAGCCGTTATTTCTTTACAAAAAACTACTCTTTATTATAACTTCAGGTATCTGCTACCTTTTCAGGACAAATTTTATTTATTTAATTTATTTCACGTGTTTGTACACTTTAAATGAGAATTTGCAAAGATAGTAGACTGCTTAGACAAGGTTACAATAATATCGAAAAAACTTAAAAATAAAGGAAGAAAATTTAATATATTTTTAAAATCTTGGGACCTAATGCTTCGATATTGAACTTTTGCTTTGGAACCGAATAAATTTGGCAGAAAAATGCTAATTTCGTAATTTAAGTAAAGTTACAATTAAGGAAAATGTGTAATTTTTAGAACTTTAGATAAGGTTTGAGCTACAGTTGGAATCCTAAGCATTCATAAACAATTCTTCTAGAACCAAAGGGGATTGAGAATGCGTTGAAAGCTGCTAACGGGTTCGGTTTATCCAACATAAATTTCCGAATGTAACGAGGGCTAGAAGTGCAACAGCAATTTATTACACGCACATGCATTCAGTGCGGCGTTTCACAGTGTGTTTCGGTGTTTGGAAAAGTGACAATAGGCGGGCATTCGTATTTGTCCAGCCGCCCTTGTTTGTTCGATAGTGTGTGTGCGTTGTTTGCATTCGCACGCAGGTAGCCCGCCTATGGCCGGAATTGCTGTTAAGGGCCGACTATGGTGGAAATTAATGGGGTGCTGTGTGGAGGGAAGGTTTTGTAGCAGCAAAGAAAATGGTACTACGGTAGCAGTAAGTGAAAAATAATAATGAAAAGTAAAAGGATCAACGGAAGAACAGGGTAGTACAGGGTGATTCAGTTTTATTCTGCGACACTTCAACAGGTGATAAAAAACCAAAAAATAGCCTTATTAAAAAGTTACAGGGTGTTAAAGTTTTAAGAAATATGTGGACTTTATTGAATATTTACCAAACTAGTCGAGATATTTAAATCATATTTGGTATACGTTATAACGGCATAGGTTAGCATAAAACCTGTTAATATCACACACCTTGAACAACCAGTGGCGTAGAAGTAGGTAATTAGTATAATTGTTTTTTTTATAGAACCACCTTGTACAGCAATAAAATGTATTCAATGTAAATTATAATTTAAAACAAAAATGCCCTCTTGGTAATTTTTCGTATCATGGTTTCGTGGCAAATTTGATTTTTTGTATTATTTCGGGGTATTTCTGAAAAATTATCTAAAAAATTTGCTCCATAAGTAACACTTAAAGTAGAAATAATGTGTTTGCTACCTGAAATAAAGTAACTTTTTAACATAAACTTACCTATTTAAGGCTGTACTTTTGAAGATACGGGGTCTAAAACATTTAAGGAAGATACAATTAATGTTACGCTCTGTATCTTGAAAAGTAAAACCTTGAATGGGTAAGTTTATTGGAAAAAGTTACTGTATTTAAAGTAAAAAACACATTTTTTCTACTTTGAGTGTTACTTATGGAGAAAAGTTTTAAGTTAATTTTTCAGAAGTACCCCGAAATAATACGAAAAAATCAAGTTTGCTATGAAACCATGACACATATGAAAAAATGTTAAGAGAATGTTTTTGTTTACAATTAAAATTTACATAAGAAATTGAATACATTTTATTGCTATACAAGGTGGTTCTATTTTTTTTTTCTAAAAAAAAATTATACTAATTACCCACTTATACGCCACTGGTTGTTCAAGGTGTTTGATATTAACAGGTTTTATGCTAACCCATGCCGTTATAACGTGTACCAAATATGACTTAAATATCTCAACTAGTTTGTAAAATATTCAATACATTCCACATATTTCTTGCAACTTTAACACCCTGTAACTTTTTCATAAGGCCTTAAAATGATGTAGTTTATAGAAGAAAGTGCGGTTATTTTTTGGTTTTCTATCACCTGTTGAAGTGTCGCAGAATAAAACCGAATCACTCTGTATAACGTAGACAGGCTCCAAAAACGCCTTACCTATCATTTTAAATGCACAGAATGCGATATTTCGGGTGTTCAGTAGTCCGATGATGGGACCGCGGTGGCGACGTTCGTAGCGTCGCGGAACTATTGAACTGCATGTTTTTCTGCCTTCGATTCACCTTCGTTTTCGTTCGATTCAGAGCAAGAGAAAAACGCCGCTGATGGCCAAGAGCGCTGGACAAAATGTAGATTCACGGTATTGCTTCTTATAATATATGGCTTTATCTGTGGTTTTCTGTAGTAGTACAAGTCGCCTCTAGTAAATATCAATGATGACAAAGCACACAAGCATTTGGTTGCTTCTGGGGTAGTCTTACTTTGAAGTATTGTGCGAGGATAAGAATAACTATTATATTATGGAATACGTAACAAATCAGAGGGTAAAAAAATCCAAATTAAATGAATCTGCAAGCTCAGGCACACAACGCAGTAAAATGTGAACTACCTAATATAGCCTACACCTAATAATAAATTCTTGCAGCTTTGTAATATTCATTTTGTTTATCGGTATTAAATGCGTATGAAAACTTGTTGACACTGCAGACAGTATTATTATTATAATGATATATCTACCTACTTTATATACAGACTCGACAAATATATAAATAGAACTGTAATGAGTGTTTTACGTCTTACAAGAGATTTGAATATTTTACCGTGATCTAACCGCTACTACGACACTGGTTATTTCAAACTCGACGCCAAAGGCTTATAATATTAAGACACAGAGTGATTCGGTTTTATTCTAAGGCACTGACAGAAAACCATAAGTATGACTATTTGGTGGTAACTTTTTATCCAACCTACACACAGTTTTCGAGATACAATATGGTGTTTAAATTTTCCCACTTGGCCAGAACAGAACAAAACAATAATTTCATCCACAGCCGATTAGGTAGGTACTCTTTTGCTGCCTATTTTTTCCTTTATAACCGAAAGTCGAATTGTCGAAAAAATTTCATAATAAAGCACAACAGTAATTTTTGACTGGCACATTTTAATTTTGCTTTACGCATTTCAAAATGTATAAAGAGAAAAATATTCGGTTTAGAAGATAGTTCTGTGCGGACTGTTCCTCTATAAATATATCTAATGGACATGAATATGTATAGGTACACTCTATTCAATCAAAATGCAAGTGGCGCCTAAACATTTACACGATGGACGCACGTGAACAATTCTGAGGGCTAATACGAGGCAGGGCCGCATTAAGGACAATCTCCGTGAATTTTATAATATAAAATATTAAAATAATATGCCCCAGTATTAAGAACTTTAAAAACAAACTTTTATGGCACACCTAGTCATTCACTTACCTGCAAATTTCTACTATCAATACAAATAGTAGCTCCAACAATTAATAAACAGGCAAAGAATTATATCGGAAAAAATTCAAAGTCCACTTTTAACTCAATACACCTCTGTAATAAGTAACGACTCGCTGAACTCGCCCGCCGGGAAAGACTTTACTGCCGACTAGCCAAGAGCAAGCCGATCACGTGCGTATCATGCTCTAGCCATGTAACAACTTTTGTTTATGTTTCACTTGCGTTTAGTTTGAATAGAGTTTAGGTGTATAGCCCGATTATCTTGAACAACGGAAATAATGCGTGTAAAAAACTGAAACTGATACGTCTCATTGCGTCAGAGTAATTTATTAAGCTCAGCTATCATAAAAAGAGTGTCACGAAATATGACTTTACTAGGTTTTGTACAGGGTGTTCCCGTATATTTTGACCCACCCCTAGAGCTTCTAATTTTCGAGTTAGAAAAAAATTACTTAAATGAAAGTTGTAGGGTACCAAGGTGTATTGTCCCAAAAATAATGGATTGACAGGAATGCCCTTGCCTAGGTTGACATGTTTCTCCATGGCTACCTTGATTAAATATAAAGATCGTATTTATCTGCAATTTGGAATATCATTGAGAATGCTTAGAGCAAACATATAACATATTTATATTTTTGGAATCGGAAAAATGCGTGCAATTCAAAAATCCGCAAATATACAGGGTGTTCCATTACAAAAAGTAAGTTTATATTTTGTCATAAATTTGCGATGCTCATTTGTTTTATCTAGTAACAGATCCTAGCGGTTCAGAAAAAACCCTACAACCTTAATTTAAGTAATTTTGTTCACTCGAAAAATATATGCTCTAGGGGTGGGTCAAAATATACGGGAACACCCTGTACAAATAATACAATTTGCGTCACTAATATATTATTAGAGTCACTCATCCCCAAGGTTGTTGGAGTTTAGCCAACAACCTTGACTCATCCCGCTTTTTTTGTAGTTATACCTACTTGTTTTTCGCAAATTTTACCGTTAACTTTGACGAGATAATTACCGCCATATTTTTAATGGCTGGTCGACATCCAAAGCCCCTTGATTGAATGATCGGTCAACGATATCAATCCATATATTATGCAAGCGCCATGCGTGTGCTTGCGCTTCGCTGTCCAAACATATACACACATTTAGTGTGTTGGGGCATCCATCTTTCATGCGCTACTTCCAGTGTTGCGTGCTCATGTTGCCACGGCCCGATTATATACGTACATGGATGCATCGATTGTTGTAGAATTTTATTCTAATCACGTGGATTTTATTAAACGTTGACGATATTGTCTACGCAAAAAACAGGATGCAAGACAACCTCATGTAATGTTTACAATATGCAACAGAACCTGAAGCGGTCAAGTGGCATATATGGTTCATATTTGCAATCATAAAGTATTGAAAACAGGAATGTATGACAAATTATGTGTGTATAAGCGTTTACAATAAAGAGCGATAACGGACAATGTTGTTTTTTTGGGCACCTGCCCATTATCGCCTTTTCTTGAAGCAATGAAACTGTTTTTATTTCATAACAGAACCAAAAATCTGACTGACAGCGTTCTTTTGTTGAGACTTCTTCGAGAACAGAAGATGTGTACTTCTCTAAAATAGTGGGGGAAGTTGTGCATAGCATGACCTGAGTTAGCTGAAGGCGAGGCAACCATAGGCACTAATTTTTTTTATTAAATCAACAATAATTTAAACTGTTGGATTCACAATGGAAATCGAATTACAATAGCATATTTTTGTGCGCTTTGGAAGATCTTTCCATGTAGATGTCGTAGCAAAAATCATTTTACCATTTAGCTGACCAATTAGTTTTTTAATTAATAAATTTATTATAATATTATAATGGTAATAATAGTTTATAGCCCGGAGATATTATATGGTACAATGAAATAAATGAAATTACGAAACCACCAAAAACTGTTATTAAATAATTAATTAAACACATGTATGTAATTCAACTAGATATGTGCCATTAATAATGAATTAAAATTATTGTAAATAATTACATGCCATAATATTTTGGTAAAAATTATTTAACCTCTATAATGTAGTCTCGAAAATCCCGAAGATATGAAAAACTGCTGAACATACCAGTTTTTATATTATACATATTATTAAGTTTATTTTTCTGATATACACATAAATGTTTTACCAACTTTATAATGCTGTTACACAAAATCTTGTATGTCACGCTTACGTAAACAAGGTTTATTAGACTCGCCAATGAAGCCTTAGTGCTTGTAACATACATAGTTATTTTAATAGATCGGATTTTATCCAGAAGTATCGTGGAAGATTTGACCTGGACCAAAACTATATTAAAGACCTGTGCATAGCCACTGGCGGCACATACCGAAAAAATAGACACACAAAATCGGTTTAATATTCATCTTACGCTTAAATACACATACCAATAACGTTGTTTTTGCACTCGACGCGCGTTTCGCTAATCAAGTTAGCATCATCAGGAGATGATCATCTTCTACATGGAATAAATCGTTTAAACGATTAAATAATATTCAATTTAAAGTGTACTTATGCACATGCGCAAACGGTATGCCATCTTTTCTTCACCAGTTTTATGACAAGAACTTACATACTTATCATTGGCAGCCTGTTCAGAAATGTGGAAAATTATTAAGTATTAAAATACAAGTTCACGTGACAATAGTAGCCCTATGGTTTTCCAGGAATTTTCTATTTTGTATAAAACACATTATGGCAGCCTGACTAAAATCATATCAAAACGCATATTTTTCGAATAAATGAAAACTCAGTTTTTCATATGAAGAACCCAGGATGACTCTCTGATTCATACTTTATGATTGTGAGAATATTAGCAACATAATGCCCTTTGAAAGGCACACTAAGTAAAATCATCATGTCCAAAAATCTGTCACTCTTTCCCCGTCTAATTGTGTAATAAGTTAATACAGTGACCGGCAGAAAGTTGGACACAAATGGAAAACTTTTTTATTATTAATTTCTCAGAAAATTTTATTCTTGATAAAAGTTGGTGCATCATTTCAAACTCAAGACGCACATACCAAAATTTAAATATCTCTTTTTGGATACGAGGTAGATTCAAAAATGTAAAAATATCTCAAGAGTAAAGTACCCTTATTTTTTAAAATACGGTAAAAAGTTACTTACAAAAGTTGTTTGGAATCAAAAGTGGATGTCCGATTTAAAGTCACAGCCACCTAGTCAAAAAAAAGAAATTTAACTTTTTTGTATTTTTTTCGATCACCCTGTGTATTACAAAAAAACAAAATACCGCAAGCGTTAAAAATATAAAATTTTTGTGTCCATTGAATAAAATAAGTAGTTTTTTTTTGACAAATTTTAATAATAAGTAATTTAAATTAATAAAAATTATTTTCATTCTGCAACTATGCCTGCACTTAGTGTTCAAGATAAAGTTGAAATTGTTTTAATACACGGTGATAATTATATTATCATACTTGTCGAGAAACATCAGATATTTTCAATGAACGACCAGACAAAAACGTCAACTACTCAACTGTGGCAAAAATTCTTAGGAGTTTTAAGCAGTTCAGTTCAGTGCAAAATAAATGTCAAGTACCACATAGAAGAAATGTAACAGGTAACGAAGATAATGAAATGGATATTGTCTTCTCCGTTGTTAAGAATCCTAAAATGCCGCTGTCCCAAAGGCAAACAGAATTGAAAAAATTTTTTGGTTACTGTTTTCATTTAAATTGCTTATTATTAAAATTTGCCAAAAAAACTACTTATTTTATTCAATGGACACAAAAATGTAATATTTTTAAACTCTGACTTCGATTAATTTAAATTTCTAGCTGCTAATCGCACAAAAGTAAAGTTAAGTAGGAAATTCATGTGTTATCCGATGATAAGTTGCGCTTGCGGTATTTTTATTTTTTTTGTAATACACAGGGTGATCGAAAAAATACAAAAAAGTTAAATTTCTTTTTTTTTTACTAGGTGGCTGTGACTTTAAATCTGACATCCACTTTTGATTACAAACAACTTTTGTAAGTAACTTTTTACCGTATTTTAAAAAATAAGGGTACTTTACTCTTGAGCTATTTTGACATTTTTGAATCTACCTCGTATCCAAAAAGAGATATTTAAATTTTGGTATATGCGTTTTGAGTTTGAAATGATGCACCAACTTTTATCAAGAATAAAATTTTCTGAGAAATTTATAATAAAAAAGTTTTCCATTTGTGTCCAACTTTCTGCCGGTCACTGTATAAACAGCTGACCACCTACCACCTACGAGTATAAATAAAAACTAAATGTTTTAAAAAGGTAGACCCTTTCGCACTGAACGATTCAATATTCAGTTAAATTCTGCAATTTTTTCTCCAGTAGATATCAAATCTCCTGTTCTACGAGACGACAAAAGCCTTCAAAAACTTAAATCATTGAATGAACTATGCGTTTTTTATGTTTAATGCTCAAACCACTTGAAATTCTGGTTAATGTGTCAATGTCTCGACTACTTTTGCTCCCTTAAACAAGGCATTTTAAATAGTAATTTAATAAATTATAAACATTTAGCATTTCAAGCAAATAATGTAATTATTTGTCCTCCGGCGGTCATTGTCAGCTGATCATGACAGGTCGTTGAACTGCCCTATAAAGCTGGATAACTAATACAGGGTGTTCGAAAAATAGACGGAGATATTTTAGAGGGTGATTCCCTGTTAAGAAATATGAAAAAAAGTTTCTATAAACATGGGTCCGGAAATGCAGAGTTTTCAAGATACAGGATGTTAATTAAAAAAAAATAAAACATGAAATTATTAATGTCTTAAAAATTATTTACTCGATTCTGTTGAAATTTGGCAATGTTATTTGTTGTATTAAGAGGCTAATTTCGCCCTAACTAGATTAAATTTATTAAGTCCAGTGGCGTCCCGGGGGGCACCTTAGCGAATATTATTATCAAAAAAATGTACGCCACTACCTTTTTTGTAACTTTAATATTTTTTGTTTGATTAAGCATCTAAAAATACAACTTCTTTCCCTCTTGTATTGTTTTCCTATCTCACTTCGTTTTCGAGAAAAAAAAATAAAAACCGTTTTATTGCATGTCACTGGACAAAATTGGTTGTAGTGTACTTTATGTTATGATATTGGAAAAGTTGCAATAACACTCTTTCCTAGAAATGCTTTTGATTATTTGTTTTCCAAGGCACTTGTGATTTTTTTTGCAAAAATTGATAAACCGATTTTGTCCAGTGACATATGCAATATATTTAACATCCTGTATCTTGAAAACTCTGCATTTCCGGACCCATGTTTATAGAAACTTTTTTTCATATTTCTTAACAGGGAATCACCCTCTAAAATATTTCCGTCTATTTTGCGAACACCCTGTATATGGTACCTTCTAAACATCAAAAACTGGCATACCTACATATTATATATCCTGTAATAAGTCGAAATATTTTTTTCGTATACTAGCGCCATTTCAGATCTCAAAACAAAACAACAATGAAATTATTTTTTCTCATAAAATTTATGATATTTTGGAAACGTGTATGTACACCATCATAAACCAACTGCCATGTGGCAACAAACACCTGGTATTCTAAATATTGTATATAAATACCTGTAATATTATAAATAAAGGTATAAAGGATAATCAGTTGAAAAAAAAATCACTACACCCGGACACTACTGTGACAAAATTCGACATATAGCGACTTAATGCAAGTATCGAACGAGGATATGCTAACCTACAATAACAAGCTAAGAATGTTAACAGTTAACGGTTAAGTGCTTACGGACTTCACCTGCTATGCCATAAAAACATTCTTCTTTATTCTAAATATTAAAATCTGAACTAAACACTGACAAAGCGCCAGAACGTATTAAGCAGTATTTTTCCCGGAAACTTGAGAAAAATGTGCTTTAGTCAGTTTGCTTCAGGTTCCCCTTTCCTGGCAACTTGAGAAAGTAGTTGTCCTTTAATCAGTTCACCCTTTAATCAGTTCACTTAATTTGAAAAAATTAAATTACCTATGTTCTAGCTCCGCTCTTGCTTTCTCTTCAAAGGATTTTGCCATCGTTTTACCTACAATATATTTTCAGGTGTCTTGTGTTCATTTTATTGACACAATAAAGGATACAAAGTATATGTCTTATTCAGCAGTGGCCGAATTCTGCGAATAATGGCAAGATCTTGTCTTCCATCAAGAATATGTATGCATCATTGCTTTCACATATTCCACAAATATATCATTACTTAACTGGAAATGGTAGATAATTTTGAAATCAAGTTAATGAAAGTCTCTAACGAAGACAAACTTGGCTCTAATATAATATTCACTCGAAATATGCCTTTTTTGGAAACACATCTTTGAAAGAATGTTACGATTTATTCATTTTTAAAATGACTTAATCATTGGTGCGAATAAAATATTTTTCTTGAAATCGGCAGTGAAGTGTCCCAAAATCGTCATTAAAAGCGCAGAAATCGTACAATAATGGGCTACATTATTGTACGATTTTTTCAATAAGTAGGCCTTGGCGAGATGTAAACATCAAACGTCAGACGCGGAGAAATCGCCCGTCAAAAGTGACCACAAATATTCAAAACCCGGCCGATAAAGGCCCATTTAACTTTTCGTACACATTGCGAAATTGTTTTCTATAGAAGCGCACTCCTTCAGTATACATATTTTAGTAAGTTTGAATATCAATAGATTTGTTGTGAAGGCTGCACAAGAAGCAGCAGTTTGGTTTTTCTGTACGAAGATGCCGTGTCTTGGCTTACTTGACCTAGGTAGAGCGGTCGTCAAAGTCAAGCAACGCCGCGCGTAGTCGGTTCATGGACGGGTTATCCCTTATTATTATTTTCTTGCCTAATAAAACATTTTTTCCGATTTCAAAAAAATATATAATATGTACCTCGGCACCGAAGTTCTTTTTATGACTCATGTGTTTTATTTGCCTCGGCCAGAGGCCTCGGCAACTAAATTCCACATGAATCATAAAAAGTTGAACTTCAGTGCCTTGGTACATAAGTAACTATTATGTTAAACCTTCATAACATCATTATAAAATTCTCACAAGGCTTATATCGTTGATTGACGTATTAATAAGGACTCCTCACGGCTATGACGTTTGACAGTTCTACGAACTACCATATGCTTTTCGGAAAGAAAACAATGCAAAAGACATTGTTGGCCAGCGCCATCTATTTTCCGGAATATGAAGCTATAGCCGTGAGAAGTCTTATAAATAAAACGTCAGTCAACGCTTCTATATTTTTAGTTTGATAGTTTTCTTTTTTAAGACAATAACATGTATTCCTTTCAAGAAATATTAACGTGTTGACTAAAGATTAATGTTTCCTTGAATGAAATCTTTTGTTATTGTATTGAGAAAATTATGCATTTTGTTTAAACAAAATAGTTACGTAGCTCAAGATGACTCATTTTTCGTATCAATAGCTGGCTTCATGCTTCCATATGCACTGGGACTTTTGAAAAAACTTTCTTTGTTTTTAGGTATAAAGTGTTTTTTAATAATAATTACTTCTCATCGATAAATAATTTTGAATCAACCGTAGTTCAGTATTTAAGATTGTCTTTTTGAGAGTGCAGGCAGTGGCGTATTCAGGGGGGGGCAAAGGGGGCAATTGCCCCAGAGCTGTCGAGATAAACGAGATTTGTAATATCAAAATTAATAATACCAAAAATTATATACTCCTGGCCTAATCTGAAAATGCAGTGAACATCAAACATCTACAATTTGTTATTTGTTTCACCTTGTCTTCTCGAAATTAAAACCTGTGCAGTAGATTTGAGAACGCGCCGCCGTATATTATGCACACACTCCGTCGGTCGCAGCGTGTAACCGTAAATTAGGCAAAACCCCTACTAAACATATTTTGCACAATTACAGTGTGCCAGAAAGAACATTTTCAAAACTGAAAATTTTAAAAATTTATATTAGAAACAATATTGGCGAAAACCGACTGAATGGGTTAACACTCCTTTATGTGTACCCTGAAATACCCATATCTCCAGAGGAGATATTTGACGAGCTCAAGACCAAAAAAAGAATACTTGATTTTGTGATATAGATTTTACTGGTTCGAAGAAGAATTATTTTTGTTATACAGGGTGTCCGGTAATAACTTAAAAATTAAAAAGAAAAATGGAAAATATGACGAAAAGTTCATATTATTATGAACATAGGTCCGCAGATTTTCCAGATGCAGGGTGTTGAAATTGAAATTTTATTTTCGATTTTTTTATGTAACTTTTTGAGACGACAAAATTTTCTTGAAAAAAAAAACAACAACAAGTTAATTAAACTGTCAAAAAATAAATGTGCTTGTTTATTTAAATTATTTTTTTTTAATTTAATTGCATACGAGTGTCGATATGCACCTGCATCGATGCAGAAATTTGAAAATTTCTTGAAAACGGTCACCTTTGTCGTTATTCACCAAGTAAACCGTTTTTGCTTAGAAAACGTGTGGGAAGAGGATACATTCACAAAATGTCGTAAAAGTTTGCAGTGAAAAAAGTTAGGGCAAATTAAATTAAATAATTATAGCGTACGCAGCGCCCTCTACGGATTGCACCAAAAATAATACCAAATTATGACTTCTCTTTCCAAGAAAACACGGCTTCCAGATTTTGCAAGAAAATTTTGTAGTCTCAAAAAGTTACTTAAAAAAATCGAAGATAAAACTTGTTCAAATGAACTTTTCGTAATATTTTCCATTTTTCTTTTTAATTTTTCAAGCATTTATTTAGAAAATATGTTTTTATTTATTAAAATTATCGACAGAGTTTTGTTATTTATAACTGATCGCCGCCCCCCCCCCCCCCCAGACGTTAATCCTGGATACGCCACTGAGTGCAGGCATACCCACCTACTATAGTCGTAACAAGGCAGATATCAATCCGCTTTGCAAGAAACGCGACGGATATCTCCCGGAATGCCTAAGTTCGCGTTCGGAACGCGGGAGGCGCCTCGCCGCCCCCGCAAAAGCCTTTTGAGCCCCCCCGCCCTTGTTTGTCACGCGGGCCGCATTTCCGATTTCTGGAGGTATGCTGAATTCGCGCTCGAACGCCGTCGCCTGCGTCCGCTTTGAATATCCCACGGAAGCGCCGCGACGGCCGGGCGATTCGATAAAGGGAAAAACGGCAGAAAAAGAAGCTGGCGATAAGTCGAAATAAAATCGGGGATACGTACCGGGCGGCACGAGAAAGATACACGGTCAAAAGCGAATATTTAGTATTCTTCCAGATCCTGATTTAGGTAAATCCTATAGGAAGCTCAAGGATGATTTCCAATTTTCGTAGCTACAAACCATTGTCCATCTATAGTCCAATTTTGTTCGACTTCTCTTTACCGAAAATAGCACGTGGATGCACGTGGAATCGTAGTCTTTCATTCTTCCAACAGTCGAGCGAGCACATTATTTTCTTCAAATATAAAATTTTGGGAATTTAAAGACTGATAATTTGATTTGAATCTACCTATAAGAAAAATATGCAAATAGGCGCCAGCGTTCGGAATTATACTGTCGACCTGTTGCCGCGCCTCCCAGAGAATAGCCGTAGCAGAATATCGTTATTCTAAAATATTGTGTGATTAATTAGCAGTAACAGAAGTGCAATATCCTCGCCATCTATTATAGAGAATAGCGATATCAGAATATCATTACATATTGATTTCTAAAATATTGTGTTATTAATTAACACTAACAGAAGTGCAATATTCTTAATGTTCCAATTCTTCAATAGGGTTGATATTAAAGGATGCTTGATCAAATCTGCAATCTGCTTAAGGATCCACTTCACTTCTCACTTCTCCATGGAAGTGTGGACAATAACATGTTTTATGACAATCATGGAAAACTATTATTGGGCACCCTATTTTTCCTCGAAAGTCATCCTCAGTAAAATTACATAATTAGGCATTCACAATAGTATATTTCATTACGAGTCTGGAAATAAATATTTTTCCGTGCGCGCGTGACAAATTCCCGTGTGAGGCGCAGCCCAACACGGGAAGTCATGCAAGCACGGAAAAATCTATTTCTGGACGTGTAATGAACGATATTTTTTATTATACTTCTTTTAAAACGGAAACTTAAAACATTTTATCGGCATATTATAATAAATGTAATTGACAAAAAATAAACAATGCAGACAATATAGTGTTTGGAATGTATGATGCGTTTCCATGGTTACTCTCAAATTATTTCAAAGGTGCTTTGTTGTAAATTAGTTATTGTCAGATAAGGTGAATAAAACGTCAAAAATATTACAGAAATGTATCTAAATGTTGAAACACTTACGAATTAAAATACAAAATAGGTACATGTTAAATATCAGAGAGCATATAGAGCTTCTTAAATTTAGTTTATACTTTGCTGTATATTTCTATTTTAAAGCCATATAATCGGTATTTTTATTCAGCGCACGGAAAGTTTTTCCATGCGATGTTTCCGTGCGCTAGCCCGGAAAACCCCATCTTTCATTATTGCTAAAACAGATGAAAATAAGGTGTTTTCAAAGAAGTATAATAAAAAAGATTTTTCATAAGGCAAGTTTTGATTTCTTCGGTCATTTTACATTACATTTTGAATACCCTCTGGTCAAATAGAATTCTAAAGTTCTCATTTTTTCAAATGAAATAATTTTGTTTTTCGCATTTCAAAGGAGTAACAAACGAAAAAGCAATTTTACCATGAAATTACGGCAGATACAAAAAAATTTCATAAGATACGTTTTTTATAAATATGGAAGAAGTAAAAAAAAATGTAACAAAAAACATAATTTATTTAGAGAAGAGTAGGTATTAGTAATTTTGGATCGGTAGGTATACTTAATGAATGTCGAGTATATCTATATATCCGGCACCGGCTATTTGGGGAACTTGGTATTATAACATTTCTATGGCACTTTATTCATGCTGTGTATTAAATTTCGTTCAAAAATGTAAAACACTTAGAAAAATAAAAAATATGTAATGTTAAAATTCTTGTAAATTTCATGTATCTTGAAAACGAGCCAGCTGCGGAAAAAAAGTCTTTACAATTTATTTTATGAAATAATATTTTATGAATTCCTATAATCTGTTAAAAGTATCCCATACACAACAGAATCACTATGTGTCACGGGTTCCATAATTTGAGTAGAATGTAGGGTTCTCAGAAATGTGCGCCGAACAGTTTTTTTTCGGCGGCGGCGTCGTAACTGAAAATTGTCGGCAGCGGCGGCGTGAACCGGCGTCTTCTATTACTGCCAGACGGCGGCGGCGTTTCGCGAAAACGCATGGCGGCGGCGAACAACGGCGCGCGCGCAATAGCAAAACACTCAAAAAATACTTTCTAGCCCTTTTATTTTACATAAAATAACAAAAAATAAAATAAATACTTCATTCCTCGCCAATCCTCGGTTGTGTCTGAAAGAGAAATGAAATGAAGAAAAATGCCGTATTATTTATTACAGGCTATTTTTTATTTATTTCTGAAACCCCATAAATTGAGGTTATGGTTGCGAAGCTAAATACTCCTATCCAATTATAGATAAACAAATAACCTGTGCTAACCTTTGTTAGTAGCCACTATTCACGACACGGCCGGCACTCGCGTAACCTCTCTCTGAACTGAACACTAATAATAGTAAAAAAATATTTTTAAAAACCAGCTTTTATTTGAGAAGAGAAGAAAATAAACTTTATAATAAATCAAACCAAGGCAAACCCATAATTTTGTTACATTATAGAACTGTATATGATATAAAAGCTTGTCACAAGATTTTCGTGTGTAAATTTCTTTTATATAAAAATACATTTTCTACTTAAAATTACTTTCAAGATATATACATATATTCTCGCGACAAGCTTTTATATCATATTTACCTATACAGTTGTATAATGTAACAAAATTATGGGTTTGCCTTGGTTTGATTTATTATAAAGTTTATTTTTTTTTCAGAGCATTTAAATAAAAGATTGTTTTTAAAAATATTTTTTTACTATTAATTTTATTTTCAACTGTTTAGTTCCACTCTTCAAGCCCTTTCATTTAATGCCCATATTAAGGGAAAAGAAAATGTAATCCGCCGTGTTGGAGCGGCGGCCATATTGAATTTAGTGTAATGTCACTAACTTGATCATTTTCTACTCTTCAAGCCCTTTCATTTGATACCCATATTAAGGGGGTTGACAAAAAAATACATAATCCGCCATCTTGGAGCGACGACCATATTGAATTTAGTGTGATGTCACTAATTCTATCGTTTTCTACTCTTCAAGCCCTTTTATTTGATACCCATAGTAAGGGGGTTGACAAAAAATACATCATCCGCCATCTTGTGGCGACGGCCATTTTGAAAGTATTACAATATTGAGTATTGTATATTGTATTGTCACCGTGTATGCAAAATTTCAGCTCAATCGGATGTCAGGAAGTGGTTCTAATTCAGCTTGCAAGATTTGACCTAAACATACATACATACATACAATCATACATACATTGCAGGTTAAAAAATATAAATAAATAAAAATAAAATAAAATTAAAAAATAAAAGCTTGTAAAAACACGACTACGCCGACGCGATTAGCGGCGGCGGCGTAGCGTGGCGCGCCGCGTGTTTTTGTCAGCGGCGGCGCTGTGTCCGAAAACCAGCGGCGGTGGCGGCGCGGCGCGGCGGCGCACACGTCTAGCTCTCAGTAAGTTAAGGACAACCTTGGGTCTCCCAGAATAAAACTGAAGCATCCTGTGTCACGGATTCTATAATTTGAGTAGAATGTAGCCCTACATCGGATATCAGTACATGCCTAGTGTGGCAGACTGAAAAGCTAACAACTTCAGCCCGTGATTAGAAATCTGTTGCCAACTTCGTGGCTTCATGGGTTTTTTAAACTCGGGCTGAACTTATATGGCTTCAATTGTCGGCTTTTAAGCGAGTTTAACAAGTCATCTGCATGTCTTTATAGAAAAACACTGCTGATGGCCAAGAGCGCTTGTTAAATCGTAGATTCACGGTATTGCCCCTCAATTGCTTTATCTGTCTGATTTACTAATTATTGTCCTACACACACTGGGATTACTTACTGTTTTCCATAGTACTTGAGCGAATGCTATCCTAGTTCTATCGGGAAAAGTCAGCCCTATATAGTCGCAGATGGCAACGAAGACAAAATAATAGTAATTGCTCCTTGCCCCGCACAAGTATTCAGTTAAGTACTTTTACCTTTTATGGTATACGCCTAGTTTCTAATATAGTGAGAATTATTATTATTACGCAGCGTTAATTTAGTTTGTGTAAATGGTATTTTAAAAATGTCATCTTCCCCACCTTTCCAGTTGCAGATGCTAGTGTTGTGGATCCGGGAATATCTCCCGCCATGCAAAACTTCTTACGCGAGTTACGAAGATAGTAAAACATTAATTCCCTTAACACTATCTGCGAAAGGAAAGCCATAAATTCGGCTAAAGTGTAGGTATCAACGTGTAATAAAGTTTTTCGACTCCGGCGGGGAGCAAGTGGCCGTATCCTTGATAGGGGCGAGCGATGAAACTTTAAAATTAATTTCGGGGCAGTAACTTGTTTTTACGGCTTAAGTGGGCCACTTTTACGGTCACGTCGCCAGAGGGGAGTTCTAGAAAAAGTCGACAGAGCGCGGTAGTTAAATTTTCGCTTATTGGATTATGTGGAAAGTCGAAGCCATAAATCTTGTCAACTGCCGCCGGTGCAAAACTAGCAAAATAATAATTTTCAGACACGCATTCTCAGGCTAGTTTTCCTAAAATGAGAGAGGCCTACTAAAATAGAAAATGCAGAATTTTTGTTTGCCGAAGTTTCATACGTGGGACAAATTAATCTTATTAGCACCCTCAACTTTAAGCAAACTACCAAGGAGAACAAATTCTGGAGAGCGTTGTTGCCACATTTAATTTTTCAATTTTACTGTTATCTGGTGGCAGAAGCTTCCTATTGGGATGATCGATACATAGAAAAATTCATAAAATAATTAACTTCCATTTCGTCATTCTTTGAAATATCTGTGAAGGGAAAAGTAAAGAATAAAAGTAAATTTAAGATAGTGCTGTTAATTAGGGGTTTTAGTATACACTTTTGTTCTTCTGTTTCTATTGTTGTTTTTTGAAACTTCCGGAGTTGTATATTTCACTAAAAACTAGAAACTTACCATTAAAAACCTCATTCGTCTCTCGTATTTTATATATTTTTATATATTAAGGGTAGTAAGGTGTAGCAAGCGCGGATTCTCCATAAGGTCATTTGCTCAATGACTCACCTAATTTATTTCAGAAAATTTTTATTATATAATAATAAACTATCTATAAAAAAATGCAAGTACATCTTCATGCAAAAACTCCCCAATTATTATTAATTAATTAATACTAACCGTTGCCCACCTGGTCATATTTTAAATTGACCTCACGAATTATTATGGCAATCCACAATCCAGCCATAGTTTAGTGAAAAAAAAAGCAAACGGTTTGGCACGTGGTTTTGTCGGATCGGTTAAGTTATTTCGTCCTGTGTTTCGGTGTGTGGTTTTTCGAAATTTTCTTTTCTCAGCGATCTATCCAGATATTATTCCATTTGCGTGGACTGTGCAATCGGGTAGAGTTTGTCATTTTTAAAAATTTACCAACGGCTTCCGCTTCTGTATAGTTACTGTGCAAGATATACTAAAGTAAACGGCGCATTGACTTATGAAAAACGTTTAGAAACAAAAGGAACCTCTTCTAGATCAAAACCAGAAGACAGAAGGAAAGAAATTAACAGGTATTTTAAGCCAACTATTATGTGCAACATTTCTGACTGGATTTGTGGATGCAATGTAAAAACTCGTTTTTTTTTGTTTTCCCTGTAGGTACTTTGTTTTGTACTGATGATTCGTTATGCACTAAAACTGGCATTACTGGCATAAAAACTTTTAAAAGAAGTGACAAAACATGCTTCTTCTGCCATACATATTTATATCACATAGCGCTACATATTCTGTGCTTATATGAATAATGCTCGGAATATGCCATGAATTTCGGTAGCCTTGGACGCGTTTATATAAGAACTCAATTAAATAGTGCTTAACGTAAATCTATAAAAGACTATAATGATATCTCAAGGGATATATATATCTTTTATTTGCTCAATTTAAAAGTCAAAAACATAAAAAATACAAAAAAAATTATAACATGTAGATAATATTTTTCCGATTGCTTTTCCTACCAATCTCCCCTAAGAACAAGAGCAAAAAGACTGGCTGCTCTGCCCGGAAACAAGGAAACTAATCTGGACCCGTTAAATAATGGGCAGTGTTTGTTCTGTATTTATTGTGGCCGGTCGGAGGGCCCCTGGCGGCTTCTGCCGCCTCTGCATAATCCACTTTCCCTCCGACTTCGTTGTTTTGCGCCGGTCCCCAAAATCTGGGCAAAACACCCATAATAATTGATGGAATAAAACCTCCCTGCCGCCGGCCACTGGGCGAATGCATAAAGTTTGGCGGCAACGAGATGTGTTATGGCTACAGTAGAATAAATCATAGAAATGTTTCATCTAGCTCAAAATCTGGCTTGTAATGTGAAATACTGGGTGGTTCGGTCATGATGCAAAAAATTGTAACTACAGGTTGAAAAAAATAGCTTAAAACTAATTTGACATTTAAATACGTTTAAAGTTAAGCATATAAAAATAAAACAATATTTTCATGAGTATATTAAAAGCCCACCCAGTATAATATGGCTGGAAGTTGAGGATTATTTGGGAAATTGTATAATATATATAAGTTTGTGGTATTATATAAAAAAAGGATATCCTCATGGATGAGGCCTTTTTTATTGGACTAGCCGATTTTACAAGCTTTTATCTAGCTTCAGCTGTTAGTTAGTTTGTGTCTATGTGGTCAAATCTTGCAACTGAATTTTAAACCTAGTACAGTACAAACTAGTATACTCAATTTTATCCAGTTTGTTGGAGGAGACATTTAAAGATTTGAGTAAATGGTTACATCTTTCTTGCTCAACTAGTAATTTTTTATAGTTCATTTTCTTTTTCTAAACATTGGGGTTCACGTCCAGTGGGATATTTTCGAGGATATTTTCTTGGTCATCTTAATCAAAATAGAAGATATTTTATAAAAACCATCATCACACCTATTTTTAATTCTAAGGACTAATAAAGAAATAAGAAAAAATAAATAAGATTTTGATATGGATGGTTCATTAAAAATCTAAGTATATAGGCTTCGGGAATTTAACAGGGCAATTTTTTATATTTAACAGGGCAATTTTTTATATTTAACAGGGCAATTTTTTTATAGAAACTGTCAAAAGAAGGCATCGTTTTAATTAGACTTTAGTTTCCGCATCTTTTCTGAAAACATAATTTCTTGTAATAAGTAAATTGTTAAAACAGTAAGTCTGCCATGGTAAACGAATTGCAAGTTTGCACACGTACAGGGTGTTCCCGTATATTTTGACCCACCCCTAGAGCCTTTATTTTTCGAGTTAGAAAAAAATTACTTAAATGAAAGTTGTGGGTACGTACCAAGGTGTATTGTCCCAAAAATAATGGATTGACAGAATTGCTCTAGCCTAAGTTGAAATGTTTTTCCATGGCAACCTTGATTAAATACAGGGTATCCCAACGAAAACTTGACCCCCAAAAAATTCGAAAACCGAACAATATTTGAAAATTCGCCGAGACCCGTCGATTTTCGTTTTTGGGGGGAGCTTTTTTGACAGTCAAGCCAACCCGATATGTTCATCCCCCTTTCAGTTAAGTATTTTTTTTCTAACTCGAAAAATAAAATAAAATCGCAATAGAAACATCTTTTTCGAATAAACTCAACTCAACTCTCAAATTCGATTTAGAAATGCCACTAACAGAGATCGCTTGACCACAACTGATAATGTCATTTTTGCTCTAATTTGAATCAAAAACTGTTCCCAACATCAAATTTTAACTAGAGCTATTTTTTTAAAAATATCCCATATGGTGCGGACTTTCATGGTGACACTGTATACAATTTTATAGTGTAACGAAATTATGGATTTGCTTTGGTTTGATTTATTTCAAAGTTTATTTTTTCTTTTTAGAGCATTTAAATAAAAGCCTGTTTATAAAATTATTTTTTTATTAATGATGTCATTATAATATACAGGGTGTTCGAAAAATAGACGCAGATATTTTAGAGGGTGATTCCCTGTTAAGAAATATGAAAAAAAGTTTCTATAAACATGGGTCCGGAAATGCAGAGTTTTCAAGATACAGGATGTTAAATAAAAAAAAATAAAACATGAAATTATTAATGTCTTAAAAATTATTTACTCGATTCTGTTGAAATTTGGCAATGTTATTTGTTGTATTAAGAGGCTAATTTCGCCCTAACTAGATTAAATTTATTAAGTCCAGTGGCGTCCCGGGGGGCACCTTAGCGAATATTATTATCAAAAAAATGTACGCCACTACCTTTTTTGTAACTTTAATATTTTTTGTTTGATTAAGCATCTAAAAATACAACTTCTTTCCCTCTTGTATTGTTTTCCTATCTCACTTCGTTTTCGAGAAAAAAAAAATAAAAACCGTTTTATTGCATGTCACTGGACAAAATTGGTTGTAGTGTACTTTATGTTATGATATTGGAAAAGTTGCAATAACACTCTTTCCTAGAAATGCTTTTGATTATTTGTTTTCCAAGGCACTTGTGTTTTTTTTTGCAAAAATTAATAAACCAATTTTGTCCAGTGACATGCAATATATTTAACATCCTGTATCTTGCAAACTCTGCATTTCCGGACCCATGTTTATAGAAACTTTTTTTCATATTTCTTAACAGGGAATCACCCTCTAAAATATCTCCGTCTATTTTTCAAACACCCTGTATAAATATCTATAAATATTCCAACAGTCATTAATACGATTTTTAAGATAAGGATATAATAGGTTCACCTAGTAAATTCTTAACAATATTACAAAACTTCAGGGATAAATAATGATAAAGGCCCAACGAGGACATTTCCTCATAAAGTTTTAATTCCATCAGAACGATTTCCCGAATTTTGTTAAACAGTTAAAAATTCCGAAATAGCTGTTACCTATATATCTTCCTCGAAAATCTGGCAACTCTAAAAGCTTGTTCAAAGAGACCGGAGACCGGAGTGGCTGGCAAACAAGGAAACTAATCTGCGCCCGTTAAATAATGGACAGCGTTTGTTCCGTATTTATTGCGGCCGGTTCAGGCAACCTCGTTGCCCCTCTGCCGCCCTGCATACATTTTCCCTCGGCTTCGTTATTTTGTTCCGGTTCCCGAAATCAGGGCAAAACACCCTCAATAATAGATGAGGGAAAACCACCTGAACGCCGCGCCGGTCACTGAGCGAGTATATAAAGTTTAGCTTTAAAAAATAATTGATACCTATACGCCGTGAATTAAAACGATTCTTCTCATTTAAAATATCGTTCGAAAAGCCACTTAAGATAAGCGCATTCAAACCCTCCACCTGACCCGAACAATGAAGGGCCACTAATAAAGTAATTTACGCTGGAATTTACGTTACAAGGCCGAAAAGTAGGTACCTACAGTGTTCCGCGCATCAGCGGTGTCGCCAGCATGATTTCTTAGGGTGGGCCGGAACCCACGGAACGTTTGAGGGGGACAGAATGGCGGTGGTGGTGTCCCAAAATTTTTATAGACACATATTTATACTTGGCACGCACATTTCATCCGGAAGAAACTCAATTCAATGGAAAATGACTTTGTTTGCACTTTTGTCTTTTCTATAAAAGAAAAAATAGTACGGTAACTGCATAAATAAACGATTCTTGGCCCACAAATAACAAAGAATAAAAATGCCATCAATTTACTTTTAAGTAATATTTGTTTGCTCAATTTATTATTAGGGACCAGAAAGAAAAAATCGATCGTAAAAACTACTTTTTCTTGAAATCGGCAGTGAAGTATCCCAAAATCGTCATTAAAAGCTCAGAAATCGGCACTGAAGTAGCCCATTATTGTACGATTTTTTCAATAAGTAGGCCTTGGCGAGATGTAAACATCAAACGTCAGACGCGGAGCCATCGCCCGTCAAAAGTGACCAAATATTCAAAACCCGGCCAATAAACACCCATTTAACTTTTCGTACACACTGCGAAATTGTTACCTATAGCAGCGCAATCTTTCAGTATATATATTTTAGTAGGTTTGAATATCAATAGATAATAGATTGGTTATGGAGGCTGCACAACAAGCAGCAGTTTGGTTTTTCTGTTAGACCGTGTCTTGTCATACTTGACCTATAGGTAGAGCGATCGTCAAAGTCAAGCAAAGCCGCGCGCGGTTGGTTCATGGATGGGTGATCCCTTATGATTATTTTCTTGCCTAATAAAACTTTTTTTCCGATTTTAAAAGAATATAATATGTACCTCGGCACGGAAGTTCTTTTTATAACTCATGTGGTTTATTTGCCTCGGCCAGAGGCCTCGGAAACTAAATTCCACATAAGTCATAAAAAGTTGAACTTCAGTGCCTTGGTACATAAATAACTATTCCATTTTCTGCCACTTTTTCAGATCTTTTTTAATGATAATAAGACAAATCCGTCTAATGTCATCAATAAAGAAATTAAATTTAAAGGGCGCCATCACCCATCCATGAGCCGACCGCGCCGGCCGTTTCTGCACTTTCCATATCTCCACGCTTTTGGCTTGCTACATTGAACCAATCCACCACGAGACCGCGAGGGTCTTAGCAAGTCCAATCTCCATTGCAGACTACATACAGAATAGTATCGTTGTTCGAACCAACCGAATTTCTCATACTGAAACATTACGTTGTTATTGGTAACAATTCTGCACGATCTGTGAACTTCTTGTGAAGATTTTGAGATGTTTAGTACATTTTCAATAAATTAGCTCGTGCTTGGATTCGAAAAGTGGCGAATCTAAAAGCTTCCTCAAGAAGAGTGGCTGGCAAACAAGTAAACTAATCTTCGCCCTTTAAATAATGGACAGTATCGTTTGTTCCGTATTTATTACGGCCAGTCCGGACCACCTCAGAGCCCCTCTGCCCACCCCTGCGTACCCCACTTTCCTCCCCGACATAGTTGTTTTGTTCCGGTAACCGAAATCTGGGCAAAACATCCTTAATAATTGATTGGGTAAAACCTACAGGCTGCCGGCCACTAGGTGAGTGTATGTACGTACGAGGTTCGGCTTGAATGGGGCGATATAGATCGTAGACAAATTCCATCTATCGAACAACAGAAAATGAAAACCCCAGGAACTAATGTACCTAAGTGTCTGCAGGATAATTTACGTTTTATTAAATTTTTTCAACCTCACCACATCCCGTAACACGAGTTAACGCAATGATGTGGCCTTAACAGGAATAAAAAGAAACTGACAACGCCGCATTACCATAGAAAAACGCTCAGTCATATTACCGTCAGGGTACGCGGATAAACTTGTCGAACATGCGGCGTTGCCGGCTCGGTGACAAACGATCGCAACACCGTATTTCCGTATTCATGGTCTATTTGATGTATGCACACTCTTGTTTCGGGCACTATACATCATTTAAACAATTTTCGGACGTTGGGGCCGTGTTCTGCGAATATTCGAGAGTCGGATGGTTCAAACTCGTGGTTATTTATCAGTAGATCGCGGATATTTATGGTGCAAAGCTTCAATGAGTTTATATGACGATATTATTTTATGCGTAGGGAGTAATTCAAGTAAATCATATAAAGTCATTAAATTATTCTAAAAATATCAGAAAGATAGTACAAAGCGAATACAGGTTATATAGTACAAGATCTTTCGGTATATTTTGAAACTAAAAAAATGACAACACCAAAGAAATTGGCATACTGTTAGCAAATTTCAATTCAAATACAAATTTCAATACAATTAATTATTATAAAAATAAGTTACTTTATAAAATCGACTATTTACTTGTTAATTGACATTCAATTAGTAGGTATATATTTACAACACTGACACTTTTTTTTCAAAACACCCTGAATAGTATCTATTATTTGACAATACACATAGCAACACGCATAGCGCGATCGAAGGTAGAGGGTTCATTAAATAACTTGTTATACCCGAATATATTCTTAGTTTTGACATAAAATGGAAAAAATTTCATTAAAAAATATTCCTTAAAATTATCTTTTCAGAGATATCTAACATTAGATTACCTTGCCGTTTTCGAGATATTCGACTATGTTTACTCGGTTGACACAGAATAAGAAAGCGTCTCTTACAAATAATTGAAAATATTCTTAGCTGGTCGGCCGCGTGATTTCATCTTTGTTTTTTAACTCGCCAGCTATGCATACCACAGCTATGATAAGTAGGCCATGGACCAAAACTTTGTTTCATCCCATTACTTGTAAAAGACTGCCTAATTTATATAAAAAGGTAATTTCAAGGAATATTTAGTAGCATTTCAATTTACATAAAAATAGCAGTTTTTGAAAATATTTACATAGGTATTTACTTTCGGTTAAACCCGAGGTGGTATTCAAATTATAAATTGCCAGATTTTATTTTTTTGATCTTCATATCAAAAATGCAAACAACACGGAATTTTGCCTTAAAAATTTATAAAGTAATCGGACTTAACAAATTATTTGAGACATCCTCTACAGTTAATATTGTTTGGTCTAATCTCTATAGTTGTTTTAATATTGCTTGTAAATCTGTAAATAAAATTCATAATCGTAAAGACAAAAACTGAATTGTAATTTTTTTTCTACCCCTAATCTAGTAACATACCTATTAAGTGACGGTTTAGGTTATAAGTAAGTCCATTGTTACGAACACTAACACGTTATGACTGACACGTAATGACTGACACGTAATAAAAAAAAATTACGTATCTGTTCCTAATTAAAACGCAATTATCACGGGTGCCTTGTTAGCGTGGCATCCGCGTTACCATAGCAACTAACCAACGTACTAATTATTGTTGCCTGTCAGATAATCAGAAGTATAGTTTATCTATTATAAGTTTTCTTTCGTCGAAGAAAAATTATAGTACAAAACTCGAGTTGTAAGCTTATTCTTCCTCGGGGAATTACAGCACTCGCCGCTGCGCGGCTCGTGCGCAACTTTTCCACTCACACGTAATAAGCTGTTTACAACTCTCGCTATGTAATATACTATTTTGTAAAACGGTAAAATAAACATAACAGAATGATTCATTTGAATTGGATAATAGCCTTGACTGACGTATTAATAAGACTTCTCACGGCTATAGTTTCATGTCCTGGAAAGTAGATAGCGCCTATAGTCAACAATGTATTTTTCATTGTATTTTGTCTCCGGGAAGCGCATGGTGAGCCAGAGAACTGTCAAACATGACAGCCGTGAGCAGTCTTTATTAATACGTCAGTCAACGATAATAGGTTATAAAACTGTCAGAGGTGAAGAACAACTGGCAAATTTCTTTATTTTCAGGTTAAAAAACAGGGAGCCATTTTGCGCCAATTTTTGGATACAATTGACCTTGTTTATAGATTAAAATAATTTTAATAGCCAGATCTGACAGGGTACTTAATAACATTTTTTAAATAAATAAAAAACGTAACTGAATCAAACGTATCAAAAACGTAATTGTATTAGGGGCAATAAAAAACGTCCTAGCACAGTTTAACTAATAATATGCACATAATATGTGTGTGGTCATTAAAACACACACTTTTGATTTCGTTAAAAGGTGTAGGTATACAGTGACCGGCAGAAAGTTGAACACAAAAATTTAATATTTTTAAACCCTGATTTCGATTAATTTAAATTTCTAGCTGCTAATCGTACAAAATTAAAGTTTAGTAGCAAATTCATGTGTTATCCGATGATAAGTTGCACATGCGGTATTTTGTTTTTTGTAAAAAAAAAAAATACAAAAAAGGTAAATTTCTTTTTTTGACTAGGTCGCTGTGAGTTTAAATCTGACATCCACCTTTGATTCCAAACAACTTTTGTAAGTAACTTTTTACCGTATTTTTAAAAAATAAGAGTACTTTACTCTTGAGTTATTTTGACATTTTTTAATCTACCTCGTATCCAAAAAAATATATTTAAATTTTGATATGTGCGTTTTGAGTATGATGCACCAACTTTTATCAAGAATAAAATTTTCTGAGAAATTAATGATAAAAAAAGTTTTCCATTTGTGTCCAACTTTCTGCCGCTCACTGTATTATGTCCGTAACACAAACAAGACACCTGGCTATCGTAATTATGAAGTCTTGCCGTAAATAAAACTTTTTTGCTACTTTGACAACTCTGCAAAGTAATCAGTGTGTTCGATGTGAACTTAGACAAAATGTTAATTAGGCATAGCCTCTGGACGCTTAAAATGCCAGCTTTCGGTATCTCTGTACGGCAAATTGGACAACACCGCCTATTAATTGGAAGCGTATTATCGTCTCGTTTCTCGCTATGTCCCGGCCAGTCCTTGCCGGATCCCTGCGGGATAAGCGGAATCATCCGCTTGATGCTACAGGGTCGGCGGTGGGATTAGGGATGCAAATCGTACCCGACACTCGGATGGGACGTGTATAGGCCTCGCGAGCCGATTAAGTAAGGGATGAAGGGGGTATTGGGAGCCTTTAAACGCCGGCTAAGCTGGATATACGTTTATTAAGGAAATGCACGAATGGTAACTTTAAGTTACGTCCACACAAAGGCAACAAGTAGGACCTTTTATTATTGGAAGATGTTTCGTAGCAAAAACCACTTGATTCCATCGGAGACACAAACATGTATTCTTTGTTCATAGTAGTGAATATTAGGTGATTTTTTATATCTTTAAACAATGTCAGCGCGCCTATGCTTTTTACAGAAAAAACTTTTTCATGCTCTTACTATTGTTTCTAGAAAACTGTTGAGCTATGCTTTTTAGTGCCTCTTCGTTTTTATATGCATACAAACATAATAACTCCCCACAAAAATTAAAATAAATAAAATAAATTAATGGAAAGTAAATGAAAAGGAACAAATTTCATTATTTAATTAGTTTAACAGTAGTAAATGTCCAAAGACACGCAAAATAATTTAACATCTAATTTGACGTATGTTGGTGCGTTAAACACATGTATACAATGGAAGGTAGGTAATACCCCACCATAATTTTCAGGTGCATAATTTAGAACAGTACAAAGGAAACAAATTTTGGCAAGTCGGTGTGTGTATTGGACAGATCCGCGGTTGCCAAGCGACGAAGTGAGGGAAATAATCGTATGTAATGCCACAAGTGCCGGAAATTTTATCGAAAATTTCATGTCGACAAGGTACAACCAATAAAACACAAGCATTTCTTAACGTTGCCATGGCAACTCGTGTATTTTTTCGGAAATCACCCTCCCATAAGCACCTAGCTGTAAGATTAATAAGTGGAAATCTCCCTCCTATACAATAATAATAATAACCAGTCATCATAATATGTCACCAATTTAATTGTATTTTCTAATAGTTTTGACATGAAATTTTCGTACCGAATCTCCCGCGAGCATGAATTAAAATTCCGGAAATTTTTTCTCGGTTGCGAATTTTTTAAGAAAATTCGCACCTCGAAAAAAATTTCCGGAAATAATTCATGCTCTAGGGAGATTATACGAGTAAGTGATAATTTTCTCGAAAGCGATATTTTGCCTAGAAAGATCACGAGAATAAATTGGTCTTTTATTTTCTGATAAAATCCCGAGAGTGAAGCTCGCGGGGGATTTTATCTCTGAAAATAAAAGCCCAATTTGTACGAGTGGTTTTGCTAATGGACAAAATAGCGCTTGAGAATACAATTATTTAGAAAAATTTCCGGCACGAGTGGTATTTGTCGAGGTTATTTCAGGAATACGATTTAATAATTTCCGTATTATTTTTTTCTATGTTTACATTTCCAAAACGACTGATTTTGAACGAGTTTACTTGACAGCTTCGACTGTAGTGTTCGAGTAAACAAACATGACGCTTGGATATCCAAGGCAAATGCGATTATACCTACACCCAGTTAACGATGGTTTATTTTCAGAATGTGTGTCAAATTTAAACAGAGACGGAGACGGAGGTCTAATAACAACAATTTAGCAATGTAAAAGTTATATAAATTCATTGATACAATGCTTAATAATACCGCAACATAATTTATAAGCTGCATAATTTAGAACAGTGTAAAACACACCAATTTTAAGAAGTACGTGTTTGAATCGAACAGATTCGCGGTTGCTAAGCAACGAAGTTATAATGGGCACATTTCACGTTTTTTTCTGATAAGCTCAGATGATAGCTTTGACTAAAATATACTTATGGATTTTTTTTTTAATTTTTTTGAAGGCCCGTTTGGCCGAAAAAAATAAAAATGTCCACGGAGTGAGTATAGGTACTTTTTGTAGGTCCGGCAACGCCGCAAAACGGTCAGGTTCAAATTTAAACAGCCCGCCCACCTTTATGTCAAATCACAGCTGTGACCTATTTATTGCGTTGGTTTGTTTTTGTTGGTTATTCGTTATTCGTTTGGCTAGCCATCGTTTACGTTTTGTTGTGAGTTACTGCTTAATATGCAGCATGGAAGACGGCTTTGTTAAAGCATTGTTTAGTTTTCATAATGAAAAATGAAAAAACTCTCAACACAAAGAACAAATCACCAACTATCGATGAGGTTAACTCCGACGACGTAAGACGTAAACAATCGAAATAACATTGGTGCGATGTTTCCGACTATTTTGTCATCTACCTGGGAGGGTTTATTACTTTAAAATGTCCTATTTAAATTACATCATAAAACTATAATTAAACTTTAATCTGGTTATAATGGTGTGCGATATAATTAAAACACCCCAGTTTTATATCTTTTATTAATAATAAGCGTTAAAAAAGAAGTAAATCTATTAAATTTTTTAGCCCGAACTTATGAAACTGATTGGTAAAGGGTCCAGCTGACGTCAGCAGGACCCCGATTTTCAAATTTCAATTCTATTTTTTGGCCTAGTTAAAGATAATAAAAACAAACGGGTGGACTTTTTGGGACTTTGAAGACATAATACATAAAGTAAACACAAAGAAAACAAAAAAATTTTTTTTGACATGACCCCACTAATTGCGCACGTGGTATTACCGCTTTGGTTTTGCACAAGTGCAATTATCGCTAGCAGAGGCATATGATTGGTTGGATTTTTATGGAAGGAGCTACCTTATTGGATGCAAGCAGTATGAGGGAAATAATCGGACTAATTTACTTCTTCTCAAATAGGCGAGTTCTATTGGAAGCGCTCTGTCGGAAACGAACGAACTTGCTTTGGCTTCAATAATTGTAAATATCCATTTTCCTTCTTGAATCCTATTCTATATACTTCTCACTCTTATTACATTACTCATCAGTCATCACCGAAGCACATTATTTTAACACCATTCAAATAATGCAGTTTTTATTCCTGAATGTAGAAGTTAATGCCCTAGACGAAGGTTAACATTTGCCATCCTAGTGAGATGGAGTCGTGTTTTATAGCCGCATTCCCGGTCGTGAAATACCACATTATACTTCTTATTTAAAGTCAGACGTATCTAACAAAATTAAACAAAAGCAGTAGAATTGTATATTCGCATACTCTCATACCGTTGACTGACGTATTAGGTAATAAGACTTCTCACGGATATAGCTTCATATTCTGAAAAGTAGATGGCGCCTATGGTCAACAATGTATTTTGCATTGTATTTTGTCTCCGGGAAGCGCATGGTGAGCCATGGAACTGTCAAACATGACAACCGTGAGCAGTCATTATTAATACGTCAGTCAACGCTCATACTTATCTAATCTGAACCTGATTTTTTACGGCAGTATTTTATGGATGCGTGAGATAAACTATAAAGTCACCTTTTGGCACAAAAAGCTTACCATTAATCTAAATTTTTGCTGCATCGTGCTTGTTGTACTCTACACCTACACAATGTACACAGAAGCTGACCTAGTACGTAAATAAATTCAAGGCATATTTGAAATGTCACTAAAAATCAATCAAATTGGCAACCTCCGCGCTCTTCTAAACTCAGCCCTACAATGCATCATTATTTATCTTTCCTTTCCGCTGGACCGGCTCACGCTGCAAACTAGAGCGGAATAAAAGTTAGCCCTGCTATATCGGCAAACTCGATGTAAATTTTATTTTTCGGTGTTTTTTTCTGTTTCATGGTGCCGTGTAATGAATTTTTGACGGCAGTTATTCCCATGGCCCCGATTCATAGTGCACTCGCCTGTTTAACTGTTTGCAAACATAGGAGTTACTTATCTCTATGGTTATGAGTATGCGAGTTTTATAATAAATACTACCGTATAGCTTTTCGTTATAAAAAAAAGTTGAACTTTTCAGCCTCGTTGCGGAATTGTTTCCTTAACAACACAATCTGAACATCAATTATATTTTCTATACCGTGCTTTCACCGTTTTAGTAGACATAGGTGAATAGGCCGCGCGTCGCCGTGCGTCCAGCTAGGTTTGTCAGTCGTTGGCGGGGGGAGTACACAGTAGTCCCGCACCGCTTATCAGTCGAGTTTTGCGAGCAAAAAACACGCCCCGCCCCCCGCCAACGAGACTGACGAACCTAGCCGAGTACACGGCGGCGCGCCGCCCAGCCATGGCTATGTATACTAACACGGTGAAAGTACGGTATAGACTGACCAAAAGACTCCTGCAAGTCAGTTGCGTCGTACCGCAGTGTGCTCGAGTTAGGTAGAGCGATATAGAGGCAAAGCAACGCAGCGCGCGGTCGGCTCATGGATGGGTGACCCTTTTTTAAATTATTTTCGCTAATAAATTTTCTCTTTTCTTGCTATAAAAAAGATGTGTCCCTCGGCACCGACGTTCCTTTTTTATACACCTCGGAAGCTAAATTCTACATTCGTTATGAAAAGGTAAACTTCAGAGCCTTGATACAAAAATAACTATTAGTGGCGACAAATAATTATTTTAATTATAATAAAATGCAAAGTTAAATAATAAGTGCATACATAGCAGGTTTCTGAAATTGTGTATTATGTACAGGGTTATGCATATAACATTTTAACCCCCTTAACTCTTTTATTTTTCGTGATAGAAAAAAATGGTAAATAGAAAAGTTGTAGGGAATTTTCTTGCGAGTTTAAAGATCATATCAGATCTGCCGATATACAGGGCGTTGTCAAGATACAAACCAAACCTATTTTTTTAAAATAGAACACCCTGTATATTATTGGTTTTTCAAATCTATTCTTCATTCCGATTCCAACGATATATATATATATATATATATATATATATATATCGCTGAACTAAGCTTCTCTTAAAATTTATTACTGCGCTGGATTCATTGAGGAGTCGGATTTCTTCAGTTATCTTCTGTTTTAATTAGTTGATATCGATTGTTCTTTCAAATGTCAAACTTTTGTTATCATGACAGTTCATTATTTTTCGTGGCAATCTGGATATTTTTAACTAATAGGTATATGATAATCCAGTATTTGAAAGCAAATTCCGAGTAAACCATTGAACCAAATATATGACATATATATATCGTTGGAATCGGAATGAAGAATAGATTTGAAAAAAACCAATAACATACAGGGTGTTCTATCTAAAAAACATAGGTTTGGTTCGTATCTTGACAACACCCTGTATATCGGCAGATCTTATATGCTCTTTAAACTCACAATAAAATTAACTACAACTTTTCTATTTACCATTTTTTTTTATCACGAAAAATAAAAGAATTAAGGGGGGTAAAATGTCATGTGCATAACCCTGTACAAACAATAATAGTTTTACGTTTATCACAAACAAAGAGATACACACTGTCTCGTCGTAATATTGCCACAACGATATCAGTTAGCGCAGGGAGCGGTGGACCCGCAAGCATTGTTGAGCAAGCCCAGTCCAGGGCTTTGTTTTAAGTCGGTTTTGGTCACACAAATACCTACATACTTCTAAAATGTCGACCTGATGTTGTCTATAAAAATGCGCGAAATTTGGCGCGGCCCTGGACGAGGCCAGCACTCGCTTTTCCTCCGCACAGCCGGACAATACATCATTATTTATCTTTCCGTTCCGGCGGGCACGACTTAACGATACAAACTCGCGCGGAATAAACGTTAGCCCGGCCATATCGGACGGCGCGATGTAAATTTTATTTGTTCCGGCCATTTTTGCTGATGCACGGCGCCGTGTAATGAATTTTTGACGGCCGTTATTCCCCCCATAACCCCGATTCAGCTCCGCACTTACCGGTTTATCTAGCTGCAACCGCGGGAATTTATATCTATGTATAGTTGTGCGAGTAGTGGCTGGAAATACAAGTGTAAAACGGAGGCAGTTCATTGTAGGTAACCGTCGAACTGGCTGGATGTGAAAGAATGGAATAAGATTCACTCGAAAAAATTTCACTTTACCGAAATCGAAGAACTCTGACGCCTGATGTAAACAAGAGCACGTGGTGTTGAAATATTCGCCAGAGCCATACTCAGGCACAACCTTTATTTAATTTCACGTTTACAATTGTTTACGTTAAAATATTTAAAAAAAATATATATTATTGTCTTCATTAAAATTATTTGTGTCAGTGTCTAAATAGATTAGAGGTATGTGAAAACAGCAAGATAAAACCGCATAAATACACTCGCAATCGAGTATATGTACATGCCTGTTTGTCAGGCGCGCGTGATATTTTGTGGCCTGTCGACCAATCGCCTACTTATTTCGCGGAACGTCATTCTTCTAAATTATCTTCAAAATAAAAGCTTTATCGAACATTTTTCGAAAATCTTTCGTCTCGTACAAATCCGACAAAAATAACGACAATTTACCCACACACACGTACCTCTACTAAATACACAAACTGAGTAATTAATCCGGCGACAAAAAGACACTTCCAACGCGGAAACAAGCACCGGCAGGCTGACAAAGCGTTTTTTGCCGTGTAAGCGGCTTACGGGCCACGGGGATGCGAGGGCGAGGGGAGTAGGGGCCGCCTGGAAAAGGCTGTCTGTGATAATTCCCGATTTTCGTTTTCAAATCGTGAAAGAAACTAGATGAAATATATGCCGAACGAGTAGTATCACATCCACAAATTCACATTATATTTCATGTTTCCATTCAAGGTTAATTTGTGGAGTGTAGTTTCCAAACTTCGTTGAGGTTTTGTTGAGTTTTCCCTAAAAGCTGAATATTTAAACTTATTCCTACCCCTTCATTTCAAAATATTTATGTGGTGTGCAAGATAACGTGATAAACCCAATTTTCTCGGTAATTTTAAAGATAAATTGATAGTTCACATACTAAACTTGTGTGGAATTAATGAGATGAGATGGGGATTAACGTCCCCAAATTGTAACTCGGAATAGGTATTAGTAACCAATTGCCGGTTCTCATTTTTCTGACTTCCGGCTTGGCCGAAAATGAGCATCACTTTTGGTCAGATTTTTGAGACACCCTGTATATTTTGGGTTTTTAGGTTCCTTTTGTTTTCCCAATTCCAACTATAGGGTAACTGTACCGGTAAGTGCCACTATAAGAAGGTCTTTTGAAAAATCTGGTTGAAAAAAATTGAAAAAAATACAGTATCATTCATTTCTCAGAAAATTGTATTCTTGATTAAAGTTGGTGCATCATTTCAAACTCAAAACGCACATGTCAAAATTTAAATATCTCTTTTTGGATACGAGGTAGATTCAAAAATGTCAAAATAACTCAAGAGTAAAGTACCCTTATTTTTTAAAATATGGTAAAAGGTTACTTCCAAAAGTTTTTTGGAATCAAAGGTGGATGTCAGATTTAAAGTCACAGCCACCTAGTAAAAAAAAAACTTTTCGGAAAGTTGTTTATTAGACACTATCAAAGGGATTAACACTGTTATACTGACATTGCAAATAAGATATTTCTAACATATTTAATGCCACTTTTTCCATTACTCAAACAGAAAAAACCAGTATAGTTGCCGTTGCCACATTATGTTCTAGTAATTGCCACTATTTTATTAGCAGTTTCTAAGCCAGTTTCTCGAGTTACTTGCCCTATTTTTAGTTTCAGAAACCCTGACAGCTATTGTGAAAAATGCTGCAAATCATTTTTTGCCTAATATTTTCAAAATGCAAATCCAGGGCTGGCTGCAATTTTTTTATATTCTCGATTTTCACACATTCTTGTGTTGGATCTTTACATACTAACACTTTGAGTGATCGTGTTGACCATTCAATTGTATACAGCTAAATAGTTTTCGTCAATTTTTGCTGTTTAAGACCTGAAATTTTGTACATTCTTATTTTATTTTGAGAATAATATCAAATATCAGTAAAATCTGAAAAGCTCCTAAAAGTTTTGGAATTTTATTGCGTTATTCTTTTGATTAGAAAAAAAATATTTTGTTATTGCATCGATCCTTTATCTTTATCGCGAGATCCACAAATTATAATGATACAAAGTTTTATATCATTGTTATTACCTCGACGAGCAAATTTCAAAATGCAAAAATATAATAGTGTTCCTATATATTTAAAAAAACATAAGTGTGGTTTGCCATGCATTTGCGAAACACCGTGTATATAATTTCTTACTATCCCAGAAAATTGCATAAAATTCCATACAGCTTTTATATAAACCATTTTTTTTTTCATCACAAAAAAAAGTTATAACGGTAGTGGGAGACTTACCTACTACTACGATACCTCAAGCACAATCCCATGGCCTTGTTACATAAGTCGATTTTAGGCGAATAACCATTAATAACCGGTAAATACCAAACACGTTTACGCGATTCGGTTATTGTTGGTTATAGTCTCTATGACGTCACAAAGAAGCTCTTCATACGTCATCGTTATAACCGACAATAACCGCGGTATTTACTCAACTCAGGAGCAGGGTAATTACCGCGGTTATTGAAAACAACAAATGTCATTTGCTAGATTTGCCAATTTGCTAAGAGTTTGAATTTTTCAAAACGTATAAATATATTTGCTGATATAGGCATTAGGCAAGTGTAGTGATTTCATATTTTCATCTAGATCCATAAATTTAAAAAAATTGAATACGAGCAAAAATATATCTTTTGTGTAAACGTTGAAGGCAGAAGGTGGAGAGTGTGAAAATGTTCAGGTTCCAGGTTGAAGTCGGAGTCGGAGATATGGAAATAGCAAGTCTTCTGTTAAATGTAATTTTATTACCTACATGCCCAACATACACAAATATAAGTGAGGTTATGGACGGGTAGTAGTATGACATTTCTCCTTGGTTATTCGCCTAAATTACTTTGGGGTTAACCATAGATACACATTTAGGCGAGTTTCAATGGTGACATTTGTTGGTTATTCAAGGGCTAAAACCAGGGACAGACAGAAAGATAACCGCGGTTAAAACCAGACGATCGCCTAAAATCTGCTATAGCCATCACTGAAATCTTTATAAATTTGATAGTGGTTGTATGGCCTGAAAAGTGAGATTGTACCTAGGTGTTAGGTTTAGGTTCGGTAATATACAGGGTGTAACTAAACTCATGGTCAAAAATGAAACCACGTATTCTTGTAGTCAAAATAAGGACACTTCTTCATATATTCTTTTCTCCTACGGGCCATAGTTTTTTTATACAGAGCGTAGAAGTTTGGAAAAAAATACACATATTTCTTAGTATTTCTAGAAGTATACGAGATATTTTCTTCAAACTTGGCGGGTCACATGAGCAGATGAGCCGTCAAATTTAAGGTTGACATGAAGCCTCTGAGGCTCCCAGTTGCGGAGATACAGGGTGTTAGTAAAATTAATTAGTTCAGAAAAATATGAATAACCTGTATAATCATATTTTTTAAATTTGTTTTGAGTGGTGAATAGAATGGTTAATAAAAAGTATCTCTTAGTATTTTTTCATATTCGCAGCCGTTTCATAATTATTTATAAAGAACGGCAACGCTGCAATGCAACGAACAATAGTCACTTTAAGAATAAATCTAGCAATCTGTGGATGTCAATTAAACTTTTGTTAACAAAATACAAAAGCAAAAACGATCATAAAAAAACGTATTGCTATTAGAAAATTAATGTTCGAAATGACCGCCGTCTCTGTCAATACACGCAACTATGCGTTTCCGCATGTTTATTATTGCCATTGGCAAGTCCATAGCAAAAGTGCATTTCAGTCAATTCTTCAAATGAAAATATAATTTTCCAAAATATTGATACTAAAGTGCAAAGTTGGCAGCTAAATGATTCAAATAATGACAAGTTTAATTGACATCCACAGATTGTTAGATTTATTCTTAAAATGACTTATTTATTGCAGCATTGCCGTTCTTTGAAAATAATTAAAAAACGGCTGAGAATATGAAAAAATACTAAGAGATACTTTCTGTTAACCATTGAATTTACCATTCAAAACAAATTTAAAAAATGCGATTATACAGGGTATTCATATTTTTATGAACTAAATTAATTTTGATATCACCCTGTATCTCCGCAACTGGGGGGCTCACAAGCTTCATATTAACCTTAAATTTGACAACTCATCCGCTCATGTGACACGCCAAGTTTGAAGAAAATATCTCGTATACTTCTAGAGATACTAAGAAATATGTGTATTTTTCTCTAAATTTCTACGCTCTGTATAAAAAAAACTATGGCCCGTAGGAGAAAAAAATATATGAAGAAGTGCCCTTATTTTGACTCCAAGAATACGTGGTTTCATTTTTGACCATCAGTTCAGTTACACCCTGTATACATACTTTGTGGCGTTTTATTATTTGCATAGATTCCTGATATTACCGCACTCGCCGCCGTCGAATTTGACCGCTAAAACTTCCACATATTTTTTAAAATGTGATGTATAGCCGCTATATATGGAACTAGCATGGCATCGTCGATGGAGGAAGGTAAAGATTAGTTTCCTAATGCGAAATACCGACTGACTCAATACTCTTCGGAAGAAGATGGAGCCACCGTCGAATACTTCTCGGCGCGGTGGGGGAAACGAGGCTTCCCAGTCCGACACGGTTGTCCGGTAGATGGCGCACTTGCACCATCCTCGGATTACGTCTCGGCGTTGAGGTGGAAGAGAGGCTTCTGTCCGGTAGATGGCGCACTGCGCACTTGTAATGCGGCTTCCCAAGACGAACTTTTGTTCGGCAGATGGCGCGCTTCGCGGCTTGCCAAATCTGTTGATTTGACCTTGGTTGTTTGCGTTTTTTGTGCTGGTACGAATGAGTCATCGCCATCGATCGACGGCTGAAAGATATATTTTAGATTTTGTATTCCAGCGTTCGATTCGAGTCGCCCGGCCGCGGCCCCGCCCCCCTCTTTGCCTATGGAGGCGGTTTTTTTAAAGTAGCGAGTAACGTTATTAATTGTTAATGACAAATGTCTCGAGTCTTTTTAAAATAATCTTTTTATAATGGAGTTATAACGTTGATTGATTCCTTCCTCCATCGACGGTTATAATATTCATATACAACAAGGTGACCAACTCCTGGGGCTGACGAAAACCGGGACAGTAGTTAGGTACCTACGTACCTAGCCAGGGGCGGATGGGACCACCGGGACACCGGACAAATGTCCGGTGGGCCGGTCATTCGAAGGGCCCCGGAGGGCCGCCGCAGGCTCGAAGGCTCACCGGCCATCGCATCTTAAATTTTAAGACGTCTTAACTACTTGACAAAACAAAAGGCAATCATTGTTACAATAATTGTTGTAAGTAGGTAGTTAATTTAAGATAGGACGGTGCAACTGGCCATAATTAATTATTTTTGTTTTGTTATTTTTTGTTCTATTATTTCTTTACGTGTTTTACGGAAACGTAGAAGGGGCACACCATTATTTTATTTTTATTGAACTCGAAATTTCGACTTTTAAAGTCGCAGTCCGACTTTGAAGTCGAAATGCCGATTTTGAACTCAAAATTTTGAAAAGAATTTGTGATCAACTAATATAACAAAAATAAAATTTAACACAAAGCCACAGGTACATAAATTAAAAAAAAAACAAATACTGGCTGTTTACAATATACAGGGTGGCCCAGGATAAGTGAGCCAATATGTGTAAAACAAAAAAAAAATTCGCGTTTAAATTTGATTGTTTGCGGTTCTGATTTGCTTGACTAATGACAGGAAACTAATTTTTAGTATATTTTCGTTTTTGAAAAATCAAGATGGCGTCGACAGCGACCATTTATTTATTTTCATTGTAGGTGAATTGCCTTTTCCTTTAAAGATAAAAAAAATCATTAAGAAAAGTTGTTCCCAATTAAAATTACCCCAGGGTACCAAATTTTGGAAAGATCGACCTACTTTGTTTTCCCACTTCTTTTTCTAAGGCGCTAAAGAAAAAATGAAAAAATTAAGTAGGCTGATTGTCTCAAAATTTGGTACACGGCAATAAGTTTTAATTCTAAACAACTTTTTCTCATAAAATTTTTCGATACCTTGTATTTAGAAGCCACTTTAGCGCGTTAGAAAAAGGAAAGAGTGAGAAAAACAAAGTAGGTAGGCCCATCTTTCCAAAATTTGGTACCAGGTGGTAACTTTTAATTGGGTTTTAACAAATTACATAGGGTCTTCGGCTCTTTTGAGGGCATGAACATTTTTGTCGAGTTTTTTAGCACAGCGCGAAAAATTGGGCATGGAGGCCCATTTCTTTTTTAACGTCACCTGGCTGGCCAAAATTGCCATATTTTATTTTCTTATCTATTTTCTGTGCGGCCTAAAATAGCCGAGAAAATCGCTTAATAAAAAATAAACAAAAAATGCATAGCCTCAAGAGAGCCGAACACCCTGTGTAAATTTCTGAAACTATCTGAGTACCCAGTTGCATAAAGCTTCTTAGTGCCATCAATTTTCAATATAATAGTTTTCCTCTATCTCTTAAAATAAATATGCTAGGGCTATTAAATTGTTTTGCTCAATTTGAGGTATTTTTTATATTGCGCGTCAAGTTGGCTATGGCTGCCGATTTCTTTTGCAGCACCACTTAGCTGTCCAAAATTGCCACATTTTTGTTTCTTCACGATTTTTTTATTGTAGGGCGCAAAATAAGTGAGAAAATCGCGGTGGTATAGTTCTAAAATAATCATCCTGTATATAAAAAATAAGTTGATCAGTTATATAAAACTTATAAAAAATATTACAAAAAGTAAAGTATGAAACAAACATTAAAAAAAAACTATAAGTTTTAAGTAAGGGTGGACCAACGTTTGGCGCCCTGCCGGAGGGGTCACCCATGGGGGCCCTGGTTATGATGTATGTAGGATATGATGTATTCATATCTAAATAGATGTAAATTCTTTGCCTTGACTGTCACCAAATCCAAAGGTAACTCAATTTAGAAAGAGAAAAATATTTCTAAAATTTTAGTTGAAATGTGCATACGGGCAAATTTTTGAAGTCGTTTTTAATTTTTTCGTTAAAGTTTTGTTATATTATTTATGCTGTAAACCGTTGATTGAATCTTCCGTCGACGTCTAAACCAAATTTTCTGTATGAATGACAACTATATAAATTTAGCTAGACATCATATTTTTTATGCTTAGGTATGTCAGTGTTAATACTTATGCTTATGAAATATTGTGTATAATAAACGATATGCTTTACTAGGTATGCTACTTCAGTACCTATATCACATAGATAATCGAATAACAAAACATGAAGATAATATTATAGGTATATTCCGTTGTTTGAGAATCGACGATATAAACTTTGATTATATACCTATTATAAACAAGGATTAAAGGTATCAAAGCGCTGATGTAGAACTTTGGAGAACAGATACGTCATTGTTCCCTTCCTCCATCGGCTGCGAATATGAAAAAATACTAAGAGATACTTTTTGTTAAACATTTTTCTGAAGTAATAAATTCTAATAACCCCCTGTAACTGCAACTGTGAGCCTCAGAAGCTTCATTTCAACCTTAAGTTCGACGGCTCATCCGATCATGTGACACGCCAAGTTTGAAGAAACTATCTCGTATAATTCTAGAGATACTAAAAAATACGTGTATTTTTCTCTAAACTTCTATGCTCTGTATAAAAAAAACTAAGGCCCGTAGAAGAAAAAAATATACGAAGTGCCCATATTTTGACTCCAAGAATACGTGGTTTCATTTTTGACCATCAGTTCAGTCACACCCTGTATACAGTGTCTTAAGACTATTTTACGGTATAACTTTCCAATATCGCCCTGTTTTCGAGATAATAATAATAATAATAATGACAGAAAGTTGGACACAAATGGGAATTTTCTTTATTTGAAGTTTCTCAAAACAAATTATTCTTGATAAAAGTTAGTGCTTGTGCTTAAACTCAAAATCGACCTGTAAAAATTTTAAAATTTCTATTCGTATACAGGGAAGGTTGAAAAATATGAAAATTCCTCAAGAGTAAAGTACTCTTATTTTTAGAACTACAGCAGTATAGCACTAAGAAAAGTTGTTTGAAATCCCAAGAAAATGTCAAATATGAATTCACAGCCACCTATTCAAAAGAAGAAAAATCACACTTTCGCATTTTTTATTCACTGTATAATAGATAATATTAATATTAGCTATGCATTTTGAGGCACATCTTCAAGCATGACAGTACGATACCAACGATTTTTATTTACGTTCAACTAGCATCTTAAAAACATTTAATAACTGAAACTTCTGCAAAGTTTGTCGTTTTTTTGTGTCCAGGTAAAATACTACTACAATTTCAAACATAACTTAGCAACTAATTTGTGGAACACAAAAATATTTTAATAGAGCAATAATTTAACTTATTTAATAAATGACAATTCAACAATAAAAAGATCACAACAAAAAAATTATTACGAGAATAAACATTTCAGTGACTACTCTACATGTGACCCTTCCTTCGCTTCCTTTCGCCTTCAACCAGCGACTATCCCACTAGGCAATATAACAAATTTTTGAGGTAATTATGGAACGTAGTGTATGCACCGCCCGATTTTCTTGAAATTTTGGCTACCCACCTATTTTCGAGGTCCCTGACCAAGAATCTAACCTCAGTTTTTTGAGGCCGGACGTAGTTTCCGAGAAAATGAATTTTCAAATTTCCTTTTGACACCCGACACCCCATTTTTCACGGCGACATTTGTGGTTATAATCCAGATAAATTTTTAGTGTACGCAGCTTAAACTGGCGCAAAACATGGTGGTGATCAATTTGAGCTAAATTCATCTCGATTATAACCAAATATTACCGTGAAAAAGTGGGGCGTCAAAAGGAAATTTGAAAATTCATTTTCTCGGAAACTATGTCCGACCTCAAAACACTGAGGTCAGATTCGTGTTCAGGGACCTCGAAAATAGGGGGGTAGCCAAAATTTCAAGAAAATCGGGCGGTGCATACACTATGCTCCATAATTACCATTTTTGAATACGCTTCTTCAATGTTTGAATACGATTTTGCAGACTTCTAAGCTTCACAACTCACAACGCTTTCGGCTACGGCTTTTTCAACCTGTCCAAGTTCAATTTTTTGTTTTTTTTTATTGGGGACCTTCCCTACGACTCGTGCTCGATTTGGACAAATAACTTGGGCAACCTGGTAACTTCCAAGGTATTGCACCTAAAAAGTAAGTATATTTTGTAAAAATATAATGAAATTAACTAGCCATGAAAATTTAAAACCTTTAGCTAAACGTGGAATTTTTAAAGGTACGCGCAGGGTTGCCACCTTTTCAATTTTAAAATACGGGACGTGACGGGCGTTCGGGGGGGGGGGGGAGGGGGGCTACAAAATGTTTTACTGAAAAAGGCCAATGAAAAGGAATAAAAGAAAACCACTATTTTTTGTTTTTTTTTTCTTGAAGGGATAAACTTCCAAAAACAAATTATCATGGCTGGCTAATCACGACTAACCAAAAATAAATAAATCCTTTAAAAATAAAAAGAAATCACAGAACATTTTTTGTGATATATCACATAACACACAAGAAATTGACATTTACGAAAATTGTAGTGTGGCGCCAATGAAGGCATGAAGGACTATAATTTAGTAAATTTTGTGTTCACATGTGAGTCGCGGCTTGGACTCTAGATGGTGGAGATTGTGCAAATGCCGTTCGCATGTAACATTTTTAATTTTTCACCTTAAATTTTGAAAATACGGGATTTATAGCGTCCCGTATGAATGTTTGCCAGGACACGGGACATTTTACTTAAGGAAGTGGCTATTTATACGTCCGACGGATACAAACGTCAGTATACGTCTTGCGCTCTCATTGGTCGATTGAGTCACGTGACACATAACCTTACTTCTACCGTTCGATGGATTATGAATCGGCTTGTTTACTAAGTCGATTGGATGATGTCCGAGATTATTCAGACCTTATCTTGTCTCATTTTGTATTGCGTATGCCCTACTTTTTCTGCGATGGGCGCTGCGGAATGAAAAATGAAGTGGTTATTTTATTATTTACAATGATGTAATCCACCCAACATTTGGCACCGCGCCGAATGTCGGGGGGTAGCCACAATTTCAAGAAAATCGGGGGTGGGTTACAACGCCGAACATCGCATCGGGCGAAAATACGGGGTACCTACCTAGCCAAAATTTCAAGAAAATCGGGGGTGGGTTACACCATTGGAAATTATTACCACTTCTTTTTTCATACGGCAGCGTCTATCCCCCAAAAAGGAGCAGTGCATACGCTCCTTATTGCAAAGATGCTTGAGAAAAATGCACTTCCGACGTATCTAAATATTAGTTTACTTCGGCTTCGGACGTGTACGGAGTTAAATGCACGTCCAAAGAAGTCACGTGACTCAGCCCGCCAATGAGAGCGCAAGACGTATACTGACGTTTGTATCCGTCGGACGTATAAATAGCCACTTCCTTTACTTAAATACGGGACTGTCCCTTGAAATACGGGACGGGTGGCAACCCTGGGTGCACGTAAAGTTTCACCAGTCGATTCTACAACACACCGTTGATTGAGGACCATTGACAAACACACATAGTCTCCCTTTCAATGTCTTGTGTTAAAAGTGTTGTTCACAGACCTACAATAACCCAAAGCTTTATGAAAAATATATAAAAATGTAACATGTAACTTACCTTAGAATGTTTCTTGACTACAAAGTCAGCCCTTTTTATGGCCTGCACATGGATAGACAAGGCCTGCACCCATTTTGCGCTCAAAACCGGATCCTTAGGAAAGGCAAAAACGGACACTTTTGGCTTTGGCTCGGTTAGGTTAGGCAATTTGGGCGTCGATTAATTCGTTCCTTCATCGACGAATTTGGGACACAACACTTCTCGGGCATGGCTGAGAAAACACAAGAAAACACCCATTTTGATATTATACATACAACCAGAGACTTGCCTTGATGGCAAGACTTGCCTTGATGGCAAGTCTCTGTATACAACAAAACACACTTTCACTTCCTAACCTCCGTATTTAGGTATCCTTTATCTGATGGCTCAAAACATGAAATGTTTTTGATAGGCACACACTAATTATCGGACTAGAACACCACTGGTCCTCTGCACACTACTGTATCCACCAAATACACGTAATAACAATCACAGATTACCCAGTAACGATAATATAAGTGGAAATAAAAATAAGTAAACGAGGAAAACGAGGAACAGATACAGATCAAAAACAAAAACAGCTGGACGTCGTCGCGTCGGACGACAGTAGTTGTATGGCCTTGTCCATAGGTGGCGGTGCGCTGACCGCGTAGTTTTCTGCGCTCTTCCGTCGTCGATGGAGTGACCTTTTGCCCGAACCGTTGATTGAAGATTCCTTTCTCCATCGACCGACTCGAATGGTGGTTTCGGAATTTGGCGCCACCGTACGGACGCGTGTCGGTGAAATGTAAGAGAACGAGACAGAAACATTTAGTAACAAGTGGGAATGTAACAGACAGACCATAAGGATCATATTCGCATGCCACCCTAAGGGAGGATATCTTCCCCTTCTTCAATCAACGATGGCATGCAAGCGCAAACTGAGTTATGAACACCGCCGGAAGATGGCGCCGGGGCTCGCGGAAACGTCCTAATTGTAATTGCCCAAGAAATTAATTACGGTAGGAAGCGAATGAAGCTAAATTTGATAATGTTGGGAAGAGCGGGCCAGATTTATGGCTATCCAGATGAAACGGGGCCAGGACCGGGCCCACCCTCGGCGCCGCCGCCTCCCGACGAAAAAACAACGCCGATACAGTCGACACCACACCGAATTTGGTCCATAAATTTCGGGAAGCAAGCGAGATAATAAGCTCCTAAATTCTTCGGCAAAATGTTTTCCCAGCCTTGCTTAAATATTAAAATTTATGCAATATTTTTGGGAAAAGTATTTGCTCTCTGCTATCATATTAGTATCCATAGGCTAATTTTTGCCTATACTTGTTGGTCAGTGTTATTGTTTTTACCAGTAAGGGGATCCAGCATTATACTTTCCAAAGTGGGGCCTATTCTTTCCTCATTCTAATGGTATTAGTGATGCCAAGTATGCCATTTTATTGGAGAATATATGAATAAAACAGGTACTTTGATTGTTAGTAAAAATTAATAATGGTTTCCATGATTTCTAAAAATTAGACTTGACAATATTGTGCCTACAAATACAGAATATGGCAACTGTCAAATGAAACAAATTTATTGTATAGTTGAAATTCTTTAATTGTCACATCTGAGTATCTAGAAGTTAGAAAAGTTAAAAATTGTAAATTATGATGGGAAATTTTTGCCTCCCTTAGAATCTATGGCACTATCTTATCACATAAAACCTGATGGCAGTTGGACACACTGACATATAACATAAACTTGTATGAGCCCCGTGCCAGCCCCCTTGCGGTCTCCTTGGAGTCTATACAGAAAACAAACTTCCACATCAAGGCTTCACTTTTCCTTATTTGAAAGAGTCCCTGGTTTTGACAAGAAAAGGTGATAATGGGCATAAGCACTCAAAGTTAACAAAAAGAAAAAACTAGTAACCGCATACACGTGTTTCATGCTATTTGGCAATCATCAGTACGGTGTAACATTAACCAAATCAAAAGATAGGCATGATTTGGGAAGCAACAAATGAAGTCCAGGCAGGAGCCAACAGCACATTTGCAGCTTCAGTCAGCACATCCCCTATTTTGGGGCTTGTACTAACATCGCCAGGGAGGCTGCTAAAGCGACCTGCGTGGAAATCTTCATAACCCAAGATACAATGACAATAAGGATGTAAGATTAGTGAGTGTAAATGTATTTACAAGAAAAGGTGATAATGGGCATAAGTACTCAAAGTTAAATACATTTACACTCACTAATCTTACATCCTTATTGTGATTGTATCTTGGGTTATGCAGATTTCCACGCAGGTCGCTTTAGCAGCCTCCGTGGCGATGTTAGTACAAGCCCCAAAATAGGGGATGTGCTGACTGAAGCTGCAAATGTGCTGTTGGCTCCTGCCTGGACTTCATTTGTTGCTTCCCAAATCATGCCTATCTTTTGATTTGGTTAATGTTACACCGTACTGATGATTGCCAAATAGCATGAAACACGTGTATGCGGTTACTAGTTTCTTCTTTTTCATTATCACCTTTTCTTGTAAATACATTTACACTCACTAATCTTACATCCTTATTGTTATTGTTTTGATTAACTTGATTTTTCATAAATCTAATTGGCCTACTTGGATCGAATATTAAACACTGACACAAGAGACCATGTTTTTTAGTTTGATAGAGCTTCTTTGGTGAATATCTCGCAAACAGTTGGAGACAAACAGGTCAAATTACCTATATATCGATGGATTCAGAATTAAAAAAGGAATCCTATAATTCTTAAATGAAATAATAATTAAATTGTAAAACACAGAAAATCCATTCCATTTCCGCTAAAACCGGAATTTATTTAAAAAAAACTGAATATTCAGGAATAGTACTTAAAGGTTCTCTAATGGTTGTCCAGGTAAAAAAAAATGGAATTTATTATTTTTGCAAAAAAAGATTTTTGGCGATAACTTTTTTACAAAATCCGAGTGCACCCTCGAATTCTCCTTAATTTTTACTACAAATTGACGATTTTATGATAACCTGTTTCCACGTAACACGCACTTTTTCAGTTTGGATGGGCCACCATGTACCTAATTTCATTTAGTTTTAGTCTTATTTTCAAAATATAGGTTTTGCACCCAATATTAATAATAATATTTTCTCAGTTTTTCGTAGTCGATATTGAACTGGGAAGTGTGATACTTGAAATTAAATGGTATATTTTATGAGAGATACGAAATTATTTCAAAACTGACATAATAAAAATTCAGTCGATTATCTTCTCCGAAACGAATAAAAAAAATTTAGACGGTAATGAAACATTCAGCAGTCGGCAGCTTTAAAATGTTTCCTAAAATTTATTGCATTTGTTGGCTCTTCCCAACGGCATATAAAAATGTCAACGGGCAATAAAAATGAGATTAATACTCCGTTTTTAATACGCATTCCCATACATTCCAAATGCATGTTGTAAAACTTTTCGCTGCATCGAAAAGGATTTAAATTTCAATCGGCCCGCGATTTCCAGAGGGTTTCCGCGATATAAAACATATAATCGCTGGATTTTTGCGTCGCACAATATATGTCACCGACAGAGTTACGTTTCGGCGACACAGCCCATTTTTCAGATAGGTGTGCACCCTGAAACGTTTGCATTTGCAAATATACTATGTGCTAAAATGTACATTTGCGCACGCCATAAAAAGTTGCATTGGCAGCAGAGCTTATTTCATTTGTCAAAAAAAAAACAACTGCATACCAAAATTCGTATATTTGTTTGTAATAATAAGCAAATGTCAGAGTTGCCACATTTTAAGTTTCTGGGAAGCTAAATGATAATTATTGTTTGAGGAATATCATATATCTACTCATGAAAAACAAATTACATTCCGTGCTAATTATACAATAGTATATTGTGCAGTTAAGCAATGAGGCATACCTATTATTGCATGCGAGTGCCTTTAAGAAGATTAACATTCAAAGTGACTTTGACGACATAAAAATACTGGATAGAGAAGTTAATTATAAAAAAATGTGTTTGTCTGAAATGATTTGGATAAATAAATTTCAAACTATGTAAACAAAAAAACATACACATACATTTACCGAAATATCATAGAAAGATATATGTATTATAAATATTTAAATGTTTGGATCAGGTTTTATGCCTTGAGACATTCTGTAGGTAAAAAGTGTCACCAATTCTTTACCAACTAAGTTCCCCTTTTTAAGATTTTACTGTACTGATTTCTGGCTCAATTTCTGCTTTAACTTTTAATGTGTTTGTACTTCCTGTCATCGCCTATTTATAAAATATTTTAATATGTATATATGTGTTATATAAGTTATGTGCCAATTTTGATTTTTAAATATTTTTCCCAGGTGAGAAGATGCTAATGTATTTAAGCTTCTTTTACAGGTATTATAAATTATTATAAAAATAATTCTCAATGTTGTTTGTAGCTCTAAAGAAGGTTTTAAATGTTAGCGTGAAAAAATAAAGTTTGTTTTTGCTTAGTGTCCTAAAAAAGCAGACAATATCACTTCTTGAGTGAACTAAGGATATTATCGTTGACTACTGTATTAATAAGAGTTCTCACGGCAATAGCTTCATATTCTGAAAATTAGATGGCGCCTATGGTCAACAATGTATTTTGCATTGTATTTTGTGTCCGGGGAGCGCATGGTGTTTGACAGCCGTGAGCAATCTTTATTAATACGTTAGTCAACGATATTATCAACAAATTTGAAAATTGAGATTTGTTGACAGTACTTGATAAACCATAATAGAAAGCAACACGTTTAGCGCCTGTATTTTTTATTAATATTTGTATTTGGGTGGACATAAGGAAAGAAACAATTTTTAATAGTTAATTAACAAGGAATATTTTAATAACGAGTCACATATCCATTATTTTGTATAACTTCTGCGCATCTTCTAGATAGAGAGGATATTAATTTATCAATATATTCTTGCGAAACATTATTCCATGCTCTCATGACAGCTTCTAATAGATTTCTTCTTTAGATTCATATTTGCCATCGTTTTATTCTCTCATTTTACTATCAATATGATCCCAGGGGTTCTCAATAGGGTTAAAATCAGGACTTTGAGCAAGCCACTTCATTACATTTATTCTTCAGTTGTAAACCTTTCGTTTACTATCTTGGCGGTATGCTTCGGATTTATGTCCTGCTGAAAAATCCGCCATAAGAACAAATTCTCTTAAGCAAATGGAAGCATTTGTTCCTTTAAGATGTCTAGATAAACAAATCTGTCCATGATTCCACCGATATGAAATAAGCGGCCCACTCCGTGTCCAGAAAAACAACCCCACAACATCACATTTCCACTGCCTTATTGAATTGTACTCTTACTGGATTTAGGGTTAAACATTCATTCTTCTGACGTCTTATCCACTGTATTCCATCAGAACCAGAACTAAACAAGTTAAACTTTGTTTGATCAGAAAATACGACGTTTTTCTATTGACGAACTTCCCAGTTAATATGATTCCTTGCAAATTCTAACCTGGCTCATCTGTTTTTAGCAGAAAGAAAAGGCTTCTTCGCTGGTCTTCGCCCATAAAGACCGAATTCATTCAACCAACACCTAATAGATCTTACATATATAAACTCACTTGTCGAATTTCCTTTTTTATTCTCCCTACACACCAAAATGGATTTCTTGAGGAAAAATCAGTTTTATACTATGATAGCTAGTTTTTCGCAGCCTTCCTGATTTTGGAACTACCAACTCTAGTAACATAAGAAATGAGACTAAACTCAAATGTTTCTTTACTCTTGTCCCCCAAAAATCAAGGGAAGAAATATATTTAGCAAAAACGGAATCGTGTCGCGTTTTTGACATGTTTTAAGTTTCTTAGAGGCCAATAGACATATTATGCTCAGCGATTTCAAAATATAATGAATTTATATCTGTAAATAATTAATAAATTATTTATTTGTTTCTTTACCTTTGGCCGATACCGTATACTATTTCAACTCGAATCATTCAGGTACCACTCCACTGACGGTTTCAAATAACTTTCAGTTTTAGATCGGGAACTAATTATTGTTGCTCAGGTATACGAAGGTATAGGTATAGAGTTGTTTCCGGGACCTTTAATACCTAAATGTGTATTTTGATAATCAGGACGTACGAAAAGTATTTTATACCTTCAAATCATCTTATTCATATATTGTATGACTACCTAATACAGATGTGTGACTTTGACCCATCCTTATACTCTCTATAGGTTTGTTTACCCGCCGTCAATCATGGAATCCGGCGGTGCATGGAAAATAGAGCCATATAATTTCGTTTCTCGAGCTCAATATACTCCAAATTTTATAAAGGTCATTCCCTCGGGAGCCCAGCGCGTAATCAATCTGAATTTACAGCCCATTTGCCTTCACGTCGTGTTAGTTCCCGAATAAATTCGATTTTATATTGTTACCAGTATTTTCGAAAAATAGAGAATGAAATATTTAGGTGTTTTTTTGTGGGAATTGTAAAATATACGAGATCAGCTCTGAACACCCAAACATTGGGAAATTAATTCCAAACCAGTTCTGAAATCGTAACTCACTATCATCGGTGAGTTCGATTTTAGAATTTTTTTGAACCAATCATATTGACGGTTTCTATTTAAGAACCAGTCCAGAATATCGAGGTAAAACCGCGTGCGCAAAATATTGATTTTCAATCGAGTATGTAGCAGATACACTGAGAAACTGCATGTCCGTTCTGAAAATGTCGATAAAAATTATTTGTGTGTTCAGTTTATATTCTCCTATTTTGAAAATTATTTAAATTGCTTAAACTTGATTTTGACACAAAAATAAATTGTCTCCTAGCAATTTTTTGTTCAAAAGACGGGGTAGGGCAGGACTAGACTGGAAAAAGACAGGAGAAACCGGCAAAATAACACTTTATACCCCCACTTTCCGATCCCTGATAGATCAACAGTGCTGAAAGCAAATACTTAAGGATAAAAATCAAGTAGGCTTCCTCCAAATGTTGTACTTGAATTTTACAGCTGCCATGGGTCTCCCTCTGTCTCGTAGTTCTAAATGCGTTATAGATAAAACTGATGGTTGAAAATATCATTTAGAACTGGGAACTTAAGTATTTATTTTCAATATCAAACCTTTAGTGGCCTATATTTTCGTCAACCTTCAACTTTTTAAATGCTAAATAATTATTAAGTTTCTTTTCTTATATGAAAGCTACATTTTAGTCGTGAGTTATATACTTTTTCCTCAAATGTCCTAACTATATGCCAAAAAATTTGCACCACTCTGTATCATGCGTTGTTCTGAAAATACTGTTGTGATTGAATGTACTATTACTATGCGAGTAGTATAAAATTCTGTCAATATAAATATAAAATTTTGAATTTATTTATGCAAATATATTGAATATTTTCTAAAATTTATTTGTGGCGCAAACAGATCCATTTAATTTTTAATTGGGTTTTTCGCCACCAAACTGATCGAAAGACAACTTTTTCAAGTTGCCTGGAAAATTCATAAATTCTTAACAGTGAATGAACGAAACTTTAAACGTGTAACTCAAAAAATAACTTCAACAAATTTGTTTTCTGAGCTTTCGGAGAATAAATCTTCCTCCTTTCTCAAAGATCATGCCACGTCAAAGTAGTGAAGTGACAGATTAATAAATTTCAGGTTAAAATGTTATGACAACAGAAACAATAGGCTAGCCACCTGCCTGATATTGTACCCTGTGTTCTATCTAATTATCTATACTAACTTCTCTTAGAATAAGTGGCAATAATATTTTACTGAATTCCACTGAACATTCAGCAACACAGTTGTCCGTATTTCCTAGAATAAATGCAGATTCTTTAATTTTTCGTCTATTTCCTACTCCTTCTTTGAGAATTGGTTTGGACCTATCCCACAATATCCTATGATTGTTATTAAAAGAATGTTCACATATTTTCGACTTCGAAATTTGATTTTGTGTGATATAATTTTTATGTTCTTTTAAACGAACGTTAAATGGCCTACAAGTCTCCCCAACATAGAACTTTCCACATTCACAAGGAATTTTATAAATGCAATTTTTTGAACTTTGTACCTCATTAAATATGTGAACATTCTTTTAATAACATTCATAGGATATTGTGGGATAGGTCCAAACCAATTCTCAAAGAAGTAGGAAATAGACGAAAAATTAAAGAATCTGCATTTATTCTAGGAAATACCGACAACTGTGTTGCTGAATATTCAGTGGAATTCAGTGAAATATTATTGCCACTTTTTCAAAGAGAAGTTAGTATAGATAATTAGATAGAACACAGGGTACAATATCAGGCAAGTGGCTAGGCTATTGTTTCTTTTGTCATGACATTTTAACCTGAAATTTATTAATCTGTCACTTCACTTTGACGTGGCATGATCTTTGAGAAAGGAGGAAGATTTATTCTCCGAAAGCTCAGAAAACAAATTTGTTGAAGTTATTTTTTGAGTTACACGTTTAATGTTTCGTTCATTCATGTTAAGAATTTATGAATTTTCCAGGCAACTTGAAAAAGTTGTCTTTCGATCAGTTTGGTGGCGAAAAACCCAATTAAAAATTAAATGGATATTGAATATTGTTTTGATTCCATTTAAAATAATTATTTAAATTATTGTTGTAGGTAAGAAAATTGGGAAACTGACTATTGACCGCATCCTTGAAGAATTTTTGAGTAAGTTAATATAAAAATAAAACTTGAAAACTTATATCCGTCAGGAGATAAATAAGTATCTGCATTCAATAAAATTCCGCTGTACCTGATCTATTTATACACATATTTGCGAGAAAATGAAGTATGTTGTTAAGAACATCTCTGTTTTTCAGTGTCTAAAAGCAAACAGTGTATACGTAAGACTTTTCGCGACAATCTCTATCGAAAGATAGTAAATTCACCGAACGTAACCTCGGACTCCAGCCTCCGTCGTAAATTCTGCCGAGTCCCCAATTTAAAACATAAATTAAATCCTTTCATGTTGTAAACATGAGCCGCCGTCCACTAAACAACACGTAATTTGACGTAATTTCGCTTTGGAGGCTGCGGGGCCATAGGCGGGTAACACAAGGCCTATCGGGGTAAGCACGATATCGATTAAAACTTTAGTACCTGTAGTAGAAAACACCAATACCTATTCAGGCGACTGAGGTCACTAGTGTCCACCCATGTTTGTTTTTTGTATTCTGACAGCAAGAGGTGGCACTACCGGAGATATTATAACACTTGCCTCTAGTCCCCCATGGAGTACATGCAAGACGCAGTTCATGTATAATCCAGTCAGTGAGAGATAATGGTCAAGGCGACGGGAACGAAGCGCTTCCTTCTGTGGTTCCAATTTTACTTTTGGTGCCCCGTCGCCTGGACTATTGTTAGATCAGCAAATTTAATATATCTGAAAACGATCTATTATTGATACAAGCTTCTGCTTCTTCTAAAATTCAAAATGCACTTATAAAAATTAGAAATCTACTTTCGTATACGAGGGAGAAAAATATAAAACTTGCTGTAAAGTGACCTAAAATAGGGGAAGAAGTTGGTAGTTTAGAATTAAAACATTTATTTTAAATACCATGTCTGCCGCCTACCATAAATTTCTTTTGCCCGCAACCCGCAAAACATATTTTACCTATTATTTCTGTGATTTCTGTGGTTCAGTGGTTGTGCTAATTATTTGTTATTTCACTTGCTCGTAAGGTTGGCTGCCAGTTTCTCTCTAGACTCCTTCCATAGATACTACTTATCATTTTTATGAAGTATACAAAAAAATGATCTTCTATCTTCCAATAAAATCGTGGGTGAGAAATTTCGTTGGAAAACTATTAGGTATAGAAATTGACCCTTGCTACACCCTGCACCTATGATGTCCCAGACGACGAATTGGTGTTCGTTAATAAGTATGCCGGACAAAGACGCGGCCTGCTCTGGTAAATAAATAAACGGAACGCCGGAGAAAACCGTTTCTTTTCGAGTGTCACAATCAGCAGTCTGGGTGGGAGGGGGAGGGGGCAGAGGGCCACCCCTCAACGACCCCCGGCTTTGTAACGAGGCGACAGAGAGTTATAAAAGCCACAAAGGAGGCGAGTGAATAGAGCCGCAAAGAAAAGTTGTGGGTAAACAGCGATAGTCCTAAAGTTTGATAACGGACTCCAGCTGCCTCGATTTGTTTAAAGCACTTTGATTCGATCAGTCGTAATTACTTTTTAGGTAAATAATGGGAATCACCATGTGGTAGCGTTTCATACCACTAGGAAGTTACGCATCATACTGTCTCGTGTCTTTTCTCTGTCGATTTCTTTCCCATTGGTACACTGAATTTGAAGTTGGTGCTTTTGTTAATTTGCTATTTCGTGCTTTCGTTCATCCAAGTGAAATTGATATCTATCATAGCCGAATCTTCCAATTGATACCTACTCAATCTTACTTAATCTTAATAGAATTTTCAAAATCTGTAGGGTATCTGGGGGCAAAGCCTATGCGGCGTATTATCACAATATGTGAACAAAAAATAACAAATTTTCCAAAAAAAGAAATTTGTTTTTTAACAGCCACCTTCCGATTTTTACCGGAATAAATATCACTTGTCAATTTTTTCGAGACAACTTATATCTCCCATTGTATTGATTTGGTTTACATAATAATGCTTTCGTTTTCATATATCTCTGGTCGTTTTCGATGAAAAGGTTCTACATCAATAAAATGTATTCATATAATCCGTAATTAAAGCTCCTTAATACCATTGGATGGGTCCGTATTTCGGATTACTGTGAGGCAAACGTTGTAATCGAAATCAATAGATAATCGGAACGCTGAACTAAGCATATTTATGTATCCGGAGTTTCACTATACATAGGGCTTATGTGTTTACTTCAAAGATAATTTTGTGGGTTTGAGATTGCAAAAAGTTGGGTCCAAAGAGTTCGCAACAAATGGGAACAATTTTTGTTGTCGAGCTATTAAAAAAAGTATTTTGAGGAATCTTCTCTCCATGTCACCTAAGAATCGATTTTGAAATATGTTAAATCACCACCAATATGGCGGCAATTTAAAAAACTACCATTAAGTTAAGAAAAGTGAAGTTAGATGACGACGTATCACAAAAAGTTATTAAAGAAGTTGTTTACAATGTAATTTTAGACCTTGCAAAATTTGAGGTAGTTGCCAAATATTTTTTGAAAATTACCGTTTTTCAAGAATACTTTTAAACACATTATACGAATCCATAAAAATCTTTATTTTTGGAGATAATCGCTTGTTTTTTTTTGTTTGAAAGGCCTTCAAAACTGCATCTTTTGAACCTTTTCTGGCTATTTTCAAAACCGTTAAATGGTTTTCGTGAAAATCGACAATATAAAAAAAATCGTAGCCGGCCCTGGATTTGCATTTTTTCCTTATTCGCAATTTTTTTTGCTTAAATACAACCAGAAGGCTATTCCTAATGTATTTGTCGCAAAAAAATATTTTTTTCTACACTTAATTGAAAAAATCATCTTTTATTTACGATCCGCGTTGTTGCCGTCACGACTGTATTCAAATGCTACTCTAGTCATTTGTGTAAAATCAGAAGAATCCCTATTGTTTGAGGAAAATACATTCTATACGTTCTATTTAATGGAAGGAAATTGGAAATGTTCTTAATGAAAAATATTTTTGAAAAATAGTAATTTTCGATTTTTGGGTAACTATACCTCAAATTTTGCACAAAGGTCTAGAATTACATTCTAAACAACTTTTTCAAATAATTTTTTGTGATACCTCGTCATTTAACCTTACTTTTCTTAACTAATGGTAGTTTTTTTTTAAATTGACGCCATATTGGTGGTGATTTGACATATTTCAAAATCGATTCTTAGATTACCTATATTGGACATGCAGAGAAAATTCCCCAGAGTGCTTTTTATATCTCAACAATATAAAAATTCCCATTTGTTGCGAATTCTTTGGAGTTATATAAACAAGGCTTAACATTATATTATTTCGTGTTACATCTCTGAAATATTATGTAGGTGTTTATTTTATTATTATTAGTATTTATTTTATTTACTTATCTTATTATTATTGTTTACATAACAACAATAATTTTACCCCACCGTACGTCTTCTATTATATTTCTTTTAAAAACGATTATTGTTTCTGTTTTTCTTTGATATTGTTTGCATAAAACTCAGAATTACCTCCGCCTATAGGTATACATAGCATTAGTAGGCAAAAATGGCGGCCTAATTCCGCGTGTCGGACGTCTCTATCAGCAGTATATGTGCAGTATATATATATATATTTATATGGTCATAGCGGACGTTCTGCCACATAACAAATCCACAACGCGTATATAACGACGGAATCGTATGTTTCTTTACATAATATATAGAAAGTATATAGGAATTTTATTTATATTTCAATATCGCCTTGTTTTTTAACTAATCGTTGTATCCTTCTCTAATCTAATATTTTTAAATGCTCCAATGAATTTTATATAAATTGTAAGTGGCAATACAACAAAGTTTTGTGTCGGTAAACTTAGAAACTATTAATACAATTCTTCGCTGGTCTGCCACTGTCCTAATGGCATTTTAACCTACAGAAAAATAACAATTCCTAAAATTATTTATTTACTTCCGGTTATACTTATATATACCGGAAATGATATTAAAATTATAAATGAGCGGGTTTTACTATTTTTGGTGCTATCAAAAATGCAAACTGTATTTATTTTTTCGAAAAAATAGTTTGTTAGGTATAAAATAGTGTTTTTAGAACAGCCTGTACGTAAATTCTGAAGCTAGATTCGCATTCCTTGGACGAAAACTGAATCACCCTGGTTAGTTGACTTTTTTACCTGAAAATTAACGAAACAATCGACTTAGCACTTTATTTGAGACACCCTATATTTTTATTTATGGCAAAAGGAGGCCCTGTGTGTGAAACAAAAAATAGGAAAAGGAACAATAGCCGCCCGCGATAAAACTGCTCGGATCCGCCATCCGCCGCTGTTCTTTCACAATTGATAAATGCGGGCACGTGCCCTAAAATACAATTTCCCCAATTACATCCCTTAGATAATCGTGCTGGAAAAAATATTTATGATTCGCGTCGAACTGATGTATCTCCTTAATGGTAGCGGCAAATAGCGCATTACATCAACGAAATCATTCCAATTACAAGCCTTAAGCTGTTCTTATAAGCGATCCATTGTCCTAGGAGAACGGCCATTTATCTAACGACGTTTATTAAAAATTTCCGGAAGGCAATAATGGAATGATATTGGACGACGAAATATTGGGAGTTTTCCCTATCAAACAAACCCATACAGTGTCTGCCAAAAAAGACAACGGAAGGGCAATTTTTTACTATTTATTTATTCAAAAATGGTTTTCGTCGTCTGTTTTTTTTTTAATTTATGGTAATTAGTACGTGATTGACAAGGCTGTGCTAAAGGCGCTTTGCACACGACTTATACATACAATATTTTTCTACAACCGTTTTAAGTATACTATTTAAAAAGCAAGATGAAAACGTTCCATACTACGCGACTAATATTTTTTACATTTGGGGCTACTTGACAGTTCCATGACCTGATGACGTTTCTTCTTCTTTTCCGCGTGTAGCGCCCGAAATTGTAATGAGCAAAGAACCTATTTTACGCGCTGTTTTGAAACAACGAAAAAATCGGGTAATTTGTGCATTGAACACAATACTTTAATCTCTACGCTTGTTGACGGTTGAAGAAAAACACTATTATTCAACTGTGATTAGTTTTAAGTGTCCATATTTGGAAAATTGCTATTAGCGATTTTTTTTTTAGAACTAAACTGACGACTGGTTCTTGTTTAGGACTACTTAAAACATAACACTACAAAGTTTCGACTTGTTCCCATACAGGATGTCCAAAAAATAATTTTTAAAAGTTGCAATATATTTTTTAATAGACAAGGTTATTTTGATCTTCCTTGGCAAAATGGCATTTTTAGTTAGGAAACAAAATGTTATTAAGATAATTCATGCGTTAGGTACTTAATTACGTAATCTGGACAAAATAATAGGAATGTTTCATAAAATCTACATGTATTCTGTTTTTTAATTTGGAAAAAATCTGAGATCAGAGCAAACCATGGAAACCTGGAAATAGAAATTGTTGATTGTCAATCACTTGTCAATGTTTGTTAGGTGTCGAGGCCACAAACGCTAGATGGTCTCCGTAATCGCATTATTGAAGCTTGTCGCGGAATCACTAGGGAGCAGCTCAGACGAGTGGTTGAAAACAATAGACGGCGAATTGAGAAATGCAATGGTGGCCTAATTGAACAAACTAATATTTAATTTAATGGAATAAAATCAATAGTTTCCTTGGTTTCTTCTGATAACCTTGTCTAGTAAAAAAATATTCCAACTTTTAAAAATTATTTTTTCGACATCCTGAATGGGAACGAGATGAAACTTTGTAGAGTTATGTTTTAAGTGGTGTCAAACAAGAATCCGTTGTCAGTTTAGTCCTAAAAAATCGCGAATAACACTTTTTCAAATTTGAACCCTAATTAAAACTAATCACAGTTGGCCATGTTTTCGGTTTTCAAAAAAATTTAATAGTGCGTCGAATGCCGTTTTCAAAGAGCTATCCAACAAAAAAGAGTTTTTCGAAATCGGCGCACAAATGAAAATTTTTACCCTTAAGTGGGTCGAAATCCAAATATTAAGTATTAGTGTTTAAATAATAGATATGACTAAATTTGGGTTCTATTGGGATAAAAAATTAAATGATCTGGAAAACATTTTAATAACGCATTTTTTTATAAAGCAAAATATCACATTTAATTTGATATGTCACACTTGCCAGTTTGTTCTGTATTTACTATAATAAAATTCAGAAAAAATATTAGTAATATTTTGTGACTCTCGTAAGATCTAGTTATCCATGGAAATAAATGATCGATTATGACTTTAAATTAAAGTAGACATAGTTGGCTTTCAATATTTGAAAATAAAGTGGCCTACATGGACTGGATGCAAAGTCGTATATTTAATACAGAATAATTATTTAAAAAAATAAAATTCTCATTATTTTCAATTTAATGTACCTAATACTTAACAAGTTATGGCATAACAATTATCTTAAAACTGGCAATAACAAAATATTGTACTATTATAATTAATGCTCAGTGAACACCTAGCACCTATACTTTTCAGAACAAACAACATCACGTTCTTCAACATTTTTTTCCTATTTTTAGCTCCATCATTTCAGATGCTGTATGCCTACTTACAGTGTTCTCATTTTTTAATACTCATTAAGTATAGGTATACCTTTTACGAAGCTGTTTAGTAAACTTTTCTGTTTTCCATTGAGAATGTCATTGTCATTACTAACCTTGTACCTAATGCATATTTATTTCCATGGGTAACTAGATCTTATACCAACCACAAATCTTGCCAATATTTTTTCTTAAATTTTTGTAGTAAATACAAAACAAACGGGCAAGTGTGACACATTAAATTGAATGGGACATTTTGCTTTACCAAACACACATAATTAAAAATTGTTAGAGATAATTTAATTTTCGAGGCCAAGATAGTCCAAATTTTACAGTTATTCATACAACAAAACTAATATCACTCATAAATTCTGTCGGTTATTGCAAATAATTTTCATGTTAAACTTTTTTCCATGTGTCAAAAATAAAAAAGTTACAGTAGTATAAAAATTTTTATTTTTTTTTCGACTTTTGGCCAGCTATTCGACATAAACTTCAATATGACAAAAGAAGGAAGAGCTATCGCTCGCACCCTGTCAAAAGTTAGCCGAGATATTTTGAATGAGCCACTTAGGTATATAAGCCACCGTGTATAGGAAAATGTTGAAATCGCGTCCAGATGTCAAATACCAAGTTCTAAGTAATTTTTTTATATTCTTGGTTTTTTTAAGTGTAATATTGCTTATTGATATTTTTTTGTTGTTTCTACTTTACAGAGAAATTAATAAACCACATGATTGGCCAATCAGAGGAAAACAATAATGCACTATTTTTGTTCAACCTGTTTTACTGCAAGAAAAACACTTGCGTTGAAAAATTTAAGACAAAAATGTAGAAAATATTGTATGGAAAATCAGCCAAATCCTGATTAAATTTACTTTAGAATGAATGTGAACTAAAATCAATTTACAGGCTAGATAAATTTGAAATTATTTATTTATTTTGTGTTTTAAAGTAGGTATTATTTTAAAACAAACTTCTTAATTTTTACTACAAAAAATGTCAAACTTCACCTAGTAACAAAAAGTAAAATTAAAAAACATGAAAAATATCAATAAGCAATATGTAAAAAAAATAAAAAACAACCTAAATAAAAATGTGTATACCAAAATATTCGTCATTTAATTTCCAAAGCCTTCTGGATGTTATGTTTCAGCCAAAAATAATTGGAAAAAAATGCAAATAGAAGCAAAACTATTGATTTTAGGTATGTAGTTGTTTAGGCAGTCAACATAAAATTTAGAAGGGAGTTCAATTTTAATACTATTTTAAACGGCGTTCCATTTGAAAGAAAAAGTTATTGATATTTTTTCATAAGAGAGTTAGAGACTAATCTTCGACCTTGTATAATCAATACGAACAACCTTCCAACTATAATAAAACGTGGACAAAATTTTAATTTTTGCAACTGGCTTGAAGTTACGGAGGATTTTAACAACTCCCGCAAAAATGTCAAAATTTTCAAAAAGGTTGAATATCTCAGAAACCATGAGGTTTAAGTATGCAGTTCATTAGACAAACTGACATTAAAATTTAGCAAGGAATCCGAATATGTAATAATATACAGGGTGTTCTAATTGAAATAAGGAAGTTGCCGTCAACTTCCGGTATAACCGGAAGTTGCAGAAAGTTAAGTATACAAATTTTCAGATTTTTATTCCGATCGGTTCTTCAGATACTTTTAATGCAAGGTCTTCGCGCCGCGCCCTATATATTATTTTAAAGACAGTAAGCTATACTTTCCACTTTTTCGCCCCAAAAGTCCATTTGGACTGAAACCCAGCCACAATAACTGTAATTAGTTTCCAAAAGTAGCGGTCCCAGCCCGCCTGCTTAATGCAAAGTATCCAGACCGATTACTTATGTAATGTAAATGCGGACCGTTTTAACATTTTATTCCCATTTTAAAGGTTTATAGTTGCCAGTAGTCTGGTTAACATTTATTTCGTCCGGAGATAGCGCCACAAAGAAGCGGGGGTTTCCTTACATTAAGCCGGGTATGAATATGCAAGGGGCTTCGATTCGATTCCAGAAAAAGAAGGCAATTATTATATAAAAAGTGCGGTTCGATGGCTGCCGCTTTGTGCCGCGTTTCTGAGTCTGGCGGGACAAAAGGGTGGCTTGAAGTTAGCTAAGAGGATAATGATCTAAAAATAAAATCTGGGACACAGGGTGGCAAATTTCTGCAAACATTTATACGAAGACATCGAACAAGATCAATACGAATAAACGGTGATTCAAAATTCAAAAAAGTTGAACTCGTAATGGAGCATCACCATCAAAATAAGATTATTTCGTAGTAAGTTATAATATGATATATTAAAATCGATAGGAAAGTAAAGGATTTTATAAGGAAAAGCGGCTCTGAAAATATTATCAAAGACTCAATGTGAGGGGCCTTATCGCTTATAGGGGGGGCTCTTAACCAAAACTGTTATTAAGAAAATCAACATGTATAATATAATGATGGTTTAACTCTACGTCTTTGGATTTGATTGATCCATTGCAATACAGCTTATTGGGAGTTATTTATCTAATAGGTGCCAATTTGTTTTGGTCGATGAAATGACTTCTAGTTCTATGTTGATGTCAAGGGGTGTTCCCCAGGGTTCAATTTTGGGACCGTTGCTATTTCTGTTATATACTATGGATTTAAAGAAGAATGCTGTTGATTGCTTTGTGCATCAGTTTGCTGATGACACACAGCTTTATGCAAGCTATTCAAGTGAAGAACTAGATAGTGTATATATTAACATTAACCAATCTCTTAGGAATATATATGATTACTCTCAGCAACATGGACTTAAGTTGAACCCTGGGAAGACGCAGGTTATCTGTTTCGGAAACATTGAAACCCGTCATAAACAGGTTAAGTTGAATGGCGTTTGCATCAAACCATCTGAGGGTGTTAAGAGTCTAGGATTGAGGATTGATAGGAATTTAAGATTTAGGAGTCATATTAATGCAGTTGTCCACAAATGTTATAGTGCATTGAGAAGTTTATACCGGAATAGAGGTATCATGGGCATGCGGCTGAGGCGGAGTCTCTGTGAGGTTCTTGTGCTTAGTCATACTAACTATGCTGACTTTGTATATGGACCTTGTTTGGATGTGCAGTCATCTAACAGGGTTCAAAAAATTCAGAATTCTTGCATTCGCTTTATATATGGCTTAAATATCAGAGATCATGTATCACCTAAGCTCGTGGAGCTAAAATGGCTTAATATGCATCAGCGCAGGCAGTTGCATCTTGCAACAACAGTATACAAAATTTTAAAATATAACATTCCTGCTTACTTGAGATCTAAGTTGGGTTATCGATCTGAGATACACTATAGAGACACTAGAAACGTAGGTCAGCTCCATGTGCCCAAGCATGTAACCACTCTTTTTAAGAGGTCATTTTCGTACTCTGCAGTGGCTCTTTATAATAACATACCTGATAACTTGAAGAGCAAGTCACTTGGGTTGTTTAAGGTGGGCTTTAAAGATCGGCTCCTTTCTCTTTCTACTTGAGACGTCCATCCAGTTGTCCTTTTTTTTTATTATTGTCCTTTTTTTTATTTTTTTTATTGTTTTCGATTTTTTGACTGTTTTGTTGTTTTTGGCTTTTCTTATTATTGTATTGTTAGTATGAGTTGTTTTTTTTTATTCTTTTTCTTGTATGAATTATAATTATAAACTATAGCTCGTTGTCATTGGATATTATTATATTGTTTGTATTGCAGTTATTGTACATTGTATGTATTGTAGTTATTAGTAAATTTGTAATGTGTATTTGGTACTCGGTTAAAAGCAGTTTCTACTGAAATTCGCCGAGGATTATAAAAATAAAGTCATTTATTATTATTATTATTATTATTATTATTCATACAAAATTGCGTCCATTGCATTTATGTGAAGCCTAGTTAGCTAATCTGGTAATTTGAACATATAATTAAGACATTATATTTGGTTACTAGCATATAATATAATTTTCAGATATTTAATTACGCAGTCAGTTTTACTGTATAATTTTCAACCAAAAATTCGTACCTAATGCATATAATTTAAACTTTTTACATTACGAATTATACACTACAATGCTCTAATTCCTTCATTTTAAACTTTATGACTACGATGAAAAAATAAGGCTTCGTACAATGTTATAGTCTTGGACTAGCTTTTCAAGTCCACTAGGTACCTTTTTAGTCCTCGGGCTCATGTCTACAAAAATGTTTTTTATTACCTCACTATTGCAACTTTGTAGGTGAATTTTTTGTTCTTTTTGCCCACTTGGACAATTTCTATAAAAAAATTCTCAGTTTTTTCGGGAAATTCCGTTGTCGGACGCCCTTAAAAGTTTGAAAGCGTCCCAAAAAAAAACGCCCCGCCACTGAGATTTTTCTCACACATATACAAACTCGACGGTGAGGTGATAAAAAATTGAGGTATAGGCCCCAGGACAATTTTTTTATCCTCATTTTAAAGGTCCCAAAATCGTCATTAAAAGCACAGAAATCGTACAATAATGTAGCCCATTATTGTACGATTTTTTCAATAAGTAGGCCTTGGCGAGATGTAAACATCAAACGTCAGACGCGGAGAAATCGCCCGTCAAAAGTGACCAAATATTCAAAACCCGGCCGATAAAGGCTCATTTAACTTTTCGTACACATTGCGAAATTGTTTCCTATAGAAGCGCAATCCTTCAGTATACATATTTTAGTAAATTTGAATATCAATGGATTTGTTGAGTAGGCTGCACAAGAAGCAGCAGTTTGGTTTTTCTGTCGGAAGGTGCCGTACGTCATTATACTTGTCCTAGGTAAAGTCAAGCAACGCCGCGCGTAGTCGGTTCGTGGACGGGTGATCCCTTATTATTATTTTCTGGCCTAATAAAACTTTTTTTTTTCCGATTTCAAAAAAAATATAATATGTACCTCGGCACTGAAGTTCTTTTTATGACTCGTGTGGTTTATTTGCCTCGGCCAGAAGCCTCAGCAACTAAACTCCACATGAGTCATAAAAAGTTGAACTTCAGTGCCTTGGTACATAAATAACTATTTTCCAAATATCGACATTAATTCAAAAATTATTTAGGAAAACAAAAATAAATATTTAAGAAAGGGCCTAATATAAAACGTGTCCCTGGATTTAGTATTAGAACTTTTACCATATTCCCAAGGTATTCAAGAAAAATATAAAAATTGTATCCTCCAGCCAAAACTAATCAAAGTTTGTGCAAAATACGTCCATTGAGCACTGTAAGACCTGTTAAAATTATTAAGATCTTCCTCTAGTAACCCGTGGCATATTTATGAGTAATAGCTAATCAGTACCGCCAAGTGAGTAAAATAGTAGGTATATTACATAGCGAGAGTAGTAAGAAGCTTATTACGTACAAGTGGAAAATTTGCGCAAGAGCCGCGCAGCGGCGAGTGCTGTAATACCACGAGTACTACTCGAGTTTTGTATTTTAATTTTTCTTCGACGAAAGAAAAACTATTATAATAGATAAACTATACTTCTGATTATCTGACAGGCAACAATTAGTATATTGGTTGGTTGCTATGGTGACGCGGATGACGCGCTAACAAGACACCCGTGATAATTGCGTTTTAATTAAGAACAGATACGTAATTTTTTTTATTACGTGCCAGTCATTATGTGTCAGTCATTACGTGTCAGTGTTCGTGTTCGTAACAATGGACTTACTTATAACCTAAACCGTCACTTAATAGGTATGTTACTAGCATAGGAGTTGAAAAAAAAATTAAATATACTACCTTCTAAGATATGAAAATCATTTGCATTGTTAGATGAATAGTACCTATATGTCAAACTTTCATAGCAAATGAAGAGTGCAGGCTTAAAAGGATGAGGGTCACAAAACAAAAGTTTTGAGTAAAACAAATTTTAAAATTTAAATCCCTCTATCTATTTAAGAAATAGACTTGTTATTAGTAACCAATTTTTAAATTGTTAGGTAAGGTCTCTTGTTTTGGTAAAACGTTTTGTTAGTAATATTTTTTTGACATGTTCGTCCAGAGAAATTGTAAAAGGGGGTTAAGCACATTAAGTTAGGGAAAAAAAGATGAAAGTGGGCAAAAAAACAATATTCATTTAAAATATATTTTATATAAATGAAATTTAGTTACATGGTACATTTTCAAAGTAGAGTTGAGCTTCTACACTACAAAAACTCGTCCTAATTTTGCCTTTTTTTTAGTCACTGGTAGCATAGATCTCTCAGACATTTTAAAAATGCAATGGTAACACACGTGTCGCAAAAAAATCGCAAACAAACGCACGCGAGGTATCTACTCTGGCTTCAAGACAAAGTGAACTGTTTGGAATAAAATAAACCACTTGTAAATAACATAACCTTAGAAATGCCAGCACAAAGTGGGGGAATTTTGGACTCTCATTCGTTTTGCACACATCGAGTGGACCTTCATTCTTTTTACCCAGTACAACAGCCAATATTAAAACGCATTTCACTAGGTACTGCCATCTGTTTTGCTCTGTATAGTATGCTATACTAAAATCGAGCAATCCGTACGCCTGGCGTAAATAAAACCACGTGTTCAATGACGATCCGCGATTGGTCGGTAGGCTATAAAATTTCACCCGACTCGGCAACAGGGACATACTCGATCGCAAAAGTGTAGTAATTCGGTTTTATCTTGTTGTTTTCAGCTATTTAGTCACTGCCGCAAATAATTTTATCGATGTTTTGAGCCATTTTAATTAAGCCAATAATTCTTTTTCGAAATATTTTGATGTAAACAATTGTAAAACTAAAATTAAATAAAGGTCGTGCCTCAGTGCGGCCCTGGCGAATATTTCAACCCACGTGATCTTGTTTACGCCAAGCGTAAAGTTGCTCGATTTTAGTATAGGCAGTAAATAATGCCTTTTGGCCTTAATTTGGCATACCTATCGCAAATACGGATTTTTGTGGACCCTCATCCATTTTAGCCTGTACTTTTCAAATTATTTCTTATTTCAAAAATATGTTTTCATTTGATACTAGTGTATCCAGTAATGTATACAGGGCGTCCCAGAAATAAGTGCCAAAATTTTAGCCACGTATCTAACTCATAAAGGGAAACAACTTTCTTCAAATGTTTTTTCGGAAACCTCTTAGTTATCAAGATAAATATTTTCAAAATTTTCTTCTTCAAAAAAAAGTATTTATCATGTTTAAGTTAAAGTCCCAAGAATCTATAAATTTTCCCATTACACCACAAAACAATGGTGTGGTAATGAGTAGACAAAATCTCTCTTTCTACCGTTACCGGTCACATGTTAAAGCGTGTCGATACAAACTCGCTTCTTTCCTCTCCAACTGTATCCAGAGTGGCTGGATCAAAGTGCACTTTAATTGTCGAAACATCCACTCTCTGCGCTAGCTCTCGCCGGAAGTTTAGAGGAGTGTGGACGTCCCTGAAATTTTTATGTCCACTTGTTTCCTCGGGCCTTTGATCACCGGGACAGCGCGCAGCACCAGCGGGCGAGGAAAAAGCAACGCTTTAACTTCACAGCGACGACGAGGGGATTAGATAGCGTCTTGCGAGACTGGCAACGATAAGGGGCCGTGATAAATGTCAATGTATTTCACGATGCTTTTTGCGGTTTTATTGGCATAGCCGTTGCCTCTGTTGCAACTGCAACACGCTCCGAAACCTACACTCACGTAAAAGGGAACGAGCGGATCTTGCGATACGTTCTACATGCGTTTGCATAAACAACGAAACATAATCAGACGCTGAGTGACAGATGTTTTTTTGTCTTAAATAGATAGCTGCATCCTCGGCTGCATCCAATATTACCAAGCAAAGGATGCGCATGCAAGCGGATTGATAGTATTAGTGTCTTTGTTTTATAGAACCACTGAAATGGCCACAAGCATACATACAAGTTTATATAGCATTTCTGAACTAACAACTATTACTGAGCATTTTCGAATGCATTATCGAACAACATATTTCCTAAATAGTTTTCATATGATGGTAAAATTGGTTTTATGCGTTAGTTTTAACAACATGAACCATACTATGCTCAATTTGTCCACGGATATTAAGCGTGAGCATTCCCTTATTTTTTTACAAGCTTTTATTTAACTTGCAATGTATGTTAGTTTGGTTAGGTCAAATCCTGCAAGCTGAATTTGAACCACTTCTTGACATCCGATTGAGCTGAAATTTTGCATAGACCTTTAGTTCTGGTGACAATGCAATATGCAATACTCAATAGTATCCCTAATACTTTCAAACTGACCCCGCTCCAAGATAGCCGATGATGTTTTTTTGTCAACCCCCTTAATTATCAAAAGAAAGGGTTTGAAAAGTAGAAAATGATAAAGTTAGTATCATCACCCTAAATTCAATATGGCCGCCGCTCCATGACGGAGAATTAGGTACATTTTCTTCAACTAAAAAAATAATATATAAATTAATAGCAATATTAAAAAGCAAGCTTTTATTTAAATGCCATGTAAAAAGAAGAAAATAAACTTTGAAATAAATCAAACCAAAGCAAACCCATAATTTTGTTACATTATACAATTGTATATGATATAAAAGCTTGTCACGAGATTTTCGTGTGTAAATTTCTTTTATAGAAAAATACATTTTCTACTCAAAATTACTGTCAAGATCCGTGGTGTCCGGTAAATATAGGGCAATCTCACGAGAACAGGTAAGGGACGTCAAAATATCTCAATTGAGCTTAACAACTACGGGTCAAATCTAAATAGTTACTGAAATACAGGGCGTTGCAGTTATTTTTACAAGCTTTTATTTAACTTGCCCTGTTAGTATGTGTATGTGTGGTCGAATCTTGCAAGCTGAATTAGAACCACTTCTTGACATCCGATTGAGCTGAAATTTTGCATACTCCTTTAGTACATTCAAAAAGGCCGTCATCCTAAGATGACGGATGATATATATTTTTGTCAACCCTCTTAATATGGGTATCAAGTGAAAAGGCTTGAAGAGTAGAAAACGATAAAGTTAGTGACATCACACTAAATTCAATATGGCGGCCGCCCGAAGATGGCGGGTTACCTATTGCTGCACAACCTACTTGACATGGGTACCTATCAAATGAAAGGGTTCGAAGAGTACAAAATAATAAGATAAGTGACGTCATACTAAATCCAATATGGCGGATGCCCCAAGATGGCGGACTAAATTTCTTTACCACCCTTCTGATATGGGAATCAAATAAGTACTAAAAAGCACAAAATAAAATAAAAGATCAAATACCTATATAAAAACAAGCTTTTATTTAAGCCATGTACTAAAACGAATAAAATAAAATAATCCATGTACTAAAACGAACAAGTAAAATAAAATAAAATAAGTCTAGGTTTTCCTTAATATAATTCAATACCAAATTGCGACAAGTTTTTGTAAATCGAAAAGCTTGTCGCGTGAAATTTTTATAGAAATTATGTACCAATTAAGGTGGCATCAATACACATGGCATTAAATGCTACCAAACCAAGTGAGTTTTTTGTGTTTATTTTGGAAATCATTATATTTTTCCAAAAACCAATGCTTATCTCCAATACTGCACTATATTGCCCATATTGGGATAAAAAAATTAGTCAAATTTTTCCTTCAATAAGATTTTGTTTCCAAAATTTCCAAGGCATACGTGATTTTTGGAAACTAAAACTGTCTTACAAATTTGTTGGCTGAACCCCAGAAATTTGAACTTGATTTTTTTGTCTTTTACAAGAAGCCTTTTCATCTATCTAAGGACACTCTGTATTCATCTTATAATTAAATATAATATACCTGTAGTAGTATACAGAACAGAACCTCATTTTCAAACTTTAATTCTAATTTTTGGCCTAGTTAAAGAGAAAAAACAACTAGTGGACTTTTTAAGGCTTTGAATAAGACATTATACATGAAATAAGCGCAAAAAACGAGAAAAAATTTAATGATGTCCATTATGTATAAATAGAGGAGTCAAGTATAATTTTGCTGTACAACCATGTGTAATAAAAAATCATTTATTCCCAATTTCATAATCAAAGTACATATATTCTCTAAAATTACGGGAGCTTTTTTAACAATCGAAACATCGTTAAAATATTATTGCAAATGTCAATTACAAAATATATTACAAAATTATCTCATTTTTTTCGAGAATCACATCTCCTGCATGCAGATAAAATTTCGTACACCCTGTATAGACCACCTGAGACTAACTTCCTTTCCTACATTGTTGTTGTATCCATGCACATACATTTAGATTCACCCTATAGGGAAAAGTGGCCCAAAATGATCCCCCTAAGGCAAAAACTCAAAGAACGTTTACGATATGTGTGGTGGCAAAAAATTATCTTTTGCATTCTTTAGTGCATATTTGCCAGTAAATTAATATTAGTTTTTTGTTTCAAAACTAATGTGTACTGCTTTTTTTCAAAAATGGAAAACTGTGTAAATGGATCATTTTTGGGTAAAATGATCCCTTAGGGTAGAGCAAAAAGATCCCGCCATTCTATTACCGATACAATATGTAGAAAAATTAAATGAAATAATCCAGCTCTGCCTTTCATATAGTCTTGCGCTCGTATTTATGCATCATTTTACACAATACATGCGATAAATTTGCAAAAAAAAAAATTATTTGTAGTCATTATTCCAAAGTTCGGGTAAAATGATCCCGGGATCATCATTTTGCCCAAGATTTTGAGAGATCTTATTACCCGACAGAGCGTTGTTTTATTTAACATCGGCATTCTAAAAAAATGGTTACGCCAGCACAAGTATTAGACCTTCTAAATTATAGCCAAATTACAGGTAAATTGCAAAATTGTGAGAGATATCCGTTACACGCCCTATACTAATTGTTTTGTATAACTTACTTTAGATTAAAATCACAGAAAAACACTAATCACTTTTTTAAAGGTATAAGCGAATAACGGTGTCACCAGCTCGGTATTTGTTATACTACAGAAAGCAGCACCACCTAAGACAATATTGACGATGTTATAACCTAGATGGCAGCACTAGTTTTACGAATAACATGGGGGGGGATCATCTTCCCGCAGGAATCATTTTGGGCCACTCCCCTACTATGTATCAATAACATCCATGCTTCCTCATGTATAATTCAGTAGAATAGCTGACTGAATGCCAAATATGGCACAATATTATTATTACAGTCAAAACTAATGTGTCAATATTAGTGTTAATATTGATGTACCGCGAATAAAATTATTTAGAAACATTACGACTCCAACACATTCTTGTTACAAGTTGCAAGCAATAAGATCTTGGAATCCAAGACAAAACATCACGAGGTTCTTGTGTAGAGACGCAAGGCTTACTTATCTCACGAATACAATAGCTTCCCGCATATTTTGCAAAGTCTTCAGACTCACTAGATATTGATGCGAGTAACAACAGTACATTAATTATTACAATACTCGTACTCGTTATATTACTCGTGCATGTGAGATATTTCTCTCGGCAGCGATGACTTGGATACAGTTACGGATTAATTGTCCAAAAAGTAAAAATAGAAAAAATCCTACAGCTCTTTTCTGGAAAGAAAAATACCCAACACATTTACAATTTCCATGATATATTCTTCTGATATTAATTTAAAAAATACATGAGAATTCGCGTGACGAACAGTGTAATTATCTTCATTTGCAAACACGATTTATATTCTGAACGTTTGTTCAATTAATTATCCCAGTTTTTAGCAAATATAAATAAATGTAACCGGTCCAGTTGGCCATTTTTCTTTGTACTTAGCTCTACAATACGTACCGTACTTAACTCTACTTATTCTTCCCATTACATTATGCTCAGACGGCACCTTATTACTGTCATAGTTTTATTCAATATCTATTCGATTTATTATTGATTTCAGAGGTTTTTTTTTAATTATACTTGGATATTTCTGGAATGCCCTGCTATTATAATGGTGTATCAGTTCCACAAACGACGTTCCTAAAAGTTATAAGCCACAGTTGGTTTGTTGAAAATTTTGCACGAACTATTAAAATCATCGCCCGGTACAATACGCCTGGTCATCTGGTCATCCCGCAAACTTCAGGCACAGGGTAGAAATGTGGCCTGGGGGTACATTACCTGCGAGCCCTTGTTTTATCAAAGGGCGAAGTAATTACGGCCTCCATGGCCAACTAGGGTGAATTAAAACTCTTTTAATGTCCTAAAATATTACGCGAAAATTAACACAAAGCATGGTCGCATTTCATTAAGCCTGCGCGTGATTTTGAGCCTAAAATACACATTTCGGTTTTCCTGGGGGCATTTCGGGATAAAGGGAAATTGGTAGCCGGGGGGCAATCAACGTAGAGAGCGTTTTTTTTATTTTGTTTTCTTTCATAATTTGGGAAACACGTTACAATATCAGTTTCTGGTTTTCTGTGTTCCCACAATAATATCTCTAGGCAGTGTAAAACTGCGGACGATAGCGGCTGTATGCTTACCCGCCCTTTCGGTTTATTATCCGCGCCACATTCGCTGTTTCTATCGACAAGAATTTTATTTAAAGCGATTTTACGATTGGTTGCAATTGTAAATTAGTCAACACACCTATTCCGTCCCTATACTGTTATGAAAACAGCCTATACCTGATGCCCTATGGGCAACTAAAGCTAAGAAAAAGCCTACATGCTTTTATATGTTGCTTTTTGTAGAGATAGTTATTACAACACCCATGATTTTAACATTTCAAAGGCGGAAATTAAAAGTTATATTTTTTGTGAGACATGTTACGTTTACATTGCGTGCGCCACAAACGTAACATTTCTAGAAATAATTCATTGTACAAGTAAAAATCGTCGGCGTGCGTGTCTATGGACGAATAAATCAACTGTGGACCCGAAAAATACGCCTGTTAATTAATAAAGAAAATGTTACAGCAACCACTTGACGAATTCATTACGAAAAACGAGGGACCATTCTCTTTTGTGCTTCTTTATTGACCTCAGACCTACAGAAATTGCCAGACCGTCTTTATCGCCTTTGTTGGTGTTTGTTTACTAGGTTTCATTTCGACCCTGCCACTATCACCTAGATGCTGGATACTACCTTGGGCACAATCAACTTAAATTTCAAGCCATGAACAGACATGTGGCAACGGCGCAGAGGGACGGTTCGTCGGGTCTACGCTGTCTAGCCCGGCTAATAATAGCGACGAACTTTTTGGCACTTTTGCTAGTTCCTTCTTCCTTCCTTCCTGTTTTAATTTGTTGCATTTTGTTACCAGCTAAAAACAAAATATTAGAAAGTTTGAAGTATGTCTAATTATACAATAGAACGTAATTATGAAAATATTCCATGGCTGACTATGTGAAAATTTAAAAAAAAAACAGAAAATTAGCCATAGCTCTTTTATTTTTTATAATAACTATGCCGGGTATTATATCTTTGGAAAGCTCAAAAAATGGCCGATTTTATAAGGCCACAGCCAACTATGATTTACATTTAAAAAAACACAAGTTTATGCCATATCTCAAAAATCACAAACAACATAAAATACTGGATTAGATTATCTTATTAAGCCCAAAATTATCTACAATTTTTGTCTCTGCAGTTTTTCTGTATAATCAAAATGTCTAGTGAGCCATGAACTTTTTTAAAAATCCAAAAGGGGTATTAGATTGAGCATTCAAAACTGCAATTCTTTCCCCATTTAACCTTTGTTCAAGCTCGGCTAGTTTCCGAGATCCCCATAGTGGGCTTTGAAAAAAAACTCGCCCTGTGAAACCAGAAAAATATACAGAGTGTTAAGGGAGCTAGAATGTTATATGAATAACCCTGTGCATGTGTACCTTTCTATTCTATTATTCTGGAACGCCGGGCTACTGTAATAAAGTAATCACATTTGCATACGATTTTTCCGGCTAATGCATCTTTAATTTGTATAAGTTCGTTAATTATGTGAAGAAACATTATATACATAGGTAATTATCAGGCCATATCCCTAATTAAAAGTTATATCACTGCGACGTCATTTCTCTGGTATAACGCATATATACACCAATTCCCATATACGGTCGCGGTTTCCTGTATCTTCGTCCACGCACCATCGACCGCGAAACCGCCGATACACCCTAATAAGATCGGGAACAAGTTTATAAAGAGGGGGGGAGGGCGGTCCCCCATATCTCGGCATCCCCCTATCCGATGAAATTTCCCCCGGCAGCCCCGAAAGTGTCTTTTAAACGAGGGCCCCCCGTTTTATGCATGCATTTTACTGCCCCGGTCGCCGTTTCCAAATATCGGGTTTTGGCGGACGGAGTTTATGGCATTCCGGACTTTCGATGCTGGGGTTCACCGGTAGATTCGCCCAGATGAAGAAATTTGTAACTTTAGACAATTTAACTTAACCGTACATTTAAGTTATTTGACTATCAATACGCGACTGAATGTAAGATGCCAACGCGCCGACGGGACTATTCTAACTAATATATGGGCCATAACGCTAAATTACCAAATGTAGTTATTAATTTCTTGTATGTAACAATTTTAAACTAAAACTAAATTGCGCTGTATTTACAGTAGCTAATTATCACTTTAATAAAATCTTCACAGATACCTCAAACCGCTCAACATGGCAACGCCGCCGTTGCTGCCGCGGGCGCCGCGTTCGTTAACTCGGCGGTATTTTTTTTGTGTTTGCCCAGCAAGTCAAGTTTTCCGATTGTTTACGTATGCATTTTTCGTGTATTCAATTGTTTTTCTGTAAATTTATAGGCTATTTATTAGTATTTAGGATATAGTTACTGATTTTGTATACAATGGAACGCAGAAAGTGTGTGGTGTGTGTCCAAATTGATATTTCTCAGGATATAACCTAGTAATTAGTGAATTAGTGTAAAGTATAGTAAAGTATTGGATTTGTGGTTGGATTTATGGCATAGGAAACGCAACCTCTGGTTATCATATAATGCAGCTTAAGTGTCAAATTTGTTGTTTTTGTTTTGAGTAGGCATTTTTTATGTTGGCTGATTGCAATGCAGCCTTTAGGTTAGTCTGTGTTTATTATTTGTCTGAGGATGGAGGTATGAGGGCGAGCTAACCTATTTTTTAATAAAAAAAAATGATTAGCGACTGGAACATTTTCTTGACTTCGGTAAATTTCTAAGAGATAAGTGCTGTTAGAGATTTTATTAAGAATGCATAGTTTCTAGAAAATTATTGGGTATTCCTTATACATAGTGTGGCCCACTTTAAATCTGAACACCCCCATAAAATTTGTAATTTTCATCCGATTTCATCGAGTTGTTTTAACGATAGAATATTAAAATCTGTACTTTAGGGCAACACGGTACATATTATTTTAAAAAACCAAGGCATAGTAGGTACTATATATTTTTTGTGTCAAAATTGGAGAATACTTATTAGAGATATTTTTATAAAAAGAAAATCCGACTGCGCCCTTAAAACGGGTTTCTACCAAATTTTAGTAAAAAATATTGAACGATAAAAATTGTAGAAATCAATGGAATCGCGATTTAACTACTAAACTTTACCTGCAGACACGCTTAATATAAATATAAATCAAGATGCATAATATGTGGATATGGATTAAAAAAGAGTTGAAAGTGTAATTTAAAAAGCAATTGAAACTGTAATAATTTAATTACAAATAATAGTAGTGTGGATAGGTACCTGTTCCTAAATACAAAAATCCCAAAGTAAAAATTAAATTTGTATTCTTTCTACTAATCCATCATTGATTTAAATACATTTTTCAGGACTCTTCGTTTGTTAAAAAATTCAAAAATACGTTTATCTTTAAATTTTGCCCTTTATCGATAAGATTATTGGTCCCTCTTCTTTGAGCAAAATTTAAATAGAAACGAATCTTTGAACTTTTTTAACGAACGAAAAGAAAAGTTGGGGCAAAAGAGGGACATTTATATATAAAATCTGTCGATATTATTTCACTTTTTGACATATATATATCCATCAGGTGCAAATGAGACGAACGACGTAATCCTCTTGGGTACTGCTCTAAAAATGTATCGAAGTAGGAAGTTTTTTTTAATAATAGGTGCCGTGTCGTTTTGCTCTAATGTCTAGTTTTCGATGCTCTATCGTTATAAAAATCGTTCGCAAAAACGGATGACAAATAAAAATTGTATTGGGTTTTTCGGTTTGAAGTGGGTCACACTATATGTTTATGGGAAAAATCATTGTGTCTGTAAAAAGTGTAGTGTTTATCATTTACGCCCCTGCTGTTTTGAAGGTCATCCGTTGCTTTTACTTATAATTATAGCCAACCCTCTAATGGATGTGCTCTATACCTAATGACATTAAGAAGGGTGGCCCGGCGACCGCATTCGAATTTCAACGCAACATTTCACGTCGCTAAACAAAAACAGTGTTGTGGCCTGGATTGCGAGCGGCATTTCCACTGACATTTTCGCCACGTGACAAAAGTTAAAAATTTCGCGCCATGCGTTATTAGTGCACTTATATGTCACGACATTTTTAATTTCTTCACTCCTAGCAATGATGGGCTTGGTAAGGTCTCGAGGAAATTTAATATCGTTGGGCGATTTAAATTAACGGCCAAAGCTAATATGGGAACCCAAGAATATAGGTAAGGGAGACGAGACAAGTACAAAATTTTGAAACTAACAAACATGGAAGCGTTGTTTTTTGTACGTACTCACTATAACTTTACCTAGTATATTACTATACCCTGCAGAGAATATGAGATGCTTTGAGTTAAAGATTAAGGGTGTAAGTGGGAAAAAATACGTTGATGTACCTGGGCTTAGTTACCCCTATATATAGGATAAATGTGCGCGGGCATGCCGAAGAATACGAGAACTAAACATTGTTGTTTTGTGGGACTTATTTTTTTAATAATACAATATACCTAATTAACACAAATCGAATATATTTTTTATACCATAAACATGTCTCAAACCATAGACACAATAAAAACAAAAAAATAACATAAAAATTTAAAAATATGCAAAAATGAAAAACACATACGGTATATTTCGATTCGTTCGGAACATACCTATAAGGGTTTCTCGATTTGTCGCGTTTCTTGAATATACCATAACCTTTTTGTTCGTGAATATTTTGGACTTCAGTAAAAACATTGTTGGATTATTTTTTCCGTACAATTCATTGTACCTATTTGATTTGGGCAGCGGTTTTAAAGGAAAAAACCGTTTAGTTCAAATTTATAAAACCGCTAACTAAAGATAATATCTGTCGATACCTCAGAGAAATAACCAAGGATAGAGGGAGTAAGAACAAAAAGTAAACAAAGCCAACATCTTTTTGAGTACTCCATTGTTTAGAGCATTTCATTTCAAAATAGAGGGATTTAATTATGGGATTAAATAAAGGCACACCTCCCGTAACGCTAAATTAACAAATGTAGCCATTAATTTCTTGTAAATAACAATTTTAAGCTAAAACGAAATTGGGCTGCAATTATAGTAGCTAATTATCAGGGGTAATACAACAAGTGGTGTGCCTATTATCGATAATACCTTTCGTTAATTTTACGAATTATAATCCCAAAGCTGAAAATACAAAGACTGCGCAGCAGGAGTGGGATTTTCTTAGCATTGGGATTATAATGAGTGATAAATTAACGAAAGGTATTATCTATTATTAGGCATATCACAAGTTGTATTTAAAAAGAGAATTTAACAACTGCAAATAGTTTAATAATTATTCAATGTGTATGTAGCCATAATTTATCAACCCAATTTCTTAGGAATAAATTAACTATATTATTATATAGTTTCGTTATTCTCAAGCGCTATTTTGCCCATTAGCAAAACCACTCGTATAAATTGGGCTTTTATTTCCAGAGATAAAATCCCTGGAGCTTCGCTCTCGGGATTTTATCAGAGAATAAAAGACCAATTTATACTCGTCATCTTTCGAAAAAATTATCGATAAAATTTCCGGCACTTGTGATATTACATACGAGAATTCAACGCCTGCCAATATGAACCAATGAAATGATAGATTTTTGAAATATTAACCAATCAGGTGATGATTTCAGCGATATCACTAGTGCAGGAAATTTTATCGATAATTTTTTCGAAAGCGCTATTTTGCCTAGAAAGATCACGAGTATAAATTGGGCTTTTATTTTCTGATAAAATCCCGAGAGCGAATCCCGAGAGCGAAGCTCGAGCGATTTTATCTCTGAAAATGAAAGCACAATTTGTACGAGTGGTTTTGCTAATGGGCAAAATAGGGCTTGAGAATAAAATTATCTAAAAAAATTTCCGGCACGAGTAGTATTTGTCGAGATTATTTCACGAATACGATTTAATAATTACTGTATTAATTTTTTCTATGTTTACATTTCCAAAACGACTCATTTTGAACGAGTTTATTGACAGCTTCGACTGTAGCGTTCGAGTAAACAAACATGACGCTTGGGTATCCAAGGCAAATGCGATTATACCTACACCCTGGAGGCGTTGGTTTATTTTCTGAATGTGTCATAAATTTAAACGGAGACGGAGGTCCAATAACCAAAATTTAGCAATGTAAAAGTTATATAAATTCATTGATACAATGCTTAATAGTACGGCAACATCATTTATAAGCTGCATAATTTAGAACAGTGTGAAACACACAAACTTTAAGAAGTAGGTACGTGTTTGTATCCAACAGATTCGCGGTTGCTAAGCAACGAAGTGATAATTTGCACAAGTGCAATTACCGGTAATTGCACTAGTGCAAATTATCGCTAGCAGAGGCATATCATTGGTTGGATTTTTATGGAAGGAGCTACCTTATTGGATGCAAGCAGTATGAGGGAAATAATCGCTGAAATCCTACTCTCTTAGTTACGCCCTAGTTACGCTAAACCAATATTGTGGCAGCTAAAACTGATAACCCGATAACTTCTTCACATTACCAAATTTAATGTAGGACTAGAATATGTTTTCAATTAACACATTGATCTTTAAATATCTATTAGCACAAAAAACATATTCAGAACCGAAAGTTCAATCTAAATGACAGCTAGCTGTCAAACTTACTATTTGCAGTTGTTAAATTCTCTATTTAAATACAACTCGTGGTATGCCTAATAATAGATAATACCTTTCCTTAATTTATAACTCATTATAATCCCAATGCTAAGAAAATACCACTCCTGCTGCGCAGTCGTGGTATTTTCAGCTTTGGGATTATAATTCGTAAAATTAACGAAAGGTATTATCGATAATAGGCAAGCCACTTGTTATATTACCCCTGAAAATACCACTAGTGGAATTATCGCTGAAATCATCACCTGATTGGTTAATATTTCAAAAATTAGGTCATTTCATTGGGTCATATTGGCAGGGGTTGAATTCTCACTTTAATAAAATCTTCAACAGATACCTCAAACCGCCCAACATGGCAACCCCGCCGTTTCCCCCGCGTTCATTACTCGGCGGTATTTGTTTCGTGTTCGCCCAGCAAGTCAAGTTTTCCGATTGTTTACGTATGTATTTTTCGTGTTTTCAATTGTTTTTTTTTTGTTAATTTCTAGACTATTTATTAGTATTTAGGATATAATAACTGATTTTGTATACAATGGGACGCAGTAAGTGTGACGTGTGGGGCCAAGTTGATATTTCCCGGGAGAAAACCACCTATCACAGGTAACCGTTGTACACACGTTGCTGTTTGCGGCATTCAACTTTTCTCGAAAATCGTGCACTGGACACCTTAGCTACCGATCTATTATCTGTCTCTTTGGGAAATGGGAGAAACCCCCAAAAGTGTTCAATTTCAGACACACCGTACATCAATAAAAGTAGACGCCCAGTATAATCAATCATCAATCCAACATTTCTGGACATAATAAAGAAAGATCATACAATACATCATTTGGTTATCAAAATCAAACCATCGCCCTGTATGTTCAAATTCCTAAATTTCCAATGCGAAATTGTGATATCCGTTACAGTTCGATTTTAGCCATTTTGGGAGGCAACCGGGGTGGCCGAACTGCCCAATTAGCTGCTATTAAACTGGCTTTTGTCATCCGCTTTTTTCATGTCACACACGGATAAAATCGTTGAGGCCCGTGTAGCGTAGGCGGCGGAGTTCGGGATTCGGCCTGCGCCGACCAAACGGATCACAACCAGTGTTGCGTTTTTGCTTTTGCACAGGGACGGCGAAACCATTGATTTAAAAAAAAACATAGGTCCAGCAAGGTATGGAGTTTTTTTGTAAAGTTTCCAAACAGTAGAACGTATTTATAGGAAAGTAGCTATAATCTGACCGCATTCAACGAGTTTAAGGCGCTACGATACCCCCCATTTTCAAGGGTTTCGTAGTTTACATCTCCTACTTGCATTTCTTAATATTTTCACTTGATTTTTTTTTTGTGGCTTAGATAAAACTACGAAGAATCGTCGTTGTGTATCACGAACTGTGCAGGACTAATGCGACACTGTGAAAAAAAATGCCAAACATACCCGAAATTCGACTATATTCGGTTAAGAATTTCGAGTATTTCCACCGCTCAAAAATAATTCGAAGGACACAACGACGATTGAGGCATTCTATAACATTATTTCAAGACTACTTTCAAGTCGATACGTTTGTTCGTTTGGCTATGATTTGAAAACTACGAACCCATTGCCCGGCAATAAAATGATCCGTGAATTGGCCATTCGAGCAGGAATTAGACGTACGGAGATAGGCGGGCGGGCGGGCGTTCGCTGGAACTCGTGGTTCCCCTACTTCCCCCTACTTCGGCGTACCTCACCGGGCTGGGAAACCACGTCAGGAGAACTTTCAATCGATATCAGATGGTTCATTTTTCATTTTATTAGTCTCAGTCTCCCTTATTTGTGTTTCGCTTGTTTTGAATGTTAGCAAATATTTATATTTCCGAGTACCCGAAGAAAATATTTTCTACCGCGACATTATGTATGTCGACTGGCATATAATAATACCCATTATTATTATTCCTCCAGGAATTATAAATAAATAATTATTAATCCATTGCGCCACAAATAAATTTTAGAAAATAAATAATTATTATTCACAAAGTACCTACTTTTTGCTTTTGTGTAAAATGGTTTAATCCCTAGGGCATAAAATGGCCTGGTCGTGCAAAAAGAGTAAATTTAAATTCTAGACCAAATTGTGCGCTTGATTTTTACTTTAAAAATGTGATAGGTACAAGTAATAATTTTGCCAAATAAATGGGTCATGTGAAGCATTTTTTGAAAACGAATTCCTATGTAAATCGCTGCATGATAAAAGCTAATTTATATACTTTCCAGAGGGAACGATAATAATTCTGACATCCAGTCAGTTTTAGAAACTTCTTCGTTAGAAGATTGTTCGAAAGTCATTGGAGTTGAAAATCGGGCAAAATAAAAATAGTACATTTTATTGTTCCAGTCTGTCGAATTTATGACATTTTAATAAATTTTCTAGGATGTTCGATAATTCAGATTTGTCAGAATAAGGTTCTGAAACTGAACCGCAGTCAGGGCAAGAATACCTATAATGTTTGATAATGATGTCACAACAGTCACATGTAGTGAAACCAATAGGAGTAATTTGTGGGCTTGAGTGCTTTTATTCCCGTAGGTACCTAATATGGTTTCCAGAATTTGAGAGAGGGGTACCTACATATTTTGCATTTTGCACACTTATTCGGATTTAGGTATAAGTAGTACTGCAGGTGCATAGGGTTTGGGAAACAAACTTTCTGGGAAAAACAGGGCTTTGAATGGAACATTTACAAGGGATTAGAAATTAATAGCTCCTATTATCTCACAACTATTACTTTATTTAAAAAGGGAGACCAGTTTCGTAACTCTATAAATTAGTCCTTGAGGATGTAATTTTATAGATTAACGAAACCGTTGTGATATAATATGGCCTATTCACTCTAATCCCTCTAAAGTGAACTCTTACAGTGTAGAAAGTTTTTAGTTAGATTTATTTATTATTACACAAATGTAAATATGGAATACCTACTAGTTATATAAAACATTTTGAAGAAGTAGACTTTAGACGCACTTTTTTAGTCGTAGCAACACTATTATGCAGAACAATTATCCAATCAAACATTAATAGATGTTCAACTGACCCTAATGTGGTTCAAGAAGAATTCGGTAATCGAATCGTTAATTTAGATTTTATAATTGAGCAATTACAGAAGTTTTTTTTATACACGAACCCTTCATAGCATGCACCTTTGCTGATATGAAAAATAATAGTAAAATTGCTTCGACGCCAAAAAGCTATGCAGTGTGTTGCCAACGAAAAGTGAACGCCCTGAAAAATATCATTTTTGCAATAAAGCAAACAGCCCACCGCCGTTTTTTAAATATATATTCGCGCTTCTTCGTCGGCATCGGCGAGACTCGTGTGACCCCGGCGGCCGTCGGCGGCGGCCGGCACGAGTTATTATTTCATATTATCTACACGTCTACACAGGAAAAAAAGACTGTTGTGATTTTAGTGAGTTCGTGTATATAGTCACTTTTCCATTACCTACTTTAAATATACAAGCAAATCCATGTGGTCCCAACAATATAATCTATACTTTTGACGTAATTGCAGATGAACCAATAAGTTTAAAATAGTTTGAATTTCCGTTAAGAAGACGTATTGTCACTTCGATACTAAAATTGGCATACTACAATGAAAGCATAACCTCGGTTTTAAAATATCTTATGTTTTATTTAAACAATTAAATTTATTTTATTTGAATAATAATAATTCTCACCCTCAGACTACTCCAAACTATATAAGAGTACCCCAGAAGCAACTGAAAAAACATTATAATTCATTTTATGAACAAAATAACTTAATTGCAACTTTTATATTCATCAATGTAAGTAATCATAGTCCAAGCAAATTGTCATTTTTTTATAGAGATAGAAAAAAAAAGATTCTTAACAGGTAGATATTTTCAGGGTTGGTTGTGGGTAGCGTCCTGAGTATAACCCCAAAAAATCACCGTCGAAGTCGTGTTACGAACCCCGCAATAGGAGTGGTTTTGCAAACATTTTTTTGCAATTTTTTTTCTTCTCATGTGTACAATTTTTTTTCTTCTTATGTATACATTATTACGTTCTCTACAACTTTCCCTCATGAAGTTTTTTTTTAACTTCAATACTTCACGAGATATAGGTAAAAGATCACCACTATCTAAAGTGCTTTATAAGGGTAAAAAAAAATTCTTTAAAACAAGCTGATTTTTTCAGGGTTAACTGGGGGTTAACTTAGGAGTGCACACAGTGATCGCAAATTAAAGGTTTTGAATCAACCCTACACTCTATATCGTTCGTAGTCATAATGAACACTGCAAGTGAATGGCTATAATTGATATTAGTACCCACAATTAAGTATTACAAATCCAGCAAAAATTCAGTGACAATAGTTGTAATTTCAGTATAATGAACAGTTAAATGTATCCCTATTCAATTCAACACCATGAAACGTTATGTTGTTCTGACAAAAGAATGTGCTTAGAAAAGAAGTATTATAGAGTCAATTCCAGAACACGCTATTTATTGAAATAAAATATTACATTTAAATTATTCATTAGAATTCAATATCAATTGTAATTGAATTGATTATTGTTAGTTACAAAAAAGCTTCTGCTTGAGTTTGAGGAATAATATCTCATATTGAATTAAACAGGGTTTTTTTACAAAGTGACAGATTTTTCTCAGTGTAGTACCCACGGCCGGCCTGCCCCTCAATCGTAGCACTATGAAGGGGCAGGCTGGAGTGGGGAGTCGTGGGGACCAGAGGAAGGAAAAGGATAGGCATATCTAATCGAGCGACGTTTGTCCTGAATTGAGTCGGGCACTTCGGGCGGATTTCATAAGTATCGTAGCCTCTTAAGTTTAGAACCCTATTCAAGGTATTCAAGTATTTAATATAGGTAATTTTAATTCGGACAAATCAGACCCCTAACACCTTTAATATTTTTTAAAACGTGAGACTGGGTTTCATCTCACTGACTCTTTAACGTAAATGGACTATAGGTATAGTCCACCTTCCTAACCAATCTTTACGATCGATATTTTGGCTTTCGCTCTCGGGCTCTCGACGACGACTTAGCACTTTGATTTTTAATTTCGATTGTTTTCCTCGAATTGATTGACTTGAGCAACTTTCTTTCGACTTATATGATAACGAATTAAAGTTGCCAAGCCCAAGCTGAAATGTACTATTGATATTTTAACTTTAAAGTAGGTACCTATATATAAATAATGGTGACCGGTAAATCGATGTATTCCTTTGAGGACGTGCTAGTAGAGCTCTTTTGCCATCGATTTAACCTTAATATTGATTATACAAAATTTTATAGTTTTTGATATTTGAATTTAAGTATAGTTAAGTTAAGTATAGTTTTTTATATAATTTCGCCGCCTACGAGTGCAAACCTATTTTATATTGTCAGCACTGTATACCTAACTTTAAAAAATATTCCCAACTATACTGTAACCCCTTTTGTTTCTTCAATTTTTCAAAGAGTAAGCACTGATTATTTTCTTTGCTCTTTTGTCGATTTATAATAATTTATACCTTAAATTTATTTTTTACTTTACCCTTTTTACATCCAAATAGTATGTAATATTAAAACGATTGATAACGCCTACAATAATCAAAGTTATATTTATTATTCATTCGCGAACTGATAAACAATAAATGTTATTGCCGGGTTGGGCGTTTGAACCAAGCATGACCTGATAGCGTAGAAGTTGTGGGGTCGCCGCCACGACACTAAAATTTAAACTATTTTACATAATATACAGTGTGGTCATTTAAGTGTGCAACATATGGGATTTTTTTTATTAATTGCACGAAAATACAAATATATCCGAAAGTTGGTGCATGTTCGATAATCATATTAGGCGCACTTAGAATGGTTGCAAGTCAAACTGCATACAGGGTAGGTAAAAAAATATAAAAATTGTACAAGAGTAAAGTACCCTTATTTTAGAAAATTCAGCAAAAGGTTATTAAGGAAAGTTGTTTAGAATTAAAAGCTATGCCTAAATACCAAAACATAGCCTCCTAAGAAAAAACATATTTGTATTTTCATTGTGCAATTAATAAAAAAAAGTCCCATATGTTGCACACTTAAATGACCGCACTGTATATCCAACGTTGAAGAAACTAGTTTTATTCGGAAAAGTTGATACGAGTTTGAGTCCAAAGACGCTTGATCAGAATGAGTGCAGGTCGTCCGAAATTGCCCGTGCCAATTTTTCGTACGCTACCCATGAGTTCTTCTGTTTTACATACCAAATCTAAGCTTTCTAAGACAAATTTGCAAGAAATAGGTATGTTTAATCTATAATTCAATGGGGATTATCAGGAACTTAACAAATATTTCAAATATGCCATATATAGGCTTGCGTAATTTTTGCGAAAAATGGTACTTACCCATCCGCGCGCTACTGGTGTGGTTAAGCGAACTCTAGTACCTCCGTTCTATTGCCTTCTACGCTCTTATAAACCGTACCAAATTGCACATTTATGACTTTTGTCATTTCCAAAATATTCAATAATTGTTGTTTTTTTAATAAAGTTAAACACCTGTAAAATTGTGATGCGCTGCACGATTTTGATGAATTTTAGTGTGTGTAGGAACTATCCTTACGCACTTGTGGGACATCACTAGGTATTCCACCGCCTGATTTTTTCGATACTATTAAAGATTTTTTTCTCGGAAATCTGGCAGCGTAGCTTTATTCAGCACCCCTGAAACTCCATTGCCCCAAGTTTTATTAATTTTTTTCGCCGACTAACATTTTCACAGGGTCCTAAAGTTGAGAAAATCGAATTTTTTATTTTCAATTAAAAATCAGGAATGCTTTGTAAATATTTAAAAATCTGGTAAACTTGATCTAAACATCCCAAAAATGTCCCACTAATAAAGAAAACAGAAAAAACACCATCGTACCTACCGTTTTAAAATATTATCCAAATGTGGCATATTTTCTGTGATCTGCGAAGAATATGCCATATTTAAGTATTATTTTAAAACGGTGGGATGATGTTTGTTTTCCGTTTTCTTTTTTTAGTGGAACATTTTTGGGACGTTTCGATTATGTTTATCTGATTTTCAAATGTTTCTAAAGCATTTCTAATTTTTAATTTAAAATAAAAAAAATCCATCCTATAGAAATGTTAGTTGGCGAGGTAAATTTATAAAACTTGGGTTATTGGGGCATTTTCAAAAAAATCGCATCGAAAAAAAAATCATAGCAGGCCGTGGAATAGTGATGTCCCACAAGCGCGTAAGGATACTTCCTACACGCACAAAAAAAAAATCATCAAAATTGCACATTACAATTTTATAGGGGTGTATGTTCATATGAGCTTGAAATGAGATTTTCTACCATCAGTTTTATTTATGACGCATTCAGACCTTCGACTCATTGTAGAGTGGTGCAGTGGAATAGATACTTAATATTTTTATTTAGATATATGAATATTACTCAACTTACGAGTTATGGTCATTACTTTCCCCGCTCTGTTTAGTAATATGCGTAAAATAAAACTAAAATCACAATTTAGTTAATAATGCAAGTTTCCAAATATTCCGTAACAATATATGAGTTTGAAGAGGTATCTACTTGCGCATCACATTTGAAAAAGTTGGTGCGTAAATTGCTTCGGTTTAAAAAAATAATTTCTCGTCTAATACGGTCGATCTTGGACGATAGTTGGATAGTTCAATAATCCATTAGATATTGGATACAGGTTTGACTTATCACTAAGATTAGTGCACGTAGTAAGTACAGTAAGAAATACAGTAAAAGATGAGCTATAGCATCGTAAAGCCACTAAATTGATTGAGAACGTATAATCCTCTCGATACTCAACAAAAAAAAATCCGGACATCACCAACTCTCTTGCCAAATGGTCTATTTAACTTCATGAAACTGGCATTCCAGCGCCGTGTACCGGGCCGCAATAAACAAGCAACTTTTTAAAGCAGCCGCTCATCCATATTTATGTGGAAAAAAGCGGCGGCGAACGGAAAAACAATTTATCCGAAAGTTTCCTGGCCCCGGCGCGGCGCGCGGCGCCATCGTAAAAGTGAAATACGCCGGGCCAGATATACCGGCCGGCTGTCACTCATCCGCATGCAAGCGCGCGGAATCCTTCCTATCAGATGGTGCCAGCAAATTAGCTTACACAAAAACAAACAAAAAGCCGCGGTTTTCGGGGCCCGCGCCGCGGCCCAGATTAATCTTCGAGCGTGTCTGGGGACTTGCGCGCGCCCAAAACTAAACTCCCGTAAATAATATCCGAACGACTTTAAACTCGGCAGGTTGTAAAAAAGCGCGATACAAAATTAAACTACAAATGCGCGACGTTGTTGAGATAGCGCGACTAAAGCAGGTTTTTTCTTTGTTCCCTACACTAAGGAGTTGGTCTACTTACCGGAGAACTGAATAGAATAGAAATTATTATAATAGCTGGCGAATATTCGCTGTTGCGATAATGTGCCTGCCGAGAAGTAGGCCTGGCTAGAATTGGGACTGTTGGGATTTAGAAGTCACGGTAGGTGGGCGTCGCGTAGCGCACTCCTGTGTAGCCAGATTTCGCGGTCATGCGGAAGGTTAGCTTACAGGAAGGTTAGGACATTCGACGACTTGGAAGGGAAGGGGGGGTGAGAGAGGCAAAGGGGGGAAAGGCCGCGATTTAAGTTGGTAGCATTTACACGTAAATTGGCGATTTAGTAACTCCCTAAATAGATAACGCTTCCAGCCATAGGCGCACACAGACGTTTTTGGCATGTACTTTGTTTATGGTGTATATTTATGTCGTTTTTGCTGTTTTCGGTTATTTATTCATTTTAATGTTTGTGCAATGAAATAACGGAACTTTGTGGAGTATGTTGGTGCATCGCATTTTTGTTTTATGTTTATGTTTTTACTTTGTTTTCGATTTTCACACATACCTATATTATACATATACGGCGCAAAAGAGACGACCGACCAGGGTAACTTTTCAATCAAGGACGGCGTCCATTTGTAACCTTGTTTAAGGCGGGAATTTTAAAACGCTTAAAATCAAATCCATAAAACCCGGTTTCTCAGGATTCTCTTAGCTTTAAGGTGAACTGTAAGTAAACCCTCAACGACTAACAATGGTCGTACACCACATACCTAAATAATATATGTATGTGTGGTACACTTAACGCTAAGAAGTAGATAGAAACCGAGCCTAAGCATTTCATTGCTCCAAAATATGTAAGTATTATGCTCGGTTTATATTTTCATTTTTTTAATAAGCTTGTTTTCACATAACACAAAATGACAGTATTATATTTTACTCACAGAAGAAAGCAAAACGTAAAAAAGGCAGCTGTATAAATTATTACAACTTCAAGGTAGAATTATTTTTATTAAAAAAAACGCAATAGGTACTCTGTAAAATCTAATGCAGCAAAAATACCTACCTAGATATTACTTTGTACCCTGTAAAATTTAATAGAACTTTCAGGAGGCACCAATCTTTTGAGATTTTTACAATGCTTCACAAAGCAAGCCATTGTTCTCGTCTAGTCGTAATAATCACAGCAAAACACTTTCTTGTGTGTAAGCACTACACTGTCACTAAAAAACGGTTAGTAACAGGCTATTTTCGAAATACCTAGATAACAAAAACTTGTGGGAAAACCGAAAACGAGCAGGGAAAACGAATAAACACAAAACAGCTGTTCCGACAAATGTGAATATAAGGTTACAAATGGCGGCATTATGCATCCTTTACTATGACCCGCGCACTAGCGTGCGCAGACGGTTAAAAATAGGTATGTGGTTCTCAATACCCGTGTTGTCCTTTTTGATACGCCATTGGCATCAAGCTGAAGGCCAGCTGGTGAGAGCGGCACCGTCGCGCCATATTGCCGGTGCAAAGGAACTGCCTTTGGTTTTGTTTAAGAGTGGGGGAATGTCCTAACCTTCCTATGAACTAACCTTGGTCATGCGTAGTTATGCATGTTCGGCTAGCGGAACCTCTTGCACAGATAAGCACCTAGTCCGCTTCCATTATTATATTATCACTATTATTATTTTTTTAATATATACCTACCACTAACAAAAATTTTAACTAAGGGTAAATTTAAGTCCCTAAAGTCCGCATATGAAATTATACGGGGTGTTTCTAAATTATGATGCCAAGTTAATATTTATGACAGAAAATTTCATTTGGAACAAAAAGTTATAAACATGGGTCCGAAAAAAACATAATCAGAAAGTTACAGGGTGATAAAGGTACTGTTTGAAAAACATATTTTTCGCAATAATTTAGAAGTTATGCAATTTAAATGAAACTTGGTGCAGACCTTTAGTCGCTGAAGTGCAACAATTTCGTGTAGAAATAATTTATTCCCATCGCCAAGAGACGGAAGGGGAGGTATTACAATGGGTTTGATACTTATAACTTTTTTAAAATTATTTATTTGGTCTTTCGGTCCATCATTTTAGTGCATCTTTTCATTTTGCAAAAAATCCATAACGATAAAATCGACCGTTCGCGTTGAAATAGGCAAAACGTTCCCCAAAACAGCTGTTACCGCATTCAAATTGTAGGTTCAATTTAAATGTTACAGATAAATTACGTTCAAAATAAAGAAAAATGTATGTCAAATGGGCATTGCGTAAAACATCATTGGTTTTCTTGAAATAGATTTCATTTTGATAGCAAAAAAGTGTTGGTAGATCGTTCATAGGGAATTTTTTGCCACTTTATATAGTACAATAATTATTCTGTAAAATTTGAAAGCGGTAATTGAAAATTTTCGGACATAATATGGTTATAGAAATTTAATTTAAATAATATTTTCTACCTGTCATATTACGTTGGCACCATAATTTGGAAACACCCTGTATAAATAAATTCAAAACCAAACGTGGTATAAAAGCAAAAATTGAAATTGTATTTTTCGAATTTTGGAGTTAGCGGGTGTCTTGAGGCACATTTTGCCGATTTCAAAGGAAAACGGTTAATTTTTTCCTTATGGAACAAGAGTACCTTTCTGTTGCTAAATGAAAAGTTGCACTAAAATAATGCACCTCCAAGACGAAAAAGATCAGCTTAAAAAAATTATAAGTATAATACCCGTTATGCTACCCCGCCCCTCCGCCTTTGGGCAATGTGAATACCTACATTGTTTTGCACTTCAGCGGCTAAATGGCTATACCTTCAAATTGCATAATTTCTGTAGAAGTTCATAGGATTTTTTTTGTTTAAAATAACATTTTCTACCTGCTATTTTGCTTTGGCACCATAATTTAGAAACACCCCTGTATAAATTAATTCAAAACCAGACGTGGGATAAATTCTGTAAAATTGGTAAAAATCGGTAGAGCTCTTGACAACCGCTGACAGCAATGTCTGCATTGTAAAGCACACGTTGCCAAGTGTACTTTAAAAAATTATACTCCACAGCGTGCTCCAAAGATACAATTCTACTACCAGTTAAAATTTTGGTACGGATCAAACAGCCCTAAGCAAAGCTAATCTCTGTTCAACAAATGTTCATATCTACCTCATAACTCCCGTCCTTGTCTTACTCATGAATATACCTGCGATGGATATCGGTCGTTGTTATCGGACGGGAGTTGTGACGTAGGTATGAACATTCGTTGAACAGAGTTTACACATAAACCGTCAGAACTCTTGTTGAAATTTCCGCGTGGCACACCATATACATTTTGCATAAATTTTGTTATAAAAATTAGGTAGTTACTAAATTAAAATACCTATACCTGAACTTTGTATCGAGTCTCAAAGAATTTTAATTTGTTTTCGTTCCAAAATTAAAGTTTAAATGTTGGCGTAACAGGATTTTTTGCTGACGGTTTCAGCAATGCTTCTGACCTATCCGAAAGCACGGCCGTTTTTGCAAAAGTGATTCTTGTGAACCAAAGATCTGATCTTAACCCGGCCTTCATTCGTGTCTTACGTGGTAGACATTATTGCTAATCTGCAATATGAAACGTTTCTGTACGCTAACGCTAACACCACAAAAGTTTTCTGCTTCTGGATTAATCTAAAGCACTGCACTTAGGTGAGTAACGCCCCAATAAGCGGAAGCCACATCATTTCTTCAAAAAAACCATACCAAATAAATTTTGCGCATTTAAATTGAAATACGATTTACCAAATTTATTCCGTATTTACAATAGTATACAGCTGGTTTTCGTTTAGTTCCTATGATTGATTTTAAAAATTTAGTTCGAAATTTCGCCAATCTCGCATTCACAGCCCAAACATATGCCGGCCACTTTGCTTTATTGCGACAATAAAACTTTGGCAGAAACTTTTTAAAAGTTCGCCAACAAAAGCTTTGTTTCTTATTGAATAAGAAAGCTATTTTCACATAACAATAAAAGCTCTCAATTGGAGGAATCCTTTCAATCTGGGTTTATCCCGTATGCACAATTCCATAAATTCCTTATATCGCTTCCGGCCGGCACGTATACCGCTGGCGGGAAGGATTTTAATGACGTAAATTTTAAAACGTCACTTGAATCCTGGCGGCCGGCCAGGAATATTTTAGCGCGATCCAGGCATAGTCCAGTAAATTCAAGGTTTAATATTGCAATTCATCGGGTAAGAAAAATTTTTTCCCACCATATAAGAAAGCCTAAATCCGAGTTTTCGACCATCAACCCCTTGCAGGTTTTCCGCCATCTTGAATTTAGGGGTAAATTAGTTTTTCGCCGATAACAGCTGTATTTTTAATTTTACCAAAAAAATAGCACACACCATTTTTGCTCATGGTTTGTCGCTAGCACAACGTTCAAGTGTACACTAAATTTCTGTTCAGGGACATTGACAGTTCGATAGTTTGCTCTGTTCCAAGGCTAACTACAACCAGAGAAATATCTATTAGCCGTTAATAAAAATCTATTAATCTCAGCAAAATATCTGCTTGGAATAGGCCTCAATTAGATCACCTATCTATGATTAATAAAAACACTTTGCTAAAAAGGGCTTATTTGCAATTAATAGACATATTTACATTGTGACTACTAATAAGTTACTTATTTGTTGTTAATATATCCTTTATTTGTGGCTAATACATTGACTTATTATTTTATTTTTTATTCAGAGTAAATAGAAAACCATGCTACGGTTAATAGAAACTTTTATTAAACTTGTTGCGGAAAATAGGAAAATATATTAAATTTTCTGTCGCTGCTGGAGGAACCTGTTATAGTTAATACATTTATCTACCTGATGTATACCTAACGTACAATATTTTTTTAACAACCGACACTCTTTAGTTTGACACTTTTCCCAACAATCAACACAAGTTTGTTTCCATAGCAACGAGAAAGCAAAGCCGTCTATATACCATAACTGGACAGGAGAAGAGAATAACAGGGATCGGGAAAATTTTTTACCTTTTTTTGGCCTAGGCCGGGAAACGTTAATTTGTGAGGGAAATACTCGAGGTACCCCGAAAAAATCAGCTTGTTTAAAAGAAAAATTTTTTCACCCTTATAAAGCACTTTAGCTAGTGGTGATCTTTTACCTATATCTCGTGAAGTATTGAAGTTAAAAAAAACTTCATAAGGGAAAGTTGTAGAGAATGTAATAATGTACACATAAGAAAAAAATGTACCTACACATAAGAAAAAAAATTGCAAATTTTTTTTTGCAAAACCACCCCTATTGCGGGGTTCGTAACACGACTTCGATGGTGATTTTTTGGGATTATACTCAGGACGCTACCCACAACCAACCCTGAAAATATCTACCTGTTAAGAATTTTTTTTTCTACCTCTATAAAAAAAATGACAATTTTCTTGGACTATATTATGTATTTAATAGGCTTCTATGTTTTGCAATCTAACCTGTTGACACCTGTCAATGTCAAACCGTCAAGGAAAAAATCATAAACATAAAAGCGTTGACTAAAATCCACGTGCATATTTCGTTGTTCTAAATCAAATTTCTGCGTTATAGAATGGTGACATATCAGCGTCCAGAGATACTTTGGACATATTCTGGGTAAAGCTATGGGTCTATGCTAACTAATGCTAACTAATTGTTGCCCATATGTTTATGTCTACGCTTATATGCTTAAACAAGGCTGTATAAACCCAACTCAAGATTGCTATGGGAATTTCAAGAACAGTTTCTTTGGAGCAATAACAACGTTGTTTACAACACGTCATAGATACTGTTCAGTGTTTTCGGGAAACTATGTATGAAATTATAAGTGGGACGGAGGGACTGAAGTAGGTACAACACAGCCCTCGCGAGCTGAAAATAAGCCGAGTTGAAGTTAGTCGAAGCGTGGGTGTCTGAAAATATTTGTATATACTCGTATAATATATTATACTGTGGTAATAGAGCCATAAAAAGTTTTGATCTTGCTGCAGTTTGGATAGAGAAGCCGTTTATTTAAAAAAATCTATAAAACTTTCTATTTTTACATTATTACCAAGAAGGGTAAATTTCAGGAAAGTTTATTTTTCCGCAACATTGCTTGTTGATGTTCCGCTCGAATTTACATTCCTTGTTATTTTAACATGCCCAAAATTGTGCGCATGTTTTCCCACTTACACGTCTACCATAACGAGGCCGTGCAGGTTTCGGGTGGCCGTAGTCCCTGTAATTAACCAGGTGGGCTTTTAAACGGGTAATGGAATCCGTACCGTGAAATAGGATTTGTTTTTCGACGAGTTCGTGTTGGTAGGAAAAATGGGCAAGAATCCGCGCGAAAATACGCGGCAACGTATGCGGGTGTGTTGAGAAGATTTAATGCCAGCCACCCCGGGCAGCGAATTTTTAGCCATACTCTTGTGTTTTATTTATTTTTGGTAGCTGTGAATTGCTACATTAGCTTTCACAGTTTTTAGACAAGTTTGGACGACAATAGTATTCTGTATGTAGACTTAGACTGTAATCAATATTGGACTTGGCACACCCGCTGATTCGACGCACAGAGTGGCTCAGAACAAAAATAAAGATTTGTTAACAATTTTCAGCCCCTTTCTGTGAGAGGTACATAAAAAAATTAGGGAAATTTAAGCAATACCAAAAAATATTAGAAAATGTAGTTTTCTAATAAAAAATACTAAATAATATACCTACTGAACACCTGAAAAGGGAGAAAAAAATAAAAACGTTCAAACGTAAAATAAAACAATGGATACTTACCTCAAGTAGGTCTCTCTTCCATGAGATAATAAACAGTAAGTTATAAATTCTTTATTGTGTCATAATGCGGCTATTATTATAGTGATGGATTGTGATGATATGCTCTGTGCTTTTTCTTTTCTCTATGCTCTGTTTTTCATCTTTTAATGTTATATTAGTAGATTGAGATGATAATAATATGCTCTATTCTTTTTATGTTTTTATCTTTTTATCTGTTTATGTTTTTATGTATTATTATAAGTATAACTATTAACAATGTATTAGTATGGAATAAATTTAGGTACATTGCAAACAAGCTGTAGATTACAGCTTCTGCAAAGTTCTATTTATTTGCCTGTTAATTTAAAATTATAGAACCACTACTAGAAATTGTACGTTTTGGTAAATAAATATTATTATTATTATTATTACTTAAATACTTGGACTCGGGTACAAAAGGGTATGTGTGTCAATTTTCCACATTCACAGAAACAGTTAACAGATCTTCGCCAAGTAGGTTTAGATTTAAACTAGTTTCGTAAAGTGCATTCTACGTAAAAAAAGTTAATGAGCGATTTAACTTTAAAAAGACCTGAAAATAGAAGATGACTTAGTTTTCAAAAGCATAGACATATTGTCGATATTAAATAATTAGCCTTTCCTAACGTTTTATTTCCTTTAGAACTACCATAATGACGTTACGCATCGGGAAATCATGTATCTTATTCTTATTCCAAAAAACCTTGTTTATCTTGAAAACCATGGTTTTCCAGGCTAGATGGATTTAGCATACAATTTGAAAAGTAAATATTTCAAAAACGGTAAAAGGATAATGGTATAAAGTTTTATACCGTTTTAAACGTAATGACAATGACAAGTAGATTTTAAAAAACTGAAGTATATAATTGCGTTCCTATTAAAAAACGTATGTAGTAAAGGTCACAAAAAAATTGTTTGCAATATGCTACAATTTTTGTTTTTTTTTATCTCAAAAAGTTAAGAGTTGGGGGTGGGATTATTCCCACCCACAATGAACTTGCGGAATGCTTATTGTCAGCGGTATATTATGTTGACATTTTTCTCGAATTTACATACCCTTTTATTTTAACATCGGATACTTCAAATTGCCCGACTTTTTTCCGCTTTCACGCCCTCCACAACAGTATGCAGTTTTCAGGCGCCGGTGTCTCCGTATATAGTCCCGTTTAATTAACCAGGTGGGCATTTAAACGCGCAATGGAATCCTGACCGTGAAATGGGCTTTGTTTTCGGTTTTGCGAAGATTTAATGCAGCCAGCCGTTGCGGCCAAGCCACGAATTTTTAGTCGTAAAGTGTCTAGTTTTGTATTTTCCGTTGTTAACAATTTGCAAGTTTTTATTTGCTTTGGATAAAAAGTCCGAAAAAATTGTTTTTGCTGATAAAAAAAGTGAAATTTTATATTTGAACATATGGTAGCTTTTAATAATTATTCTATTCGAGTTTTTTTTGTAAAATATTTTCCTAACGTTAAAAAGAAGATTATAATGATATCATTAAGTGAAGGATCATATATATTCTATACTTATAGGGTATAGAATTTATATCCTTTATTCAATGCTAATACTCCTGAGGGATTTTTTTTTTATTTTTGTACCTTTTTCATATATGGAGTTACTTTTTGTAAGTTTGAATGTTGACGTTTTAGTTAACGGACATGCAGAAATTACACAATTTCTGCCTGTCACAGCATATAGTTCCTTGAAATGGATTGAAGAAAGATTCCTTTAACATATCTACATCTAAACGTCCAGGGTGTCCCAATTTAAATGTACTTTTGCCATTATTTTCGTTATTTTTTATTGGACTAAACAAAAAAATCAAAAACTGGTGTTGTGTATAGTTTTCCGGGGAATCCGTATATTAAGTTAAAATTATTATACAGGGTGTTGTTGAAATGTTATAGCGAAAAATTCACTTTTGCTTGAGTTTCTGAAATTAAATTTCAACACGGGATGTTAATAATAGATAGTCACTGCTAATTGGTATATTCAGGGAGTAACATAAAATTGTCAATTCCTATTTCTGACTTCTAGTCTGACCGGAAATGAGACACCCTGTATATTCGAATTAAATTTGAAAACGTGTCCCAAATTCAAACTTTTGTCACTTTCTTTACATTGTAAACCAAATTTAGCAAATCGATTTTCACCCACTTCTAATTGTCGTATTGATCTGAAATTTGCAAACCTATTCAATTCTGGTGACAATTATGATATGATGGTACCATCGGGCTTTTATTATGATGGAGGAAAGAGGGCGGAGGTAAGGAAAATATCAATTCCTACATTAGTGGAAATCTAGGACCAGATAAGCACCTATAATAATATCATCTATAATACTGACCGGCAAAAATTTTCGTACAGCTGCAAAATATTCTACTGATCTGGCAGTGCTAAAGGTGTCATCTGGCGAACAGTGTGTAAGAATATATCCATAATAAGAAATCGAATAAGCATAAGAGAGATGGGTATAAAGGTGATGTTGCCACTACTTCGTAACGCAATCGAAGCTGTTCAATCAATCACGGTGGACGAGCACTAACCGCAAGTAAGTTCTCCATACTAATTGATTAAGTGGGGAATATCGTAGGGGAGGTGTGGCGCCGCCTCTACTAACCAATTTGCCCGTGCTTCACCCCACCACCTCCCACTGCTTCATTCCCTCATAATATTTTATTACAATCACATCCCATTTGCAATTCGCTCGGGCCTCTCTCTACCCTGGTTGTAATGTTTTATTGCTTTCAAATAGTAGCAACATCGCATTTATACTTATTCCCGTTTCTATTTACTTGATTTCTTATTATGGATATATTCTTACACATTGTTCGGCAGACGACACCATTAGAACTGCCATATTAACACGCTTTTAATAGCGTGACTTGCATGTACGTGTATGTATCTAACTTTGTATAAACGAATCTAGCAAATAGTTTTTTTAACTATTAATTTTTTGAACAATCAAATTGAAGATGAATGGAATAATTGTTAGCTAATTATAAGTTTCGATTAGTGCCTTGGAAAATACCTGAATTCCCGCTCTTATACGCACTTACATTCATATAACTTATGAATTCTCCACACAAATTATTCCCCAACAACTTTGCGAACACAATACGATATTTCAAGTTTTCCTTAGAAATAAAGATCTCCGGTCTCCCCGAAAATGCAAAATAGTCGCAACCCGACTATTTAGCGCCCGCTGAAATACACCTCGTAATACTTTAATCGATCTGTTGGGGAGTGTTTCCTCATTTGTGTGGCGGAATGAATATGCATATAAACTGGTGCGATTTATTTTACAGTTAATTACAGTTTTGCAATGCAAATTCCGGGCACTTCTATATTTAGGTTAAGAATCTAGACCCCCAGGCCTAACGCGGTGTTTTTCGCCTCGCGCTCCGCGATAACAAAGGGGCTGCGCCGACGGCGACATCAATTTATTTAGACCGGGGTTCGGTTTTATGTATGGGGCCCGCATTTTGTATAATGGTGACTTTTCTAAACCACGCCCCCATAGAAAAAAATGGAGAATTGATGGTGGGGCCGCTTCAAAATATAGCGCAGCAAAGTTTTATTACCTGCCTTGCGACACCAAATGAATTTTGTTGGCTGGCAAGACTTATGGAGTATTATACTATCTGTTTAATTAATTAATAAGGTGCCTAATATAATATATTTCGAATACTTCGTTTCGTTTTTTTACGGTATTTACCTTTTGCTTCCTTATCATATCCGACATTCCCAAAAATACGTTGTATAGTTTAGAAATAGAGAGGTATAAGGACAACTACATAATATTATGTATTTATTGTCAAGTAACATGTCCTTGGGGGACTCTATTAGCTGTTGCAAGATCAGTCTGGATGTTATATGCATTTTAGTTGTCAATAAGAACGTATCAATGCAACAATCTCAATTCTAAATGCGAACATAATATCTAAATAATATAAACTATACACTAACGGGCGCGTTCTCGTCTAATTCACGAACTTGTTCAGAACTCGCTCAAATTGTTGCCGTTTTAGACCCGATGCTATCGCAGCCGAAGTTTATATGGGATCCAAATTATAGTTTGATTGGGGCTGTCTTAGATAATGTTCATTCAGAACCAGATCCTGGAAAGTTGTTAGAAACTTATTCGGTGCCGTGTCAGATTGCCCCTGACATATGAAACTAAATTGTATTAGATTGCAGTTGATTGCAGTTGATTTAAAGACCGTCGACAATGGAATCACTACTTCCAATACCTAAGTTTTTTTATAATACCTACAGAAAATTTGGTACAAAAATTTAAGACATAAAATATAATTATCCTTGGAAGTAAGTATGTATAGCTGAAATTATAAAAATATTAAATGTTGAAGAATGTGGCGTTGTTTGTTGTGAAAAGTATGTGTAACTACTATAGGTGTTACTGATGAGCATTTATTATTGTAATATTACAATATTTTATTATTGTCATTTTTAATATATAATTGTTATGGAATTACCTGTTAAGTGTTACGTTAAATTGCAAATAGTAAGTATTCTAATTTATTTTTGTAACAGGAAACAATGTCTACGAGTTTCGCATTTTTTGTTATTATTTAAAATAACAATTCTGGAATGATTATTTGACGTTAGGTTAAACGCATATAATAGTTATTTATGTACCAAGGCACTGAAGTTCCATTGGCCGAGGCAAATAAACCACATGAGTCATAAAAAGAAGTTCAGTGCCGAGGTACATATTATATTTTTTTGAAATCGGAAAAAAAAATATTTTATTAGGCAAGAAAATAATGATAAGGGATCACCCGTCCATGAACCAACTGCGCGAGGCGTTGCTTGACTTTGACGATCGCTCTACCTAGATCAAGTATGACAAGACACGGCGCCTTCGAACATAAAAACCAAACCAAACCATACCAAATCTATTGATATTCAAACCTACTAAAATATGTATACTAAAGGACTGCGTTGCTATTATAGGAAACAATGTGAACGAAAAGTTAAATGGGCCTTTATTGGCTGGGTTTTGAATATTTGGTCACTTTTGACGGACGATGACTCCGCCTCTGACGTTTGATGTTTACATCTCGCCAAGGCCTTCTTATTGAAAAAATTGTACAATAATGGGCTACTTCAGTGCCGATTTCTAAGCTTTTAATGACGATTTTGGGACACTTCACTGCCGATTTCAAGAAAAATACATTATTTTCAAATTTTCACAGCCTACTATGTTTACTTTAATTTTACGATACGATCGATTATTTGTGTTCATGGGTAACTAGATGTTATGCCAATTACAAAATATTACCAATAATTATTATTATTAAATTTTTACAGTTAGTACAAAACAAATTGGCATGTGTGGCATATCACATTAAATGGGATAATTCGCTTTATAAAAATTGCGTCGTGAACATTTTTCCAGCAAATTTAATTTTTGATCCCAAAAGAGACCAAATTTAGTCATATATATAATATTTCAAAACTAATATAATATTTGGATTCTAACAGTCTTTGCAAACAATTTTCATGTTAAACTTTTTTGTGTACGTCTAATAGATACAAAAAAGTTGCAGCTGTTTAAAAATTTTTAGTATTTTAGATTTTGGTCCTTAGTGACATAATGTGACAGACTGAAAGAGCCGACAACTGCAGTTAATTTCAGAATGTGCGCCATTGATTAAAAATTCGATTAAAATTTCAGCTCGTGGCTTCAGGGAGTTTTTTTTTAATCACTGGCATTTAGAGCCATGTATTTGACTGCCATAGAGGAATTTTATTAGTCATTTCCGTATAGGAAAAACAACTTCTTAAATCACTAAGTATTAACGTTAACGCACTGCCGTTAAATAGTGAGACGTATTCTTATTTACACTGAACTCCTTGTAAATTTCTCCTAATTTTCCTTCGAAACTAATCCCCTACTCTCCTTAAATCTCGGCCTTAACTACAGAATAAAACGGTTCTCGTATTCTCACCGGTTATAAATACGCATTAGCCCCAATTTAGCTGCTTTCGTCGTGCCCGGAGAGATCGCGGGCCTCTCTATCGGCAGCGGGCCCTGTTTCAGAATTAATCGGTGTTCGGAGAACGAGTTAATTTCGATCCGACTGGAAGCTGGAATTTCCTCCCCGATTCGTTCCCGGTAATCCTGACGAATATCCCGTGAACGTACGAATTACCAGCGTTGGGGCGACTGATTGCGATTGATTTTTTCCATGTAGATAGAGATACTTTCGGGGGATGGCCTTTGTCTTAAAATGACTTGCAAATTTAAGGACATTTTTGTTGTTCCTTGTTGTCCGCTTTTGTCAGTACAAAAATGTCAAAGCACAAAATCTCTAGTCCAACTTTCTTTGCTAACTCGAAAAAAATCAGCGGTTAAAAACAGATATAAGTGTACTAAATTATGGTCTGTTGCCAATTTATTATGTGATAAATGTAAAATACAAAAAATATACTATATCGTTGAACGATATACCATTGAGTAATAGTTATTTATATTGCAAGATGTATCAGTGCACTTTTTGTCCTAGGCCTAGGAGGTGATTTAAAAGTACCACCGACATCGTGTAATGTATATACAATTTCATATTTTATTTTGAAACTTTAACTAAACTGTATGGGTTTTCGAATACGCCACCGCACTCCATAGCGCCTTTCTAAGTAAGTTATCAAGAAAGAAATTCGTGACGTGACGTCATTGACAATTCAGATTTTGATTAATATTTTCGAGTAGATTTTGAATAATAATCTTCATAATAATCATTGTTCAAGTACTAAAAATGATAATCGGTGACGAAATAGTAGAAGCAGAATGTAGGGATAATAAAAATAAATAAAAAAAAGTTTGTTTGGGATTTGAATCCCCGATCAACTGTTTAAACCCGACCACCAAAGTAGGTGTCTTTCATTGTTTATTATTCTCTTGTTTGACACTTGGAAAATATCGATAATAATTATTAATTTTTCAATCGTAAAAACACAATACAAATTCATTGTTACAAGCCAAATTTTGTTGAAAGATTATGGCAAAATGTTAATTTTGCACCATTGGGAAAATAATAGTTGGTTACAAAGACGAAAAGTTGTGATTTCGTGTATTATACCCCTGCAGAGAGTTTGCCGGCGGAGATGCAGTCGAGGCTGACAAACCGCAGGAGTACGATAATAGTATATTATACACTTAGGTTGAGAAGTGGGCCATTATTTACCGAGCATTTTTATATCCTGAGGCGCGTAGCGTAGGATATAATATACTATTTTTTACTACTAGCATTAAAATATTGCCATATTTTACATATTTGGTTAGATTTGAATTCAGTTGTCAAGCAGATAAAATGTTGTCAAGCTGATAAAATGAAACTAATTTTTAATGTCATATAGAAAATTTTTCGTTATTTACTTAGGTATTTTTTTTATTATCATTATTTACATAGGGAGAGAAATATTACTTCTCATTAGAGGAATGAGGTAAATAATGGTGATTTCTCAGGTTAGTAGTAAAAAAACTACTTTTCGTCCGTTTATCGTACAATATTTTTTGTTCGAATGTGCTTAAATAATATATGTGTAATTTAAGAAAATTAAAAACAGACGGTTTCACTTCTATTTTTTTAATTACAATAAATCTTAGTTACCTATGAACTTCTAGTCGGCCATGAAATAGAACACTATTTACTGACAATGTGCTTGTGTCAATCAGGACAAATATTATAGTTTTAATAAAAGAGAAAATAGTACAAGAATTATCAGTACACGATAAGTAATGGAGATTCTCCTGAAGAATACAAGTATGGGCACTTCTTAGAAGATAGCAAATTTGGTTAATTCAAAGTGGTGTTAAAATATCGGAGTGTAGAACTCAAAGTAAATGAAATTTCGTAAGTCTCTCAAAAGTGCTTTTGCGCAAGCCCATATACGGACCAATCAGCATGTAAATCTCCTTCTTTTCGATAAAAAGTTCCGCGCGAGAAATGGGAATATTTGATACCTTCTAACAAAAAAGCACTTTCGAAATATCTAAAAACATACAGGGTGTTTTCTGTAAAACAATACTACTTACTGTCAGAAGCCTTTCGTGCTCTTTACCCTGAAAAGTTATTTACTTTGCTCCCTTGCATACCTAACTCTTTTTTATTTATTATTTTATTAGTCTTCTTTTTTATAACGATTCCTAAGTTACTACCAACACTTAATAATATACAGGGTGTCCCAGAAAACGAGGGCACCCCATATTTTTGACATCAAAACATGACGATATAACACAATATATGCAAAAATGCTTCCCTTGAAAGATACAGGGGTTACAGTAGAATCTAAAAAAATCGGTTTTTGATTAAATTTGTGCAAATTTTAGAAATATAGAGTTGACATTTGGTACAAGCGTTGACTGACGTATTAATAAAGACTGCTTACGGCTGTCGTTTGACAGTTCTTTGACTCACCATGCGCTTCCCGGAGACAGAGCAATGCAAAATACATTGCTGACCATAGGCGCCATCTACTTTCCAGGACTTGAAGCTATAGCCGTGAGAAGTCTTATAAATACGTCAGTCGACGGTACAAGTTATTACTATTTATGTACAATTCGACAACTTGTTTCCCATTGTTGTTACTCGACAAAAAAATGAAAATCCCAGAGAGACATGCTCTATTATCCCCTCCACCCCCAACCTTTTCTGAGGTATATGTCTAAGGAGTCGTTGAAACAGTTTTGTGATGCAGAATTTAATAATTATTGTAAATTAATAAATGTATAAATATTTGCATAAAAGGGCATTTAAAAATGATTTCGTATTTATTTTATAAACATTTTATAGTCAAGCATTTAACATCCATATTTAGAATACTATATGAGTATGGAGTGAAATAACATCAAAAAGCACTCACAGTAAAACAAATTTTAAATGCCACAATAGCATGTGGTTCAATCCATGCATTTACAAAAAGTGTAAGTATTTTTAACACGGCTCGGCACATTCGTTTTGAATACCTGTACCGACTGTCGACAATTTTAAATTTCGCTATATCGTGGAATTATTCGCAATAAGCAGCCGTTTATAAGGACCATTCATGCAAATGGCGATCACCACGAAATCCCATCGCGAAATTAACGACGCGTGTCGGCCGTTAAGCCCCGCAGTCGGCTGGGCTTTTACTTTCAGACGTTCCGGGAGAACCTTCCAGTGGCGGTGAGGAAAGTTTGTTAAAAAAAGATTTAAAACAGGCAATACTAGAAGGGCAACTCATATTGCGAATAGTTTACAGCGTTGATTGTTTAATAGTGTTTATGGAAATTGACGTCACGATCTACAACAAAAACTACGCTTCACTCAAGTGACTGGCTTGTGTCAAGCTCCTATTACTTCACGCCGAGCGGTAAAGTGATACTTACCACACAATGGATAACGTGTCAGATTCTTATGGCTTGGTTGTCGTGTGGTTGTAGATAAAGTATTCTTTCTACAGATATTATTAAAAATACAATTTTTAACATTACTGTCGGTGTCAAAAATGTCATTTTTGTGTTAATAGTAAATCACTTATCGAGCTTAACGAATGATCCAATTTCCCTTCTTACAAGCTGAAACGCCACTTTTAACACTAACATCATAAATTATTATTAGATCAAGGAAAACTTGCCTGACAGCTTTCGACAAAAATGTGATGATCTCAATCGAGAATCACATTATTTTATAATTAGTAGAGTCAAAATAGACATTTTGTGGCTCATCTTTATAGTATACCTAATCAGGGGTAATAAACAAGTGGTCTGCCTATTATCGATAATACCTTTCGTTAATTTTACGAATTATAATCCCAAAGCTGAAAATACCACGACTGCGCAGCAGGAGTGGTATTTTCTTAGCATTGGGATTATAATGAGTGATAAATTAAGGAAAGGTATTATCTATTATTAGGCATACCACGAGTTGTATTTAAAAAGAGAATTTAACAACTGCAAATAGTTACTTTGACAGATAGCTGTCATTTAGATTGAACTTTCGGTTCTGAATATGTTTTTTGTGCTAATAGATATTTAAAGATCAATGTGTTAACTGAAAACATATATTCTAGTCCTATATTAAATTTGGTAATGTGAAGAAGTTATCGGGTTATCAGTTTTAGCTGTCACAATATTGGTTTAGCATAACTAGGACGTAACTAAGAGAGTAGGATTTCAGCGAAAATACCACTAGTGGTATTATCGTATGTAATATCACTAGTGCAGGAAATTTTATCGATAATTTTTTCCAAAGCGCTATTTTGCCTAGAAAGATCACGAGTATAAATAAAAAAAATCAGAGATAGCTCTCGGGATTTTATCTCTGAAAATAAAAGCCCAATTTGTACGAGTGGTTTTGCTAATGGGCAAAATAGGGCTTGAGAATAAAATTATCTAAAAAAATTTCCGGCACGAGTGGTATTTGTCGAGATTATTTCACGAATACGATTTAATAATTTCTGTATTAATTTTTTCTATGTTTATACATTTCCAAAACGACTCATTTTGAACGAGTTTATTGACAGCTTCGACTGTAGTGTTCGAGTAAACAAACATGACGCTTGGGTATCCAAGGCAAATGCGATTATACCTATACACCCTGTCAGCGTTGGTTTATTTTCTGAATGTGTCATAAATTTAAACGGAAGCGGAGGTCTAAATAACAAGAGTTTAGCAATGTAAAAGTAATATAAATTCATTGATATAATGCTTAATAACACCGCAACATAATTTATAAGCTGCGTAATTTAGAACAGTGTGAAATACACAAACTTTAAGAAGTAGGTAAGTGTTTGTATCCAACAGATTCGCCGTTGCTAAGCAACGAAGTGATAATTTGCACAAGTGCAATTACCGGTAATTGCACTAGTGCAAATTATCGCCAGCAGAGGCATATCATTGGTTGGATTTTTATGGAAGGAGCTACCTTATTGGATGCAAGCAGTATGAGGGAAATAATCGCTGAAATCATCACCTGATTGGTTAATACTTCAAAAATCATATCATTTCATTGGTTCATATTGGCAGGCGTTCAATTCTCATTATAATCAATTTTTCATTCCTTGTTTCAAATCTTTCCAGAGCTGTAGATCAATCAGTGCATGGCTTCTGAGCGTTTGCCGGATGAAAGCGCGACGTACGAATGAATACTTGGTTTGCCAAACACTGTTGAGGCGAACTTTTTCTTTCTGCATAATATTTCATGCCCGCCGCTGGCATCTGGCCGATAGGCCGGCCGGCCGATACCGCCGATCGGAAAAACCGGACGCTGGGGCTCCCGGATTAAAACACGGAATAGGAGGAATCCGGGCCGCGATCGATGACGTCATAAATTACCCGCCCTCGATTCCGGTGGCCGTTTTCTCCGGCTATTTATGGCTCCGGGATCGACTCCAGGGCCCCGACGGACTGCTCTGCTTTTTAACGGCATGCCAACGAGCTTGGGGTAGGTCGGAAGGCGGTGGGGTGGTATTTGGGACTAGCGGAAGTTCGTGCACAGATGAGCTCTGTAGAAGTTTATGCAAGGAGTTATGCTAATTGTAAACGAATTTTTTGTCATATAATGCTCTTTAATTCATTAAGTATTACAGGCGCAAAAAAATGTATAAGAAAAAGTTGACGAGAAGTTCATTCTCTAAAACTTTTATTAAGGTCATTTTTTGTAAAAAAAAAATGTTGACAAGACCACCGCTGCAGCATGGGAAATTTTTATCATTTAAGAAATGCGTATGTATTAGAGATACAAAAACATTTTATGAGGAAAATTTGTTCATAATTTGATCCCCTTTAACTTTTATTAGGGTCATTTTGCTCTAAAAAATATTTAGGAAGCCCAACCCTACTGTTTAGGAAACCACCCTATTGCGTAAATCATACCAAGAGTTTGAGTGTGATCTTTTGGTTAGACACTCAGAAGACAGTCCCCAAGCAACCCTGATAGAACCACACTGTTTGGATTTTTTTACATAAAAATGTTTGTTATAATTATTATTCTATCCTAGAACACATATATAAAAGAAGAAAACCGATCCATTTAATTTTTAATAGGGTATTTCGCCACCAAAACTTATTAAAAAACAACTTTTTCAAGTTGCCTGGAACTTTAACAGTAAATAAACAAAATTTTGAACATGGAGTAGATGATTTAAATTCATTATTAAATTTTATAAACTCACAATAACCTTCTATTAAGTTTACCCTAGAAATTGAAAATAATAATCAAATTACCTTTCTTAGATGTTTCTCTAAGTCTAGACAATACTATATCTCTAGACTTTGATATAACAAACCAACTCATACTAATAGATATCTCCATTTTAAGTCAAATCATCACATCAGTGTTAAAAAAGAAGCAATTAAAATTTTGCATGACCAGGCTAAAACGATTTGTTCAATAACACAAAATTTGAGGAGGCAATTAAACATATAAAACATGGTCTTGAGAAGAATAGGATATCATCCTATTGAATTTGTTGACCAAGTTTTTCAGGATTTCCAACAAAATAACAATGCTAATAAAATTAGAGAATAAATCTGGTGAACAGACCAGTAAATTCAATTATTCCTTATATTCCTGGACTATCAGATAAGCTGAAACGCATAGGCAATCGTTTTAATGTCAGAACAGTATTTAAAACCAAAATACATCAATATCGATGCTAGTTAAAACGAAACCATTTAATGAGTTACAAAGTTCAAAAATTGCATTCATAAAATTCCTTGTGAATGTGGAAAGTTCCATATTGGGGAGACTTGTACGCCATTTAATGTTTGTTTAAAAGTACATAAAAATAAAATAAATAAAATATATGATTGCCAGTTAATCGAAGACAAGTTAGTATAGATAATTAGATAGAATACAGGGTACAATATAAGACAGGTGGCTAGACTATTGTTACTTTTGTCATGACATTTTAACTTGACATTTATTAATCTGTCATTTCACTTTACGACACAAATAAATTTCCGAAAATATTAAGAAAACAGACGTGCTTCTGGGTTATTGAAACTAACTATTTTCTGCATTTGGTGATAAGATCCACGATCTAATGGATGAACTGGATTATCAACAACTGTTGCCCCCTTATTAGGTCGATCATGGCAGCCATAACTCTACTTGAACAATACAAGCCGAAATAGCAGCTATTATAACAGTGTAACTTGCACTTGGAAGAAATGAAGATTTTTGTTTTATTTTTGTAAATTATTGGGGATGTGAAATTCTTCGTCTCACTATACAGTGTCGTCATATGGGATTTTTTTTATTAATTGCACAATGAAAATACAAATATTCCCGAAAGTTAGTGCATGTTCGATAATCATATTAGGCGCACTTAGAATGGTTGCAAGTCAAACAGCATACAGGGTAGGTAAAAAAATATAAAAATTGTACAAGAGTAAAGTATGGCCTCCTAAGAAAACATATATTTTTTTGAAAAACATTAATAATTTCCTCAAAAAAAATTTGTTTTAATATTCACCCTAAACAATTTCATAAATCAATCAAAATTAAATCAATTCCGCATAACTTTATTCAAATTCAAGCATATTTGTAAAATTAACTTAGATTTTTAATTTTTTAGGGAATCACAAACTTCATGTTTGTTGCTACGATATTAAACAAAACTTTAAAATTTCGCAAAAATTCTTCTAAACAAGGTAAAAAAACTCTCATTTAAGGTGCAAAATTTTTATTTTAAATGTTTATTAAAAACTGTGGAAATTAATTAATGACATTTTTTTTTCTTAGTAGGCTATGTTTGCTATTTAGGCATAGCTTTTAATTCTAAACAACTTTCCTTAATATCCTTTTGCTGAATTTTCTAAAATAAGGGTACTTACTTTACTCTTGTACGATTTTTATATTTTGACTTGCAACCATTCTAAATGCGCCTAATATGAATATCGAACATGCACCAACTTTCGGGAATATTTGTATTTTCGTTGTGCAATTAATAAATCCCATATATGTTGCACACTTAAATGACCACAGTGTATACGGCAAACTAACCACCTTACTATTATTTGTGTTTTTAAAACAACTGAACAAGGAACACCCTGAATATCAAAATAGAATACCTAACTTGATGTGAGAAATTTTAGACACAGGTGTGGTTTAAGATTTCTCGGCGTACACTCCCCATTATTTCTGTGCGAATGAATCACGTTAGCAAATTGGCCCATATTTCCCCAGTTTAATTCTGGCATACGTGCACGCTCCGGCGGCGTTCTCTGTTTACACTCCCCCTACCCGATGGTCTTTTCCCATCCCTTAAATAAACCGTCTGGGCGCACGTGTGCATGCCGGGCTGTTGTGCCTCGGCCGAATAACTCACAGTTTCCCTCGTTTTTGCAGGAAATCGCCGCCATCCTTATCAGCTTCGATCGGCACGCGGAGTGGCAGAGCAAGGAGGTCAAGATCAGGTACGTAGGGAATTCGGTTAGCCGATCGCAGATTTAGTTGCGGGGGTAGTTGGGAAAGGGGGGCCCGGCACGACATTTCACAGGCACGCGACGAAAAGTTAACTCGCCGAGAACGATTGAATTCAAAGCGATATCCGGATAACACACGAAGTCTCTTAAGCAGACGTGTACAGTATTTCAAACTTGCCACCTCTAAAACTTATATAAGAAATCTACTAACATTTTAGTAAAGTATTCTATAGACCCATAGACTAATTTCGGTATTCCTCACCTGGTAGAATATTATAATGTACGCGTTGATTAATTTCTCATGATAAATGCGATTTTCTCGTAAACGGCTGGAAGAAAATTCGGTCATACTTTTTTATTGTGCATTTTAAAAGGTTGCTAAATTCGAAGTATTTATTGTTAAATACTTTTTTCCATAACTAACCGTTAAAAAGTTTTCTAGCTAACATTCCCATGATAAATTACTAACCCTCATACAAAGTTATTATCAGACTTCGCATTGAGATCACTCGTTAGGCTTTCTTGTTTCATATTTCGCTTTTTCAATTCATATTTCTTTCTTTACCGAGTTTGTTATCTCTTTTTTCTCGTTAGTAGATAAGCTATGAGAGTTCGGCCTCACGATTCCCATGTTAATCGCCCATAAGAGATTTTTGCGCCGAAATCGTACCATAACCTCACTTTTTCACGCAACTATGCAGCAGGTACTAATACGCGCAGGCACTAATACGCGCGACGAGCATACCTACTGGCAATTCTAAAGGTGTCTTCAGGCCAGGCGAAGAATGTGAAGGAGTATATATCCGTAAAAATCAAATAAGTAAAAAAGGGATAGGTATAAATGCGAGAAGGAATATTCAGCTATTATTATAATTAATATTTAATATTTTTAAAGTTTTAATGATAAACTTGTTCAACTTAAAACTGTTTCAGTTTTTTATTAAAAACCGTTTAAAAATAGTAGGTTTTATTAAACCTTAAAGCTATTTCAATTTCAACAGCCACTGGTCTAACCCCTCCAGGGCCGGCTCAAGGCGGGTGCGAACGGTGCGGCGTACGCGGCCTGCGTTTTAACTGGCCCCGGGCCTTCGGGTCCCGTGTACAAGTTTATCCAGTCAGTAGCGTATTTAAAAGGGCTCTGAAGATATTGGGATTTCCTAAGACTAATTTTAAGTAATTTCCCTTAGCAAATATACAATTTTAGTGGCGTATAAATTTTCAAAAATTTGTTCTTAATGGATTAAATAATTCCTTGCCGGGACCCGGCACATTCATCCGGGACCCAGCCTCACAAAAGCTTAAGCCGATCCTGAACCCCCCCAATTTTCGCTAGATACGGCCCTGTCTGTTCTACGTATCTATATCCATTTATATTCTGTGGGCATTTACAAGAAGCTCCTCTTTGCCTCTGTGACGGAAAGTGCATTTATAATCTAACTTAAATTTTATAATCTAACTTGAATTTTGAGCAATTTTGCAAACTGCACACACATTTTCAAGTTGTTGAAATAAGATTGTGGCCTCGGTTTGTTATAAAGGGTAGTTGGCATTTACAACATACCTGTAGAGAAAGAGCTCTGTACTATTCTTCCTCTTTCTCTCTTAAACCGTCAGATAGTGAACGATTTAGGTGCCCCATTTTCGCATACAAGACTCGAAGAGGGTTGAAAGTACATCGATATTGAATAGAATGAAGGGAAATTTACGAGTAGCCCCTGAGGATAACACAAAACACAACAAAAAACTATTTTTCCTTAACAGAAATAAAAGGTGTCTGTTGTCCATATTTTCACGCAAGCCGTGTTCACTAAATGATTAATTAATAGAACCTGGCTTGGGAAAACAAAAGGCTTGAGTGTTGCAGGTAGCTAAAGGGTTGAAATAACAGCGTAATCTTGTAAGGAAAAATCGAGATTTTGCCCGATTTTTCCACACAAGCCCATCGAAAGTATGAAAATGTATATCGTCACTAGCCCGAAAAACATTTAAAAAACATATTATACATAATTAACATATAATATTATATTATATATAGGAAAATCGAATTTTCCATATGTTATCCCCATATGTTATGCCACTCGTAAATTTCCCTTCATTCTATTTAACATCAATGTACTTTTCAACTCTCTTCGAGAGAACTGTCAAACGTGACAGCCGTGAGCAGTCTTTATTAATACGTCAGTCAACGCTTCGAGACTTTTATGCGAAAATGGGGCACCTAAATCTGTCAATATCTGACGGTCTATCTCTTACGGATTTTGGAATTCTTTTGCTTTAAAAAAATATGAAAAATTACCCATTCAAACATGGTCACGAGACTAGAAAGAAAGTCGTTAAAAATTGACTTGTTTTTTTAAATTCCAAAAAGCTATTTGAAAAAGTTGTTTCTTCTTTAGTTCTACACAAGTGTGCCAAATTTTAAGGCTCTATAAAAGATTTAGTTACTTGCATTTTTTTATATTTATATGAAATTCCTGCAAATTGTAAATACTATTTTATGCCACAAGCTTTATAATTATATTTTTCAAAAGGAAATTGTATTAATGCTTTAAAATTCTATTATGTTTGATGCAAGTTGATGACCGTCAACCGTTTGGGATATACATTTGTTTACATTACCTGTTGCAGTACAAAATTGATGCCAAAATACTAAGAAATTAAAATATTATCAAATTATTTTACATATATAACCAAAGTTCAGGACAAAACAATTTCATTTCATCTTAATTATTGAATTTTAGCTTAAGATACCGTAAAAAGTTTTTAGATACGTGACATAGTTTTATGATAACATTTTAATTTAATATTACCTATTTTTGCATAGCCAGTACTGGAAATTTTAATGTACTTATAGATAAATTTATATCTTAAATGCTTAAATGTACATCAACTTTGCTTCAAACAGAATTTTAAAGCGTTAATACTATAATTTTCTTTTAAAAAAAGATGTATTCTTATGGATATTTGGTAATAAAAAGGTAATAGAAGGCAGTGATACAAAATACTTTTTTACTAAGTTACAAGTTTTTAAGATTTTCGGAATTTTTTGGCAAAAAAATCCCCGTATGATACAAACATTTTGAAAGATACTGTATATGTATTTCGTGTTCTGCGCATCAGCAGTAATACCTACTTACTAATAAGAAAAAATGCCCCTCTGAGAGTTTTAGCGAAACTGCTCGACAAAGGAAATGGAATTATTGCCGTAAGCCAACAACCTAAATTGATAATCAGGCATTCATGTTCCGGCGTGTAGTACACAAAAACACAAAGCGAATATGAAATTCGCTGCTGAAAATACATCGGCGTTGGATTCATTTAGGCCGCTGAATTTAGTTACAAAACTGGGGCGAATAGTGAATGCTCCGAATAGCGTTAGCCCGGCTCTACAAAGCGATCCTAAAGGGCTAGGCCAGAGCAGCGTAATAAAACTGTAATACGTTCTAACTTTTGTAATTTCTTTAGCGTTACATCCCGCTGTAGGTATATTCGAGGGAGATATAAGAGTAAAAATGTTTTATAAGCTTCAGTTGAAATGGGGTATAATATCATAAATGAAAATCAATATGAATTTGTTTTTTAATACAGGGGTTTAAAAAAATCAAATGGAGCATTGTTTGTAATAAATAGATCCACCTAATTAAAAAACATTATTAGAAATACGATGAAAAAGAGAAACACTGTCACCAAATAGGTCTAAAGTTCTTCATTTTTGAGATACAGGGCGTTCTCTTTTTGATATTGAATTACGACAATATCTCCCAAACTGCTGAACTGACATTTGACATTTTTGGATCGTGCTTTTACCCGTAACTTTTTTGAGGTTATCTTTTTGGTCTTGCAGGTCCATCATTTTAGTGCATCTCTTCATTTGCAATAAAATTGTACTTTTCTTTCATAACGATAAAATCAACCATTTGGGTTGAAATTGCCAAGACGTGCGCCCGTGTTAACTCTAACATTCGAAACATAAAATTTTGACCTAGAAATTTCAAATGTTACAACTGTAAATTTGCATTTTCCACTTATTTTCCAACCCCAAAAACATAGCAGCAGTGCCAAATTTCATTCAGCAGCTTAATTGTTTTGGGAGATATTGTCATACCTAATTCAATTTCAAAAAGAGAAGTACAACGCTCTGTATCTCAGAAACGAAAAACTTTAGGACCTATGTTTATATGAGCCACCTATCTTACAATGAATTTTCTACAAAAAAGTGTTGATCTTAAAACCTGAGACACCCTGTATCTTTAAATGCTTAAGATTTTATACAGTATTTTATTTACTAAGGAATCGATTAATTACCGAAGTAATCAATTGTCTCTGGTCTTGATCGGCAAAAGCTCACGCCACAACTATACTATATTTTATTTGTTGTGCAGTTCTTTTCTAAATTATCATAATTCTACACGCGTTTGCTTGTTGATGCGTCGATCTGTAACGTTTGAAAGCGGTGGGTAAAAATTTTATGTTTCAAATGTTGAAGTTAACAGGTGTTTTGGGGCACGTTTTGCCAATTTCAACGCAAACGGTTGATTTTATCGTTATGAAACAAGACTACACTTTTGTTGCAAAATAAAAAGATACACTGAAATGACGGACCTGCAAGACCAAAAAGACAACCTTAAAAAAGTTTGAGCAAAAAAAATTAATAGGGTTGTTAGTTTTTACCCTTTTTTAGGGCACTGTGTAAATGAATAAACTACCATAAGGCGTCTTCCAGTAAGTAGATAACACATACCAAATTTCAAATTTTTAAGTAGCGCCGTTATTGAGATATAAATAAAAAAAATACTTTTGGGTCACACTGTAGACCCGAATAACTTGGCAAGGAAAACCCAAATCGAAAAATTTTATATGAAAGCCCCCCCCCCCTTAAAACCTTCTGCCGAACACCCCTTTAAAGTATTTACTATACATTCTGACTCACCCTGTATATCCAGTATCCGCAAGTCTTTTTGGTGGAGTGATTGCTGCTTCCCAATGCATTTCCAAAGCTAAAAACATGAAACTTTAAAACATTGTAGAGGATAAGCTAACTAATTTGTTCTGGATTCGCTGCCTTCATAAAATTCGGACAAATTTTCATTTGATAATAAAATGTAAGAATATAAGAAAGAAGGCAAAAAGGAAAAAGAAAGAAATAAATACCTAAATTACCTACAATTTACTATATAAATAGGTATTTTGTGGCGTGTGCATTTACTTTTAAAATAAACTCAATCAAGTCACATGTGGAATGTCAATTTTATTTGTAACAAATTTTAAAATGAATGCTGAAGAAAACCCGAGAGATGGGCATACAACTAGCAATTTTTTTATAACAAATGGTCAAAATCACTACAGTTTACTACGGTTTTTCCGCTTTCACGGGAAAACGATTGAAAAATTCATAGGAGTTGTTTTATGAGAAACTTAATTATGAACTGCTTTTACATGAGACTTTTTTATTTTCTTTTGTTATTACGACATTTTTGATTGGTTGTTATAATTATTACCACCCGAGTTATAGAGGTATCTTTTTCCTACTTTATTGAAAAGTGTGCCTCCGTATGTGCACGGGACGCCACTAGATTATGTCACTTTTTGCATAAATTTTACCTTCTTCATTGTTTTTCTAAAGATTATTGCACTTTTCTACTTTTCAGTTCAAATATTTCATCGCGTAATAAAATTATACGCCTTTGAAATGCAAACTTTTTAATCCGTTGTAGATTTAACAATTAAGCCGAGCCGAACAAGCGCAAATAGAATGTTAATACTCGCTCATAATCGCTGCATTATCCGCTGGGTGGCTCTCGCTGCACGTGCACAATAGCTAAAATGTTGAAACGCCGCGATGCGGTGAGACCGTTTCTACGCCCGTAACAAGATTAGCCAAAATTGAACCAGATATAATAACATTTCTGTCTTATTTTAATATCGGTGCATCAGTTCAAAAGAAGAATCACAAGGAATGTAGTTTCATAGAACCTTATACGTTTTTGTGTTTATTACAGGATCTCTCTAGCTGTACCAGATGTCAAATTATGAGCATTTCTGAATAAATTCTTATTATTGTCTTCGGCATTTACAAAAAAATAATAAAAATCAAAAATTTCCGCTAATATTATTAGGTAAAACGTATGGCAACGCTGCTCGCGCGGGTGAGTCATCGTAATCCGACCGACGTTTCCGTGACGTTTACCTGTGTCCCTTTGAATTTTCGGCGGTATTTTCGTGTATTTGTGTATTTTGGTGCGTTTTAAAGCTATTTTGCAATTAAATGAAAGCCAGGCTTTTTCACTATAGCACTAGGACCACAACATTACAGGTTAGAAGAGCTAAAATTAATTTAGTTTTGAAAGTAGGTATGTGAAACAGTGAAACACCGAGGGTGAGGATATTGATGAAAGAAGTAGGTACCTTAGGATTATGTATTTTGTGGAATCGACCAGGCAAACTTTAATCGGCTAAATTGCGGAAGGACCCTCGGTTGGTCAAAGCGTTGACTGAAATAAATATTTCAGTCAACGATCAAAGTTATTTTTTATTTGATAGTTCCATATGGTTTCAACTCGACGGAGCTCCAGCACACAAGGCCAACATTGTAAAATGAATTCTAAATGAAACCAAATGGATTGGAATAAATGGTCCCATAAAAGGGCCAGGAAAGTCGCCAGATTTGACACCATTAGATTTTCATTTATGAGGATTTCAGAAAAACATTGTTTACAAAACTCGGAATATTGATCATTTAATAGAAAAAAATAGAAGAATAACACCAGATGTATTAAAAAAGGTCACTAAGACAGAAGTTAGATGCCTTCTAGACTTATGTTTATTAAAAGAAGGTAGTCACATTGAAAATTATTTATAAGTAAGAACCTACAGCCACAGACATATATAGCTTCGCTATATAGGTCTGTGCTACAGCATTTATTTTTATATTGTGGTGTTTGTTTTTCGCTAAAATTGTTATGTTTTTAAATATAATACATAATAAGTGTTAATAATAACAGTTTGTCTTAAAAAGGCGTTTATACAGTTATATTTTATATCTAATAATAAAATTTTAATACTTTTTCCATAATACATCTGTCCGAGCATCTGCCAATTGTTTCTGCCAAAAATATACTTTCATAAGTCATTGCTAACTCGATTTTCGTTAAAAAATACCATGGCATATTTTTCATACTTTTACAAATAATACGCATATAACTTTTTAATGAAACAAGATATAAAAAAATTATTCACGAAAGTTTCTCAGAAAAACGTGCTCTTTCCAAATATAAAGAGGTATGGTCCTGGGAAAAATATATTTGATGACGTCATAACCTATATTTCCGAAATTTCTAAAAACTGTATTTTTGGCCCAAAGGCAAGCTTGAGTGGTCCTACAAGAAACCCACAAGTCAAATTTTTACTGGCTGTATAAGTACCTCCAATCTCAGTTAGACCACTAGTGTTGGAAAATCTAGAAAGCAGCACAACATGGCTGCCCAGAAACAGTCTCCATTGCCCTCTGGCGGGCGGACAAAATTTAGTGGAGGGGGAAGCCCCAATAACAAGTGCAAGTGCATCTTTCTTTAAGAGGCCTGTTCCTATGATAGACCGCACACTATAGTGGCACCGGTTTGTCCTTTTCTGTGTATACCGATGTATGAGATATGCGAATTTATGTTCAACTTCTAAATGAGATGTAGTGGGCTCTATGGAACACAATCGGCACCTACCTACCGTCTGCTAGCACAGTTCAGTCGCCTTACAACGGGCGGATCGACGGGCTACATTGACGACCTGGACAAGTGCTGCGCGCCGTTCAAGAATGCGAACGACCCGTTTTACTGCTCTTTAATATCTGGGAACGGCAGGCTGGATGTTAAACCTTTTAACTGCCGATAATTCGGGTTTTAGTTACGTCTAACTGAAAAGGCGATCGGGCGTGGCGATAAAAGGAGTATGTTTGGCATGTGCGACAGGTAGTTTTATTGCTTGGTCGATTCTTAGTCCACCCACATTCGTATACACAGGGTGTCCCAAGTCCCAAGGAACAGTTCCCTTAAAAACCCTTTAAAAACCCCCAAAAAAACTTTTCAAACAAAAGTTGTAGCATACCTATTACAAACATGTTTTGAGACCTATACTGCAAATATACAACGCGATTCTTAAAAGCAGGGTACGCTTTTTTAAATGGGAACACCCTATACAGAGTGACCCGAAATTAACCTGTCATAATTTACCAGGGCGTTCTGTTTGTGTGTGCTTTTTTTTACTATTTCTTGCAAAATTATGAAATCTCAGGGTACCCTACGAAAAAAGGTGCTCTTATTTAACTTCGATAGTATGTACCTACCATTTTCCAGTAAAATCGTTTTGAAAATTTTTTGCGGCGTGACCCAAAATTCTTGCTAGAAATTCCCCTGCAATAATTTACCAGCGTAATATCCCACCCAAAATATGAAAAACTTCTTATAAAAATGCGGCATCAAAAATGCCTCCTAAGGGGCTATCAGTCCCCAAAACGGGCAGTTTTCCAACCGGTTTTTTCTAAATATTTATAATAATATTATTAATAAGAAGAGGAAGAATAAAAGAATATAGTAATATTTTTTAACTAATGTTCTATGTCCAACAATGGGCACACGTTAATGCGTCAAACTTTAACAACGATAATATAAGTTTGAGAAGATTTCATATACCTAAAATTAGGGCCTTAAGACCTTCTTTTTTGAAACAAACTAATAAGAATACTTTACAAATAATATACCCAGATAGTTATTATAGTTATTTCTTCTTCGGGAAATTTACGGTAATACATAGGTATAAGTTTCAGAATTCATACACCTAAACTTAGGGTCCGAAGATTTTCCTTTTCGATACAAATACAAATTAATAGGAATTATTTTAAGCCTAATTTGGTACACATATTAATATTATTAATATTAAGAAGAGGAAGAATAAAAGAATATAATATTTTCTAACTAATGTTCTATATCTAACAGTGGGCAGACTTTAATGCCTCAAACTTTAACAACGATAATATAAGTTTGGAAAGAATTCATATAGGTACGTAAGACCTTCCTTTTCGATACAAGTACAAACTACATATAATAGGAATAGTTTTAAGACTAATTTGGTACACATATATAATATACCCAGACAGGAGCTATTTCTTCTTCGGGGAATTTACGATAATATAAGTTTGAGAATTCATAGACCTAAACTTAGAGCCAAAAGATTTTCCTTTTCGATATAAATACAAACTAATAGGAATACTTTTAAGCCTAAATTGGTACACATAATATACCCAGATATAGGAGTTAATATCAAGTTGCACAAGCCATTATTAGCAGAGGTATTTAGGTATATAAAATTAATATTTCGTTTTTTATTTCTTCTTCGGGTAATTAATATAAATTCTACAGTGTGTCTCTGGATAGGTGATACGGCTCTCGTAAAAGACAGTTGTTTGAGCTTTTGGGATTCCCGCTTTTCTAGTAAAAAAGAGAAAAAATCAAAGTAGGCCTAGGATATTGAAATTTTGTACACTTTTCTTGATAAGATTTTCGCGTAGCTCCTATAGGAAAGGCACTTAACTAGTGTAAAAAATTATTTTTTTCGAAATATCCAAGCCATACTTGATTTTTCGAAACAAAATCTATGTCACAAATTAGATGGAAAACAAGCAGGGTTGATCCCTAAAAACTCAAATTTTAACTCGAATTTTTTTTGTCTTTTACAAAAGTCGTTTGACCTATCCCGGGACCCACGACACACTGTATATCTTCTGGAATACACTCAAAATGAAATGAAACATTAGACCATTGCACGAAGAAAAATTTTAATACCTATTTATTTTCTTTGACTGGATTGCAAAATTGATATTCAGTAAATCCAAATTATTATATAACTGTTCCCGCATTTAAACAATTATTTAAAAGGCACATCAATTTTTTCTTATTTAGAAGACATTTCGGCGGGTTTATCTTCGAAATTTATATTTTTTTTTAGATTTTCGACTACTCGTATGTGCTTCAAAATGGTGTATTTAGAGCTTGTCTTGGAAATAACTATTACTACAGAGCACTAGCTAGGAAGTCTGCGGATTGCTTTCAAAAATAGGTTAAAGGAGCCATAGATAGTCAGAAGCATTGTTAAAACCGTCCGCAAAAAATTCCGCTACACCAAATTTAAAATTTTAATTTTGGAGCAAAATCAAATTATTAGAACAAATAAATTGTAATGTTTTACAATTCTTAGGACTCGATACTAAGTTGAGGTATAGGTAGGTACTTTAATTTTGTTATTAGTTTCTATATAAAATTATATGCAACATATTTAGTGTAGCGTGCGGAGGTTTCAACATTGGATGTAGCTTTGTCTATGCTTCAGATGATAAAAAAAAATTCTAATTTTGTAATTTTCTAATTTGTCATTTGTGTAATCATATTTGCATTGTATAAGACTTATTTATGTACCATTTAAACATCAACAAAAAAGTATATTTTTATGCCTATACTTGATCTCTGAAAAATGACAATAATTATTATACAAATTAGGCCCGAATCCTCAAATCGTCAAATTTCCATTTTTTGAAAGTCTCCTATTTACGTATATCGCAATCATTCCGGGAACGCCCTGGAAACGTTAAACGTAAAATTTTTATTCTTCGTCGCCTTCTGGTGGATCTCGTGGGACCCACTGACGATGAACAAAGGGTACTTTTTACTTCGTTACGGAGGTCCCGAAGCTCTACGTGACCACCGAAAAGCTCTCGTAGTTTTTTTATAAGTTGCAAATTCAAATTGACAGTTATCAACTTAAAAGGTCTGGCTCGGACACCTGAGGTGGCATCTGCGAGGACAATCGAATCTTCCTTAGCCTACTTGACAGTTGGTGTATCGGGTTTGCGAAGTAAAAACAAAAAGTCCTATTGTTCGCGAAATGCTTCTTTGAATAAAGGATATAGTGATGTTTGGGGTGTGAGGTTCAATTTGCAATGAAATTTGACAGAGGAGGGTGTTATTATGATTGCGTTCCGATCATATTGCGGTGTCGTGTGGGAACAACCGAAATATGCAATTTAAAAACAATTGGAAAGAAAATGTCATATATAAACACAGTGAACTCAGTGTCATACTTCTTACAAGTATTATAGCGTGTAGCGTGTATAGGAAACAAAGGTACAGGTGTTTCACGTAGGATTCGCAGTCCCTATATATTTTTTATTTTTCGACTTTCGAGAAATGGTGTAAATACAAAAGTTATAACACGTTTTCCGGTGAGTCCATCAGGGATGACGTTGTGCAAGGTGTTGTGAATAGGTAGGTCCCAACCAAACTTATGTGTCTTTAAATGGGAGATAACCTCAAAAAAGATACGAGCAAAATCACAACACAAAAACAGCACAAGTGCGCCCTCTGTAAGAGCGGTAGAAAGTAATTCAATTTTATAAAAATGATTATTTTTTCCGTGATATGCTACATTTATAGGTACAAATTAACTACCATTACTTATGGACCACCCTGTATATTAAAATAATAGATTTGAATACATGCAGGCAAATAGCAGAGAAATATTTGTTTCGTATTTAACTGCCAAAGCGAACAAACAAAAAGGGCGAACAAGATTTGCAGTTTAGATTGTTCTGAATATTTCGAATAAATTGTAGAACTACTTCGAAATGGTTTAATATTTTTTTCCTGGAGCAATTCGTCATAGTCACAATTTCCGATTGGGTGTCGTAATTTTCGATTTATACACAGAAACTCGATTAACTTATATTTACAGGCAATTTCTGGATTGTAGTTTAATTTCAATTCATCATGATCATTTAAAACGACGTAAGAACGGACGTCTCGTTTAAATTATGTTATTTTTCCTAGTACAAGCACAAATGGATTTTACATGAAATTTTCATTTTGTTATAATTAATATATAGAGAGATCCTAAACTAAAGTAACGTTCCGTTCTTCTGGTTAGGAGCTGCTACGTGAACATTCCCGAAATAAGAAAAACTTGGAGTTCCGCTTAACAATTTCCACTCGATCTTGCGTTTCAGTCCAGAACTTCTTTGTCTGTTTTCTATGACTACGTTTATCTCGACGCGTTCGATCCGACGAGAGGTTTGAATTCACTGGAGCGGACTCCAATAGACGGCGTAAACCCTATAGATTGAAATTCAATCATATTTAAAATGTTCAAGCCAAGCCGCTATTATCAAACAGAAGTTGGCCAGAATGTGCACCAACCTAGTGTGGAATAAGTAAGTTAATGTCCCTAGAGAGGATTGAAAACCATAGGATTCAATACTGATGATGTAAACATAGAATTATAAAAGATTTGACATAACTCAATCGGATCAATCCGAATGGGTTGTCACGAGATAAACGTAGTCAATGTTCAGACAGTTTGGTACTGGTATGGGCAAAGTTGCTGATGACAACTAAAAATACCCGCATGTCAAATTTTCAGGTAATCGACCCACATTTTGTCATTTTTGTTCTCTAATGAATGGAAATCTGTCTATTGATTTTGGTAATTTTTTAATTAATGTTGAGCAACCCTTTGTTGAAGTGTAGTTCCTTGTCCTTAATTATTTACTGATGTCGAAACTTACTTTTCGCGCACATGTCTGTATTGGCTCGATCGATTTTGCTCAAACTATACAGGCTAAACCAAAGACATATATATGCTTTTTATATGTCTTTGGGCTAAACCACTAATACCACTATACTAAAAAATGGTCGTCCATAACCTAACGACGCTATATGTGAATGCTCTCACTTAATATAAGTTTAAATAAAAAGATTCTCTTGACTTGTATTCCCTGGCGTTCTTATTAAAAATGAGAGAAGATGTTTGCCCAAATAGGACAGCCAAAAAAGTTCAACAAAATTCTAACTTATCTACAGTGTGTTCCATCCTAATAGTGCTAATTTTTTATAAAAAAATTGTTCCTTAGACGGGTGTCGGAATTTTTCCAAATTGCAAAAAACTAAATGAAACATGCAGTCTACTGGACTCCCTTCTTAAATAGAAAAAGAGATGGGTTTTTTGGTAGGCAGGTAGAGTTTGGAATAAAAACTTTTCGGCAGTACCCAAAAATACATGAGCTTATCTTTGAACTTGTTCTTTGCATGGATCTGACGAATCCAATAAAACCGTTGAGATTATTCCTCACTCAACGATAAAACTAAAATCAATAAATACAGTGTGCCTACTTTTAAAATATGGACTGCGTGCCATGGAATTATTTCAAAACAGTTGAAGAAATAACAAAACCACCCAAAGTGTGATGGACGAAATTGCAAGAAGAAATATTCAGGATGTTGTTTTCTACAGCGGCTGAAATTTCCGACCTTTTAGAATTTTATGGTTTTAAAGTCCCTATTTTGCTCAAGCTTAACACGGTGTAGAACCGAACACCCTCTATATTTTGGGCATAGGGGGGGGGGTTCAGGGGTCCTGATTAGCGCAGTTATATCAGAATTTAAACAAAAAAAAAAACGTTTTTTTGGAAATCAGGGATATAAAAATTGTAGCCGTCCCTGGATTTGCATTTTGACAAAAGTAATAATGTCAGAAAAGCATTTTTTGAAGACCTTCCAAACAAAAAAGGTTTTTGAAAATATCTCACAATAGTTATTTATGTACCAAGGCACTGAAGTTCAATTTTTTATGACTAATGTGGAATTTAGTTCCCGAGGCCTCTGTCCGAGGCAAATAAACCACATGAGTCATAAAAAGAACTTCAGTGCCAAGGTTCATATTATACACTGACCGGCAAAAAAACCGGCCACTAAAAATTAGCCCCAATTTCAAAGTTGGATTTCTCGCGAACCGCTCATTCGATTTTGATGATTTTTTTTTAAATTGTAGATTAATTCTTCATTTACGAATGCTATGTCAGAAATTTTTATTCGGAATTTAATTTAAGCATATACAGGGCGCAACAGTGGGACGATTTTTTCCCCGAAACTTGAAACACCCTGTGGGGTGCAGCCGCAACAGTAGCTGTTGACAAGTGGTACCACACTATAGCCTCATCTTTTGTAAACATTTTGTTTTTTTAATCACGACATTATCTCTGTTCTTGTCGGAGATATACTGTTTTGAAACGAACGCCTCGGAAAAAGGCTTTGCAGGCAGAAAATACTACGTGTATAGGCGAAAATGCATGTCAGTTTTTCAACGGTTGTCAAATGGGTGTTCAGTGTGTCAAACCTAAAAATGCCATTATCTGTGACGGATGTTGCTCGTATCGTAGCGTTAATTGAGGATGGCCGAACTGGCCGAAGTCAACGTTATGTGTCTGATAGATACCTTTGGTAGGCATACCTCGTATATGGAAACGAGTAATTTCACCAGGCGAGTGGGTTCCGGAAGAAAACGGAAGACACTGAACACCCATTTGAGAACCGTTGAAAAACTGACATTATAGCCTCATCTTTTGTAAACATTTTGTTTTTTTAATCACGACATTATCTCTGTTCTTGTCGGAGATATACTGTTTTGAAACGAACGCCTCGGAAAAAGGCTTCGCAGGCAGAAAATACTACGTGTATAGGCGAAAATGCATGTCAGTTTTTCAACGGTTGTCAAATGGGTGTTCAGTGTGTCAAACCTAAAAATGCCATTATCTGTGACGGATGTTGCTCGTATCGTAGCGTTAATTGAGGATGGCCGAACTGGCCGAAGTCAACGTTATGTGTCTGATAGATACCTTTGGTAGGCATACCTCGTATATGGAAACGAGTAATTTCACCAGGCGAGTGGGTTCCGGAAGAAAACGGAAGACACTGAACACCCATTTGAGAACCGTTGAAAAACTGACATTATAGCCTCATCTTTTGTAAACATTTTGTTTTTTTAATCACGACATTATCTCTGTTCTTGTCGGAGATATACTGTTTTGAAACGAACGCCTCGGAAAAAGGCTTCGCAGGCAGAAAATACTACGTGTATAGGCGAAAATGCATGTCAGTTTTTCAACGGTTGTCAAATGGGTGTTCAGTGTGTCAAACCTAAAAATGCCATTATCTGTGACGGATGTTGCTCGTATCGTAGCGTTAATTGAGGATGGCCGAACTGGCCGAAGTCAACGTTATGTGTCTGATAGATACCTTTGGTAGGCATACCTCGTATATGGAAACGAGTAATTTCACCAGGCGAGTGGGTTCCGGAAGAAAACGGAAGACACTGAACACCCATTTGAGAACCGTTGAAAAACTGACATTATAGCCTCATCTTTTGTAAACATTTTGTTTTTTTAATCACGACATTATCTCTGTTCTTGTCGGAGATATACTGTTTTGAAACGAACGCCTCGGAAAAAGGCTTCGCAGGCAGAAAATACTACGTGTATAGGCGAAAATGCATGTCAGTTTTTCAACGGTTGTCAAATGGGTGTTCAGTGTGTCAAACCTAAAAATGCCATTATCTGTGACGGATGTTGCTCGTATCGTAGCGTTAATTGAGGATGGCCGAACTGGCCGAAGTCAACGTTATGTGTCTGATAGATACCTTTGGTAGGCATACCTCGTATATGGAAACGAGTAATTTCACCAGGCGAGTGGGTTCCGGAAGAAAACGGAAGACACTGAACACCCATTTGAGAACCGTTGAAAAACTGACATTATAGCCTCATCTTTTGTAAACATTTTGTTTTTTTAATCACGACATTATCTCTGTTCTTGTCGGAGATATACTGTTTTGAAACGAACGCCTCGGAAAAAGGCTTCGCAGGCAGAAAATACTACGTGTATAGGCGAAAATGCATGTCAGTTTTTCAACGGTTGTCAAATGGGTGTTCAGTGTGTCAAACCTAAAAATGCCATTATCTGTGACGGATGTTGCTCGTATCGTAGCGTTAATTGAGGATGGCCGAACTGGCCGAAGTCAACGTTATGTGTCTGATAGATACCTTTGGTAGGCATACCTCGTATATGGAAACGAGTAATTTCACCAGGCGAGTGGGTTCCGGAAGAAAACGGAAGACACTGAACACCCATTTGAGAACCGTTGAAAAACTGACATTATAGCCTCATCTTTTGTAAACATTTTGTTTTTTTAATCACGACATTATCTCTGTTCTTGTCGGAGATATACTGTTTTGAAACGAACGCCTCGGAAAAAGGCTTTGCAGGCAGAAAATACTACGTGTATAGGCGAAAATGCATGTCAGTTTTTCAACGGTTGTCAAATGGGTGTTCAGTGTGTCAAACCTAAAAATGCCATTATCTGTGACGGATGTTGCTCGTATCGTAGCGTTAATTGAGGATGGCCGAACTGGCCGAAGTCAACGTTATGTGTCTGATAGATACCTTTGGTAGGCATACCTCGTATATGGAAACGAGTAATTTCACCAGGCGAGTGGGTTCCGGAAGAAAACGGAAGACACTGAACACCCATTTGAGAACCGTTGAAAAACTGACATGCATTTTCGCCTATGCCGCCTTGATTAGTTTCACGTAGAATTTTCTGCCTGCAAAGCCTTTTTCCGAGGCGTTCGTTTCAGAACAGTATATCTCCGACAAAAACGGAGATAATGTCGTGATTCAAAAAACAAAATGTTCACAAAAGATGAGGCTATAGTGTAGTTCCACTTGTCAACAGCTACTGTTGCGGCTGTACCCCACAAGGTGTTTCAAGTTTCGGGGAAAAAATCGTCCCACTGTTGCGATCTGTACCTATATGCTTAAATTAAATCCGAATAAAAATTTCTGACATAGCATTCGTAACTGAAGAATTAATTTACAATTTAAAAAAAATCATCAAAATCGAATGAGCGGTTCGCGAGAGATCCAACTTTAAAATTGGGGCTAATTTTTAGTGGCCGGTTTTTTTGCCGGTCAGTGTATTTTTTTTTAAATCGGAAAAAAAAGTTTTATTAGGCAAAAAAATAATCAAATGGGATCACCCGTCCATGAACCAACTGCGCGCGGCGTTGCTTCACTTTGACGATCGCTCTACCTAGGTCAAGTATGACAAGATACGGCGCCTTCGAACAGAAAAACCAAACTGCTGCTTGTTGTGCAGCCTCCATAACAAATCTATTGATATTGATATTCAAACCTACTAAAATATTTATACTGAAAGATTGCGGTGCTATAGATAACAATTTCGCAATGTGTACGAAAAGTTAAATGGGCCTTTATTGGCCGGGTTTTGAATATTTTGACACTTTTGACGGGCGATGGCTCCGCGTCTGACGTTTGATGTTTACATCTCGCCGCAAGGTCTACTTATAATGGACTACTTCAGTGCCGATTTCTGCGAGCTTTTAATGGTAAATAAATGGGACCAGGTGGGCGATAATAGGCACGATAACGCGCCAGTACCAGTTTTTAACCTTGAGTACAGGGAATAATAATAATAGCACGTAGTACACGTAGTGCTATTTATTTCTGTGCCTTGAGTTCTAACATTGGGAGCAAGTAAAACTCAGTTTGCTTCCTCACTGTGTTCTGGAGATAGACAGAAGCTATTTTCCTAGATTATTGACAGTCGTTATATAAGTTGTAGGCGGAATTTTAAGTGATCAGTGTTTTGCATTCCGAAATATCTCTCCAACTGATTCTCCCTTCACGTATTCCCCAAACCAGAAGTTCCGCGGCGAAACTACTTTTTTCTCGTGTTGTTTCAGTCTCTTATATATTTTATTCTAGCCCCATCCCGTCGCGTATGTGTATTTTTCCTAGCCCGTGGATTTTGTCCCCGGCATAATAATTCTTTTTCGGTATTTCCAGTTAGCTAAATTGTAGTTATTGTATAAAATGTTATTGCTGGCCGGCTCTCCGGAAAGATTTATCACGTTCCAGTAGACAAAACGTCCGGGGCTGAATTAACTACGGCCGAGTCCGGCCCCGGGGCCCGGAATTAAATTCGACCGTTTCCGGCTGGTCGATAATACTGGAAAATGACGAAATAAATCAGAAAAATAAGGCAGTTAATTAAATGGAATGGGAACGTAGCTCCTTACAATAGACCCTCTCACAAGACAATATTGCCGCTCGTACGGACGTTAAATTGAATAAAAAATACCAGTCTTTGGAAGTAAGAAAAGTATGATACGAATTGGATTATTACTTTTCTTGACCTCCAAAACTCCCGCAACGAAAGACCATGGCATTAATCGACACGTAGTTGAATAATCTTATCTCGAAACGGTACAAGAAGTATATTTTACTTGAATGAAATACCAAAGATAAACGAACCGCTAATAAAATGTAAAGAAACATGTTTTCCATTGTTTTCTTTTTGAGGTTTAGGTCTTTTGGTGTTTGACCCTTCCACAGTAGTTATTGATATTCGCGCCACGCAAAACGTCGAAACAAAATATTGTTCATATCACTTAAGACACACCTTACTTAAAACCTGTCCACCCCCATAAAGTTTTTATTTAAGGGTCGATTTTGAATTTTAAATATTTGATACTCGAAATATAATAAGAATTTCAGAACAATTTTAAAACCTAAACATTTTGGAATTTTATTATGTTATTCTCTTGGTTAAAACAAATATTTGTTTTTCTTGCATTGATCGTCTATCTTTATTAAAAGATTTTAAAAAATTATGTAAAATTTGAAAATGGAATATTTAAAAAACGGAAAAAGATATAATGATTAAAATTTAAAGCCTTTTGACTAAGGTCTTTAAAAACATAAGTCTGATTTGCCACGCATTTACACCCTGAATAAAATATCTTACTATCCCAGAAAACTGCATAAAATTCCTTACAACTTTTATCAAAAATTTTAAACAAAAATTTATAGTAGTGGGACACTTAACGTGGACACCCTGTACTACTAAAACGCGTACAAGTACGGTCAGACGATCTGGCAAGGCCCTCGCGAGCTGAAAATAAGCCGAGTCGAAGTTAGCCGAAGCGCGGGAGTCTGAAATATTTGAGAGAGTCCCAACCTGCTTAGAAAAAACTCCGCGAAAGGCACCATTATGCATTATTCAGTGTATACCTAACCTGTAGCTGCTCAACCTTGAACTTAACAACCCCGCAAACCTTTCTTTTATCAAAAAATGGAAGCAGAAGAACGCGGAATGTTTTTACATTCCGACCCCACAATCTCGGGAGAGCTTTATATCGTCGCGAATTCTCCCGGAGAGAAAACATCTAAAAGCGGGGGGTGGAATTCTCCGGCCGGAGCGGCGTGGCGCGCTGCACGGCCGCTTTTTGCCATTGTTTTACACTGGATATTATCGCCGGTTTCCTTGCTTTATTTATATAGCAAAATTGAAAACCTGATGAAAAATAAACAATCTACGTTAGTTTCGCTCCTTGCGCAAACAACACCATGAATATATTCATGTTTGGTTTTCTGCAATGTAACGGAATTTAATGGTGGAAACCGGAAACGCCCCGCAAATAGAAAATATTGCGTGTGTATGTGTGTTGTTTTCCGGCTGTTTACAAAGTTCCGGTTTCCAATTATTCTTTTTGCAGGAGATAAATTCGGTTTATTTGTTATCTTATTATGGAGAATCATTGGTTTATTTTTTTTATTGAGGTGTTTGGTCGTAATGTTTTTCGAAAACTAGGTACTTTTACGTTAACATTTAAACGAACCTATGGTTTCTTATCTTCAACCATAGAATGTCTAAATTTAAAGCAAAACATCGTGGCAAACGGTAGTAAAAAAGGTCCCGGATATATTTAGTGTAATATTGGTACATAACACGACAGATCTATGTGAGAAAAAAACCGGAAATTATTAAGCAATTTGAAGGACTGGTTTCTGAGATAAACGGGGCTAAATAATGTCATAATATGTTGGCTGAAATTGGCTGCTTTAAAAATTGTTTCGTTGGAAACGTGCACGTGGTGCAATGATTTTTTCAGGAAAAAATAATTAAATAATATAATAATAATAATAATAATGACTGGCCTAACTAGAGTCTTGTAGATGCTGTTTGTCTTGATTTCACAAAACAGAAACAAAAATTGCCAAAATCATTTTAAATGTAGAAAAAGGAACCGTTCAATTTGTTTTTCAGCTAAAGCTCTCCACTACTAGTGTCATTTTTATCTGCCTGTCAAAAAGTATAATATCGACTACCTACCTTTATAAAATAAAATAAAAATTACGGAAACTAAAATAGATATAATGCAATATACTTTTTAGTTAAAAATTGTGTCTTCTTGTTCAAGGTTCACTACCTTCAAAAAGATTTAAACGCTTTAGATTAATTTTTGCCGCAAATGGCAACGAAGACAAAATAATGGTAATTGCCCCCCTCCCTCGCTCAAGCATCCAGTTGCTTCTGGGGTACTCCCAGTTTGGACTATTGTAAGGGTGAGAATTACTGTTATTATTATTTCTGATTATTACATTAACACAACAATCACGTAAAAATATTACCTTCACTTTATTTCATCGTTTTTTGTATCTCATTTAAACAATATGAAACCACAAAATTGGCAAAATAAGTTTTGTTTTTTACTCATACGCAAATAATTATACCTAAATAAGTGCATATGTTAGACGAAAATTCGTTTTAAAAGAAAACAATAATTATTGTTGATATCATTAGAGACGCGCAACAGATTTATTACGCAAAAATCCGTTTAAAACTTTCTCATATTTTTTTCATTTCAGGCCAAAGAGTGGTTCGATGCTTCTTTACAGCAGGAAAAAGGTGCGGTACCGTAGAGATGGATACTGTTGGAAAAAGAGGAAAGATGGAAAGACGACCAGAGAAGATCACATGAAGCTCAAAGTACAAGGAACGGAGGTAAGCAACAAACATTTAACAAAAATTAATTTCCATTCTGGAGGCCCTGAAGCCCTGCTCAGAAATGAAAAATAAAAGTTAGTTTCAAAGTTTTAATATGAGGACATGATTTAAGGCCATTTCAGTTTTTTTTATACATAGCTACGTCATGTCGTTACAGTTTGGATAATATTTGGATATTTGATACACTGTTAAAATCAAGTCCTATTTTACGTAATATTTTAGATTCTCCAACATACTTTTATGAAAAAGGTGTACCTATAAATGTTCCAATTTAAAATAATTATTGAAAATAAATATTTGCAAGCCTGGGAGACCTCCAGCCCTCAATTATAGAAATTAAAATTATTTCATAATTCATTGATCGTAAAATTCTTCGTTTTTTAATCAGTCGTTTACGAAATGCGTTCACTTGGCAGTATTTTCAACAATATTTGAAGCCATTGCCATTGTCATATTTCCTTTTTCTTATAGTTTCTTAACAAATAACAGACAGCATATCTAGACTGTCAGAGCCATTGTTGAGGTACAGGAGAGGTACCCCAAATATTTTCCGTAAATTTTATAAAATCTAATATTACTAATTTAAAATACCTTTACCTCAACTTAGTATCGGTGCTTAAGAATTTTAAGACATTAACTCTGTTGACGGAGGGCCTCTTGGAAATATCTTGTCAAATATCCATTATTATTATATACAGTGTGTCCACGGATGGATTTAACTATACCTACTTGTAAAATTTTTATTTTCAATTTGTCGAAAAAAGTCATTCTTGGCAAAAAAGTCTGTTTGTCCTTAAAATAAGATTGGAATGGAAAAAGTTAACATTACTTATACTGGGTGACCAGAAAATTGAAGAAACGATAATTAGCATAAGAGATACTTCGATTTTTGATTTTTTTCTTGTTTTTCTTCAATTAAATAATTTTCTGTAGGTAGTACGACAAAACAGTGTAAATAAAAGTTACTCAGAGTAGGAAACTGTGTATGATAAAAACTGTGAATGATAAAAAGAAAAAAGAAACGATAATTAGCATAAGAGTAAACTGCCTCTATTGGTAGAGATATTGAAAAAAAGTTATGAAGAAAATTTGTTCAGCGTGTACTTAGGTGTAGTACAAAATTTGAAAGCGTTAGGTCTGCTTCGATTTTTGATTTGTTTTTCTTGTTTTTCTTCGATTAAATAATTTTCTGTAGGTAGTACGACAAAACAGTATAAATAAAAGTTACTCAGAGTAGGAAACTGTGTATGATAAAAATTTGACAATCCTAGGCCTACTTTGAGTTTCCTGCAATATTTTCCAAAATACAAAGTAGGCCTAGAATCGTCAAATTTTGTCATCGTGCGCATTTTTCCATTCTGAGGAAGTTTTCTTAATACAGTTTTGTCGTACTATTTACAGAAAACCATTTATTTGACAAAAAAGGGAATAAAATAAAAAATCAAAGTAGGCCTAGCGCATTGAAATTTTCTACACCTAAGAAACTTACCACGCTGAACAAATTTTCTTTATAACTTTTTTCACTATCTCTACAAAAAGAGGCAGTTTACTCTTATGCTAATTAACGTTTCTCCAATTTTCTGGTCACCCAGTATAAGTAGTGTTAATTTTTTCCATGCCTATCTTATTTTAAGGACAAGCAGACTGTTTTGTCAAGAATGCCTTTTTTGAAAAATTGGAAATAACATTTTTTACTAGTAAGTATAGTTATGTCCATCGGTGGACACACTCTACAGGATGATTTTTTTAGGTCTACCACCGCGATTTTCTCGCTTATTTTGCGCCCTACAAAAAAAGCCTAGGAAACAAAAATGTTGCAATTTTGGACAGCCAAGTGGTGCTGCAAAAGGAATCGGCATCCATGGCCAACTTGTCGCGCAATATTAAAAAAACCTCAAATTGAGCAAAACTATTAATAGCCGTGGAATGTTTATTTTAAGAGACAGAGGAAAACTTTTATATTGAAAATTGATGGCACTGAGAAGCTTTATCAATCCACGTAGTCAGATAGTTTCAGCAAATTACACAGGGTCTTCGGCTCTCTTGAGACCATGAAAATTTTTGTCGATTTAAAGTTTTTTTAGTACACCGCAAAAAGTTGGGCATGGAGGCTCATTCCTTTTTTAAAGTCGCCTCGCTGACCAAAATTGCCATATTTTGTTTTCTTACGTATTTTCTGTGCGGCCTAAAATAAGCAAGAAAATCGCTTAATAAGAAATAAACTCAACAATAGCCTCAAGAGAGCCGAAGACCCTGTGCAATTTGCTGAAACTATCTGACTACGTGGATGGATAAAGCTGCTCAGTGCCATCAATTTTCAATATAAAAGTTTTTCTCTGTCTCTTAAAATAAAGATTCCACGGCTATTAATAGTTTTGCTCAATTTGAGGTTTTTTTAATATTGCGGGACAAGTTGGCCATGGATGCCGATTTCTTTTACAGCACCACTTAGCTGTCCAAAATTGCAACATTTTTGTTTCCTACGCTTTTTTTGTAGGGCGTAAAATAAGCGAGAAAATGGCAGTGGTAGACCTAAAAAAATCATCCTGTATACAGGGTGTTTCTTAATAACATGCTAATACTTAAGGGGGTTATTCTTGGGTCCATTTTGAGAAAAAAACTTCATATGAACATATGTCCTAAAAGTCTTAACTTTTGAGATACAGGGTGGTAAAACTGGACCATGTTAATGTTAATGACTTAAATACGTGACAACTAGACTAGGTAGACAACTGTCAAAACTGTTTATGTTTACATAACAAAATCTGCTTCTTGTCAATTAGATCGTTTTGAATAATAATTGCTAATATCTAATTTTATACCAAGGTGCAAATAAATGAGTTTTTATGCGAAAACCGTACGTCAAACAAAAAAGATCAAGAGACCTTATTTGCTCAGAAAGGAATGGGGATTTCAAAAATAATTTTTACTTTAAGAAAAAGCAGTGGCGTAACATATTTTTCTTTAAAAATATTCAATTCAAAACCCATACAGACGCCACTGGTAAAAGTCATAAAAATGTTTGTACATCAGAAAATGCATCTTGATGCATAGAAGGCGTGTACTAAATTTCACAAAAATTATCTAGGGTAATACCAAAGTTATAATAAAAAAAAGATTTTTTTCTTAAAATTCTAGCCCCTGTAGTTCAAAAGTTAGGACTTTTAGAACATATGTTCATATGAAGTTTTTTCTCAAAGTAGATCCAAGAATAACCCCCTTAAGTATTAGCATTTTATTAAGAAACACCCTGTATAATGAAAATACTGAATATATTTAGAAGGCCTGACAAAATGTTTTGAAAGTTCGATTAAATAAACTAAATTTATTGATTTAATAAACTGACAGAAGCTGCTTGGTTGATATTGTTTTTCAACGCATACCTACTAGGAATACGAGTATGTAGTGCTTGTGATAATCAACTGAAAATGCTATAATTAAGTGTTAATGGAGCACCCTCTAAACCGCGGCATTTTTCCAAATTTTGATAAAGTAGGCTTAAAGCAATCAGTTTTGCCACAGATTTAATTAAAAAAACTTTTTCGGAAACTCTTGAAATAATAAAGTTACAAGGTGAAAAAACTTCGCCAATTTTCGTGCTTTTCACAAATATCTTAAAAAGTAGGCCATGTATTTTGATGTGTTTTTACACAAAGCTCTAGCCCATCAAAGAGGCTTTTTTCTAAAAAGGTTTTTCGACAAATGTATCTATATATGTCATCTAAAGTTAGTATCGAGTCCTAATAATTTTAAGACATTAAAAATTATAAGTTTTAATTTGTTACCGTTCCAAAATTAAAGTTATGTCTCCTTTATTCTATGCTTAAATGAAATGTGCAAAGAAAAATTCAGCATTGAAAAAATCAATTGTTTTTAATTACATGGGGAATCAGGCACTTTACCGATCGCTCAGACATACAACTTTTCATGAATCTAATTGTTTTACAGAATATAAAAATACTTCCTAAATTATGATAATTACGCCCGTGGTCTAAACAAATTTAGTAAAATGTAGTCTTTCATATCTACGACACTGTCTGACAGATTTTCTTACTTTAGCACTAAATTATGCTTTTAAAGTTTATTTCAGTCCCTTGAAGCGGTGCAATGGGTTGGAAAATAATATATGTAGGTAATTTTAAAAATATCACAAATCACAATCTCAAACTGTACGAGGTAGACCCATATTATGGTTTATAACGGAAATCTTACTTAAAATATTGCGCATCGAGTACCTACCTACGATTTTAAAGTTTGATTTACTTATACATTGAAATGTCATTTCAATGTTTTGTAATTCGAAAACCATATATTTTAAATATATTTAGTAGTAGGTACCTACTATTTAGGTATAAAAATATTTTATTTTATTAAACAATATTCTTGTAATATAATACTGATTCTAAATTTGTAATAATTAAACTTTGAAATAGGAATTTATTGAGCGCCAAATTTTATTATAAATTTAACATACTGCACACAGTTGGTAATCTTTGCCAATGGCATTTAATTCCGTCGTTTACCATCCATCGAATTGAGCGCGACCATTTGCCGGAACGAAATTACAATATATTGATTTTACGAATTAATAAAACAACAGATTTATCAGTATTCCTATGTGTTGATTCAATTATGTACGCATGGGGGCACCCGAAATATGCGTCTCGATTATTGATTTCGCCCGTACGTTCAAAAGCGGGGCTTTTTCCGGGTTGCGAGATTTTCCATAGATTTTCCGGTGGGTTGAAACGAGGCCCCTCGAACAGAGACACGGCGGAACTCGATTTTCCCCCGGTATTGTTAGGGTTTTACAAGGAAATTAAATTTAATGCGGTTTGTTGCGTGACAGACAGGACTTTCGAACGTTATTCCGAACGATAACGAAGGGGGTAAGTAGGTATAGCTAGCGAGGTATATAGCTGGACACTATCGCCGGATCTCTCGGTGTGCCTACAATATACAATAATACGCAATAAACACTAAATGCTTTGTTTGAGGGAGTTATACTAGTAGGTAAACTGCATAGAATGGGGTCACTATACCAACAGTTACTTTCAGCAGAGAAAATATACAGGGTAATTCGTGATGTAGGTAAAATTTTTTAACCCGAAATTTAAAAAATTCCAAAGTCAAACAAAAAAATAAAAATTATTTTCAGAAGTGTACAAACTTATTAACGGCGCTTTACTGATCAGCTCACAAACTCGCACGTCGAGGCTGATGACCTCCGGCGCACAGTTTCCAGTTGCACGACATATCCTAAATTTACTTGTTTTTCACTTTTCCCCCAGAAATCTAAAAATATGATAAATTTTGATAATTTTGCTGTGGTTTTTAATTTTTTAGGGAAAGAGTTTCCCTATGCTGTTGCTATAAATTCAGCATGGTCTAAGTCACTTAATTTATTTATTTACTATTTGTAAACGGTCTGACCCCAAATTCCTTTATTCGGAAGGAACCTATCAACGTGGTTGCTGTAGAGTAGCCTAATTCGAGCCCCCTCACCTTGCTCTGCAATTTCGCCCCAAGTCCAAAATATCTGCAAGTAATAAAGTGTTGCATACTCGCCATACCGGTAGCAATATTATCGTGCAATTTAAAAATGGCGAGAAATATCTGTGTGCGGAAATTGCAGAAAAGTCTTCAAGCAAATGCCGCAGCTTGTGATGTGAGTACAATGATACAGCGCTTGTCATTTGTAGAATCAAGACTGACAAAACGGATAAAAAGCAGACGAGAGATTAGGTAGGTATTATTTTTCTTACCTACTTCAACCTTCAACCGAACGTTTAACAGTGATTCACATTGTACAATGAAATGTGACAACAGCGCTCATCTTCCAACCACGAGCGTCGATTTACTCGGGTGATAGGGTTTATTTGCCCCACATTTTAACTTCGCCGAAACATTTTTTCCGAATTTTTCTTTATCACATGGCCACTATAAAACCCTAATATAATTTATATAAACCTTTTAAGTGTTTAAAGTGTTACCTCCCATCGACCTGTTTTGCCTTCAAAAACCGCTTCTTTTGACCTTTCTACCATTATCAAGATGCAAATTCAGGGATCAGGGCCGGCTCCCGATTTTTACGAAAACATTTTAATGATTTTTTTTATTTAAAACTGAGACCACAGGTTTAATCATAACACAACAAAACCGCCATATACCAAATTAGAACAAAAGATATACAGGGAGTTCCATTCTGCAGGGAGTCAAAGTTGAGCAAAATAGAAATTTTAAAGGCATCTGGCGAGTCAAGTGAGAAATGAAATCCCTTCAAAACAGTTGAATCAGTGACTATAGATTCTTTCTATAGTCACTGGTTGAATGGTCAACAGGACCACTCAAAGTATTGGTGTGCAAATAGTTAATACAAACATATACAGGATACAGGGTATTTTTCTCTGGGCCATCTCAAAATACTGAAAGTTTAAAAAACTTTATACGGATCAAGAATGCTCTGGAATCATTGAAAAATATTAACAAAGACAAAGGTAATTTATTTCTGAACAAAATGCCAACCAACAAATAAAAACAATTTAAATTATTGGACCTTTCTCGACAAAGTCACTGTCCAAGATAAGACGATACATTTTCTGTGCGTTTCCTGTTGTGGCACACCAGCCACCTTAACTGATATCGACTTATTGACTGGCAGGCTTCTGTATTTTTTTGACTTAGTTCGTTTATAGTGTCTGGGGCAGTTTTGGTACTCGATTTTTGACCCGTATAAAGTTCCAAAAATTCAATACTTTGAGATTGCATAAATAATAACACCCTGTATATTTTGTATTGGACCTTTGAACACCAACACTTTGAGTGGTTCTGTTGACCATTCGAATGTTTTAAGGGAATTCCATAGCACACTTGACTTGGCAGATGCCTTTAAAATTCTTATTTATCATGAAGCCCGAAAGCTATCCCCGAGTCCCGACCATAAACAATGTGGACCAAATATCTCCCTTATACCTTATTAAGCAATTACTGCTACGGTAACTTTGCAAAGAATATGAACCTATTTTCTTGTTCAGAACCGCATCCTCGAGCCAGGACAATGACCGCGATCGAATCACCAGATGGTGCATTACAAATTTTCACACGCACATTCGCAATATTAGCGTTACTATTCTGAACAAGAAAAATTCATTCATCAAGTGAGTTTATAATAAAGTTAGTATGCATTGCTCCCGTGCTTTTACAATAAAATAATTAAAGTTATGGGATTTGTCGCGTGACAGTGTACTTTTCAACAAAAACGAACGGTGTATGTAGAGTGTAGAACTGAATCTTATCGATGGATCTCCCTTTGCGCCTAGAATATTTTACTTTTACCCAATAAACATTTTTACACTCATATAAGGTTTCTGAGCAACATAACGGATAACAACTGTAAAGCATATACTTGCATCATTTCAAGACAGACGACAAAAATGACTTATATACAATGCGTCCCAATTTGATAGTGGACACCAGAACTATATATGAAGGGCAAGGAAAACAAATGGTCTCTATTTTTTTATTGGTAGTCCCAAGGGAGAGTATCTTATAGGCGGTGGTATTTGGATGGGGTAATTATTTCACGGCCTGCTATGATTTTTTAAAATAGCTAATTTTCAAGAAACCCTATTAGGGATCTTTTTACGACAAAATGTTATTAAGAAAACTTGTTCAGAATGAAAAACTGAGTACAATTGCAAAATTTCAAAAGTCTAGGCCTACTTTGATTTTTAGCTTTTTCGCCTTTTTTCCCACTTTTTTCTTAGAAATGTGTCCTTTCTGGAGCTTTCACGTCAAAATATTATTAAGGATACTTGATCATCGTGGAAAAATAAAATTTTTACTTGAAAGCTTCAGAAATGACACCTTTCTAGGAAAAAAGTGGGAGGTAAATCTAAAAATCAAAGTAGGCCTAGCCTTTTGAAATTTTGCGAATCTACTCAGTTTTTCATTCTGGACAAGTTTTCTTATTAACATTTTGTGGTCAAGAAATCCCTAACGGGGTTTCTTGAAAATTTGCTATTTTAAAAAATCATAGCAGGCCTTGAAATATATACTCCATTCAAATAGCACCGCCTGTGAGGTACTCTCCCTACCAATAAAAAATAGATACCATTTGCCCTTCATATATTTCTGAGGTGTCCAGTATCAAATTGGGACACATTGTAGATAATGTTTTTGTTAAATTAAAAACTGCACTAAGTCATGGCCAATTCTCATTTTATACAATTCCGTACTACTGTTTTTAGTCAATTAATATTGGGAATTACCGGCATTTCCACCAATGTTGAATTCAAAACTAAATATTGTAACTTTGTTGGTACCTACTTAGATATACACAGACACAGACACACACCTAGATACCATATTTGGTTTAATTATCTTCATTGGGCACTTTGAAAAATATTTGAAAGTCAAAGAAATTAAACAGTTTCTTTGCTAAATATTAACTATTCACTGTAAACTTAACTAAATGGCGGCCCAGGTGATTACGAAGACTTCGCGCAGCTTGACGCTCATCTCATCCTCCCCACCTCCATATGTCTGATAATATGCCAAAGACGTTCGTGTGCGCCAGGACTTGGGCACTCTTGGCTAAACTGTTAAACTCGTCTTTTAGTTTTTAACCCCATCGCAAGAGGCGCTGTTCGCAATGAACTTGAACTTTCTGTCTTATGTCAAAATAAATGACGTGCGTGTTGTTATTAATTCACAGATTATAGAAAGGTTTATGGGTATTAATTGTTATATTAATGGCGTCTTGTGCTTTGCGTTGCTTCGTCAATTTGTCCTCTGTCCGTTGATATTTCGGTGTCTTTAGTGGTTTTCTTGTGCGTTTTCATTATTATTTGCGTTTAGAAAACTTCTGTTTTGATCTGAAGGTCGTTTTGTTTTTACGATATTGTCGGACCAAACTCCGCAAAAGGGTCATATATTGTTGTGTTCCTTGTTGTAAGAAAACAAGCAACATAAAATACAATGTATATTATGCCTAAAGATAAAGAAAAGTAATAATTATTAAATAATATAATGTTATATCAGCATTAAGTCTTTAAATTTATTAATTTCTCATTAATTTTATCGTAAACGCTTCCAAATTGCAGATTAAGTGAAACATTTACTCAATGTTTCGATTAAACAAATAAATGATTAAACGAAACATTGACTCAATGTTTCGGTTAATCTGCAATTTGGAAGCCATTGTAAGAATTAATTTTTATCGAATATTTAAAGTTCGCGCCATATTGACGTTAGTTTTTACCCCCACCGCATTTAAGGCGCTGTAATCAGGCAATTTGGAGGGAGAGGGGGAATGTCCAATCTATAAACCTTCATTATTATTCTGTGGTGTGCGACTATGTCTGGAAGCGTTAAATATTTAGGGAGTTACTAAATCCCTAAATCATGTGCAGATGCTACCAACTTAAATTCACCCTTTCGTCTCCTTGCCTCTCTCACTCTCTTCCCTTCTAAGTTTTCGAATGTCCTAACTAGAAACTATAAACTAACCTTTAGAGAAACATAATATTTTTATGGGCCCCCATTTAGCATTCAGCGCCCAGGGCCCAGATTGCCCTGGAACAGGCACTGGACACCCTGTATATTTCTGTGCCCCTATTAACTTTTATAACGTTTTTCATAAACCTCCCGTGGGCCACCTGCAATTTAAAAGCTCGCCTGCCCAACAAAAGCAATGCAAATTGCACGTAACTGAAATTCTGGATGCAAAATTAAAACGTCGAATTGGCAATTCTGTATGTAAATGTATTCGAACATCATGTATGCCTAATTAAAATCTACTTTTGTCAGATTGAAAATACGGAACGCTACGATGGTTTTTTTGCCTAAGCTAAACAGATGCATACATCTCGCTCCTATGGTGAAAACCGCTGGAAGCAGAACGGCCAACTATCCGTGTTAATTAAACAAGCGGGATAGCCGTAATCCGGGCGGAATGGCCGCGAGGAAACCCGGAAAAACAAGGAGTTAATCCGGGGACTAGCAAAAATGTTTGCGGGTTTTTAAAGCACGGTTACTCTGTGCAAAACCTTCAAAAACCCAATCTCAATTAAGACCTTTTTCATCAAAATGCAATATTATTGAGTCTTTTCTCTAATGAGCTCCCATTCACGTAAACTGGTACAGGGTGATTCATTTATCATGTTGTTTTTGTTTTTTTTTTCGTAAACGGCTGTAGTTTTTTTTTTTTCCTGAAAAATGTAGGTACCTATTTTATTTCTATACTCGAGTTCGGATATAATAGTCAGTAGCTAAAGAGGGAGAAGAACATATATAGCCATAGAGAGCCACAATAGGCTTCCGCATATTGTTTTTATTCCCTAAATTATAAATCGGGATTAAGATACAAACAAATATTTTTATATAATATCACAGACCTATATAGCTTTAGCCAAGCTATATAGGTCTGTGATAATATCATTATCGTTGGTCAGCATATTATAATATACGAATTTATTTATTTTTATATCGAATTATTTATTGCTCTTATTTGATGCGCCTATGGGCCGAGTGACGTAGTAAGGAGACGTTATTGACGACAACCAATTAGAGACGCTACAGCCGAGCAGGTGTTCGAGATTGCCGCGTCAATACGACAACAGATCAGAAATCACTGGTTATTTCTTTCTATACCTAAGCAATGAGATGAGAGAAAATTTTTTACATCGGGCAACTTCGCTTTAGATTTAGAATCCGTCCTTCCAAGTCCTTTTTTTATATCCCTTATTTAATAGTAAATTCCAACATGTGACACAAATCCTAAAACAACATAATATAATAATCTATGTTGGAACATGAAGTAATAATGTCATTGTTGTTTGTGATCTGGAATTGGAATTGCGATAGTAGACGAAAAAAATATAGTATATGACTACGTTTATCTCGTGACAACTCGATCGGATTAAAATGGATCCGATTGAGTTATGTCAAATCTTTTATAATTCTACGTTTACATCATCAGTATTGAATCCTACGGTTTTCAATCCTCTCTAGGGACATTAACTTATTATACTTATTCCACAGTAGGTTGGTGCACATTCTGGCCAACTTCTGTTTGGAAATAGTGGCTTGAATTGTAATTTTAAATATGATTTAATTTCAATCTGTAGGGTTTACGCCGTCTATTTGAGTCCGCTCCAGTGAATTCAAACCTCTCTCAATCGGATCGAACGCGTCGAGATAAACGTAGTCTATAATTTCCGAATCACACTTTTGGTTATGTAGCGCCAGTGGCGATCTCATGAAACAGCGACGTGCACAGAGGTCTATAATACGGGGATGGTCCAGGTTTCTGTCCCCTTTCCGGATTGGAGCGGGAATGGTCTTAGGGCGGGAGGCCCGGTGCAAACAAAAAAAGAGTGGATAATTTCCCGGGGATAATTACGTGAAAGTTTAACGAGACCCGGCCGTGCATCAAGTTTTAATTGGGACGTGCATTTTTCACAAAATGTCGGCGGCGCCTCGCGTCGCCCACCTGAAAAGTCCGCTTTTAGTTGTGTCGTTGGCCCAACTCCGAACTCGAATCTAGATTTTCTGCTGCTTCATCTACTCCTTTTTTACTAGGGATACAGGAATACGTGTTCTATAGGACAATCGCTCGTTTATTTCCTTGAGCATGAGCTTTCAGTATTATTTTTAATTAAGAAAATTTATAAAAACTTTATCAGCAGATATTTTTTCCATCGGCCGTGTATTTATGAGTTTCATTTATATACAGTTGTGATAGACCTTACTATACTTGTAAAGATACCTACTTATTTTGCATTTTATTAGTGAAAATTTTGCTTATCCTGTAAAGTCCAGGAAACCTTAAATCACATGAAAAATGAAGTTCCTTTTTTTAAGTAACATTAAAAATCGTAGAATAATGTTTAAAATATCAGATATCAAATTTCAATGTTTAAAGTAATAATAATTATACAAATTTAACGAAAGTTATTATTAAAGTTATCCACAATACCACCAAATTGGTTGACATTTAACGATTACGACAAAATGTTATTAAGAAAACTTGTTCAGAATGAGTAGATTCGCAAAATTTCAAAAGGCTAGGCCTTAATAATAGGCCTTAATAATATTTTGACGTGAAAGCTCCAGAAAGGACCCATTTCTAAGAAAAAAAGTGGGAGAAAAGGGCGAAAAAGCTAAAAATCAAAGTAGGCCTAGACCTTTGAAATTTTGCAGTTCTACTCAGTTTTTCATTCTGAACAAGTTTTGTTAATAACATTTTGTCGTAAAAAAATCCCTAATAGAGTTTCTTGAAAATTAGCTATTTTAAAAAATCATAGCAGGCCATGAAATAATTACCCCATCCAAATACCACCGCCTATGAGATACTCTCCCTTGGGACTACCAATAAAAAAAAATAGAGAGCATTTGTTTTCCTTGTCCTTCATATAGTTCTGAGGTGTCCAGTATCAAATTGGGACACACTGTAGAAACTTTGAGGGAGTATTCTCGCAAATATCGAAATAGAAATGTTCAGAGTGCTTCATTTATATGTAAGGCTGTATTGAAGATTAAGATCGACAGGAAGTGTGATTATCAAGAGAAAAATTGGGTTTAGAATTAGCGAGGACGGGAAAGAACGAATTTTAAATTATTTCAGAAGAAATAACAAAAAATCGCAGAGAGGTGCAGCGAGAGATTTATTTAAACTGTAACAGTAACAGCTTCACCAACAAAATTTTAGATTAATCTAACTAGTAAATAGAAATATTGAATTAACAGCCTACTTGATTGTCAGTTTTATTATCATGGCTGACTTGATTTTTCATAAATTTTGTGTTATTGTTTGGCTTACTCGGGCCGAACATCAGACACCGACCACGAGACCATGTATCTAGTTTAATGGAGCTTCTCTGATAAGTATCTCGGAAACGGTTGGAGATAAATAGGTCAAATTATATATCGTTGGAATCAGAATTAAAAAAGGAATCCTATAAGGTCAAATGGAATGTGTAAGTAGTAAAATAGAGAAAATCACTTTCTTTTCAGCTATAACTAGAAGTTATTTCAAAAAACTAAATATTCAGGAATACTACTTGAAGGTTCTCTAATGACTGTGTAGGTAAAAAATTATTTTTTTATTTTGCAAAAAATGTTTTTTTGTGATAACTTTTTTACCGACCCCCGCCGTATACAAAATCCGAGTACACCATCGATTTCCTTGTAATTTTTACTACAATATCATTTTTTGAATGACGATTTTATTTTAACCTGTCTCCTCGTAACACACTTTTTCCGTTTAGATTGGTCACCCCGTACCATCTACACATCAAGCAAATCTTATACTCAGGCCATTACGTGAATTACTGAAGATCAAGCTCTCTTTGAATTATTATGGGATGATCTGTCAAACCAGTTGAAGACGTAGATATTATATGTTTCGGAGGAATGTTTTGTTAAATATGCAAGAACGAAAATAGAAAAATTTGTTTAAAGAATAAAGCAAAATAATAGTTCGCTCCACTATAGTTATATTTTCTTCTTTTTCTTTCTCCTGGTAGTTTGTAGATCATTTAATAAAAATCCTGGGTTTCTACCAATGTGTATTTATTTCCTTTTTTTGTAAAAAAGGAAATAAATACGGACAAAAAGGAAACAATGGGTCCAATATGCTTCCCTGAGGAACTCCACGAGGAACTCAACCGAGCACTCTGGCCATCATTCAGGAAAACAGACTGCAATCTGTTTGAAAGGTACGATGTAGTGAGCTTGAGAATGCCGTAATATTCGAGCTTTCTAATCAGCCTATTGTGTGGTATACAGTCGAAGGCTTTACTTAGGTCCAAAAATACAGCCAATGTTGGATTTTTTTTTTAAATCCCTTATTTATAACATCATCTTGAATCCAAACTGACTTTGCCTGAAAGAAACATTTATCTCAAAATAGGTACTAATACGAACAGCTAGGAGAGATATAGGTCCATAGTGGGGATTATTGATGTTTCCTTCTTTTGTGATAGGAATAACTTTGGTCACCTTCAATTTGTCTGGAAATAAGCCCTCTTTCAAGATCAGATTCACAATGTGAGTTATGGGGCGAAAGAGAGGGTGCTTGGTTTCTTTAAATAGATTTAGTGAGTGGTTCTAAATATCTGATGAATTATAGTTTTTAATGTTAGAATATTGTCTATTTCAGTTTCATCAGTAGGCAGAAAGAACATTGAATCCAAACTGACTTTGCCTGAAAGAAACACTTATCTCAAAATAGGTAATAATACGAACAGCTATGACCTTTTCGATTACCTTCAGGAGAGATATAGGTCTATAGTGAGGATTAATGATGTTTCCTTCTTTTGTGATAGGAATAATATATAACTATAGTTATAATAAAGAAAACTGAATAATCGAATGCGTTCTATATTTACTTACACCACAACTCTACATGGATTTGATTTAAACCAAAAGATATCAATTGTATCTATCCAGGAACTCTAATTATTGTACCAATATATTCTTGCCTCATGTAAACTTGTCAAATTAAAGGGACATAACAAACAATCATTTTATTTTATTTTGAATATTAAATTCGTTGTAATTGCATGTTTCTATTTTATAAAATATTTTGCAGAAATGGTGTTTTTAATATAACTCACCCTGACGATTTTTTTAGTCATGCGGCGCCAATGGCGATCACTTGAAACAGCGATATGCGCATACTTTAGTGTTGGACCAGCTACACATAACGTTTATTGACAACACTCTGCCTTTGAAACGTTCGAAATATATTTTTTCTACACGCAGAAAATCTGGCGTTCACAGTCACATTCGGAAAGTTTTATCTTTAACTTTCAGTTCGTTTGGTGCCCCCTGCGATTCAAACGGCCTCCTCTCCTCTGCCCTCTCGCCTCGTCGAAACGAAAAAAGCGTCGCGCCTGACATCAAGTAGGCGTTGAACGCTAATAAAAATCAAACTCGGGTCGCACCGCTGCGCCTCCTCCTTTGATTAAATCGGGCTGTCACGCCTTCCCTGAAATTCCCCCGAATCTGCCATCGTGGGGGGCGCGGAATTGGGGAATCTGGGGGTGGAATAAGTTGACGTTTGACGTGATCCCGCATTGAATAGATTTCCGTGGAGACAATAGGGCAACGCATAATAAAAACAGAGGGGATCTGGGGAGCAATTACTTGGTTTACCTTCTGCCAGTGTAGCTGTATCTTTTAGAGCACGGAGTTGGATTTGGGGTAACTAGAGGAAGATATAGGGTATCTGGGAAAAATGAACAAGTGATATTTACTTTCGGCAAAACCGGAAGTCGGATATGATTGAAAAGATCCTTAAAAAGCAGTCTCCATTATACTATATTATACTCAATAACGAATTTCTATTCTAAACTCCAATTTGGTTTTTTAATGTTTGAGAAATTGTCTTTTTAAAATATTTTTTAACCATACATACATTTTGAATTTCGTTGGAACCGCCATAATTCTTGGTATTAATAATTATTTCACCATTTGGTGATGCGCATACTTACCAGTACTTAGGATGTGTTTTTGTTACCCGCTACTGGAGAAGCACAAAATGTTGCTTCCAGATAAACTACCCGTTTACTAAATGCGGTATATTAAAATGCAATTACAGATTAGACAAAATCTTCAAAAAACCTATTACACAGTGGCATTTACTAGCCAACAACCTTTTTCTACAGGGCGTTTAGTAGGCATGTCTCTAACATCTTCCCATCTGGGAAATGGTTAGATTGGAAAATATTCATAAAAACTAGAGATATTCGTATCTTGAAATGGCGGGATTGTCAACACATTCCAAGGGGATACTCATTGAAGAGGATGCAGCACATTATGTAAAAAGTCATAAGAATTCTTTTTCGCCACCCTTTAAATCTAAAGGTCAAGTAAAATCTACTCCTGTGACTACATTCGTGTTCTTTACATGATCAACTGGTGGATGAGGAAGACGAACCTGAAGTGAAGTAACATTTAACCTTCTTCAGACAACGCATTTAGAAATAAATGATTTGATGTAGGCAGACCGGGGCAGGTTGGCGCAAGGGTTGGTTGGCGAACTATTATTTTTCCTGATTTTAAAGCGTTTGGCAACGCCGCTTTCCTCACGAGAGGCTAAAACCCACTTTGGGTTCCACGATTTCATTGGTCGACTCAAGGTTACATGAATACATGCATGTTCAAATCGTCGATGGAGGAAGGTCAATCAACGATTGTACGCTTGTGAGGTTGTTTAGAATCACATTGCAATAGTTCCTTCCAGCATAATCATGGCTTAGTTAATCATTTATCTGAAAAGAACATATGGTAATTATGGAACATACCGATTTTCTTGAAATTTTTGCTACCCCCCATTTTCTAGGTCCCTGAATACGAATCTGACCTCTATAATGAAGATGAATTTAGCTCAAACTAATCACCACCCTATTTTGCACCTTTTGCAACATCGAAACTTTCGTAAAAATGGGCCTGTTTCACACTTTTTTTTATTTTTGATTATGAATCTTATTAGTAAATAAAACACGAAAATATTTTTTCCGATTTTTTTTTTCGACCGGGATATGCCCTAAAAACGGTTTTGAAATTCAAATTTCTTGGGCCCGTGACGTCACGGGCCCAAAAAGCTAATTGGCTACTGTTTTGCGACGTTGACACGATTTACGGCAATATCGATATGTTTCTATTTGAGATTTGTGAAGAATGAACTTATATTTTGTGGCAAAAGCCAAATAGACGTAACACATGTCCTCAATATCAGGGGGCGGCGTGGCGGTGCACGAGTGGGTGGGTCTTTCATGGTTCCCCAGGCTTTGGCACCGTACATCGCCCCATAGTGGCTAGATTGCTCGAAAAGAGCAGAGGCCATAAAAAGAAATAAAAAAATAACCTCAATATCAATTACTTTAATAATATACCACAATCGCAATGTTTTTCCCTTTTTTTAGTTAAAAGTTACTTGCAGGATGATCACCAACTAGTAAGTTGTCCAAACCTAAATAAATCTGGTTTATAACAACTAGACATAATCTCGACAATCAAAATTTAATTTATTAATTCGAAATATTCTGACATCGCTGGTTTTTGCCGTTGATCTTCTTCATTTTACAATTATTCTTAAAGCTAACTCCCGAATGTGTTTTCTATCATCCCCTAAAATGGCTATCAAAAGGTTTTCCGGATGACCAAAATATTCCTTTCTCCTTTCTCTCAATTACGGGATCTATAACTTTTTTCAGTTCTTCAGGGAGGTAACAATACTGATAATGCTAAATAAGTGCCTAGCACCATCCTTATTACAAGACCAATTCAAATTTTTTTTCAAATCGGCATACGGTATAAGGTGAACTCGGGTAAGTGCGTAAAAGGGGTAAGTGCGAACAATCTCCCTAGAAATTCCCAGAGAGCTTTTAAACTGATGCCATCTATGAAACCACATTCCAACTGTTTAGTTCCACTAGTGAAACAAGGGTGGCGCTGATTCGACAGTATTGCGCACGTCTAAAATGGCGGTATGTGTGAGCTGATATAAAAATTCCAGCAGTCGGTTTGGTAACGTTTTCGGGAGATAACCTCAAAATTGTTAAAATTCGTACTAAATTTTTCGTACTTGATTTTTGGCAAAGGAAACACCCTAGGATATAGTTGGTACGTATTAGTTTTTAATGATCACTTTTTTTTTCAAAAATACTTGATATGGTGCACTTGCCTCTATTTCTTTTTAATAAGGGGCAAGTGCGGGGGGGCAAGTGCGCAATATTTATAACGCACTTACCCTATATAACGCACTAGCCTCATGGTAATAAGATGTATTTTTTTAGATAAAATGGTTAGGAAATATGTCCGCAAAACCAACCGAGGCAATCAATATACAAAAGAAGATCTAGCAAAAGCCGTAGAAGAAGTCCGGGCTGGAAGATGTACTTTATATCGAGCCAGCAAACACTACAATATTCCTTACACAACAGTTGCAGATCATGTCAACAATCGCCGTGGTGAAAAATCAGTCACCCAAGGACGTCCTCCAGTTCTTTTGGCATGTGAAGAACAAAAGCTGAAAGATGGTATCGTTTATATGGAGAAACACGGATTCGGTCTATCCAAAAAAGAAGTTTTAGAGTTAGTTGGTGACTATACAACGGAAAATAAAATAAAGACCCCATTCAAAAACGGCATCCCAGGCCAAGCTTGGTTTCAAGCATTTAAAAGCCGTCAAATGCTCTCCTTGAAAAAACCTCAAAGCGTAGAATATGCGCGCAAGCAAGCCTGTAATCCTTTTGTAATTAATGAATACTTTTCCTTATTAAAAACAACTTTACAAGAGCTTGGGCTTACAGAAAAACCTTCAGCAATATGGAATTTAGATGAGACTTCCTTCTGCACAGATCCTTCCAAAACTAAAATCATAGGGAGGAAGAATTTTCCAGCAACGAGAACCACAAGTTCATCGGGAAGAGAAAATATCACAGTTTTAGTGGCATGTAATGCAGCAGGGGACAAAGCCCCTCCACTAATTATATATAAGGCAAAGGGTGGTCTATTAGACAGATGGGTAGCCCAAAAAGGGACAGAGTTTCCTGGCACAGCTTATGCTGTTTCAGATAATGGCTGGATGCAATCTTGTATATTTCATAATTACATTAACAACACCTTCCTGTCAGCAATTGGCAATGAAAGGCCAATATTACTAATATATGATGGTCATACCACCCACATTGGAATAAATGTGATTGAAACTGCCAGACAACAAAATATCCACATTCTAAAATTACCACCCCATTCAAGCCACCTCCTACAGCCCCTTGATTTGAGTGTATTCAAATCTTTGAAAACATCATGGGACCAAAAATTAACCATTTGGCAAAGGATGCATGTTGGCCAAAAGCTCCCAAAGAACGTTTTTGCACAAATTGTAGGAGAATTATGGATGGGAATTAGGCCTGATGTTATAGCAAGTGGGTTTAGGAAGGGTGGTATATACCCCTTTAATGATGGGGTTATTTCTAATGATGCGTATGACCAAGCTTTGTTAAAAAAATGGAGAGTCAAATGAAGTAGAGGTACAAACTAGTATCACTATTGCTGAGAGTAATAATTCTGAATCAGAACCATCAACCTCTTCTGCAACACATGAGACGTTTGTTCAAACAGGCAGTAAATCTTCTTTTGAAGAGCTGCTTTTGAGAACTGTCAAACAAATTCCAAAGTCCGATAATCACTCCCGAAACAAAATAAGTGTTGGATCCGAATTACTAACCAGCGAACAAGTGTTCCAGAGAATAAAAGAAAAAGAAAAGGAAAAAATAGAGAAAGACGCTGCAAAGAAGAGAAAACAAGAAGAATGTGCACTGAAGAAGTTGGCAAAACGTACAAAAAGTAAAGCAATTAATAAACATAAGACTGCGGAAGATTCAGACCTGGATAACGACGCATACAGTTTGAAAGACAGTAGCGATGAAGAAACCTTAAGTGATTTGGTAGAAAAAGAAAGAGAATCTGAAGAAGAAGACAAAGAACTATTTAAAGCTTCGAGTGACTGTAAAACTGGTGACTGGCTGCTAGTTAAATTTCCATCGAAGAAAACGGTGAAATACTACGTGGGCCAAATTCAAAATTTTGTTGATGGCGAACCTGTGGTTAAATTCCTCAGAAGAGCTCGAAGCAAGCTAATATCAAATTCCACGTTGATTTACCCAGAAATCGAAGACATATCCACTATTTCATGTATAGATGATATTCAATCTGTTTTACCTAAACCAGTTACAGGGAGAAGAGGGGAATTCATCTTCGGTATAAATTTTGCAGGCTATGATGTGCAGTAGTGACCATATATCTATAAGATTTACTGAGGTACTTAAGAATACTTACGTCGGAAATATGTTTTAATTGTTTTTATTACTGATAACTGAATGATAACTGAGTTTATTTTCAATAAATACCATTTTTTTCAAAACGCGATTTTTCATTCTGTAAATCCACACCTTGCTTATTTTCGTTATTAGAGAATAACTTCTAAACTATTAAAGATATTTGCATTCTGAAAAAAACATTAGAAAGAGAAAAAAAAGTTTACACGCACTTACCTCTCCCATAGTTGTAACCGATTTCAGTTCTCCGGAATCCTTGTTCTACGCACTTGCCCCACCTGTGAGGTAAGTGCGTACAACTTGTAAAAAAAAATAATAAAATGCCGGATCTTTAAAACCCCATTACTTTTCTACAACTTTTCTTTACAGATCGCCAAACAAGTGACCTATATATGCACTGTACAGTCGAAAATGGACTAATAAGAAAAATCTATTTTTCGGAGGTTAAAATACCTGAAAACGAAAAAATATATAGCGCACTTACCCGAGTTCACCTTACAGTTTAACTTTAAACTTTTTGCAGGTTTTCAGAAAAACATTTAGTTTTATTAGCTCGGTTTACAAAAATGACATGACAGATTGATATTGACACGACACACGACCCACAAAACAACTACCTGCGTCTGTGCGGTCGAGTTCGGACAACCGTTTATACAACTGTCTCTCTCTAGAGAATCGATTTCGATTCAATGTGCACGTCTGAGATTAGAACGGAAATCGAATTTTTAGGGCTTCGATTACTAGTATAACCGGCAACGTGGCAAACGCAATTTCATTGCTCCAAATGAAGGAGCGCAGTTTAAATGTTTTATATATTTTTTTAGTTAATAACAATATTAGGTATTGACGAGAAAGATGCTGAGGGGGATTTTATTAAAGAGTTATGTGATTAATTTCATTCTAGTAGTAAGAAATATAGAAATTCGATTGAGTGAACAAGGCCCATTCATCTGGATTTGACGTTATTTCTTAATTCATTTGCATTTATGTCACAACGGGCTATTGAATACAAGACGAGAGGCTTAATATTCAGGTAACCTTGAGTCGACCAATGAAAACGTGGAACCCAAAGTGGGTTTTAGCCTCTCGTCTTTCCTCCTCCGCCTGTGCCGCTTACTCGAAATGGTGCAGCCAGTATTGATGTAGCGACTGTCGGGGACGATTAGGTTATTTCGGTGTGATTTATTACTTTTTATGAGTTTGAATAATTTTGATCCTATATCAGACGTGAGTAGTGTTGACCCTTTCTTATTTTTTTGTTAGTAATAAAAGGCATGTTGGACCTTTTTGCACCAAATATCTCTCAATAGTGTTTGTTCCACGAGCCATCAAAACACCGAGATGGAGACGGGACAGGTTGGCGCAGATAATGCAGTGTTGCCAGGCAATGCGCCAACCTGAACCTACCACGGGCACTTATGTGACTAAAATATTTGTAGATTAGTTTTTGTTCTCGAAGACGATATTATGTTAGGTACTTCAATGGTAATATAAAAAAAAATCCAAACGTTTTATTGGTTTCACTTGAGCGCTAATTGAAAAACCAAACAGAAATGCCATGCGCCTACTTGTCCCATACGAGGCGCCAACCTACCCCGCCTAGGGGCTTGGCGCATATGACATGCCTAATTTATTGTATTTACGCTTAGATTTTACCGTTTTTATATAATCCATTGTTAGGTCAAATTAGTTCCAATAATCTAATGACTATATGCAAGGCTGATAATATAAATTTATTCTAAAATGCTAATAATTCAAAAAATGCGCCAACCAACTTCGGACTCCCCAAGGTAGACCTCCCAAAATCCATCTTTCATAAAGTAATGCTTGATGCTAAAAGCATTTGCTTGACAACATCGACTCTTCATACAACTTGATGTTTACATAGGTATACATATTAAGGTATCGATCATTTTCTCCTAGTTTTCTCACATCACCGGAAAGCTGAAAAGCTGTCGAGAAATGTAGCTTTGCTACAATCCGTAGTTGCTTGATTGAGATATTCAATCTTTTCTTCATTGCCAATGTCGTGATCTTCATGTATATTTCTAAATTGAGCCCATAGAAAGACAATCATTTATATACTTCCATAGAATTTTTTAAACTCAATTTTTGGTAATTTAAATTTACGTTTACCCGTGACCTGTACTATAGTATCTAACGAATTAAAATTAACCCCAGGCTACATTATTACATGATCTAATCTCACCTGCAGCCAAAGCTGAGTTTTCTGCCTGCAATCACTCCCATAGAACTTTTAGCTGGTTGTAAATACCGTTTACCACAATCGTCATAGCAGTCCATGTCCTTTAATAAATCATCTTCACTGGCATCTGTTGCCCATCTGCTTGGGTTTCAAACAGCATCTTCAACTCGTTGAAGGCCTTTGAAAAGCCGCTAGACGTAAAACTTTTCTACACTTCTTCTTTTGCTCCGTCGCCACAACAGTATGACGAGTGCGTGATTACCTCTTATAAGTAAAGCCCGGATTTAAGTTCAGAAAAAAATGTCAAAAAAGGCGCCTGTGAAGGGTAAAAAAGGCAATCAAAATTTGAAATGGGCAAAAATATAGGCAAAAAGACAATTTTAATATTTTTTATAAAATTAACAATAATTACAATTACAAACAAATTATCACTAAATGTTTTTCTATAAGTACCTTAATTTATAGAGATGAATATTCTATTCAACTATAAATCGACACAAATCTGATTTAAATTCTTCGTCTTCGCTTTTTTTCGAATTTACTAAAAGTGACTGCCTTGTGTTTCACTAGGGCATGTTATTTGAAGTTCTTCTTGTACAATTTTTTAATGAAGTTTAGTCTTGATCTACAAAATAATGAAACAAATATAAATTATTTTATTCCCCTTTTGTCACATTTGCAATAATAGGAGATCCTTCTACTTGTCCCTAATTTTCCTTCTCTTACCAAAAATTGTAAATGAAGTTTAACACACATACGAATGTACCTACCTACGTCACTTTCAATAATAGGAAATCTACCCACCTGCATAATTTTTCTTTATATAAATATGTTTTGAAATTTAATAAAAAGACACTATTTTCCATAAAAGGCAAAAAATTGATGGAATAGGCAAAAATTGCATAAAATGCAATTTCCCTAAAATCCGGGCTTTACTTATAGATAAACCGACCCTGATGAATTTGTCTCCGATGGAGGAAGAAACATGAAATTCTGCCCTAAATATTGCTTCCAGTTAAACGTCTCGTTAAACGTATCCAGGATTAAAGTCTGGGGGGGGGGGGCAATCAGTTATAAATAACAAAACTCTGTCGATAATTTTAATGAATAAAAACAGAACATAAAACATATTTTCTAAAATAAATACAGGGTGTCGCGAAATAAATGCACCAACTTGAAAAATTAAAAAGAAAAATGGAAAATATGACGAAAAGTTCATGTCAAAAAAGTTAGGGCAAATTAAATTAAATAATGATAGCATACGCAGCGCCCTCTACGGATTGCACCAAAAATAATACCAAATTATGACTTCTCTTCCCAAAAAAACCCCGGCTACCAAATTTTGCAAGAAACTTTTGGCGTCTCAAAAAGTTAGGTACTTAAAAAAATCGAAAATAAAATTTCAATTTCAACACCCTGCATCTCGAAAACCAAACATCTGCGGACCTATGTTCATAAAATATGAGCTTTTCGTCATATTTTCCATTTTTCTTTTTAATTTTTTAAGTTATTACCGGACACCCTGAATAACATAAAAATAATTCTTCTTGGAACCAGTAAAATCTATATCACAAAATCAAGTATTCTTTTTTTGGTCTTGAGCTCGTCAAATATCTCTGATATGGGTATTTCAGGGTACCCATTCAGTCGGTTTTCGCTAATATTGTTTCTAATATAAATTTTTAAAATTTTCAGTTTTGAAAATGTTCTTTCTGGTACACTGTTGTTTAGTATGTTGTTTTGCCTAATTTACGGTTACGCGCTGCGACCGACGGAGTGTGTGCATAATATACCTACGACGGCAGCGCGTTCTCAAATCTACTGCACAGGTTTTAATTTCGATTAGATGAGATGAAAGAAATAACGAATTGTAGATGTTTGATGTTCACTTCATTTTCAGATTAGGCGAGGAGGATATAATTTTTGGTATTATTAATTTTGATATTACAAATCTCGTTTATCTCGACAGCTCTGGAGGGGGAAATTGCCCCGTTCCCCCCCCCCTGAATACGCCACTGAGTTAAACTACCCGTTACACGTGTATTCTTACGCATTAACTGATCAGATCTGTACATCTTAAACATAATTCCGTCAATAATAACTTAAATACCCGCGCGTTTGAAAAAAAAATAGTATTCGACGCCCATGGCCAATCGTCTCCACGGTCGGTCGGCGAGCCGGGCTCCGCCGGAAGCGTCGCGGGCGTCGCAACGCCGAGCCCGTCGCCGTCACCGCGGTCGTGCCAGCTTCGGCAAATTTGTTTTGTCGCAATTAGTCAGCTGTTGATCGCTGTTGATTTATCGTCGAACATTTCCCGGCCCGCCATGACGGCTACAACGTGATAACTGCCACCGACGGACGTTTCTTCAGGCTACAACACGCCAAATTAACGTCGAACAGAATAACACCTTCGACGGAGTCCCGGTATAACTAGAGAAGGAATTTAAGTTGCACGTTCAAACTATGCATTTCAACTCTCATAAGCTTATAGAATAAGATGTTAGGTAAAATGAAGGTTGAAGCTAGTAGGTTGCCTCAATTTATATTGGCCCGATCATTGTTATTTAAAGAAGTTTTTAGGCAAATCTAAAAAGTTTCCCTTGGTCTTTTAGAAATCCGACAGGCGTATTTTCGGGGCCCCGAAAATCCTCCGCTGTTAAATACGGCGCGAAAGACGGGGGCAAGTCTGGATCTCGGGGACGCGAGTCGTATGCGAAGTCCTGCTATACAGCCAGTGCCATATACCGCTTGACGCACAGGAAAAAATTTTACAAACACGTTTTTCGGGAGATCTGACTGTACGGTGAGATGGTTGGAGAACGGGTCAACATATTTAAAGAAACTTTTTCAGGTAAATTAGCTTACGTGATTGGCAGGCATTTGCCGTCACCTAAAAGCCAAAGTCCGTGAACTGTTAGAAATTGCCCTTTTTCGCCGAGCTACAGCTAAGTTATTTCGGCTCGGGGCTCTGGGGTCGAAATTTTTAAAGCTTTATAAGAGCGGTTCCTCAGGATTTCCCGTCAATTTCGCTAATTCTACAGCCGTCCCGTTTCTCGAAACTTGAAAATCGGGAGTCAGGAAATTTGGTTAAATATCTGATTTTCAAGGTTTCCTTTAGTACTGGAGGAAAGTACAAGACCCAATTATTAAGAAATTTACCATCTTCTTCGATTTTTAGAACGGCACTTTTCGAAATTGTCAAAAGACTTTTGCGAAAAAGTAGTAAATATGTTCGCGGGACGGGTTGTACCTATTAAAAAAATAAAAATTATCCACAACTTCTTTAAATAACAATGATCGGGCCCATATTATCTGAGGCAACCTAGTCGCTTCAAGTAAAGAAATATACTCTCTACATTTTAAATATCATCTTATTCTATAAGTTTATGAGAGTTGAAATCATGCGGCCGGCTCTTGGACTATTCACTATGCAAGTCGTTTAAAAATGAAACTGGCGTTCCAGAAATTTATACATCTAGTGTAATTTACTGGCGGGCAAATAGAACTGGCGTTGTCATTGGCTCCACTAAATCCATGCATGTGTAGTCCACACAAAATGTTAAAAATGTCTTAAACCTAGGTAACTACATCTACGAAGCGAAAATCAAACTAAAAACTGACAAGCCGACATGCAGGTAGGTACTTCCAATAGATTTTTAGCTCTGGGGATACTTAAAAAATGTAGTTTATTCCATCCCAGCCGACACCGAAGATGATGTTATTGTATCCGTATTTATGGCGCTTTAGCAGAAATTATAAGTGAAACTTTTGGCAAGCATGGGGAATTTTCTTTCTAAATATTTTTTTTTAAAATAACTTTATCACGAAGCCTTATTCAATGCTTTTCCATAGGTAATTTTCGATTCATTTTTGGGCACTGAGTATATTGCCGACCAGAGGAAAATGTGTTTTGGGATACCCTGTAAAATATGTTTTAACTGTATCAAATTTTTAGACCGGTCGGTATAGTTATTTATTATAGGTGCTTATCTGGTCCTGGACTTCCACTAGTCATGAAATTTACATTTTCCCCACCTCCATGCTTCCTCCATCACCTTAAAAGCTCGATGATAATTATGTATTGCCGTATGTAATATCACAAGTGCCGGAAATTTTATCGATAATTTTTTCGAAAGTGCCATTTTGCCTAAAAAGATCACGAGTATAAAATGGTCTTTTATTTTCTGGTAAAATCTCTGAAAATAAAAGCCCAATTTGTACGAGTGCTTTTGCTAGTAGGCAAAATAGGGCTTGAGAATAAAATTATCTAGACAAATTTCCGGCACGAGTGGTATTTGTCGAGATTATTTCACGAATACGATTTAATAATTTTTACCCTGTTATCGTTGGTTTATTTTCTGAATGTGTGTCATAAATTTAGGATGAGACAGAGGTCTAATAATAACAACAATTTAGCAATGTAAAAGTTATATAAATTCATCGACACAATGCTTAATAATACCGCAACATAATTTATAAGCTGCATAATTTAGAACAGTGTAAAACACACCAATTTTAAGAAGTACCGAAGTGATAATTGCACAAGTGGTATTACAGCTTTGCTTTTGCACAAGTGCAATTATTATCGCTAGCAGAGGCATATGATTGGTTGAATTTTTATGGAAGGAGCTACCTTATTGATATTTCCCTTAAGGGAAATACTCGCCACAATTGTATTGGTCAATCTTTAAGTAATACCCCTGTACATACATACATACATACGTACGTACGTACGTACCTACATACATGCATACATACATACATACATACACACATACATACATGAAACGACCTAAGCTCCCGTTCTTTGCGGCATTGGGATTTTTGCCTTCGACCTGCGAGTACAGTGGCCGATGTTGTTTGACCAAAACATCCCCCTGTCGAGCCTCAGCCATGAAACTGAAGGTTAAGAAAAAACGAGGGACATAAAGCCCGTCACTAAAATTCGTAAGTAGGCCGAAATACACATGACTTGATAAATATCGTATTATGACAGCCTCCCCCACGCCAATGCCAATGTAGATACCCGGTAGTATTTGGCTGAGTCGGGAACAAAGGATCTGCTAAGTACAGTCCGGCTACTGCTGCTCACGATCCGAATATAGTATCAAAAATGGATGCCTCCACAAAAAAAAAATTCATTGCCTAATCAATACTGACCAATTTGTAATTCCATCTCCATCGCTCGTATTTTTTGCCGCACTTGGGCCGCTTTGATCTGCTAAGTGCTCATTTCCTTTTATCGCACTGCTTCCGCCGGTGCTCCGGTGCTCGCCCGCCTCTTTCAATCGCACCTACTAATAAGCGGGAATTGCATTTTCCGATTACCGACACATTATCTCGTCCCGATTCCGTCCGGAGACGTGGCGGGCTTCGCTACTGGGAGCTTTGGAAAAGTCCGGGGTAATTTGTCTGACCTTTCTGCCGTGCGCGTAAAGAGACCCCTTTTTGAAGAGGAGATACGAGAATATTCGTTGTTACGAACATCTATCAATTTAGTGTAGACTACCGCACTATTTGAAAGAATATAAACTATATAAGAACCGTATATTCATATGTACTGCGGTGGGTTAGTAATTTATAAAAAGTTCAGGAAATCACAGTAAGGAGACATCATCGAATTGACATAAAGTAGTTGCACCGAAAGACTGCGTCCGAGGGGAAGTGGGGAAGAGGGGGGTTCGCTTTGTTGCTATTGGTTGGCCGTAACAATGCGATGCAGCGCGCTTCCCTATACGCAATTATTAGAGCCACGCGCCACGCGACGTTGAGAGGATGAGTGATTAATGTGAATATCTTTAGGCGTGCGCCTCGAAATTTATAGTTTTGAAAACTTTGTAGTATTTTCGAGATCATGAGTCGTTCAGGGTGTATGTACAATACATAGCCAAGCGCAATTTCATATTACATTTTTCTATAAATTATTTCCGCATATGAAAGTAACAAATTTATTTAATTTGACTAAAAGTAATCTTTCCGCACGCCTCTGCTTCCTTCGGCGCTAGTTCTGCCCACGGGCGGATCTCCACCCCTCTTACAGATAAATTGTAATGTCTTACAATCCTTAGGGCTCGATACTAAGTTGAAATATAGGTTTTAATTTAGTTATTTATTAGTTTTTATATACAATTTTATTGCAAAATATGGTAGAAGTTCCAGTCCTCTGGTTCCAATCGTCAGATTCCATCCGCATTACTCTTGATCATATTTTATTTTATGGCAAAAAAATTGAACAAATTGTTTTCTTGGTGGCTTTATCTTATAGAATATATTTACATTTGGTAGTGTCAAACAACATCCTTCAGTATCTAATTATTATACCAGTTGTCTTGTATTTCAACGGTTTCAATAGGTATACAGGGTGGCCCACTACGAACTGCATCGATCTATATATAGAAAACTAAAAGTAGCAAAATTCTGAAAATTTGGCACCTCACCAATGCCGGTGGGCGCTGCTCAACTAAAATATTTTGGTGATTCTGGCACTTCCGGTTATACCGGAAGTCGAAATCAACTTTCTTATCTCAAATGGAACACCCTGTATATTATTGCATTTTTGGATTCTAGGCATCATTTTGGAACAAAAACATGCAACATGTCCTATGTCTAAATCCAACCGTTTTTGAGATATTTCATTTTTCCGAAAAAAATTACAGATGCAGACCTAAAGTCAATTAGCAATTTATACGAGGAAACCGCGAAATTTCAAAACGAATTTTTGGCATCGTGTAACAGAAGCCCTGACCTAGTGATCTCCGCTGAGAAATAAATCCGTTCTTATACAGGGTGTTCACAAAATATGAATAAAAATTACATTCAAAATGTGCTTAAATCTCGAAATTTTCACATAGAAACCCCCATTTTTTTTAATGCGATCTTATTCACCACTAAAAATGATGACAACTTTGTGTAAAGTTTCCTATATCTAAATGCAGTAATTTTCGATTAATTTACGAAAAACCCACTTTTCGCCCATAAAATGCGGGGTTTGCTAACGCTTGGAAAATCATATTAGCCGTGGACGTTGAAAAGACAATCGCGGCTGAGGAAATGTCACTTGGTTTATAAATTATTGTCAACAATAATGCCGGCACGCTTAAATTACACAGACGAAGATTATTTAAATTTTTTTATTATCTACTGAGAATGCAACAAAGTAATATCAAGAACTTGCGATACATAATCTTCGTTTGTGTAATGGCATTATTGTTGACAATAATTTATAAACCAAGTGACATTCTTTTCAACGTCCACGGCTAATATGATTTTCCAAGCGTTAAGCAAACCCCGCATTTTATGGGCGAAAAGTGGCCGATTTGATAAGGCCACAGCCAACGATATGATTTACATTTAAAAAAACACAAGTTTATGTTGTATCTCAAAAATCACAAACAACATAAAAAATTGGACTAGATTATCTTATTAAGTCCAAAATTAACTACAATTTTTGCCTCTACAGTTTTTCTGTATAATCAGAAATAACGGAGCTACAGAGATCTGATGAAATAGCAAAAAATCACTCTTCAAAATATCTAGTGAGCCATGAACTTTTTTAGAAATCCAAAAGGGGCATTAGATTTAGCATTCAAACCTGCAATTCTTTCCCCATTTAACCTTTGTTCTAGCTCTGCTAGTTTCCGAGATCCCCATAGTGGGCATCGAAAGAAACTCACCCTGTATATCTCTATGGACTTTTGTCTACGGCTACTGTATGTTATTGTTATTTGATTGAACTGAGTAGATATTCGAGAAAAAAATTATGGTCGTTTTATAACCTGATGATGGCCTTAATAGGCCGAAACCTCGGCCGAAACGTACGTGGCGTAATGATAAAGTAATAAATTATTTTAAATGAATTTTAAAATAAATATAGGTAGGATAGAAACCCCGGAAGTTTTCTTACATTTGAAAAATCTACCAGGAACTAAGAAGATATTTTTAAATAACAATAAAAAATAACGAAACTTTAAGGTCCTACACGACTTGAAAAATAATCCAAAATTAGTTCAAAAAATGTAATTGCCGAAGAAGTAAATAAAATAGACAAATGGTAGACTCCCCTTAAAAAGTGTTCTAGTTGTTTTAGAAAGAGCCGAGAAATGTATTGAAGAACGAGGAGGAAATTTTGAACATCTTCTGAAGGCGAATCAGCGGCTTTAAAATGAGTAATGTTTACATTGTTGTTGTATGATTATTAAATTATGTTCTCTACTTGTTAATATTTAGTTTTTTATTATCCATTATAAATCCACTAAATTATTGTCATTTGTTCCCATAGTTTTCGGGTTGTGGTAGGACCTCATAATAGCTCATTTATTTTTCATCGTACGGAAAATTTTGTTATAGTCATTTGTACCCGAAATTCGAATATATTTCATAAAAAAATAAAATATACAGGGTGTTCCACTTAAAAAAATGTTATTTAGTCAAAAAAACGTTAAAAATCTACTAGTTTGCTAAGTTAGCCGATTTTGTATCTTTATTAATAACGGAGTAGCCAATTGTACGTACCTACCTAATTTAGATCACCCTGTGGATTTATCTGGCCAATGCTTATACTATCTTGATTTATGTAACTCCCAATTACCTACCTAAAATCAACCTTATAACTACGACCCATTTAACTTACCTTTTATACCCTCCCATCGAACTTATCGAGAGTAAAAAACCGACCCGAATAAAACAGGATTTGGGGGGGGAGGCGCGTCTCCGTGAGCCGGATTGAGTCGGAAAAGCCTCTAAAACGGTCGTTTTGTCGGCCTTTAAAAAGAGCCGGAGCCGTCATTAATTAGAGCCCTCGATAAGGACGAACAAAAGCGGAACCAGACCGGGCCGGTGGCTTTATTGAGCTGCCGACGGCGAGTTTCGCCGTGCCGGTCCCGGTTCCGGAGCGCTTACGGCAAAAAAACCGACGAAGACGTCTTTCGCCAACTCGTGTTGCGAAGCGTCCCGCGAGGCAGACATCTCACGATACCTAAATCCCAGGACCTTCCGCCAAATCGTCGTCTCGCGAAGCCTACCTTTAATATGACAACGTTGCGTCGCATAGGTGACCTTCTCGAGAAGGAAAGTCTGACTGCTAAAACCGCTACGATATCTATTCTTGTGTCGAACGCAGAATGCGGTGTTGGGAAGGTAGACCTGTCGAGAAGTCGGTATGACGAGAAGTCGGAGTGCTGGGATTTAGAAGTCGTGGTAGGTGGGCGTCGCGTAGCCACCGAACTATAGTTTGAATATAGTCGGTGTGCTTAGCGCACTCCCGTGTAGCCAGATTTCGCTGTCATGCGTCATGCCATTGAATAAGGAAAAATATATAAAATTGTACCGTTAGCCGGTTGTAGAGGGATCGGTGTTCTCGAAAACATTATAAACAAGTTGTAAAAATCCGTAGTCGCTAGGCGACTATAGCGAGTGGGGGCAACGAGGGGCTTCAGGGTAAGCACACGAAAACCGGTCACGCAATTTTAAATAGGCGCCTCTTATTATTCCTCACTCAACGGTCATGCGTAATTATGGGTATTCTGCCAACGAAAGCGAAACCTCGAGCGGTACGTAGGGTCGCGATACGTCCCGCCAGTCAGACATTTCGGGGACTCATACCTACCACCAAATCGTCGTCTCATGGTGTCCAAGTGATAGGTACTTCTTCAAAGTACGCGTTGCATCGACGATATCATATGGCGAATGCGGTGTTGGGTGTCGGGAAGATAGGCCTCGCGTAGCGCACTCTCATGTTCGGTTCAGTAAGAGCTCGTTCCTCGTTCTGTCAACACTTCTACTTTTTTATTAGCTTGACTTGTTTGTATGTATGTATATATACAGTGCTATTCATAAATGGGAAAAATTTGTATTACCATTGAGTAAAGGAATATGGTATTACTCTATTTTTTTGAAATCTGGTTTTGGGATGTTGGTGCATGTTTTGTTTACACTAGGGCGCCTAAAGAGGATCGTGACGTCAAAGCTCTTGCCTGTCAAATTTGACATTTAAAATAAAAAATTAGGAAACATCAGGTTTGCTTTGAAAATAAGTAAAATAACGGAAAAAGTTATTAAGAAAATGTGTTTGTATTGTATTATTTTGCCCATATGCAAATTTTCAGAAGGATATCAGAATATTCGTGTTTCTTACTCGATATTCCTGTAATTGAAACTAAATCCATAAAATTCGATACAAAACTGTACCTTATAATTTTGTTTCACTGAATTTGAAAATATGGATATATTTTATGTAAAAATATTACAACACTGACCCAGGGAATAAACTCATTTTAAAATGAAAGAGTCTTTGCACCAAGATTGCGTTCTTACACAATAGCTATTTTACAAAATCTCATATTTCTCCTTAACTTTGCATTGAAATTTATTTGTATTGTTATGATTTAGTAAGAGAGCAACCACTAAATAAGTTTCTTCGATTATTTGCGGAAAAAAATATCGAGTACCGATTGAAAGAAAAATAATGAAGAAAAAACAAACATCGTGATATCCTTCTGCATAGGTGCAAAATAATGCAATACAAACACATTTTCTTAATAACTTTTTCCGATATTTTCAAGGCAAACCTGATTTTTTTCCAATTTTTTATTTTAAATGTCAAATTTTACAGGCATGGTCTGTGACTTCACGACCCTCTTTAGGCGCAATAGTGTAAACATAACATGCACTAACATATCCCAATATCAGATTTTCAAAAAATATAATAATACAAATTTTTCCCATTTGGTGCAAACTTTATGAATAGCACTGTATATATATGTATGTAACTTTGTAAACAAATTGAGCAATAGTGTAAACATAACATGCACTAACATATCCCAATATTAGATTTTCAAAAAATATAATAATAAAAATTTTTCCTATTTGGTGCAAACTTTATGAATAGCACTGTATATATATGTATGTAACTTTGTAAACAAATCTAGCAAATAAATATTCACTTCTAATAATTGGTCGTATCTACATAGGCGCCTACTTATGTAAATCTCCAGGGGGGCTCACCACATTTTGAATTTACCGTATCTACAGGGTGGCCTATTTGAAATGGAAGTAACCCCATCAAATTTTTATTTTTCAACCGATTGTAGCCGTTTTTTTCTAAAGATAGGTCACAAAAAACTCTTTTTTTACTTTGGTGCAAAATATCAAGTCTTAATCTCAATTTTCAAGGCCTACTACGATTTTTTTCTAGTAAAAAATGACGAAAACCATTTAGCGATTTTTTTATTTAAAATCTGAGACATCAGTGTTAATCAGGACACCCTAAAGCCCCCACATACCAAATTTGAACAAAAAATATATAGGGAGTTCCTTTCTGCGGGTTGTCAAATTTGAGCAAAATCCCCTCAAAACAGTTGAATGGTCAACAGGATCACTCAAAGGTTGGTGTGGGAAGATCCAATAGAAAATAGGTCTGAAAGTCAGTAAGTCCATGATATGAGTTAAGGTGACTGGTGTGCCACAACAAGAAATGCACAGAAAATGTATCATTTTACACAGTGACTTTATCGAGAAAAGTCTAATAATTTAAATTGTTTTTTATTTGTTGGTTGGCATTTTGTAAAGGAATAAATTACTTTTGTGTTTATTAATTTCTTTTCAATGCTTCCAGAGCACTCTTGATGCATATAAAGTTTCATAAAATTTCAGCATTTTGAGATGGCCCAGAGAAAAATATCCTGTATATGTTTGTATTGAATCTTTGCACACCAACACTTTTAGTAGCCCTGTTGATCAATCAACTGTTTTGAGGGGATTCCATGACACACTTGACTCGCCAGATGCCTTTAAGATTCCTATTTTGCTCATATTTCGAACCATGCAGAAGAGAACTCCCTGTATATTTTTTGTTCAAATTTGGTATGTGGGTGTCCTGATTAAGGCTGTGGTATCAGATTTTAAATAAAAAAAACGCTAAATGATTCTCATCATTTTTTACTAGAAAAAAAATTAGTAGGCCTTAAAAATTGAGATTAAGACCTGAAATTTTGCACCAAAGTAAAAAAAGGGTTTTTTGTGACCTATCTTCAGAAAAAACCGCTAAAATCGGATAAAAAATAAATAAATTAAGGGCGTGCTTCTATTTCAAATAGGCCACCCTGTATATACGAGTAGGTATTTGCTAAATAAAGATATTAAAATCTAAAAAAGGATTTTATTAAAAAGTTTCCCACGGCTTGTCAAAAATAAAAAAATATATACTGTATATTTTTCTAAAAAAAATACAAACATAAGAATCACCAGTCTATCACAGCATTTATATGCATACCAGTTTTACAAAAGAACAAAATAAAGTTTGTACAGAGTACGATGACAGAAATAAGATATGAAAATGCACACGAAGTAATGAGTCAATTATGCATAGATCTGTGGCTTGTGGCTCACAAAAAGTCTAAAATTCCGTACCTAGTTAAAAACCTATTTATGAATGAACGGTCGGGTCTCCCCTTCCCCTTGCTTATTAATTTTCTTAATTAGCGATTATCATTTGAAATTTTAAGCTAAGCTAAGAAGTGTTGATGGAACTATCCACACACCCGCCTACCACGGGAGTGGGGGTTACAAAAGCCGTAGCCTCTTTTTCGTATTTTTCAAGCAAACGATACTAAATTTCCACAATGGTTCTGACAGTCTATGTCTAGCTTTGTCTATGCTGTTCACTAAAAACGTTGAGTGAGGAATAATCCTCACTCAATGCTAAAAAGTAAAAAAAATGATTTGATAATAGACTTGATGTTTCTTATATGTATATTTTATGTTTCTATGAAATTATTGAATGTAAAAGCAGGTGGCACTAGGTATATCTATGTATTAAAATAAATCCGAAATCAAATTGACAGCCTTATGTTTTAATTTAGAAAATATCTACTTAATGACTAACATATCGCACCTTGATATCTCAATTCATTCAGGAGATACAGGGCATTTCCCTTTTGTTGAGTTTCTTAAACGTGTCATAACTTTTCTGTTTGTAAATATATTTTCGATTTTGGTAAAAACATTTTTGGTTTAGTTTTTTACATAGAATTCATGGGTGTAGAGAGATATTGTGTCTTTTTCTTGAAAACCGCTAACCAAAAAATATCCCTCCACACCAATGAATTCTACTTAAACAAAAAACTAAACAAAAAATGTTTTTACCAAAATCGGAAATATTCACAAACAGAAAAGTTATGGCACGTTTAAGAAACAAGACAAAACGAGAAACGCCCTCTAGTTCCCAAAATAATCGAGATATTGGATGAGGTTTGAGGCTTTCGACTTTTCTCGAAAATCGAGCACATATTATAGTACACCTTAGCTACTTTTTGTCTATCTATTCTGAAAATATGTCAAACCCCCCAAAACCGTCCAATCTGGGACATATTGTACTCTTTAGCTACATATTCTAAGGTGGGTTATTCATATAACAATTTTCAATTCGATCCATCCTTAAAAGTTCGTCACGTGCAGTGGTAAAACATCATTTTAATATCATAAGTACCTACCTACAATATCACTGAAAGCGTGCAACATCCCCTGGTGCCAGTATGTCAGTTATTATAATTTGTGGTTACTTTGTTTCAGTGCATCTATGGTTGCTACGTACACTCGGCAATACTACCTACATTCCACCGGAGATGCTATTGGCTACTTCAGGTAGTATGTGTTCCACATAAACACTATCGCTTATATCTTCTTTTTAAAGATATTTATTTCCTTCCTTAAGTAGAAAATAGAGATATCTAATTAGTGTACTTATAATAATATTTCTTTATGACTTTCACGACTTTCCAATTTTTTAACTTATATAGTGCTACATAGACTACATTAGAGTATCCCAGCTAAAATCTGTAAAGAGAAACAGCTGTCAAACTTATTGACAACTCATTGTTGCCGAAGGAGCCTATCCATAGTGTTTTTTCTCCAATAGATGGCGACAAAATACTTTAGCACCACATTTATCTGTGGACTTTGAGAGCTATTGTTTCCCTTTTGATATTATATTTTAATCAATGGTCATACTAACTATATCTGACAGATTGATGAAATGGTATTTTTTTACTTTATTAGTTTTTATTCTGCTGTACAAATTATTAAGAATTGTAGATTTTAGCTTGGTACCAAGCATATAGAAAACAGGCGTCTCTAGTTAGTTTCTGTTATTTATTGAAAAGATTTATTTTTCGTTTAGAATCCAGACATTGTCCTGGTGCACTACCTCAATGTGCCATATCCAGACGACAACAAACTTGCAGTTATAGCTCCCAGTCTTGCCCTTTGGGCAGACAAGAAAGAATGGACGAAGGACGAACTTGTTTCACAGCTTCGGCCGATGTTCTTCAGCGAAGACGAACCAGATCTCAACAATGAACTGGAAATTACGGTAAAATACCTATTCAATTGTGGTGTAAGCAAATTACGTGGATTTTCCAAGAAGATTCACTCAGTCCACTGTGGTTCTGCATGGCGATGAACCCTCTATCACTAACTGCTTTTTTTTTCTAGAATTTCAAGCTACAAACTGCAGAAACTGTAGAAGCAATCGTAAGTCAACTTATGGAAAAACAAAGAGTGGCACGGCAAGCAGCATTAGTCAAACAATTGGAGTGTGGGTGTCCAGATTCTACCTGTGCAGATGGTAAAAGCTGTTCCCATCCAATGAGAAGAATATCGGCAGCTAAAGAGGTATCCAGCTCTCCTCTGCCCAGTTCTAGCGCTAATTCAAGGAGTAACAACTCAGATAACAATAATCAAGTAAGCCGCTTGATTATTCTCCCACAAAAAATTCCTCTGTCATTTATATTTGTAGGTATCTTCAACAACTGGTTCTGGCTCGATGCTGCTAACAAACAACAGCTCTCCACGTGTTTATTCAAGAGAATCACGGAGTAGTCAAATTAGCCAGAATGGTACCGGCAATTGTTCATCGAGTTCTGGAAACACGCCTCCTTTAGTCTTAAGTTTATCCCAAATACAAGGTGGTGGTGGTCTGCTCATCCTAAACAGCAACTCTAACAATTCTAGTCATCAGAATATAGTCAATCCTGTATCTGTAGCCAATTTCGTTTGCAACACCAGGGGAATGCCCAAAGAACAGAGGACCAGTCATTTGATATTGAAACAGGAAGTTATGGAGACAACTAGTTCGTCTTGTCTTCAACAAAGTAAGCAAGAGCATAAATCAAATCACAGGGAGATTAAAATGGAAGTTAATGATACTTTGAGACAATCACTGTTTGATGGGAATATGTATGCCAATATTTCAAATGCTACCAGGTGAGTGCATATTTTCACAGTAGAAAATCACTGAACAGGGAAAAGAGACGAGTTCACAACCTTTTATTCGATTATTATTGTCAAAACACACATAATGCTGTATATATGTATGTTTATAAATCACATTTTGGTTGATATTGGATCTGCCTTTCCAAAAATACTATTCTTTGTTTTAGAAGAACATTTTCTAGAAATAATCAACAACAACAAAGTCATCACCATCATCAAATACAACAAAATCATCAACAGCAACAACAGCAATCGCAGCAACAACAACAGCAACAACGACATCAGCAGCAGCATCAACAGCAACAACAGCAGCAGCAACAACAGCAGCAACAACATCAGCAGCAACAGCAGCAAAGTGAAGTAGTTATGTCAAGTACTCCGTCGACACCTTCAAAACAAATGGATACGTCGACCCATGATGAAGTGGTAGAAGAATTTAAACATCAATATAGTGATGCCGTGGTGCTTTTAGGGACCGATTCTAGTGGATCCTTAGTTAGTAAAAGTGATGGTTCTTCCATAATTAACGGTAAGAACTTTTTTCACATTACCTGTGGAATGTAAACTTTACTCTGAGAAACAGTTCAAGAATAGCTTATTCTCTCAATTTAAAAAGTATGCATTAAAATCTCATGATCTCTTGAAAATCTTTTCAAATCTACCTTACAACTAAATCAATTTTTAGGTGGATTTTTCAACGAAACTTTAGACTTATCCCAAGAAGACATCCAAAGAACTTTGTCAGCGAATATGCCACTGTGTTCATCAGAATTAGAAACACAAACAACGGATACAACGGAAACAGAACAACAAAATAAAAGTAGTGAGGACCAGCACAATATAGTTGCGGAGATTAATCCAATGGATTTTATCGACAATTGTGATGTTGTAGTTTCTCCCACACATGTAGTAGATGATGACGTGTTTGTTAATTTGGATGCTTTTGACATGCTGGGGGAGTTTCCAGATCTAGAGAGTTTAGAATCCAGTCACGCTACCTTGCTAGGTAAGAAGTGTGCCAATATAGCCTTTACTTTTATTCTTGCACATTTGACTTCAATCTTTGTCAAGCATATATTAATTTAAAGCCAAAATAAAACATTGATGATGATCTGTTACTGAAACATTTGGCTTTAAATGGAAATTTCAGAAGTTTGTAAGTATCTAAAATTTTCTTTTTAGATGTGAATCCGTCCTACGCAAATAGAAACATTGGAAAGACCCAGATAGAGCAACACCCAGTGCACCAAACACAAACACTTGAAGGTCCAGCAAAAATAACTGATTACTCTCCAGAATGGGCATACCCTGAAGGCGGAGTGAAAGTTCTAGTCACAGGACCTTGGCATTCGAATGGTCCCTATACAGTTCTCTTCGATACATTCCCTGTTCCAACCACGTTAGTACAAAGTGGGGTCCTGCGTTGCTATTGCCCTGGTAAGCATACTTTCTCGAAGTTGTTAAAGGAATGTCCACGCAATGTTATATCGAGCACCAAGTGTGACCAAAATATTTCGTGATTCAGATTCCCCAAATCTCTATTGGGATAATATCAAAGGAGCAAAAGATGAGCGAGTGCGGTTGATGTTGTCATTTTCTCTAGCTGACAATGGCAACCTGGGCCGTTCTTGCAACTTTCTCCAGATTATTATTCTACAATTATTTGGCGCTGAGCATTGATCAACTTATTCCTTAGCACACGAAGCTGGCCTGGCGACCCTCCAAGTAGCCTGTGACGGATATGTGATTTCGAACTCTGTGATATTCGAGTATAAGCCCCCGCCAAGAGAGGAACAAGTAGCTGCGCCAGAACCAAAGGTGGAACGCTCCAATGACAACCTCCTCAAGTTCACGCTGCTCCAGCGCTTAGAAGCCATGGATGATAGGTTACAAATCAAACAGGAACCAGCCGACGGAGACGTTGTCGAAGACACGGCATTGTTCAACCAGCCAAACTTCGAGGAGAGACTGGTGATATTTTGCCAGAACATGACATCGAGAATATGGAAATTTGGAGAAGAGTTAAGCATTGCTTGGTTTGCTAGTCACAGGGGTATGACGTTGTTGCATTTAGCGGCGTCGTTAGGATATTCGAGGCTTGTGTGTGCGATGTTGCACTGGAGGGCAGAGAATTCGTCTTTGCTTCTTGAAACCGAGGTGGATGCTCTTAGCCAAGACGAGGATGGGTTTACACCTTTGGTAAGTGGAATTTAATTGTATTACTACCTTTTCATAAGTATGATTAATGACAATTAAGAAGAGTGATGAGCATTACGAGTACATTCGTCAAGTCTATACTATATCTGGAAAAACTATAAATTGAATATTAAACGATATAATCAAAAAAATATCAGTTTATTTATAGGATAGGATAGGTGTTCATATTACATGTAGACACTTAACATTTCTTTTAGATGTGGGCATGTTTGAGAGGACATACCGAAACGGCTGTGATGCTTTACAAATGGAACCATACGGCTTTAAACATAAATAACAAAGCCGGGCAAACAGCATTGGAAGTTGCAAGGGCCAACAACCAACAAGAACTTGTAGAAGAGTTGGAGAAGTTGGAATCCAGACGTGGCAAAGCCAACATGCTACTACAATCCACTCTATCTTCCAGCGATAATAATTTATCGCCTACCGTGATTTCGCCTGCTAGTTCAATTGCATCTTTGGCTTCCATCGCTTCTACTAGCAAGTCACATGATGGGGTGTTTCTAAGGCCAGGAGCTGTTACCAGGTAACCATGATAATTGGTGACAATTACTATTATTTCATTGCCACGTTTGCGGTTAGGACTAAATTTTTTCGTGTGCTGTGAATATCTCGAAAAAACAAGCAAATGTTGTCCAAAAGACATGTTATCAGATAGTCTAAGATCCAGAGTAAGCTCAACCTACCCTCGTCTGTATTCCAAATGAAATGTATTTTTTATAAAAGATAATGTAAGTATAAACAAACAAATCGCGCATGGGTTGCCTATTCATATTCTTGCACAGCTGCCTTTAATTAAAAATTATTTAACTTAACTTTTTTTAGAGCAGTGCCCTTTCTCTTGCTTTCACGTTAGAATGTTATTAAGGGAACTTGTTCATGATGAAAAATTCAAAAGTCGAAGCTTACTTTAATTTTTAGCCTTTTTACCACTTTTTTTAGAAGTGTCCTTTCTGTACCTTTCACATCAAATTGTCATTAAGGAAATTTATTCATGATGAAAAACTGGGTAGGCATAAAAAATTCAAGGGGCACTCTTTTAAAAAGAAAGTTAGTTAAATAATTTTCAAAATTAAAGGTAGCTGTGCAAGGATATGATTAAGCAACCCATGTGTGATTTGTTTGTTTGTACATTATCTTTCATAAAAAATGTCCTTCATTAGGAATACAGAGGAGGGTATAAGTCGAGCTTATTTGGGATCTTGTACTAATAGAAGTGTAAACTCTTTGGTCTACGCACATAGCACTTTTATATTTATATATACATATCGAATCGTTTCTTATATAAAAATCCATGTATTGTTCCAGGAGTGAATCCCAAAAGTACAAAATGCTGAACCTAGATTTAGATTCTGACAGCAATAATAAGATACTTACTTCTACACCCAGCCCTTTGCTTAGTGATTTTTCTTCGAGTACGAGAGGCAGCAATGGTCAGAAGTTAATAAAACGACCATCGATTGACAGTGGAATTCACATGAGTTGTGGACCGACTGCAGAGAACATCAGGCCTAAGAGTTCCAAAGTATCAAGTGCACGAGAGCTCATGAAACTTTCAAAGTAAGTTATTTCTAAAAAAATATTTATGCAACTTAACCTAAAAGAAAATCTGTTAAATATACGTTTGCAAATTCTGGTGATTTTTTTACAAAAAAAAAATATTTCAAAGATGCTAAGACTATAAAGTATCTGTATAATAGCCCTGTTATTTATAAAATAAATATAACTACTATATTAGTTACTTGGGGACTCTAAAATGATTATCTTTCTAGGTTTGACAGAAGTATGTCCTTGCCATTACATTCAACTCTGTGTACAAGAGAAAATTCATTTGAGTCCGAAGAATTGGTTGGAAGAAAAATGGATTTTGCATTGTGTAAGTAAACTTAAACTTTTCATTAGTTAGACAATAAGAAATAATATACTTTTGTGGCATTGGTAAGTAAGAGCTGCATGCTTAAATGATATTTTTACCGGAAATGTTTCAGTTTATTTTTATGTTTGTTCTTTTGTTTGCTTCTAAATGCTACTTTAAATTAAATAGATAGGTTGGGGTTCCGCATTATAATATAGTTCCATTTATTTAGGATCTGAAAAACTGAAATATTGTGAGTAGAGCACTGCCAATAAAAACTATTCTTAGGATAATGGAGTGTGTATCAATAATATCAGTAACTGCACGGCGATCTTTATATTTATTATTGTGTATAACTGCTTAGTTCCATAGCTAAGCTAATTGAAATTGAGCACGTTAATTTACACTTACTTATGTTCTAGGTAGTAGCACAGTATATACAGTAGCTCTACTCTCTCAAATATTTTCAGACTCCCGTGCTTCGACTAACTTCCACTCAGCTTATAGCTGATCGTTATGATGCGTCAGATTGTCTCTGACAGTGATATCCATCTGCGTTTTCATAATACACGGTTGCAATATAAACATTAGGGGATGTTAGGGACAATTCAGTTCATTGTGCACATAGTTTTCCGTACCTTCAGTGTCAACAGATAATTTTGAAGTTTATTTTTCTCCAGCATTTTCCAGGCATAAATTTACTGTTCGGTTTTATACTACCTGACGTAGAATGACTTTGAGTAAAACTGCAATGGTCAATAGATATTTTGCTAGAACTCCAACAAAGGTTGGCGATCTCACTTGTTATACTGTTATATACTGTGGTATTAATTTATGTTGCATTTACAAGGCAAAACTGAAAATCATTGTTTTTATTTTTAATTTCACTAACTCACTAAGATCAGTAACTAAATTATTATTATTCTACAATTTTGGATTAATATTACTAATGCCCCATTTTATAGATGACATGATCTCAAGTGTTCAGAATCAGTCATTACATAACATAGATTGTGAACTTTTTGGTCAAAGATAGGTAATAATACAGAAAACCTCGCTACGCCAATTATTTTCTGTGGGAATAACAAACAAATTGTGATTATTACAGTAATATCAATAAATAATCAATACCTTCTGAAGAAAGTGTAACCAAATTGAAAGTAGATATATTCAGCTTAAATTTGATTGGAAAGTGCTTATAAATTCTAAATATCTTAAAGAAATGTGTCACAACTTTGCAATCTTCATCATAAACTTTTTTGTTCCATCTTTTATGAAAATACTTAATTAATGGCAGTGCTCTAACTATAAGTGAATGAAACGCAAAGTCAGACTCTTATTACTGTTATTTTAAAAGGCGAGATAGGAAGTGGTCCGAGAAGCAGTAGCCCCCTCATTGATGTGGAAGCGGTCTCCGATGAAGAAAATGACCTGCGGAACAACACGACCGTAGGTTAGTGCGATAAGTGGTCTCTTATTGTTGTCTATCGGTGTTGTTTTTTCACAATCTAAATGTTTTGGTGGCAATGTTTTCATCTATTTACATTCTAAGATAGCTACCTCCCTTCTTCTCAACATACATAATTGAAAACTCATAAATTAAATAGAATCGATTTACAGTATTGTAGATTTATGAGTTTTGACTGATTTATAACATATTCCAATGATGAAAAATCCAAACATCATATCACACCATCATCGCAAGAAATGGAAAAATGTTGCATTAGCAAATTCAAGGTTGAAATTTCCTAAAATAATAAAGTTTAACTTTAGCGAATGCCCAATCAGGCAAGATACCTATGAAAAGGACCAAGTCCACAAACACATAAGTCAGTAATCTGATGAATAGAGAAGAAAATTTTCCCTGAACAACTAACCCAAATAAAAACTCGTATAAAAATAGACCTAAAAATTAGGTATAAGCACAAATAATATATCACACACCAAAACACAGTAAATGCATTCGAATAGGTAACAAGTAGATACAAGACCTGAAATCAATGAAACCATTGAGGAGCAAAACCCTACAAAATCTTTTTGGGTTTATCCTAAAACCTGTCGTTTTTGTGAGACAGTTTTATCAGTGGAAGTGGAAGGCTACTATAATAAATACGAGTTAAAACAGCTTTCCAAAAACATCCGTTTTCGCGATATAAGAAAATTTTCTTGGGGGGGGGGGAATATTTATGATGTCAGACTTAATAATCAAACAAAATCTACCTAAACCTAAACCTTGCGCGCGAAAATACCGCAATTATTTCCTAAAAGAAACAGCTGTAAGATTTAAGGGTTCATTGGTGCTGAAGTAGCCTGTCGCCATTTGCATTAGAGAAAATATTTATAAAATTCATCACTTGGTCGATATATATTTTGTTCAAAGGTAGATGGTGATGTATTTCTTTGGCATCAGTAAACTATCAGATTTTACAGCCGTTATTTATCTTTTATTCTAATATTTTACTCAATAACGCATACAGCAAGATTCAGTGTTACACACGAACCAAAAGGGATAAGTATCAAAATTATTTGTGAAAACAACACAGCTTTACCAAAAAGGAACAATAACTTAGTAAGCCTAAACTACATGGACAAGTGGAATAAACCTTAAAAGTTTCAGTTTTTCAGAGAAAAAGACCCAACAATTCCCAAAGATAAATTTCAACCTTCAATTTGTCCATTGAGGTTGAACAGACATTTATCATAGTCAGTGATTATGGTGATTATAGTCAGTGAGTATGGTCATAATCTCTGTCTTAATATAGTAGTTAAATACTGGGTTAGTACAACTGAGTGATTTCAGTGAAGTAATAATTATTAATAGGTAACAAACATTGGAATATTGTTAAGCTACTTGTAATACCCTTATCTAATAACTCTTACTAGAATACATAGCTGTTAGTTCCACTTTGCACTATCTTACATAACTATCTTTAGATTAACCCAACTGACTTCACTTTTCAGATATCGTTTTTCATTTCAGGTTAACCTTAAAACAATGTGGATGTTTTTGGAACTAATATACCAATTTTATAATATAGCCGCTTTTTGCTAGTTGCTTGAATGCATGTCTTATTTATCATTTTTGTTGTTGTTGTTGTTTATATTTAACTTGCATGATTCTTTGACGACATATCTTATTGAAGGGTTTTATTTCTTATGAAAAATCATCAAATAAATAAAACTATTAACATGCTAGCGTTTGTTCGCAATGTATAGGTAGAAAATGGGTTTAAAAACTTGTTATTCTACAATTTGAAAATTACATATTTTCAGGGGAACAAGATGCAAGGGTTCTGACGTTGGCTGAGCAAATTATTGCCGCAATGCCTGATAGAATTAAGGTAGAACATCTTTGTATAAATAAATATCATCCGGTCTAAAATTTACACATTTTTTAGAATGAAAGTGAGGAAATGATGTTAGATCATAGCCCCGGGCCTCCTGAATCTTTACAACCAAACGATACACTCTCAGATGTATTTATGGAGCCACTTTTAGATCAGTCTTCATCTAGTTTTGAATCTGCAGAGTTCAATTTTGAATTCTCTGATCACAATTACAGGTAGTTTCGACAAAAATCTTCACACCATTGCCATATGAGTTATGCCAAACTTAATTTTAGATATTATGATGTGAGCACACCTCAGTCCAGTTTGAGTCCAGCATCATCCAGCTGTCTGCAGTCACCTTGTTCATTCACATTGGACTCTCCTTCTCCACCACCAACCACAGCTGACTTTTGTGAATTCTTTCAAGCATCTGGAACTGTCTTCGAGAAAGACTTCTCCAATTTGACATTATCAGGTACAGCTTAAAACAGGCTGGGAAAAGAAAAATATATTCTGAATAATGTTCGCTAGGTATGGCTAAAATACTTGTATTGGCAGGTACTCTATGCACATAGCAGTATAGCGAAATATAAAAAGTCCGTGTTGCAAATTTGAATGACCTCCTTTCATTGCCTTGTATTCTTCACATGAGAGTTGGCTTCAAGTTGATATGTTAGGACAACATGTCACGATTCAAATTAACTTCTTCTATTTCGCTAATGTAATCATTTATTCCTTAGATCGGGAGCAACGTGAACTCTATGAAGCAGCTAAAATAATTCAGAAAGCATACCGTTCATATAAAGGCAGACAACAGCAGGAACAAGACAAGGAAAGAGCGGCTGCAGTCATAATTCAAAATTACTATAGAAGATATAAACAATACGCATACTACAAGCAGATGACACATGCTGCCACAGTTATACAAAATGGATTCAGGTAATTATTGTTGCAATTTTTTAATTGCGCATTTTTAAAAGACTCAATATGCAATACTATTATTTACTATCATTTTTGTAATTTGAATAATTTTTACAGTGTAGGTAGAGAAGGTATTAAAAATTACTAATACATTATTTTGTGTAGTGAAAAAGGGGTAGACAAAATGACCTACTTCTAGTTGCAGGGACCCTAGGTTGTAGTTGTAGTAGCCACAAGCGCCATTACAATAGAAAAGTTCATGTGAATATGGCTCCGGAAATGCTTCATTAAAAAGATACAGGGTGTTAAAGTTAATTTTTTAAATGGTTAATTTTTTTATATAATATCTCAGAAACGGCAATTGATATTAACTTAAATTTGGTACACAGTAGGTACTCGGTTATAAAATGCAATAAAATGAAACTTCCGGCGATTCGTGGTCTTTACCAGGGGCGTACAGGAAGGTAGGATACGATCCCCGTTAAAAAATAATTTCTACTCTTATGCCTTTTTAGTCAAGACCACAGGATTTCTTAATTTGCCCATTATTTGTCCATAAAAACGCATCTTATCAATTTGCCCTAAAGTTACTAGATTTTGAGCAAACAATGCACATTCAAGTTGCTGCTTCGAAAAAGTGATTGAGGTAACTTCGGGAATGGTTTCAACTCGCTGTTTGGAAAATAACGCATTTTGGGCCTACGTTTATAAGAAATTTTTTGTTTTGTTTTTATGCAAGAAATCAGTTGCCAAGCTTTGAAAAGAATAGGTAATTTTTTTATTAATTTGGTATAATAATATCGAGGGTGTTATAATAGAGAGGCATGACTACAATTTTTGTGGAAAATTAGTTTTTTAGTGCTACTTATTATGTAAGTGAGCTCGCAGCTTAAGACAGGTTCACAAGCGCCGATCCCTATTTTTCACTTAGTAAGAACAAAAATTATATAGGCGTATCCACCATTTACCAATTTGGCGACAAAACATAAAGGCTTACAAACCAAACTTAGGGTTGTTTTCAGTGAAACATCCTGTATACTACTGAATTAGGAAAAACAAGAATGCTTGAAATATGCAGCAGCTGAAATGTTAAGCTGAAAAGATGAAATGTTGAAGAATATGGTGTAAAATTGGCTACGTCTAAAGTTACCTAAGGATACCAAGTAGAAACAAGCACATGTAAGCCAGTTTCCACTTGCTGTCATTATATGGTTGTGCTGAAATTCAGCGGCTTGAAAGCGGTGTGAGCCCAAATAATTTATGTTTGGTTATTTTTTAGAGAAAACTATACATATAATTGGAATTGGCAGAAGAAAAGGAACCTAAAAAAATTCAATATATACAGGGAGTCTCAAAAATCTGACCAAGTGATGCTCACTTCCAATCAAACCAAAAGTCAGAAATGAAATCCGAAAATTGTTGTTACTCCTCATATATACTGATTAATATTCCTTGTTAAAATTAAGCTTCACAATTTTTTAGAAAAAGGTATTTTTGAAACAACTTTTTAACAACACCATGTATATTAAGTTTGACTTCATATTAGAATTCCTTGGAAAATTTTATAGAAGTTTGGTTTTTGAACCATCAATTTATCTTCAAAATTACCGAGGAAAATCGGGTTTATTTTCTAATATCTTGAAAAATGCTTGCAAGATATCATTGAAATTTGGCACACGTAATTTGTTCATTCAGTGCCACTACAATGGGCGGATATGCCATTTTTAATCGTCGTATTAACCCCAAATTTCAGGGTTGGACTCTAGAGTCTTTGACGTATTTTCTGTCGCCCATATCACTTTAGCTCCATAATTGTACAGGGTGGGCCAAATTGGACACTTTTAAAGGTAAACTCCTATTTTTGACAGAGATAGACGAAAACTGATATCGGTGCCTGAGGCTCATTTTTTATGATAAACTTAATGGCGAAAACCGCAAATCGATATCTGTCACCGTTCTTGAGTTACAGGGCGTTTTTCGAAAATGTGCGTTTTCGAAAAGTGGCCGTAACTTTTTTCGGGTTGATAATTTTGTGTTTCTGTAAAAACATTTTTAAAGCACTTTTTTACTTAGAATTCAATGCTGCTACTACATTTTTTTTCTAGTCAATGGTTTAAGAGTTACGGATAAAAAATATTATTTTTTAGACGGAACACCCTGTATATTTTTGCATTTTTTTAATAGAGCAAAAAATTACCATTCCAAAAATATATAATACTTAATGATTTACTTAAGTAGTTATCAATTACTAATAGCTTTTATGATTTCATGTGCGTATAATTGGAGGCACGCCCTTTCAACAAGTAGGCTTTGGACGGTGAGACAATGAAACAACCGTGGAAAAATGTTTACTGTTACCTAGCTGTCAAATTTTCAGTTAGGCTGTTTATGCAGGGTAAAGATTTTTCTATTTTTGTGTAATTTATAAACTTTATTACATACCTACAATGAAATTTGAAAGTTATGAAAAATGGGATATGATAGTCTGTTTTATACAATCCGGGGAAAAATCAGATGCAACGAGCAATTTATACTACGAGTGGTATCCAGAGAGAAGACATCCTTTCAAGCACATTTTTGCAAGATTGCGACACAATTTGATTAATAGTGTTAGAGTAATAGTTAATAGATTTGATTAATAGTAGGCCGAAAAGGTAGGTACGAGTTAAACAGAGATAGGCATTTTCCCCGGATTGTATAAAACAGACTATCATATCCCATTTTTCATAACTTTCAAATTTCATGGTAGGTCCTATGTTATAAAGTTTATAAATTACACAAAAATAGAAAAATCTTTACCCTGCCTAAACAGCCTAACTGAAAATTTGACAGGTAGGTAACAGTAAACATTTTTCCACGGTTGTTTCATTGTCTCACCGTCCAAATAAGCCTACTTGTTGAAAGGGCGTGCTTCCAATTATACACATGAAATCATAAAAGCTATTAGTAATTGATAAGTACTTAAGTAAATCATTAAGTGGAATAGTAATTTTTTGCTCTATTAAAAAATGCAAAAATATACAGGGTGTTCCATTTAAAAAATAATACTTTTTATCCGTAACTCTTAAACCATTGACTAGAAAAAAAAATTTAGTAGCAGCATTGAATTCTACGTAAAAAAGTGCTTTAAGAATGTTTTTACAGAAATACAAAATTTTCAACCCGAAAAAAGTTACGGCCACTTTTCGAAAACGCACATTTTCGAAAAACGCCCTGTAACTCAAGAATGGTGACAGATATCGATTTGCGGTTTTCGCCATTAAGTTTATCATAAAAAATGAGCCTCAGACACCGATATCAGTTTTTGTCTATCTCCGTCAAAAATAGGAGTTTCCCTTTAAGTGTCCAATTTGGCCCACCCTGTACAGTGTACAACCACCTGTATACACCTGTTGCCCATACATTTATAATGACACCATTTAATGGAGAACCTGATACATTTTTTAAACCAGTTCAAAGTAATTTAAAACAAAAATAGCCTATAACCTGGTCTGGCATGCATCGCTTACATATCCCACCTAGGTCGTACTGCGAAAACAAGCGGTTCAAGAAGAGCAAAGAGGCGGCGGTAGTCTGCATCCAGAATTACTACCGCAACTACAAGGAGCAGGCGGGGAGCAGCGGAGGCGGTGGGGGACCAGGGAGGGGCAGCAGGGAAGGCACCCCGGGCTCAGGGGGGCTCAAGTAAGTCTGTGGGCTACTCGGTGTGTGGTTTGTTCTATTGCTTTGTGGTGTTGTTGGTCGGTGTTTTAGTCGATGTGCTATTACTAATATACCCTTTGATGTTATTGTGTATAAAATTCACCGGCTGCAGCATTAGGAATGTATCCAGAAGCTTTTCAACATGACATCATGTTAAGTTACCAAAGACATAGGTATTGTGATTAATGAGAACATACGCCTTTTTCTCGTTTCGACTTTTTATCCTTTTATTTTTCTTTGGTAAACTCCTTCCAGTGAATGAATTTTTCAAAATGATACATTGTCAACAATATAATAATAGAATAGTTTCTTTATTGCCATTAAATTACATCCAAAGACGCGGCAACGTCAAACACATCCACAATGTAAACTTAAGTAGCACATGTTAAAATTACACATTACACTACACATTTAAATTCATATTCACACATTAAAAAGTACCAAAGTCAAATGAATAAAATTGTACTTCCAGGAGGTAATGTATTACAGATGTTCTAAATTTACTCAACTGATCAATACTTTTAATATTTTGAGGAAGCGAGTTAAAAGCTTTAATTGCACGAAAGAATGGACTCCTTTCATAGAACACTGATTTATGTTTAGGAATTCGAAGTTCCTTTGCACTTCTAGTGGTAACTGCCATTGTGGAAGCATAGCACCCTAAATTTGTGTCGAAGTCATTGCCATGTTTCTTTACAAATATGACCATTGCAAGGTAATACAGAGATGGTGCTGTCAAAATGGGCAATAATGAGTATGGTCGTAATAATGCAAAGTACAGATCACACAAAATTTGAAGGCGGAGAATTCCTAGAATAGATTTGTAGGAAATCGTAAATATTAATACAGATATCAGTGGTGTGCTTGGAGAGTAATTGCACAGAAATGAATTACGAGTGATGAATTTTATTAAGATGTAATTTAAATAATTATTAACAAAAAATAATATATTTATTATCTTACACATCGTCATCGAATTAGTAATAATTAGCTGTTCTGTGATTATGTCTATATTAATTTCATTTTGTAAGTACTTGTCTTCGGTTTTGATAACATAAACACAGTATTTTCCAATTGTTGTTACACTGCTGTGTAAAATGGGCCAGTGCAGGTGGGTTTTCTGGGTATTATTTACAAACTACTTCCTAGAATTATCCGCCTTCAAATTTTGTATGAACTGTACAGTTAATGAATGTATCTATTATGTCCTGGAATTTACTCAGTTGAAGAAGTACATTACAGAAGTACAGTACATGGTTATTCCACTGTTAATGAGTTCACCAATACCTGATTCTATTGACAGTGTGAGGGGTAACTTATAATCTTGGCAAGTAGTTGCATTGCCAAAGAAAAATAAGTTATAATAAAAAATTTTAGTATTTATAGAGAACTTAACTTTGTCTTATCCCAGCCAATGACTATTTTTCACGATATATAGGTTGCTCTTCGATCGTCGAAAGTTTCAATTGTTGGCGCACAATGAATAAATATCTTAATGATCTGAGTTGAATGATCTTCCCATTTTTCTTTGCTGTCGGAGTATGGGTATAGGGAAAAAGGTGGATCTCTCTGAATATAACCAATACTTAACTTTATTAGTTGTTGTTTGTATTAAAAACCTACTAATATAACAATATAGTGACTGGTAACTAACTTCAGATGTCCGAATTGCTTATATTGCTTTATACTGCAGGATGAAAAATAGGTAATATCGTTGACAGACGTATTTATAAGACTTCTCATGGGTTCGTGTCTTAGAAAACAGATGGTGCTGATGGCTAACAATGCAATTTACATTGTTTATTGTCTCCGGAAAGTGCATGGTGAGCCATACAAATTATACATCAGTCAACGGTAATACATATACTATTATCCAATGTTTAGACATAAAGCCCAAAATTTTAAATTATCAGGTACGAATATGGTTTCAAATGGGTTCTAGAGACTAAAAATATGGGTAGGGAGCCATGATAGAGAAGAGTTATTGATAAAAAAATATTATTATTGAGGCTAATTATATTTTTGTCTTTTTATAGGTCCCTTACAATTTTTAAAGAGATTCATATATTTTGTTCCATTTGATACCTTTATTACTTAATGTAACAGACGGTGTTGCATGGTTATTTTATTTGTAAAATTGTCTAGTAAAGAAACCAGAGTGTATTTTTCATTGAAAAGTAATACAAATAGTCACACACGTAATAATACAGGTACATGCAAAAGGCGGCAATTTTTTATTTTCAGTATTAACCAGTTTTTATTCATTGTTGACAAAAGTGTAGGTATAATATTTGCAACTGTTAGTGAATGTAATAAATTTACGCCTATGTTTTAACTGACACATAAAAACTTTCACAATCAGTCAACAATAAAGGCCTTTTGAATGTTCTTGCTATGATTTTTCAAAATCCACATCATGTTAGGGTACCTACTGTAAAACATATACCTACCTAAAAAAATCATAACAATGATATTTTTAAATAACTCTCAAATTAGACAGATTTTTAGACCATATACAAGATGGTCCAACTTTTATCCGCAAAACTTGCGACATTTTCATATAAAGTACCTATCTAATATTGCAAACTTGGTGCATTTTCTTCTAACTTAGGACTATTTTTTAGAATGTTTATACCAAATTTGTTAGTTTTTTATGCATTTAAGCTGTTGTAATTATTGTTGTTTTTGTTGTTACAAGGCTATGATAAGGCTTCTTTTTTCCTAAAGCCCTCCAATTTACAATTTGAAATAATTAAAAAAGTTTATACACAATAAACCATGCATTTTTCGGCAAACCTTCTAGAGTACTATCACAGAAAATATACCCTAATGTATATTTTGTGTGAGTACTATTTTCATTAGAATAGAGATACATAAATTCAAGAAATGTCAAAAATCTTAATTTATAGTGCCATGCACTTTTCTGCATTTTGTATAGAAACCGCAATTTCATCAATTTAAAGAAAATGAAACCTATAAGAAAAGCTTGACTTTTTCTGGGAGGCATTTTAAAACATGAAGTATAGATTGTTCTACAAATGCCGAAAACAACTAAACGATCAAAAGAACATACTTCTGAAGTTCGATCGTAATTATATTAGCCATCCATTCCGAAGATATCACTTGAGAATATTAACCACGTAGTTTGGGCTTCTTGTACTACGACTCACAAATTTTACAGATTATAAAAATCCACCTTATTTTCTCACACCGCCTACTCTCAGCTGACATCTGCCCTAAATTTTCATTATGTTTAAAGAAAACAAGCGGGCGTTTTATTTGCAACCTGGGCTTAGGGCGGGACGGAACGTGATATATTCGGAATATACAGGGTGATTCAGTTTTAATCTGCAACACTTCAACAGGTGATAGAAAACCAAAAAATAACTGCACTTTCTTGTATAAACTATATCATTTTAAGGCCTTATAAAAAAGTTACAGGGTGTTAAAGTTGCAAGAAATATGTGAAATTTATTGAATATTTTACAAACTAGTTGAGATATTTAAGTCATATTTGGTACACGTTATAACGGCATGGGTTAGCATAAAACCTGTTAATATCAAACATCTTGAACAACCAGTGGCGTAGAAATGGGTAATTAGTATAATTTATTTTAGAAAAAAAATAGAACCACCTTGTATAGCAATAAAATGTATTCAAATTCCTATGTAAATTTTTATTGTAAACAAAAACGTTCTCTTAGCATTTTTTCATATGTGTCATGGTTTCATAGCAAATTTAATTTTTTTCGTATTATTTCGGGGTACTTCTGAAAAATTAACTTAAAACTTTTCTCCATAAGTAACACTCAAAGTAGAAAAAATGTGTTTTTTACTTTAAATACAGTAACTTTTCCCAATAAACTTACCCATTCAAGGTTTTAGTTTTCAAGATACAGAGCGTAACATTAATTGTATCTTCCTTAAATGTTTTAGACCCTGTATCTTCAAAAGTATAGCCTTAAATAGGTGAGTTTATTGGAAAAAGTTACTTTATTTCAGGTAGCAAACACATTATTTCTACTTTAAGTGTTACTTATGGAGCACATTTTTTAGATAATTTTTCAGAAGTACGCCGAAATATTACGAAAAAATCAAATTTGCTATGAAACCATGACACATATGAAAAATGCTAAGAGAACGTTTTTGTTTACAATAAAAATTTACATAAAAAAACTGTGTTACTTATGGAGCACATTTTTTAGATAATTTTTCAGAAGTACGCCGAAATATTACGAAAAAATCAAATTTGCTATGAAACCATGACACATATGAAAAAATGCTAAGAGAACGTTTTTGTTTACAATAAAAATTTACATAAAAAAACTGTGTTACTTATGGAGCACATTTTTTAGATAATTTTTCAGAAGTACGCCGAAATATTACGAAAAAATCAAATTTGCTATGAAACCATGACACATATGAAAAAATGCTAAGAGAACGTTTTTGTTTACAATAAAATTTACATAAAAAAACTGTGTTACTTATGGAGCACATTTTTTAGATAATTTTTCAGAAGTACGCCGAAATATTACGAAAAAATCAAATTTGCTATGAAACCATGACACATATGAAAAAATGCTAAGAGAACGTTTTTGTTTACAATAAAAATTTACATAAGAATTTGAATACATTTTATTGCTATACAAGGTGGTTCCATTTTTTTTTTCTAAAATAAATTATACTAATTACCCATTTCTACGCCACTGGTTGTTGAAGATGTTTGATATTAACAGGCTTTATGCTAACCCATGCCGTTATAACGTGTACCAAATATGACTTAAATATCTCAACTAGTTTGTAAAATATTCAATAAATTCCACATATTTCTTGCAACTTTAACACCCTGTAACTTTTTATAAGGCCTTAAAATGATATAGTTTATAGAAGAAAGTGGGGTTATTTTTTGGTTTTCTATCACCTGTTGAAGTGTTGCAGATTAAAACTGAATCACCCTGTATATGGCTAATGTAATTACGATCGAACTTCACAGGTAAGTTCTTTTGATCGTTTAATTACATTACGCCACCCATTTTGAAGAGATATTTTTTGTATTCTAAAGTCACTATTTCTGCAAAAACTGTCAAAATCTGTTTCCTTGCTATTACAATAGGTAATGACAGTTTACTTTTCAAGGAGTAATAATAAATAAATTGAATTTAAAAGGTTATGCAAATAAATTACCATTATGCAGCTTGTACATTTAATAATCCGGCCTGTAATAATTCATCTTCAAACCATCTGGTTTAGGAATGAACATTACCATTTATCATTTCAGTTAGTGGTTGCCACACATAACCCACACACTTAAACAAATTATATCTAGAAGAAGTATACCCTGTGTACCCAACCCCCACCCCCCACTGCCTATGTCTGCTTTGGTGTAAACAATTGTAATGCAGGACTCGGGCATTTTTGACAATATATGTATTTTTTATAGGAGGACATATTCGCAAAGACGTCAACACCAGGCTGCCAGGAAAATTCAGCAATTCATGAGGCAGTCTAAAAACAAGTAAGTAAATTGTAGATTTTAGTATGATTGTCTGCCGGTTAAAATAGAAATATAGGCCGGTTAAAATAGAAATATAGGCAATAAACAGTAAAAGAATAATTATTCCACTATAATGTTAAAAACGTTTAGACAGGTAGGTCCCTTCATTTTCACCTTTATCTGAAAGATTTGTTCTGTATGTACAATAAAATATTGTCTTTTTGTCAATGCTTACACAAAGTCTTTGGGATGAACCTATGGGAACTACAACAGTGGTAAGTTTTTTATCAAAATAAAATGTCTAGCCCATTTAAAACTTACTACTCATCTAGCAATGGGACTTTTTCTTTTTGAGTGGATAATATTAAGAGGCACAATCTTCGCCAAAACTTTTTCCATTTTTCTTGGACTAGCTCAGATTGTTGCACCTCTGATTACATACATTATGCCATGATGCAAAGAAGATTCTGTATCAAACAGATTCTATATCGAGCACTCATGCACAAAATTGTCGCATATTTAAAAATTTCTTTATGTACAGTGTGACCCACTTAAAACCGGAACACCGCATAAAATTTGTAATAAAGCAAGTTACAATTTCAATTGTCTTCAATCCCCATGCAACTTTATTTAAGCGAGTAGGCAAGTAAAATAGGTAGTAAAAGCGCAATTTTCATTGGTTTCTAGAATTTTTATTGTTCAATATATTTATATTTTTTTAAATTTGGTACAAAAGGGATGCCCAATCCAGAGGCAGAGTCAGAATTTAAAAAAAAAACGCTATATGATTTCTCTAATTTTGGCGCCAAAAATATGCCTTAGTAGGCCTTGGTTTTTTGAGATAAATTGTGTCTTTATGCCCTAAGCACAGTTCTTGATGCCCTATCATTTAAAAAAAAATTATCCGAATCGGATGACAATTACAAATTTTATGGGGGTGTTCCGGTTTTAAGTGAGTATATTTTTTAAATTTTATGTTCCAAGTTAATTAAACACTTCTACTATTGGCCGACATTTTCATTAGACTTCTCACGGCTTTAGCTTCATATCCTGGAAAATAGATGAAGCTGATCGCTAGCAACATATTTTGTCTCCGGAGAGCGCTTGGTGTGCCAAAAAGTGTCTGGCCATGTCAGTTGTGAGCAGTCTTTATTAAAGCTGTGATACCTACTACTTCTTATGTAAAAAAATGTTTTCATTAATATCAGTTCGTCCAATTTTTTCCTGCAAAAATTATGAGTGTATATTTGATTTTTTAAAGGGGGCTGAAATTATTGAAAATAAAATTAAAAATATGTACCTACACACTGTTGAAACATACAGGATATTGTTTGCTATATGAAAATATTTAGTGTCTGTATCTTTTTATTTTAGGTTGCAGAGAGAACGGGCCGAAAGAGAGAGGCAGGGGGGCCAGTCAGTGGATGCCCATCAAAGGTTACAGTCTCAAGGGGGCTCTTCCAGCTTCACAGGCCCAAATAACAGCAAGTGAGTCATAATTTCTTTATTGATAACACAACCTATGCTAGCGAAGTGTATAACAGAAGGTCTGCGATAATTCTAATATTAACAACTAATTTTTCGTTTTCTAAATATATCTTCTTGCAGGTCAAATAATACAGACTTCCTAGAAGACTTAAAACGCAGCAACGATAAGAAGTAAAAAGCAAAAGCAGTAAACACAGTTCTATTATAAACTGAATCTGTCATAACACTGTGTATGAGTATACTGCTAGCATAGCCGAAATGTTCGGCTACGCTGCTAATTAGCTAGGCAAAATATTTCCTCTCGTTTTTTGTAAATTATACTTAATGGTAAACAACTATCATGCTATATTTAGTAATCGTATATTCTTGTATCTTTACAATATCTATTTTGGCTGTTATTTGATGATTTTTAACTGCATTTAACATTGAAAAATAAATGCATGGATTGACAACAAAAGTGAGACGAATAATTAGAAGATGTACGAACTTTTTAATTATTATTATTCTGATCATTGTAATGGATTTTCAGAGCTGTGATTGTAGAGTTCAAGAACACTTTTTCAGTAAAATTTAGGGAAAGTGATTATTTGGAACTTTTTGCTTTGGGTTCAGATCATAAAAATGAATTACAATACAATAAAATTATGTTTCGAGACAAAAAAAATATATGCATATTTCTCTAACCCCCCAAATTAAGTTAAATGTGAGGGCAGATAAATCTATTGAAAAAGTGTTCGTACCAAATGTAATAATCTATAGTATTAGTAAATAGTTGATAAATATAATATTCTTTTAAAGTTTTATTTACTTAAAAAGATGTTGATGTTATCATTAATTTGGTGTAATTATTGTTTTCAAAAACTATTTTCACTGCCACTGTAGCCCAACTAACATTTTGGTTGCAGAGTAGTTATACTATAATAACCACAGAACACCGCTCTAGGTATTCTGTGCTATAACAGAAATATCTTTTAAAACTTGAAGCAATATTAAACCATTTGTTTTACTGTTATATGTTAGAATGTTAAACGATTTTCGCATGAAAATTGTTACAAATTTAGACTCGCTTTTGACTTTCGAAGAAACATTATTTAATAAAAGTTTTAGATGGAGAGCTGAAAGGATCTTTATATACAGCATTTTTCTGGAATTGATTTTAAATTGTACTTTTCACTGTATACAGAAATGCTAGTCCAGCCACATGGTTTGAGTGCAAAAGGTAGTACAGGCAATGAAAGTAGGTGGGAGTACCAATAAGCTACTCTTAGTAGCTTAGTAACAATTGAAGACAGAAATTGTTTAGGCAAAAATTGTTAACGACTTGTTAACGTTTGCTAGAAAATCTACTCCTTTGACATTACCCACCAGGACAAAAAAAATAGAGCGAAGTGGCAAACAAATAAAATAATATAGATTTTTGTATTCTGAACAATTTTTTAAATTTATAAATTTTTTACTTAAAGTTTACCTTGCCTATCGTCAAATAGACTACTTATCTTGACAACATTGGATACTCACTGGTACCATATTACACATCTGAACCACATAGTCAAACTGGCTTTTCCATTATTACAAAAAATAAAATTGATTCCAGTTATAATAAAATAGGTACGTAAATATTTTGGCAGCTCTTGAACTATTCGCTCATACATATCACTTTAGATTTAATACGTAAAAAACTAATACATGATTATAATTTTAAAAGAGTATATTAACTTTCTGTACAATTGAAATACTTCCCATGAGACAAATGTAAATAAATTATTTTGTTTTCTGTCTACTAGATAAGTACCTATTGCATCGGATACACATTTTATAATCACATATTTTTCTACAGGATGTCTTAGTTTAATACCACTCTATAATAATTCTTGGATTTATGTAAATAAAATAAGGCGGAATATTTCTGGAGAAAAGTTTTCACTTAAACATTTTTAGAAACTTATAGTAATAATCCCGTGATACCAATGCCAGAAGTGCGAATATTTATAAAGCCAATTTGCAAAAATATTACATTTAATTTGTCATACAAGTCTAAATTGTTTTTATTTATAAAAACAGGTACCCCTCAGGTACTTACCAAGCGAAATTTGCTTTAATTTCTGGAAACATGCTGTCCAAATGATATTTATTATTACCTACTTATCAATTTATAGGGTGGTAATGAATTATTGAGCTCTGTAAATAGGGTACCGTCAAACGGGGTAAAGTGGAACAAAAAATAAGGTTATTTTGACTATTTCCTTATAAAGACTTGCATTTTTTTAACAAAAAAAATTGTGATTCTTTGAACATTGAGTTGCCATATATAGGCCATTTGCAAAAAAATGCACACGATATTTTTTTAATTATATAGGATGTTAACAGTATGTTGGGATAAAGTGAAATCAAGTGAAATTCACTTTAAAACATGAGCAGGAAAGTGGATCGCTTAAAATTAAAAAACAAGGTATAAATTTTCTTAAGTTGGTTAATAAATACACGTTAATACGTAAAAACAATCCGTTATTAATTATTATAAGAGTTTTACAAACGACACTTTAAGGAGCAACTTAAATATCGATTTTATGTAAAAAAAAAGCTAAAAATATAGAAAGGTGTGTCATTCTATAGGTATATAAGAATGACAAATCTCCAGCTCGAAGCTCATGTTCTTTTAGGCTGAAGATATGTCTTCTCCGTTTTTTATTTTTCAGGTTAATTTTTCTTATTATTTGCTATTATTAGTGTTCTAGCATATAGTGAACATGTAGTGAAGATCTTCTGCACAAATATTAATTAAGTTTGTCATTCTGAACATGTCCTTTTTTCCGCGAACGGACAATATGCGCATGCATATTCTCCCCGAATTAGTTCCGAATTTCTTCCATGAACAAGCCTCCACTGATTAATAAACCAAAAGTAACCTCGAAAAATCTTCAATATGATAATTAGATATTTCCGATTTGACGATCACTTTATCCATTTAACCCTTCCATTGGACTATTTTTATTAATATTAACCCTAGTTTTGAAAATAAAAAACACACAATTTGTTTTTCAATTCCGTCTCCAGTGTAAACAAACCTGACACAAGCAAAAGTTTCTTAACACTTGCGAACAATCAAAAATATGCTAAATTTGCGGCTAGCAAATTTATTTTTTAGAGCTACTTGCCTTTTCACATCTACACCCAACCACAGAACAAAGCAAAAATGGATCTTCTGACAATCAATACACCAGCCAGCAAAAATAAACAGAGAGCCATTTCGATAATGTGTATTAATAATTCTGCAATTCTATCAATCCACTTTACCCCCGCTTATCCATTTTACCCTGTTGGCGGTATGTGTTAAAATAACTTGGAATATATATCTAGTACTTTAGTAATCTGGTTAGTGCTCAATACTATAATAATTATATTCAGAAGCACAAATTTGTTTTCTTTATAAATAGTGTTGTCAATTAAAAAATCATTTTATTTTGGAAAATTGAAGGTACCTGCAGACAGGATTATTTCATAAAGGAGAAATTATAATTAGTATAAATCTCTTCTTTGTACATAGCTGTTGTTTCCTTTTTCAGATTTTATTCTTCAAGCAGTCTTAAAGACCTATCTAAAACTCGGAGGAGTATTAATGTAAATTTAAAATATATATATAAATATATATAACATTTATACATACCAAAAAAAACTATGCTTACGAGAGATTCTTAACCTTACGCGACATCTCTCTTAGATAAATTATAATATACTATATTGTAGGGTAAAAATTTCAAATTTAGATAGGCAAATATTAGAGATAATATATCAGATTTTAAGAATATTTTTTAATCTAGAATACCTTTGTCCAATGAATGGAAGTGAAACCATGAGAGGCACATGATTGTACTTAAAACATCTTTGAGGCGCTTCTTTGAAATGTTCTACTGAAACTATGTTTGTTTTCTTTACATTATATTATTAGAAGATAAGTTTTCACAAACTTATGGCTTTGAAGCTTTAAAACAAACTTTCCTGTACTTGAAGAATATGAAAATTTTCAAGGGTGTCATTTTATATTATCTACCTACTGTGTGACAGGTTGCCTCAATAAATGAGAGTTTTTTACTTAATTTCGTTTATAACTACATTTGGACTATTACAATGCACTTCCTACTGTCTCTTATAAATATTATTAAATGGCTCGCCCACTTGTCCGGGGTGAAAGTTTCCATAAAAAAAATTGACTGACACCCTATGTCATTCCAACCGATTTCAACTCTATCATCGATCTGTCTGTCAATAAAGCAGTTTTTAATAAATTAAAGTCTTCCTCGGATACGTCTACACAGTTTTATTAATCAGTACTAGAAATAATATTTTCATATAAGAAGTACTTAGTATTTTACAGAGCACGCTGAGTTAATGAATAGTGTCAGCCCTTAGCCCTTCCAATGATGTTCTCCAAAAAAAAAACAATCAAAATCAAAACAATCTTAGTAGTTAAAAGATTTGCAAGGTGGAAGTGGATTTTAGATTATACTTTCAGGGATGAAGGTTATGGAGAGGGGACGACAGAACGAAAATTCAACACCAACACATATATCGAAATATTGTAAATTTGTATTTTAAACCCAGTATCTAAGAATACGGTTTTATTGATATACTTAATATATTCAATTGAAAATTTTATATCTACAAAGAAAACGGTACGGCGCGCGTCACCAGAAAAAAAATGTAAAAATATACTGTAGCACAATTTAATTTGTTTTTTTTTCTTATCATCTATGATTATTCAAAAAGAAAATATACTAAGCTTTAAAGAACAGACGTATATAAATAAAAAATACATTTTCAAAAAATGTAGTATTTTTAAGGTAGATAATTTTGGAAACTTATTCATAGGTCAATGTGCCGGTTCGCGAAACTGGTACCCAAAATAGTAAGTAGCTGCACAGTACCTATATCTAATATATTTACCTGTTCATAACGTACTATTAGGGAGTTCCAGAAATTGTTATATACACACAAACACACACACACCTTCAAAAAGGCACATGTATATTTATTATACATGATCACTGTATTTTACGCAATGGTTACTGCACTCGATATGATTTATTTCCCTGTTAAATATACTTCTTATTTATTGCAACATTTTTATGTGACACAAACTCACATGATTTTATTTTTTCTTCCATAATTACGATATGACATTTCAAATATACCTATGCAATGTAAATATACAATAATACATACAATATTTTATTTTGTCTGAATTTCACAAGAAAAACATAAAATATTGTACCTAAGTCTACAATTTGGTATGTTTTTACAAACTTGCTATGTACTGAGACAACATTTTTAAGGTACATTGGTATATTCATCATTCCATTAAATAATATTATCGAAAGTTTGTTTGGGAAATTTTGATACTACTATTATAATATCTATTGTATTTATAATTATTGAAATTTATGTATTGTGTTAAAACTGTTATTTATTATTGAAGTTTGTTATTCTTCTATATATATTTTTTTGTTAAACCTTATTTGTTGAAGAGTGCAGATGTTATAACTATTGGTACATATATTATATTGACTAATAAACACTTCTGAATGAATTGCAGCATTTTGATTATCTACCTTACTTCTATTTTACAGTTTACCAAGGGCCAATTTCATATTCAAACTACCTATCTAAAGCATCCTGGAAAATTAAATTAATAAATAAGACCCTTGTTTATGGAACCATAAACAAGGATAAGACTGATAGCATTATTTATTATACTTTTACGAACACTCTATATGAGCTAGACTAGCTATACTACGTATGATAATACCACAGAATAGGGGAATATAATACCTTAGAGAAAAAAAGATCACCAACCTGTGCCCCTGGTTTATGCAGGGTACTTTGTGAACTAAGTAACTAAGTATATATAACTAAGAGTAGGTATTGATATTTTGTAAAGGGTTTGAGCTATGACCTATTTGATGGCACTAGCCATTTTATTCTTAAAAGAATGATATTGTGAAAAGTGGTCATGTAAAAAAATCACAGATAGCCACGGAATAATCAACCAATCGAAATAGTAGTGTCTGTGAGATATCTTTCCTTAGGAAAATATATAATGCTGAATTTTACAAGAAAATTGTTTCTTGAAAAAGTGTCGCTAAAAATATGTTCGTAAAAATGACAAAATGTTAGAAATTATTTTAAAAATTATAGTAATAAAAGGTTCAAGCATTGGGTGACTTCCAGTCAACGGTTCAAGGTAAGTACTGGTGGACGAGGAAACCGTGCAGAGTTGCGATGTAGTAGTTGTTTGCGCGATGATCTGTTCCAAATTTTAAGTTACAGAGGCAGTGAATCAAAACATTAGCCAATAAGTGGTCACGATTTTTTTTTGTCTTTTTGCAATAGGAGAGGAAAACCTTTTATAGGCACCACACGCGGCCGGACCGCGTGGTAGTGTGGGAGTCTCCACGAAAAGGGGCATACCCACTAAAAACCTCGCCTACGTTAGGGTATAGTGAGTGAATTCCAGCCCTATTTTGTAGAATAGGTGGCTGTAGGGAGTGATGTGCGGCTACTAGAAGAAGCCTTGGTGGTTTAGCGTGAATCTACGAGTAGAGTTTTGCCAGAAGAGCATGGCTGTTGGTTGCCTTTTAGAAAACGACTAGACGAGATTGTGACGGTGCCTTTTATGTGGGAGATCGGGATTTGGGATATAATTGGTAGCAGTTCTGAGAAGAGCATTTGGATGAATCTCCGTCTTTGTATAGGTCCTCAAAGAGAGTTCCTTGATATAATCGTTCAAAAAGGGAATATTCGTGTCACGGTGAATGTGGCGATTGGCGACGTACCAATCGGCACCCGTGGTAGTCCTAAGACAACGACTTTGAACTGCTTGGAGTCTTTTGTGATGACATTCTGCCATGTGTTGCCAGGCAGCACAGGCATAGGTCATCACGGGGCGAAGAATGGTCTTGTAGAGAGTAAGTTTGGACTGAATGGGGAGTTTAGATCCCTTGTGGATCATAGGAAACACTGCTTTGAAAATGTTAAGGGCCTTTTGCCTGGTTTGTTCAGTGTGTTTCTCAAAAGTGAGACTGCTGTCTAGGTGAACACCTAGGTACAGAGCGGACGTGGAATAATCAACTGCAGAATCATTTAGAACAATTCTGGGAGGGGGGGGCCTGGCGCCCCTTAGAAAAGATCACAGCTTGAGTTTTGCCAGGATTGACTTTGATTTTCCACTTGTCAAACCACTCAGAGAGAGAATCCACAGCGACCTGGAGCACCTTGCACGCATGCTCACTGCGACGACCGGAAGCGGTTATCGCAGTGTCATCCGCATACAGGTACAATGAGGTGCCAGGAGATCTGGGAATATCGTGAGTGAAGACATTGTATAGAGTGGGACCCAACACTGAACCCTGAGGGACCCCTTTTATGGGAAGAGAGGAGACCGTCTATTCTGACTTGAAAGGTCCGGTCAGCCAGGAAGGACGAAACTATCTTTATGACGGCCAAGGAGATATTTAACAAGATGAGTTTGTAGATAAGACCCGGATGCCATACTCGGTCAAAGGTCTTGGCGACGTCTAGGAAAATGGCTAGAGTATTTATGCGATTTTTGAAATTGTGCTTGAGTTCGTCCACCAGTTTGACGACTTGGTGTTCAGTGGAATGTGCACCTCGAAAGCCGAATTGCTCGGGGGGGAGTGCGTCTACTCGGCTGAGCTCGCTTTGTAGTCGGGAAAGGATAACACATTCTAGGGCTTTGCCTGCTACTGGCAACAGGCTAATGGGGTGATAATCTTGGGGGCAGGATGACAACTTTTTCTTGGGGATAATTATTACGACGGCATATTTCCAACAAGTGGATATATTGTCGTATATTGTCGTATCCTGGGGCTTTACGGACTTTTAGGGACGAGATTTTGGCGCGCGGAGCGCCTCACCTCGGACTCTACCGTCTCTTCCCACTCGATATCATCGTCAGGATCTAAATTAGGTTGGAATTGTAATTGGAAGTGGTCGGCAAACACTTTGGCCTTCTCCTCAGAGGTATATACCATCCCGTTGGGGCCGTGGATCGGCGGAAGCAGACCACGGGAGGAGTTGCCTTTGAGTGCCTTGATAATTTGCCAGTATTTGCGTTTTTGGAGACTTGGGGACTCTAGACATTGTTGCCAAGTGTCAGAACGGACTTGCTGTAGAGCGTCTTTCAGCTCGGAAATCAGTAAGTTGGCTACTCGTCTGTGATAGGGGTGGAGGGTGCGACAAGCCCTTTTACGGGCCGCGCGGGTTCTTTTAAGGAGCTGTCTGACATCTGGAGGGATGGGATCTTTGTTTCGACTAGTAACATGCTCTCGGGAAGAATCATCGAGCGCCCTACATATCCGGTGTTCCCAGGACAGGGCCTCGCGTTCAAGCTTGACCACATTCCGGGCGGATACTTGGGCATTACAGTCTTGAAGTATGGAACTGTTACGAAAATGGGGCCAGAGGACCCGCCGGATAGTGACGGTGTCATCCGGGGGGGGATTCGGGATCCCCCAGGAGAATTGTGAGGGGATTATGATCGCTGCGGAGGTCATGGGTTACGCGAATATCGCATTCGAGGTTGCAGTCTTTTAAAAGGGCAATATCTACGACGTCGGGCCTATATTAATGATTTGCGGGGTAGTGGGTGGGTTCATCGGGACCAAAAGTTAGGACATTTGCTACAGAACAGTAGTCTTCTAGGATCCTGCCCCTGCGATTTGTCAGCCGGCTCCCTCAAGAGGGGGATTTGGCATTAAAATCGCCAAAGGCAGCGACCGGACCCTCAAAGTCGAATAGTTTGTCTAGGCCGTCCTGAAGAATGGGCTTACTTGGGGGTATATAGACGGATGAAAAGCAGATTTTTTTATTTCCATGAGGGATAATTAGTGAGGCAACCTCTAGGTTGTCATAGGAGTGCTTAGAGAAGATGACGGGGTTTAGGTGCTTGCGAGCGAGTTCGGCCACGCCCCCTGAGCGGCCGGCTCGCTGCCTGCCGAGCCTGTGCACATGGAAATCGGGGATATTTAATTTGTCGGCAGGCTTTAGGCATGTTTCCTGCAACAGGACAACATCGAAGTTTTGTTCTTGAATGAAGCAAATAAGCTCGGATTTTTTAGTGAGAGTGTGACAGGCATGCCAGGAAAGTATCCGAAGAAATTTATTTTCTACCGCCATTTAAAAGGAAAAAGGGAGGTACAAAATAACATAGGAATTCACCTCACTTGCGAAGGGATTGCAGGAGTTCTACCATGGCGGAGAGTTGCGCCAGGGCAGAGGGGATGTCGCCAAGGGGGGCGAGGGTTTTGGACAAGTTCGCCAGTAGGGAGGCGGCCTCGTCGGTAGGAGTGGACGGGGGGGAGGGGGATGCAGCCTGGGCATAGGAATTTACACCTAGGGACGAATTTGCAGCCCCTGTTGCTAGCCGGATGCGGCAAGCCACAGTTGGCACACTTGGCCGGGGTATCCTTAGATTTAACACACTCATATGTCCAGTGCGAGGACGCGCACTTGAGGCACAGAGGTGAGGCTGTGCATCTGGACTGAGAATGGTCGAATTTCTGGCACCTGCGGCACTGCATAATGGGGCTTGGGGATTTTTGGGGTTCATACTTGATGTGGGTCAGACCTAGTAGACCCTGGTCATCCAGCAGAGAAAGGGATTTGGCATTACAGGGGGGAACTAGTAAAACGAGTGGCATAGGATTGCCATCCCGCTTTTTGAGCCTAATACAAGTATTAAGCTCATAGCCCCTGGAATTTAGGTCTGATTTTAAGTCTTCGGGGGAGAAGGCATAGGGAACTCCACATGCAATTAGTGGAGAGTCTTCTCCGGGGTGGTGAAAGTGTGAAACGGGAGTTTTTGGGCTTCCAGGACCTTAATCATGACCCTGTAGTCCTCTGAAATGGCAGGCACGATGCGAATACCCAATTGGATATCCGTGGCCTTTTGGTATCTTATTTTTTGGGAATCAAGAATTTTTACAAAGTTTATCCACTTACTTTTGTCCCTAAGGACAATGGGGGTAATGGATTTCACACTTGGGGTCGAGGGATTGGCTGGTTTGGAAGTGCAGGGGGTATTAGAGACTTTGTTGCCCTGCGGTGTGAATGCAGGGACTTTAAAAGGTTTGGGAATGGAAATTGTGGTAATGCCCCCCTTGGCGGTGATTGAGGGGGAGTTTTGGGATTTGGTTGGGGGTTGCGTGGGTGTCTTGGGAGGGTGTTTTGAGGGCGGGGAAATCCTCATGGGATCCCAGGCCCTTCTCGACTTCACCTAGCGAGATTCACCATCCTCAGGCGGGGAGGCCCCGAGGTCCATTTTGCGCTTTTGCGCGATCTCCACCACCTCCATGGAGGGGTCTGGGGTTTGGGGTTGGGCGGTGGGGGGTTTTGATTGCCTGGAGTTGGCATTTGGGGATTTGGGATTGGGGGATTTGACAACAGGGACTTTTGTCGTGGCCGCAAGCTCCGCTGTCAGCAGCAGCTCTCCGCTTGAGAGGGCATTCAGTGGGAACGGGGTCCATCTTTTGGGTACAGGCCCTCATCAAGTTGGTGAAGGCCTCGGGGAGTGGGGGTGGGTTTCGGCGCGCGCCGATTGTCGGGCGAAAACAGCGGCCGTGCCCGACGTACACACGGCAAAAATCTTTCAAAATTTTGGTTTTTCCGCGGGTTTTCGCGAAGTTTCGATGTGGCAAAAGGTGCAAAATAGGGTGGTGGTCAATTTGAGCTGCATACAGTAACAATTCATCCGGATTATAACCACAAATATCGCCGTGAAAAGTGAGGTGTCAAAGGAAATTTGAAAATTCATTTTCTCGGAAACTACGTCCGAGCACCACAAACTGAGGTCAGATTTATGTTCAGGGACCTCGAAAATAGGGGAGTAGCCAAAATTTCAAAAAAATCGGGGCAGACATACACCATTGGAAACTTTTACCTATACCTGACTGGTTGTAGCTATGGTGACGCTGCGCTGGGACACCCTGTAGCTGGCTCCACTGCTGCGGTCACTCGTCACCGTCACGTTCACCGTGCGGCTGCTACACCGCGATACCAGCGCATTATACAATAAACCCTTGGATAGACAAGGAATAAACCTTTATATCATGATACCAAAGCATATAAACAGAGCATATAAAACAACCAGCAGTAAGTATAACAAGAACTTATTCTTGAGAAATCATCCTCAAATTCAATGACTTTGAGCCATATTGGGGGAATAGAAGTCCGAGGTGTACTCGGGAAAATCAATTCAGAAATACAGAGTAGTATTAGTAAAGTATATAGTGTGTGGTAAGCACAAGCAGCTTTGACTCCTTCCTCCTTCCTGGGATTCTTTATTTAAGGATACGGTAGCACAAAGCACAATTTACAAAAAAGCAGACTTCACGGCACTGTAATATCTCTCATACAGCCAAAAAAAGAACTGCCCAATCGCCCCGTCACTGCATCCATTTGACAGAATCTATTCCCAAATGGCGGCTGCGCACCTCGAAAATGGGGGGGTAGCCAAAATTACAAGAAAATCGAGCGGTAGCGGTGCATACGGTATATGTTCCATAATTACCACATGTTCTTCAAATAAGTGATTAACTAGGCCATTATTATGCTGTAAGGAACTATTGCAATGTGATTCTAAACAAATTCACAAGCGTACAATGTTCAAATTCATGTAACCTTGAATCGACCAATGAAATCATGGAACCCAAAGTGGGTTATAGCCCCTCGTTTTTACGTTATCTCGCAAATTGAACAATTCCGCGCACAAATCACAAATAAAAGAGATGATCACTAATGATCAGTCTCAAGTGTTTTAGGCGGCGAGTGGAATGCAGAGCCGGCTCTTCCCTCAGTCGAGTTTCCTGCATAGGTAGGATCGCGCGCAGACTTGTTGCAGAATCTCAAATATTAGTCCGACCCTGGTAATCGATCGCAATGCGGTCATGTGACTTTGTTTATATCTACTGCCGCTGTAGTCTTGGATAGACTTTAATTTCTACACTTTTCTAACCAGCGATCACAAGACCAAACACCCGTACTGCACTAACTGTAACAGGTTCTGACATTATCCTACCCAGCACATAGTATTTTAGAGGGAAATAATCAGTTCAAATTAACCAGTCGGAATCATTTTCGCAATTCGCGACTGTATGTCCTTCCCTTTCTTTATTTACTATTGTCATAACTGTCATAAGTATGTCATATATTCGAATTATTTGAACTGTAATTTTACTTTATCTGACGATTTGTGTCTGAAAACTGATCGCCCAAAAACATTATTGAATCGGTTGGTCGCTTTCATCACTTAGAAGACCAGAATGGTCTTCTCTGTAGTTTCATTCGACTGTGCCAAACAAAAGTGATTTACACAAAAATAAACTTACATTATTGTGTTTTGTGTGTGTATCCTGTAAGATTGAATCAAAACGTGGTGGACTCGCCGGGATATGGGTTGTAAATTCAATGGTGAAAATGCAAATTTGAATTACTTATAACCATTGAGTAAAGGAATAATTAATTTAGTCAATGTTATAACACATTTACAACTATCACCACAGAAAATATACCTATTCGTAGTATATTTTCTGTGCTATCACTGTTCAAAATCTGTATATACCAAATTTAGTACACAAGTAATCTTTTTTGCCTTCACTAAATTTTAAATTTGACTTTTTCTATATCCCTGAAATATAATCCATAAAAGTTGGACCACGCGCTATTTTAATTTTTGAAAAAAGTCATGGCTTACGAAATATCTTCAAAAAAACGAAATTTTGGCTGTTTATTCTAATCCATCTAACTTCTTTGTTGTTTCTGATTTTAGATACTAAAGTGCGTAAATACCAAAGTCGGTGGGATTTGTGTCCCCAATGCGGTTATCATGCCCTATACTTTCCATGACATAGTTGTCATTTTCGAGGTAAGACACAAACTTTTGTTTTTTAAATGGAAACCATATTTAGCCATGGTCTCAGAAAATCAGGCATTTTTAGAGCTTTCCAACGATATAATACTCGCGCGATATGGTTATTCAGAAAAATAACAAAAATAACTAGGTATGGTTTCCATTTAAAAACACACAATTTTGTGTCATATCTCGGAAACTAGCGGAGATAGAAGGAAGGTTAAATGGGAAAAGAATTGCAGTTTTGTGGGCCCAACTTTGGTATTTTCACTTTTTATCTAAAATTAGAAACAACGAAGCTAGATGGATTAGAATAAATCGTCAAAATTTCGTTTTTCGAAAATATCTAGTAAGCCATGACTTTTTTCAAAAATCCACAAGGAGCCTTAAATTGGGCCCATAAAACTGGAATTCTTTCCAACGCGCCTTGTGGATTTTTGAAAAAAGTCACGGCTTACTAGGTATTTAGAAAAAAAGAAATTTTGGTATTTATTCTAATCCATCTAGCTTCGTTTTATCTGATTTTAGATAAAAAGTGTAAATACCAAAGTTGGGCCCACAAATCTGCAATTCTTTCCCCATTTAACCTTCCTTCTATCTCCGCTAATTTCCGAGATCCCCATACTGATCATAAAAAAACTCACCCTGTATAGTGTTACAATAACTCTTATTATTTGTCCAGTTTTATGGACTTCATTCATCAAACTGAAATACCTAGGTAGTTCATTCTAATATGAATTCGTTAGGTAATATAGGTATACAAAAAATCGTATTAATTAGAATGATTAGGTACTGTAGCAACGAGGAAGCGAGTGCTAGTACCAGTATTCCATGTCGGTTAATTTACTTTTGAAATGAACTGCAATAATCTAAAAGGCCTTTACTATAAAAACGACCAAGAACTTGCCCTACAACTTCAATAATTCAGACACTAATCGCTAATAAATGCAAATTGGGCAATCAATTTTTCGTAATCTGGAGTCGTTAAGTATTTAAATAAGAGAAAATCCCCCGTAAAGACAGAAGGAAGACGAGGTGAAACACTTTTCGTCAAGGTACTTTGGTGAGGCGCATTTTTTCTTGGTTCAACATCAAGACCACAACTAAATAACCTCAACATATTATAATATAAACCAAGTTTGTTACACAATACATCCCCATATACCCTTGTTTATACAAACCCTAGTTAGCCAATGTGTGACTGTGTAATAAGGATATTACAGGATTATTGGATGCAAGCAACAAGTGGCGCCAATAATTATTAAAGTGGCCCAGTCATTGCCTACTAATTTTCTTATATTAAAATCTACAAAAAAATAGTTGGTCAACTTTTTTTGCAAAATCTGTCCTCTTTATCTACTCTATTTCTGCCATATCCTTATGTCAGTGTAAGACATTGGCTGACTAGAGTATCCATAAACAAGGCCCATACTTACTACTTTCAAAAATATACATTACCTTCTTGTTCAGTTCTAAATGCTGTTCTATAAGTCCTAAGATTCGTAGAGTATCGAAAAATATTGCCAGTTTGTTCTACCTATATAATTTTTTTTATTTGGAGGCGTTATAAGAAAGATGAAAAAATATGTGGACTTTACTGAATATTACCATTTACCAAAATACGTATTTGATGGATGAACTTTAGAGTGAACCGACTTTAATGTAATTTGTTTAGTGAATCAACAGGTAAGTAGTATTGTTGTATACAAATTTGGACATTTGGAAATGCAACCATATTTTAAGAGCGAATACTCATCATCATGTATGACATTTTTCCTATACATATAAGGTAGGTATATCCGCAAAGGTTTCATTTTCGAAAAAATGGACAACAAAAGTGCAAAATTTGAAGTTTCAAGGTCAAATATTTTCCAAACTCTCGAAACAAACATATTACGCTTTTCTGAACACCCTGGATAAAACTAACGCTGCTTTGGCTTATACAACTTTTATCTGAAACTTTTCTTCTAACCTGAAACATATAGAAAATAAGGGGATTTAAAAATATACGTGATGGTACTAATTACTAATTACCCACTTCGCCGCCACTGGTTGCCCAAGGTGTTTGATATGAACAGGTTTTATGCCAACCCATTCCGTTATATCGTGTATCAAATGACTTAAATATCTCAAATTGTTCGGTAAATATTCAGTGGTCCAAATGTTTTTTAAAACCTATATCTTTATTCTAATGAGTCCAAATGAATTTCATGGAACAAACTACAAACGCATATAGAAAGTGCGGTACATTGATCATAAATAATATTATAAAACATATGGGATGAAATTAATGTGTATCCTGCTATTGCAGTAAATTCTTCAATTAGTTGGGTATGTAATACCTGCCCTTAGAGAGGATAGATATGTTAGGTATGGGATGCTTTATTTTCTACCTAGCCCGTAAAAGTATGTGGTCGAAAATAACATCATTTATTTCGATAAATTTAAAAATCGATAGGTTTTTATTACTTATATGGTAATACCTAGTTAACAATTATTTAAAAAATTTATTTAATAATTATTTTAAAAAAATTCTTTTTTTGCGGGTTTAAAAGTCAGGTTTAAAAGTATACATACATGATATTCTAGGTAATGTATTTTATATCAGTTACATTATAGAGGTCGTAGGTAAATAAAATAATTCGATCCTATATCACCTAATTTTTATAATCATTTAACAAACATTACACCGCATTTTAGCAAAGATCATGATTTTCGTAAGTTTTCGTATTGAAATTAGGTTTCTGGACGAACTATTGAAAATAAATAGTGGAAGTACTATTATTAAAGTACTATTTTTCTTATAGTACTACACCTACATAATATTTTTCCGTAGAGATTGTTTTGATATTTTTCTTTATACAGAGTGTACAGGTGGCCAAACTTAGGCCTGTTTTGAATTTAAACTAGCGATGCTCTAAAAATTCTAACTAAAGCCAAGCCCGTTTATCGTTGGATTCGTTACTTGTACCACAGCTTATACGGTCTATAAATGAAAAAAATATTGAGGGTAAAAATGACTTTACTTAACAAACACTAGACGCTGGGATCGAGTTCAAACTCGAAATTTTGTTCAAGTGGCCTTTCTACGCCTTCGTTAACAAACTGACAACATTTTTTTGGTATTCTACTGATCCTAGGAGTTTGTGCATTTAAAACTGAATCATCCTGTAGATCAAGCCATTTTTCATTCTTCACAGTTAAGCAGGCATGGATGTGAAAGAAATTATGAACAAACTATTCCCGGGCCGATAAGAAAAGTCCAATTGCCGATAAGCTGTTTGCGCTATGCATACATTTTAAATATTATGTCTGTAGCATGACTGTTAACCCCCGATAAACCCCAGGCCTTATCGCAGTTTCCAACCGTTTTTCTTAGATATTATTAATAGCCTCGGAGTTGAAAAGGTCTCCAAAAATCACGAGCTGTATTATGATTATGCTTATCGGCATTCAGTAAAGGATAGATTCCTTTACTCGATGTTATCGGGCAATATTTATTATATATTGAAAGTTATCGCCAAGCACAAACACGATTAGTTTAAAAATAATTACCCTTTATAATTATTGATAGGGCCTGTTTCCTAAAATATTTGAGATTATTTGGAGAAAAAAATAATGTATTTTATACGTAGATGTAGGTATAGATGCATACTTAGATGTATATAGATGTATACTTAGATGTATATAGATGTAGACTTAGATGTAAAGTCAATCTAAGTAATAACGCATAGAATAGGTACCTACCAAGGAAAAAAATCACGATACTATCGTCACGATCAAGGCTTTCTATAAAACTGTTTACACTCCAGACTCCAGACAGTTTATTATATCAACTTACGGCCATTACGGCCATTTATAGTTCATGCGAATTGCAACTGCAACATTATTCTCATCCATAGCAATCGCGATAAATAATAGATTAGGTATGTAAATAATATTTCTGAAAATATTTAGACCGACTTTTTCCCCTTAGAACTAGGATAGTTGATTCTTAACCTATACCACAGACATATATCACATATACAGGGTTATTGGTAATTCTAAACATTCCTTTGAAGATGTGATAGGGGAGGAGGTAAGCAGCAAATTTCATCCTATATGGATTATGCAAAACTCAATAGTTTTTGAGATATTTCAATTTTTCTTAGTAGACAAAAAAATCTACAGAACTTTTTTTAAACTTTTCAACTAGATTACCTGCCCAACACTGTGGTTTTATGTTTGGAATGAAAAAAGTCCGGAAAAATTTTGATCATAGGAAAATAAAATAAATAAAAATAAATAAAAAGTTGTCAAAAATATTTAAAAAAAATTGACCTTTGCATAATGCATATAATATATAGGATTAAATTTACTTCTTACCTCCTCCCCTATCACATCTCCAATAACCCTGTATCTTAAACCACGGTCCTTATAAAATAAAATTCAAGAATTGAAGTCCGGCAATCGTTTAGCATGCATTTTATATTAATACTTTGGAATTCGATATCCCTATATATTTCGGAAAATAAAAAATTTTACTACATTTTTCTTCATTTTTAGTCGTCAATAATGCTTGAAAAAACCTACAATTTTACAAGCATAGGCTAAGAATCACCCTATATATGCTCAAGTGGATGCAATTGCACGATAATATACAGTTATACCTAGTGCTCTTGGCTCTTGGCGATTTTCGGCATTTCATCAAGACACCAGAGGTCAATCAAAGTTTAAAGTAGAAATGTGCAAGTCGATTGTGCAAATGATGCGAAGAAATATTTATTAATATGATTATGTCTATAAACTCGTTTAATATCTAATAAGCAAATTTATTTTTTTTATCCAGCATTACTTTATATGCGAATGTACCCAACAATTTATAGCAGTCTATGATAATAACTTTTACAGCATAGATCCTTACCACAAGCTTCTAAAGTTTAGTAAGCTTCTTTGGCTAGTTGCATTAATTGCAATTCATATAATTGCTGTAATTATGAGTACGAATTGTTGATTATTGATACTCGAAGCGTGAACCATATGATTTTATAAATTTCACAGCAGTTTTGGTCACTTAATTAAGAAGGCAATGACCGGTTTTAAAATGTTGATTTCTTAGGTATACGTTATTTTGCACACCGTTATTTTTTGTTTGCTGTTTCAATTAGGATTATTATTATAAATTCGTCTTCTGGGTAGGCGATTGCAAACAACTCCGCGGTTCGTTGTTTCGACGCATTTTGTTGACAGTTTTGATCTTAACATTGATAATATTCTTGGTCTTATGATGGAGGCTGCTAAGGTAGGTACCTACGTATTTATTCATGCCACAAAGCAATAAAAGTTAATTATTAATTCCTCTTATTTTACTTTAAAACTTCTCTTATTTTACTTTAAAAATCTCAACCAACCTACGCCAAGATTTAAGAACCGCCTAAGCAATGGAAACAAAGAGATTTTATTATACGTAACTAAAAACTTTGTTCTTAAATAAACCTTTTACCTTTTGTGGTCTAAGGAATAGTAACCTAGTATCTTTTCCTGCTTCCTGCATACCTCAAGAGATATGTGGGCAAACACAGAAGAGGTGAAATTTGGGTTATTATACAGTGTGTGCCAGAAAGTTGGACACAAATGGGAATTTTCTTTATTTGAAGTTTCTCAAAAAAAATATTCTTGATAAAAGTTGGTGCCTTCGCCTAAACTCAAAATCCACCCGTAAAAATTTTGAAATTTCTATTCGGGTACAGGGAAGGTTGAAAAATATGAAAATTTCTCAAGAGTAAAGTACCCTTATTTTTAGAAGTACAGCAGAATGGCACTAAGAAAAGTTATTTGTAATCCAAAGACAATGTCAAATATGAATTCACAGCCACCTACTCAAAAGAAGAAAAAAATCACTTTCGCATTTTTTATTCATCACGCTGTACAATACATAATGCTAGAAATGTATTTTGAGGCACATCTTCGAGTATGACAGTACGATACCAATGATTTTTGTCGTTTTTTCGTGTCCAGGTATTCAACTCATTCAACAATTCAATTCAACAATAAAAGTATAGCACAACAAAAACATTTCAGTGACTACTCTACATGTGCCCCTTCCTTTTCTATACAGACTATTGTTCTTCGGTTGATTTTTTTATGTACGTTTTGTAACATCTGTTCCATAGATAAGTTGCTATGTTATGTTTGAAATTGTAGGAGTATTTTACCTGGACACAAAAAAACTACAAACTTTGCAGAACTTTCAGTTATTAAGTGTTTTCAAGATTCTAGTTTAATGTAGATGGTATCGTACTATTATGCTTGAAGATGTGCCTCAAAATACATATCTAACATTATGTATTATACAGCGTGATGAATAAAAAAAGCGAAAGTGTGATTTTTTTTTCTTCTTTTGAGTTAGTGGCTATGAATTCATATTTGACATTGTCTTGGGATTCCAAACAACTTTTCTTTGTGCCATTCTGCTGTAGTTCTAAAAATAAGGGTACATTACTCTTGAGGAATTTTCATATTTTTCAAAATTTCAATATTTTTTTTGAGAAACTTCAAATAAAGAAAATTCCCATTTGTGTCCAACTTTCTGGCAGACACTGTATTTATTTATTATTTGTTTTGTGTCCTTGCGTAGATCTTTATTCGAAGTACAATTGAAAAAAAACATTATAGTATAGGTATTTTCGATTGTTCGAAAATAGAATTGGAAATTTTAACCCATACAGTAATATAGTGTCAAGCGAGCTTTCCTTATTGTATTGAAATAGTTATTTATGTAACAACTGGTGTAAAGTGGAATAGAAATAGTTCGGTGCGAGTCCAATAGCGATTGCTAGTGATCTAACGAGTACCGTGTGTAACGTGCAACAAATAATAATGTCCAAATCTTGCAATTCCCCAACATTTGATCTAAACCATAAGATGTAACGATATTGCTCGGACAAGACATAAATGCCCGGTATAAATAGCGATTTTCTGACCGGTGTAGTTTATAGAGTAGTCAAGTGCCTGGAGTGATTTGTTATTTAAAACTGACCTACTAAAATTTATAACCGCCGCATTAGCATTAATGTAAAGTCACAGCTGACCTCGATACAACCACCGCAGCCGTGATCCGATCAGGAAAGTCAAGAAATTGCGTTTTTCTAACACCTAGACATGTCGAACGTGTACTTGCACCAGTGGCATTTAAGCAGGAGTCTGGAGTTAATTAGTCTATTTGGGCTTTGATCAAAATATAAATAGCAATTATTACCCCTCCCAGGTTATTAAAATTATTGTAGACAGGCTATGGTTTGAACAAGCTGCCAAAAGTATTTGAATCGCATTGAAATTTGATGCACTTTATGATAAGTAGATTCAGAGATTGTCGTAAAATGAAAAGATGCACCAAAATGATGAATTCGCGAGACTAAAATGATAACACCAAGTTACGAGTAAAAGGAGTATCCAAAAAAAAGTGGCGCATTCTGGGTGATACGTAAAAATTGATACCTTCAGCTGTTTCTCCATTCCAAAAAAACACTGCACTGCCAAATTTCAGTTCAGCAGCTTGATTATTTTGATAGAGATAGGTAGCTATAATTCAATTTCAAGAACAGAAATGCAATGTCCTGTATCTCTTAAACAATATTTGTATTAGGCATATTGGCCTCAATCTTAATAGTCATATTTTGGTCCCCTATCTCTGGTTTCTCTATGACAACATCAAAATGGGAAAAGGAGACTTCATCAACGTTAATTTTTGAAGAAAAATAAAGGAGATACGATAAAAATAAAAAAAAACGTGTGTAGAATTCATTTTCCAGTCGTAATAATCTAAAAAAAAAACAATTATTGCGTGAAGGAATTCTATTTTCACATACAAATCTGAACTCAACACTCCTGATCTACGCCCTTACTCCAAAGTGGTAATAGTGAAAAGCCAAAAGCTCTCAGACCAAAATTGGTCTATAGATTATTTATAGATATGTATAGTGTATAGTACACAACCACAACACCATCGACGGGGGCCCTGTGAATAGAAATTTTGAATATTGTGTGGATAATATTTTGTGACTAATATTATATAACGCGCTAACAAAATTGCCTTTTTTATTCTATCGATGGTCTAGCGTGAACCATTAACCTTGAGCCGAAGAATGCCTACCGAAATTCTTGCAATATTACTTCCATTTAAGGTAGATCAGTACGTAAAAACCGATGCCATTTGCCATTTGAATAACAACAAAAGTTCCGTGGTCACGTGCCGTGAAAAAACACCTAATTAAAACTAAAGGTGTGCGTTATTAATGTCTAAGCATCTCGTCATGGTCGGACTGCGATTTTAATTGGGCTTTTTATGGATTATAACTAAGTTTTCGTTAAGATAGTTACTACACCCACTGTAAAACAAAAGAGAATTTGGGGGATCTGGAAAACATAATAATATGTTTCAAAAAAAACTTATAGGCAACACAGAAAAGTAAAAGCGTTTTTTTTATCGAAAAACAATTGGACTTTCGACTTTTTATTGCAGAATTAAGTTAATAGGTATTTATGAAACGATTCTAAAAACTATAGGAAACTGCGTAGAAAAAAACATGGGAAAAACATGCCCATAACCAACCCTCAACACTGAATTGATCTTGAATTTTGATTGGATAGTGTTACCAGGTGCAAAAAGAACTCAAAGTAAAAAATGCCATTGACTAATATTTAAGGATTAGCGAAATATTTAAAAACGGTCATTTTAGAGCCTCCTTTTAAAAGCTATGACATTTTTGGAGAGTACTAGGTACTCTCCTTAAATTTCTTAAAATTTCTTTACTGAAACACCCTGTTAAAAAAAACATTGATATACTTAATACCAATTTTAGACGGATACATCTAAAATTAACAAAAATATTTCGATAAAAAGATTTTTGTGAATGTCGACTTAACACCATCTTGCATATGGTTATTTTGGTCCCAAAAATCTAGGTACCTACTCCTGGCTAGGCAATAGATAATAATAATAAAAAAGCACAAAAAATGGGGAGGTTTATAAGGTCGTCAAGTTACTATTTACTATTTTAAAATGATAACATCGTCTGTAATAAACTATATACAAGTAAGAAAGGATTGAAATTATTAAAACTGACAGACATTCAACTGTCGTACTTTCCGTAAGGCGACAGTTGCAAAAACTTTTATTAATATATTTATTTATAGTGCTGTAAAGCCAATCTCTTCGACACCACGAGTGATAATACCAAAATAATTTTCAACACTTACAAGAATACGATTGGATCGCGATCGGGAAAATATCCGTTTACAACTTTATTGCAACCTTGTTTTTTGGCTAGTGCATGCACTATAAATCTATCAACTCCTATCCAATTTTGCACTAATTAGAACTCCATGTTCGATCCAATTATTCATAGTACTTATTCAAGTTATAATGAAGATTCTTCAAATTTGCATAATAAATTGCAAAACGCTATCCAAGAAGCAAATGATACCTAGAGTTACGGAGAGCCGACCAAACTGGTATGCAAACTAATTACTACAAACTACTGGGCGGCCTACTCACTTTTGACGTCATTTACATCTTATTCCATAAGGGCAAAAAGTCTGATTAATTGGTATTAGAATTAGATATGAAGCTCTTTATCCATGCGTAGAAAATTAATAATTGAGAGCAAAAACTTGTAAAACTGTCGACCCGCAAAGCACAGCCACCTAATTATGTATGACAAAACTGTATGAATTTTGTCTGAGGTAAGAAATTTGTAGACTGAGGAGCAGTGGCGGACTAGGGGGGGAGGGGGTGGCCCGCCTTAAATTAGATTATATTATTTTGCAAAAAAAGATTTTTGGTGATACATTTTTGTATCGGTCTCCTTATACTACAAATTCATTTTTTGAATGATGATTTTATGTTAACCTGTCTCCACGTAACACTTTTTTTTAAAAGGGAAACTTCCATTCAATAACTCTTAGACGATTGATTTGAATTGGATTCCCTAACCCCAAATATGTATACTTTGGACATTAAATTTGTTGTCCTACGTGATTTAGAAGCCGAGATATTATTGATAACATACTTATATTTCAAAATGGCCGCTATAAAATCCAAGATGGCCGACGTAGGAGTTGGTTTGTATCATTGCTTTTTTAAAGCGGGTATATAAAAGAAACAGATGGGTTTGTTGGAACTGGTGGTACGACAAATAGTTTAAATGAGGCATAGAAAATACATTAGATCACAACATTATGATATTTTTTTCCTCTTTTTTTTCTCAATGTAGGTAGTGGGTTTGAACCCACGAACCATTTACAGCCCTGGGCTCATGTATCGCTCAAGCCAGGTCTCGTGTGGAATCGCTAGGTAGCTACTTGACAATAAGTATATTCTTCAACAAATGTATCATGTTACACATTATTACATAAGTAACGATATTCCACTTTATTATGGTGGCCCTCTAGCCAGAAACAGTAGGTACTGTCTGGATATTTTTTGGGGACACAAAATTCTAACTTTTCGGAAGGGAGGATAAATATAGGGCAGAAATTAAATACTATACATGAAAGAATGTAATTTAACATAATATCGTTGAGTGACGTTAATAATATTATATTAGTCAACGATAATATGTTACATATTTGCGACGAACTTCACGCTTCACCCGGTAACATTCCGTCTATTCTACAATTTTTTAAATAACTACTTTTTACCGGGAATTCTTGGGTAGCTTTAACATTTTAACTCGGTGCCAGATATCATAAAAAATTAACAGATTAATGACAGGCTGCATTAGCGTGGGCAGCATAGTGTGCAGTGCATACTTTCAATTTTTCGGTGATAGATTTCCCCGAACAGGTACTGCCGTTTAACCTTAATATTTTATCGAGCTGAGTGACATGTATATGTTAATGTCAGCAATTATAAATGGACAGACACATGTTGAACCAGATCGTACTGGATACATTATTATTATTTCATAACATTTATTTGTCTCACATAGGCGTATCGCATGGAATAGTAAAAAAATTTAATTTCACAAGGTGTCATATTTTTATTTCAGAAGGCCAAGATCACTGGGCAAAATATAAAAGGTTAGAAATAGAGAAAGGTGGAAGTTCCCGATGAATAACTTTTTGAACATACTTACTTGTCCTCTTCTTCTAAATTAGAAAATGCCCTAAGAATTTTAATTGGGACAATTAGCATAGGCGACTAAACTAAACTCATTTTGTCCGTATATAGTCCGTTTAACGTTTAATACATAGTTATCATCTTAAAACATTTACAAGGATTTAGGTGGTAGGTAGTAGCACGTAGATAGACTCGTAGACAAATAGTTAATTAAATAAAGCCTAATAATATCCGAGAATTTGCTTTCCTTTAAAAACTTCTAAAGCTAATACACAAATAAACTAAATTTGACTAAATGCTACGTCATAATTTAGTCTCAGGATGCAGCTTCTCGATTTAAAAAAACTAGCACCTACCTATAAGCACAATTTGTGTAAATCTCGACACTTTATACCTACCGTTTCTAATTAATAATAAATCGAAAGGCAAAACTATAACCTGAACGTCCACTTGTGGCGATATAGAAGGTGAATGATGGTCTTTACGTTCTAAAGGAGTGGTCAGTCCATTTCTACATTTGCCTGAGAAGGAAATCTCCTAAACATGCAGAAAAGAATCCGGATTAACTCAACGACATAGAAAATAGAAATAGGATTTCATAACTTATATAACTACTTTGCAGTTCACATCATAATGCCCATGCCCCCAAACACATATTGTTGAAAGATTAATATATTATCGTTAATCGAGCATCCAAAAAAGGCACAATACTGGAACAATGATACCAATACCCAATACTTGACCAACTACCTACAGTTTTTCGTTGAGCAATTATTATTAGAGCGCATATATCTAAACTGCCCAGTGTCCAATTCCTCTAAATTCACGATATATTGTAGAACTAGTTTTGTAAAGATTATAACAATATTTCAGTTATCAACAATCGAGGGAGGTTCGGTGACGGGCGTTCAAGGTCCGCTAGGGTCACACAAGCCCGAGCCGGTTATAATGATTGGTATCGACTTGGTACCGCTACACGGCGTTTCCAAATTGAAATTTACAAATCGTCCTGTACTTTTAAATGAAGAAATTATTTAAATCGCATCTAACCCAATTAAAAAAGATATATGGCAGAAGAATCCAATTATGGAGGCAAGCACTTCCAAACCAAACAAATTTCCAAGCGTTAATGTCGAAACAGAAAACCATATTTTCCTGCGTTTCGAACACGGAATATCGGTATGTAATAATTATAAAGCGAAGCGCATAGACACAGGCTATCTTATTGTGCCTATTAACATAATACGAAACGCCGCTACGAATATAACTTGGGCACCTGCTAATAATAGATTAAATTTGTATCTAAAGATAAATCAGTATAAATCTGGTTAGTAGGCGTGTGGAAATCAAAATAGACGAGTGCCTGACACGTATGCTTAATGAAATTATATTCAGAGTTTCTAAAGGTATTTCACGGTACACATTGAATATTTTGTAGTAGAGTTAACAGTAGAATATTTTTGTTACCTGTTACGTGTAATCTTTGTTACTGTTCCACACAGTTGGAGTATACCTATATTCAGGGTAACATAACTAGTGGTGTGACTTTTATCGATACCTTTCGTTAATTTTACGAATTATAATCCCAAAGCTGAAAATACCACGACTGCGCGGCGGGATTATTTTGATTATAATGCGTTAATAAATTAACGAAAGGTATTATCTGATTATTAAAGGCATTCCACGAGTTGTATTTAGGAAGAGAATTTAACAGCTGCAAATAATTTCATTATTATTCAGTGTGTAGGTAGCCATAATTTAACAATCAAATTCTTAGGAATAAATAATTAACTAAAAAAATTATAAATGTTTCGCCTTTTTGAAAATGTGGTTTAATAAAAATAAAAAAAAGTAGCCATATCCTGAATTTCAACCCTGGACCTGTCGTACCCAAAGCGATAATCATGCCCCTAGTCATTCAACGCCCTAGGCCATTGAGATGCTATGTAAAACTTACTTAACTTAAGTCGAAGTCCATTTGACAGCTATTACACGGACGTTCACAAAAAATAACAAAATGCATTCGTTGTCATTTAACTTGGCATCACTACTATGGTGGCGCGTTTTATTTGAGCTGCTGTCTTACTGTGGCTATTTTTTGTGTTCCCACAATAGGCGTCGTGAAACTGCCGATGATAGCCGTTTTATAGATGCCCTAAATTCGCTATCCTGCCTTTTGCGGTTTTATGATTGATACATGTTTCTATAAATGTTGGGCAAAATTCATCAAATTTCATCAAAAATCTTTTTTTTTTCCCTTAGTAATAAGTCATTTTCGAGATTTTTATATATATATTATTTGTCTTTATCTGGTTCAATTGGTGATATTAAATATGCCAGTTATTTTATAGTAACATTTTTGTTTCAGTTTTTACATGGTTTCGTCCTATGGTAATCTCGGCATTTAAGTAAAATTTAAAATTCCAAGTTACTATTTTCTCTATTCTTTCAGATCCAGTTTATAGTACAGACAGTCTGTCCTTAGAGATCGAAAAATTCCGGGAAAGCCGAATTTTTGGTATGGTAGTTCGAAAGGTGAAAACTCAAGTAAGCGTATACCCCTCCCCGTTTCGCAGCCATTTTGAAAAACAAAGTATATAAGAACAAAAATTTTAGAGCTAGGAATTTGCAACATTTTTTGTCGCTGGCCAAACTTTCTGTCGTTCATTCACAAAAAGATAGAGAGCGCCAAAGTTTCCAAAAATCAGCTATTCCACATTTTGACCAAGAAAACTTAATTTAAACCGAATAATAAGTTCTAGATCTTGAAAAAATGTATACGTATTGTTTATTATTATCTTGAAAAAATGTATACGTATTGTTTATTATTTTCTTTAAACCATCTGAGTTAGAGTTACATAAATTGTTGAAAATGTATTATGCGATTAATTAAAAAAAAACGAAATCAATTGTTAACTCAATTTTTATATAAAAAATTCGAAGAAGTAGAATTTTCCGTTGTTATGTTTCAACAAGAATTTCATATGAAAGAATGTCAAACATTTAAATCATATTTACACTGTTTGTTTATTTCAGACGTGTGTTCTTCGGATACGTTTCTCTCTTTTTCATTTTTATGTCTACCTCAAAAACACTATCTACTCATTCGGTCATGATTTTCTTCTTGTTGTGAGTTTACGTTGTTGAGCTTGGAATTTGCAACATTTTGTACTCCGGGCCGAACTTTCTGTTGTTAATTACGAAAACGATTAGAGAGCGCCAGTTTCCGAATCTTTTCCGTATCTTTATTTTTTCGGTCAAAAGAAATTATTAAGAAAATCATCTCTACACTCTATTCAAACAAAATGCAAGTGGCGCGTAAACATTTACCTACACGATGGAATTAAGCACGTGGACAATTCTGAGGGCTAATACGAGGCAGGACGATCTCTATGAATTTTATAATATAAAACATTAAAATAATATGCCCCAGTATTAAAAACTTTAAAAACAAACTTTTATGGCACACCTAGCTCCTAGTCATTCACTTACCTGCAAATTTCTACTATTAACACAAATCGTAGCTCCAACAATTATTAATAAACAGCCAAAGAATATGCCGTATTAGTCTGACGTCGACGTCACGTTGTATCCAAACAACCTCGTGATACAAGGGCGTTTTTGTGTTTTTGACTAGATTTAGATTTCCTAAGGCCGATCAAGAAAGAGGAAGTGGAAAAAGATGGTCAGGTAAGACATCAAGTAAATAATAATAAGATTTTGAGTGGAGCATGTGAACGCAGATGTCAAAAGTAAGGTTAGAAATCCTTTTGGTCAATTTCTACGAAAACTGGCTCAAAATTTGCACTTATAAAGTTCAGAATACACTTACCTTAACGAAGATGGATAGTTATTGTCGAAGAAACCGATTTAAATAATTTTTTTAGTCAAAAACACAAAAACGCCCGTGTATCTACGAGGTTGTTTGGATACAGTGCCTTGACCTGCCCCCACTACGTGACTTCACCACTAATATAGCGTATTATATCGGAAAAAAATAAAGGTTCACTAGCAAATCAATGCACCTCTGACTGTAAGAAATACCGACTCGCTGCACTCGCCCGCCGGTACAGACTTTATTGCCGACTAGCCAATAGCAAGCCGATCACGTGCGTATCACGCTCTAGCCATGCAACAACTTGTGTTTATGTTTCACTTGCGTTTAGTTTGAATAGAGTTTAACTCATACCGCATGTAAAAAATTATATAGCAACCATCCAGTTTGTTTATTCTTGATGGCAGGGTTGACAATAATTATGAAGAAAAAACTTGATATTTTTAATCCAAGCTTTTAAGAAAGGCTTGTCGATCACATAATGGCCCCTTATAAAGACATGGCGATTACTTCCATGGCATAAGTCGATGCAAGTTAACGTTGAGACGCACCTGCCCAACTGGCCATCCCAGTTCTGTAAATTTTTTTAAATTAAAACCTGCGCCTTTTATATTTTAATTGTTGCCATTAAGGTTGGACAGTATAAATTGTTTATTTCTGAGCCCGATTTTGGGTGAAACTTATGCAAAGATGAAAGCGACCAGTTGATTTATTTGGGAACACCTGCCGCGGGATAGCATTGGTAATTAATATCGATCTTATGGCTGGAAATTGAAGGATTATAGTTGCACACGAATGGACTTTTTGGCGGAAAACAATCTAGGTATCTGAACAATCAAAAGAGGACTATAATAACTTGAAAATAATCTACTATCAACAACTATCAATGGATTTCTAGCTTTAGAATAAGCACATTTTGCTAGATTTAATCCAGAAAACCAATGTGAAATTTTATCAGTCACGTTGCTTACTGAGAGCCTTTTCTATAGACCTTTCCAAAATGGTAAATTTAAAAAAAAATTAAATAAATTTTATTTGAAAATGCGTAGAAACTACCATAATAAATTATGCACGTGCTGTCGTGTTATGAAATGATATAACTTCAGATTTGGTGCTTACAAAAAGATACCAATACAGGTTCTATCTTGATGGTTTTCTACAGGGTGTACCGTAATTATGTGCAAATATTTGTCGAAAGTGTTACAGGTGTTTTTAAGGAGGTCCTGCATGTAAAATTTTTCGATTTAAGCCTCCTCTGCAAAGTTGTCCAAGAGTTAAATAGGACAAAACATTTGCTTTTTGCTCAAGACCGGTTGAATCTAGAAACTTGAATTTTGGGATACATTACCAGCAAGTTTGAAGACATTTTACGGTAGAATTAGTTTTTGCACTATTCAGGGTGACCGTATTTCGAGTCTATGCATGGGGATCTTGGTTATCTTAAGAGATACCAGTTGGTTAAATTGGGGCAAAGTTGCGGAATTTGATGCCGAGTAACATGGTAAAAAGAAATTTTGGCTGGCCCTTTTCGTTTTAAAAATAATGCGAAAAAACTGAAAATTGTCGTTTTCGTTTTTATTTTTTTTAACGAAAACGAATGGCACTGGACGTTTCTTAACAATATTAAGGCACTTTTTTACAGGGAATCTAAATATGACCTTGCATTTTTTTTCTCGCCTTCCTGGACAAAGATATGACGATTAACTTTTATTTTTCTTATGGGCGCCATATTGGATTTTTACATTTTTGAAAAGAGAATTTTTTTCTGGTTAAAATGATATGTCACACATTATACTTTACTTTGTTTTTCTTGCCGTAATATCAAATTAATCGTTTTTGCATAGGGTGCCTTGGAAACGTAAGCCCCATAATGTTTGACATTTCTGCATAGAATGTCTTGGAGACATAAGCCCCAGCATTATTTTCAAAACGAAGAGGGCCAGCCAAAATTTCTTTTTACCATGTTACTCGGCATCAAATTCCGCAACTTTGCCCCAATCTAACCCACCTCGTATCTCTTAAGATAACCAAGATCCCCATGCATAGACTCGAAATACGGTCACCCTGTATGCATCCTAATTGTAGAAACCCGAAACACCTATTCGTCTTTTTTACAGAACATTTTTGTATGTTAGTTTATTTAAAAATAAAAATTGGTATTCTGTAGCCAAATTAATTTAGAACTTTCTTACTCTGGATATTTTTTCATTAATTTCATAAGTTCATCAAGAAAAATATAAAATTACTTTATTGTTCCGTATTTAAATAACAGCAATTAGGTACATATGAAAGCAAAATAGGCGGGTGTATTTTTTGTCACTTTCGTAATTTACTGATTCCAATCGCGGTAGGTAATATTTTAACCTACATTCGGACACATTTAAATAAAAATAGTATATTTCCTAACAAGTGCGGAAAGTGCCACTTTTCCGCACACGATTGCAGTTGCCTACCATTTTAATTTTTCAAATTTATCAGATTTTTTTGTTATTTGGGGAAAAGTAGGGCAAGTTTTTAAAGTAAACGCAAAAAATTCCAATAATTGATTTATGCGATGAACCAACGTGACGTCATCTATTGTTTTATTGGAAGCTGATTAGCGTTGAATTTAAAAACGTTCTGTTAAATTTCAAGAGAAAAGGGAGCGGCATATTTACGCTGTTTTTTTTTTGTGTTTTAAACATTTTTTTCTGCTTTAAACAGCTTGCCCTAACACCTGAAAGTGGAATAATAATAAAAACACAAAAACAAAAACACATAACCTCAAAATGTCAAAACACCCGCATCCATCGCTTCCAACGGCTTTTATTTTCGTTGAAAGCGTTGAGCAATCGAATGAAATTATGTTGAGTTAAAAACGGCCCGATTAATTTCACCAGATCAAACATGTTGATGGTCAATTTTCAGGATACCATGTTGGGGATTTTTTTATTAAAAATCTGACCACATGGCGCCATTTTACGTTACTTCAAACCTTTGTATACCAAATTTCACTGGAAAAACCGATGGGTTTTCTCTTCACAATGGTTTCAATACAACAGAAACTGTCGCCCAAGCCAAGCAGTTTATCGCATAAGATGTCAAGTGTGCTTTGAAACATGGACAAAATAAATGGAAGCTTTGAGTAAAGGAATAATTATTCTTTTACTCAATGATGGTAGCGTATTTGTATCATTTTCCTTTGATGATCTGCATGCCTTAAATTAAACATACTTACTACGCATATTTTCACCGGTGAATCTAATAATATATACCTTTTGTGCTAGATACCTTGATTTTGCCAATTATTATTTTGCCGTGCATCCCGCTGTAGTTTTTGTTCTAAACGATCGATCAAATTTTGAAATTTTCAGCGCGTTTTCATTTATTTTATTCACTTGACATCTGTCGCGATAAACTGCTTGGCTTGGCCATCAACTTCTGTTGTAATGAAACCTTTTTTAAACGAAAACCGATCAGGTTTTTTTTTAGTTAAATTTGGTATACAGAGGTTTGAAGTAACACCAAGTTATGCTATGAAGTCAATTTTTTAATAAACAAATTCCTAATATGGCATCCTGAAAATTGGTCACTTAAAAAAAATTATAGCAAGTGATTGAATAATCATCCAATATAAATAATAGTATCTGTGAGATATCTTCCCTTAGCTCAATCTAAAAAAATAATGCCGAATTTTTCACAGATTTTTGGAGTATTCACAAGCAAACGCGAGCACTCTGTACAGTCATTGCGGTGTTGCTACCAATGAAAATAAGCTAACGACATAATCGGATTGGTGTTCGCAAAATTAAATAAATGAATCTTTGGGATCCTGTTATTTAATTTGCTCGTAAAAGCTAAACTGAATCACTTTAATGGCTATTTAACAAATGACATGGTTATAGCCATTATGACTAATTACAATTAAATGTGCGTTATTGTTAATGTAATTTAGAAGTCGTAAAGCGGTGAATATTTTTTGCCTTTGGTATATTCGGAGGACGTAGATAATATAAATAAATATGTATGGAGGAAAAAGTTCTTCTAGTCTTCTGTGTTCCTTTGGTGGATCTACGTAGGTACAGCGTGTCCCAAATAGTTTGTCCTACCCCCTGGATCTCAGGAATCGTAAGAGATACGAAAAAAACTTGAATACAAAAGTTGTAAGGTTGGCAGTGGACGTAACCTCTCTGTTATTTTCACATATACAGGGCGATTCGTATTTGCAAGACAAAAATAAAATATTTAGATTTTGACAATTGCATTAATCCTTTGGAATATTTGCATTCTCCATGAAATTTTCTACAGAACCGTTTTTTTTGTTTTGTATTTTGGATGCAGCGTTGCCAAGATATCGAATTTTTCTTGGAATTTAGGGACTTCGTGGAGGTTATGGAAACTGAATGCTGTATCTTTATTTTAATAGATATCAAAGATATATTTTATCCGAAGTATGACAGCACAACTGTGTGTGGTGTGGTATGTCGAAATTGGTTTTTGCATATACAATGTGTTCATAACAGGCTCTCAAAATCGGATAATTTCAAACAGCAATAACTTATTTTTTTTCAAATGGAATGACCCATATTTCTATAGTTTGTTGGATGCCGGCGTCCAAGCCCCACATTTTATGTAAATAACATTCTATACCAAAAACTACCCGTTTTCGAGATATTTAGTATTTAAGAACATTTCTTTGCATTTTTCATTCAGGTGAGAAGGTTTTATCAAGCAAGCCATAACTATTTTTCCAGACAGTCGCAGAAATAATTGTCATTTTAGATAATACGGGAATAGTATATTTCATTACGAGTCTGGAAATAAAGATTTTTCCTTGCGCGCGTGACAAATGGGAACATGGGAAGTCATGCATTATTATACTTCTTTGAAAACGGAAACTTAAAATATTTTATGGGCATATTATAATAAATTTAATTGACAAAAAATAAACAATGCAGACAATATATAGTCTTTGGTATGTGTGATGCGTTTCCATGGTTACTATCAAATTATTTCAAAGGTGCTTTGTTGTAAATTAGTTATTGTCAGATAAGGTGAATAAAACGTCAAAAATATTACAGAAATGTATCTAAATATTGAAACACTTACGAATTAAAATACAAAATAGGTACATGTTAAATATCAGAGAGCATATCGAGTTTCTTAAATTTAGTTTACTTTGCTGTATATTTCTATTTTAAAGCCATATATTCCGTATTTTTATTCAGCGCACGGAAAGTTTTTCCGTGCGCTAGCTCGAAAAACCCCATCTTTCATTATTGCTAAAACAGATGAAAATAAGGTGTTTTCAAAGAAGTATAATAAAAATAAAATTCCTATACCCGTATATAGTATGTCCACGGATAGACATCCCAAGAGGACAAATAGACCAAAAATTTCATTCTGCTTTTTTAAGCAAGTCGGACGACTTTGACTTAAATGGGTAAACAATTACCCTCTGACACGTCTTTTAATTCTAAACAACTTTTCTAAATAAATAATTTTGATATTTTTAAAAACAAAGGAATTTCACACTTGGAAATAAAAAAAATCGGAGTTGGCTGATTTGTTTGAAAAGTGACAATCGGACACATCTTTTAATTCTAAACAACTTTTCTAAGTAAAAATTTTTGATATTTTTAAAAATAAAGGCAGTTTATTCTTGATCGCATTTCATGTTTTTGTATTTTTTGGACACCCTGTGTAAAAAAATCGAAAATTCTCTTCGTGGACCATATTTTTTCGAGAAGCAGAAACTTTTATCAAGAATGACTTTTTGTCGAAAAATGAAATTTTTGGTCCATTTGTCCTCTTGGGATGTCTATCCGTGGACATACTGTATACGGGTATAGGAATTTTATTTCCCGTATTTTCTAAAATGACAATTATTTCTGCCACTGTCTGGAAAAATAGTTATGGCTTGCTTGATAAAACCTGATATGATAACCTGAATGAAAAATGCAAAGAAATTTTCTTAAATACTAAATATCTCGAAAACGGGTAGTTTTTGGTATAGAATGTTATTTACATAAAATGTGGGGCTTGGACGCCGGCATCCAACAAACTATAGAAATATGGGTCATTCCATTTGAAAAAAAATAAGTTATTGCTGTTTGAAATTATCCGATTATGAGAGCCTGTTATGAACACACTGTATATGCAAAAACCAATTTCGACATACCACACCACACAAGGTTGTGCTGTCATACTTCGGCTAAAATATATCTTTGATATCTATTAAAATAAAGATACAGCATTCAGTTTCCATAACCTCCACGAAGTCCCTAAATTCCAAGGAAAATTCGATATCTTGGCAACGCTGCATCCAAAATACAAAACAAAAAAAACGGTTCTGTAGAAAATTTCATGGAGAATGCAAATATTCCAAAGGATTAATGCAATTGTCAAAATCTAAATATTTTATTTTTGTCCTGCAAATACGAATCGCCCTGTATATGTGAAAATAAAAGGGAGGTAACGTCCACTGCCAACCTTACAACTTTTCTATTAAAGTTTTTTTCGTATCTCTTACGTTTCCTGAGATCCAGGGGGTAGGACAAACTATTTGGGACACGCTGTACCTAGGTAGTTTTAATCATAGCCGAACGGAGTATATTGCTTTAATGCTCGTTCACTGCTCAATTTGTATTGGTATGGTTATAATATTTAATGATAATTTTATCTAAGCACGAGAGTTAATTCGTGACTTTTCCTTATCGCCTGCTACCTCATATCCAATCCAAGGGACTGTCCACAAGTGCTAAGAACCCCCAAGGCACGCAGACGCGACGGATTTATGCGTCCCGCGGCCGTATATATATTTTAACGGCGGCTTATTTCTCAACCTGACAGTTGTGATGCAAATCTCCCGGCTATATTTAGACATTGCAGTAGGAAGGCTGCGGTGACGGGCACCGCATTCTTCGGCTGGTCGACCGGGCCCGGCCAGCGGCTTTCGAGGGACTGGGACCTCGGCGATCTCAAATAACAATAACCTGTAATAATAGTAATTGTCGCCCTCGCAATGAAGCACTTCAGAATTTCCAACTAGTGCAAAGAACACTCGAACTTTCAAAAGTATCATATAGGGTGCCTCATGTTTTGATCGGCAAAATTTAATAGGCAATATGATAAAACGGACACGGGCGATAGGGTAGAAATTATTGCAATTTATTATCTAAATCATGATTGCGCTAAAGCTACAGCAGCACGAAGTGCAACAATTTATACCCTTTCCGCGATATAATAAATCTTTTCGAAAACACGTTTACCCTTTCAATAGCAGACTGAACCTAATGACGATTTCGTGGTTACAAGCAAAAAACGGGGCCTTCTTTTGTGACAGTGACTTTTTGTTATTTTAAAACAAGATAAGGTTTGAATTCTTATGAACTTTTTTGTTTTGCTTCAGGTTTTTCATTTGCAGTGATGTAATGTATCGAGATACATGTATCTAGATACTTTTTATGTACCTAGATACATATCTAGATACTTACAAAAATCAGGATCTGCTTTAGTATCTAGATCCTTTTGAAAGTATCTAGATACTTAGATACGACATACTTTTTTTAGCCACGATGCCAAGGCGTGCCACGTGCCTATATTTAATTTTTAAACCGTTCCTATGGGCAAAAATTAATTTTAAGTTTATTGTAATTCAAATAGGATTACATGCTTTGTGCAATCGATGGGCAAAAAATATAACAGGGTTTTACCATCATCTGCGCCAGTCGAGCGCCTCTTTAGTACAGGAGGACAAATTTTAACGCCAAGGCGTAACAGGCTCAGCGATGAAAACTTCGAAATGTTGCTAATGTTAAACAAAATAAACAATATAAATAATAAAATGGGGTGTGATTTAGTGATTTTTTTAAAATACCGTACAAAAAGCACCTACTCAGTGCTCACTTTGGAGTGACGTACACGGTAGACTACTAACCCACAACTTGTTTCGTCACTTCACATTCGTCTAAACAGTTCTACTTTACCTACACACACACACTTGTTTCATAAGTATCTAAGTAGGTAAGTATATTGATTGCCTTATGAGGTCTGAAATTTTCTTAATTAACTGATAGTATCTGAATGTATCTGGAAGTATCTATATACTTTTTTAACGTATCTGTACCTGTACCCAGATACTTTGGAAAACATGTATCGGTATCTTTGGTCGTGTGTAGTAGATAAAAAAATTATTAGTGGCGGGCATTTGTGTAGAAATTACTACGCGTACAAGGGATTGTCAAGTTTCCGTTTTTAGCCAATAATTCTGTCAAATCGTCGATGGAGGAATCAATCAACGGTCAAATCTCAACAGATTTCTGAAACGATGCATCATTGTATTCACAATAAAAAAGTCTTTAAAATGATCAGCCACAAGTGGGGTATTTCCACTTGAAATTTTAAAGTTGGGGTTGCTAGGGATTAGGGGGATGAACATATCGAGTTGGCTTGACTGTCAAAAAGCTCCCCCAAGAACAAAAATCGACGGGTCTCGGCGAATTTTCAAATATTTTTCTGTTTCTAATTTGGGGGGGGGGGGTCAAGTTTTCGTTGGGAAACCCTGTATTAGCAGTGAATCATCAGCGCAACGAAATGTTTTTTAAACCTACATAAACACAGAAATTGCAGATGGAGCCATTCACTAACTAAAACATTAACTAAATCCCAATACAATCTAAAAAATATAACCAAAGAAAAATCTTTGGCAATCAAGAAATATAAAAAGGTGACTCTAATGTAGGTATGAAGAGCTATTTACATTAACCCCTGATTTTTGGTTCAATAATTTTTAATATATTATAATCTTGTGTTTATTTTTCTCTCAGAAACAACGAATGAACCAACAACCAATAGGTAGACAGAGTTTCTAAGCCCATCCAATATTATTGTTTCTGAAATAACAGAATAATGATGAATTCAAATTTTTTTATTTCATTTCTTTTTATTTTTCAAGGGAGTTTTCCCTAATGCAATAATCACTGCAGTTCGCAAAGCCGAAAATTTTGACATCTAATTTAAATTATTATCTATCTGTAAACTGCTAAAAAAGCGATGGCGAGTTTGATCACTTTAAAAGAAGCGTGTTGAAGCTTTCTTAAACTTAAATAATGATTGAAGCCAATAATTGTGGAAGGAAGCGGATGTAAGACCATTTATTTCTTATAATATTGTGGGGGCGACAGAAAAAATTAATGAAAACTGAAAAAATTATACATACTTAGATAAGTTAAACAAAACATGTTTCGGTTATTGTGGCTATCATAACAATAAATTATTGATTAGCACTCCAACCGGGATTCGAAACCGAGTGTCCTACTGCCAACCAACTATAAGCTATGTGTACCATCCGCTAGGTGGTATTTGATTCAATTGACAATTATTATTAGTATAAGTAGGTGTGAGATGTAGCCGACTCTGGTGTTTCCTACAACTACTGGGAACACAGAATAGAGAATAGCTACATGGCTATTCTGAGCTGGAAGGGATTAGAGTCTGTAGGGTAAGCATTCAGTCTTGTTAGTTATGTGACCTTCCTAGTTGTTCTTCTACCCACAATATTCGACTGCTACGCCACAAAAGCGTTCCTTTAGATTTATATTGACAGGTAAAAAAACCATCCTTATTTGAAAAATAAGAAGTTTTTGTTGCAAAATAATAATTCCTAAGAAGTCTGAACCCACGCTCCAGAAATAAAATTCTGGTTTACTTTATACCTATTTGAGGCTAAGGTTTTTATGGAAATTTAAAGTATAAAACTTTATGTTTTCCAGCGAAATATTCAGCCATGGATTTTCGTATAGGTACCTACTTAATGACACCGACACATTCATTTAATTAACAAGGCAAATCGGCCGAATGACAATGCGTGATTCATATTTATGTTTCCATGGCATTTACATTCAAAAAAGGTGTTCCATTAAAATTTATAGAAGTTTGACTTGTTATGTACACGATGTTTAAACGCGAAAATCAACGATCCACCGTCCACCCAAACTCATCAGGATTGAAATTTTTTCATAAATTGGACAAACAAATTGTAGTTTTAGAGTTTTAGCGTTTTAGGCAAGAATTTTTTTTATTCGGCCAATTTTGTATGGCAAAACATCATTGCAACACGAAAGGTAAAAAATCTGGACAGTACCTACCTACCTGCTAGTAGAAAGGTAAAACGAGTAAAAAATTCCATGGATTTGATGGACCGTCGTTTTTCCACACCAAAAAAATATTCACTTTTGTCGATATCTCGAAAACTCATCGACATGGCAATGCCGTTTTGACATAAAAAAAATTTATATCTATTTCATAAAAAAAAGTAAAAATGAGTATTAAAAATCCAGCACCCTATAGGATTTAGTGGAATGTGGAATGTTGATTTTTTCGTGACGGACACAACTCTTGCCTGTCAAATTTGACATTTAAAATTAAAAATCGGGAAAAATCGAGTTTGCCTTGGAACTATCAGAAAGAGTTATTAAGAAAATGTGTTCGTTTTGTATTATTGTGCCTCTATGACAATTTTCAGAAAGATATCATGATATTCATTTTTCTTAATTATTTATCTTCAAATCTGTACCTGTACCTAGGCAAAGATCCTAGTTATACTCGATATTTTTTCCCACAAAGTACCTAAGACACTTATTTGCTCTCTTACTAAATCATAACAATAAGAATAAATTAATACAAATCTAATAAAAAAAATCCTATTTGGTGCAAACTCTGTGAATAGTCTGTACTTATATTTATGTAGGTACTCTTATATTTTTAACATTCCAGGCAATTGCGTATTTGGCGAAATTTACCTAAAAAATGCATTGCTCGGTTGTTTCAATTTATGTTCGTAAAAAGATATCCAGAAAAAACACGTTTGCATACATTTTTGAAGTTCAATTTTAATACCTACTGGATGTCATACGAGCGACATTATGCACCTAACTTGCTCATTTTCTTCTTAGACCCTGTGGACAGTCTCTAGATATGTCTGATACAGGGCCTACAGGGGGAATTTTTGTTTCGTACAAAAATTTAAACCATAGGGTTAAAGTTGAGTCTCTAGAGTACGCCTATAATTTTTTAACTCATAATAAACGAGATAAAGGTACGTAAGTTTTATAAAATTATTATTAAAAATATATAGAACTTCTGTACCGACTAGGAGGGAACGTCTCAGGAAATCGAGAAGAACTAAACAGTAAAACAATATGGTTGTCTCAAAAACTGACCAAAGTCAACTCACTTCCAGTCAAACGAGAAGTCTGATATGGGGTATTCTATCTACCCTTAATTTTAAGATAGTTTTACGAAATTGCTTTTGCGGGATAAAATTTTAACAACATGTAGGTATACTGATTTTGACCTTATAAAAGAATTACACAAATCCCTGGAAAATTAATGATAATGCACTCTCAGACTAATTCTTGCCTCCTGGCTTTCCAGGCTTGTTATGTAGATATTTATTTTAATGTTGTTATACCAGCTTCATTGTCGTTGATATATTGTTTGAGATGATTGCGCCTCTAAGATAGAGCGCAGAAATAAGCACTAAATTTTCGGTTTGGTATTATGATGTCTGCTTTTTCTCCAAATAGATCTTGCTTTGACTTTTGTCACAGACCTATATAGCTTCGCTAAGCTATACAGGATGATTTTTTAGGTCTACCACCGCGATTTTCTCGCTCATTTTGCGGCTTACAAAAAAAACGTAAGAAACAAAAATGTGGCAATTTTGGACAGCTCAGTGGTGCTGCAAAAGAAATCGGCATCCATGGCCAACTTGTCGCGCAATATTAAAAAAAAAACTCAAATTGAGCAAAACTATTAATGGCCGTGGAATGTTTATTTTAAGAGACATAGGAAAACTTTTATATTGAAAATTGATGGCACTGAAAAGCTTTATCCACCCAGGTGCTCAGATAGTTTTATCAAATTACACAGGGTCTTCGGCCTCCTTTTTTAATGTCGCCTCTCTGACCAAAATTGCCATATTTTGTTTTCTTACATATTTTCTGTGCGGCCCAAAATAAGCGAGAAAATCGCATAATAAGAAATAAACAAAAAACAATTCATAGCCTCAAGAGAGCCGAAGACCCTGTGTAATTTTTTGAAACTATCTGAGTACCCTTTTGCATAAAGCTTCTTAGTGCCATCAATTTTCAATATAAAAGTTTTTCTCTGTCTCTTAAAATAAACATTCCACGGCCATTAATCATTATCATTAAAAATCGCGGTGGTAGACCTAAAAAAAACATCCTGTATAGGTCTGTGCTTATATCTAAGATGTTTTATTTATTCCAATTATAGGGGTCCGGGTCGGCATGCCACAAACGGTGCCTTAAAAAAAACAAATATGATAAATTTTACTTCATACCTTTGTCTCTTCCTCTGCACAAAATGATCGCGGAAATTTTTTTTTGGAAGACCCTGTCCGTAAATATCATGTTTTCACATGCGATTTCGCGCCGGCGTGTTTATACTAACGTCATCTGACATTTCTGGAAGCCTATAAGGTTAGGGCTCAGAGAAATCACGAAGGATAGAGGGAGTAAGAATAAAAAATTAACCAAGGCAACATATTTTTGAGTGATGCCGCGTACTCCATTGTTTACAGCATTTCATTTCAAAATAGAGGGGTTTAATAATGAGATTCAATGAAGGCCCACCTCCCATAACGCTAAATTAACAAATGTAGTTATTAATTTCTTGTTTGTAACAATTTTAAACTAAAACTAAATTGCAGTGTAATTATAGTATATAATTATCACTTTAATAAAATCGTCACAGATACCTCAAACCGCCCGACATAGCAACGCTGCTTTTGCTGCCGCGGGCGCCGCGTCCGTTAACTCAGCGATATTTGTTTTGTGTATGCCCAGCATGTCAAGTTTTCTGATTGTTTACGTATGGATTTTTCCCGTTTTTAATTGTTTTTATGTTAATTTAAAGGCTATTTATTAGTATTTAGGATATAGTGACTGATTTTGTATACAATGGGACGCAAGAAGTGTGTGGTATGTGGCTAAATTGATATTTCTCAGGACATAACCTATCTCAGGTAAACGTTGTACACACGGGCCTAATGTTTGTTTTCTTCGGTAAATTTGCATAAGATGTTGGTTGACTACAAGAGGCTGTTGCTCCCTCTATCCTTGGTTATTTCTCTGAGGGTTAGGGAATCGTAGTTCAAGTATGCATCTAGAGATTGTGCAGAAAACGCTTAGAGAACTGTTTCATATCTCTTCAAAACAGAAAGAATATCAAACCCATTAGCAACTGCGTTTTTCCCCATTTATAGAGGTCAAACTATCTTTGGTCGCCCGTCGGCGTTTGGTAAAGAAACTGATAGGTACATGTTATTACAAAATACGGACGCTTTTCACATAAAAACGCAATAATTATTTGAGCTATCTGCCGTACTATCATTCCCCCCACCCCCACCCCCTGGTTCACGGGCGTAGCCAAGGGGGGGGTTTCGGGGGTTCAAACGAAATAAGCAAAATATTACCTAATATTATACCGAAAAAATACGAGGAGTGAAGAGTTAAATTATTATTACGTTTGAATATATGTAGTAATAGTAGCGCCTAGCGCCATCTTTTGACGAGAGGCAGACGCAGTTGCAGCCGAACTATTTTGTATTGTAGGGACATTTTGCGTTGTTTCTCGATTATTTGCCACGCCCCTAGGTCGAAATGAGCGGAACTTTGTGGAAGTTCGTGGAAGTTTCTGGACGGCTACTGGGCTGCTATATAAGCGGCGCCGCGGCGCGTGACCGCGCTTACGGCAGTATTGTTCCATGCGAACTCGAAGCGAATAAAAGTGAAAAGTGGTGACCGAATAGTGAAGAGAATTAAGTGTACCGTGTAAGTGAGTAATTTTAGTGCACTGTTATTCGATGACCTTGTTAAGGATAGATACGTGAATCATTATTACTGTCGAAAAATGGAGGGGAAAAAAGGAAGGGTGATAAACCTAAAGGTATGGACTACTGGAAATAGTGGTGTAGTCAAGGTCAAGGGGTTTCTAATAAAGAAACAAATTTGGATTTAGCTATCAAAGCTTCAGCTACCTTGCATGCTGATAAGAAGACTGCCTACCCCGAAATCTAGTTTGGAATGCCTAGATATGTGCGATAAAAACCTTTATCCTAATATTTACACACTACTACAAATCTTGGCTACCATTCCTGTATCCACTGCTACCCCAGAGAGGTCTTTCTCGAGCCTAAGGGGACTGAAAAACTATTTACGAAACACTACAAGTGAAAACAGACTTAATGGTTTGGCTCTAATGAACATTCACTATGGAACAGAAATTCATGCAGATGAAGTAGTAGATATATTTAAAAGAAAAAGCCGAAGATTTCTTCTTTAATGGTTTTAGATTTAGCGCAGAGGAACGAAATTAATTTATCCATTTCATTTAAAGTTAAGAACTTTATAAATATGTCGTAGTTTTTCGGATGAATATATAGATATTAAATTTCATGTAAGTATATTTTTGTTGTTTTATTTACTTCTCAAACTAAACCCCCCCCCAAAACTAAATCCTGGCTACGCCCGTGTCCTGGTTGGAGGCGCCTTTGTGACAGGGGGGATGCCTGGCGGCGCGGCGAGGCGGGGGTGAGCGGCCACACCCTTCGATCGATGGGGCGGTGCCCCGCCCTTTAAGGTGCGCCTTCGCCGCCGCCCCCGGGGGCAAACATTTGCCCCCAAACGCAATTACGGCACAAGCGGAGGCGACGCGCTATTTAGAAAATTGCCCCCTTCAGATGTTGTCACTGCTAGGGAATAGTGTTGGCTCTGTCTTGTTTCACTCAAAACGGAAATTATTATTGCTTTGTTTCGTAATTAAATCGCTCAGCAGTTGCAGTGACGGCCTAATTCTTGATAGAGAAAATTAAATAAGGGAAGAGAAACGAATTTTCTATTGTAATTGATTTCAGTTGCTTAGAGATTTGCACAGTTGTTTACAGATGTAGGTACACAGTTGTTTACAGATGTACACAGTTGCTTATAGATTTACACAGTTGCTTACAGATTTACACTGTATAAATTGGGCCCAGATCCTGGGGGGGGGGGCACGAGGAGCACCTGCCCCGAGTGCCAGGTTAAGGGGGGCGGCAAAATGGATTGTGTTACGTAGTATTTTGGGGCAACAAAACTATCTATTTTTTTTTATTTAATACAAAACAACTTTATGGGATGGAAAAAAATGATAGTGATTTATATAAATAAAGGCAACCTTTATTTGCTTTAGTGAGGGAATTTATAAAGGGAAAATAACCGCTTAAACCAACTATGAAAGATCAATGTTACTATTGCCAAAAATACAGTAAAAATCTCATATTATCAATGTTTTGTCCCCGTTATAAATAAAAAACAATATAATTTTGACGTACTTAGGCTTAGGCCCAATATCATATAGAAACAATAGCATACATGGTTATCATACATAATATTCTACGCCCCTTTTCTTTTCTGTTCTGTAATTTAGAAAAAAGTTGTAGATATATACTCAAGAAAAAAAAAATTTAATGTTGCGTTTCGAAGATAGAGACCAAACACACATAGTATGTTTTTTTAAATGGAGCACCTTCTAGGTATTTTTTTTATGTTTGCGATTTCAAAGATAATATACTCGTATGTCATTAGGTGTCCAAACCAAATCCAAACTTCATTTTTTTCATATATATATTTTTTCATATTTTCGGAAACGAAAGCCTGTATAAACACCTTTCTATTTCTAGCTACAGTGTGTATTAGCCAAATGCATTCAATTCAATAGCCAAATTCGAGCGAATGACCGATTACTGGTAACAAATGGTAGGTACTCAATTAGTGGAGTCAACGTAGACGAAACATGGTGTTAATTAGGAATGAATTAGGTAAGTCATGGATTTGAATAAAACCTTTTGAAACACCTTCAAACATACTTTTATTTAAAAGTCTGCTGGTTGAAAAAGTGCGCTTTTTATTTTAAAAATAATAAAATCAAAGAATCGTTCTTTCACCGAAATTTCTCAAAAATCGTCTAACAATTAATTGAAGAATCATTATTTTTCAATGAAAATGTACATCTATATTTATGTTTTTTGAGATGCTGATTATGAATATGAAGTAAAAAAAAAGAAAAATAAAATGACGCCTAGTAAAAATGAAGTCGAATGCAAGAATATTCGAATTTTAAATTTTTTTTTCCGAGATAATATAATCAAAAGGTAAGTAAATTAGAAATACGTTTAAGGGAATAAAAAGTGAAAATCTAGCTATTTACGAAAAGCTCAAGCAGATTTTTATTTATTTCATGGCATGCTAGACCACGAAAATCTTTTAAAACAAATACCTACCTTCTTCTTTCAAATAACATGTTAATAATTATTTTTTTGGCGATAACTCCGAAACTAATGAAGATATCAAAATACCAAAGTATTTTTTGTTGCAAATGTAATCTACTTTTCGATTATAACAGAATAAATGTCATTGAATTTAAAATTTCGGAGAAAATTGTAATAAAAGGGAAATTTTTCGAATTGCGCCCTCTAGCGGTGACCACGAAATTCGAAATGATCTTACTGGACAATCATTTGATAGAAGAAGGAAATCTCTCTTCAACACACCCAAATTCAACCAATTCGGTTAAACCAAACCGGAGTTAGCAGCATTTTTTCAAGTCAAGGTTTATCCGCCCGTCTCACCCCTATTTGAAGAGCAAGAGCAAAAAATCCTTAACGAAAATTGTTCAGTATTTGCTGAAGAGTGCAATAAAATTATTTTTGATATTTATTAGACCTTTTTTTGAGAAAATTTATTTTTCAAATTTACTGTTGCGAATACGGCCCCTATAGCGGCCGACCTACAAACTTAAATATAATTTCCAGCGATTTTTCGTGGCCATATTACTTTAGAAGATTTTTCCCCAAAGCTCCAGGACTATTAATTCCTGAGATATGGTACCTCTTCACCCTTAATGAAACACCCTGTATATAGCTTGGATTTTCGGGGGGGGGATATATATATATATTTAGGCTGTGCCATTCGTCCCCACGTCAATACAAGCTGTATGTAGAAAAAATCTTTTGACTAGGAAATCGGAAGTTTAAAACGTGTACTTTCACTTAGGATAGGTCTCATCCCAGTAAGAAACCTCCTTCAGCTTGATTCTTGGATTTAAAAATAAGAAAAATTGAGTTCTACGTTTCGGGAAATTAATTATAACGCGGTTTACTGCAAAAATAAACGAGAAAAAAGAGAATTACATTAAAATAACTTATGCTATCAAAAAGCAAACGTTTTAAGCTTCAAAAAAGTCACCTATTGAGTTTCAATATCTAATTTTATGCGGATATTATGAGCGTTTGAAATAAATGTATACGATAGCAAGAATTTATGAAAAATCTCTATGTTCAAAGTGAAAAAAAAACAAACGAGGCTTGCTATCGTAATCTTATATTGCTCATTCAAAACTACATACATTTAGTACTTAGAAACATTCTGTAATATTGCTTAAAAACATTACAAATTGACCATGTAACGTCAATTATTGTGAAAATGCATGCAATTTTGATCAAGGTCAACTTTACAATAATATGACAGGCGCAGGCGTATCCCTTCATGGAAATTAATGCTACAAGATTTTTTTAATTGCTTTACGGTGTCACTTTCCAATAAACTTATGAATGCATATGAATTAGTTGTGTGTGTAAAAAAAAATTTCGGCTGCGTCTTAAATACGAGGAAGCATGAAAACGTATGATCTTAAAAAATTATCATTCATTACTTAATCATTTTACAAAAAATATGTAAATACATTTTTTTTTTTAGAAATTGCCTGCTCTTTCGAATGATTCTATAAAAACGCTTATTAAATAAGTTATTAACAAAAAACCTATATTTTTGACAGTTATTGTCAAATAAAAAAAATCGCACATTATTTTGCGCTGCGGACTCTTCGGATTTTGTTTCAAGACATCAAAACGAACACATTCCAACAAAATCTAAAACTCCCGGAATTTCTTCGAAGTTATTTTCCTAGTTGACTCCACTAAATGGTTTGCGAGCGGTTTTGGGTTTAAGAAATTTTATAAACGGTAATTACCAAGCTTTGGCGCTGTTTTATTATGTTTCTATCTCTGTCCACTATTCAGATATTCAGTTACAAGTACCTGACCTAGAGACGGCATGGTAAGTAAAAAAATGGATTTGGAATACTAAAATTCAAAAGTTTTTAGGTACCTGTCTATACTACATTTTCGACATTGAAATTTTGTAAATTAAAACATTTACCCCCAATATAACCAACAAATAACCGATGGTTTCAAGCAACTAAAACTGTTAAACGGTAATACGCGACTGAATTTAAGATGCCAACGCCCCGACGGGAACTAATATATGGGCCATCGTCACCATGGGAAACGATGCTAGTCTTGGGTGTGTCTTGGGTCTACACTGCGTTGTTCTTTGTTGTTGTTCATTGTTGGCATGGCCCATAGACTAGTTTAGCATTGAGCCTATAATAGGGGGCGTATAATTTCTTATATTCAATGGCGTATAGCGCTGGTGACATTGAAGGGTATAACCAAAAGCTAATATCTCCATATGTTGACACCTGTCAATGAAATGTCGAAACACGTCAATCGCATTTAATTGTTGCGGATATTTTCAACGTATTGTTTTACCGAGAAAAAATTAATCCTTCTTGATTTTAACACAAAAGTGCTATCAAAATTAATTACAAATGAACAAATACTCAACATGAGTGTAATAGTAACATCCCCACGATCTTAAAATTAGTTCTATCAATAGTCATGAAAGAAATAACAATAGCAAAAAGTGGGTGTTTCTCTGCAATAAACTACCTTTTTACTTTGTCATATGGTATGAGGTATTATGCATTAACATTAATTTAGAGTCAATTGAATAGGCACCCTAAAAATCATGCTTTAATATTCTCGCTGATTTAGAATTAGTTACATTAAATAGTTTTGAGCTATATGACCACTTAGTACAAGTTTTTAGACTGAAAACTCGCCTTTAATGCTTTTTACATACAAACTCATCTTCTACAAGAAATGGCGTCATTCTGAACATTCTGTGCGATTTTCTCAAAAAACCGTTGAATTTTAAAACTTAGTAGAGAATACGTTTTTGCTAAAAAAATAATTTGTAGATTCTTAAAATAGATTTAGAATTTTAAAAAAGTTGTAATGTAAAAGGCTATACACAAAATTATTTTTTTAATTGATGGCAAATTAAGAAAATTCTAATAATTTATTGACATAAAGAATAACCGCACATGTATTTATAAAATTACCAACACCTTAATCAATGGGTTAGGTCACTGGCAAACATTGGCATCTCAATAGTACCTATATTGTGCATTTTGTGCAGCAAGTTAAGAAATGAGACATACTGCATGTGAGTCCACACGTTGTGGAGCGAGGCGAAGGCAAGTGCTAAGGTACACGAGGGTGCAGTATGCATTGCGTAACGAGTTGTACACTGCATGCACTTTGTGCTCTACCTTGCATAATATTTGAAAAATAAATTAAGAAAACGTCCATGCCGTGCTGCTCCTAGCACAAAAATGTACAATAACTTCAAATTCAATGCAATGTCAAATTGCGCGATGCGTTGACTGGCAAAGACATCCTTCTCATCTGTGATAAATTAGCCAACAATGCGTACCAATGTAATTTGAACCAGAATTCGTTGGTAGAATTTTAAAATGTTATAAATAAGAAGTAGGTGTTGCATAATTATATGTTATATTTTTTCCCGTAAAACAAATTTCCTCGTTAGAGAATAGGCAAGTGGACGTTTCCCCAGCGGCAGCAAACAATGTCATAATTATCGCTGGGGCAATTACGACGATTGCCGTGAGCCGCTGACTACGTAATTGGCCATCGTGAAAGTGATTTTAATGACTTGGTCGGGCGCCAAAATCAATTACAGGTTAATTAGATTTGGATTTTGGATCGGCCGCGTATTAATACTAGTCCCACTGACAATATCGAGCACTTAGGCAAGTAAGCATCTACCGTATTTGATTTTTTTTTGCCAAAAGGTCGAATGCCACTCTTTGACAGACTACAGGAAGCGGGGAAACCCTTTATCTATCACGACGGGCTCAGGTTGCGGTAATCTATGTTATCTATAAAATAGTTATTTATGTACCAAGGCACTGAAGTTCAACTTTTTATGACTCATGTAGAATTTAGTTGCCGAGGCCTCTGGACGAGGCAAATAAACCACGAGTCATAAAAAGAACTACAGTGCAAAAATGTTTTATTGGGCAACAAAATAATCATAAGCTGCTACAGGAAACAATTTCGCAATGTGTACGAACGTGTACAATGATGGGCCTTTATTGGCCGGGTTTTGAATATTTTTGTCACTTTAGAGAGAAAATTTTCAATATCTATAAATTATAATTAGTTACCAAATTATAGTAAGTTAACTTCTTCTGGTTTGAAAGTTATGCCGAGTATCTACAGGGTGATTCATTTATCATGTCGTCCACCTTGTTTTCTTCGTGAACAGCTGTAGATTTTTCTGAAAAATGTATTTTATTCCAGGCCACATATACTTCTAAAAAGAGCGGTGGAACTGGTGAAAATTTAAAGCTTTTTTCCAAATACAATTTTTCTCTATATCGCACGGTATATATTTTCCTGTAATAAAATCACTTCCAAATCATTTATCGTATCCTGTTTGTTCTAAAATTAATTTTCCAATATTTTCCAATTGTATAGACGAGAAACATGGGTCGATTGTTATTTATTCATTTGCCTACTGGCAAGAATACCTGCCATGCATTCCCATCCAGATAAAGATAATTTGTCACGTATTTATATTGAGCCCATTCAAGATTTATCGCCGCACGTTTAATTGCGATTTATCGTTGTTAATGTTTCGAAAATATTTATAATTGTAATATATACCGATAAATAACGAGGAAATGGTCAAAGAATGGACTTCAGTCGACATTATAAATTTAGGGGTTATCAGAGCAGAGAAAATTTGTGATACAATGAAGAAAACATATATCTTATATCTGTAAATACCCATACCGAGTAACCAGACACACAAATAATATATTCAGAATCGAATAATGTCAGAATGCACAGAGAAAATGAAAGTTCCAAAATACCAAAGCTGTTGCAAAATGAAAATTTAATAACATTTAATAATGCGAAAACAATAAAACTTGGAATCAAGCAGCAAACCCCAAATACAACCAATCTACACTCGAATCGACGCTGGATCTTTGGTCTGGTATGCTACACTTGCAATGGCGCCAGTCCAAAGATCCATTGATCCGAGTATCTATTACTAAAGTTCATTCCTGTTAAAGGGTCAGTAGAGTACAATACTGGCCAAAGCGTGATAACCTCGTCATCATCCATGAACTGCGCTCCTCTTTGTCAGGCGGTCTTAAACTCGGTAGATACTAGGTATATGTGCTGAACCCGCGGTTAGTTAAGACGGGGCGCAGAATTAAAACCAAAATGTTCGGTAGTGGTTTTCACGAAAACGTTCATCACGTTACGATGTTTTCTTTTTGCCTTGAATAGATCATGCTCTGACTTGATATTTTGTCTATTCCTCTGCGCAAAAGGCATCATCGCGCATATTTAGTTTTGGAAGGCCATGCCCATTGCCCGTGTCCGAAAATAACGTGTTTTCACGTCCGTTTTCGCGACTTGTTTACATTGACGCCACGTGACATTTCCACGTGACTATTGGTTCAGTTTAGGGAAACAGTTTATTTATACATCTACCATTACTGAATCTTTAAAATAAATAGAATACCTATAGCATAATTAGGTACCGAAAAAAAGTTGTCTTAAAATATTCTCTTCAATACTGGCTCGAAAATCCATGCATTGAGCCATATTCACAAAACAAAGTGATGAGTGGTACAGATACACCTTTTCCTTCAAAACAAGTGTAATTTTGTTTTTTGAATAATTTTGGGGTTCAATACACGACTTACCTACCATCGAGTGAGTTAACATTGAAAGTTTCAGTTATAGATATTAGATTAGATATTAGATAGGGCCTCCTGGTCATAACGCAGTTTAAAAGAAAACTTTCAAAAATAAGTATAGGTAAGTCATGCACTTGTGTAGCCACCACTACTGGTGGTGGTCAATTCTAGTAATATCTACATATTACTAGAATTGAAGCCACTAGACTATTTCCTTCAGTGCTCTCAAGCAAAATTAATAAGTCAAGGCCCCATCTATTCTTACAAGAACCCTGTGACAGAAGTATGTGCTTGAAATCTTTATTCTCCTATTCTGTCTTAATTAGGTATACTTTCATTCTTTGTCAAAACATCTGCTCGCATGATTAGGTACCTTACTGTTTCAAAAATTATCGAACTTGCTTCGACCGTTGAGCGAATGAATATATATATATATATACTGGGTGATTCATTGGGAATGGGAAATCCCGAAACTGGGGCTAGGGGAGACCAAAATATTGCGATTGAGTCCAACATTGCTTAAACAAATGTTGTTTGTTTGAGAGATACAGTGCGTTCAATTTCTTATTTTTAAATTGAATTATGGCTATATCTACCAAAATAATCAAGCTGCTGACCTGAAATTTGGCACTGCTATGTTTTTGGGGATGGAGAATAAGCTGAAAATGTCAATTTCTACGTATCTCACAGAGGGCGCCACTTGCGCGGTTTTTGGATCGTGCTTTTACTCGTAACTTTTGTGAGGTTATCTTTTTGGCCCTGCATTTTAGTGCATCTTTTCATTCTGCAACAAAAAGGTACTTTTGTTCCATAACGCCCAAATCAACTGTTTGCTTTTAAATTGCCAAAACGTGCCCCAAAACACCTGTTGACTTCAAGATTCGAAAAATAAAATTTTCACCTACTACTTTCAAATGTTACAGATCAACTGTACATTGAAAATGAAGAAAAAAATGCCAAATGAACATTGGTCGAAACACATTTGTTTTCATGAAATAGGGTGTCCAAACTTTGTCGAGTTTCAATCCGTTCCATTTTGAAAATGGACATTTTTTGGGACATTGTTCATATGGGGTTTTTTCTCGCTTTAAATGGTACAGTCGTTGTGCAATATTTGAAAGCAGTAGGTGAATATTTTATTTTTCGAATCTTGAAGTCAACAGGTGTTTTGGGGCACGTTTTGGCAATTTAAACGCAAACGGTTGATTTGGGTGTTATGGAACAAGAGTACCTTTTTGTTGCAGAATGAAAAGATGCGCTAAAATGACAAACCTGCAGGACCAAAAAGATAACCTCACAAAAGTTACGAGTAAAAGCACGATCCAAATTGGCATTTTCAGCTTATTCTCCATCCCCAAAAACATAGCAGTGCCAAATTTCAGGTCAGCAGCTTGATTATTTTGGTAGATACAGCCATAATTCAATTTAAAAATAAGAACTTGAACGCACTGTATCTCTCAAACAAACAACATTTGTTTAAGCAATGTTGGACTCAATCGCAATATTTTGGTCTCTCCTACCCCAAGTTTCGGGATTTCCCATTCCCAATGAATCACCCTGTATAAAGGGGAGCAAGCGGCTGTCAAATCTTGACGCCAACAATAGGAGCTGATCCATGAATAATGAAAATAAGATTGTCGTTGGACCTTGGACCTGCCCTGATTGTTGCCGTCGAGATTCGACATGCGCGTACATTCTTTCGTCTTTGCCTTATGAGATTACTGCGACGGATAATTTCTACCCTCTAACTAATCATCATTCAAAACCCAAAACCCAACAGGACAAGCACAGAAAATGTATCATCTTAGACAGCGACTTTGTTGGGAAAGGTCGAATAATTTAAATTTCATACCACCCAAAGGGTGGTACCACAGACCTATATAATAGGACCTATATAATAGGTCTGTGGTGGTACGAATAAAAATTTGCTGCTCTTGCTTGAGTTTCAGTGTTGGAGCAGACCACTCTTTTCTATACCTAGCTGGATTTAGAGAAGTCATAAACAGATAGTTGTAAGTAAGAGGACACCAGAGAGCTTTTACTCTCATGTGCTAGTGGGTGATACAATTTTCCACGTTACTTCTCGTATCTCTGAGAAGTTCCGTTACCGCTACCTAATTGAACACGCTCTTCTTTAATGTTTTTTTTGCGGCCGAAGCAACGGCAAAGGCCACGCGTACGGCCGAAACTGGTTCGCGTCTCCAAAACCCGATCTTTCGCCCTGCGGCGGTTTGCAGAAGCACTAAACTTCCGTTGGCAAACTGCCTGAAATTGCCGTGATCGTCCAGTAAAGTATACGGTGCGCCGACTACCGACCTGCCGCTCCCACGTGGCGTGCTTATCTTCGTCGGTTTTCTTCCTATTTGGCTTGCGTACGCGCTCTTTTGAAACTGTCCAAATTAAAACGATTTCTTCAACGTCTCGCGGCTACATGCTGACTCCCAACAGAAGAACACTATAATATAGGGCACGAATTACCTTTAGGCTCGCAACTGGCGCTTTAAAAAATCCCGCATTACTTGTTTTAATAGCATCGTACGAAGTTATGATCCTTACCAAATTTGTCGATTTCTTTTATAATTCCAGATATAATTTTAAAAAATTGTTTCAATAACTTAATTTTAACACGCTGTATATTAAAAACAACGCGTCAGCGGACATATTATGCTTATTTAAAAAAGTTCATAAAATCACATCTCCTATCATCTGACAAGCGTTCTTTTGAAACTGTCCAAATTAAAACAATTTCTTCAACGTCTCGCGGCTACATACTGACTCCCAACAGAAGAACACTATAATATAGGGCACGAATTACCTTTAGGCTCGCAACTGGCGCTTTAAAAAATCCCGCATTACTTGTTTTAATAGCATCGTACGAAGTTATGATCCTTACCAAATTTGTCGATTTCTTTTATAATTCCAGATATAATTTTAAAAAATTGTTTCAATAACTTAATTTTAACACGCTGTATATTAAAAACAACGCGTCAGCGGACATATTATGCTTATTTAAAAAAGTTCATAAAATCACATCTCCTATCATCTGACAAGCGTTCTTTTGAAACTGTCCAAATTAAAACGATTTCTTCAACGTCTCGCGGCTACATGCTGACTCCCAACAGAAGAACACTATAATATAGGGCATGATTTAATTTTCTAATCGGTGGCTCAATTTTAAGCCAATTGGGGGAAAGTATCTGCTTTTCTAGTAAGAGATGGCATTTTTTAAAGTCAGATACCAAAAGTATCGACGTCGAGGTGTAGTAACTCATAAAATATAATGTTTGGGGTAGTATAGGCTTTGAAATAATAAAAAGATTTCATTGTGAATTTAGACATTAAGACCTAAAGCACTGTATTCAGTCATTATATATGTATTTATCTTATCCTACGAGCAGGTCAAGGAATCACTTCACTTACGATGCGGAAAATGAATGTCAAAATTATTTCTTACATACGGGTGCCTACTTTTAAGTGTATACAAATCGATAAAAAATGTATTTTGTGAGATATTTTCAAAAACCTTTTTTTATTTGAAAGGTCTTCAAAAAACGCTTCTTTTGACATTTTTACTTTTGTCAAAATGCAAATCCAGGGACGGCTACGATTTTTTTATACCCCGATTTTCACAAAAACCATTTAGCGATTTTTATTTAAAATCTGACCCCACAGCGTTAATCAGAACACCAAAAAACCCCTATATACCAAATTTGAATAAAAAATATACAGGGAGTTCTATTCTGCAGGGTGTCAAAGTTGAGCAAAATAGGAATTTTAAAGGCACCTGCAAAGTCAAGTGTGCCATGGAATCCCCTCAAAACAGTTAAATTGTTAATAGGATCACTCAAGGTGTTGGTTTGCAAAGGTCCAATTCAAAATATACAGAATGTTCTTATCTGTGCCATCTCAAAATGCTGAATTTTTATGAAACTTGGTCATGAGTTCTGTGGAATCATTGAAAAAATATTGACAAACACAAAAGTAATGTATTTCTTTACAAAATGCCAACTAACAAATAAAAACAATTTAAATTATTGGACCTTACTCAACAAAGTCATTGTCTAAGGTGATACATTTTCTGTGCGTTTCCTGTTGTGGCACACCAGCCACCTTAACTGATATGGACTTACTGACTGGCAGACTTCTGTATTTTTTAGATTTAGTTCGTTTATAGTGTGTGTAGCGGTTTTGATATACTCGATTTTTGACCAGTATAAAGTTCCAAAAATTCAGTAATTTGAAATGGCACAGATAAGAACACTCTGTATATTTTGTATTGGATATTTGCACACCAACACCTTGAGTGGTCCTATTGACCATTCAACTGTTTTGAGGGGATTCCATGGCACTCATCTTGACTTGGCAGATGCCTTTAAAATTCCTATTTTGCTCAACTTTGACACCCTGCAGAATGGAACTCCCTGTATATTTTTTATTCAAATTTGGTATATGGGGGTTTTGGGGTGTTCTGATTAACGCTGTGGGGTCAGATTTTAAACAAAAAAATCGCTAAATGGTTTTCGTAAAAATCGGGGGTATAAAAAAATCGCAGCTGGCCCTGGATTTGCATTTTGAAAATGGCAGAAAGGTCAAGAGAAGCTATTTTTGAAGGCCTTTCGAACAAAAAAAGGTTTTTGAAAATATCTCACAAAATACATTTTTATCGATTTGTATACACTTAAAAGTAGACACCCTGTATAGAATTTTAATGGGCGAGAGCAGAGCTTTAAAATGTAATTAAAAAGGTTTTTAACAAACATAGAAAACGATAAATTAAAAAAATATATTTTTCATGGCTTTTTTAGATCACACTTCCAACGCCTTCTAAAGATTTTTTGTGTTTTCTAGAAATATTTTATTTTTCATGTTTTTCAGTTAAAATTTAAATTTTTATCAGCCAGGGAGTCACTTTCTAGTACATTTTAAAGATATATTTTCTGTTTAGAATTGATTGTGGATTATAGACCCACTTCCGTTTAATTAAAACATCCATAGGTGTAAAAGTTCTTTTGAAAAACGGCACGAATTAAAATTAGGCTCGCATCTGGCGCTTTAAAAAATCCCGCATTACTTGTTTTAATAGCATCGTACGAAGTTATGATCCTTACCAAATTTGTCGATTTCTTTTATAATCCAGATATAATTTAAAAAAATTGTTTCAATAACTTAATTTTAACACGCTGTATATTAAAAACAACGCGTCAGCGGACATATAATATGCTTATTTAAAAAAGTTCATAAAATCACATCTCCTATCATCTGACAAGCCTTTTCTTTGTGATTTGCGGACTCCCTGTATAGATGGCAGGGACTATAGTCTATCCAAGATACAGCGGCAGTAGATACAGGGTGTTATTTAAGTACGTAGCCAAACTTCAAGGAGTGATTCTTTGAGTGATTTTAAGACGAAAAGTTTATATAAACATAGGTCCGGTATCGCTTCGTTTTCAAGATACAGGGTGTCAAACTTTTTAAAAAAAAATCTGTTTTTCCACAACATCTTAATAATCCTTTAGCCGATTTTGTTTAAATCCGGCAGTGTCATTTACGGTAGAGAGGGGTTAATTTAGCCCTTAGTAGATTCAAATTATTAAGTCCAGTGGCGCCCCGGGGGGCACCGTGACCAATATTTTTGAAAGAAAAAATGTGCGCCACTGACTTTTTTAAAACTTTTGTATTTTTATCGCACTAAGGAACTAAGAATACATCTTTTTAGTCTCTTGAATTTTTTTTGTGTCGTGCTTCGTTTTCGAGAGAAAAAATAAAAACCACTTTATTGCATGTCATTGCTTTGTTGTTTCATTGCTGCTTTCTCGAAAACTAAGCAAGATACGAATAAGATTCAAGAGACCAAAAAATTGTATTTTTAGTTGCTTAATGCGAAAAAAATATAAAAGTTTTGAAAAAAGTCAGTGGCGCACATTTTCTTTTCCTCAAAAATATTGGTTAAGGGACACCACTGGACTTGATAATAATTGTAATTTACTTTTATATTTATTTCGCATTAAGCAACTAAGAGTACAACTTTTTGGTCTCTTGAATCTTGTTCGTATCTTGCTTCGTTTTCGAGAAAGCAGCAATGCGTCAACAAAGCAATGACATGCAATAAAGTGGTTTTTATTTTTTCTCTCGAAAACGAAGCACGACACGAAACAAATTCAAGAGACCAAAAAGTTGTACTCTTAGTTCCTTAATGCGAGAAAAATATAAAAGTTTTAAAAAAGTCAGTGGCGCACTTTTTTTCAGAAATATTGGTCACGGTGCCCCCAGGGACGCCACTGGACTTAATAATTTGAATCTACTTAGGGCTAAATTAACCCCTCTCTACCGTAAATTACACTGCCGGATTTAAACAAAATCGGCTAAAGGATTATTAAGATGTTGTGGAAAAAACAGATTTTTTTAAAAAAGTTTGACACCCTGTATCTTGAAAACGAAGAGATACCGGACCTATGTTTATATAAACTTTTCGTCTTAAAGTCACCCAAAGAATCACCCCTTGAAGTTTGGCTACGTACTTAAATAACACCCTGTATAAACAAAGTCACATGACTGCATTGCGATCGATTACCAGGGTCTGACTAATATGAGATTCCAAGTGGCTTGTAATTCTGAACTAATTCTTTTAGAAGTTCTAAAAATTGTGTTTTTACCTTTCGTGGACCTTTATAAATTTCCTTAAATTAAGTATCAAAATAAATTTACATATATACTGCTCGCGATCCGATCTAAAATTTGCAGGAAACTCGACTGAGGGAAGAGCCGGCCCTGCATTCTGCTCGCCGCGTAAACACTTGAAATTTTATGACGGCCAGACCAATAAGAGAATAGGTCACGTGGTGGCCAATGTTTTGATCCACTGCCTCTGTAACTTGGATAGACTTTAGTGTCACTATTTTTTTCTTAAATCCGTTATCTTAGAAATTAATGGAGTAATAGTATATTACATAGCGAGAGTTGTAAACAGCTTATTACGTATGAGTGGAAAAGTTGCGCACGAGCCGCGCAGCGGCGAGTGCTGTAATTCCACGAGTATGTAATAAGCTTACAACTCGAGTTTTGTATTATAATTTTTCTTCGACGAAATAAAAACTATTATAATAGATAAACTATACTTCTGATTATCTGTCAGGCAACAATTAGTATGTTGGTTAGTTGCTATGGTGACGCGGATGCCGCGCTAAGAAGGCACCCGTGATAATTGCGTTTTAATTAAGAATTAATTTTTTTATTACGTGTCAGTCATTACGTGTCAGTCATTACGTTCGTAACAATGAACTTACTTATAACTTATAACCTAAACCGTCACTTGATAGGTATGTTACTACTAGCATAGGAGTAGAAAAACATAGTTTAATTGTTCAGGTTACAATAAAAATGAACCGCTCGCGAAAATTTTTTGAAATTTCAAGGTCAAACAATTTTAATGTATGGCACATTTTTAATTATATATTTTTGAAAAATTACGCTACGGAAGGACTTTTTTCCAAATTTCAAGATTAAACAGTTTAAATGAATGGCAAAAATTCTTATAATACTATTATTAAATACTACCTACAATAAGTAATAATAAGTAATAACCAAAAACTATCTTATACAAACAACAACACTCCTTGAATACCTATGTGAATGTAAAAAAATATATATAAGATTTTTCCCTTACCGAATGTTTGAGATAAGTAAATGTAACATAAAACTAATATTCACTGTTCTTAAAGCATTTGTTTACTAAAATGCGCCGTAGAAATATGTGAAGCACGAACTAGTATTTAAATGAGGCATAAAAAAATTACAAATCATAGCATCGTAGCTCACAATATAACTAGGGCCTATCCCTCAGAGAAATAACCAAGGATAGAGGGAGCAACAGCATTAAAATACACACGTTTATATTCAACCAACATCTAACGGAAATTTACCCCAGTAAACAAACGTACGCCCGCGTGTTCAACGTTTACCTGTGATAGGTTATATCCTGAGAAATATCAATTTTGCCACACTCCACACACTTTCTGCGTCCTATTGACCCCATTGTATACAAACTCAGTCACTATATCCTAAATACCAATAAATAGTCTATAAATTAACAAAAAAAAACAATTAAAAACACGAAAAATACATATGTAAACAATCGAAAAACTCGACTTGCTGGGCGAACACAAAACAAATACCGCCGAGTAATGAACGCGGCGTCAACGGCGGCGTTGCCATGTTGGGCGGTTTGAGGTATCTTTCGGCGATTTTATTAAAGTAATAATTAGCTACTATAATTAGTTTTAGTTTAAAATTGTTAAATACAAGAAAATATATACATTTGTTAATTTAGAGTTAAAATATATACATTTGTTAATTTGGCGTTATGGGAGGTGTGCCTTCATTTAGTCCCATTATTAAACCCGTCTGTTTTGAAATGAAATACTGTAAACAATTGAGTACCTACGTGCCATCACTTTACTTTATCACGTTTTTTTCTAGATGGGGGTGTGGGGTTTGAATCCCGAAATCGCCCGCTTATGTACGGCCCTGGTAAGAAGTCCTGCAATGCCTAGTTCTTTACAACTCACGTAAAAACATTACACTAAAAAAGCTATAAAACAAACGAATAGATAATTAATGGTCCTATGTCAGGGGCACAGCCTAGACATCAAATGTGTGAAAGTCTATAATTAATTGTCCATCAAACTAACCAAAAATTACGTGTGGCAAGGCTATAAATAATTCGATAAAGATCTCCATTCGTCGTCTAATTACATAAACACGGACAACAGCTTGCACCGTGGTCGCTGGAACGCAATGACATTGTCCCCGCAATTGTAAGACAAAATTGAACAAAGGACAAACACCAGCCTACACCGTTTCCTATTGCAATGCAAATTAGGGACATACTTGAATGGCGGAACACCAGACAGTGCCGTTTGAAGCAGTGTCCTTGCATAAATAATAATCTACAGCTCTGTAAACGTGCAAGTTTGGAGGGTACATTTTCGGATATGGAGAACTTACCCCAATCATTCATAAGTAGGGTGATCTGTCTGTGTCCTTTCGAGGATGAACACGAAATCTTGAGAAGAATCAGGACCTGCGGACCTGGCCTCAGCTGGAAGAATTTTGCTACTCACTAATGGTCTGCAAACTGTTAAAACCAATTACACCTAGCCGATGTAACTCTTATTTTACGTTATGTTTCGGTAGATAGTTAAGTGCTTACACTCCTAGGAGGAGTCATGTGCTCGAAGCGAATTTTTCAGATTATCATATATCTTCTATTCCATAAAAACATTCCTACTTTACTTTACTTTAATTTTTAATTGGGTTTTTCACCACAGAAACCTGAACCAAACTAATTAAAAGACAACTTTTTCAAGTTGCCAGGAAAATTCATAAATGCTTAACATTAAAAGAACGGAACTTTGAACGTTAACCCAAAATATAACTTTAACAACTTTCTTTTCTGAGCTCTCCGAGAATTATAAATCTTCCTCCTTTCTCAAAGATAATGTCACGTCAAAGTGAAATGACAGAATAATAAATGTCAAGTGACAGTGTCATGACAACAGAACAATAATAGCCTAGCTATCTTATGTCTGATATTGTACCCTGTGTTCCATCTAATTTAATACTAACTTGTCTTTGAATAACTGGCAATAATATTTTACTGAATTCCACTGAACATTTAGCTACGGTTTCCTAGAATAAATGCCGATTCCTTAATTTTTCACCTATTTCCTACTTCTTTGAGAATTGGTTGGGACCAACGATATAATATCGTTGGTTGGGACCTATCCCACAAAATTCTATGATTATTATTTTTGATTTTCAAATTTGATTTTGCCTAATATAATTTCTTCTCTTAAACGAACCTTAAATGGCCTACTGGTGTCCCCAACATAGAACTTTCCAGATTCGCAAGGAGTCTTATAAATGCAATTTTTAGATCTTTGTACCCCAATGAATGGTTTCGTTTTAACTAGCATGTATTTTAGGTTTTAAATGCTGTTCTGGCATTAAAAACATTGATTATGCGTTTTAGCATATCTGATACTTCAGGAATATTAAGGAATAATTAAATTTACTGGTCGGTCTACCAGATTTCTTTCTCTAATTTTACTAGCATTGTTATTTTGTACGCAATCCTGAAAAACGTGCTCAACAAATTCAATAGGATAAAACTATTCTCTTTAAGAACATGTTTTATTATGTTGAATTTTCTCCTCAAATTTTGTGTTATTAGAACACGTTTTAGCCCTGTCAAGTAGGTAATTACTCCTTTTTTAATTACTCTTTTAATCAGTTTGTTTCAGGTTTCTGTGGCGAAAAAAAAACATATAAAAATTAAATGGATCTGCCGCAAAGAAATTTCCGACAATATTAACATACAAGATGTCTTTTTAGAGATACTATGACAATTTATAATTTAAAATAAAAAGCTGCTCTTCAAGATACAGGGCGTTTAAAAAAACTAAACGACATAAAGATATATCGATTTGGTATGTAGTAAGTAACAGGTCTTCAAGGCCTACAGGTACGTGGAAGAACCACCTATTTAGATTTGCCAGTGGCGTGAGCGACAAAAATTAGAAACCGCTAAACACACCATCTACAACATGAAAATGTTTTTCCAAATTTCTTAAAAAGTAAAGCACCCTCGAAAATTTTTCAAGATACTCTTTCTCTTAGAAATATGAAATAGGTATTAGAAATTAAAAAATGAAATTTCTCAAAAGTCATTGCCTAGAAATCATATGTTTAAAAAGCAGGTGTTAGTTACCCCCTATGGTGGATCTAAATGGGCACTTCTCCATCATACCTGTGGATCTTGAAGAGAAATTACTAGGTAGATTCCTACCAAGTTTGAAGTCGATATTTTCGTTTCAGAGATAAAAACAAAAAATGAGAAACTAATTATTTTCTTAAACGTAGTGCATTTCAAAATGTAACGGTTTATACACTCCTGTTTACCTACTTATAGGAAAATTTTGTTCTAAAATGACTTTTTATAAACTACTTGTCTAAAAAAAACTCGGACCCGCTGTAATTAATTAATTTTGTGAAAGTGATATCGAGTATATCATATACAGTGTGTCCCACTTAAGGACTGACCACCCCTGTAAAATATTTATTTATAGCTCGATTTTCATAAGCTTTTTTTTGTTGGATAGAGCTTGAAAAATGGCATCAAACACATAATTCAGGTGCCTCGTGCGTTGAAGTCATGGCCCACTGAGACGGTGTTTTAGTGCTGAAATTTCGAGAAGTACTATTAGGGATTTTTTTTAGAGGAAAATTAATGCCAGATTCCTATTCAGCGTTGGTCGAAACCCAAATGTACCATTTTGCATTACCGTAGCTCTACAGGGTGTTTCAAAATTTTTAGTGTCCCACTTAATTAGTGTACCCCTATAAAATTTTTATTTTTAGCTCGATTTTCATAAACTTTTTTTTGTTGGATAGAGCTTCAAAAATGGCATTAAATGCATAATTCAGGTACCTCATGCCTTAGATTCATGGCCTACCGAGACGGTGTTTTAGTGCTGAAATTTCGAAAAGTACTGAAGTACTGTTAGGGATTTTTTTAGAGGAAAGTCAATGCCGGATTCTTATTCAGCGTTGTTCGGAACCCAAATGTACCAATCTGCATTACCATAGCTCTACAGGGTGCTTCAAAATTTTTAGTGTCCCACTTAATTAGTGTACCCCTGTAAAATTTTTATTTTTAGCTCGATTTCATTTTTTTTTTTTGTTGGATAGAGCTTCAATAATGGCATTAAATGCATAATTCAGGTGCCTCGTGCGTTACATTCATGGCCCACTGAGACGAAGTTTTAGTGCTGAAATTTCGAGAAGTACCTACTATTAGGGGCTTTTTTAGAGAAAAATTAATGCTAGAATTTTATTCAACGATTACCCAAACGTACCAATTTGCATTAGAAAATGGAGGACTAATTGAAATGACTGAAATTTGAGTTTATGTTATGTTGTGTTGTTTATTCATGTATTTGATGATGATTAAATAAAAATTTTGTTCGCTAATAAATTTTTGAAAGAATATGAGTTCCTCACGAGTATTTTAGTGACCAACATACCTGAAATTAACAAAATTAATTACAAATTAACACGTTTTTTTGGAACCTCTCACTGCATATAAGAATCCGGCCTTACTTTTTCTTTTAATTTTTTTGGAACACCCTGTAGAGCTACGGTAATGCAAATTAGTACGTTTGGGTTTCCAACAACGCTGAACAAGAAACCGGCATTAATTTTCCTCTAAAAAATCCTTAATTGTACTTCTCGAAATTTCAGCAATAAAACACCGTCTCAGTGGGCCATGAATTTAACACACGAGGCACCTGTATTATGCATTTAATGCCATTTTTAAAGCTCTACCCAACAAAAAAAAGTTTATGAAAATCGAGCTATAAATAAAAATTTTACGGGGTAGTCAGGCCAATAAAAATTTTGAAACCCCCTGTAGAGCTACGGCAATGCAAATTGGTACGATTGGGTTTCGAACAATGCTGAATAAGAATCTGGCATTATTTTTCCTCTAAAAAAATCCCTAATAGTACTTCTCGAAATTTCAGCACTAAAACACCGTCTCAGTGGGCCATGACTTTAACGCACGAGGCACCTGAATTATATGTTTGATGCCATTTTTGAAGCTCTATCCAACAAAAAAAAGTTTATGAAAATCGAGCTATAAATAAAAATTTTACAGGGGTGGTCAGTCCTTAAGTGGGACACACTGTATATATATATATATATATATATATATATATATATATATATATATATATATATATATATATATATATATATATATATATATATATATGTACAATATTTAAAATAACAAAAAAATAGGATTGAAAAAAAAGTGAAAAACCAACAGCACAGTCCCAAGCGGAGGTGCAACCAAAATGTAGTCGTACCTTGAGAGTCTCGAAAATACCAGGCAGACCAGTCCGAGAACCGCGGGTGTCGGGTGTCGTTGGAAATCGCATGTATTCCGCAAATACAGACTTCGTCGCGAAACCACGTGTAGTGTCATAGAAGAATATAATATTCATCTATGGTGGTGTCTACAGAATTGCCAAGGAACAAATCAAAATTCAAATATAGGTGAAACGATTATTGAGTACATATCTCGTTTTAGGGTAGTAGTTATCTTATAATCTGATATGACATCCATTAGTATATAAACCTATCCGCTGATGCCATGTTTGAGAAAAAGCAAACCGAAATGGGATAAAACACACACAATGTTTTTTAAGATATATTTTAAAAATTTACAGGATGCTCCGACGATGCTATAAAACGTTCCCCGATATTATAAGAGCTAGAGAATCCTGTACAGTTGAACGATAAAAATCAGTACACTAGGGTACTAAAGGTATAATAGTACCAACAGTAATATTTTCGGCCCAAACAAGTGAGTCATTTTTCTATTTATCGGGGGGTTCGATTTGGCATCGAAGAAACAAATGAAATTGTTACAAAAGGTATAGAAAGTTATAAAAAAAGTAACAATACTATGTCGGTTTCTATATTACATTGTTTTAGGGTTTGGGTGAAATATATAGGAACTTACTGTTATACATAATGGTTAAAAAAAGATATTATGTATAAGAAGTTATTCAAATTCATAGTTTTGTAATTTTCCTAGATACCGCAATGTTCAAGGTGAGTCGGGGTGAAAATAATGTAAAACACTTAATGTGGTTGTCCTATTTTCATTAGTTTTGTAATAAATAGTAGTAATTTGCACTTGTTTTCAAGTTAATAATTATTCTTAAATGAAATAAAAATATCCTTGTATTGATTACCCATGTAAATTTAGGATCATTCATGACAAGAACGCTATGATTAGTAATACAAAATTTTGTAATGACGCTATAAAGAGTTTGGTCCAGACTCACCCTGTATTTAAGGGATCAACTTTTGAGAATATAATAATAATAATTAATTAATACAAACAGTTCAATGTAAAATGTGCAAATAATGGTCTTGATAAAAAACTTTGTTCTGTCAAAATTATGTATCTGCTGGACGGTATTCTTTGAGGATTGACAATAACCCAACAAATACTGGCCTGGAATTGCAAATCACAGGTTATATTCAGCCATAATAACCAACAGGACATCCTAACAATGAAATAATAAAATAGTTATTTATGCATGGAGTGCAAAAGGTCGTATTCTTATTAGGTTTACAATTTCACTGACGTATACAGGCTGAGGTGTATTATTTATTAGGGTTATAACTATTATGGTGTGCGCTACACAATTTTAATTTGTGAAGTTTGCAGATACTTTTTTTACAGTAATAGCCTATTATGTCTAAAATTATTTCAGTTAAATTAAGAAAAACCTAGAGAAAAACGTAACCAACTAAATGTTAGCAGCAGGTCCGTAGATAAGCTTGAATCACGCACTGAAGAATAATTCCAACAGGAGAGACCGTAATGAGATGGGTCAGGAGATGTTGATCATTTAGGGAATGTTGGATCTAAATCAATGAGAACACCTGAAAATATCGAAACCGAAGAATTGCTGACTTAGTAAAAACTGTTTTGCGACAAAAACAGATTAATTAAACGACCGTTTGTCTATGACTTATTAAATTGAAAATATTGATGCACAGCAAAATTCTCAGAACAATATTGTCAGAAACAAAATGTTTCCATAAATCCTAAAAAGTGATACCAGATGCCCAAATCAGTACATAACTCAATTACACAAAATAATTATAGAAAACCTTCCTATTGTGAGCATAGTACCTACATACGACTTTAGTGTTGGTTGAAAGGGCAATTTAACCAAGGGTCCTGGATTTGTTTGTATTATTATCTATTTTGTCAAATTTATGTCATGATCGTGGTCACATCTTTTATTAGTTAAAAACTAATAATATTCTGATTGTTAAAAACGTCCCATCAATTATTTAGTTACATAGAAAGTTACTTTTATCATCAAAGTACCTACATTAGAGACATACAAATTTCATGATTAAGAATCTGTGAATAACGCGACTAAATGATTTCTGAAAGAAAATAATGTACCTATATTTTTTATAACAATAGTATATTCTATATTCCCAGTTTCAAAATATAACTAATTAATTAAGTAGAAACTGAATATTATGACACGTATGTGGGACGAGTCAACCCGGCCTTGAACGATAACACTTATTTTGTTCGCTTTTTAACGTATTCCCCTTGTTATTAGTCTCAAAATTACTGCGCACTAGGAGTTCTAAGGCAATCAACACAATCAATATGCGTAAAGTCATTCAACAACTATTTTTTTCTTTATAGTTCGTAAACTGCTAAAAGATTTCTTAATATTTGCAAATTCTATCGACACATAATTTTTCTCAAATAGCTTCTGAACTAAAACACCTAATAACATCAAGGAGAACATTTTGTGATATTAGGAAGTCATTTTTATTTTAAATTTGACAAATATTTAGTTTTAATAAATTGTGTATTTGCGATTAACTACCATGATAACTATGTTTTTAAAACAAAATATACCCATTCCGCGGTTTTTGTAGACAAACTTTGACAATTTAAACAAAAAGTTCCTATAAACATAAGTTGTATAAACTATAAAACCGTTTTATTCTAGTAAGGAAAAGAGATGTCGACTTCAAATTCAGTACGTAGTAATGTCAAAGTCTAGAGAATACTAGGTAGTGTCTTCGAGGTTCACAAATACACTGTAGCACTGCCGATGTATATTCAGCAGTGGCGTTCGTGGGGGCAACTAGCACTCCTTTTTAAACTTAATTTTTACGCCAAAAAGTAGCTTCAAGCTATAGTTATGTTATAGTTATACAGGGTATCCATAGCTTGTTTCGGGAAAACCTGCAAAATTTTGTGGAGATAAATGGCCCGTGGATTCAAACATAATATTTGATACTTTTGATTATTAATCCATTTAATGTGAATGTGAGCCGTTTCTAGTAGGTATGTACATAAAATTGTGTTATCCGTTGATAACTTTGGAATGTGTGGAGGTTTAGATACATATTATAATAATTTTGAAACGTATTTAATTAAATATGTCGACGATTATACATACCAAATTTTCGAAATATCATATTTAATATTTAAAGGGATAAGGAATAATAACTTCGATTATGATTTCCTGTAGTGCTTGTACTTGTGACGTCTTGAATTTTATTGTAAAACCTATGCATATTATTAGTCGCGTAATTTATTGATTATTATTGGGTTCCACTTTTCTATATGGAGTTTCTTGGAGGGAAGGAAAAATATGCATACGTAAAACGTGCAGTGGTCTGACTACTGTTTGCTGCTCAATGTCCAAGGCAATAAATAACAGATAGATAATAGATATTTCAATTATTGTACAGTGTACTCGTTTCGGCATTAATATAAATATGCTTGGGACTGTTTAGGGGCGTTGAGTGAGGGAATTTAGGGGGTAAGTCCGGCATTTTACTTTGAAAAAATATGATTCATTTGGAAATTTTTAAACTGTGCTGTTAAAAAATTATATACGCGTTTTATATTTACCTATTTAGAATTTTGTTTATGTGAGCAATATTCAAGCGTTCAACAATAATTTGTATTATATTTCCACCACCTACTTCCTTGACCTAGCTTTGATTTTTGATACTATCCAATCACAAGATCCAAAAACCTAATTTTCCATTTTAATTAAATTTATCCATTGCAATTATATATATGTTTGTTCACGTCAAATACGACTTCGGCAAATAAAAAATTTCTTCCGGTTACATCTGAAATGATATCAAAAATCAAGGAGACGTACTCTTGTGCCACTAGGTATGTGTTTGTGGTACCTAAGAAAGGCCAGTTCGTTCATTCTTCTTTGAAGATTGTATGTTTAAAATGACAAAATAACTGTGTGAGATAATAGCATAGTTATAAGAACTCTTCATAAAATTAGTTTCTTGTTTTTAGTTTTGGAAATAATCTTAGGATTATCTAACTACCACAATATTAATAATAAAGTGCGATAACTAAAAAATGGTTGATTTTACAAAAAAAATTATAGTACATAATTTGCTTGAAATTGAAAGACAATTCGGATGTGATCGAAAAAATGTTTTCGACCGCAGCGCCATCTACAAGTTGCAATAGAAAAATTGAGCCTAAGAATAGTCTTCGACAAGTTCTACCAGCCTTTTCTTACTGGACTAAAATATATCATTACCTTGCTGAGATAGAAGGCCGGCGAATTTTTGGTGAATCAACCTTTGTATATACCTACCTATAAACCATTTAAATGTGTCGTCACTTGACAGATGCCATTCTGCCGAGGGGCGAACAAACCACGGGTTGCATTTGTATACACGGGGTTTTATTGCGAAAATCAGAAGCAATTTCCCTGGTTTGATTGTAAATATGTCGTATTTTTGTTGTGTGATGGAGTGTGCAATAGGAACAAGCTGTGGTTCTTCAGAAATCGGGTAAAAATCTGATCTCCGATAACATTGCATTGTGCTGATGCTAATTTCACTATTTTTTACGAAAATGCCGTGTTTTTTTCTGTGGCTGGGTCTTGGGTTTTGGATCTTGGATTGTCTGAAAGGAGGATATAGGAACGATGTGCGATTGTTCCAGTCTATTCTGTCAGGGATCTGTGCTGGCTTTTATAGTTTTGTGTCAAAAATTTATGGTACCTACCTAGATATTTACATATATGTTAAGATAACATGTCAATATATATTATGTCCTGTAGAATTATTATATCTACAATACTACACATTACACAATACATAAAGCAGTGGAAGTGAATAAAAATATCAGAGACCCGATTTTTATCGGATTTCTGAAAAAACGCAGCTTGTTCCTATGCCTCCCTTATTGCACACCACACGACATGACAAAAATACGACATTTTTACAAACAAACCAGGGAAATTGCCTGATTTTTGCAATAAAATCCCATGTATGCAAATGCAACCTGTGATTTTGCCTCTCAGCAGAATGGCATCTATCAAGTGACGACACACTTTAAATGGCCTATACTATTTCGGCGCATTCGACGCCTAACCTCAAAACGTTTGTTTTTAACCCAAACGTTTAGCTTTTTATCTCAAACGCATGACTTTTTGTCCCAAACGTTTGTGATAAAAAAAACAATCCACCTGGCCCGTCAGAGCTTCGGTAGGCACATACCACAAACCACTCTAGCTATAATAAGTAGATAATTATACTCTTGCATCGTAAAACGCAATTAGGTTTCCTAGTCAGTATCTTTTGTTGGGACAGTTGAGATAACACTTGTCGAATTTTTACAAACTTGATAAAACAATTCCTGCGGACACTGGACATTACGACTATTTCTAAAAATAACATTTACGTAATTAGCAAGTATTGGACATTCTTCAAAATTTGACAGTAAAGCACTTATGACGTCACAAGTGTTTTAAAAAGGCAATTTGGCAATATGGCGATACCACTATGAAGTGTTCTGAGACGTATAACCTTATTCTGCGGTGAAAGTTGCAAGGCCAGTTGAAATTTCAAAATGCTAACCTCAGACCCCCGGACAGGATGCCTCGTGAAACCACATTTAGTCAAGAAGTGATTTTTCGTAAATATTCAGTCGCATTTTTCTGCAAATTTTTTTGGCAAGGTTGGACCTTGGTACGGAATTCGGGCTCAGTACTTCTTGTAATTTTTTACCTACACTACAACTAACAACACGATAACTGCACACTAAATGATAATAACAATATAATATATCACACAGATAACTACTACAATGTTTTGATTGAGCGGCATACGGAATGACGTGGGTGGTGTTGCCACATACCCGAACAGTGGCGCATCCAGAAAATATGATTGCGGGGGGGGAGCAACTTAAAAAGTTTGATGTATTGCATACAAAATATTTTATGATTAAAAGAAATTTCCAGGCCAGGTCTCGGATTGGGAAAATAATTGCCGAGAGTCGCACAGAAGACAGTACATCTACGATACCACCCTCGAGAATTTTTTTAAAATATGAGAGGTGTGGGGGGCCGAGGTTCCCTGCCCCCCCTCCCCTGAGTGCGCCACTGTACCCGAATATTTCAGCATTATTGAAGTCTGAATATTTATCGTATACATATAAATATGTTCCATATATACATACTTTAAAGTATCACGTGACAGCGATGAAGGATATAGTTTCCTGCGTGTGCAACATAAACAGACACCATTTTGATATAGAGGAGTCAATACACGGAACACATTCCTAATAACGAAACGTATTTATATGACAACATTTTTGTGTGCAATTGCATTAGCTACAGCTCAAAGGTTGCAATACATTAAATAATATATGTATTCATAGGAAAGCTGGATACATTTTAATAGAAAAGTAAATTTTGCTATTCCACGAATTATTGCAAACAGAGACCGGCAACATTGCAATGCCGTTTCTCCTAACAGGCACAGAGGTTGCCACGTTTGGCCAAAGTCTAGATAGTATTCTCTAGACTTTGGTTTGGCGTTCTAGACAATAAAATAACGAAACTGTAGATTCCAGCCTGCAACTTCGTATTTAATTATAATAAATAATAAATAGGGGCTAAAAGCCGTTGTTTCATTTATTAAGTGTCATGTTGGTGCATCTATTGCAAACTAAGTACGATTTTAGAGCAACTAAATATATTGTATTGACAAATACATTATTCGATTAGATTAAGTATAGCACTTTTCCTCTTGCTGTCATTGCAAAATACTTTCATATATTAGTTGTTGGTGCAACGAAATACTTTCTAGAAATTGCAAGTAAAAATAAGAATGCGAAACTCTCGAGATTATACCCGAAAATAAAAGGCCAATTTGTAGGAGTGAAAACAATTAACAAGAAAATTGTCTGGCATCTGTGGTTTTTCTTGAGAATATTTCACAAATAGGATTCCTTCATTTGTCGCTTTGGTATAATTCCCAAGAGCATTTATCGCTATAGAAAAAGCATAAGATTGGTTGTTCCTTTAAAAAGGGAGTTACCTTATTTGATATAAGAAGATAAGTATGAGGGAAATAATCTCAGGTTTCAATATTTGGACAGCTTAACGGAATTTGGGTCTAATAAGAAACTACGCTCGACGCGACGTTTGCATTTCCAGAAGCTACTTGACGTATTTTTATTGCAACTCCCGTTTTAACATGTTATTGCAAACTTCGCTTTATTTTTGTAGATGTTTAACAATAATAGACAGCTCATAAATTGTACATAATGTACGTTGCACAATGTGTGAGTGGGAGAAAATATGTAAATGAATTTGTGGCAAATGAATGTTGAACTATTATTTTTAATAGAAAACTTTTTACCCCATGAGAAGGCAAAATAATATCCAAGTTTGTTGGAATTTACAATAATAGACGAGAGGTTATGGAATTTTCTGATTTTGGAAAGCACACATGGGAGGTATAAAGGGTCCTAAACTCAATGTATCGTTTTGAACTTTGAATGACTTCTGATATACTTACCGAAAATTTCAAAGAAAAATGAAAGAAAACTTTGTGAAAGTAATGGATAGGTACGTTTTTTGTGTTTTTTCTATAGTAACTTCTTTCTTGTGATAGGTATGGAAAAGATTTAGCTGTCGCCTGACGTTTAGTCAAGACGATAAAAAGAGTGGAAAGATTAAACTGATAGGATGTTCAGATGAGTGCGTTACTCGACGCCCACTTAGCCCTACCACAACTTCTAATTCCTAGCCCTCCTAATTCTCGCCAAGCTCACTTCTCAACAGACCCACCTTCGCAACGCCCCATTTGCCACACGATATAATATCGCCGCAAAATGAAGGAACATTTTAGATTCTTGGGCGTAGATGTAGATCATCTGTGCAACACAACGTTGTCATCAACGGTGGGCTTGGCGAGAGAGCGCTGTAACGAAAGGTGGGCCTCCTGGGATTTAGGCTTCGCGAAAACTGGGACTTCCGTGATGTTCCGGTTCAGTTATGTGGCCCAGTATTTCCTTTTATTCCAAATCAGAAAGGGCTCTACCCATCGCATAATATCTACTTACATTGCCTGCTAAAGCCTGATTTTTTGTTGGTTACACATTTGTCCAAAATCCAAAGATTCATGGCCAATCACGATCAATTTTATATGCGACCGGCATCAATTTTAAGCATCCATTTCAGGAAGCAGCAGGTACTACTCCTAATGCATAAAGTGTTGCGGTTCTTAGGCTGGCATTTTAGAATCCGGTAGAGCATGAACGAACGTTGGGCAAAAAAGTCCTCGCATTTTTCGAAAATGCTGAACCAACGCCTTCGATTAATATTTATAATTATTATTAAAACAAACTGTTGCAGCACCGGAGGGAACCCGTTTTCTATAAATAGTCATAACCGCGGGGACCGACTCGAATGCTTGCTCGTTACGATCGGCGGCCGTGCGAAGGAAATGCTCTGCCGCTTTTTATTTTCGTAATCGATAAGTTATTATACGAGCCGGCAAAGGGATTCACCGTTTTTTCCCTTTGGAAATTTATCGCAAACATTTCTGGGAATTGTAAACAGCGCCATAGATCATAGGAGACAAGAGCGAAAGACACTTGTTACTTTTTTTGGCGTGTCTTAATTCCATGGAGGGGTGCGCATTATACTGCGCGTGCGTAGTCTAGTAAATTTCAACATAAATGCCATCTGGTGTAGTCCAGGATCATATTTAGAAAAATTGGTTTCGCATCCGAACCATATCTGAATCATAGTTGGACGAAACTCGACTACGTCTGAATGTTATAAGAACATAAATATGTTATTTTAGAAGGGAGGTTACTTTTTGGCACCGATTCCAAAATCACTGTTTCTGTTTCAGGCTAAAATATATTTTTTCTGCGACCTCTATAAAAATATTAACCTCTTCTTATTTTAAGTTGTCCTTCCTTTCCTTTAAAATTACTTTCCTCTCTGCTAGTCTGCTACGCTATGTTTATAGTAACCACCTACTTCGGTATTCAGAAATAATGGGCTACTACGAGTAAAATTTTAAAATTAATTTGATGATTGCAATTGCGAACTAGAGTCACCTAGATACCCGTAAGGCCAAGTCCAAGGTAAATAGTGCCGAAATTTTGTCACTATTCGCTATTGCTAACTGAACTTTTTCTTATGGAGACTTAGGGACTTATGACTACAGAGGTAGATTCAAAATTAAATCAATTATGGCGTGTTCGAGATATCTCCAATAATGTAAATTTTTGGGACCTCCATTAATTAACTGTCGATTGACTTTTGATTTTGCTACAAAATAGTAACATGACATGTAGCAATGTTAAACCAAAGTCTAGAGAATAGCATTCTCTAGACTTCAGTCATAAGTTAAAAGAACACCTCCCCTCACTACTATACCAATTTTTAACACCTATATCCACGAATTTCGAAACACCTGGTATAGTCTACAACCGATCATTTGTTGTAGATATTTAGATCCCTGATTTATATCTAAGTACATTGTATTTAAAACCTCCCGTTAATTTTCATTTGGAACTACAAAACAGTACCGACAGCATACCGCTGTAACTAAAAATACTTCTAGCAGTTTATTTCTTCGACTTTCCGTTTTGTTACCTTCATTGCATTTTAAGTAGGTAGTTAATTTAGCATTTTGGTTATTTTAAGCACTGTAGGTGTGACTATAGAATTCCGGTTTGCTAAAAGGCTTTTTTCTTTATTTTAGTGTTATTAGCTGAGGAAGGGAGTATTCAGAAATTATTGTTTTCGAAGAGGAAAACCAAGGAAATTTTCTTGAATAAAACATATTTAATTTCTTTTTTAATCGGCACTAAGTCTCAAAATCGTCGATTACCAGATATTCAAAACACGGCCATTCATTGTGGGATTGTTACCTATATCAACGCAATCTTTCAGTATAAGCATTTTGATCAGTTTCAACAACAGTAATATTTTCTATGTAGATAAGACAGTGAGTTGCCCCGTACCCCATTGTGCTCGATTTAGGTAGATTAGAGGCAAAACAACGACGCAAGCAGTCGGCTAATGGATGGGTGGGTGACGCTCTCTAAATTATTTTGCCTAATAAAACTTCGTTTTACATAATGTGCACTGAAGTTCTTTTCTATAACTCTGTGGTTTATTTGCCTCGGCCTTAGAGGCCTCGGCAACTAAATTCCACATTCGCTATAAAAGGTTGACACAAATAAGTATCGTTTGACACCGGAAAATTTCTTGTATTTTAATGACAATTTTGGCGTTTTCACTGTCTATTATTTATTGCATGTGCACTCGGTTTTTTTACGTTTTCACAGAAATCTCAAAAGATGTGGAAATATTTTTGATTTCCAGTGTCATCCTTTTCTTATTTTGTAAATATCAATGTACCTAATGCCCAAACATTTTGAGCCTCAATTAAAACTGTGCACAAAACGTACAAACGCACTACTTGTATTTCGATAAGATTGTACCGCTAGTAATTATACTATGGTGCACCAAGCAACAAGATATACAAGAGCACGAATTGTGAGTATAATCCTTCGACAGCGGCTTCTACGGCCCACAGCGCGAAACGGTGAGAGAATCAGAGTTCTTTCCATATGTCTTCGACTCGGCATTACTGCGTCGTTCACCCGAACAGCTGCCGGCAACGAGTGGGCTGGTTATTAGTACGCCGCAACTGCGCGGTGCGCACAAGCGGCAACATGGAGCGCCAAGTTACCGGGGTATTAAGGTTGATTTGCCCAATGTTTTCAAGCCTTTGTTCACATGACGTTTTTCGCTTAATAAATATAGTTGTCTATAACTACGCCACAGCAGCCTGGGCCAATTTATATGTTATTATAGAGTGAACTAAAGGAAATCTTTTTTGTCCGCGCAAGCGCAACTTCGATTGCAATTACTGCTAGGTACTCTCTAAGAGATGGCGCAGTAATCAGATCAACTGCCTATTTCGACGAGCGAATGCTGGTAGGTACCTTGTTGCCGGATTGCGCACCTTTTCCGCATTTATTCATTTTAAACATTTAAAAACTCCCCGCCCCTCAATACATATATCCCTAAATACAACAAATTAAAAAGATCGCCATGACCCTTCGATTTTTGTTTGTGCGATAAAGTCACCCCTGTCAACAACCCCAACTGTAAAATTTCAAATGGAATTATCATGCTTGTGATACTTCGTTTTAAAGGTACTTTTGTGCGAAATCAGCAATTATTAGGTTTTTTGCAATCTTCAATAGTTTTACCCAGGGACAATTTTAAGTAAGGGGACCCAGCATTATACTTTCCAAAGTGAGGCCGTTTCTTTCCTCATTCTAATGGTCTCAATGATGCCTAGTTTGCCATTTTATTGGAGAATCTATGAATATAACAGGTACTTTGATTGTTAGTAAAAATTAATAATGGTATCCATGATTTCTAAAAATTAGACTTGACAATGTTCTGTCAACAAACACAGAACATGGCAAGTGTCAAATGAATCAAATTTAATTTATATTTGAATTTGGTTTCCTGCAATTATTTCCAGGAATTTAAGTAATATAAATATGGTAAGTCAGTGCCGATTTTGCTTATTTGAGAATTTGCCGCTATTGCACCTTGTTACCAGGTTCCTCAAACCATTTGTAATATATGTAGGTATAATAGGTACGCACTTGAACTTTCACAGATTTAGGGATGGACTAATAAGATTAGGTCTTGTAGGTGCTTAGTTCTAATCATGTAGTTTTTCTCGGTGCTCATTATAAAAATTTTGTAATTTTATTTCTCTCCCGAGGTACCTCACAAACGTAAAATAAACTTATAGTTGTATAAAAACTGTTTAAAAAAAGACCTGACTGACGCTACCTGCTTAATAATTTAAAATTTTCGAAATACGATTTGTTTCAAACTACCTACTTATACGTAATGCCCACGTAATGGGAATTGTAGGGTTACTAAAGGTCAGACAAGAAAAATCTGGTTGCAATTATTGGGACTACTACAGGCGGCCGCATTACCTTTAATTGACTATCTGGAAGTTAACTTAAAAATTGTGAACTATGATGGGAAATATTTTGCCTCCTTTGGAATCTATGGCACTGGCATGTCACATAAAACCTGATAGCAGTTGGACACTGACATATAACATAAGCTTGTACCAGCCCACTTATGTGGTCTCCTTGGAGTATACAGAAAACAAACTTCCCCTCAAGGCTTCACTTTTCCTATGTGATAGACTGTGACATGCTGGGTCCCCTTATTTTAAAGAGTCCCTGGTTTTACCCATGCTTAAAATTGCCTTCGTGTCAATGTTTCTTTCGGTTATCCTGGGTCTACTCTGTAGCAACACTAGATTTTTTTTAATAGGTTAAGAAAGCTCTCCGGCAAAATTATTCGAAATGAATTGGATAGAATCGGAATTGGTACGAAAATTCTCTTTAAATCCTTTCCATAGAGATTGAGTAGGTACGCCACTAGGAAAACAACTTTATCCTACTAGGTGGCCTACTAGCCCGAAAAAGCTACACAAACTTCCATCTTGATAAAATAATATTCTGACCAGCCCTTTGTATCACTGTAAAGTGCCGTAAACGTCAGTAATTCCCCAGCAATTTTACCTAATTTCGTATTACTTTTCCTATTTTTAGTTCGCGTTCGCCGATTGTCATCTATACTTACTCCCTAATTACGAAAATAAGGGCGGCCCAACTGCGCCACGCCTCGAGCGCTAAAAAACAAAAGCGGGCGTTAGTGCCGCGCGGCACGCATTTCATGCCTGGAAACCAGCGAGGAAAATAAATCATTTTCGTGCGTTTCTCACGTGCCTTTTAAGAAGAGCGCATGCGGCGCGGTGCGTGAGCCTTTACCCTAACATAATTAATTAGGTTGCGAAGGTAACGAACACACAAAAACTTTTCATAGCGAAAAAATCCCTTTTATTGCATCATAGAGGAGTTTTATGGTGCTTATCAACATGATTTCAACCAAATTTATAGGGAATGAATGTTGGAAACCCGGAGATGTTCTTTTTTCGTTTATCATTTTTTTTTAACAAAATATATAAATATATAAAAAAAACTGTGTGGCGCTATAGGAGAGAGCTCTCGGTTCTCGAGCCCCAGTCCCAGCCAGTCAAAGTGCGTGGCACGCGTCGCCGCGTCTTATAAAACTTCCGTCGGTGCCTCGCGTGTTCTATGTAAACAAAATGAAAAATAGTGTGCAGGACATTTTGAAAGGTAACTTTTTGAGACATTCATTGACAGAGAAAAATGAAATGAAAACTCTTTGGAGATCAACTCCAGATTTGCAATTATCTCAACCGGATAAAGTTGCAACTCGCAATTTTACGGGACACTTTTATAGAAATATGTACGACAAGAGCAAGTGGATAAATTAAAGGCACTGTTTTGCGTTATTAGGTAACTTCTTAAAAAATGGGAATTATTGTTTTATACTAATTATGCAAAAATACATAATTTATACTAAAAATAGAAAAGCCCATACCGAAAGGAGCTACCAAACTATTTTATTTTAATTGACCATAGAGTGTGTTCTTTTCAAAACGTAGCCCCCCCTGTGCATTCACCCAAGAGCCGCCACTGCATTATATCAAAAACATATACCTAAATAGTTTCTAGTGTAAAACATGCAACTATGCGCTAATGCCAGAAAGGGAATTGAGCCGAGAATTATTTTGGCCAGGGACTCTTTAAAGTAAGGGGACCCAGCATTATACTTTCCAAAGTGAGGCCTATTCTTTCCTAGTTCTAATGGTATCAGTGATGCCAAGTATGCCATTTTATTGGAGAATCTGTGAATATAACAGGTACTTTGATTGTTAGAAAAAAATTAATAATGGTTTCCATGATTTCTAAAAATTAGACTTGACAATGTTGTGTCTACAAGTGCAGAACATGGCAACTGTCAAATGAAAGAAATTTATTTTATAGTTGAAATTGATTTCCAGCAATTATTTCCACGAATTTAAGTATAATAAGTATGGTAAGTCAGTGCCAATTTTTCAGTCCAAATTGTAATATATACACTGTGTTCATTTGAAAACAGTCGACCCTTAATATTTTTGAAACTACGAAAAAAATCAGAAATCGCCGGGACCCGTCAATTTTTGTTCGAAGGGGGAACTTCTTTGACGTACAGGTCATGTTGACAAATTCACCCCTGTAACCCCTACCACCCCTAACTTTAAAATTTCAAATGGTAATGCCCCCTTTGTGATACATCATTTTAAAGCTGATGTTATTGCGAATACAACTCATTTTTATTTTTTAAAATCCGATGATGTTTGGAGAAGTTATGGGTAAAAACGGTTTTTTCATAGTTTAAAATAAATTACTTTTTACCCTAGATTTTCAACAGCATTCACATGGTGAAATAATACACAATGATTGTGTGCCACTTATTTTATTAAATTTTCAAAATGAGCTCCATTAGTCGCTAGACAGTAGTACAATCTCTGTTCACATTACTTTAACAAATGTGTCGCGAGAAATACGTTGGCATTCTTCTGTTATTCTGTTCTTCAGATCCTCAATTTTTGTGGGAGGGGTTTTATACACGTTTGTTTTATTTCCCCATGTCAATGCTGTTGAAAATCTAGGGTAAAAGTAATTTATTTTAAAATATGAAAAAACCGTTTTTTACCCATAACTTCTTCAAACATCAAAAAATAAAAATGAGTTGTATTCGCAATAACATCAGCTTTAAAATGATGTACCACAAAGAGGGTATTCCCATTTGAAATTTTAAAGTTAGGGGTGGTGGGGGTTATAGGGATGAATTTGTCAACATGACCTGTACATCAAAGAAGTTCCCCCTCCGAACAAAAATTGACGGGTCCCGGCGATTTCTGATTTTTTTCGTAGTTTTAAAAATATTAAGGGTGGACTGTTTTCAAATGAACTCAGTGTATACTTGAACTGTCTTCCCTTGTTAAATCAGGGGCGGATATAGCGGGCCCGCAGGGCCCGCAATGCGGGGGGGCCCGGGCAGTTTGGGGGCCCAGTCTCGGGCCCGAATCTGCCCGAAGTCCAACTCGACCCGAGACTCTATGGGCGAAGGGCACAGATTCAAATTGCCGCAAATACGAAAAGAAGAAGAAGAAAAATGTCATTTGGTTTCGCGCTTGCGCTTTTTCGGATTGTGTTTTCTAGTTGTCAGTTATGCTTTGTGTTTTCAGACCTAACCTTTGATGTTTTGTGGTTTTCAGACTAGATTGAGCCGATTGAGGTTAGTGCGTAGTTCGTTGCGTATTATTCCCCGTATTTCTTTTCGGTTCAGTACTATTCATTTGCGATTGTATGTACAGTTGTGCTCTTATTGTTGTTGTTGACTGTATCCTGCAAACTGATTTACTTGTTAGGTATATTCTATTATACCATTTTTACCAAGAAAAATGTATAAACACGCTAGTGGTTCGCAAAAACGTAAAAAAAATTTAAAACGAGAAGAAGAGAAACAGAAATGTAGGAAAATCGGCGAATTCTTTCCTAGTTCGTCAAAGGCCACCCAAGAGAATTTAGTTAACGAACTAACGGAGGATGATATTGTAGAGGATAATTTGACACAATTAGGTAGCAATGTGAACATGACTAATAGAGATTTAGATGCTCATATGGACTCAGAAAATGAAAATACAAACAGTGATACAAATATTGTGACTGTGAACTCAAATTTAGAATGTGTAGAAGTCGAAGAAGGTGGTGAACTTGAATTTAATACTGACCGGGGCTGTTTTGATGACGGTGAATTAAACAGTGAAACAAAACTAAAAATTGTCGGCTCTCCGTCATGCCGACCACAAGGCCCGTTTCCTAAAAATGCTCTAAATCGTTCGTTTTCGAAGGAATATTATTATTCTCGATCTAAAACAGGACAAATATTTGAAAGGTAAGGTAAAATAATTTATTGGGTAGGTACCTATAATTTAGTTCTTTTTTTAGTTCATCTTTTTCATATTTTTATTATTAATTTTTATCCATTGTTTTTTTTTGTAGATTTTGGTTGTGCTATTCAATTATAATAAAAATGGTGTATATTGTGAGCCATGTTGGCTTTTCGCTGATAGAAAAAGTCAATATTATACTTCCAGTTGGACAAAGGGAACAATTGATGATTGGCAAGGTTTAACCAAAAAAGTAAAAAAACATGAAACATCAAAGTGTCATTTAGAGGCTTGTAAAGTATATTCGGCATGGAAAAAAGATGATACCATCGATATACATCTAAATGATAATATAAAAATCTGGAAACAAATATTAACGAGGATAATAGATGTAATAAAAACATTAGCGTTTTGTAATTTGTCTTTTCGCGGACACAGAGAAAAAATTAATGACGATGAAAATAGTGGGAATTTTTTAAACATAATCAAATTATTAGCCCGGTATGATCCCATTCTAGAAACACATTTAAAGAACTTCCGTGACCAGAATATAACAAATCAGAGAAATCATTATTTGAGTAAAACGATTCAAAACGAATTAATTAATTTAATAGCATCAGAAACCTGTCGGAATATTATCGAAGAAATAAACAAATCTCCATTTTATTCAATAATATTAGATACAACACAAGATTTAAGTAAAAAAGACCAACTAAGTATAATTATCAGATACACTAATATAAAAAAAAATGAAGTAGGTATTGAAGAATCGTTTTTGGGATTTATAGAAATGGGTCACCAAACTGCCAAGGATTTCGAAAATCAAATAATATCATTTCTTGAGAAAAATAATTTAAACTTGTTAAAATGCAGAGGCCAAGGGTACGATGGCGCTGCAAATATGAGCGGTAAGCGAATGAGAAATATAATATATACAAAATTAGATGACTGATCTTTGGTTGCATGACAGTCCGTAATATTTTTTGTTCGCTTATTTTTGTTGCTTAAACTTTTTTTCCACTCCGGTTAAACAAACCTAATATAATTAAAAAATTTTCATAAAATAATAATTCTCATGATTCATTGCTTACAGTTGGAAAATATACCTTATTCAATAGTTTTTCATCCAATCACAATTCATAAATTTAAATTTGCGTCACTCGTATGGTTGTTAGGCGAGTTTGTTTATTGTAAATATTTTTATTTAAAAGGAGTAGAAAAATAATTATAGTATTATATTTTTTTTTGTCTTTGCTGGCAGAATTCGAATATCGGATACCTAGTTGTTTTCTAACAATGAATGCATTTTAAACATTTTTTAGGTAAATACTCTGGCTTACAAGCACTGATTCGTCAAAAACAAAAAAATGCAGATTATATCCATTGCGCAGTCCACACTTTAAATTTAGTTATTAATGATAGCATAAAAAATATTTTAGAGATTCAAAAATTTTATGATATAATTCAATTGTTGTATGTCTTTTTTAGTGAGAGTCTCCCTAGGTGGCAAAATTTAAAGAATGAAACCATTCAATATACTCTAAAAAAACTTTGTCCCACTCGGTGGTCATCGAGATATGATAGTTTGTTTTCAATTAAACAAAATTTTTTATCTGTTTTGAAATGTCTTACAAACATTACTGTTTTAAGTAAAAAAATGCCTGAAAGAAATGAAGCATTATCTTTGAAAAATAAAATTGAAAACTTTGATTTTATTTTATGTTTGAACTTTCAATATATTTTACTCCAGAAAATAAATTTATTATCAAAAATTATGCAGAAAGACGATGTGGATATAGAAGCTATTTACAAGCTTATAGAAAAATTAAATAATGATTTGGTGCTGATGCGACAAGACTTTAAACAAATTTTTGACGATTCTGCTGAATTAGCTAAACAATGGGGTATAGACCCTATATTACAAACAGAAAGAACCAGGAAAAAAAAGCGTCTGTTTGATGAATTGGCAGCAGATGAACCAATAACTAATAATATAAAAAAATTCGAAATTTGTATTTATAATCGGTCATTGGATATTATAATCAATCAAATTGGCAGGCGATATGAAAGTTTCAAAAATACGATTAGTTTATTTAAAGTTTTAAGTCCGGTAAATTTACTTAAATATGATAACAATGAAATTGTCTCAGCTGCAAATTTATTAGTGGAAAAATATGAAGATGATCTTTCTGCCGACCTAGGGGAACAGCTTATTCAATTAAAAACGTTATTGCATACTGAACTAGATAAAATCTGTTCTCTAAAGGAATTGGTGAATTTGATTTTTATAAATAATCAATTTTTGTGTAGCCATATCCCAGACGTATGCACAGTATTACAGCTATATCTAACTTTACCTGTAACAACAGCGACTGCAGAAAGATCATTTTCGAAGTTAAAATTAATAAAAACATATTTACGCTCAACAATGTCAGAAGAACGATTAAGTTCATTGGCTGTAATAAGTATAGAACATGATATAGCTAATAAGATTGATTTGTCACATTTAGTCGATATGTTTTTTAAACATAAACGCAGGCGATTCACTCACTGAAATGAAATAAAAGTGTATTTCTGAAAAGTTGTTTTTATTTCGCTATATTAGTTTAAAAAAATATTGAAAAAAATAATTGTAGGGGGGCCTGAACTCAAACCTTGCAGGGGGGCCCGCTGAAGTTTATGTCCGCTACTGTGTTAAATGTACTATCTACCCAAAGAACTTTCACAGATTTCGGGATGGACTAATAAGATTAGGTCTAGTCGTTCTAATCATGTAGTTTTTCACGGTGTTCATTATAAAATTTTTGTAATTTTATTTCTCTCCCAAGGTACCTCACAAACTTAAAATAAACTTGTAGTCGTAGATAAAAACTATTTTAAAAAGACCTGAAGCTACCTGCTTAATAATTTAAAATTTACGAAATACGATTTTTGTTTTGAACTACCTACTTATACGTACTGTCCACGAAATGGAAATTGTAGAATTACTAAAGGCATTGAATAAGGAATAATCAATGCTAAAGGTGATACAGGAAAAATATAGTTGCAATTAGGTATTAGCACTACTACAGGCGGCCGCATTACCTACCTTTAATTGACACATCTGAGTATCTGGAAGTTGGAAAACTTAAAAATTGTGAATTGTGATGGGAAATATTTTGCCTCCATTAAAATCTATGACACTGGCATGTCACATAAAACCTGATGGCAGCTGAACACTGACATATAACATAACCACAGCTTACTATGTTAGGGTAAGCTGTGAGATAACCTTGTATCAGCCCCCTTGTGGTCTCCTTGGATTCGATAGAAAACAAACTTCCCCTCAAGGCTTCTTTACTTCTCCTATGTGATAGACTGTGACATGCTGGGTCCCCTTATTTTAAAGAGTCCCTGATTTGACTGTAGCGCCATCTAGAGCGGCTCAAATTAACTGCGTGAGAAGTAGTAAGCAAATATTCGTTGACTGACGTATTTATAAAGACTTCTCACGGCTATAGCTTCATGTCCTGGAAAACAGATTGCTCTGATGGCTAACAATGTGCATTGTATTTTGTCTCCGGAAAGCGCATTGTGAGTTGAAAAAGTGTCAGGCATGACAGCCGTGAGCAATCTTTATTAATACGTCAATCAACGAAATAAGAACAATGACTTTCATCAATTTTTTCTCACTACTCAGTCATTTCTTCTAAATGGAATGGCTCGGTGCATCGGTTTGGTGTAGACTGTAGACCTGGCCGAATTCCCAATTAGCGTCGTACACACTCGGGGGCCTTTGTAACGGCATTAAGCGCTTAATTTGATAACGAGCCCGGTCGCGATGGGGCCGTTTAAATCCAGGAACGAGGCACGCCACCAGTCCGCCCTGCCACGCCTCGCGACCTAACGATCGCATTTGACACGCACATTATTGTGGCCGGTTTAGGCCGTCCTTATATACAGAACGGTAGCGACACGAGTTCACGCGTGCGGGTTGGCACAGGTCAAAAGCTAAAAGCAGCAATACAGCAGCTACAAGCTATAGCTGTGGGTCAACCAAGCCATGAACTGAGAAAACTGGCAACAGGGCTTGCTGGTCCACCGCGACGCTGACGTTCCCGAACGTGGCCTTAGTTGAATTGAAATGTGCCTGCGCTCTGCCCTGATATCGTTGTGCGAATATTACGACGAGACAGTGTGTATATTTTTAATAAAAGACTGCCCGGAGTGTTGGTGACAGACAGTGTCTTCTTGCAAATAGCTTTGCCTGTGCTAAACTAAAACATTGCTCTTGTTGGCATTTGCACACAATGGCGGGAGTCTGCTATCCAGTCGGAGGTTCTAAAAAATTAGAAGCGAAAAAGAGTTTAATGGATTCCTACTGCGATGCAGCCTCAAAACGCCTGGAAGCTGTTGTATACCTGATTAAGTCAAATATTGTAATACCTACCTAATACCTTAGCTTTGGTTTTTTGTGCTTGAAGGCAGGCGGTAAACTTGTATTCGCTTTTGGCCTTCCAAAGAACAAAAATTTACAAATAAAAATGATGATGAACTGCCGTCTAATCGGAAGAGATTGCTCCGCTTCACAACATTCATGTCTGTTCGTCTGTTGTTTATGTTTTCCGGAAAATTGTATCACATCAGAGAAGACCAGAATACAGAGAGTTCAACTTGTCAATATGTCAAACGAAGCCCAATTTTAAACGGTAATTTATCCATTGTAGGTCACTGTGGATCTTCTTTCTCAGTTTTAAATTAATTTATAATAAATGCAGATGAACGCAGTATACTTCATAGTTTATCTGAACGATCTTATCGGGTGTGTGAAAAATACGTAAAAGTTGAGCTCCATTTGACATATTTGACAAGATGGACTCTCTGTATTCTGGTCTTCTCTGTGATCATCATAGTATGTGACGATAGTCATCGTTTGCCTGGCGGCACTTTGCAACCTGTAATTCCCCAAAAAGTTCGACTTTTTGTTTAAACCAAAATGATTTTTACGACCTCTGGGTTTAAACCCAAAAAACTAGGTTATAATTTTCGATGATTTTTGGTTGTGATGTGGCTGACGCACGTCAATGAATTTGCAAATATTGAAATTATATGGTAAAAATGGGTGCAATTACCGTTACTAAGGCCACTCTGGCAACAAATTTCTATACATATTTGGTTTTGTCACCTTCAATATTTCGGGAGGCGTTTATAATAATATGTGTTCATTTCTAAAAATATTTCGAATATTTTGAACTCCTTTTTCTATAATAATTATTACATCACAAACTGACACAAATTTTTTATTGCATGGATCATCATAGCGTCGTTCATAGCAACCACACTCCATAACGAAAATTTAGCTTAAATAATTGTTGAGTTATGAAAATCCATATAGGTATTCATGATTGGCCAAAAGGTGTGTGGTTACGGGTTCATAACTACACACTTTTGGTTCCTGACGGATAATAATAGGTGCATTGTGTATCAGTTTCCGAATGCATATAAAGAGTAGATATACCTTCCAATACTCATGGAAAAAAACTGTTTATCAAGGAACACAATTTTGTTGTTTCGTTATAGCGAAAAAAACCTATTATTTGGCCATTTATTCAGCATCTGTTAAAGAAGTTTGTATCCATCCCATCAGTCTCGTTCCGTTACCCCACCCACACTAAACATCTCAACGCCATATTGACAGATTTCCACTTAGTGGAATTATTACAGGTCCCTGTGGTCAGGTTCACGCCAGAAAGACTGCGGTTTGCTTTATTTTTACTCTTGGTTCTACTAAAAATTTCAATTAGAGAAAGAGTAAAGATTTGGCCGTTTCGCACGTAAGTATACCTATATGGTCGATGTTTTATATCCGATATTTACAAAGTTATTTTCATATTGTGCGCAAGGATTTTCCAAAGGAAAAAGTTCTTTTGGATATACTCTCACCAGTTAAGGCCATCGGATTAAAGATTGAGTCGCTATTGCAAAATGCGTAATGCCGACAGAAATCTTTGTAGTGCAGTAAGAGCTTTCGATGGAACAAGCGTAAGCAGGAACCACATTGAAACTAGAACAGGATAGCCTAACGAATGATTTGTATACGCACCTGCTAATAAAGAGAACAGTAAAAATCTATTTTATATCGTAGAGCAAGAAGATAGACATAATCAGGGAAAAACCTTAATTTCGTAAATTGAGAGATTATTGGACTAATACTAATTTCCTTTACACCCATTTTAATTATAATATAGGTTTGTCTTTTTACCGGCCCGAAATATTAAGAACCTCATTTTAAATTTAATAGTTTTTAAGTTATATACTTACCAATTTTATATTTCATTCCGTACACAACGTTAATTTGATACAAGGTTCCCCATATTAAAGTGCCTATTTAAATATTCGCATAAAATGCAAAATCCCAAAATTTGAAATGAATAGGTAACTATTCAAATTAGTTTCAATGAAAATCTCCACACAAGACACACATCGTTGGACTGAACAATTCATTTCAAATCAACGAATATTCTTTACAAAAAATTACGAAAATAATCAAGAATTGATAATGCTTTAACCTTCACAGAGAAAAAAAGACACTTTTCAACAATACAATTACCTAACTCAAATGATTTGGTGAGAAGTAAGAAGTGCTAACTTCATGACAGTAATCTAATTAACCACAAATATGATAATGATCAACTAAAGAAAAAGTCAATGAGTTACCTCGTTTGCATTTTATGCGAATATTTAAATGGATAGGTAATACTTTATAATATAATATAGGGAAACCTGTACAGAAAAAGTGTAGAAGTGGAGCTGGGAATTACTTTCAAAATTTTAATTTATGACGGTAAATATGATAATTGTAAATACTTAATATACTATAAATAATTATTTTTTAATTCCCTTGTCGAGCGTTAATTTTGTTGAATAATTCATTTACAGGTAGAATTTATTTAATTTCTAAAATTCTCAATGCTGTTTAGTCAATAAACACTATTCAAAATAATCCCATTATTCAACTTATATGGGCATTTAATGGTCTGTAAAATAAAGAAATAATTAGAGATATTAGTTAGGATATTCTACATTTTCACTGGAATTTGTTGTTTTGATTTTTTTTACTGTTTTAAGTGGCAACAAGTTCAGAAAACATTAAATACACATATGTATTTCATAAAATAAACTACATAACTCGTATATCGGTCATCCTTAAATAATAATTGAATGGATTCCAAATCTGTGCAAACAAACAAAACAATTTTCCCGTGTCCAGAACTTATCGTGGGCGTAACTTGATTAATGATTTTAACTATTTTACACTAGCGATTATTAATTGGACCCTATTAGCTTGTCCAGTGACGGCGTCCGTTAAGTGTTACTATAATCATTCAGAATTTTAGAATTAGCAAGCATGATATAGGAATACTAAATAATCCGTGCGATTGGGATACGGATGTTTACATAGGTAGGTACTAACAGTGTTTTGGTTTACTCGTTTAAACTACCTGAAGCGATTTTGGTCTTGAAAACGGAGGAAAACATTATTATAAAATTGGTTGTTTTCTGGCTATAAGTAGCTACTTATAGCCACAAAACCTTAAGAATTTTTGAAAACAGTGTTTCGAACGAGTTTTTTTTGTTTCTTAAAGCTTGTATAAAATCTGAAAATATTTTTGTATATACAGTACAGGGTGTAGATACATACGATTGTAGACGATCGTTTGGTTTTAACCGCGGTTTATCTTTCTGGTTGTCCTTGGTTTTAGTCCTTCAATAATCAACAAATGTCACCATTCAAACTTGTCTAAACGTGTATGATTAGCCCAAAGTTAATTTAGGCGAATAACCAAGGAGAATCAGAAATGCCACACTACTGCATCTACATCACTTATATTTTTGTGTACAGGGTGATTCAGTTTTCTTCTGCGACACTTCAACAGGTGATAGAAAACCAAAAAATAACCGCACTTTCTTTTATAAACTATATAATTTTAAGGCCTTATTAAAAAGTTACAGGGTGTTAAAGTTTTAGGAAATATGTGGACTTTATTGAATATTTACCAAACTAGTTGAGATATTTAAATAATCTTTGGTACTCGTTATAATGGCATAGGTTAGCATAAAACCTGTTAATATCACACACCTTGAACATTCAGTGGCGTAGAAGTAGGTAATTAGTATATTTGTTTTTAGAAAAAAATAGAACCACCTTGTATAGCAATAAAATGTATTCAATTATGTAAATTTTAATTTTAAACAAAAATGCCCTCTTAGTAATTTTTCGTATGTGTCATGGTTTCGTGGAAAATTTGATTTTTTTGTATTATTTCGGGGTATTTCTGAAAAATTATCTAAAAAATTTGCTCCATAAGTAACACTTAAAGTAAAAATAATGTGTTTGCTACCTGAAATAAAATAACTTTTTTCAATAAACTTACCTATTTAAGGCTATACTTTTGAAGATACAGGGTCTAAAACATTTAAGGAAGATACAATTAATGTTGCGCTCTGTATCTTGAGAAGTAAAACCTTGAATGGGTAAGTTTATTGGGAAAAGTTACTGTATTTAAAGTAAAAAACACATTTTTTCTACTTTGAGTGTTACTTATGGAGAGAAGTTTTAAGTTAATTTTTCAGAAGTAGGTACCCCGAAATAATACGAAGAAATCAAATTTGCTATGAAACCATGACACATATGAAAAAATGCTAAGAGAACGTTTTTGTTTACAATTAAATTTTACATAAGAAATTGAATACATTTTATTGCTATACAAGGTGGTTCTATTTTTATTCTAGTAACAAATATACTAATTACCCACTTCTACGCCACTGGTTGTTCAAGGTGTTTGATATTAACAGGTTTTATGCTAACCCATGCCTTTATAACGTGTGCGAAATATTACTTAAATATCTCAATTAGTTTGTAAAATATTCAATAAATTCCACATATTTCTTGCAATTTTAGCACCCTGTAACTTTTTTATAAGCCCTTAAAATGATATAGTTTATAAAAGAAAGTGCGGTTATTTTTTGGTTTTCTATCACCTGTTGAAGTGTCGCAGAATAAAACTGAATCACCCCGTATAATTGGGTTGTGTTTAAATTTGTTACAAAAAACGAATAAAAACATGTTAGAAGCAAATTACATTTCACAGAAAACTTGCCTTTTCCACATCTCCGACTTCAACTGGGCCCTGGACAGTGGACATCTTCAAATTCTTCACCTCGTTTAAACAAATGAGATATTTTTAATGCTGTTCCATTTTTTAATTTATGGATCTACAAGAAGATATAAAAAACAATCAAATTGGCAAATCTAGCAACTGAAATTTTTTGTTGTTTGGTTACTGCCTAAAAGCGACTTAATAGTATAGATATACGAAATCAGTCAGTAGGTATATCCTAAATACTGATAAAGAGTCTATAAATTAACAAAAAAACCATCTGAAAACACGAAAATGCACACGTAACCAATAATAGAATATGACACACTGGGGTAAACAACAACATAAACACTGCAGAGAGATTGAACGCAGCGGCGGCGGCCGGCGGCGTTGCCATATTGGATCATTTGATATAATTAGAGCGCGATTTAGTTTTAGTTTATAATTGTCATATACAAAGAATTAATAGCTACATTTGTTCATTTAATGTTATGGGAGGTGTGTCTTTATTTTAATTACATTATTAATCCCGTCTATTTGCAAACGAAATGCTGTAAACAATCGCGTAGGCTGCTTCACTCAAAAAGATGTTGGCTCTCTTTATTTTTTGTTTTTACTCTCTCTATCCTTGGTTGTTTCTCTGAGGTTGAGACCAAGCAGGAGTTAAAACCAAAGCGTGAACACCAAATTAAAAAAAATTGTCATTCACCCATGAATCCGTGGTGTAACTTGTTTGAAGTAACTTTCAGTGCTCTGTTCAGGATCAGTTGCAAATCTACTCGTCGAGCATCGAGCAAAAGGAACTGGGTAAATTTCCTTGCCCTGTTACTGCCGAGAAAATTACAAAAAAAACAACATAAATAGGCTGTAACGTTCGGAATGCAGTAGTGTACTAATTAGACAGAGTCGATAGACACCAATAATGTGTTTAGCCGTTCAAATCCCGATATCAAGAAGAAGGTCACGCAACACAACCTGTTTAAAAGTAAGCGCCACGACAATAAAAGGTGGTACCCTATTCAGAATAAATTTCAATGTAAATATGTAACGGTTCCGAAGCCATTTTTCATTGACAGGCCGTACAAAGTTGTGTTTATTTTCTCTGCCAACGCCAAAACACTGCTAAACATGATGTGTTTCCCAAATTTAAGTAGATACCTACTAAACAGCAGCGTATAGGAAATACTTACTGGTTTGACCCTCAGAAATATCCAAGGATAGAAGGCTAGAGGGAGTAACAACACAGAGCCTATATCTTTTGGGTGATGCCACACATTATTATTTATTTACAGACATTTTTCAATTAATTTGAAATAAAAGTTTAGTTTCAAAATAACACTTGATATAATAATGTAAACTAATGTTCGTAGTACACTGATCCTGTATCAGTCGTTCGCCAAAAGTTCACTTGAAGAGGAAAATCCCTTGGTCTTGGTGCATAGGTCAAATAGTACTATAGGCTCTTATCATTAAAATGCACCGCAGGCAACATTTTTTAGAAATGTTAAAGACAAATAGTTAAGTAACGTCTTGAAAATGTCAAAATCTTTGAATTCGCAATCTGTAGCCTGCAGTGCATATTTCAAAATATTGATAACATTTCGGGGAGTTATAAATACTACAGAACAACAGGCAACAGCCAAACAATGTCTTTATTATAATAAAGGATGTTTTAGGTACTAAAAATTTTTCTTTGATAATATTCTTGGCTTGACATTGTAGGTTGGAATTTCCACGTTCGATACTTGCATGAAGTCGCTTTATGTCGAATATTGTGGGTAAAAGAACAAATTTAATAGGAAGTTCACATAACCAACAATAATGAATAGTTACTCTACACCCTCTAACCCCTTCTAGTAGTTGTAGAAGATGCCGAAGCCGAAGTCTCCTACATATCACCGCTACTAACTAATATCAATTTGAATAAATAACATCTAGCCTATGGAACCCGTCTCTCGGGTAACTTTGTTGGTTGTTGGTTAAGTGCCTACGGCCACAGTAGGAATCCCAGGTTCGAGTCCCGGCTTTAGTGCATTTTTTTCAATTGATATCCTTTACCTGATATCCCACTAAAATATCCTTTATATTTATAAGTACAGGTAGTTAAAATCTTTCTTTGTTAATGTCTTTATTGACAGGTTACTGCAGGTTGCACATTTAAAAAATTTGATTCGCCCCTATGTATTGTCCCCAGTGAGAATTTTGTCTACTAGCGTCACAAAAAACTTTTTGTATTAGTATCTAAAACTAAAACAAAAACTAACAAGGGGGCGTCAATTTATAATGAGCCACCCTGTACAGCTTCACAATTGTATTTTTGTTCAAATTTAACTAATAATTTTGGGTTTTTTTGCGTAGGTGTAGGTAAAGGAGGGAGTATCCATGTTGGATTTCGTTTTTTGCAATTTACCCTCTTAATAGGTACTAAATACATTTTTTGAACTACTAATACTAGACTTTCCGGCAACGGTGCCTATATAACCACGGCCATCTTTAAAGATGGCCGTGATATATCTAAGTACTTGTTATTGTTAGCTTTTGAAATAGTTGAATACTGTGATAAAACGTGTGGTGTCACCTTTATAGCGAAGTTTCTATAGTAATTTATTAAGCTTTTTCCTAAATCTTCGTTTGCCGTTTGCCTAAATGGTGGCATGATGTAAATGCGTGGGTTGGAATCCGAATACAGTCAACCCTAATTTGGAAATTCTGTTTCACTTTTGTTGGCAGCGGCCATGTCATAAACTTGGATTCGTTCACAAAGGAAATTGCATTGTTGATCCTCGGCACATCTATTTATAGAATGAGCATACAGAAAGAGAAAGGTACCTAACATAGAAATAATAAAAAAGTCTTTCTGAAATATGCAGGAAAGCTTTTAGCTTTTATCCTATGATATTTATATTTTCGGTAGTTACATGTGCTAAGGACCTAGCCATTAAATGATAAGTAATCGTACATCTAATTGTATACAATTACAATAAACAAACATAATTCCTTAATTGCCCAACTGTAAATTATTTAACAAAGTATTGTAATTATGCCATGGTCATAATAGGTACATACATTCGAAATATTGTAAGGTAGCTTTTGATGACAGTGAATTATTTCAAAACGAATGCAACACAATTGTTTAAAAAAAATTTACACAGCTGGCACAACACAAAATTATTGCACAGAAATGAGTATCATTTAATCGTTGGCTAGGTAAGGGGCATGGACATAACTCAATTTTTTGAGGCGTTTATCTCGAAACATGCATGAGTGAAACAATGGGACATTAACTCGTGACAATAGTAGGAAATTTTATTCTTTATTAACGGTGACATACTTTTCTATATGAGGTAGGCGGTAGGTATTGGTAAGTCTTATTTTTACAACAGTTCAATAGCGTTTACTGAAGTAGGTACTTACTTACGGTCAAGGGCGTCCCCACCAGAACAAAAGTACACATATTTCTTTAAAATTTTGATTTCCATTTGACATACTGTACTCTTGAAATAAAAACATTACTTTGAATTAATTTTATAACGTTTGTTAATACACTTAGTTTGTTGGTTAGCGCTCTAAAATGAAAGAAACTATTTTAGTTTAAAGATCCAGATATTTAAATTAATATTTATTTGCATTTCAGTTAACGTCCCAAGTTGGTCTTAAACTGAAGTTATTTCGTTAGACGCAGCCGAATTCTGAGAAAATCGATTTTTCCATTTAAGTACACAAGACATTAGATTTTCTCAAAACTAGAAATCTAGGAATTTCTTAAAACAAATCTATCAGGTTGAAAACGTCTCTATAATTAAATAATTCGATTCCTTAGAATAAAAACATCCAGGCATGCACTGCACCCCCATTCTCTGAAATTCGCCTGTATGGACTCGCTGAGCCAGCAACGGCCCAGTATCGTTATAGGACAGATATTTAGATACGATTTTACTCAGTACCTATGCCTTTCACGATACCAAAGTGTGAATTAGATAATCAACCTGGGTTCTTCATAATATCATAGTGAGTCTTCATTTATTCGAAAAGAATGCGTTTTGATATGATTTTAGTTAGGCTGCCATGTGTTTTAAAAATAAGTTCAAAATAGAAGATTCTTCAGAAAAACATAGACATCTCGTCAGCATGGGCCCAAGGAGCTATTGTTCACATTTACTTGTAGGTAGGTATTAATAAATAATTTTTCGGCGTTTCCGAAAAAGTTGCAAATGATAAGTATATGCAAGTTTTTGATATAAAACTGCTAAAGAAAAGATCGCATACCGTTTGCGCATGCTGAAATACAGTTTCTATTGAATGTCATTTAACAATTTACACTATTTATTCAAAGTAAAGGATCTTTGGGGATATACGCAAACCGTAGGCCATATTTTCTTCAATAATTTTATATCAAGAACATTCATGTTTATCATTGGCAGCCTGTTCAGAAACGGAAAAATTATTTATTAAAATACAATTTCACGTGACCATAATAGCCCTTTGGGCCCACACTGACGGTCTGACTATGGTTTTCCTAGGAATCTTCTATTTTGAACTTCACTTCTGACTAAAACTATATCAGCATGCATAATTTGAGACTCTGGCGAGACTCTAAGATTAAAGTCTAGTGTGCATTATAACAAAATAATAAGTAGGTAGTACAAGAAAAAACTTAATGAAATATTAATTTTCTTGTGAATTTCTCGATTACTCTTTAAATAATAAGTGACCTGGTTGGCATTTGGTAAAAAAAATTCCAGTCTCTAGGGGGGAGGGGCAGCTGCCCCTCCCTGCCCCCCCTTGGCGACGCCCTTGCTTACGGTCCTTCCAATACCTTTCAAAAGATTCCTAGCAATTTGGAATTTTAATATATCACTAGTATCAGGGGTTTTAAGGCTCATAGAAAAGGGACCAATAACGTTGTCGAAAAAGAAAAGCTCAATTTAAACAAAAACATATTTTTCTACTCCTTGATAGATATTTATTATTTGTCATTTTCTTCACAGTCTGCGGAATGGATAAGTAGTCAACTACATTGTTAACTGAACGAATATAGTGATATAGTTTCATATCCATCCTAGGTTAGGATATTATAAGTTCGAAATTAACGAATCACAGTTTGCAGTTAAGGGTTATCCGGCGCGTGTTGACAATCAATTGACAATCATAAGCTACCCGTGACCCGTGAATTAATTTAAGGTGGGTTTATGCACGACAATTTAACGTAATTTAATATTAACGTAACGTAACGTGACATAAGAATTTATTGTACCGTTTATGCAAGGATTATTTAATGATTTAATTTAAAACAGGGGAAACGTCAGAACCAAATTTTCGCACTAGATCTGCTATTAGTCCTCGATTTCAACATCGGAGGCCCTCTGGGCAACTTACGACTTCGCCTATCAGCAGGCTCAAACTGAGATTTTCTTTAATTTTAACGCAAAAGTTAAAAGTTGGTTAACTTTTACGTTACGTTACTTTATTATGCTGCATAAACACATACCATATCTCAGGAATTAATAGTCCTGGAGCTTCGGGAAAAAATCTTATTAACTAATGTGGTCACGAAAAATCACTGGAAATTATTTTTTAAGTTCATAAGTCGGCCGCTAGGGGGCTTATTCGACACAGTAAATTTAAAAAATGAGTTTTCTCAAAAAAAAATTACTAATAAAGGTATATTAAAAATAATGTTATTGCACTCTTCAGCGAATACGTTACGTTAATGTTCAATTGCGTTAAATTGGCTTGCATAAACCCACCTTTAGTCCAAAATGCCAGTGTGATTTGTAAAATTATTTTCACCGTTTATACAAATATTCGTTTAGTAGCTATCAGGGCCGCATTCTACTTCAGATTTTTGCGGGAACTTTTTTCTGTAAACTGTAAACCAATCATATTTCTTTTGGGATATATTTTGAGTAATCTGGTTTACAGAAAAAAAAAGTTCCTGCAAAACGCTGAAGTGGAAGGCGACCCTGACAAGCAGAAAAAATCAACAACTCGAGTGGAATGTCCATATCGCCCTCGAATGATTGAGCACTCCGCCTACGGCGTCGTGCTCAACCCTCGTCCTCGTTCGATTTGGGTATTATGTCACTCTTGTACTAGTTTCAACTTATTAACAAACAACGTGTAGGTACCAAATATTTCAACTAGTTTGGTAAATATTCAATAAATTCCACATATTTCTTTCAAATTTAACACCCTGTAACTTTTTTATAAGGCCATAAAATGATATAGTTTATAGAAGAAAGTGCGATTATTTTTTGGTTTTCTATCAGCTGTTGAAGTGTCGCAGAATAAAACTGAATCACCCTGTATACTTATTTTATTTGATACCTAACATTGTCATCTGCATAATGTAGGCAGTGAAGGGGAAGGAGGCGGATGATTTTTCCGGCTCTCTACACACTCCAAGTTTCGGAACTCTAATTATCGCTTCCCCACACGATCCACCGTTAGCCGGCGACCCCGAGGGGCGGGCAGCCACATTATTACTTATCGCCCATAGACGTTTTAATTATTTTACGCGAAAGGTCAACGCCATGCCGGTTTCGGGCGCCGGTTATCTCCGGCCAGGGCGCTTGCGCGGCCGCAAGACCGCCCGACCGTCGGCGGCCGCCGCTCCGCGCCGCTCCAGTAGAGCCGCGGCGCCGGGCCGGGTGTGTCCGTCTTTCGCTTTCTCCTGCCCGACTTCCCTTCAGTTTTCGCACTCTGCGGGTGTGGGGCTGTCCCTATGGTGCTAGTGTGGATGACCGTTGGTCGAAGATTCGTCGTGGTTCGGGAGAAAGTTCGGGTTCAATGTAAGTGTTTCTATGATTGTACTTGTGTCTTGTACTTTACTGGGAGTTAACGCTCGCACGTGGCCAAGTCGAAGCGTTCATAAAAGAGCTTAATTACGTCTACTTTTACTGAATTAGGTACCTAAGTAATTACCTACTGGCAAAATTCGAATATGATTTCTTAGAAGGATATTCTGCACACCTACGCTTAGGTATTAGATACCTACTCATTCCAAAAAGGGAATATAATACCTAGGTAGGTTTTAAATTGATAAGTATGAACTTATAGGTCTGTACCTCGGTCTGTACCTACATAACTTCATTTTAAGTAAGGTAGGTACCTACCTAGCTATAATGTTAAATTATTTATACTTTGGTACCTAACTATGGAGGTAAAGAAACAAGTCCCAAAATTTACCGTTGAATGCTTGGTAGGTACTTTGGTACCAACTACCTACGTAAACTTAACACTTAACTGCATGTTTCTATAACTGATTCTGGTCCATCAGTACTTACTTAAGTACTTAGGTATTTACCTACCTACTTTAAAGGAGTTCACTCGGGAGTTCATAATGAGGTTTGTAGAATCTACCTCTAATTCGTGAGTAAGTACCTGCTACCGTTGAGTCTGCTACTTATTCTATCAACTGCGGTCCCCATATAAGGTCCTACAGGTTTTACCGTTGAGTGAAGGAATATTCAAGTGCCTACCTGTCAAGCTACGCTAACGATCGGAAAACAATAAAAATAGGTACCTAGTAAGTTATATGTTGTTGGACCAACCCTGATTTTTGGTGGTGAAACTCGATAGAGGTTATTGCGTTCTTTCGGAGATTCTTTCACTCAACGGCCCAACAAAAACACTGCTTATATTTTCATTGTTTTTGGACCAGCTCACATTCCTGACGTTGAGGCCGTTGCGCCTCTTTACCCTTTATATTCCTTCACTCAACGGTTATACCGAGGCTCGTACCGAGGGTACCGAGATAGAATGATTTTTGCACGATGGGTTCGTAGGTTCTGCTTGAAAGCTGCAGTAAGTAAGTACTATGACTTAGGTAGGTAGGTAGGTACTATAAATTTGAACATTTGGAAAGCACACTACTTAATAAAGATAGTTCCGAGGGGAAAATCACCGAGGTATTTTAGTGTACCTAGGTACAAGCCGAATGTATTTTGAGGTCTTTCGATTCGAGGCATTTTAAGGTAATTCCAAGGAAGTAGGGGGTATTCCGAGGTATTTCAACAAAATCTGAGGTAGAACTATTTCTAATCATTTCGAGGTATTTCCGAGGGTATTTCAAGGTATTTTTGGATGTAGGTAATTCAAGTTCCTGTCATGTCGGAGGTATTTTTTATAGCATTTTATAATAAACGCATGCGCACTGAAAACATTTTCGAGTTTCCCCCACCCTAAGTCCGGACGGGATCGGTAAATCCCGAGGTAAATCCTTTCGTATTTTGCCCCTCTTTTTCATCGATCATGATAGAGCAATAGAACATGTCTCGGAACATACTTAACCTCACTTTTCACTTTTTAGTTAAATTTGTTTATTAGTGCTAAGGAAAATGGGAAATGAGTTAAAATTAGTAAAATGCTAGTAGCCAAAAATATAAAAGTATTAGGCGAGGTATTAGGTAGGTATATATTTAGTATTACCTAAGTAGAGCCAAATGTGGGACTTTTATTATGAGAATTTTATGAGAATTTCTATTCAACTAACAATCATCAGACACGCCCATCGCGTCCATCAATCGTTTCAACTTTTCAACTCCTTTCAGCCCGAGTTTCAACCTCACTGCGGAACCAATAACAACATTATCTTTCAGTATGAGCAGTTCGGTCGATTTGAACAACGATAATACATTATTCTCTATGTAAATTGCAATCGAGATTGCCTTACTAAGGACACCTCGAAGGACACACATTCATTCCATGTTAATGAAAAATGCACAGCTTTGCGCAAAATCTACTGAATACTTTTTAGGAAGGATTTAATTTCGCATGTTTTCCAATTTTTCGAAAACTGACACTTGTGGTTATGTATTCAGTACTTATGTGTGTGATAGCCGAAAATGGCAACAAAGTCTAAATAATATTAATTACCACCCCTCCCCCGCATAAGCATGTGGGCGCCATGAATTCCCAGGTATTTTGGAATTATTTCGAGGTATTTCTTTAAAGAAGGTAAGTAAGTATCTTAGGGTACACAATATTTTTCCTTTATTCTAAGATTGTTAGACTGATCTTAGACTGCCAAGTACATAAAAGCTTGGTACTTAGTACCTAGATACCGCAGCAGATAGCTTCTCACTGATGGAAATATTCAAATATGTACCCTAAGTATGCGGGTTTCAATGTCCTAACGTCATGACTATGAAAAACGTAAAATATGAATATAGGTACAGTAGACAGGTACAACGATAGGTATGTACTTTAGGGAAAATTATCGATAACAACTCTGAACTTTGATCAACATTTAGTCACCTATTACCTCGCCTATTACTTGCCAGTTATAAAATTATAATTACACGACAAAAACACCTTCAAGTTCATAACCCATTGATTTTGTTGCCTCCTCTGTGTATAGTCTTCAGAATTCGATTACTTGCTCTTTTCAAATCTAGTCTATCCTTCGGTAAGTACCTATCTTTTTTGGGAGCTAATTATTTATGTAAGTATACTTATTTAGAATAGGGAAACCAACACATTTTTTCTTCATTTTCCCTGCGTCGTAGGTCGTAGGTAATAAGGTAATTACCTCGGTACCTAATTACTAAGTATTTAGCCCTAGTTTCTGTAGATGGTATGTCCTCGGATATCTCATTCTATTTGCAAAATAAAATATCCGTTGGAACCCCGGATCCTCGCTCGAGCCAAACTAAGACTGGATAGTGCAAATTGAATCAAAATTATTCAAAAAGCCAAAAAAGGGAATTACCTACATACGTCAGGACGTATTAAGGAAACCGAGAACCGTTATTCCTTGATTGCTGCTATATTTTCATTAACCGAAACGTGTTCTTGTAATCGAATTTCACGCAGGCCGATGAAGTAAAGTAATAAGTCGACCGGCCACTCCAAAAGGTTGCCCAGGCCAGTATTATTATTAAAGTCCGCTACAACCGACGGAACAGAATTCTGAATCGGTACAGAAACGGGCGTGTACCTACACGTCGCGGTTACGGTAGGGTTCCCCTTGCGATTCTTGTAAAAACATATGCTTGTCGTCTCGCCTGTATATCGTCGTTTAGAGGTTTTTTAATGGTTGAGCGAACAACGAGTACAAACAAACTATGCAATTGTAGGTATGGATGATTTCGTTTGGACAAATGACAATAGGTACATAAATGTTGGCCTCTAGAATAGGTCTTTAGGTACACAGATATAGTAGCCCCTCGTATAGCCCCGGACTTAAGAAACTGGCCAATATATTTAAACATAACTTTAATTATGTTTTCCAGACTAAAATTTTTCATTTATGTTTATACCTACTTACCTACGAGCTTACCTACTTCCCAAATTTTATCTTCATTTGTCCATTCAATACATGCCTAACGAGGTGTCTAAACTGCCACCTCGCTAAGTACTTGATAAAAACCGCAGATTATTATAATTTAATGCTTGATTACCTACTAGTTCTAGTTTGTTTATAACTCTATATACATAAGTATTTCAGCCGTATTCATAAAATTTTAATAATGACAAGTCACCTACGAGAAAGTAGTCACCGAGGTACATACCTAGTCACCTAAGTTCATTATTGTTCGTTTTTCCGACTTTTAACGATATATTGTCGTCAGAGATACCTATACCCACTTATTAATTGCATTGCAAATGATTTATTGAATAGCTCTTTATTTATTAAGTTATCGAACAATAGTTGCTTATAAACACAAAATGTGCGGTAACATAGTTTTGCTTCGGCAAAAAAATCATGTCAATATACATTTTCGCATGTATTAGCAATCCATCATATTTTAATTGAATGGAAACCGGGTCAATAGAGTTTTTTCCCTATTGTGATGGAAATATATGCTACTTCAATTATTGTGTCTAGTCATACAATACAGCATAAGTACAGAAAAGCAGCGTCTTCAAAAATAGTACTCCACAAACTAAAAATTAATCTTTTTGGGATATGGCAAATATTGATAAAAACGTAAAACTTAATAATTGAAGACCGAATTAAAGATTACCGCGATTATTACTCCCGAAATTGTATGTTAAGTAACCAAGATACTAAGTCTATCTATAGAGATGGCGCCTTAGGTACAATTATTATGGAAATATCAAGAGTGCCAGAAGAGATACCGTTATCTACTCGGTTATCTGATAATGAGAAAGCGGAATTAATACGAAAATAAAAAAAAAGTTATTTAATGAACTTAAAAACGAGTAAATATTTGTTGAAGCATTCGAGGTTTGCTACCTCGTTTGCCACAGTAGGTTGTAACTCAAATAAATTTAGTTTCTGTCACAACAAATAGACAGCTGAATGTTGATGCTTGCGTATATGGTCATTTTATATTTTCTGAAATAATCTTTTGTCTTTTTTAATAGAGTTAATACCGAGGCAGTGATTATATGGTATTGACTATAATGACTGACGGAGGGTACGTAATACAAAGGATTATATAGTGTGGCCCATTTGAAATGGAAGCACCCTGTAAATTTTTTATTTGTCATCCGATTTTAGCCGGTTTTTTTCTAAAGATAGGTCGCAAAAAAACTGTTACTTTGGTGCAAAATTTCAGGTCTTAATCTCAATTTTCAAGGCCTACTACGATTTTTTTCTCGTAAAAAATGACGAAAACCATTTTTTTATTTAAAATCTGACACCACATCGTTAACCAGGACACCCCAAAACCCGACATACCAAATTTGAACAAAAAATATACAGGGATTTCTATTCTACAGGGTTCCAAATATGAGCAAAATGGGAATTTTAAAGGCATCTGGCGAGTCAAGTGAATGATCAACAGGACTACTCAAAGTGATTGAATACAAAAATGTACAGGCTATTTTTCTCTGGGCCATCCCAGAATGCTGAATTTTTATGAAACTTTATACTGGCCAAGAGTGCTCTCGAATTATTGAAAAAAAAAACATTAATAAATACAAAAGTCATTTATTCCTTTGCAAAATACCAACCAACAAATAAAAACAATTTAAATTATTGGACCTTTCTCAATAAAGTCACTGTCTAAAATGATACATTCGAGGATACATTTTCTCTTATGGCACATTGGCCACCTTAACTCATATGGGTTTACTAACTCTTAGGCTTCTGTATCTTTCGACCTAGTTCGTTTATAGTGTCTGGGGCGGATTTGATATAGTCGATTTTTGACCCCAAAAATTCAGTATTTTGAGATTACGTAAAGAACACCCAATATATTTTCTATTGGATATTTACACACCAACACTTTGAGTGGTCCTGTTGACCATTCAACTGTTCGAAGGGGATTCCATGGCACACTTAACTTCCCAGATGTTTTTAAAATTCCTGCTTTGCTCAACTTTGACAACCCCCAGAAAGGAACTCCCTGTATATTTTTTGTTCAAGTTTGGTATGTGGGGGTTTTAGGGTGTCCTGATTAACATTGAGGTGTCATTTTTTACTAGAAAAAAATTCGTAGTGGACCTTGAAAATTGAGATTAAGACCTGAAATTTTGCACTAAATTGGAGTTTTTTGTGACCTTTCTTTGGAAAAAACCCGGCTAAAATCGGATGAAAATAAAAAATACGGGGGTGCTTCCATTTCAAATCGGTCACCCTGTAGATTGTCTGGCTTCTAGAAAGACGGGATTAACACAATTTTTTTAACAGACTAGTTAAAACAAATTTCTGTACCAAACGTTGAGCTCTACTATCGTGAGCTAAAACCGAGAACAGAATGATCTTGAATCGAAAATGGAAAGTGGCGGGAGCCGTCTTTTAATTATATAGACTATGGTGAGGACTATGGTTAAAAATCAAACAAAAGAAACATTTGGAGAAGATTTGGGAAGAAAATCTATTACTTTGGTTACTGCTCTTAATGGGTACTTTACAATATTACCGGTGTGAAGACAGGCACTGTTTTAAACCCAGCCACCAGTAATACGTACCTACTCTACGATTAAAATTTTCAAATATATTTTTTATTTTCTTTCTTTTTTCTTTGGAAAATGAAAAATGAAGCCGAAAACAAGAACTAGGTACACTTATAACATTTGTTGGTCGTAAACAACCCCCTAGACGGCATTGGCGCAACCCTCTTAAAGAGAAAATCCGCCATCTTCCATACAGTATCACGAATGTTCATCCCATTGTTGGCCATTGTAACGTATAGGGATGAAGATTCGTAATATCCACTATATTTTTCAGCAACCGGTCGTGATTTTTTGCAGAGGCGTCCATAATGATGCCAGGAACGAGAAACACCCTTTGGAAAAATTTTTCGGGTGTTGGGGGGGGGGGATTGTTGTTTACGCAATTCAAGGCCGATTAGTCTTTGTACGTATCTTGCTAAGAAAAGGCACTTTACGTAGGCAGAAAACGTTTTTTCTCGTGCCAGGGCAAAATATGACAGAAATTACCGAGGAAATTAAGTACTTTCATCAAGCAAGTCCCCAAATGATCAAATGTCAACTCAATTTTTTTTTGTCTTTCAACCTCGTTTCAATAATTATCTTAGGACACACTGCATATACTTAGCTATACCTACATATTCATTCTCTAATATAGGTAATCGACATACATATGCCTATTGTAACCATTCGCTCTCTTCAAGACAATGCATTTGACTATCCTATTGCACAAGGTGCGCACAGTTATTTTGTAAAAATCCTGCCCAGGGAAAGTTTGACAACACTGCATTCATCATGCGAAACACTCTCCATGGTCATCCACGATTCTGTTTTAATCATAGAATCTAAAGAGATCCAATTTTAAATTTGTGGCGATACCCAGTGGCGGCTCGTCTAAAGGGGCTCTGGGGATAGAGCCCTCCAGTAGCAAATGGGAAAAAATAACACGCGCAACCGATAACGTACAGTAGCAGTTTAAGTAGACACTCCACAGGGATGCATGTTTGGAATCACGATACACCCAGTGTATCGTGCTTGGAATGGAATGCATCTTCGTGGGAATAACGGCGCACCACTGGCTTCTATCCCTACTTCCATCGCTATTGACAACAAAGTTATCAACCATACGACACCCTCGATGACACCTCATTTAAATTCGTTCGTACACGCGCGGCCTCAGAAATCGTTCCGCTAGGCATGAGAATTAAGCAAGAAATCAAGAATTTCGGGTAAGTGCGGCAACGTTGCGCCAATTCCACGGCTACTCAAATCAACAACTTCCCCTACATTCCCTCGTATGGACCCTCTCCTCCCCGTAGAAAATAAAAATTGCGTTACCTGACGTATTAACACGCCAGTCAACGAAAATAGGTTAGATAATAAATAATAAATCGCTGGATTATCATTATAATAAAGTGAATTTAAAGTTTTACACGGTTTCTTGGTGTTTTGAGATTCACGTAATGTGAAATTACGCGGATTTCTTTGATTGTCAAAGTGGTATTAGTTAAATAACGTATAATATCTAAGTCTAATTGTGTTATTATAGAAGAATCTCCTAGTGGTTTTTTGCATTGGTTTATTACACTTTTTATCGTAACCTCGAAAGAAATCTTTGGTTTATTTCAATTTTTAAAGCTTCCCTGGAGTCTTCGGTTGAGGTTCTGGTGCTTCCCGGGCCCCCGAAAAATCGAGAAATGAGAAAAAACAAGCTATTTCCAATAGTTTCAGAGGATTATCCGTCGGTTTCGTTGATTGTACAGCCGTCCCGTTCCTCGAAAGTGGTTAATCGTGAATCGGGAATTTCTCTTAGATATCGGATTTTCGAGGTTCTTTTTGGTACCGGAGGAAAGTACGACACCCGATTAAGAGATTTTTAGAACGGCTCTATTCGAGGTTGTCGAAAGACTTTTGCGAAAAAAGCCGCCAATGTCCGTGGGCAGGGTTATAAGATTTTGCACTATTATTCAGGCAATCTAAGGCCAACCTAATAGCACCGAATTTACTGTTTTTTTGCACTGTAACTGGCAATGTCACGTAAGGTAATGTCGCGTAATAAGATGTTAGATTTGCCGTCACTTACGCTTTTAAGGTTATCGCTGGCCTTCAAACGGCGAGAGAGGGGAGGGGTAATTGCAACGTTGTCAGTTGAACGCCTTTGCGTCCGCACGTATTGAAACGATTTCAAGGGCCGCGCGTGTACATGTGAATAAAGACAGTTCCGATATATTTGGCAACGGTGCCCGGCTCATGGTCTGTTGTCTCTGTCTGTTATCCAAACAGCACAGCGCGCAGTAGGAGTGTAAAATCGTGGCTTGTGAGGGCGCGAGGGGGAGCGATTGGCTGCTTCCGTCGCCCGTCTGAAGGCTGAAGCTGAAGGTTTTTAAGCCCCAAAACTTAAAACCGCGTTAGTTGCGCGTTCCGCCTTCAACTATTCCCTCGTCATAAAGGTGGTGCGTGATCCGGTCTCTGGTCCCGAACACGACATTTTGAAAGGTGACTTTTTTAAGTCTTTCATTGACAGAAAAAGTTGAAATAAAAAGTCTTGGGCTGGGCAGTCCAGCTCCATATGTATAAATTATCTCAACCAAATTAAGTTGCAAGTCTCAATTTTACCTCGAATTTTACACGACACTCTTCTAGAAATGTATACGACAAGAACAAGTAGATATGCGGATGCGGCAAATTAAATGCACCTGTTTTGTTTTCCCTGTTTTCTGTTTTAAAAATATATATCAGCAACTTTGACGAAAAAGTTATAGAACGTTATATTTCGGAGAAAAACAGAAGACTAGACTCCCAACTAGACTTTACATAATATGTAATATGGCCTTTTTTAAATCTTTCCAATCCCGGCGTCCCGAGTACATATTAGATCCAGGGACTTCAATGTATTTAGTTAGCCTTTTTATTTCGAGTATGCTTGTGCAGAAATTCTAGGAAACGACTAGAAATTAGTAACAGTAATACAAGCAAAATCTATAAGATTCCTCAGAAAGTTCAGTCACTTTCGGAGAGGTTAAACGAAGCACAAGAAAAATGTCAAATTCATCAGTAGTAGCCTCAGTAGTAGCAGTAGCGCCCGAGGTAGAGCCAGTAACGAAAATTCAAAACTTGGAAGCACAAAAAAATGTAATGGAAATATTTTAGAAGAGCGAACAACGTGGACCGAACTTATACAGTTATTGATTTTTTGAGTACAATAACTCGCACTAAAAATCTTTTTCATCAAACTTGGGTTACGTCCTTTTAGAACATATCAAACCGATTTAGTTTAAATCAAATATTCATTTCTTTTGCTGAAACCTGGACCGTCACTATAGTGTTGGTCAAACAATACTTACCTCCACTCAGATACACGTAGTTATAGGAAAAACCGATTAATCGGTTTCTGTTAAAACGGTTAACCGAATACGACTTCAAAACCGGATAACCGAAAACCGAATTATTGGTTAACGGAAAATCGGTTAACCGAGAATCGAGTTTTTGTCTCAAACAGACAAACTCTGAATTCTGAATCCATCACATTTGTTTTTTTTTTCCTTAAATTTTATACAAAATCCGAAAACGTGGTCACAACCGGGAACCCGAGCGGGAACCGATTTACGGAAAACCGATTTACCGAAAACCGGATTAACCGGTTAACCGAATGACCGTTTTTCGGTTTGGGTCAAAACTGCGGATAACTAAAATTCGGTTTCGTTCGGTTGCCAGCACTATCCATGACATATAAATCCTTGATCGGGTATATTGGTGGTTACATTGGGAGAAGACCGATGAATATATTTAGGTGTACAGACGAAGCACAAATTATCCATAACAGGACTATAAAAAGCTCTGATGTCACTTCATTACCAAAATTTATGCCGTGCAAATTTAAAAATTTGCCCAGGTTTATATTTAAACCCATTAATTGAAGACAGATTGGACTGGATACTAGTATATAGCCGAGTAGGTATAACAGTAGCTCAAACAGTTAGTACCTAAACGTTGAACGATTTTGCTGACTGCATACCGAGGTACAAACTTATTTACTAACTTGTTTTCATACTATCCTGATTAGATCTCTGCATTTAAGTAGGTATGTGAAAACATTTTCACTGCCAAATTTCTACAAATTCGTCCCGGTGTCATCCTTTTGCGCCCGAGTTTGCGCCATAACTCGGAAAATATTTTCAAAGCCAATTTATATGGAAATGCAACGGCCGTCCTTTTAGTCTGTTGACCAACCGGTTTGCAACAATCTTTGCCACCATTTTGCCTAGATATAAATATGTATGCGAATTTTCAACTTTTTTAATTCAATATAATGTTCCATACTAAGGAAGACACGCAACAATAATATTATGCAGAATTTATTATGCCTATTATTCATTTCGTGCACACTTCGTATTACTTCTAGCAGAAATGTTTTATTACATTCGTTTTTTAAGAGCACCCTCCTAAAGCCTTAACTTGGCAATTTCAGTTTCCCTAATCAGCTGATGATTTGGGATTACCTACCAATGTAGACACGACGCCAACCAAATTAGATATTATTTTAAACTTGACTTTTAATCTCGCTTTTAATACGTCGTTAGTCAGATATTGGTTACAAAATTTAAATAAAACAATAAATGAATCATGTTATACACTTGTGTTGAGAAATTAAAAAAATTACATAATCGGTTAGTTTCCATAAACGATCACAACAGTTAGAAATATATTTTAATTTTTAGTTATTCTTATTGTTTCAGATACACCTACGAGAGTCTATAATGTGTTGGATATAACAAAAACATTTAAGCGACAGAACTCCTATAAAAGGTAAGTATCTATACCAAGTAAAAATATAGTGTTAGAAAAGTTAAGAAATTTGCTAAATTAGAGAAAAGCTCCCAGAAATGTTTATAAAAAATATCTAATTTTGGATTTTTCCAAGTCAGGAAAACTGAAGCTCGATTTTACCATTCAATACGGAATTCAATAATTTTTGAAACAATAATTATCAACTTACGCCTGCTTGTGAAAAGTAAAGCAAATAAATAAATACCTATTCTACGAGGCATGTTCATGAATTTCAAATAAATTTTATCTTTATTAAGAATATTCTCGGAAATCTGTGTTTATGGAATCCCTGGTATGCCAATGTGTGACAGAGTCATAAGGGTACAAAAGCAATATTGGATACAAACAACAGATGGCGCTAAAAATTAAAGTGGCCTAGTCATTACCTACCAATTTTCTTCTATTAAAATCTACTAAAAAACAGCTGGACAACTTTATTTTTTTGCAAAATCTGCCCCTGTATCTACTGTATTTCTGTCGTGTCCTTATGTCAGTGTCGGACATTGGCCAGAGAATATTATCTTATATCAAATGCACAAGCAGATTACAAATCAATTACCTACTTAATGATATTTTTTTCTACTCCTATGCTAGTAACATACCTATTAAGTGACGGTTTAGGTTATAAGTAAGTCCATTGTTACGAACACTGACACGTAATGACTGACACGTAATGACTGACACGTAATAATAGTATATTATACACTTAGGCTGAGAAGTGAGCCATTATATACCGAGCTGTTTTATATCCTGAGGCGCGTAGCGCCGAAGGATATAATATGCTAGGTAAATAATGGCCTTCTCAACCGAAGTGTATATAGAATTTTTTTACTACTAACATTGAAATATTGCCATATTTTAGTTTATTTTAGTCATTTCTCGCTTTTTTCAAATACTTCGAAATATCAAGTAGCAGTTGTCAAGCTGATAAAATGAAACTAATTTTTAAATGTCATATAGAAAATTTTTCATTATTTACCTAGGTATTTTTTATTATCATTATTTACCTAGGGAGAGAAATATTACTTCTCATTAGAGGAACGAGGTAAATAATGGTGATTTCTCAGGTTAGTAGTAAAAAAAATTACGTATCTGTTCTTAATTAAAACGCAATTATCACGGGTGCCTTGTTAGCGCGGCATCCGCGTCACCATAGCAACTAACCAACATACTAATTGTTGCCTGTCAGATAATCAGAAGTAGGTATAGTTTATCTATTATAGAGTTGCCAAATGTCCGGACATTTATTTTCAGAGAAATGTCCAGCCAATGTGTCCGTAATGTGTCCGGACATTTATCAGACATTTATAAAATAAGCTAAAAACATCACCATCCTATTGGATTTAAGTAGAGCTTTAAAACGATATATTATTTATATATGTTTTTAAAATTTTAAATAAAACTAATAAAAGACACTTTGTGCATACTTTGATGTGCTTCGTCATGCGTGTAGCATGTTTAAGATAAGTCTTCTTGCAGAATTTGCAAATGCCATATGTTTTATTGTATTTTTGGACTTTTTGGAAGTAATTCCATATTATACCACTTCTTTTACCCATTAATAAAAGGAAATAAGAAAAAAAACACACACACAGCAGATATCTTATGGAGGGAAACCCTTCCAAAACGTGTTGTTATAAAAAAATTAAAAAAATTTGAGGTTAAGTTTCGCTTCTTCTTCTATTTAAAATATTTTGAAATTTATTGGACACATTCGAGCATTTTTGAATGTGTCATGTCCATAAATGTCCGTGCTCGGGCATTTATGTCCGGTCACAAATAAGTGTCCGGCAGCACTAATCTATTATAATAGTTTTTCTTTCGTCGAAGAAAAATTATAATACAAAACTCGAGTTGTAAGCTTCTTACACATACTCGTGGAATTACAGCACTCGCCGCTGCGCGGCTCGTGCGCAACTTTTCCACTCATACGTAATAAGCTGTTTACAACTCTCGCTATGTATTATACTATTACATTATTTATTTCTAAATTATTTTTAGTGTAATATTTTATGATTATGTTGCTATACTAGGGAATATTTTTATATAAAGTTAAAAAAATCCTCGGAATAGTCATTCCGTTGCTTAGTTTCGTCATTCTAATCGGTTACATATTTAATAGCTTTTATGACAATTAGGCAAGTATATACCTGATTTTTTCTAAAAATTTACCAGAAACCCCATTCTTTTCGATTTTATTGTATGTGTATTTTTGGTACCTATTTATAGGTATTTATTCATTTATAATTTTGTTGTCAGATAAAACCTAAAAACATATAGACAAAAACAAGATTTGGATAACTATACGGACTTTGTATGAGATATAATAAAGGATCTCCCCGAGGATTTCTCACACCAACGCCAAACTTTCGTAGCGAAATTCGCTGCGAATCTCAAAGAGATACCATGGCGATATATTTAGCTACAGAATTATTTAAATTCTTGTTTTATTATTAATTTATTATTTGGACTGTTGGTCCAACTGTACAGCTGCTAAAAAGCACATAGGTAGTTCTATCTGCTCGGATCGCGATTTTGAGTCGTTGCACGGAATTCCGATACAATCCAACACCCCCTATAATAATACCGGTGGTGTTGTACAAACACGGTCGTACAAGAAGTGTGAGAGAGTCGAAACGAGGCGGAAGTAAGGTAGGTACTAGATGGCCCAATTAACATTTAGATATTTGAGAAATAAACGTTTTGAATATATGTAGCTTATCTTTGGTTAGGGGAAATTGCAGATTCCTTAAGACCTTGCCACGGACCTTGCTGGTGATAGGCGATCACCATCATGACATTGCTGTTGTAATAATGAGCTTTGTGTAGGTGTATTAAGGACATTAATTTTTTTTGTAATTATCGCAAAAAGAAGATGGTGTCATAAATACAACAAATAAAAAACCTGCCTGCCACAGAAACGAAAGATGTCGACGAACTTCTGCGTACCTATCAATAGAAAGTGTAGGTGTACGAATGTCTTACTTTACGACGTACAATAAAATTAATAATATAATGGTTTACCGACACGCAAACCAGATAACATCATCTGTATCAATAAACAAAACTATTTCGGCAAGAAGGCTTTGCATCAACAAATCTGACAATGTCACTATTATAAAATGTTTACTTTCAAATTTAAATGTTAAGCTCAACAACAATTTGAATGGCATTCCTAGTGCTTGATAGGCAGAAGTTCCGTTGATAGCAAATAGTGGGCTCATAAAAATATAAACATGACGGTGTGGTCTGGATTGCTGTCTAATTCGTCTATAGTAGAAAACTGCATATTATATCTCCGAATGAATATTAAAAATTAAAACAACCATTATTTCCCTTTTTCGTGTTCTGTTGGAAATGGGGCTAAAAAGGACATTGGCCCCGTATGCCAGAAGCAGGTCCAAAATTTATATTTACAGTTATCATTGCCCCATAAAAATTTTAGCATCTTGAATATTCGGCCTTCATTCAACCAGGCACAAACTCGCCTACGAAGAAGGCGAGGGACGAGCCTGCAAGACATTTACGACATAATTAATGGCGCCATAAAAACGGGCAATAATGCAAGTAAAACAAAGTCGAAATAAAGCGGGGAAATCGATCTGGTTCCAGATGGAACGATTAGGTCCAGTGGCGCAGCGCCAACGAGCGAACTAGATTTCCTTTTTCCTTGTCTAAAATATCGTGGGGAACGTTTTTCATTTTCGTATTGGATCAAATCGTTTATTTAATAGAGGACGTTTTAGTGGCCGAGACTCGAACCCGGGACTCCTACTATGGCCGTCAGGCCACTAAGCTACGGGTTCCATCGGTTAATCGGTTAGGTGCTATTTATTCCAATTGATATTAGTTAGTAGCGGTGAGATGTATAGGAGACTTTCGGCGTCTTCTACAACGATGATAAAATTTCACGTCCCCAATAGATTTTTACAAAAAGAAAGTAAGCGGCTTTATGGGACTATAAATTTCGGCAAATGGTAATATCCTACCAACATCCAAGTTGTGCCGGTGTTTTCATAGTTGAATCGTTCGGGAAGGTAGACTACGACAGCTGTTTCCCCCAAAGGGGAAAGGGGACTACGAGAGCTGTTTCCCCTGTTTCCCCTAAAGGGGAAACAGCTGTCGTAGTCTACCTTCCCGAACGATTCAAATATGAAAACACCGGCACATCCATTAGAACTTGGATGTTGGTATGATATTACCATTTGCCGAAATTTATAGTCCCATAAAGCCGCTAACTTTCTTTTTGTCTTCTACAACTACTAGAAGGGGATAGAGGGTGTCGGGTAACAATTCATGATTGTTGGTTATTTGAACTTCCTATTATTTCTTCATCAACCCACAAAAAAGATTTTTAGTACCTGTAATTATAAATAATATAAAGGATGTAGCAGTTCCGGGTTCAAATTTCCCGGCTGGAGTGCATTTTCTTTCAATTGATATCCTAATACCTTCTATGTCACTAAACATCCTTTATTATTTATAATTACAGGTACTTAAAATCTTTTTCGTTTATTTATATCACTGGTAGGCAGTTACACGGTTTTTTCCTTTCCCACTTTTTCTGATGTAGTCGAGCTCAGTTTAATGAAAATTTCTTTTGTTTGTCTTTTTCTGCCAGGACTTTTAAAGAATTACCAAAAATTAATTGACTGTTAGCTTAACATCGCCTACTTCTCCCTTTGCTTGTTGTGAAAGCCATGATTAGTGACTAAACTTAACACGCTTCGCTGAAAGTATTGAGCGTTTCGTGTCGGGTAGCTCTCCAGTTGAAACAGTAAGTATGCCAACTCCGCTAATAACACGTGTCCGGAATGCAGGTCATTGTTTGGACGAGTGGGCAGATTCCAAGACAAGCCGCAGGTGACTTCTAGAAGCAGCGAATATTGAAACCCCAGGAGGGGGTCACTTGGCGAGGCTAGGCACTTCGATATCGGCGACTCAAATTTAACCAATAAAAATAAAAGGTTCATTAAAATTGAAGTTAATCTGTTTTATTTGACCGAGACAGATTTGTCGGAACCGAGAAGGGATTGGAGTTGGCATTAATAGGTACATACTTACATAATTATTATTTTTCTACGTTCCTTTACAATATCTCACAGACCATGAGATTTTTATATTTAATCACTGACTGCCGTTTGTGCTTGATGGTGTTACATAATTATAGTTTAAATGGCTTATTTATTTCCTATATGCCAAGAATGTAAACATTCGAAAATTGAATATTTTCTAAGCCAGAGTACTTATCTGGTTAATCTCAAAAATGAATTTGCGTTATTTATCACTTTTGACAATACTAGCGTGGCGTTTTAAACCGAGTTTTAAACATCAGACGGCAAGTAATATTTTCTTTATTGACGGAACGCCACTGCTCTAATTTACGACAAAATCAAGTAACGATTGTTTACCGTATAACTCAATTTTCCCTATTATGTGTTTAACTATACATATAAAAAGTCAATAAATTAGCAATTCACTAAACAATTAGTTAATAATAGCTGCATGTCATAGATAAATTGCAAGTAACAGCCTACATACCCACAAAATGCTTTGAATTACTTATTTAAAACATTCTTATGATATGTTTATTAGTTGCGTTGCATTCGTATAAAAAATATGTCTATGATTGTAAAAATAAAAATAACAAAGCAAGCACTATTAGTGGAGCCGGGGTGTATGAAAGTTTTCTAACGCCACTAACACAGAGAGCTATAATACTTGTTTGATCGATTTGGCATTTGTAGGCTTTGACCCTCCAAGTAATGTGATAAGTGAAGGAATTAATGAAATTTTAGAAATAAATCAATACAAGGGCTTTATATTTACACACGCTTGTTAGAATAATGTAAGGTCGGTTTAATGCCACCTCAGTTTCTTCTGCTACTTATAGGACTCCAAAGACGCTTGCGTAATATTGAGACCGATTAATCATTGTTGTGACGGATCATGTCCTTCAATACAACAAATTGTTCATAAGATAAAAAAACTAAGTACGAGTTCTTTAATGGACTTGTACGTTATTTTTAATTTACCACGTTTGGAGAATAAAATAACTTTCTAAATTAAGTTTATTGCTTAAATAACCACTACTTGCTTTATTTTTAAAAAATCTAGTCGTTGTCTCAATATGAACTTAATATTAAGGGAATCCGAGGGTACTCCTTAAATCAAACGTGCTGTGTTTTTTATACGACCTGCATACGTCACTATGCCTATTATGTAATTGCACTTCCAGACTAGACAATAGAAATAGGCCAGAGAAAAATTATTCGCACAGATATGCACGCTATATAGTTAATCAAATACATTTATAACCGTACATATTAATTATTAATAAATAATCGCCTGTTTATAAACGCGCTTACTGTGTTACTGTGAGGTTTTTTTTCAGCATGCTGTTGCCTATTCAACGCTTTAATTACAATAATGACGAAGCCGTACTGGAGTGTGACCCTAAGGCGAAAATTTAAGGTCAATGTAATGCTTTACAATCAACGCGAGGTAGGACAGATGATAAATGGAAGAAAGAAGAATGAGAAACTAATAGAGGAGTTACTGTTAACATCTTACCGGGCAGCATTAGAGATATTTTGAAGTTCTAATACTGTCAGGTAAAGATGTCCTCCGGACTCCTATGCAACGGTTTGAATCCAGCTACACATAAGAAGATTTATCCAAGGAAGCCCTGATGATATCAGCCAAAGGAACTTCTGGGAACCGGTACCTTAGGATCTTATTTTTAAGTTATATAATATTACATTAAATGCCTCGTTCTAAAACATCTCTAAATGTATTAACACATATTTCAAATTTAACCTCTAATATTCCAAGTAAGAATTAATTCAGGATGTAATAGTTTTCGCTCTGCGTCATAAGCAACAATATCGTCCTCGACGACGTGAAGCCTACAGTGTTTTTTCTAGGATTATGCAATTTAAAAAATATATATACCCTGCTTTTTTATATCCAGTAAACTCCGAGTTTTTACCACAAAATTTATATAGGACGACTCAAAATTACCTTCCTTTAAATGTCAAATTAACAAAAATTTAGGTTATTTTTAATATTATCTTGCTTGGTACTAGAAATCATCACGTATGTTCAAAACAACAAATAGATATAATATCACTATTATCACTGTGGATATACACTATGAACGGGGAATCATCTGTAATATAATATCCAAAATATAATACCCCCACCCAAGTTCAAGCCAGTCTACAACCTGCCGATTTCCGGCGTTGCCACATACTGATTTATTTATGATATCGTGTTGATGATCAGTCTACTGTTTTTTTTTTAAATAGAGAATGTGGGAAAATCTTAACAAATTCAATTTTTTCGAAGTCCCCATTGGAATGAGACGCAACAATTTCTTGGTATCTGCGTCCACGATGTCTAGATACAGGGCCTAACTATTTTTCTCATGTGGTTATTGAAAGAAAAAACGTGGCTAATGTTCCGTAGAGAGTTTTATGGGAGTTTGAGATACTTTTTTCTCATTAAATAAGAGTTTTTTTATTTAATTTTGTCAGGGGAAATAAAAAATAAATAACCATTATACTGGGTTGATAAATATCCATTATACAGAGTTGGCGCCTCAAGGGTGTTATAAGCGACAGAAAAACGAAAACAATCGAAACGTGGGTCTTAAATAGGACCACGTGATGTCCATGGTTATTCTGTCCACATCGAGAAAAGACTAAATTTTATAGCTCAAATCAAAATACCTTTAGAGATGCCGGAATAGTTAGCTACAGTATTGTGATTTGTGATTGCGAACTTATTTTCTTATTATTTGCCCTTTTCTAACGGAAAAATCCTTTTTGTTCAGCCGTATTATTCTTTCTAATCTTGCAAAAGTGTTGTCAGAAACATATCTATCGGTTTTTCGGGAGTAAATGGAATTATTTTAAGGATATGACGTGTAGGAAGTCAAAATAAGCAAAATAAGCTCATATCTTCAAGTCCGATTTTCATTTGTTTCAGAGAAACTTTGATTAATTTAAGAACTATAAGAATTTAAAAAAATAAACAGATAGCATTAATTGACAACAAATTTTCGAAAACCTCACCCTCCACTTCGATACACGTAATTGCGCGTTTATAAATTGAAACGTTATCAAAGTTGATTAACTACTTATTTTGCATATTTTGGCTTCCTAGACATGTCCTTAAAATATTTCCATCTCTTTCCAAAACACCTTGTAAGTATATGTCAATTTAACTGCATAGCTATACTTGAATTCTGGGATTCGCCGTAAACCAACATCATACCAACTTTTTCTGCATGTGACGACATTATAAATTACTATGTTATATTTAAAACAAAAGGTACCTACGTTCCTGGGAATATATATTTCAAAGGTTTTCTCTCGTTTTTCTGTTGTTTGCAACAGCCCTGAGGCGCCAACAATGGGAATCCTGTAGACGAATGAGGGCCACCATTGCTCAAAAGCAAGTGGTATTCCTGGTATTACCCTTAACTTGGCAACACTGTGGCATGGAAGATGATGGCCATTCGGTGAAGTGGAAGTGGGGGAAGTCGGACGATATGACCAGGGCACGCCTCGATCGCAATGTAAAAATAGCCGCGGGCTTCTAATTCGTTAGGGTAGGGGAAACAGCCATGCTGGAACAGGTAGTTTCTTTCATAAAGAATGGTATATTCTATGGTCCTTGTCAAACACATAGGAAAGCAACAGATGAGTAGGGAAGCGGATTATCCGTATCCCTATGTGGGTTGGCGTTAAAGAGGGCCATCAGAAGACCACGTCATAAATCTCACATGATGTGGGTGCTGCTATATTTAGCACTCGGTATAGGCTGTACGCTGTGTTTAAGCGAATATGATCTGCTATACAAGTATATACAGGGTGGCCCACCACGAACTGCATCGATCTATATATGGAAAACTAAAAGTAGGAAAATTCTGAAAATTTGGCTCCTCACCAATGCCGATGGGCGCTGCTCAACTAAAATATTTTGGTGAATCTGGCACTTCCGGTTATACCGGAAGTCGACATCAACTTTCTTATCTCAAATGGAACACCCTGTATATTATTGCATTTTTGGATTATAGGCATCATTTTGGAACAAAAACATGCAACATGCCCTATGTCTAAATCCAACCGTTTTTTAAATATTTGCATTTTTCCGAAAAAAAAATACAGGTGCAGACCTAAAGTCAATTAGCAATTTATACGAGGAAAACGCTAAATTTCAAAACGAATTTTTGGCATCGTGTAACAGAAGCCCTGACCTAGTGATCCCTGCTGAGAAATAAATCCGTTCTTATACAGGGTGTTCACAAAATATGAATAAAAATTACATTCAAAATGTGCTTAAATCTCGAAATTTTCAAATGGAAACCCCCAATTTTTTTAATTCGATCTTATTCACCGCTAAAAATGATTAGAACTTTGTGTAAGGTTTCCTATACCTAAATGCAGTAATTTTCGAATAATTTACGAAAAACACACTTTTCGCCCATAAAATGCGGGGTTTGCTTAACGCTTGGAAAATCATATTAGCCGTGGACGTTGAAAAGACAATCGCGGCTGAGGAAATGTCACTTGGTTTATAAATTATTGACATAACTGAGAAGGGTAACATGTTTCTTCTGTGTGGACACACTGTTTCCAAACTAGATATGGTTCGTACAACACAAATTCCGTTGCACGTCATCAATAACAATTAATGACGAAAATTGTGTTACCAACGTTTTATATGAAAACATATGTGATTTTGTGTGTTGATATTTGAATTTGGCCTAGTATTATGTTGGTACCGCTGGTAACGCTACGGGCGACGTTGCCGAATTTACAACCGCCAGAACCCGAGTTATAAGTTATACCTAACCTCGTGGACGCGCACGTGAACGTTTCCACGTGTTTTGCATTGGAATAAACAATTCCGAAAGCTTGGCAATTAACTAATAGTTTTCTTTAAAGACCAACTTGACTGCAAACCTCCGAGAAATAACCAAGGATAGAGGGAGTAAGAACAAAAAGTAAACAAAGCCAACATCTTTTTGAGTGATGCCGCGTACTCCACTGTTTACAGCATTTCATTTCAAAATAGAAGGGTTTAATAATGGGATTAAATGAAGGCACACCTCCCATAACGGGAAATTAACAAATGTAGTTATTAATTTCTTGTATGTAACAATTTTAAACTAAAACTAAATTGCGCTGTAATTATAGTATCTAGTTATCACTTTAATAAAATCGTCACAGATACCTCAAACCGCCCGACATGGCAACGCTGCTTTTGCTGCCGCGGGTGCCGCGTCCCTTAACTCAGCGGTATTTGTTTTGTGTTTGCCCAGCACGTCAAGTTTTCCGATTGTTTACGTATGCATTTTTCCCATTTTTAATTGTTTTTCTGTCAATTTATAGGATATTTATTAGTATTTAGGATCTAGTGACTGATTTTGTATACAATGGGACGCAGAAAGTGTGTGGTATGTGGCTAAATTGATATTTCTCAGGATATAACCTATCACAGGTAAACGTTGTACACACGGGCCTAATGTTTGTTTACTTCGGTAAATTTGCATAAGATGTTGGTTGACTACAAACGTATGTATTTTGAGGCTGTTGCTCCCTCTATCCTTGGTTATTTCTCTGAGCTGCAAACCCACTAAAAGTTCAATCTTTTATCATATAAAATACATTTTATGCTTGTGGTTTAAAAATATGGTGAATGCGACGGTTATTGTTTATATCTTTATTTATCACGATACGGCAACGCTGCGTCCCTATGACGGTCTTTTCCAATACCGTATACGATGACGTGCATCGGAATTTGTTTTGTACAAACCATATCTACATGTTTACCGACTAGCGAAACAAGTTGAAACATGTTGCCTCTGTCTGGACAGGGCTTTGGGACCAGTTGAATTTGTTGCTGCGGGCACTGACAATATTTTTTATATCAGATTTACCTTTATAGATTTTCCTACAGTATATTTACTTCTTCCTTACACCTTACTTATTGTAGGAATAAACTATAAACTGTATTTTTCCGATTTTTCAGAAATTTTAATCAAATCTTTTTTAGTCATAATGAAAATCTTGATTTAAAATTAGGGCTGCCAAGGAGCACCCCGTGGCAATATTAAATAGCTTATAGTTTTGTTTAAAAAGCACAATTTTAAACTGTTATTGCCGTCTAAAGTGAACCGTGTAGAAATTGAAAATGTATTTCCTACAAGCATAATATAAGTCACGTTTAACAAGTCTTGAATGTTCCATTATTTTATGTACACTCATCAGTCCCGATAAGAATATGATGCAATAATTATTTTGGCAAGACTGCTTACTACAATATAACCTTTGCTAAACCGAATTGAACGTGATTCATTTATAAAGAATATGCATATTTCGAAATATAGTACAAAGTTTTATAATTTTAATAAGTTTATAATAATTATTCTTATCAATGCAACATAACCTACTTAGCTAATGCAAACAACGCTGCCAAAATGTGACAGGGGTAGCAGCCGTCTTTATCCCACTCACAGAAACAAATATACTGTTGTTGAGATAATTAATAAAATTCAATATAAAATCAATAGTTTTAGGGTTCGGTGTGTTTTTATTATTATATGCCTATATTTAAATGCTATCGCGAGTCGTTAAAATAGTTGTCTATGTTTTACCTTGTGTTGTCAAAAAAAAAACATTAGTAGTTCGAATTGGGTGTTTTGTCTGCTGTAAATTGTTGTGGTTGAGTTGTTAATGTTTTTTTTGCAAATATAGTGCAAAGTTGTGTCGCTTATAATTGCCTTTACCCTATGTACCTACCTGTAGGTACTTTTTATTTTGATAAAAATTAGGTATTTTGATACAAATTAGGTATTTATTTATCCTAAGAAAAATCTGCATGATAAATAATGAAACATATTAATATTTAAGTTTCTTTAAAACCTACACATTTACTTAATGTTTTAAAATTTAATGCTTTACTTAATTAGTGTCTTTTTGTATAAAAATAAATTAAACAATTAAATAAACCCTCAAAATAACCAAGGATAGAGGGAGCAAAATCATCAAAATGCACACGTTTGTAGTCAAGCAACATATAACGGAAATTTACCACAAAGATTCCACCCGTGTGTACCGGGTGGTCCACATAACATTTTACGCCCTCATTAACTTCTTTAAGTTAAAGAAAATTTTAGGATTTGTGGTGGGCGTTTCCATGGTTTTGTTGAAATTGATACAGGGTGTTCCGTAAAAGAGGCACAAACCAAACTTATGTTTTTTTATGGGAACACCCTGTATATTATTGAATTTTCTGAATCTACCCTTTATCCGAAAACATTTCGTTACCGAGATATGTGAAAACATAAAAAAAGTTAAGTTATATATTCGGATTCAAATCTCGGTTGTGGCTACTTTTTTTATTTTTTAAATCACATTTTGGAAAAGGCGAAATGTTTATAATTTTGGTAATTCATTTATTTTAAGAAATTTGGTTAAATTATGGCAGTTTGTGAATTTATTGTTAAGGATGCTCCAAATAACCCTGTCACTAAAAATGAACAGAATATGTTTTTCTATAAAACTAAACACCCTATATATAATATAACAACTCACAAAAATCATAAAATCTCCTACATCCTGTTTTTAAGTCTTGGTTTTTGTTATGGAAAAATGACAAAGTTAGTAGGGAATCAAATATTACGCGAATGGAAATAATGTTCAGTGTCAGGCTTTTACTCCACGGGACCAATTCAGATGAACAACTATATTTGCTAATAATTTTTATTATGTAAACTGCCATAGCAACTATACTTCAAGGTATACAAGTTTCAAAATCACTGAAATGAATATGAATGAATAATGAAACTTTTATTCGAAATCTATGCCCATACCCCATACCCAAAAGAAACTTTTGAAATTTTATTATGCATATCCCATTACCAAAGATCATTTGAATATTAGGCTGGTCTTTCCCTTGCATGCTAGCGATCGCTCCCACATGCTGGTGCCTAAAATGCGATATGAGATATATACAGGGTGATCCGAACAAAACAAACAAAACCTTTGCGAATACATTTTATGTAGTTTTTAGAAAACAATCGCCAATAATTCTCTGATCCATAAAATAAAGAAATATATATTTTAGAAGCCTTCAATGACAATGTAACGTGTATGTCGGTGTAAGTGTGCTAAGCGAATACCTATATTTCCGAATTCACGGGACTATATTTCTCATTTGCAAGTTATACAGGGTGTTCGAAAAATAGACGGAGATATTTTAGAGGGTGATTCCCTGTTAAGAAATATGAAAAAAAGTTTCTATAAACATGGGTCCGGAAATGCAGAGTTTTCAAGATACAGGATGTTAAATAAAAAAAAAATAAAACATGAAATTATTAATGTCTTAAAAATTATTTACTCGATTCTGTTGAAATTTGGCAATGTTATTTGTTGTATTAAGAGGCTAATTTCGCCCTAACTAGATTAAATTTATTAAGTCCAGTGGCGTCCCGGGGGGCACCTTAGCGAATATTATTATCAAAAAAATGTACGCCACTACCTTTTTTGTAACTTTAATATTTTTTGTTTGATTAAGCATCTAAAAATACAACTTCTTTCCCTATCTCACTTCGTTTTCGAGAAAAAAAAAATAAAAACCGTTTTATTGCATGTCACTGGACAAAATTGGTTGTAGTGTACTTTATGTTATGATATTGGAAAAGTTGCAATAACACTCTTTCCTAGAAATGCTTTTGATTATTTGTTTTCCAAGGCACTTGTGATTTTTTTTGCAAAAATTGATAAACCAATTTTGTCCAGTGACATGCAATATATTTAACATCCTGTATCTTGAAAACTCTGCATTTCCGGACCCATGTTTATAGAAACTTTTTTTCATATTTCTTAACAGGGAATCACCCTCTAAAATATCTCCGTCTATTTTTCGAACACCCTGTATAATATGTAAGACGATACAAAATTTATCGTCAGAATAGATGGCAATGCTTTTATATTTTACTGTGTGGAGCTAGACGAAAAACATTTTTTTGTATAGAACAAAACTTTCTTAATGTGCTTCCCAGTAAGTTTAGAAAAAATAATTTTTATCAAGGATGCTATGGCTGTTAAAGCTTCTGGTAAGTTTCAGAGAAGTGTTGGTTTAATAGTGTAGAGTGTTTATGCTAGCAGGAAATTTGAGAATTCAAAGTATGCCATCAAGGGTGTGCGTGAGGTGCATGTAGAGTAAGGCTAGCAGTTCCAACGTCTATGGGGAAAATGAGGAGAACCGACTCTTTGGAGGCTCTTGTATATAGTGTCTCAGTGTCTGTAAGCTATACTCTAATAGGTTATGAAACTGCCAGATGAGCAAGTGTCTTATTAATGAGCAAAAAGTTTTAAGTTGCATGTTTTTTAATAGGCGATAATAGAAGGCCCTTATAACATTTTAGATGTTTGTTTTGCTCTGTGTTTGCCTACTAAAATACAAAAAACTGAAAACACTGTTTAATCTTAGGTTACTTTCCTACAAGAAGAGAAATTATCTTAGATTTAGATAAAAATATAAACGTTTCCGAAATCAACACATTTTAGCAAGGCATTACACCAGAATTTATACGACTTAGGGCCAATTTCATAATCCAACTAAAGATGTATTAAAATTAATGGAACTTTTGCAATATTTCTATGGTTAAAGAAGCTCCTTTAGTTTCTGTATGAAATTGGGCCTTCATAAATTGACAGTAATAGTCGCTATGTTAGCATTGGGTATCGCCATACGCCATACGCAATCAACATTGCAAATTAACTTATGGAAAATCTCACTTTTAGATAAGTATTATTAGTGATATTAACTTTGTCAATAGTTTAGAGAGAGAAACAACGGCTGCCAAAAAATTAAGAACCTTTTATAGAAAAAGTACTGAATATGTACATAGAATATTGTTCATCTGTGAATTCAATCCTCCGTTAATTCTGTGCGAATTAATACTAAGTTGCAGTTGGAAGGACTCTTATTATTGGCTTGGAATTATTTTCTCTTTTCTACCATGTCCATAGTTTCCTTATTACTGAAAATTATATTCCATATTTTATATTTTGAACCAGATTTACGACTCCTGTAATGAAACTGTCATTGCATTTATTTCCGCGGGTTGCGTTAGGTACCATTTTCTTCGGTCACCTCAATGAATAATTGGATTTAAGGCAAATAGTCGATTGCAGCGCACTGGCATGATCACTTATTATCATTTTTTATATTGGCTCGGCATGAATTTAGAATGGAACGTACTGTACGAACAGCATACTTTATTACAAGAATTTGCACCATTTATAGATTGAAAACAACTGGATTAAATCAAACGTATATAATTTGCTACTTTCGAGTAAATATTCGCCTTGGTGAAGGATTGATTAGCAGTTACGCAAATATGGCATCAATACAGAATAAAACATCCTAAAAAGCTATAAATACGAATTTTGCTTTCATGTACTCTATGACCTTTGGAACAAACTTTCAAAGTTTTGAAAAAGCAGTTTATAGGTGGATACACAAGAAAAGTGAAATTGAAAATTTAAATTTTAGTTTATTTGATGTACCTACCTATAGTATAAAAACGCAGGCTCAAAGTAATGATTGTACAGCGCCAGAAAAGAGACGAAGTACAGCGAATAAAAAAATATAAAATAGCTTATTTATGCTAAAGTTGCTTTATTTATGTAAAGTAAAATAATATTTTCGCAAACAAAGATAGGTACAATAATTGTACCAAGGCATTGAAATTCAACTTTTTACGATTCATGTGGCTCAATTTATAGTAGATACGCCAACATAACATAATAAATAGAACAACGGCTTTTAACCCTTATTTATTGACGATAATTAAAGACGAAGTTGCACAATTTTCTTCAGGCTGAATTCTACAGTTTCGTCGTTTTATTGTCTAGGACGCCAAGCGAGGCAGTGGCAACCTCTATGCCTGTCAGGAGAAACTGCATTGCAATGTTGCCGGTGCCCGTTTGCAATAATTCGTGGAACAAAGGCAAATTTTACTTTCTTATTAAAATGTCTCCAGCTTGCATAATGAATATATATTATTTAATGTATTACAACCTTTGAGCTTTAACTAATGCAATTGCACACAAAAATGCTGTCGGTTCCGTGTATTTACTCATCTATAGCAAAATGGTGTCTGTTTATGCTGCACACGCTGGAAACTATATCCTGTATGTCTATCACGTGACATTTTGGTTAAGGTTTGGGTATATGGAACATACAAGGTGCGGCGCGAAGACCGTGCGTTAAAAGTATCTGGTTATATGCTACGTTAGTTTCTTATTGTTTAGTAATTTATTATCAAGAGATCTTTTCTTCGTAAGTGTAAATAAAAATGCGGTATGCTTCAGCCAAGAATAATTGGAAAAAATGCTAATAGGCTATTGATTTTAGGTATGTACTTAGTTGTTTAGACAAAGTCGAGATAAAATTTAGTAGGGTGTTCAATTTTAATACTATTTATAGGGCGTACCATTTGAAAAAAAAAAACGAGTTTTTGATATTTTTTCATATGAGAGTTGGAGACTAATCTTCGATCACCCTGTATAATCAATATGAAAATGACTGCCTTCTTAGTAGCATACAACCTTCCAACTATAATAAAGCGTGGACAAAATTTGAACTTTTGCAACTGTCTTGAAGTTAAGAATGTCAAAAATTTCAAAAAATGTTGAATATCTCGGAAACTATGAGGTTTAAGTATGCAGTTAATTAGACAAACTGTCATTAAAATTTAGCAGGGAATCCGAATATGTAATAATATACAAGGTGTTCTATTTGAAACGAGGAAGTTGCCGTCAACTTCCGGTATAGCCGGAAGTTGCAGAAAGTTGAAAATATTTTAGTTCAAGTGGCCGGGTGCCATAACCTAAGTAAACGAATTTTCAGATTTTTATTCCGTTGGTTCTCCAGATACTTTTAATGCACCGTCTTCGCGCCGCACCCTGTATACGATAAATATTCAGACTTCAATAATGTAGAAATATTCGCGTATGTGGCAACACCACCCGCCTACCCAAGCCGCGGCATCCGACGTCCCGTCACGCTAACTCAGCCTAACTGTCATTCCGTATGCCGCTCAATTAAAACAGTAGATATCTATGCGATTTATTATAGTGTTTTTCGTATTTATTATTATATTGTTTGTGTAGTTATCGTGTTTCTGTAGTTATCCTGTTACCGTGTAGTATAGGTAAATGAGATAAAACTGCAAAGGTTTTTATGTTATGGAAATAGTAAAGTATTATGAGTTAATAATAAACGGAGAACTTGGTACAGGAACCATCTTGAAGGCGCTTTTATGAAGGCGTCATAGTGCTTAGAAGTAGTGAGCCCGAATTTGGTACCTAGGCTCAAACTTCTAAAAAAATTTGAACAAAAGCGCGACTGAATATTTACGAAAAAACACTTCCTGACTAAATGTGGTTTCACGAGGCATCCTAGGTAAGGGCACAGAATAATTTTAGTTATTCTGTGGTATGGGAGTCTGAGGTTAGAATTTTGAAATTTCAACTTTGCTTGCCACTTTCACCGCAGAATAAGGTTATGTCTCAGAACACTTCAGTGGTTATTTAAAACACTTGACGTCATAAGTGCTTTCCCACCAAATTTCCACGAAAGCCTAAAAACTTGCTAATTAGGTAAATATTACTTTTAGTAATAATCGTAGGGTCTTATGCAAGTGCCCAGGAATTCTTTATCAAGTTTGTAAAATTTCGTCAAGTTCCCATTTCTCTGAATTGTAACTATTGACAAATTTATGCTTTGTGTTTGTTTAATATTAGTCTAGTGCAGAACTGAAACTACTAATTTTTCGGTTTGTCTCGAAAACGCCGTCCTTCGCTTATGTGTTTTGTGTCATCTTGGATCGGTGGGTTAGGCATAATAAAGTGTAACAATTAAAAAATATATTTTTTTTTAAATCGGCAGTGAAGTGTCCCGAAATCGTCGCTAATAGCTCAGAAATCGGCACTGAAGTAGCCCATTATTGTATGATTTTTTCAATAAGTAGGCCTTGGCGAGATGTAAACATCAAACGTCAGACGCGGAGCCATCGCCCGTCAAAAGTGACCAAATATTCAATACCCGGCCAATAAAGGCACATTTAACTTTTCGTACACATTGCGAAATTGTTATCTATAGCAGCGCAATCTTTCAGGATAAATATTTTAGTAGGTTTGAATATCAATAGATTTGTTATGGAGGCTGCACAACAAGGAGCAGTTTGGTTTTTCTGTTCGAAGGCGCCGTACGTCATTATACTTGACCTAAGTATAGAGCGACGTCAAAGTCAAGCAACGCCGCGCGCAGTTAGTTCATGGACGGGTGATCCCGTATGATTGTTTCTTGCCTAATAAATTTTTTTTTCTGATTTCAAGAAAAATCTAATATGTACCTTGGCACTGATGTTCTTTTTATGACTCATGTGGTTTATTTGCCTCGGCCACATGAGTCATTCAAAGTTGAACTTCAGTGCCTTGGTACATAAATAACTATTGTTTCATTAATAATTAAACAAAAAATCAACTTTACCGTATGTAAAGTTTAAGTTGTGGAAATATTCCTAATAATTGCTAGTAACTTGTTTTGAAATTCATTGATCTGCAAAAGTATAAAGGTAGGTACCGACTATTAAGTTGAATTTATCTAAATAGAAACAAACAAAAAATGGAACGCAGGCCACGACGTGATCATCTCGTCATCAGCGACGAACTGGTCACGTGAACTGGTAAACTTTCGGCAGTTGAGCAGAGCGAAGTTCAATATATTATTTAAACCTGAAGCAGCTACGTCCGACGTTTACATTTTTAAACATTCGATATTTTGGCGGATTTATACGCGATTGAATATAAGAAATACGCCCCCTGTAGGCTCAATGCTAAACTAAGTATTTGGGCCATGCCATTTTGTTGATCCGTTTATTATGTTTTCTGTTTTGTTCAAAATCAGTCAAAAAAGCTTTATTTTCTAAAGTTGACTATTATAATAATGTGGTAAATAACAGCAGTTGAATTCAAATGTTTAAATATTACCGCCACGCTTGTGCCAAAAAAGAGAGAAGAGTTAAAGAAGAGTTGTTAGAAAATGAAATAAAGCAAGTAAAATGTGATTTTTATTATAATTACCACGCCCAAAAGGCCTCCCACAGTTATCAGAAGTGGAATTTGAACATGCTAAAGTCTTATGCAGTGTAATTACGAAGTTTTAGTGCGAGATTCGGACGAAAAACCGTCTCGATTCGATCGCCGAGGTCCTAACCTAAACATTTTTTGTTCCTGAAAACATTTTCGAGATAGAACAAGTTTCGAATCAATTTAATTTAACGAACAAAGTTCTCTATTTCGAATTCTGCTTTTAGATCATTTTTAGTTGCCTGTTGCCTTTGCAATTACATAAATCATAAACAATAATGTTTAAACTTTATAATAACCGGTACAGTTTCCCGTGGTGTAGGTATGTCTGCCCCGATTTTTTTGAAATTTTGGCTACCCCCCTATTTTCAGGGTCCCTGAACATGAATCTGACCTTAGTTTTTGGTGCTCGGGCGTAGTTTCCGAGAAAATGAATTTTCAAATTTCCTTTGACACCTCACTTTTCATGGCGATATTTGTGGTTATAATCCGGATGAATTTTTACTATATGCAGTTCAAACTGATCACCACACTATTTTGCACCTTTTGCAACATCGAAACTTCGCGGAAACCCGCGGAAAATCCGAAATTTGGAAAGATTTGTGCCGTGTTTACGACCGGCCCGGCCGCTGTTTTCGCCCCACAATCGGCTCGCGCCGATTGTCGGGGGGGAACTTTTACCAAATAACCAAATAACTTTATGAAGACGACCACAAAATAACAAGAACAATGAACAAGAACAAAGAACAACGCAGTGTAAACCCAAAGTGTGCCCAAAGCTAAAGGTGACAATGGCCCATATAGTTAGTTCACATAGTGCCCGTCGGGGCGTTGGCATCTTAAATTCAGTCGCCTATAGCTCATTTCAACACTGACGAGTAGGTACTTATGTAAAAAAATCGTGGCGCGGGTGTTGGCGATGTGTCATTGTGATTTTTGTAGATGTTTAACAACAAGAAACAGTTCATGATAATGTACAATGTTTAAGGGGGAATAAAATATGTAAATCAATTTGTGGCAAGTAATAATTATACTTGCGGAAACATATAGGATTTTATCTTGGAACAACCCAAAAATGTCCGCATAGGTGCCACAGAATTGGAGGGGGGGAATGGAGATTAAACATTAAATTAAACAGTTCGGCGATCCATTTCCAGAGGGCTCTGATGTAGGTCACTGGTGGATACGGTGCATGCACATTTCATTTTGCTTTCAGAGTGGTGACACTTGCTGTTAAGGACAGGAGTAAGGAATTTCGAAAAGTTATAATATGGTGACTCGATACCATACGTTCTAAAATGGATATGCGGTTTATTGGCTTGGATAATGTTATTATTTACAATATTTTTATAGAAATTACTATTAGAGATGTAATATCAAATTCGCCTGAATGAAGTCGACTTATATTAAATACTCAGAGTTTTCTGAGTTTGGTCCTGTATCATTCTGAAGCGCAAGCAAGTGTAAAAGCCGGACCTGTCAAATGCTGGGAAAGGCGCCCGCTTCAGGGTCTTTTGGCTTTTTCCATTCTTCCCTCTTTAATTCTCTGATCGGTGCAAAGTCAGTGACATTAAGACCTCTGTTAATTCGACCTCTTAAGACTACTCAATCTCGTTGCAAATGATAGTACCAGTACCAGTGCGTCCACCATTTCCGATTACTTAATGTTAAAGTATCAAATCCCAAAGAACCCAAGAATGCTGGGCTAATTGTCTACTAACTTCTTCGGTCACGCACCTTAGTATTGATATTGAATATTACGTCTAATTAATTTTTTCATCCATTTGGATTCAACTTATGGCAAAGGTATTCTGAATATAATTTGATTTTTCAAGGAAGTACTTCTCCTTCCATCCTGTAGATAGGTACGTACCATTATCAAATAATTGTATACATAAGAAAAAGAGTATTTATTGTCATAAAAAAGCAAGGAAGCAGGGATACCTACTTAAGATCCCAAATGAATTGTTCATAAGTTGACCTACTTTGATCTTGGTATTTCGCAGCACATTGCAGATATCATTAAAATTACAAAAACCATAAATTTGACTTACAATGGTTCTGCACACTGTAAATGCGATTAATGCAAATCATGCGTAAAAAACATGTATACCTAAATGTAAATTGAAAAATGAAAAAAATCGACAATGAGAGACAAGAATAGTTATTTGTATACCTAGGGGGTAAAGTGCGTGTTTTACGGGCCGAAGGAAAAAGTAGACAAGCGAGCCAAAGGCGACCTTGGTTATTTACCGAGGCTAGTAAAATCTGTTTACCGCCGTGTATCCTACACATTTTGTTATCGTACATTTTGCGAAAATTTTCAGCATAGTAATAACAATAATTGTATTGATACTGATTGAGGTTAGGCACAGAAAAACAGCAAGCGCTTACTGTTATTCTGCGGGCTCGTCTGTGGGTTAGGTTACAAATCAAAAATCAGAGGTTAGGTTTAGGTGCTCTTCTTCTTCTTCTCATATTAATTTGGCAGTCTGGTTTTGTATAATAATGTGTTATTCAACCAAACACTGTTTTCAAACGAATAAAAACAGAATCCTCTTAAAACTCTGAGCAGTAATAAATCACCATCTTCAAACGTTTAGTATTCCCTAAATATCTCTTGCGGGTAAATAAAATTTGACAAGCGATGTTCGCGCCATCTTTTAGTGAAAGATAGCGAATTTTTTCTCGCCTAACTTGGAAAAGTGATACTTTCTCGCTTATTTAAAGCTGTCAAAATTAAACTTTCTGAATGTGTAGGATAAAAAGACTTGTCTAGGTTATTTTTCATATTAATGCTCAAATAATGGTCAAATACTTTTGTAGTCCTCGTAGAAAAAATAGTTTAAACTTTTTCACAACTACGCGTCCTTGAGATTTTTCTATCTGCTACCTATAATAATAGTCTCTTTGTCAAAATAGACAACTTATCTTTTTTTTGTGGAAACCTATTTTTATCGATTGTTTTTTGACATCATTACTTTATTTTCACTCAAGATTACATACAATATTTTTAGAAGTAATAATTAAGAAGTAAGTAATGCACTGTTCCTTGTACCTATTTTGGGAAATAATAATGTACGTAAATTTATTCAGAATTTGGCGTCCTCACCTTACTTTCTCCCCGAGATATTACTACAATGGGACTTATCCAAATTTGTTAAGTCATTAGTCATTTGCGTGCTGCTAATCATAATTTTATTAGTGATGCACTATGCACTATGTTGTGCACAGGGGTCACAAAAATGAGTTTAGTTGGATGAATGCACGTTGAACAACTTTTGTAATTTTTAAGTAACTTTATTGTAATCGAATTAATTGTTGTCTAATAAAGCATAATAAATGAATACGCGTTTTTCTATCTCTTTTGCATTTAAGAAAATCATAATTGTGATTTCGGATTTTCCAATTCTGGCTATAATACATATATCCGAAAGTGACATACAAAAAGTTAGCACAAAAAGTGAATGTTTTTGTCACAATACCCTACCATCACATGTGGTGATTCAACATTTTGACCCATAAAATGGCTTTTTTCGATCTGTAGCGAGTAACACGCAAAATTTTAAATTTTCGTCAATACAAATTTTAATTTAAGTAATTACTCACATTTTGAGACAAAAATTATTTAAAAATATTTATCACAATGGCCGTTATTAGGCTTTTTGCGCAAATGCTAATAACGGCCATTGTGATAAAGATTTTTTAATAACTTTTGTCTCAAAATGTGAGTAATTACTTAGATTAAAATTTGTATTGACAAAAATTTAAAATTTTGCGTGTTACTCGCTACAGATCGAAAAAAGCCATTTTATGGGTCAAAATGTTGAATCACCACGCACGTGCTGTACAGGGTGTTCCCGTATATTTTGACCCACCCCTATACATTGCACGTGCGTTGAAATATCCGCCATAGCCGCACGGAGGTACGACCTTTATTTAATTTTAGTCTTACAATTGTGTACATCAAAATATTTCAGGCAAGAATTATTGGCTTAATTAAAATGGTTCAAAACATCGATAAAATTATTTGTGGCAGTGTCTAAATAGCTGAAAACAACAAGATATAACCGAATATCTACACTTTTGCGATGGAGCACGTCCCTGTTGCCGAGTCGGGTGAAATTTTATAGCCTACCGACCAATTGCGGATTGTCATTGAACACGTGGTTTTATTTAAGCCAGGCGTACGGATTGCTCGATTTTACTATAGAGCCTATATTTTTCGAGTTAGAAAAAAATGACTTAAATGAAAGTTGTAGGGTTTTTTCTGAACCGCTAGGATCTGTTACTAGATATATCAAATGAGCGTCGCAAATTTATGAAAAAATATAAACTTACTTTTTTTAATGGAACACCCTGTATATTTGTGGATTTTTGAATTGCACGCATTTTTCCGATTCCAACAATATAAATATGTTATATCTTTGCTCTAAGCATTCGCATGATATTCCAAATTGCAGATAAATACGATCTTTATATTTAATCAAGGTTGCCATGGAAAAACATTTCAACTTAGGCAAGGGCATTCCTGTCAATCCATTATTTGTGGGACCATACACCTTGGTACCCTATAACATTCATTTAAGTAGCTCTAGGGGTGGGTCAAAATATACGGGAACACCCTGTACATTGAGTCTTAAGAACCTAGTTTTGGAATGTCAAGAAAAGGGCGGGCTGAGCCACCATATTTTTAATAGACGTTTTTAATAGACGTTTCTAAACATTTAGACATTGCTTCCAGAACTTTTTTGTTTATTTTCTGTAGGTAAATTGTGAGCAGTATAGTGTGACTTTTATAAAATTTGTTGCCTACAACGGTATAAGACTTTTGAGCAAAACATCTTAAAGGTTTGGTCAAGTTGATCAAAAAAATTATGTGTATGTTGCAAAGAAAAAATTAAAGGGAACCGGGATAGTAATTTTCGAAGACTTGACCAAGTATCGACTCGACTTGCTACAAGTGGCAAGAGAGAAGTTAGATCAAAGAAAAGTATGGACCAAGTTTGGCGATATTTATGGAAGAAAGTATCGAATTAAAGCTACAGAAGAATTATCAAATTTTGTAGATGAATAGGAGTCATATTCTACTGCATAAATTGTTGGAATACTTTTCATTTTTTTCTTTACAGGGTGTATTAATATTGATATTATATTAAGGATACGAGGAAGCAGGGGTATAGAAATGCGGCAGGAACTCTTGTATCTCAGACCACTTGGCAGTATTATACCTATATTGCGAGTTTAATTTTAAAGTAACTCGGCTTCCACAACAAACGGCGAGTGCCCGTAATATGAGAGGTATTGATTTCGAGCTATTTAATGAACTTATGGTTATTACCCTCGTTATTACGAAGGCATGAAAGTTGCACCTATAACTGATATGATAACAAGTTTATTTGATACCGTTGCGCCCATATTATCACTTTTGAAGCAAAGAAAAAATCCTCCCTGGCAACAGATAACATTAAAAGATAGCATAAAAAGGGTTTCAAAATATTGTCTCAGATACATAATGGTATAAAAAATATATATGGACCGATAACTTACAAACTACTTGATACGAATTGGCTGAGTATGACACATCGCCACGATTTACACTCTTTCCCGTACTGTTCTACCATACTTGTAGTTTCAAATGTTCCTTTTCTTACAATGTTTGCTTAGTTTACAACAAAGTAGCTCCTCATATAAAAACCTATAATAAAGTTCATTTTAAAACAGCCTATCGGTAACACCTGGTTGTTAGCATTGATTAACTAGAAATGTACTAAAAATTTTATCAGTATTATAATGTATTTTAGTCCTTTTTGAGTTTTGGTGTATATTGTGCATTATTATTAGATTTGTGAATGGTGGTAATACTTTGTTCCCACTTATTTTGTAAAATGACTACGTTATTAGTGTTTACATTTTTTACAATTGGCTATAAGGTAAAAGGCCTAAGCCTTCTTGAAAAAAAAAATGTATTCTCCACTGCCTATACGTACCCATACAGAAGGAATTTACATTACAGGGATAACCAATATTATTGATTACGTCTCATACGTAATGCCATTATTAACTAGGTCTCCATATACGTAATATCTCAATAAAATTATGAATCACTTCTTAATCCAACAATATCGCTACTATAATATCTGGAAATGGATTACCATTTTTTTTATGTAGCCTCTGTAAATTTATTATTCATTCCACAAACCTGTACTAATAACAATAACATAAGAAATTAATTTTGGAACAGGATTAATTATTTTTTTTTTAGTTTTTGGGAACAAAAGTAAATTTTGAAATAAATATTTTTGGAGGAATTTACAAAAAAAGTAGTTTTGCTACTGAACAATTTGGATTGCGAAATAGTGCATTTTGTTTTTATTTCGTTCCACAAAAAAATAATTTTCGCATGGATCATAAATTATTCGATTAATTTTTTATGTCCAGGAGATTTATACACGCAATTTATTTAACAATAGGCGACTGCCTGATGGTTCTTCATGGACGCACAGTAAAATTTATTTGACTACCATAACGAGGCTTCGGTTAAAATGCATCCAAGGTGTTATAATCACTATTGATGTTTCAGTTCGAACAATGAAAAAAGGAGCATGGATCTCATTAAAAAAAGATTGTGTATCATATATTGTGAAGATATATTGTGTGTATCATATAAAATGATCTTTTTATAAAATGTGTATCCAAAAAGATACTGATCCTTTTTGATTAAACCGGATAAACACTATATTTGCCCATACGATTTGAAATTCAATCAACTAAAAAATAATACTGAAATGGAAAAATTTGACTTTTAAAAATGTAAAACAAAGTGGCCACTGTACAAACAGTGATGGTACTGTGGCCACTGCTGTTGTATTTATGTAAAAAAATAGACTTGTGCAAGAATGATTTATTTTAAAGAAAAATTTTACAAAATGACACATATATGCTAGAAAAAAGGTAACTTAAACTTATCTCTAGAAACATTTTAACGTCAAAGATAGATTAGCAGACAATATACATAGACATATTTATTGAAAATGAAAATAAATTAGCAGTTCTGTTAGTGCACCCAACTTTTTCAGGTTAGCACAAATGAAGTACAACATCATCGTCTGGTACTACAGCCGTATCGGCAATATCGGGATAGGTGAAATAGCTATGGCGCCTCATGGAATTCGTTAGTGTTTCTTGAAATTTTTAAAACGTGTCCTACATAATTATTAAGTTTTTTTATCGCAAATTTTACAAGAACAAAGGAGTTTAGGTATTAGGTATACCTACTAATATTTGCTATATCGTTTACGATAAGTTCATCACCATCTTTTTCCTAACTCGAAAATACATTATGGTTATACAGTGGCCATCCCTCGCGTATTTATTAAAGCAGTGGCCACTGTACCATCATTCACATGTTTTCGACAAAAATAAGAAACAATACATTCAAATGTCAAATAGTGCTGGTAGCTTATACCTAAAACACGTACCTAAGTATTTACTGATATAATAATGTTTTGACTTGTTGAATTGAATTAGGCTTTTTGCGCAAATGCTAATAACGACCATTGTGATAAAGATTTTTTAATAATTTTTGTCTCAAAATGTGAGTAATTACTTAGATTAAAATTTGTATTGACAAAAATTTAAAATTTTGCGTGTTACTCGCTACAGATCGAAAAAAGCCATTTTATGGGTCAAAATGTTGAATCACCGCGCACGGGCTGTACATTGAGTCTTAAACTAACCTCCTCGGCCAAATAAAGTGCACTTACGAATCATGCTTGTCAAGATATGCAAAAGAATGCCGAATGCCAACAAAAAAGTTGTTAAAAAGAATATAAAATTATTTTTTGAAACTTTCCATTTTTTCAGTAGGGTTTTTTTGTTTTTATTATAATAACAACCTGTATATTTTTGCTTTTTTGAAATCTACGCTTCTTCCCGAATACAACGATATAAATATATTATATCCTTCTGTTTGTTCCCATCGGTTGGAAGATAATATGAGCGAATAAACAACCTTAAGAAAGTAGTACCTACAGTTGAAGTCAAACGAAACCGAACAATGTAAATTCATTTTCAAATTCAAAAGTCTCAAGAAAATAGCTTTACGTCGGTTGGTTTCGTCTGATTTCGTATAAAGTTTGTTACAGATTAACAGAACTGCTACTTATATTGTTATTGTTATTTGACGATAAGAGAAAATAAACAGACTCATTACTTAACTAAACATTGGTCAAAGAGCACCTATTTGTTTTCTTTTGTCTTCCATGGCTATCCGATTACGATTCAACAAATATTTTTCGAAATTTGCATATAGTAGTAAGATTATTACTTAAACTGTACAGTGAGTAGAGTACCTAAAAAGAGAATAGAAAAAGATCAAAGATGGTAGTTAGGGATGTCTTATTGTTTGGCCAGATTTTTCCTCGTCCTCCATATCAGAAAATGCTTCCCCATAAAAACTGAACTGTAAATTTGGTAGTTTAGACAAAGTCTAGAGAATACTTTTCTCTGGACGCTGGTTTAGATTTTGATTTCAGAGGCCAATCTTGAGAAATCTGGAATTATCGACTCGTCTATAAAAACAGTGCTTGGGCCAGATATATGTCTGGAACTATCGACTCGTCTATAAAAACAGTGCTTGTGCCAGATATATGTTTTAAGATTCGATGTGCTACATTTGAAATAAACTTTGTTGTATGGAGGCAATAATGTGTTTTATTTATGCTGACCTGTATATGTGTGGGTTTCTTTATTGTTGGACAGATTTACGTTTTACTTGGTTACCGAAGGCGTACCTACAGGCTGGCCGTTATTGTTGAGACTGTCGAAAAACTTTTCTGCCTAATATAACCCGACAGATATGAGCAAGTATTACTTTTCCGCAACAAAAATATAAAGCAATGTCAGATGAATCCTATTCGATCTCTGGCGAACACAGTGAACACTAAAATGTTAGTCTCCTCTAACTTTTTATTTTACAATGACTATTCTCTCCTATCCAGGCCATTCCAAATTTGAAACTTTGACCATTCACGTACATGCTCTAGGGTTAAAATTCTCTAGGGATACTGGAAAAAATTTTAGACAATTACCCTAGGATTTTTTTCACTTCCAATGCCTTATTCTCTACTATTGCTATGCAAAGGAAGGAGAATAGGACATTCAACGAGTTTGCATATAAGAATATAAATATAAGATTGGTGAGAGAGGCAAGGCTACGACAATTTAGGTTGGTAGCATTTCCACGGGAATTGGCGTAATAGTAATTTCCTAAACATTTGTTGCTTTCAGTAATAGACGCACACAGACGTTTTTGGCTATTCTTTGTTTATGACATAGGTATATTTATATTGTTTTGGCTAGGATGTAACTAAACTGATGGTCAAAAATGAAACCACGTATTCTTGGAGTCAAAATAAGGGCACTTCGTCATATATTTTTTTCTCCCACGGGCCATAGTTTTTTTTATACAGAGCCTAGAAGTTTGGAGAAAAATACACATATTTCTTAGTATTTCTAGAAGTATACGAGATATTTTCTTCAAACTTGGCGTCTCACATGAGCAGATGAGCCGTCAAACTTAAGGTTGACATGAAGCTTCTGAGGCTCCCAGTTGCGGAGATACAGGGTGTTAGTCAAATTAATTAGTTCAGAAAAATATGAATACCCTGTATAATCGCATTTTTTTAATTTGTTTTGAGTGGTGAATAGAATGGTTAACAAAAAGTATCTCTTAGTATTTTTTCATATTCTCAGCCGTTTTTTAATTATTTTCGAAGAACGGCAATGCTGCAATAAAAAAGTCATTTTAAGAATAAATCTAACAATCTGTGGATGTCAATTAAACTTGGCATTATTTGAATCATTTGGCTGCCAACTTTGCACCTTAGTATCAATATTTTGAAAAATTATGTTTTCATTTGACGAATTGACTGATATGCACTTTTGCTATGGACTTGCGAATGGCAATAATAAACATGCGGAAACGCATAGTTGCGTGTATTGAAAGAGACGGCGGTCATTTCGAATATTTAATAATTTAATTTTCTAATACCAATACGTTTCTTTTATTATTGTTTTTGCTTTTGTATTTTGTTAAATAAAGTTGAATTGACATCCACAGATTGCTAGATTTATTATTAAAGTGACTATTGTTCATTGCAACGTTGCCGTTCTTTAAAAATAATTAAGAAACGGCTGCGAATATGAAAAAATACTAAGAGATACTTTTTGTTAACCATTCTATTCACCACTCAAAACAAATTAAAAAAATGCGATTATACAGGGTATTCATATTTTTCTGAACTAATTAATTTTACTAACACCCTGTATCTCCGCAACTGGGAGCCTCAGAAGCTTCATGTCAACCTTAAGTTTGACGGCTCATCTGCTCATGTGAGACGCCAAGTTTGAAGAAAATATCTCGTATACTTCTAGAAATACTAAGAAATATGTGTATTTTTCTCCAAACTTCTACGCTCTGTATAAAAAAAACTATGGCCCGTAGGAGAAAAAAATATATGAAGAAGTGCCCTTATTTTGACTCCAAGAATACGTGGTTTCATTTTTGACCATCAGTTTAGTTACACCCTGTATATTTTCGGGTATTTGTTAATTCTAATGTTGCAGTAAAATAACGGCACATTGTCGGGCCGGTACAGCATAACGTATAATAATATAATAATTCTCACCCTCACAATACACCAAACTAGGAGTACCCCAGAAGCAACCACATGCTTGTGCGGGGGAGGGGGGCAATTACTATTATCTTGTCTTCGTTGCCATTTGCGGCTAGGGCCGACTTTTTTCCCAATAGAACTAGGATAGCATTCGCTCAAGTACTACGGAAAACCCTAGAAAACCGTAGTAATCCCAGTGATTGTAGGACAATAATTAGTAAATCACACGGATAAAGCTATTTAGGAGCAATACCGTGAACCCACATTTGTCCAGCGCTCTTGGCCATAGCGGTGTTTTTCTTTAAAGACATATGCATGCGCCTGCCTCGAACCAAGGTCGATCGAAGGCAGAAAAACATGCAGTCTAAAAAGTCAGCGCCGGTACGAGCGACGCCACCGCGGCGAATAAAACGAAGTTTGACGTTTTCTGTCAGTCCGTGCTTTCTACAAGCTACGGGCAACGTTCATTAGAAGCAATTAGTAAATATAAAAAGTTTTGTTTCAAAAAGAATTAAGCCAAACAAATTTAAATGGGCTATTTTCAAGCTTTCTATCAATACTACGCTCTTTTCTACAAGCAACTATGCCACGTTTTTTAAAACCGGTTAATTATACCTACCTATATACCAAAGAAATTGTAGACAAAACAAAAAATTGCAAAAATTTTCGTCCCACCCGATATATGTATATGAAGTATGACGTGCCCCTAAAGCCCTAAAAATGCCTAAACGAAAGTCCACATTCGTCATAGAAAGTTCAATTTCAGTGCCTTGGTACACAAAAAATAACTAAAGCTCCTAAGATGAAGCCTTAGCTAAAATCATACTGGAACGACTAAACACTGCTGATTAGTTGTAATGTTTCTTTTATAATTTATATTATTAATTAATTCCAGTAATCACATTTAGGTACCTACTAAATAATTTAAAATCTTTTAATTGCTGTAAATATTTTCTAAAATTTATTTGTGGCGCGAACAGATCCATTTAATTTTTTAATTGGGTTTTTCGCCACCAAACTGATTAAAAAACAACTTTTTCAAGTTGTCTGGAAAACTCATAAATTCTTAACAGTAAATGAGCGAAACTTTGAACTGTAACTCAAAAAATAACTTCAAAAATTTTGTTTCCTGAGCTTTCGGAGAATAAATCTTCCGCCTTTCTTTCTTGCTCGTTTATACATGCCATACCATGATAGTTTTTCATCTCTACTGCATATTGAATTTGCCATCCTGTAAAATAGGAATCTTTAAACTCAAACATTACTATTTTTTTAGTGATATAATATTCGGAGTTAAATAAACTATATTAATGTTGAATATCTCTTATGGCTCTCTTAACTCTCTAGAGAAAACACATCAGACCGTTTACGCCGAGCGTTATTATGTAATAAAAACAATTTAGAGCTCCTTTAACTCAACACTCCTGATATTTCGGGTGCCCGGGCGCTCTCCGAGTGCCCGTTAATCCGTATCATGGTATACACAAAGCCAGCAGGTTTATTTTCGCTCGAAAACTTTTTTAAAATAAACACCAGTAGTTCTAGACGGTCCACCGAGTCTGTTTATGTTGGCAACTGGAAGCGATTCACAAAAAAATTTAAATGGGCCCGCCGAGGAAAGATTTGTATTATTTGCCGTAGACTGTTGTTCCTAGATTGCCATAAATTATTTTCCTCGAACTCGTTTCATAATGTCAACGGATACGACAAAAATGTTAGACGGTATTGACGATATCTGATGCACCATCGATAGAAGTTAATATAGTATTCGATTTTTATGAGATATGTGTACACTAAACAGGTTGTCCATTTAAGTGGCTCACTTAAAATATTAGTTAACTTTTATCAGAAAATATCGGCGATAGGTGCGATCCATAGCTATTATGGACGGACTTATTTTATCACCAACAACATTATGGAGGAAAATAAACAGTCAGTTTGTTTAAACCGCCTTAACCGAATTTCATATAATTTGAATCTCTTGGGATTTTGGTCATTTTATATTTTCTGAAATAATCTCTTGTCTTTTTTAATAGGCTTAATACCAAGGCGGTGATTATGGCATTGACTATAATCACTGACCCAGGGTACTTAATACAAAAGATTTGGGTGATTCAGTCATGAAGTCAAAAAATTTAACCACAGGTGAAAAATATATAATATATACCTACGAATCTGAAATTTAAAAAAATTTAAAGCTAACCAAAAAAAATAAATGCACTAAAACTACTTGTTAATGGCGCTTTCCTAGTCACCTGGGAAGATCGCGAATCAAGGCTAGTGCGCAGTTGCCAATTGCACAACATATAGTAAATTTACTTATTTTCTTACGTTTGCCCCATGTTTTAGACTTGGGCAATTTTTTTGCATTTTCTTTTTAGAAGGCCTCCCCCTTTATGCGGTTAAATTTGTTTACAAAATGACTGAATCACCCTGCTTAGAATTGATATCGAAAAGTCTCAGTTACAAAAAAAAACGCACAAGTACCGACACATGAACGCATAATATCCACAAATAATAACATTATTGTATGTCAGGGGCACCACCAACACTGACCCCTTCTCAAAAAGTCGTCAAAATCTTAAGTTAGGGTATTCTTTATGCGTTTTTTAAATTCTGCTAAGGATTTTGCTTTCTTTGCCAGTTATTTTTGGTGCACCACTCGGAAAATTGTTTCAAGACAGTATCATCAGCGGTTAGTATTATAGAGGTATCATCAGCGTATATATATAAATTTTACCATCTTTTATGCATTCCGGTAAGTCCGGTAAGTCGGTAACATGAAAAGTAGGAAAATTAAAGGGCTCAGCACGCTTCATTGTGGTGATTCATTGACTTTTACACACATCCTCCTATGACTTAACAAGGATCTGACACAAATGATTATTATAGGTGTTGGACAAAGTCATGGGATAGCGATTGTTATCCGAATGTCATGAGTATATATATATATATGCCATCGGGGCGTGTCCTGGCCCTGGGAAAATCGTCCGATTTCCTCCATTTCCCCGCATTTCCATCTTTCGTGCCACCCTGTTTCCAAGTGGAGGGTAATACCAGGAGTTTCCGGGAATACCACATCCTTTCAATCAAAGGTGTGGCCCCCTCATTCTTCTAAAATGTTTACTTGTTAGGCGTTAAATAGAACAATTATTATTATTATTATCATTGGACTCGCGCAGACAGCCGTTACCTCGTGGCAGGAGTAACGGTAGGAGCACAGACTTACGAGTAATACAGACAATTCCTTAGCGACATATATGTCAAAAGGAGACTCGCTTTTTTAGCGAAATATCTTCTAAAGACATGAATAATATGCATTTTATTTGATTTTACGTTAATCTACATATAACGAAGAGATTGTATTAGAACCAAATTTATGCTTAAAATACTGTCTGTCTTTCTATAAATTGAAATGGAGACTCGCTTATTAAGGAGGCTTCTGTTGCAAAGCTATTTTTATTCTGTGGTATAGGAGGGAATTATACTATGGAAATTATAGATCACAGATGATTCCCGTTCACAGTGTATGTTATCTGTTAGCTTTCTTATACGAATAATTAGAGGTTGATACAACCCCACTACGAGAATTCTTCATCTTGACAATGAAGAAACTAAATTATGGGCCCTTCAGTCAAATCAGGTCATGGTTTTGAATCTATGTTACGGAGACACGCTTAACTGTCCGTAACTTAAAATCCATATAGGCCCCATACTTCTACAAAAGTATAGACACTAGTAGTTTTTCCAGGCTTATCTCAGAATTTCCAGTTCAATACAGACTTCCGGTTTAACCTGAAGCTTTTTCATGATTCTAAGCATCAGAAACCACCTATAATTTTACCAACAAAACCTACTCCAGTGCAGTTTTTACCTGCGTTTTGAGCGCTTGTTATATTCTGGCCTTCGTAAAGTTAAAACGCCAACGATCTCAATATGAAGTGAACAAAATATGGGTTCACCGTATTGGTCCCTAATAGCTTTAGATTTACTAATTGTCCTATACTCACTGGAATTACTACGGTTTTCCGTAGTACTTGAGCGTAGTTCTATCCGGAATAATCGGTCGTAGCCGCAAATGGCAACGAAGATAGTAATTTCCCCCCTCCCCCGCACAAGCATTTATAGCTGCTTTTGAGGTACTCCTAGTCCTAGTTAACACAATAATACTATTGACAACACAAAGTGATTTTAGTATTGTAGAATTTGTAGGCGAACGGATCTAAATTGACAGTCCGCCGGGAGCCAGTAGCGAAACTAAATTTTGTAAAGATTTAATAAAGATTAATTTTATTATTTTTAGTTGAGTGGAGTGGCAGGAGTATACCGGTCTACGAGAGAAGTGGCAGAAAGTCATTTATATCAAAATAAGTAACAGAAAGAGATTCAGTTTTTATCATTTTTAACATTTAAGTACACATAAGATTGACATACCGCTGAAAATCGTTGTCCTGCCAACGAGATGACAGGTGATCATTTTTTTCTTCAGTATCATTAACATTATTAAATTAAAGATAAACGAATCTTTACAAATATGTAGCAATAAATTATGTCGTCAGCTACCTGACTATGAGGTAACATGATCCATATGGTTTAGGTTTCTTTAATAGTGATTTCAGTAACAAAAGTTCTAATATAGTTTCCCGGTCTTCAGTGTAACATTACACAAACTTTCCCAAAATAAGACCATTTTTTACAAAGTTTATATTAAAAAATATTGTAATAAAACTCGACGTTTATTTTATGTCTGTCAAAATTTTTCCATCGTTTTTAAATTTATAAATACCCAAAACAATTCTTTAGGTATATCAAACAACATTTTACATTTTTGAGGTCATGTTAAGGCATTGCTCTTGAAAAAGCTCCGAATCAGGAGCGAAACGTCGAGTTTTATTACAATATTTTTTAATATAAACTTTGTAAAAAATTTTCTTATTTTGGGAAAGTTTGTGTAATGTAACATAAGTTTGGAAGTTACAAGATAATCTATCATAGAGCAGTAGGTTTATTTGCTGGAAAGTTTTCCGGAAGTTTTGAGTTTCGGTATTTAAGCAGATTTTGGGACGGTCTTTTCGAATTTTCACTCTGCCTCCTTAAATTTTTCCTGCTTACTCCGGCAAAAATATATTTTTGAAATTACTTTATTTTCGGTTTACTATACTACAAAAAAGTTAAATAATAAATTAAACTACACACAGTTTGCTACGATTTACTTCCCTAGGTATATATTTTTTATAAAACTTTTGTTTCCGAACGAGGACGCTGCGTAAGTAGAGTGCTATGGCTTATCGAAGCTTGTTGAAAGCGAGGGTTCATTGTCATCTGAAGAAGCGAGTTCTTCTGTAATGTTTGGTTCATTAAGTTTTGTTTCAATTTCTTCAGATAATGGCCCCAAAAGTTCATTAATTTCTTCTTCATCGTCGCTGTCTTCCAGTTGTTGGGAAGTGTCGCAGGTACCGTTGCAATTTGTGCAAATTATAGAGCAATTGGGTCCGGCATTGTCAAAATTACCCTGCTCTTGTATTAGGTCTAGTTTGAAAAGTTTGTTGTACGAATATTTTCCTTCATAAGTATACCATACCTATATACATAAAAACGCATATCAGCATTTATTTCGTCTCTTCAGAAGACTAATACGAATGGTTTTGCGGTGTAATACTAGTATTTACTTGCTGTAAATTGTGAAGAATCCGGATGGATCAGGCCCGTAATTGAATAAACTCTGCAGCGTTCTCGATCTGAAACGGACAGTTTTAAAAAAAGGTATATAGGGTAGTAAATGGTAGAAAATTGTATCTAGTTTAATTATTATTTAAGTTTTTTGTCGAATAGTAAACCGAAAATAAAATAATTAAAAAAACCTATTTTTGCTGCAAAATTTACAATATGGCTTCGTCAGCAGGAAAAATTTGAGGTGGCAAAGTGAAAATTCAAAAAGAGCGCCCCAAAATCTATACAAATACCCAATTTCAAAACTTCCGGAAAACTTTCCAGGTAAACCCCTTTTTAACTACGTAATTGCTGGACTAATAGTATTCTTAGTGTATTGCTAAACGTTGGTGTTTAATTATTATACATAATGTGGTTGACACGCCTACCTACCACACCATCTAATAAAAGCAGAGGTTGACAAATATTCCGGTGAAATGGATGTGTTATTTTTTTCACAACGATATACATTTTTTCTGTTGGCAGACAACCGTATCTAAAAATAAGGATTATTTTTAAAAAGTTACAAATTAGAAAAATATTTCGACAGATTTACGTAACTCATAACGGACTAGCGGATAAAGCGGAGATATGTTTTGTAACTAATGAGAAAGTTATTTTGGGTCACATTTTTAATCAGTGTATTTGACCGGATTAATTAGAATAATCGTAGATTTGTTGTTGAACTTTGGTTGTTTTCGTATTATTAGTTTAAATACTGGAACATGTAAGAGGGATATCAATTTTTCCGCAGAATATCATTAAAAGCAATTATGGCCCAACACACTTTTAAATTCAATTTCCCACTCTTACCGACCCATCCAAAAGCATGATACCTATAAGGTGAAAGATATGCTCACACGGCAGCCTGATTTTGGTTTTCTCTGCGCAACACGTCACGCTGTGCATAATGTGTAGGATGTAGCTATCCCACAGGCGGCCATCTGTGCAATGTAGCCGCAGAGTACAAATGTATAAATGTGCACACGAATACAAAAATGTCAGCAACTGGTAGGTTAGGTTCTTACTTTACGAGTCTTATGATCCACCGCCTCCTACCCGCTCCACTAGAGCCGATTGTCATTGTGGACAATGGAACTTTTATGCACAGGCTGACGTCGCAGTAACACCCTGCGCGTAACAATATATTTATAGCTTACAGTACATGCCCAACAGAACTACACCACTCAAAGGTTTTTTATGTGCATTTTTTATAGAAAGTTTTGCCACTACTAAAGCAGGATTTCATGCACTTATAATTATACTTATTTTGCTACTTATTAATTATTATACTTATTTTTATCTTTAATTGGTTAAGCCTTATCTGCGCCGGGTAATAAGTTAACAAATAATACGCAACCCAAACAAGTCTGTTGATTTTATTTTTACTGTTTTACATACTGTAATTGACGATTATTGTATACTGCAGTCTCATGCTCGTATTACAAATACACATGTAGTTTGCTACACTCTGTACAGATGCTTACAAACGTTAAAAGCAAGGTGTTTTCATATATCTTAGTAAGTGAAGAGCATTTAAATAGCATCAGTTTTAGTTTGGCTGCACTGAGGACACAGCGACTAATATACCAACAACGATGGCTGGTGCAGGCACATGAGTGCACGTTAGGCTGGGCCGAAAAAACTTTTTTTATGTGATTTTGGAGGGCTAGTCAAAAAAAGTTGTCTTAAGGGCATGAAAAACTACCAAAAAAAGCTGGGCCCCATAAAATAAAATTTAGCCGCCCCCCTCCTCCCGTGAAGGGTTGATTTTTTAAAAATAAAAAATTTCGGTTGGGGTAGTTACCAAAACATTGCATTCGCTCTACAGAATACAGAAAAAAAATTGAACGTCAAATTTTGAATTTTAGCCGCGCCTTCTTGCAACCCTAAAAAACCTACTTATTTTTTATTTCGGACAGTTATACGATAACGAAATAGAAAAACTATTTTTAAAAAGTTGTTCTAACAGTTACGCAGAGACAATGATTCATGTTACAGATCAGACAGAACTAGTTACAATATTTTAGCTTCAAAGCTTAAATATATAGTAGATACCATTGAGTAAAGGAGTAATAGGGGTCTTTTACTCGATAATAGAGTACCTAATATAAAATGCAAACTATCCGCACACTCAGCGTTTATCAGCACTTTCAGGTGAAAGGGGTCCATTCTTCTTAGGGATATAACTCCTCCCTGCTTAAGAGAAAAATAGTAACCTGGAGGGTTGATTTTCCATTTTCTTCTCCACCATTTCTATCTTGACTTGTCCTCTTCTTATCTTGAACTTCCTTTGGTAGATTCTCTATGCGACGTATCCAATTAATAATCTAATACTAATAATAACAATGTTTGTAGCAAATCCATAACTTAAGGTGTGTATCTTTTCTATATGGGGAACTGTTTGTGAATATTTCGTTTGTAATATAAAATGCAAACTGTCCGCGCACTCATCGTTTATCAGCACTTTCACCTGAAAGGGGTCCATTCTTCTTAGGGATATAACTCCTCCCTGCTTAAGAGAAAAATAGTAACCTGGAGGGTTGATTTTCCATTTTCTTCTCCACCATTTCTATCTTGACTTGTCCTCTTCTTATCTTGAACTTCCTTTGATAGATTCTCTATGCGACGTATCCAATTAATAATCTAATACTAATAATAACAATGTTTGTAGCAAATCCATAACTTAAGGTGTGTATCTTTTCTATGTGGGGAACTTGTAGAAGTGTAAACTTTTCTTAAAATTTGTGGATATTTTCTAAGTTGATTGTTTAAAGTTGGAAAGGTTTCGCTCGTAGATAATCGATGAATTTTAAATCGTTGATTTAAATTTCTGGCAAGGTGAATAGGTTTTCTTTTAATTTCCTCATTTTTATTAATAAATAGGAAGTCATTGGTTTTTATTCTGCAATTTTCTGGTAAATGTATTAAATTTGTTTCATTACTAATTTCGATTTCTTCTTTCTTTTGTCAATTCGTTGAAATTTTAAGTGCTTCTTCAGCAGGAATGGCAATAACATATATTCGCTGTTAGTTGCCTGTATTATTGTGTTTATTATATGTTTGGTAAACCATGACAAAAAAATTTTCCTTCTGCCTCTTTGTCGTGGAAATTATTTATTTATTAAGCCTCTTTTATTCCTATTTTGTACCCTCATTTTAGCTTTGATTTTAGCCCTGCACGAATCTATTACCCGAAAGGGGCGCGGCTAAACTTTAACGTATGATGTCCAGTTTTTTTTCTGTGTTATTTAGTGCGCTCAGTGTAATAATTTAGTAACTACCCCTAGCGAGTTTTATTATTTTAAAAAAAATACCCATTAAAGGGCGGAGGGGCGCGGCTAAATTTTAACTGATAAGGGTCAGTTTTTTTGTATAGTATTCCGCATCGGTAAGACAAGTTTTTTTTACTACCCCCTCAAGAAAATCAAAAAAAAAAATTTTTTTTGCTCTTTTCGGCCCATCCTAGTGCACGTCCAGATTTCTCCCTGGAAGACACAAGGACTTCGCGTTTTTTTTTGCCAATAAAATCAAATTCCGTATCTGGAGGAAGATAGACTCATGTTTTACACAATTACGAAACAAGCCCTTAGCCAACTAATCTTTCCGGCTCTATTATTCAGAACAACTTGAAAAGTTGCACGTATGTAATTTTTACACCATTGGAAAAAGCTAGCCATGGAATAATCACTCAATCGAAATAGTAGTGTCTGTGAGATATCTTTCCTTAGGGCAATCTAAAAAAACATATAACGCCGAATTTTACTCGGCCCTTCATAATAATAATAATATTAAAGTATTTTCTTTCTACAAGCACTAATGTTGATCATAAATAATTGTTCACTTTTTTTGGGCACGCTCATTTTTAGACGTCTTTTTAGTGTTTACAGATTGGCTGGGTCACTTTCAATATTTAAACTGAACTTTTTGAGTTTATTTTTAAGTCGGCATTTCCCTGAAGGACTTGCAATTTCGGTAATCACCTAACACTCCATTACTTTCTACACAATGACTCGTTCTATTTTAAGACCGTATGAAACCTTTTCCTTTGCCTGTGAATGCAGAACACATGTTCGGGGGTCTCGTTCCTTTTTTATTTACAGACAGACCTTAATTGTATCACTAGTCTATTATTCTCGAATGATTTATCGCCTCTGTTGACTACTAGTCTTGCCACCGGCGACAACGTTCTAGGAAATACGGAACTGAACTTTTATTATTAGTAGTCTAGATAAGTAAATGTTTTCCAGTGATTGCATCTCAGAACAATAGCATTTATCAAGTGAATTGCGGTCAATAATTATAGTTGATAGTGGGTATCAAAATAATTATTTTACAAGAATATAGCTGGAATATAACCATGTTTTCCTTATAAGTAAAATAAACGACTAGATTCCGAGTCGTGGTTTGCAAATGTCCCAAACAAATTATAGACCTAAACCTGAACTTCTGTAACTAAAAACAAATAATAAAAATCGTTTAGGTACTTAATTATAGGTATTCAGACAAAATCTGTTCATGGTAATTTACAAAAACCGATGAAAAATGATTTTCTTCGCCCCAGATCCAGAATCATAAAAAAGACATATCACTGGATCACTGGTTATTTTTAAATTCACCCGAATGCAGCCCCTCTCGAAAATATTAGAAATAGCAAAGTAGGATTTGAAGAGGCTGGGATGTCGTAGCCGAAGCAGTAGATTGTAGCTGTAAATTATGTGGATAAAATTATTATAAAGTACAAAAGCAAATCCTGGTACTCTGGAACTCTGGACTAAACTTTACCGGGCAATTCACTCAGTTTGACTAAAGGTGAAACACAAGGTGAAAATTCTTATACCTATTATATTGGGGCATATGATGTTAACAGATTATTTTCATTGGCATAGGTACCTACAAGAATCAAGATTCACAGTTTGATGTCCAACAACAATATTGTTAAGACAACAGCAATAGCAACAGGCACAGGCATTTTTATTTTGATCACTTTTGGACTATAGGGAGAAGATTGTTAGAACATCAGTATATATAAGAATATCAACAAAACACAAAAATATATTGACTTGTAGTGTTGTTATATTTGGGCTAAATATTCCCATTACTTTCCGCTTTTAATAAAAACTTTGTTTACCAGAAAACATATTAATAGAAACAAATGAAAGTTTCAAGTGTTACAATATCCCACGTACCTACAAAATAACAGATAAATAATTTGAAACGGACGTTTACAATATTAGAGGCAAGCCGCCAGCTTGGAACGTTTTAAAATTCGCTTCATGGAATTTATGTTTCCTTTTGAACCAGTTTATACATATACTTACACGTAAATGTAAAAGGGCACATTTGTCCAATTTTACGGATCAATCATATTTTGCAGTTAGCAGTAGCTCATAATACAATATCTACATATTTTCAGAATTTGGCAGGGCCTATTATAATACTGGTCTTTACATTATATTCCCAGCACGCTCGAAAGTTTATGTGAAATGTTCGAGGTGAGGTGCCCTGTTATTTTGGTTGCTAGGTACAAAAAGTGCTTGCTAGGTGATTGGTTTGGTGATTGGTTATATTTTCCGTTCCTTATAACTTTTTAACAATACTTAGCTATTTTTGTTACAAGTATCTAAAATGAAGTTTTTCAGGAGGAATCATTGCTGCGGAATAGCAGATGAGTTCTGAAAAACTTCATTTAGGTACGTGTGACAAACACTATTTTTTGTCATATGCTCCCAAAATTTTGTTATACGCTTTTTACAATTCTTCAGAACGCTTAAATTTGCAAATTTTCCATAATTTTTGAAATCATAATGTTCGAAAAAGTTGGCTTAGAATTAGAAATTGATATCGTAGCAACAAGTTTGTTTATTGGATCATGTCATTCATTCATTTAGGGACTAGGCCGAAAAAGAAGCATTTTACGGACTTAAATGAGTCCGTAAAATAGCTAATTTTGGGAGCGTATGACAAAAAAGTTGTTTAAATTAAATAGAGTATAATTTTGTGTACTTTTGTATATATTTTTCGCCAATTGTTTCGATTTGAATGTGTGAATTCAATCGAAAGTAAAAGTTTTGGGATATAACATGAAAGTTGCTTAGAATTTTGCGTAGAATTCAAATTGTATAAAATTATTGGCTGTTCCATTGAAAACATTAATTTTGTGTTGGGCCACGAAAATTGGAGAACCCTGTATACTGTATATACAAATATACCCAAAATAATTATATTCTATTTACTTTCAACATACCTTTCTAATTTCTAAACTTTTTTCTGTCTCTTAATTCCCAAAGTTATAAGGAAACGGAAACTATAACCAATCACCCTGTACAAAAAGTATTGCCTAGCAACGCTTATGCAGCAAGGACCTTAATTATTAGATTTTTTGAAATTCTGATTTCGGGCTATGTTGGTGCATGTTTTGGCTTCACTACTGCACTTATACAGACGGTCCATCACTACGTATACCTGTCAAATTTGAGATTTAATATAAAAAAGTTGGACAAATCAGATTTTCCTTGCAAATATCGGAAAAAGTTATGAAGAAAATGTGTTCGTATTGTGCCTCTATTAATTATATCAATCGGTACTCGGTAAGACACTTGTTTAAAAAATTTAAACTCAAAAATAAAAAGAACAATATTTTTTAAAATAATTACTGTTAACAACGCAATATTGGTGCAAAGACTCTTTAATTTTAAGCCAAGTTCATTCCCTGGGCAATTGTTGCAATATTTTTACAACATCCATATTTTGGAATTCAGTGAAACAAAATGATAAGGTACAATTTTGTATTGAATTTTATGGTTTCAATTGCAATTCCAGAAATATCAAGAAAGAAAAACTAATATCCTCATATATATATGTTTTTAAAAGTTAACTTCGGGGCACAATAAAACAAAACGGACGCATATGTTATATTTGACAGGCATGAGCTGTAACCTTGCAACTCACTTTAGGTGCAATAGTATACTCAAAACTTTATGAATAGCCACGCCAAACTTAAAATTATGCGAAAGAAAATTAATAATATCAATGTTTCCTCAGTGTCAAATAACAGCGTCCTAATAGACGAAAATTGACAAGCACTTGTTTACCGCAGGGTGAGAGCACGAGACTAGTAAATCGTAGGTCCCGGGTTCAAGTCCCACGCAGAGTCCAACTTTTTTATTTCTTTTTTATTATCGCTGTATTCCTCCTTTTATATTTATCACTGATTATCGTGTTTAGTAATTAAACAATGGTTATTCACAGTCTACTCCATAGGGTATTTAGAGTTCACTTCGAAGTACCTACAATATGAAATTCTCGGTAGCAAACTGTGATACCACTCGATGAGTAAGCTCTTTCTGGCCTCGGAGACCGAGACAACGCCGAATTGCACTTACAACTATTTGATTCTACCGCATAGCCGAACGAGTAAAACACTGATTCTAGGAATAAAAAGTCCAATTATTCCAAACTTTTAGCGGGAAAATAAAAAGTCCATTTACGTTAAGAGTCAGTAGAGAGCAGCAATGGGCACAGCGTAGTCACCTCATCATCAGCATCAGCCACATCCTAGTGGTCGGGCGGTGTAAACGCTACGTGAATAGACGCAGATGAAAATGTGGTACTTCCAACTTGTATTCCCTCACTAAGAAAGAAATGCTGTTTACACTTATTGTCTTTTTAAAATAACATCATACATTTATAGTCCCGCAAAAATGCATTTCAATTTCAATCCCCCATTTTGTTTTGCTTTTCAATTGATAATGTGTAAATTGTTTGTGTTTCCAATACCTTTAAACTGTTTAGCCGGCGTTCGCCTTTATTAGCCGCCCTGTGCGCCTTTCTCTGCGTCACGGCGTAAAAAAAATTATATTTCGCCTAATCGCAAAAATCTGGACGTAAAGCCGGTTTAATTCATGTGGAAATAATATTTTACTTATAAACTCGCAGGGCACCGAGTAATAAATCACGCCGCGGTCCCTGATAGCTTATCTCCTGCTAAGTACGTTCTCGAGCGGGTGACCTTTGACATTAGCCGTTCTTTATCAATCTGTTTACACAGTCCAATAATTATCTGTCCTGAAATGTGGTAAATAGACAGGGAGGTTATCGCCGGGGATGTTTTCTTCTTTCTAAAAATAATTATAATGGGAGATATGAAGCGATTCTTGCTCTGGGAAAATTTTTGAGAGTTGATACAGTCTTTGAACGTTCGTGTGATAGTAGGAATTTCGACCTCCAAGCAATAGTTTATCTGTAATGTTTAAACAAGGGTACCGCGACAGTTGTTTGCTCTACTAATACAATTTCGTTTACGATTATTCACCACATTGGTAGATCGAAAAATCTCATGGGTATGGAATTTAAAAATGGACCAACCCAGTCCTTCGGTCTCGCGGTTTTTTCGTCAAATTATTTAATTTCAATAATTTTCCGACCACAATGATGCAAACAAAAATCATCTTTGGTTATTTTGTGTGTTGAAAGAAAACGCAAAAACTATTCCTCATATGACGTGCCACGCCACATGTTTGAGAGCCTCCGTCAGGTTAGATTAGTGTTGGCAAAAACCGGAAAAAATCCAAACCGATTAATCGGTTTCTGTTAAAGTCGGTTTCGGTAAAAATCGGTTAACCGCCGATTAACCGGTGAACCGAATAACCAGTTAACCAAAAAATCGGTTTCGGTTGCCAGCACAAGGTTAGATATACGGCTATAATCATAAATTGTTTTTCTCCACATGAATCAGACTGAACAACTCTTTCAAGGTGCTAGGACAGTTAGTTCAAACTTCAAACACAAAGTACCGGGCAGTCTTACTACAAGCTATTCTACAACAGGTTTAGCAGAGGGCCGTATTTAATAAATCCGATATATGGAATAACGTTAAAGAAACCTGAAAAGTTATAAGCATATGGGAATCTTAAATATTTGAGAGAGTGCGGCTACTTTAGTAAGTTCAGTCATCTGTGGTACCTAGTCTGTCCAAGTTACAGAGACAGTAGAAATAAACAAAATCACATGACCGCATTGCGATCGATTATCAGGGTCGGACTAATATATGAGATTCTGCAACAAGTCTGCACGCGATCCTACCTATGCAGGAAACTCGACTGAGAGAAGAACCGGTCCTGCATTCCACTCGCCGCCTAAACACTTGAGATTTTACGATGGCCAGACCAATAAGAGAATAGGTCACATCGCGACCACGTGGTGGCCAATGTTTTGATTCACTACTTCTGTAACTTGGATATAGTATAAATAAAAATCTATCGACCATCAACCGAATAGGTGTACCTACAAAGCAAGGATATTTCAGACAATAATAAATAATAATAATAATGATAAGTTCTTTATTTCCAATTTCCAGTAACAGGATGAAGTTACAAGAAAAACTAAAAAGATAATATACTTATGTGCTTACCTAACTGTAATCGTTGAATGAAGATATTCCTCACTCAACGCTGTAATATAAATCATAGAAGATGACGTATTTTTTATAGATCAGAACAGAATGTAATGTAGCAGCTTGTGAAATAAGAAATAATCTGAAAAAATTGTCACTAGTGTGAAAATCGTTAGAGATAGAAAAAACCTTTTGCACTGAGTTTAGTCCTACGTGGCCTCTTGAAGCAACAATTTTCTTAAAGTATGTTAGAAGATTTTTTAACTTTTCGGTTTTGTTTCGACATTGAATAACTTTTATAGACGTGGAATTTATTTATTTTCACACTTTTTTTGCCAAATTTATATATTTAGGTACCTAAGTGTAAATAATCTATGAAGGTACTCGTTCAAAAGTAAATGAACGCCTATGCAGTAAAACAGATTTCTGTTATAATTTGTAATCTGGTTCACTTTATCTTGTGGTAAATAAAATAAATATCCGAATTCCTAAGTTCGGGTTACGTTATCTGTGATTATACTGAACTGGCAAACAAGTGTCGATATTTATACGGTGATTATAAAGTGAAAATTATATTTTTACAAGAATACGCAAGAACAGACAGTGAACAACAGTTAAAAATTTCGTATATAATCTTGGCACCGTCAACTCCGAGTATTCCTACAAGCAGGAGGAAGACAACAATTTTATGCAGTGGCGCGCGGCGTAGAAGATCTAATAAATATTATTTTTACCACGACTATTCAAAAATACACTCTTTATACTTTAGAAATCTGATATACAGTGTGGTCCAAAGAGTTCGCAACAAATGTGGAAACACCAAGTTATTCTGCGGAAAGTTACCAATTTCTTAAAACCGTTTGCAGCGATCAAAAAATCACAGCTAGTTAGGTACACACTTGCCTGTTAAAACTGAAATTTAAAATCACATCTGTTATTAATCGTAAACTGTTTTTTTTTATCAACCAAAACAATATTGATGTACATATTGTGTTCTCCACTGTCCGTCCAAGCAATATTTTAGTCGTAACTAACACTTGAAAGTTGAAAAACTATAAGATATTTAATAAATTCGTGTGCGCCGCTGTTTTCTGGTTTTAAAAGAACGTTCCGCGGTCCAGCATATCGGAGACTTTCGGTGGGTGTTAAATTTATATTCAACTGTAACGGCCAAAATAAAATTCGCTCCCGATTCTCCCCTCTCTCTTGCGAGGGACGAGAGACTACGAGACTGTCGCTGCGTTGCCATCGTAAATATTCTTTTATGCCGCCTGGAAAATATTAAAAGCCTGTAACGAAGCGCTCCGACATAACGTAACGCGAAATTTAGGAGGCGACCCAAAAAGTACCTGTGTCGAAAGATGTCCACGACATGTAATTATCACAACGTCGAACAAATAGCAGACCCAACAATACAGTGTAAACGTGGTGAATCACCGCAGTAGAATAAATTCAATAACTCGGATTGTTAGGAACTATTTTATGATACGATACCTAAGTATTTTCGGAATATCTATAAGTAGGTACAGGGTGATATTCAAGAGTAACACCCCCTTCTTATTTCTTTATATTTTCATAATTTTTACCCAAAAAAACAGCATTCGGAAAAACAATTGAACATCAAATAAAAAAATTACATGGTTAAGTAATTGTGTTTTTATTATTTATTATTATTATTATTATCTCGACTTAGCCAAAAGGCATTCGCACTCCCTCTACGGGGAACATTCACTCAGATCCCGGGTATCCCGGATACCAAAAGGATCTGGCTCGGACGAGACCCTTGCCATGTTATCGGGCCTTAGGTGACATTGATGTTGTTGGATGATCCTGCATTCCCCATGAATTTCCTGACGGTTCGGGCTGTCGCAAGTAGTACCGCTTTCTGCATGGACCTGTAAAGACTATCAGTTAGACCCAGCTCCTTGATGTTTCTCAGCAAACTTTTTGGTATAACACCAGTTGTTGACATGATGATTGGAATCGTCTGGACGTTCTCCATTTCCCATTGCCTTCTAATTCGTTCTTCTAAATCTCTGTACTTCGCGATCTTCTCGACTTGCTTCACACGCAGGTTGTTGTTGTTCGGGATGGCCACATCAATCAGAGTTGTCTGCCTAGAAATTTTATCAACTATTATAAGGTCCGGTCTGTTATGGGCAACTCGTTGATCTGTCAGAACTGTACGATCCCAGTACATCTTGTAGTTGCTGTTCTCAAGAACAGGCTCAGGTGTGTAGTTGTAATATGGGACCCTCTCTGCCTGCACAAGCAGCAGCTTTTCCGCCAGTTCCTGGTGCAAGATCTTGGCAACCGAATCGTGTCGTTCCTTATATTCCGTTGATGCGAACATCTGACATCCTCCTGTTATGTGCTGGATTGTTTCTGAAGTTGGGCACCCGTATCTGCATCTGTCATCCACTACCGATGCATCTCCTACAATGAATTTTAGGTAGTTGCGAGTTGGTATAACCTGATCTTGTATGGCCAGTAGGAAGCCTTCCGTCTCGGGGAACATTCGTCCCGAGGTCAGCCAATAGTTCGACGCTAACTTGTCGACATGTTCCTGGTTAACCTCATTAGGATGCCTCCCGTGCAGCGGCTTCCCCAACCACCTCTGTAGTTTATCGTTGTCGGTTCGGTGGTGATTTTGACGCTCGTGTTCCGTCAGACGTAGCGGTGTTGAGACGTCTGCTCCGCATATAGCCCTATGTAGTGTGGAGCTGTTGGCCTGCCTGTAGAAATAATTACGCAGATTTAATATTTGTTGGTCCAATTGCTTGCTGAGATCTGCCAATCCTCTTCCTCCTAGTTGACGTGGCAGAGTTGTTCTTTCTACGGCGCTACGGGGATGATGTTTATGAGCTTTTGTCAGTAGTGTCCTAACTTTTCGTTGCAGGTTGTTGATGTCCGTGTTGGTCCAATTCACTATTCCAAACGAATAGCTGAGTACAGAGCACGCATACGTGTTCAGGGCCTTAAACAAATTCCTGCTGTTAAGATCAGTTCGCACTACTTGTCTTACTCTCTTGATGAATTCATTCGTTAAATCAGTCTTCATTGTTCGATGGTCTATCCTTTGAGCTTGTTTCATCCCGAGATACTTGTATGTATCTCCCTTGCTCATTGCTTCGATCTCCTGGCCGTCCTGCATCTCGTGTGCGCTTTGTTCGAGCTTTCCCCGGATGATATTAAGGGTGCGGCACTTGTCCAGTCCAAACAGCATTCCGATGTCCCTGGAGAACTCCTCTACAATTTTAAGCATTTGCGTTAGTTGGTTTTTGGTTGCGGCGATCAGTTTTAAATCATCCATATATAATAGGTGATTCAACTTGATCGCTTCTGCGTTGTTGCTTTTGATAGCGAAGCCATATTTTGTAGAGTTCAACCGATGTGATAGAGGGTTCATCGCCATGCAGAACCACAGTGGACTGAGTGAATCTCCTTGGAAAATCCCTCTTCGGATGTTGATTGTGTCGGTCTCGATGTTACTGTCTGCGGTTCTGAGTTGTATCTTAGTGCGCCAGGTTGTCATAACGTGTTCTAAAAAGGAAACTGTATGATGATCTATTTTATACAGCTTTAAGATACCTGTGAGCCAGTCGTGAGGTACGGAATCAAATGCTTTTTTGTAGTCCACATAAGCCATGTGGAGGTTTCGTTGCTTGGAATGAGCCTGGTTGCAGATGACAGAGTCTATGATGAGTTGCTCTTTGCATCCCATTGCGCCCTTCGAGCAGCCCTTCTGCTGCATTGCAATGATGTTGTTCCGCTCGCAGTGAGCATATATTCGCTGCGTAAGGCAAGATGTGATTATCTTGTACAGCGTAGGCAAGCAGGTTATTGGGCGGTACTTGGCAGGGTTATCCGTATTCCGCTGGTCTTTTGGTAACAGGTAGGTTGCACCCTGTGTAAGAAACAATGGCATTTTCAGAGGATCGAGCAAGACTTCATTAATTAAGGTAGTTATCTGTTCATGCGTGCACCACAACTTCTTAATCCAATAATTTTGGAGATGATCTGGACCTGGTGCCTTCCAGTTGTGGGAATTCTTGATGACATCGGAGACCTCAGCGGTTGTGAATTGCTCGTGTTGCATCTGGCTATAGTTCCGGCCCATCTCGCGTTCTTCGCTGATCCAGCTTGCACTGACATTGTATGGACCTGGTGTGGCAAGTTGATTTCTCCAGAAACCGTCGACCTGTTCTCTGCTAGGGTAACTCGCATTTGTGGCATCGGCGCTAGAATTAAAAGCACGGTAGAAACCCTTTTCTGATCGTTCAAAGAGTTTGTTGTCTCGTTTCCTGTTGTTACTAGCCTTGTATCTCCTCAGACGCCCTGCGAAAACAGAAAGTTTTTGTTTTAATGTGTCAAGACATTGTTGAGCAGTGATGTTCGCGGGGTCATGCCGAGAATGCATTTGGGTGCGGCTCATTATTGCCTGCACCGCCCTCTGGATCCTTCTAGTTCTAACTCCTCTGATATATTCCGTCACTATGTCTTTACGGAGACTCTCGATCTTCCGATTTAGTCGCATTTCCCATTGAGCCATTCGTGGTTCTGGTCTTGCACGATTCAACTCTTGGGCCGTTCGGATCTTGGCACCCATTACAGTGGTGACTGCCGTTGCAGCACAGTAGATTAACATGTGCATACGTTCTAATGTTGGTGTCACTGAAACATAGTTTGGTAAAATTCGTGTGTTCATAAGATCGAGCACGATCGCAAGTTTCCTGGAAGAATTTAATCTTGGTAGCGGTGGCCTGCTCAGTGGGTCTGTGCCTTCGTATCGCAATACTGCCTGTCTCATATGTGCGTTTAAGCCTTCAAAATGTTCTTCGTTAACCGATTCCAGACTCTCGGTTGTTGGTTCTACCGTTTCGGCTTCTAGCTGTTGTCCAGGCGCTTGAAGTTCCCCATTGTTGTTGTTGTCATCTATGTCTATGTGTTCGCCGTGGATCTCTAGCTCAACTTCCCGTTTGATAGCGTTAAGTCGCGTTTCTGGAATTCGGTTATTTCTTAGAATAGTTCGATACTGATCTGACACTCTTTGTTCAGACACTTGCATGTGTGGAAACTCCCTGCAGAACTCGGCATGCAGTTGTTGTCGGTAGCCGATCATCTCTTGTCCTAAATTTGTCACCCTGTAAAAAATACGCATAATCGATTCATTCATGGACACAGTCCATTTCATGCGTCGTCGTTGTAATCCCGCCTCTGTGAACGCTGGCTGAAGTTCCCGCGCAGCACCTTCGGTGGGTGGAACCCTAGTTCTCGTTTGGCTCCCATGTTGTAGATGTTCGTGTAGTTGTTGGGCTGTAGCTGTTTGTGCAACAGGGGCCCGCCTCATCAGCGCCCTGTCACCGACGTCCCGCTCGCTGTCATGTCCAGCGCCGGCTCCAGACATGCCCTGGCGATCCCCAGGCAGCGGCCCTATGACATTATTATTATTATTATTATTATTATTATTATTATTATTATTATTATAACAACGCCTCGTATATTTTTGCTTTTTCGAAATCTACACCTACGGTTCCTTCCGATTACAACGATAATATACTATGATATGTCATATGTTTGCTCCAACCGTGTGGAAGCTATGTACGCTCAAATTTTTTAAATTTTAATTTACAAATAGGTGAACATTGATGGAAAAGATTGATAGTCGACCACATACAGTACTGTTTCGGGATGGTGATCCCTCATCAGTATGGCTCACCCGACTATCAAGTGGTACCTATAGATAAACGTGCCTAGACAATGAATTTAGTAAGGAATCAATTAATCACCGAAGCAATTAACTGATCATCGAGTATTATAATGATAGCTCACCCGAAGGTGCGGGACAAAGCCACTGGTCTTGATCGGCAAAGGCTCACGCCACAACTACCCTCCACGGCGTCGGTTAACCAACCGAAAAAATTGATGAACATTGATGGAAAAGAGCGATCGTCGACCATATACAGTACTGTTTCGGGACAGTGATCCCTCATCAGTATGGCTCACCTGACTATCAAGTGGTATAGGAAAACGTGCCGACGCCGTGGAGACGGTAGATGGCGGGTCTCGGTAGTTGTGGCTTGAGCTTTTGCCGATCAAGACCAGTGGCTTTGTCCCGCACCTTCGGGTGTGCTATCGTTTATAATACTCCACGATCAATTAATTGCTTCGGTAATTAATTGATTCCTTTACAAATAGGTGTTCTTTGACATTTATTTCCAAGGGTTAGTTTTAGCTAGGTATATTTTTATTGTCTTATTGTCATATAGCAATATTTTAAGATGGCATCTGCGGTAGCGAATATTTCGCGGCATAATATTCACCCCCAACATTATATATTATACATTTCGGTAAATAGCCGTGAACACACCGGAGCATCAGTCTGGAGTTCTGAGGTTCACGGGAAATGTCGCCCCGCGAACTTCGCTGCGAAAGTTTCGCGTTGGTGTGGGTGATCCTTTAGTAGAGTACAATTAAAAAAAATTCAAAACAAAAAAGTTAGTTAAGGTTGTTTTTCTATGGCTACTCCTATTTTCCATATAAAAATTTCTTAAATTTAGTCGCTCATAATCTGCCACAAATTTTTGCAATTTTGCGGTAGAGGCCAAGAACGGTTACAGAACCATTCTTCTACAGTCCTTTACCAACAGAAGGCATTCCACACGGTTAGAGCAAAAATATGACATATTTATATAGTGGTAATGGTAACCAGGAGGAAGCGTAAATTTCAAAAAAGCAAAAATATACAAGTTGTTATAATAAAAACACACCTAACTCTGTAACATTTTAATTGGGAATTTTCTCCCCCAGACAAGACAAAATTTCAACAAAGGTATCCAAGTGTGTCCGACTAAAAAATAGACGTGAATGCTGAATGTTAAAGTCACCACCCAGAGCATCACGTTGAGGGCGATCTCCATCTTGTTTATATAATGGTTTCAATTTTCAATTACTTAGTATATCTGGATATTAATTTTTCTATTCTTGTCTACAGAGTGCTATTTTATTCAATAACAGTGATAAAAAATATTGGCATCATGTAATCATAGCCGAACGAGTAACTAAACACCGATGTAGTCTGTGCTATGAATGAATGATTAAAAAAACAACTTTTACTCTGAATCCTCGCAGAACCATCAAAATATTCGCGCATAAATTCATATATTGTCTCGACCAGATTGTTGGCGTCGAATATAACCTTCTGCGCACAAATAAACACTGGCAGGAGTAAACAAATCTAATTTTACAATAATATTTTCGCAGTGATATAAATATTTTGGTAAGGCGCATTTCGATTTCCCTAGCGTATCCAGGAAAGTGCTAGGAAATGGTCTTAGGCCATACTACATAATATTTTATGTCGGCAAAGCAGACGAAATCCGAAATATGCGTGTATCGTTAAATGTATTAAAAAATATATCTTTGGCAGAGTTCCATTTTCTAACATTTTAGTTGGAAGTAGGCAAGTAAGTAAGACGTTTTATTATATTCAAGATGTCTCAAAGTTTCGAAATTGTAGTATGTATTTTCATTATGAAACGAAAATGGCGCACCATTATATTGGCGAAGATACTATTTTGAAAAATTCCCTAGCTGGTTTTTCCTTACAACTAAGATTAATGTCAAGGTACGTTAGGAAATTATTAAATAATCAATGTTTTTATTTTTAGGTAGCTATCCTGACCTTCTATAATCTATAATAAGTAGGTAGTCAAAAATGTGTAGGTATATAGTGGCAAATTTTATGTAAGCCAGTCAACAATGTAAAATCATTATAATAATTGCCATATAATAAATTTTATCTTTAGAACATGGAACAAACGGGAAAATAATAATACTAATCAGTGGTGTACTTAAACTATGGAAGAAACTGTACTATACTCAAATCAAGTAACTCTGATGCCTGGCGTAAATAAAAGCACGTGTTCGATGACGTTCCGCGAAATAAGGCGATTGGCCTATAGGCCACAAAATATCACCCGCGCCTGACAACAGGGATGTACTCGATCGCAAGTGTATTTATGTGGTTTTATCTTCTTGTTTTCACATGCGTCTAGCCTATTTAGACACTGTCACAAATGCTATTTTAATGAAGCCAATAAATTTTTTTCCAAAATATTTTGACGTAGCAATTGCAAAAGTAAAATTAAATAAAGGTTGAGCCTGAGTGTGGCTCTGGCCGTTGAGTGAGGAATAATTCACTCAACGCTTTGGCGAATATTTCAACACCACACGTGCTCCTGTCTACATCACGCGTCAGAGTTATTTGATCTTAGTATACATAGGTAGTAATACTAGTAATATATAAATTCTAGTTGCCATTCTGTCATTGCGTAAAGGAAGTTCCATTTAGCTTCATCGATAACTTTTTAAGTAGAAATACTAGTAATTTTTGTTTGTAGAAATACTTCTACCGTCCATATTAGAACAGTTAATAAAACAGGTTAGCTTACCTTAAAAAAATAGGTACATTATTGCTTATCTGTTTATTTTGAGAATATTAATAAAAATTCAAGAAGCAACAGTTTAGAGTTTTCTTACGATATCTATTTCTTGGGCTACAGAGATAATTTTTTTTATAAATTGAGGTTAAATAAAAAATAATATTTTTTATTATTTATTTTATTTAATTTATACATACCTATATTACATACATTTCAAAAATAGTTATTTGTATAATAGATAATGTCAGTTTATTTACAGTGATAAGTAAATTTGATAATATAAAATATGCCTATAAGTATAGTGTTTCATTTACAAAATAACCTTTATGGCGATAAGGGGAGATTTAATTAAATGGGTATTTAAGAGTTTTTAATTTTATTCCTTACTTTTCTTTTTGAAGAATAATTTCATTTAACGCCTGGATGCCAATCAATGACGTCAAAACCTATAGACGTGGTGCCCCATTGTTAAAATGCCCTTTATTTTGACTCCAAGATTAAATATATCCGTACTACTCTAAAAACATGCTACAAACAAAGACAGAAAGTCAACCATCAACCAGCTATACACCCGGTGATTCCCGGTTATAGTTCCTCCAGAATCACACTTAGATATCGCATGTTTTTTCTTGTTTGGGGGCGCCGGAAGCATCGGAACCTCACCTGAAGACTCGGGGGATGGTCTAACGACGCCAGCCTCCGAGCCCAGAGTCGAAATAAGTTCGCTACGGCTCGACAAAAAGGGGCAATTTCTGACAATCTCGCGACATTTTCGGAATAATTTAATGGAGCGCTTAGATTGTGATTAGTTCTGGGCGTCAAGCGTTTATCAAAACAAACCTGTCTATAGGTTCTGACGTCATTGATGCCAATAAAAAAATAAATATTTTAGAAGAATGAGAGCCTCTGCTCGAAATCACGTGGTATTCCCGGAAATTGTTTGGCATGAAATGTTAAAGCTTTAAAAAATATTTTAATATTATTCCGAACACTGTATCTTTCTTACAAGTCCTCCAAAAAAAAGTTTATTCGACAAACTGGCATAATTTTCGATATTCTACTGATCCTAGGAGTTTGTGCATTTAAAACTGAATCACCCTGTACACGGTGGAACTCATTTTTGGTACAACCTGGAGTAGATTGACAAGGTTCTTCACGATTTTCTCTAAAACGGTTCACTATACGAAAAAACATAACAATACTTTTGTATATCCAAAATTAAATTATACATGTACCTACCTATAACTGATCATAATAGAATATTTAAAGTTTTTGTGGAAAACGCATAATAATTTTCTACCAATTCTTGACAATCCAGAACGAAATTGGCCAATCCGTTCAAAAGTTACAGCTAACAAACTAAATTTAGGACTCCTTTTTTAAGGGCTCTTGTTTCACGGGTCTTTTAATTTTTTGCGCTTAATACGTCTATGTATACGGTGACATTCATTTCTAGAGTACCCTGTATACACAGGGTGGCTTATATAAGTTGTTCACTCAAAATATCTCCGCTCTTTTTTGACAGAAAAATCGGTGTCGGGTTTTTATACCGCTGTGTCTTTTTTATTTCTAGAGGTACACAAAAAAAGTTTAACATGAAAACTATTCGCAATAACTGACAGAATCCAAATATTATATCAGTTTTGAAATATTAAGTTTGGTCTCTCTTGGATCAAAAATTAAAATATCTGGATGTGTGTTGGTATTGAAATCTCGCAACTGAATTTTATTTAACTCACTTCCACTCAACCTATTGAGCTGACATTTTGCACACACTTTTGGTTCTGGTGACAATACAATCTAGTGTACTCGGTATTGTGATTTTTTCAAAATGGCCGCCATTCCAAGATGGCGGTCTTCACATGGTTATCAAATGAAAGGATTTGACGACTACAAAATGATAAGGTAAGTGACGTCATACTAAATCCAATATGACGGATGTCCTAAGATGATGGACTAACTTCCTTTAGGGGAGGGCGGGGCAAGATGACGAAATAATTTTTTAAAGAAAACTGCAAACATTAAAAAACTGACTTCCTTCTCTATGGAAGTCTTTAGGACTATAATACTTTAGGGTAAACACAGAGGGCGCTATCATTTCTACGTCAAGTTTAGGACAACATAACCTATTATTAGTCCTGTTGTTTATAAGAATCTGGGTGAAGCAAATAAGCAATTTGGCGAGATTTAAGAAAAATATTAGCACTTTTCAAGATAATTCAGGTTTATTGTGAATATTTTAAAAATAAAAAGGTATGGCACTATCAAAATTCATTTATTTAGTTGTTAATTTTTTATTGTTTTTTAATAATGTCACCTGCGGCAAGTTGACGGGGGCAAGTTGACGAATTCGTCAACTTGGCCCACGGGCAACAGAGATAGATATAAAATTAGTTAATATTTTTTGATATTTTTAGATGGTGAGAACATACAAAAAGCAAACGAATAGGCGATCTTGGTCGGAAGACGTGCTGATTGCCGCAATGCACTCTATTTTAGAAGAGCATAAATCTGTAAATGCAACAAGTATTGAACATGGAATCCCAGAAGCTACATTAAGAAGATACACTAAAAAACAAAATAATAACCAACCAATTTCAATTAGTGGTGGAAGATTTAGGAAAACTTTCTCTGATGCTCAAGAAAAGGAGTTTGTTAGCTACGTTACGGATCTGAGTGTCAGAGCCTTTGGCCTTACGTCAATGGAATTCAGAAAACTAGCCTATGAATTCGATGAAATTAATAATATAAGTCATCAGTTTTGCACAACCACTAAATTAGCAGCAAGGATTGGCTGAAGTCTTTCATGGATAGGTATAAGATAACCCTTAGAACTCCGGAGTCTACGTCACTGGAACGGTTAATGGGTTTCAACAAAGTTGAAGTTACTAAATTTTTTGACTTACTTCGAGAAATCAGATTAAAATACAATTTTACGGCTGATTGCATCTACTCGTATAATGCCGATGAATTAGGATTATCGACAGTTCCTAATAAAAAACCAAAGATTTTATCACCCACTGGATGTAGGAGAGTCTCAAAAGTTGCTAGTGGTGAGCGTGGAAAAAATACCACAGTTGTGTGTGCCATGAACGCTCAAGGTACATACCTACGTTCCACCATTTTTTATTTTTGGAAGAGTCAGAATGCGACCAGAACTTCTCAATGGATGTCCCCCAAACTCTGATGGCATAGCACAACTACTGGGTGGATGAATACAGAATCGTTTGTCCTATACCTTAAACATTTTGTTAAATTTGTTCGCCCAAACAAAGAAGCACCGGTATTATTGATAGTAGACAACCACTCTCCTCATACATCTCTAGAAGCCATCAATTTTTGCAGGAATAATGGAGTGGTAATGATGGGTCTACCTCCGCACAGTACCCATCGCTTGCAACCACTAGACGTTGGGTTCTTTGGACCATTGAAGATCTTTTACAGTCAAGCTTGCGGCAATTATTTAGTAAGCTGCCCTGGAAAACCTATTACCGACAAACAAGTTGGGCAATTATTTGGGAGAGCTGAAACAGTAAAACAGCTATTAAAATTTTTCTGCCTGTGGTATTGAGCCGTTTAACCCAGAAGTATTTGGAGAAGCTGATTTTGCCCCTTCCTCGGTGAGTGAAAGACATATAACTGCCGAAAACGAAAATTCGAGCAGCGATGATGAACCACTTGCCTCTTTTACTAAAAAGTAGCAGCAAGTATCTGTGGGTTTAGAACTTCCCGGTCCTTCAGGTTTAAACAGATTAAACCATGCATCTAATAATAAACAAGCATCCATAGAGGTTGAGTCAAATCATCAGGAAAATATAATTTTAGCTTGCAATCAAAATCCTGCAAAAGGGGACGAAACACATGATATTTCAGCTACTGTTGCTTCATCTAGTTCTACTCAAAAATCTAATATTGTCATGAGTCATGTCTCACTTATTCAAATGAGACCACTTCCCAAATACAATCGTCCGGTTAAATCTACGAAAAGAGTTAAGCAAAGAGCTTCTATTATTACCTCAACACCAAATAAAGAAGAGCAAGAGAAGAAAAACGACGAGAAAAATGCGAAGGAAATTAAGAAAAGAAAGGTTGATGTTTTAAAAATAAAGAAAAAAGTATTTCGGGATGTCAAAGCAAAAAAAACAGAAAATGAAGAGAAAAAGGTAGACTGTTTTTGTTTAGGATGTCAGGAACCATACAATGAACCTCCCTCGGAAGACTGGATACAATGTCAAACATGCGAGAGTTGGTGACACGAATCATGTACAGCGTACGAAGGGAAAGGCACATATACATGCGATCTGTGTTTGTAGTCGTCAACTTGCCCCCATAGGCTCGTCAACTTACCCCGGTACTGGGGCAAGTTGACGAAAATGCAACTTTTTGTATTGTTTTACGAGTTCAGTTCTGTTTTGTTTTAAAGATTTTATTATGTGGCTTAATAAACATACTAACAGATAAAATTAGCTCATTTTTTAAAAACCCAGTAGTTTAGGTTCTGTAGCGTTTTGCTCTTAGCTTCGTCAACTTGCCCCGCCTTCCCCTACCACCCTCCTGACATGGAAATCAAATAATAATAATAATAATAATAATTCTCACCCTCACAATACACCAAACTAGAAGTACCCCAGAAGCAACCACATGCTTGTGCGGGGGTGGGGGCAATTACTATTATTTTGTCTTCGTTGCCATTTGCGGCTAGGGCCGACTTTTTTTCCTGATAGAACTAGGATAGCATTCGCTCAGGTACTACGGAAAACCCTAGAAAACTGTAGTAATCCCAGTGAGTGTAGGACAATTAGTCAATCACACGGGTAAAGCTATTTAGGAGCAATACCGTGAACCCACATTTGCCCAGCGCTCTTGGCCATAGCGGTGTTTTTCTTTAAAGACATATTGCATGCGCCTGCCTCGAACCGAGGTCGATCGAAGGCAGAAAAACATGCAGTCTAAAAAGTCAGCGCCGGTACGAGCGACGCCACCGCGGTAGGTACTAAAAAGCAATAATAAAATAAAAATATATATATTTCTAAAAACAAGATTTTATAAGCCATGTACTAAAACGAATAAAATAAATAATAATAAAAGTTTTCATAAATCAAAATGCTTGTCTCGCGAAATATTCATAAAAAAGTATGTACTTACCAATTAATTTTATTGGACAGTGATTGGTTGACAAGCAAGTACCTACTTGTCAAAGTATGTATTTCCTTTTCAATTTGCGCGACACGCTTTTTGATTTACAAAAACTTGTCGCAATTTGGCATTTAATTAAATAAATGAATAAATAATAGATTATGACGTTAAATTAAAGAGACATATTAGTAGGCTTTAAGAATTTGAAAATTAAAAAAATGCAAAACTCGTAAACAACCTTTTTTGTCATGACAATACATTTAAAATAGTTGATATTTTCGATTTAACGTAACACTCAACAGGTAATGCCATAGCAATTATTTTAAAAATGAAAATAACAAAATATTGTTATTATTATAATAATGCTAAGTGAACACCTAGTATTTACATCCACTTTTCACAACAAACAACACCACATCTTCAACATTTCATCTTTTCAGCTTCAGCATTTCAGCTGCTGCATACTTCAAGTATTCTCATTTTTAGTAGGTATTTACACATTTTGCGGAGCTCTTGAGTAAACCTTGCTGTTAGGGAAACCCCATATGAAAAATTCCATTGGGAATGTCAATACTAATTTCATAACCCTATCATTGCACATTCATTTCCATGTGTATCTAAACCTTATGTGAACCACAAATACAAATAACAAATAACCCACAATTTAGGAAAATATAGAACCAAATATACATAAATGTAAAACAGAAAGATTCAACAGTTTTCACCTTGTAGGAAAGAGCGAAAGACGAGCTCCTCGTGTTGCGCCACTGCCCTGGGCGATAATCTGCACCGGATACAGACGCATATTTTTTGAGAGATAGGCAACAACATGTGGTTGTCGGTCGTTCTAAAGATAGGCGGACCTCGCGGTGGCGCAAATTTATCGTTTTTATTGTTTCAATGTTCAATTATGACTTCATATACTTCGTTTTAAAATAAATGTCTATAATGAAATGATTTGTTTGCCAAGGCGCTTTTTGCATTTGCATTTTTACCGCAAACTCAGCATTTTTACAAGGCTTGTAAGCTCCAAGCTCTATGTTTATTCAAACATTCGGTTTATTCTGGAAGCATAGTGTTTGCATAAAAGTCGGACAGTTTACCCAGCACTGCAGTCAATCAAAAATTCGCTTGAATACTTAAATTATACAGGGCGTTTCTTTGATTAGTACAGAACTTTTAACCAATGGTAAAGTTGAACTCCTAGTAGAGAGAATTTTTAATTTTTAGGCCACTGTTTTTTTTATATAACTGATAACCAGGCCTGTTAGCAGTTTGACACTAACAGCTTAAATATTTAATGAGATCTATTCCCACAGTTGTTGATTCTATACTGAACACGTATGTGTATGTAGAGATAGCCAATATTGAAGTTATTCCCCCTCTCTTATCAAAGAAGAAATAAGCCCCTACTTTTGCCGTGTGCATGTCTATGTTTCGAGAAACCCGTTGGCATAAATATGCCGTCTAAATTGATTCTAAATGGTTGTTCTCGGCTCGGTTACATTTGAGCACTGACCGTATTATCTGGTTAAAATCACGCTAATGTGATATACCGCTCGCGAATGTGGCAATTGAGGAAAAGGCAAAATCTTGCCGCAGAATATTGATGGCCCGCTATTCTCAGATTCTAAGAATTAATATAAAATTATACTGAATTCTAGCTGCAAATATGAATAAATACGTTTTGAAGCATATAAAAGGTTCTTTTATACTTCGCGGTATAAATGCACAATCATATCTAAATTGACATTATGATCAAATAAACACATACCTATATTTTCAAATGCACTTTTTTGGCCGACCAGGTTATTCATTTGCTGAAAGAACGTAACGTTTAAAACAGACATAATTAATGTTTGGTTATGGGTATTAAAAACAAAAGCGCAAGTTTATTTTAGAGTAAACGCAAATTTCAGTTGATGTTTCAAAAATACAATGCAACTATTTAAAAAAATCAAATTGGCCATGAAACCCTGATAGATAAAAAATGTTAAAAAGGACCTTTTTGTTTGTAATTAAAATCTTTCAATTTTTAGACAAAACGGTCTGACTTTTCTTCGAGTTTTCCATAAGGACAAACATAAATTATTATTGTCAAAAAAACGGTAAAATTGTTGAAAATGTATTTCCACGATAACTCTTACGTTAATGCGGTTTTGACCAAATGTAGTTCATTTGAATTGAGTACAGGATTTGCGAATTTAGTTCGTATTTGCTAAAAATTAACAAAAGGATTATAAAATAGCTATCTGGCTCTCTTTGAGAAAAGTACAAAAATTCTTAAGTGAATAATTATTACATAATAGGAAGAAGTATCTACGGGTAAAGTTTCGGTTCAATATAATATTCAAACTTAGAATGGAACTACTAAAATGAATTATTTTTTATCTGTAATCTCTAGCGGTTGGGTCCGAGAGAGTAATAAGCATAAAGGAGTGTTGCCAATATGCCCGAAAGCCCACCGTGGGATGGTAAATAGACGGTCGAGTTCGCTTGAACATTATACAGTCCATTTAATTTTTAACGTTGGAATTTCAATATCAACAATTAACTTTGTCTTATATTATGAGCTTTACAGTTTTATATGTTCTTAAATTTGAACCACATTCTAATCAAAACTCTAAGAGATAATGTCTTTTTTAAACGAAAAACGAAAGTAATATATAGTTAATTCAGTTCGTTAGCACACTATGTAGGTACATTGGGTAAAAACTCCTAAAATGCAAATAACTACGAAATCGAGGAACGGTAAATATTTTAAGCATATTTTTTCGGGTCATGGTGTCATCGCGTGTGTTCTTAGAGACCTTCCAAAGGCGTTTTAATAGTATGTTTAATTAATAACCTCGTTAATAACTAACTGTTGCTGTTGCAACACATTGTGTTTTTATTGTCATTTTGACGTCTGTTTTCTATTTGATTCCAATAAAATCCCATATATATACTATACGGGAAAGACGGAAGACATTAATTGCCCATAGCAATTAAAACATGATGCCTTCATTACAAAAGAGGATTGTGACTAGGGTGCTAATTGGGCTATAACTCAACTTTTTGTTGGTTGCTCGAGACACTATTGGCAATTTGAATATTTCACTCTTTCTATTACTTTTGTTTAGCATTTTTTTAATAATCGAAGGGACTAACTTGTAGGCAAGTATTTTTTTGTTTTGAATAATTAAACATTTGAAAAAGCTAAACCGTGGAAATTATTGAAATTAATCTTGACCCGCAGGTTGAATTTAATCGATGCCTGCAGATGAATTATTAATTAAAAAGGAAATATGGCCCTGTTAGCACGTATCAGTTAATATAATTTGATATATAATGTGACCCGCTTAAAATCGGAACACCCCATAAAATTTTTAATTGTCGTCCGATTCGGATCGGTTTTTTTAACGATGGGGCGTCAAAAACTGGACTTTAAGGGAAAACGGCACAATTAATTTCAAAAAACCAAGACCTATTACGATATATTTTTGGCGCCAAAATTAGAGAAATCATATTAGCGATTTCTTTACAAAAATTCTGACTACGCCACTGGATGGGGCATCCCTTAAAACGGGTTTGTACCAAATTTTGTTAAAAAACATCGAACAATAAAAATTCTAGAAACCAATGAAAGTCGCGACTTAACTAAGTGTTTTTTACCAGCCTACTCGCCTTAATAAAGTTGCATGTGGATTAAAAAGCATTAAAACTGAAAATTATTTATTACAAGTAATAATAATATCAATAGGCATACTTAAATACAAAAAGCCTAGTATAAATATTATGAGGTATGAAAAATTGATCTAAATAACACCCTGTGTACAGGGTGTCCTGAATTGGACACACGGAAAGTAGCTAAGGTGTCCAATGCTCGATTACGATGGAGTTCAGCCGAGAAATCGAGTGTGGAAAAGACACTTTTCCGCACGCATTTTAGTTTAGAAGGTGTCACTTTTCCGCACTAGTGCGGAAAAGTAGTGCGGAAAAGTGTACTTTCCCGCACGCTTGTAGAAAATATATATATATAAAATAATTCTACTTAAAAATTAAAAGTATTTTTACCAAAATCGAAAATATTCGCAAATAAAAAAGTTATGGCGCGATTAAGAAATGCGACTTTCCTCGACACCTTATTAAACGGCAACATATACTCGCACATTAATTGTAGAAAAGGTCATACATAAACATAATGCATAATAAATACGAGTATATCGGCAACAATTGAGATGGATAGCGTTCAAGAGATGTGGTATACTTCCTGTTCTAGTTTTTCATATGTGATATGGTTGACTTATCTTTGTAAGTATATATTTTGTTGACAAATTTGGTTGCCGACCACATCCTCTAGTAATCTAAAGAAATTGAAATATCCGCTCCCACTGCTATAAGTACGTGGCTTTAGGTACGATTATAAGCTTGAGAATCCTTCCATAATCAAGGTAACAAAGTAACAAAACATTGCATACTATATATTACTTTTTGTACGATTCGAATATGAAACACTACCGGCACATCCACTAGATCTTGGATGCTGGTATGATATTACCAGTTACCGCAATTTATCATCTTTTTGAAATATCTTTGGCTATAAGTTTCACAAGGAGCAGAGGGCTCCCGGCCAGATCCTTGTTGATTTCGACAAAGTTGGAAGATACAGTGGTGAATGGCCAATGAGTATGTTTCTTATGTCACTTCTTATTCGCATTTATTTCGTTGTTTTGTGGATTCAACACCAACCTAATTATTTCTTATTGTTAGTGTTAACTAGGTTCTGAGAAATTTCGGCTCTGGTATACTATTAGCTTGATACTAGATGGCACCACTGGTAGTTTTTTTTTTTTTTTCACCTCCAAGTGCAAGTTACACTATTATAACTGCTATCATTTCAGTTAGATTCGTTCGAAAGGGTTATGGCTGCCTTGATGAACGTAATAAAGGGAAACTTGGGGGAAATAGCTGTCGTTGTTTATACTAAAATCTTTCTTTAACTTTACACTAGATTGTGACAGGTAGGTAAATATTTCATGTCTCTAGAATACCGGCGGCGGCCATTTTGATAGGTGACGGAAAGGGCTGTAATCAACAGAATTTACTTTTTTTTTGCACACGAATCCTAAATTTGAATAGATAGAAATTAATGATCAAAGTTATTAAAACTGCCACTGCCATTGCAAGTAGGGAGGAGGTAGGAGAATTGAGATTCCAGTAGCCTCTTTGATAGTTTGCCATATTTTGCATAATATGAAAATATGGCAAACTCATATATTATTATATGGTATTTTCTTCTGAAAACTTTGAAGACCTCGAAACAAGAATTTTCAAAAGCACCAGTTAAAATGACTTCTAATCATCTAAATATTTCCATACATTTGACCGATATCGTATCTCGTCTACTGACAGATAAAAAAGAACCGCCTGGTTATCAGATAATAAAAAACAAAATGTATGGAGGAATGTTCAATGTCCATATCGCCCTCGACCTATTGAGCACTACTCCTACGACGTCGTGTCAACCCTCGTCCACGTACGATATCCACATTATATCCACCCTTGTTTAAAAATTACTATTTTCATAGTATGCTCTTTTACATGAGCAAATTCGTTGTTGTGTAAAGATGATTCCAACTAAATTGTGTCTAGATATTTAGAGTAAAATTATTCCTCAAATAGGACTCTCGTAATCGTAAGTAATCTTTTAGCAATTTGTTACATTTTGCATAATATAGAAAGGGACATTAATCACAAAGCATTGCGCGAGTTTCTGAGATTCCGAAGTCTCGTTTTGAAATTTCCAACGTATACGCAAATGGTCAACACATCCAAAGGCAGAACACGTGCCACGCATGAAAACGGTAAAGTTATTCCACGGCATTTTTTTATCTTTCACTGCAGAATGCTTGCACAAAACGCCTGCAAAATTAAATTAAAAATACCTGTAAGAAGTATCGATTAAAGTAATTGGGGTAAATGTACAGAATCTTAAAATTTTTGTTGCAATTTACGTGCCAAAATTATTCGTTGAGATGCAAGGCAATTTAAAACATAATTATTTATGTACCAAGGCACTGAAGTTCAGCTTTTTATGACTCATGTGGAATTTAGTTGCCGAGGCCTCTGGCCGAGGCAAATAAACCACATGAGTCATAAAAAAACTTCAGTGCCGAGGTACATATTATTTTTTTTTTGAAATCGGAAAAAAAAGGTTTTATTAGGCAAGAAAATAATCATACAGGATCACCCGTCCAGCAGCCAACTGCGCGCGGCGTTGCTTGACTTTGACGGAAAAGCCAAACTGCTCCTTGTTGTACAGCCTCCATAACAAATATGTATCCGGAAAGATTGCGCTGCTATAGGTAATAATTTCGCAATGTGTGCGAAAAGTTAAATGGGCCTTTATCGGCCGGATTTTGAATATTTGGCCACTTTTGACGGGCGATGGCTCCGCGTCTGACGTTTGATGTTTACATCTAGCCAAGGCCTACTTATTGAAAAAATCGTACAATAATGGGCTACTTCAGTGCCGATTTCTGAGCTTTTAATGACGATTTTGGGACACTTCACTGCCGATTTCAAGAAAAAATTATTAATTACCTTTGTTTTTCCACAATAATACTTATTCAATTTCCAGTTGACAAGAAACTCAGAAGGTCCAAATAAAAAATTAATAAAAAAACTATAAAGTTCCGAAACTGAAGATACACACCGAAGAAAATGGTAGATATCAATAAAAAAAGTTCACACGCGTTTGAAAAAAAGGTTTATAATTCATTCTGAATTAGATATTTCAGAAAGATGGACCGACCCACCGTCTAAGAATGAGTAATTTAGAACTGAACCCTCCTTACCACACTTTTTCCTAAATCGCGAAACACCGTAAGGACAGTCGTGCCTTGTTATATCCTCTGCATTGGATAAATATTTAAACCGCAGATGTGTTCCCTAAGGGCTTTAACAGCGATAGTGATCGCCATTCAGCATTTCCGAAAATATTTATGGTGCCTGTTCGACAAGCGGCATCCCAGATACTATCTCGGGCAAATAAAAGACAAATTTACTGGAAGGATAGCCCAGCTGATTTGTGGGCTGTGCATACAGAGGATACGACACGTAGGTATGGGTTTAGCTGTTAATGCTTATATTTTGTACACTAGCGATTTTTTAACAGCCCTTTGATTTGGCAAATGTGTATACATATCTATATTATACAGTGCTAGTCATAAAGTCATATTCTATTTTTTTTTTTTAATCTGATTTTGGGATATGTTGGGCACGTTTTGTTTACACTATTGCGCCTAGAGAGGGTAGTAACGTCACATCCCATGCCTGTCAAATTTGACATTTGAAATAAAAAATTGGAAAAAATCAGGTTTGCCTTGAAACAAATTTATTAAGAAAATGTGTTTGTATTGCATTATTGTACCCCTATGCAAATTTTCAGAAGGATATCAGAATATTCGTGTTTCTTACTTGATATTCCTGGAATTGAAACTGAACCCATAAAATTCGATATAAAACTCTAGCTTATAATTTTGTTTCACTGAATTTCAAAATATGGATGTATTTTAAGTAAAAATATTACAACACTGACCCAGGGAATAAACTTATCTAAAAACGAAAGAGTCTTTGCACCAAGATTGCGTTCTTACACAATAGCCATTTTGAAAAATCTCATATTTCTCCTTAACTTAGCACTGAAATTTATTTGTATTGTTATAATTTAGTAAGAGAGCAACCACTAAATAAGTTTCTTCGGTTATTTGCGGGAAAAAAAAATCGAGTACCGAATTGAAAATAAATAATTAAGAAAAAACGAACATCGTGATATCCTCCTGAAAATTTGCATAAGGTCACAATAATGCAATACAAACACATTTTCTTAATAACTTTTTCCGATATTTTTAAGGCAAACCTGATTTTTGCGGCTCTTCTCTTCAAACAAAGCTGAAATATTATCTTTAAGTGTGTGAATAATTATTACTATTTGTGAATCATTGTCACCGATGAAATTCAGCACTGTCCAGATACAGCAGCTCAAAGGACGTGTGCGTTTTCCAATCGGTGGGGTTCAGTGTAAGATAAACTGTATCTCAAAGCTATGCCAATGGTTTATTTTATTAAGATCCAAAAGAGTTGCATTACCTGTACATTTATTGACAAAAGGGTTTGTCCGTTAAGATGCCATTTTCAATAATATAGAGAACTTCTTTGAAAAGCTTCGCTGTACATACATACAAATCAAAGTAAAAACTTTACGATTAGATTAAATGGGAAACATGATACTTACCTCTTTTGGGATTGGCTGCCTCAGATTTTCTTGTGCATGATAGACTTTATGGAGATGTTCTGCACATTTGCGGCTCTTCTCTTCAAACAAAGCTAAAATATTATCTTTAAGTGTGTGAATAATTATTATTATTTGTGAATCATTGTCACCGATGAAATTCAGCACTGTCCAGGTATATACCGCCTAATGTAAGAAGGGCATAATTAATGAGATATAGGCTGCTTTTTCAAACAACTACTAATAGAAATAGAAGGCAGCGCAACGAACTGTCATGATCAGCTGATAATGGTCGCTGGAGCTCAAAATATGTTTACATTTTTTTGTTTGAAATGCTAAATGTTTAAGATTAGTTAAATTACTGTTTAAAATGCCTTGTTTTTGTTGTGCTGTTAATTGAGGGAGTAGACGAAGTCGAGATAACGTTACTTTTTTCCGACTTTTCTCATCTATGTTCAAAATATTTTATTACATAAGTTATGAATTGATTTTTACACATTTTATAGGAAAACTTTCAAAATTGGAAGACAGTTAGAATGCAAAATTTTTTTATGAGAGATTTATGCTGCCACCGCACCGCCCCTGGAACGAATAAATTAAATTTAATTGCGTCAAATTAAGCTCCTTACTCATTAATAAATACATTACAAGTGTTATCAATAACAGCCAAGTAGATTTATTTTAATTTTTGAAAATATACATATATTTTTTATTAACACCCTGTATTTAGAAAACGAAGCTTTAAAATGTACAAGCTAATTTGAACGTTTCTTTTATTTTTATGAGCCCTATCGCCTATTAAATTTTCCCGATTGAAACTTGACAAAGCACAGGAAAAAAAATAAAATTTATTGCGGAATCCAAAATGTACAAATTAATAGACCCACTCGTCTTAAATTGCATAAATACCTAACTTTTAAATTGGGATTTTCAAATATGTATCAACTTTATTTTTTCTTTATAGGTACCTATGTAGTAGTGTAGTTTAGAAGAAACACAATGTTCTCAATAACTTCAAAATTATTCAAACTCCATCAATAAAAGGGCAACACTACCTCATTCCCTCACTTCTTGTCTCAGGCAGGCACTCGAGGCATTGATATTATCAATTTTTTAAACAAATCAATCTTTTCAATAAATCCTGTGGTTTCTTCGGCAACCTGGCAAAATTCGACGTGTCGGACGGAGGCCGTTCACCCTCTCGGCCACACGTTTCGGCATAACAGTTCTTCTTCCTCCCGATGGCCGTTTTTGAGCGTTCCGGCCCACACGGCCGTCCCAAAACCAGAAGAAGACGAAGAGAAGAAATCGACCGGTTCTGCCGTACCGGTCGCATTATTCGGTCCCTGATCTTAGCAGGTTGCCAGAACTGAAAAGGTGTGCCCGAGGGAAGCCACTTCGGACCTACATCTGTATAGTGCTATCCATCCGTGATTGCTCAGGATATGGCGTTGGCAGAATCTTTCGTTTTCAATGACGTACTAAACCAGGGTCGTAACCAGGATTTTATTTCGGGGGGAAGCTGAATATCGGCTTTCGATTTAATCTTTCATCCTTATATCTATTAATTTTTAATAAAATTAAAAAATATATTACTTATTAAAAAAATAAGAACTAAAAACAGGAACCCTAAGTATGTGTAAATTTTAAAATAACACATCGGTTTTTGTTTTAAGGGGAACTTTTTTTGGCGTAAATAGAACCATGATAGATTCATCCACCTATACAGGGCCAGCTCCAAGAATTTTGCCGCCCCGTGCAAAAGTTAATTCTGCCGCCCCTCCCAAACAACTTTTGTCAGGAATTTACCCAAGTATTACTAATTTCTCATTAAAATTCTGACCTTTAATACCATTTAACATCTACTCACATTATTTATTTAGTTACTTTAGTTGAGCTGATTTATTTTTTAATACTTTGCATATTTGGATATGTTTATTTTATTTGTAAATGTTTCTATTTTTCAAATCATCAAAACTAATTTCTTGTATTAAGTTAGTGTTAAAGATTAGGCAACAACACTGCCGCCATCTCTAAATGCCACTACAGAACAATGTTTCCTTTGCATATCATAGGATCTGGATATGTATGTACGTACGTCTTTACTTGTAACTGGTCGCTGCTACAAAAGGTACTGACTGAATGCCAATAAACGAACAAACTATATGAATAGCTAAACGCCCTCATTATTTCTTGTGGCTGCCGTATGTCTGTCGCGACAGCTATATTTACGTAACCAGTTAGGAAAAGTCTGATTTTGCGTAACGAGCTGTGGGATTTTTGCGAGACGAGCGAAGCGCAAGATCACACATACCTAACATGTTATGTACATAATTTTTTTCTAATTTTGAGAAAATATTATTTATTGAAAAGATAATAAAAGTTTTATTGAAATTACATACACTCAGTATATCTATTGGCATAAATACACAATTTACAGATTTTATAAAAATAAAAAAAGTTCGATTTCAATAGGGTTTCTAATAACCGAGCCTCTCGCGTGCGAGACGGACGCCTTACTGCGCCACGCAGACCAATTGAACAATTTATCAGGAAGGCGGTTTTCGTTTTTCTGTCACTGCTGGTCAGTTCCCGTCAAAAACATTAATTTGAATTATTAAGTATTGATGTAAAAAAAAACTCAGTAATAAAATTATAAATTAGTTTAAATAGTCGGGGAATGCATTTTTACAAGAAAAGTCTGATCCTCGATGATATATCTTCTGATTAAGGCAACGAAATTTAAGTAACCGTTAGGTAACGTACTTTACGTAACTAGTTAAGTAAAATTTTACTTTACGGAACTAGTTACGTAACACTTGCTCAGGTTTACATGTCAAAATTAGGAAAAGAATGTTTATATGCGTAGGGCGTCGGCGTAGGGCATGAAACAATTACCAAGTGATGCTTTTAAATTTGTTAAACTTACTTCTGATTTTGTCGAGTATCCTTAACTTAATCTTTTGTATACTTATAATAAACTCCTGGACAAAATTAACGCAACATCATAAATGTGCCACTTATTTGATGCTATTTTTTTTCTGATTTTATGATCCGATTTGAATGATTTTTTTTTTGCATTGTAGGTTGGTTCCTTGACAATGTCATAGTTTTCGCTGTTTATGATAAAAAGTTCATTTTCGATTTATACCGGGTGTAACAAAAATGTTATGTTTTTTTCCGAAAATTCGTATCACCCTGTGGAGTATACTAGCAACCGAAACATACAGCAGTTGACATTAGACGGTAGGTCCATCTTTCTTCAACATTTTATTTTTTGGTTTACTTCATTATCTCTGTTATTAAAGGAGATACACTGTTTTATATCGTAACATGTTTTTATAGACTTTATTATTCAACACAGTCATTGTTAAATGTTTTCAAGTAGGCTATGGAACTTTTCTGACATTTCAAGCGATGTGTCAACAGATGTTGTGTTTTAAAGTTACAAAGGTCAAATAAAATTCGCCATACCGATAAAAACTGTTCAGAAACTGCTTATTAAACGTTCGTTTCATATGCCCAGTTGCCCGACTATTCTGTCGTTTAAACCAGCCTCATTTAAACGTCTTCTGATTATTCGAGACGATATTGTATGATGGCGAGCAGTTCTAAGCTCACTTTTTAGCCTAGTACTAGTGATATTCCTGTTTCTTAGAGCAGTTTGCCTAATAAAACGCTCATCCCTTGGATCGGTACATCGGTTTCGCCCTTGGTCTGACCTTCGAGAGTAAGATCCTGTCTCTTTAAATCGTTCAACCATACGACTTATAGTCGAACGATGTCTTCGTATCACATTAGCAACATGACACATCGAATAGCCTTCATCCACCAAAGTTAAAGCTCTTACTGCTTCTTCTGCCGATAAATTTTTTGGTCGATTCATTTTTCAATTTTAAAATACCCGGGTTCAAGTCCCGGCTGGAGTGCATTTTTTTCAATTGATATCCTTTACCTGATATGCCACTAAACATCGTTTATTATTGATAAAAATTATATCAGGCCAAATCAAATTTCGAAGTCGAAAATATGTAGAACACATCAGGGTACAATATCAGACAGGTGGCTAGGCTATTGTTTCTGTTGTCATGAAATTTTAACCTGAAATTTATTAATCTGTCATTTCACTTGTGTTTCACTTTGACGTGACATGATCTTTGAGAAAGGAGGAAGATTTATTCTCCGAAAGCTAAGGAAACAAATTTGTTGAAGATATTTTTTGAGTTACTAGTTCAACGTTTAGTTCATTTACTGTTAAGAATTTATTAATTTTCCAGGCAACTTGAAAAAGTTGTCTTTTAACCAGTTTGGTGGCGAAAAACCCAATTAAAATTCAATGGATCTGTTTACGCCACAAATAAATTTTAGAAAATTATTTAAAGCTAATTAGAACTAAACGAGCAGCAAGATATTTGCTAGCACGTTGTTTTTGTTGAAATGTTGTCTTAATTTCTTCCAATATTTGGTTACTCATACTCGTTTATTGTTCATAAAAATGCTATACCTACATGCATTATGTACGCTTGTAGAACTCTTCAGATGAAAAGGCTATATTAAGACTATTGTTCCAATTCACACACTATAGATAATATCACATGTCATTAAAAAATTCGCCCAGGGAATAATAACATTTCCATGCCAAAAAATTCCTCAACACAAGCTTAAATCTATTCAGACTAGAAACCGGGTTAATGTTACCATTTAGTTTTTGAAGGTGATTAATACATTTTAATCCTATATAGTTCGGATTTTGTTGACTTATACTCAATCTAGAAAAGGGCAAACTTATTTGGTTTTTGCCTCGTGTTTCATGCTCATGGATGGTGCTACGTTTTTTATATGCGTTCTTGGTTTTTTTACAATATTAATCTCAAATGATTGTATGTTTAATTGTCATATTTTAGATGTTGACTATAGGGGTGCACCGAATAGTGACATTTGGCATTGGCCGTATACCGAAATTCGGTCTATTGCAATTTTCGGGCAACTATTTGGCCGAATATTTCGATTTAATCCCTCAAATTTATAGCATTTCTTATCAAAACGCTTTTTAACAGCCTCTATGATGATATCTGAACACTAAACCCGCACACCAATATAAAAATGACCCTTTAATTAGACAAAGAAAGAAAGGAGTAAAGATTGAGCAAAAATTCAACAGACCGAATAATTAGCCAAATATTCGCCCATTCTTAGGGCATTGTCGACTATTCAGCACGGCCGAATAATGGTTTTGCGGCTGGCTGGACATAAGGTGCACTTGACATTTAAGTTGGAGTTGGACAAGAGTTGTTTTAAAATTTTTAATTGTTTCTTTATATTTTAAGTAGATTACATTTTTGCAAAAAAGTAATATTTATTCTGTGCTACCGCGTACGTTACTATGTTGTCATTATTTTCTTGCCACGACTTATATTTAGGTACGAGTAATATCTAAGTACAGGTACAGACTTATAAACCAGTGCTAAACACTTTGACTTCAAGTTTTCCAACAAATTGTTATCTACTTCGTCTTTGTTTAGAAGGCAAGGAAAGAACAGGTGGTTCTCAATGTAGAAAACTAGTGTGGCTCCACTCAACAGTCTACATATCATATTTCAGGCTTTTTTGGGAATAACTGTACATTAAGGGTCTCTCGTTGAAAGAAGGCAAAAAATAAGCGGGAAAGTATCGGCCTACGTATCAGTTTCACACGTGTTATTTCTGTATGAAAAATGACTACACTTAAGCGGCAACATGTGTGTCCCTCGGGTACAGTGACTCAACAACGAATATTTCGTTTTCGAGGCAAGTGTGAATGTGCGGTCAGTAGATAATACCGATGACTGAACAAAAGCCACTAGAATTGTATATAAATTCCTAGATAACGTATTGGGTAGGTACTTCATTGCGTGATAAAATCTGTCTCTGGTCGCCTTGAGGATCAGTCTACGATTTTAATATTCATCGTCCAATGCCGGAGAAAGTCCGAAAAATTTCGGCCTTTCACGGACCCTACGAGCTAGACAGTAGACGCTTTTTTATCCGGTTGACATCGATACCGGTCACCTGCATTATGCATGAAGGCATAAAAATTGGAAAAACGTCACGCACAATACGGCGCGCATATGCTTTGCATGCGATATTAAATTTTAATTACGTAATTTAGAAAATGCGTATTTGAATAATAGGCCTGGAGGTGGTTATCTCTTCGAAAAATAATACCTTTAGCGATATTATGTAAAGAACTAGAAAGGAACCCGAAGCAGAAGTTTCCTTTATAAACTGGACCGCCCTGCCGATCATCTCTCTCTAAAAATGACTTGGTATTTCCATCAGTCGATAAGGTTGGCAAGAATATCGGTTTCAAGTTCGGGCTATAAAAGGACATTCAGCCCCAGACCCAAATATTAGAGTAGATATACAAGACAGTATCCTAAAACCACGGCCATCCGCCGTATTGAAGAAAACTGAAACCACCAAATACCTATACCACAGATAACGTAACCTAGATTGGCAGGGCGGGTTGTTCCTTCAATCACCGCCAAAATATAAAAATTCTGGGTGATTCTTGTTCACGCCGAAAAGGTCTCCGCCCCCCGATCGATACGGATGTTGTCATAGCAACCGAACACGCTAGTCCGGGCAGAATATTAAAATAATTCCGGTTTCTTTGTATTTAATACGAGGTGGGTATTTTATGACATGCAATAAAATTGAGTATAATCAGAGAACAAGGAAGGGTGTTCTCTGGTATAATCCTACGGCTACTTCTCCCCATTTACAAATATTGCTAGGCTAGGGGCTAAATAGTATTATTCATTCGATCTCTGCTCTTTCGGAATCGGAAGTGTACCTACCTATATTGTTATTCTGGTGAAGCGAATCGTAGTTTGGTTTGAATAATGGTAATATAGAGTGCCAGGAATCTAATCAAAGGAAACCGAAGAAAAGAAGAAAGGGCAACAAGTGTGTTTTTATGAATTGCAAGAATATTGCAGGCCATGCTGTCATGCATAGATTCCCCCCGAACGAAACAATACCTATCGAGAGAGTGGATTGTAAGATCAGGTATAATAAGCATATTTCGCACTATTGTTATTTACTTAAATGGCGGATAAACTATCAATTTTTTTAAATAGGTAGTAGCATAATTAGAGGGTGCGTTATCTTTACGCTACCTCACAATTGGTAAGTTGTGAAATACAGTGTGTCCCCGGGTAAAGATGTACCCTATAGATCAACATACAGCGTCTCCTGCTCTGATGTCCGGAAGAGAGAAAAGTTTTTTATTCGTGGGTTTACGACAAAAAGTCACTCTTTATAAAAACTCCTGCTTGTTCCAAAAAGTCCAAAACTGTTCAAATATTTTTGATTTTTTATACAAGGTGTTCAGTATTTCGAAAAAGTTAGAAAAATATTGTTAGTCACCAATAATAAAGTAGTACCGTTGTTTTTGACAATATCGAAAAATATTATCAGGGATGTCATTTAGAATTCACAGGTGGTTAAAAATTCGAGTTTTCAGCATTTTATGATAATTTTTTTAAGAAGGCCTGATTCTTGCCCGTATAATAGAAATTGAAATTTATTTTTGTACATTTAAGTAACATTATTCTTTGTTCATGAAATTATCCATATTGTTGGCAATAAATTGACGTAATAATATTAAAGAAATTGATTATTGTACAAATTCTGCAAATATCAAATAAAGTGGCACAGTTAAATTAGCTGCCCGACTTGTTAAAAAAAATAAACATAAATTGCTGAAACCTCAACATTTTTACACCTTATGGATTCTAAATGACGTCCCTGATAGTATTTTTCGATATCGTCAAAAACAACGGTAGGTACTCTCTACTTTACTCTTGGTGCCTAACAACATTTTTCTAAATTCTAAATAGTGACTTCTTGTCATAAACCCCATCAATAAAAAAACTTTTCTCTTTTCCGGACATCAGAGCGGGACACGCTGTATGTTCTTCTTAATAAAACTTTACATCCAGAATTCCTTTGCGCTATTTCAAACTGCAAAAGCATAATATAGAATATAGGAATTTTTTTATGTCGTTTCGATATTTCGATAAATAACTGACGTTTTTTTCTTGTCAAATGTCAAATTTGACAGTTACCACGTGACGACGAGACCACTTTTGCGAACGTAATTTTTATCCTTGTACAAGCACAAACTGCTGGCAAAGTCAAATTTTAAATAGTTCTGCAAAAAATTCCCTTATTATACAGACCTTATTTTTTGTCACATTGTATATTATCCAAAGGAGAAAAATGGTCATTATAACTTATATTATATAATCCTACATTGTCCTTCCCTCGCATTCATCTATAAAACGTTAAAATAACACTCCTACCACCTACCACATAAATGTGTAACCTAAATAGGTACTTCCACACTAGAGTTCAAGAAATTTCCTAGTTGTGATAATTTATAGTGGTTGTTATAGAACTGCAACGCTGTCTGCCTTATTATTTTTTTTTCTGTACCTACCTACCTCTACCTATTCATAAATACAAAATCGCCTGTGCGGGTTCGCAGTATTTTTTTACACAATACTCTCATAATGAGCGCCCCTGGTAGAATTGCCTATGAGCCTTCCATTTTGAGAGAGGAGGGGCCACCGGCAGAGGGAATGGATTTATTGCACTTCTTGACTGCCGTCCACAGTTTTTGATACTATAAAGTAGGGTTTTGGAATATTTTCTAATAGGTGACTCTGAGGCGAATCCGAATTCGGAGAACAAAGGATCTGCCAATCTAGGTTACGTTATCTGTGCCTATACAAAATTTTATGTTTTTCTATGATTTATGATTCGATAGTTTCTACAAATTAAAAAAAAATAGGCGGAATTATTGTTAATTAAACAGTGGAATTATTGCTATGATGTAGAGTGTAGAGTAGGTACTTTTGGAGAATAGATAATTGAAGATAAACTGCGAGGTATGTACCTCGTTTGATATTTTCAGATAGCCTAAAAATACACCTGTGGCACAGTGCAAAACCTAACTCAGTATCAAATTTATTGCGCCATTCCGAAATTAACCAACATGTGTAATGCTGTAATTTGTTTAAACTCTGAAGTAGCATTTGCTGACGCTATCTAATGCATGGTAGCCTGTTATTCATACATGTATAGATCTAGGACTATATATCTTATGATTCCTGTAAGATTATATATGTGAACAATTTCCATGTTTGATCTTCAAATACATTAAAACGATTATATTTTGGTACAAGATTAAGATAAGAACTACAAATAAAAGATAGCACACAAAGAGCCAAATCTCGACAAAAAAGTTAATATGTTCCATTTTTGTATATAAAAATAATTTAATAATTTTGTGGGCACGCTGTACCTAGAAGCAAAAGAAGTTGCCCTCAATGAAATTACGAATTTGAGATTTTGAATCCAATTAATTTTCAGCGGAATACATCTAACGATATACATCTAAGGATATACATTACATTATATTATACAGGGTCCCATATTGATGTGCAAACATTTGGAGAAAGTATTCTATGGGTGGTTTTAAGGGATCTTTCACGTGAAATTTGTCGGTTTAAGGCTCCGTACCAAGTTATTCCAGCCTCCAAAAAAACGGTTGAATCTAGAAACTTTAATTTTGGGATACGGTACCAGAATACGGATTTTTAAGGTAGAATTCCTTTTTGCCTCCTATGTATCCCAAGGGTAGCAACACGAAACCCTTATTCGCCTATCTTACAGAAGTTTTTTGTGAGTTACTTTATTTAAAATCCGTAGTCTGTAGCCCAATTAATTTAGAAACTTTCTTTACTCTTCTTTTTTTTTCATTCACTTGATAGGTAGCTTGTCTGTTTACGAGTTTTTTTCTACATTCAAAGACATTTCAATAAAAAGGCGGAAACTTCACATCCAAAGGTGAACGGACTACTTCATAGGTTAAATACGTTTGGAACATATTTGGAAAACGGCCAAAGTTAAAAGAATCCCTACACAATGATTTGTAGGAGACTAAAATTAAGTCAGTCGTCCTAATTCCTGTGCAATTTGGTTTTCTCATCGCGACATATCTCGTAAATTTCCTTGTTATTTTCACTGTTCTGTGTCGAAATAGGCGTCGGTGGATTTCCCATTCGGCCCAAATTGTTAATTATAGAAGTCAGCAAGGTTGGTAGACTCTTGGCGCTCTTTGCTTATTTGCATATAAATAAATATGAACTAAATGAACTTGCGTGTAGACTAACACAAACTAAGGTACGAACTCAAATAAAGTCGGAAATTAACACAGCTGTAGAAACGAGACTCGAATTGAGTAATAAATCTTCACCTCAGATACTGAAGTAGGATAAAGTAATTTTTTCTAGACAAACTATTAGGAAAAAAATTTGGCTACAGAACGCGAATTTTATTTTTAAATAAACTATCAAAAACAAATTCCACAAGGAGGAATATGGGTTGCGAGTTTCAACCTTTACGGTGGATAGGGTGCAAAAAATTATTATCCTATTATTATTCCAAAATTCAAGTTTCTACATTAAACCATTTTTGAGGAAAAACATAAAAACCATTTTTTTTGTTCCTCTTAAGACTGGAATAACTTAAAGCGAAACATCGAACACAGCCTGTAATACTTCCTCCAAATATTTGCACATCATTACGGAACACCTTGTATACATTCACAATTACTAAGGTAGGTATAACACGACTATAATACAGGGTGTCCCTAAAAGGTATTTACAACACTCTATACTAGATATAGGTTCCAGAAAAATCGATTTAACTAAACCTACCATACTGCAAAGTTGGTTCGTTTGGGCGCAATCCGGCCCTGAAGTTTTAAAATACTTGTGTTTTAGGTTTTGGACGCATAGCACGATCATGACAAAATTTGGTATGAAATTACTGTAAAGGACGCAAAAGCTTGTAGCCTTGTTTATGGAATCCCTAGTTAGCCAATGTATAACAGAGTCATAAGGATACAAAAGAAATATTGGATACAAGCAACAGATGGCGCCAAAAATTAAAGTGGCTAAATCATTGCCTACCAATTTTCTTCTATTAAAATCTACCAAAAAAAAAACAGCTGGTCAACTTTATTTTTTGTAAAGTATGCCCCTGTATCTACAGTATTTCTATTTCTGTCATGTTCTTATGTCAATGTCAGACATTGGCTAACTAGAGTATCCATAAACAAGGCTTGTAGCAACAGTGGGCAGTTCTGTTGATTTGATCTGTCACTTCTATTTTAAAAATTGTTAATTTGAAAATTAGTAATTTTGATTAAGCATTTCCTTCGCCATCGAAAAGGTACCTACTCCTGTCAAAACTCAATAATTGGATAAGTTTCCGTAATACATAAATTTCCATCGTTTTTAAGCACTAACACATAATTGACACATTTAGGCACATTTAATTCCCTTCATTATTTTGCGACAAAAATTGTTAGTGCTTAAAAATATGAAAAGCCAAATATCTCGAAAACTAATGTAATTGACAGTACTTACATTTTTTGACCAATATTTCCAGTAGCGTAGAAATTTGACACATCTAATCCTCAAAGAAACCCCAGTTCTTCGCCTATGGACCAATTCGCACCACCGTTATTACGGGCTTTTGCATCCTTTACATTAATGTCATCATACAAAATTTTATCAAAATCGTGCTAGGCGTTCAAAACCCATAAAGCATTTTAAAAATATAAAATTCAGGGCCGGATTACGCCCAAACGAAGCAACTTTCCACAAAGGTAAGTTTAGCTAAATGGATTTTTCTTACACTACACGATATCCAGTAGAGTGTTGTAAAGACCCTATTAGGGACACCCCGTATATTGCCATGGCAAATTAAAGAAAGCCAAATAACGTCAACAAATAAAAACATTGAAGTTAGTAGAGCTTACCAAGGTAACGTAGCTCATTATCCTCAAAGAATTTCCCTTCGCCTTTGAAACCTCCTGGGGATTTCTTGGAATCGATCCGTTCCCTACAATGATTTAATTATCCAGGTGGAAATAGGTGCGATTTCCCCTATTAACGCAGCCGGTTTCGCTGTTGCCTGTGTGCCTCCAAGACCTCGCATGTTCCGGAAAAATCAATATACCCGGCGTGCTTATCGATTTTCCGCGCAATTTTCGCGCACCCAGCTCACATTTTCCACCCTTTCCCTTCACATTGGTGAAAGCTACCCCAGATAACAACCATCGAAACAGGTAGCTATTATACATTCATAAGCGCAAGAACAGACTTGGCGTATCGGGATTTACGCATATGGTAATCAGCGTACCTATACCTAAAATCGGGGAACGAGACTTGTATTTATAATAAAATATAATTAAAAAAATAGGTACCTACTTATTAACACTATACGTACATATGTGCTAGAACTAATTAATTAATATTGAAAATGAAACTTAGGTAATAACTAATATTTCAAAAATAGGCAACAACCCAGGCAATAATTGAAAACTATTTCTGTGTTTAAACAAGATCGATTGTTTTATAAAGAATCTGATGATGCAAGGAGCTGCTAATTAATATCAAAATAAAAAGGTTTAGAAAAGCTTAGAATAAAATTAAAAAGTTTTATTGAAGCAGTGAATGGTTGAAGAGAAAGTAGAATTGTAAAATTAAATAAAAGACGAATGGACTAATGAAAAATTTTCAGAATTTTGTAAACCGCTTGAACCTGTCAATAGTAGGAATACTATGAGAGTTCTAAATCAAACAAGTCTCAACAGGTTTCATCTAGAACTCTCATGGTCCTACTGGTAGTACTCAAACTGCCTCTGTTATTATGCCTGTATTTCTTTTATTTACTAACCGATTTTGATGACCGTTGCACCGTTGCTTGAAGAAAGGGCGGATTATTAACAGAAATATTTCAAAATGGTTATTTTTTGAAGTTTGTAGCCACACTTGGAAATTGTCCTTTCCTTGGACTGATTCATCTTGAAGTAAAAATGTCGGAATAATGCGACCGATACAAAAAAAACAATAATCATCGGGGGAGGGAGGAGCTATACGCAATAATAGATGCGTCATTTTCACCATTTCCCCTTACACCCCTATCCCAGATGTACTTAAGTCAATGAATAAAGATTTATTTATAAAAGAAAAAGTCGTCTTGGATTGCAGAGGAAGGCCCGTTATTCCAACATTTTGGCAAAAAAAGGGAGAAACAAGTTTCAAGTAGGGCCGCCATGTGACAATTCAGAAAATCTGCAATTTTCAACTTTTATGTCAATACCTATATAGTCTGTTCTTTCTTCGGGCAACGGTCCATCAAAATCGGTTAGTAAATAAAAATATATATGGGCAAAATAACGAAAGCAGTTTCAGTTCTAGAAATTGTATAAAAATGCTGAAAATTACTCGCCCCCAATGGACCGATTTTCTTCTCAGTGGTCCATTTTATTTAGTTTTTGTATTGGTTGCATCAATTCGCCATTTTGAAATTTGCATCACGGCAGTTAAAATGCTATAAAACTTTATATTGTTCTCTTTCAAATCAATATTTTATTTTATTTTCAAATTTATTTTACTTGAATTTGCGGATATCGTGTTTCGTGATAAATACAGACGATCGATGCAATAATAAAAAATCTTTATTTTAAACAAAGGAATCTGAATCTAAGATTCCAAAATGTTAAGAATTATTTTTGATTATATTGAACTTATATTTATTCCATTTTGAGAATTGCAGTAAATAATTCTCAAATACCATTTAATGCTAGGCGAATTATAAAGTTTTTCTGGTAATTTATAATATTAGACCCATGGTTAAAACAAAAAATATGGTTTGTTGTTTTGAGATCCACAATTTTTTAAATAACATTCGTACAAATATATTGAAACTAATGTACATATTTCAAAAATTAAAAAAGCGACTTTAGTTTAACAAACAAGGATGGATGTTTGCATCCGTATATTAATTATAAATGAACCAGCAACCAGCAATAATGAATGGTTACTCTCCACCATCTAATTCCTTCTAGTAGTTATATGTAGAAGACACCGGAGTCTCCTACATCTCACCGCTCCTCACTAATAGCATTGAGTAAAGGAATTAAAATTTAGCATTTGCTAATAGTCGGTTGTAACAAATACCACCTAGAAGATAGAACTCGTAGGTATGCTCCGGTAGCTTAGTTGGTTAAGTAAGTGTCTACGGCCCCGGCCCCAGGAGGGGTCTCGGGTTCGAATCCCGGCTGGAGTGCATTTTTCAACTGATTATCCTTTACCTCATATGACACAAAAACATCGAACTTCTTTTATTTTAATTGATAAAAAATTGATAAAAACTTTCATCTCGTTACTTTTTCGTATCTCTAAAAATATGGTGTTGGCCGGACTGTATACAAGTGTAGTGTGTGGAATACATTCAGTAATTCAGAATTTTCGCGTTTGTGGGAGGCGAAAATTCACCCCCAACTTTTTTCAAATACAGCGGTAGATACTTTTGTAATTATCGAAGGAATTGGGCAAAATTATTAAAATATTTTTTTCTACAACCCTGAACAAAAGTAGACATTAAAACATTGTTTTCAATATGCACAAACTACGCGATTTTTTTCATTGTTTCAAAATGAGTATCTAAGTACTTGTCATAAAATCGTCAGCCAGCCGCGAGGGTAAATAATTATTACCTACTTGCCTAGTTTAGAACGATTTCAGCTTGTTTTTTTATTACTTAAAACAGTTGTGGAAAAAAAATCAAATGGTATTTTGAGTCGCCCTTCGATCTCGTCAAAATACTGTTATTCTCGTGCCCCAAATTGGTGATTTGCACACTAGTTACATAATAGTAATGCATTAGGGATATACAGGGTGTTCGAAAAATAGACGGAGATATTTTAGAGGGTGATTCCCTGTTAAGAAATATGAAAAAAAGTTTCTATAAACATGGGTCCGGAAATGCAGAGTTTTCAAGATACAGGATGTTAAATATATTGCATGTCACTGGACAAAATTGGTTTATCAATTTTTGCAAAAAAAAATCACAAGTGCCTTGGAAAACAAATAATCAAAAGCATTTCTAGGAAAGAGTGTTATTGCAACTTTTCCAATATCATAACATAAAGTACACTACAACCAATTTTGTCCAGTGACATGCAATAAAACGGTTTTTATTTTTTTTTCTCGAAAACGAAGTGAGATAGGAAAACAATACAAGAGGGAAAGAAGTTGTATTTTTAGATGCTTAATCAAACAAAAAATATTAAAGTTACAAAAAAGGTAGTGGCGTACATTTTTTTGATAATAATATTCGCTAAGGTGCCCCCCGGGACGCCACTGGACTTAATAAATTTAATCTAGTTAGGGCGAAATTAGCCTCTTAATACAACAAATAATATTGCCAAATTTCAACAGAATCGAGTAAATAATTTTTAAGACATTAATAATTTCATGTTTTATTTTTTTTATTTAACATCCTGTATCTTGAAAACTCTGCATTTCCGGACCCATGTTTATAGAAACTTTTTTTCATATTTCTTAACAGGGAATCACCCTCTAAAATATCTCCGTCTATTTTTCGAACACCCTGTATAGGAATATAAATACCTCCATTTTTGGAATACGATAGTTATAGCCTTGCTCCAATTGAAATAACCCAATCGCATAATCTCTAGACTAAACTCGTCCTCGTTATAGAGATCGGTGTATCGTCTAAAACGGCGCGTACCAGCGCGAAGTCAATCTTTAAAGTTCATTTAATAAGGAGAATAATAAGATAATTATATAACGACACTGTTTGTTTATTACATGCGCCTCGGCGGGGTGAAAGGTCGAGGTTCGTAGGTCGTCGCCGTCCACGTCAGCATGTGCACACGATAAAATGTGTGGTTAACATTTCTATAACCATGCTTCATTATCATAAGTAAATTTTTTGTCGCGTTTCGAAATGAAAATAGCTATAAACCTACTTGACCGCTCATCGCTTCCTTTTCGACGCCACGATATGTCGCAATAAGAAATTTATGCACTATTTCGATATCCTACTTATAATAAAGTGGGCAATAATTATTATGTTTGCATTTTAATGTGAGGATCTAAGCCTACCAATTTATAAAATTAAACTCACAATAATTACAGTAGGTAGTACATTTTAGGATAGAAAGTGAGATAGATAATATATGACGACAAATAGAGACTAGCAGAAATTAATATCTACCCCCACAGGTTTTATCTAAGGGAATGATGATATACAGTGCTCTTCATAAAGTTTGCACCAAATGGGAAAATTTTGTATTACTAAATTTTTTGAAAATCTGATTTTGGGATATGTTGGTGCATATTTTGTTTACACTATTGCGCCTAAAGTGGGTAGTGACGTCACAGCCCATGCCTGTCAAATTTGACATTTAAAATAAAAAATTGGGAAAAATCAGGTTTTCCTTGAAAATATCCGAAAAAGTTATTAAGAAAATGTGTTGGTATTGTATTATTTTGCCCATATTCAAATTTTCAAAATGATATTAGAATATTCGTGTTTCTTACTTGATATTCCTGGAATTGAAACTGAATCCATAAAATTAGATACAAAACCGTACCTTATAATTCTGTTTCACTGAATTTCAAAAATTTTTTGTTTTTGATGTAAAAATATTACAACACTGGCCCAGGGAATAAACTTATCTTAAAATGAAAGAGTCTTTGCACCAAGATTGCAGTCTTACACAATAGCTATTTTAAAAAATCTCGTGTTTCTCCTTAACTTTGCATTGAAATTTATTTGTATTGTTATGATTTAGTTAGTAAGAGGGCAACCACTAAATAAGTTTCTTCGGTTATTTGCGGGAAAAAAATTTCGAGTACAGATTTGAAGAGAAATAATTAAGAAAAAACGAACATCATGATATCCTTCTGAAAATTTGCATAGGGGCACAATAATGCAATACAAACACATTTTCTTAATAACTTTTTCCGATATTTTCAAGGAAAACCTGATTTTTTACAATTTTTTATTTTAAATGTCAAATTTGACAGGCATGGGCTGTGACGTCACGACCTTCTTCAGGCGCAATAATGTAAACAAGACATGCACCAACATATCCCAAAATCAGATTTGCAATAAATATTATAATACAAATTTTTCCCATTTGGTGCAAACTTTATGAATAGCACTGTAGGTAATATGTGAAAAGTGGTACTTCCACACGGAAACTTTCTCGAAATCAACACATTTTAGCAAGGCTAAATACATTAATAGTATTTAGTCGATATGCATTATTATTGGTGTCTTATAATATCAATCAACTTTTTTTGTAAATCAACTTATGGAAAGTTTATGTATGTATGTTTATGTCAAGTAATAATATGCCTGTCAGGTACATTATTGTTATACTCTATTGTCATAGATAATTTCTATACTAACCAAACTATACCTCAATTCTTGTTTACGGATACTCTTGTTAGCCAATGTCTGACACTGACATAAGGACATGACAGAAATACAGTAGATACAGTGGACAGATTTTGCACAAAAAAAGTTGTCCATATATTTTTTGGTAGATTAATATAAGAAAATTAGCGTTGAGTGACGTATTAATAAGACTTCACACGGCTATAGTTTCATGTCATGGTAAGTAGATGGCGCCTATGGTCAACAATGTATTTTGCATTGTATTTTGTCTCCGGGAAGCGCATGGTGAGCCAGAGAACTGTCAAACATGACAGCCGTGAGCAGTCTTTATTAATACGTCAGTCAACGAAATTAGTACGTACCTAATGACTGGGTCACTTTAATTTTTAGCGCCATCTGCGCATCCAATATTACTGTACCTAATATCCTTATTACTCTTTCACTAGAGATTCCATAACCGCAAGGCCTCATCTGTACATCTATACTCAAAAAGTTTATTGGCGTCAGCTGTAGGTAAACTTCCAAAACGTAGAGAACTGTTCGTTTATAATAAATATTGTACACAAACAATAATCTTATTTTATTAGTTATTTTGTTTCTCTTTGTCATAATAAATATATTTTATTAAAATGTGTTCTTTATTTTCAGCACGCTGGTAGAACAAATGTTGTTCAACCCTTGCAAAATGTGTCTTCTCCGCACTAGACTGCTTGACCCAACTGTAGTGACCCAACTGCAGTCGCGTGCTGAAAATGTGTTCGGGATTACCTATATATATATATTTTGTAATATTTTGGGATTTTATAGCCTATCTATTTTACGAAAAGGAATACACGAATATTTTAGAAATTTAGTAATATATTATGTAGAATAGGGCAACAGTGCAAAGAAACTAATAATACACTAAAGTTTTAGGATAGGTAGATATTTAAAACCCGAAAGCCAATAATTCCTGTACCTTGATTTAAATTAAACTTATGGTCATTGGTCAAGCTAAGATCCTAAAGCAACAAATTTCTATCACAAAATATAAAGGTTTATTTATGTGAGCTCTCTTGTCATTGAACAATGATTTTTCCATTGAAAGTAGTTTTGATTAATAAAAATATTTCATAATGATTTTAATTATGGTCTGGACATCTTATTGATAGATTATCATGAAATTGATATAAAGAGATATAAAATATAAAATTGATATAAAGAGATATAAAAATTTACAATTATCAATCGAATAATTGCTCCTTCTTGTTGTAAAGGAATGCTCAAAAGTCATGTCCAGCTCCAAATTTATTGCGGTAACATAATTGATCATAATCATAATTTGATATGTTTTGCAATATCATTAAGAAGTTAAATTAACACGTAAATAATGTTTTACCTGATAGTTTTGTATGCTTAATGTACATCCTGGTGTGAACTATAATAATTGTCGAAGTAGGTAGGTATAGGTGCCTACTGACGAGACTGAAACGAGGTGATCATTGTGTAATTAGGTAGTTCTAAAGAAACACCAAATGGCCATTATTTATGCAAAATTATCATTAGTTAATTCGTTTTAAAGAATACTTTAAGCATTTCCTAATTTCGTAGGTCCCACAGTGAAAGTTGTTTTAGATAGGGAGACACTGCAACACGTAATATTTCTTGGGTTTTCATAATCCCTCCCCTTCGATGATGAAGTAATCGAGATAGACTATGATGTACACGTACACATATATGTATATTTATATATGTATGTAAATTCCAACTTATATTTCACCTACACAGCACTAAAGCAACATAAATCAAGATACTGATATACTTTTTTAGATATCGCTCTTAATTTAAAATAATGTTAAAATTAAATTCTTTGACCCCAAAACATAAGAAATAGGAAAGTACATTAAGTATATCAAATATAATCTCTACTAACATAGTTAGGTTAGTTCGTTTTTAATAGTAAAAACCTAAATAGTAAATAGTAGGTACAGGCACGCACATAGACACCATTTTTTTCAAACTTCGGTTATCGGCATTTTAGAACATTTTAAAATATTTGTTCTCAAGCAATACTTCCATCACAGAAAACCTAGTTCCATTAAATTTTGAGAAACGTGTGGAAGTAGATATTCTTTCGGAAGAAAGTCCCAAATATTGGGTTCACTAATAAAAGGATTTAAAATATTGTAAAACGTGAGACGACGACGTCAATGTCAATAATATCTAATGATAGGTATACAATAAAATATGACGGTTTCTCTATAATACTGTTTTAAGATTTGTTGAAGTATTGGGATTATGTTTATCATGAATAATAGCACAGACAATTCCTTAGCGACATGTGTCAAAAAGAGACTCGCTTTTTAGGAAATATCTTGTAAAGACATGAATAATGGGCATTTTATTTGATTTTACGTTAATCTACATAGCAAAGAGATTGTATTAGAACCAAATTTAAGCTTAAAATACTGTCTACCTTTCTGTAAATTGAAATGGAGACTCGCTTATTTTTGACACATGTCTGTAAAAAGGTTTCTGTTGCAAAGCTATTTAGGTATTCTGTGGTAATAAGTATACTTCCTTATCTAGTCAGCTGACACTTTTATTATGTCGAATTCTGTCCATAATGAAATAAATAATTCATGGTACCTCATACCTTTACGCAAGATTACATTTCCTTTTTGTATTTATTTTCTGGCGAGTATACCTGTTCAACGTCGCTTTCCTTGCATGAGAATATTGGGATATAAAATTCTATAATTTCAAACCTCATAAATAAATTCTCCCTATACCTAGAGGCTACAAGCACATCTACACTACAACGGGAGAGGGTGCGTCCCAGAGGAACGGAGGGGGTGAAATATACACTGGGATTGGAGATTCTCTACAAAGGGCGCCGGATGCTGCGCAAAAGGGAAAGCAATATACGATTGGCCAAATAGGGAGCCAATAAGATGACATAGTAGGAAAAGCTAAAAGGATAGAGTGAGATGGTGATCTACCACAGACGGGGTCCATAAATTTAATTGCAATTTTAATGGTCTTTATTTTTTTAATTAACTAATCGTGTATTTAGTTCCATGTCTCTAATAAGTAAACATAATATAAAATTATCGTGCTGCTCACGACTAACACAGATGCATGACGTAGGTAGGGATAACTATTTCTTTTTTATTGAAAGATGTACCTACTAGGGGAGGATATTGGGAGAGTTGATGTAATAGTTTTAGTTACTCGCATTTATCATAATTTCTGCTGATTAATTTGTGCAATAAACATATGCATACACTTGCTTTGTTAGTGCCAGATCGAAACAACGATATAATTTTTTATATTCAAATTTCAAAGACTATATGGTTTGCCTCAAATAAACTCAACATTGTAGGTAACTGACATAGCTCTTCTCTTACTTTTTTGGGCGACATACCCAAATTTTTGGAGAGGAAAAACGAAACGAAAGCAAGCAAAGGTGTTATCCAGAATGGAAATTACTAACATTTTGATATTTTGATTTTTCATATATTATTAGAAAGGTATTATCTTTCTCGAGGTGTACAATCAAAATGATAATTGGAGCTTGGTTTTCGAGGTATCGTCTTCGACAAAATTGTCAATTGTAAAATCGTTCCTTCCATTAAAAATGTATTTCCATTTAGACCATAGAACTTAGAGAATTAGTTAGCTAACCTAACCTAACTGGTAAACAGTTTTAAATTGTCACAAATTTTCATCGAAACCCCTTAGTGTTCGAAGAAAAAATATAGTAATTGATTTTGTTCTAAGTGCGCGTGGACAGAATAGTAAACAAAATACGCAGTGCTATAGTATAGTGTTTGTAGAAACTGTAATTAAATTAAAATTATTTGAATAAGTTGATAATCATTGAAACCTTTCTTGTACGGATTGTATGGTAACATCTAGTAATCTAATGCCTTTTTAGATGTAAACATCCTGAATCATTCCTTGGAACACAATCATCAAGCCAACTAGCAAAAGCTAAGTCGACACGCCATTAGTAACAGTTGCATAAGGAAGGCTATGAATGACATTTGCCAACGACCATCAAATATAATGAATATGAAGGTTTCGATGTCTTCGTATAAAGAAAATATAACAACTATTGATCTGGACCGCATATGGCATAATATCATAATATGAATCGTATATAATCGATTGAACACCAACGTATCAACCACACCAAAAAATATACATGATGTCCAAGAAGCTCGGAATGGTATGAAGTTAATAACAGACAGAAACGAACCATTTTTATTGGCTAATTATATTGAAACTAATGTTGTTATTTTCAGTAGTACATCTAATTTGAAATGTTTATCGCAGTGTGACAAAATTTACATGGATGGAACATTTAAATATTGCACAAAATTATGTCCATTATATGCCATTAGTTTTTTGTCTTGTAGCAAACAAGCTATGCAAAACTCTCTTCAATAAGTTACTGATGTTATCAAACACCATAAATTATTTCATCACATTCTCAGAAATTTTTGGTTGTCGATTCCATTTAGCACAAACCTAGTAGGTATAGAAAAATTCAAATCTTGGGTTTAGTAAACCTTTACAAAAGTAATACTGAACATGGAAAATGGATTCAACATTTATTTGGTTCACCTACTCTCGAAAGTGTAAGCGATTGTTTCGTTAATTATTTTATGACCGACATTCCTGAATCTAATGCCTTTTCAAAATTAGCAGATTGTCGTATTTCGGAAACGTCTAACGAAATTTTGCAGGTACGATCCCATTTCAGAGGGTCAGTTTTGAAATAAAAAAATCACCAAATGACTTTCGTCATTTTGACTAGACAAAAAATCGTAGTAGGCCCTGAAAATTGAGATTAAAACCTGAAATTTTGCACTAGATTTTTGTGGTATATCTTTAGAAAAAAAAACAGCTAAAATCGGATGATAAATAACAACTTTACGGAGTGCTTCCATTTCAAATGAACCACCCTGTATGTATGTATGTATACGTTACAGACCGTATTGTAAAACAGGCCGTATACAAAAGGACTAGTCCATAATATGCAAACGGACTGAAGATATTAGTCCATAATATGTATAAGAAGCTTGTCCTTCAACAAACGGTCTAGTCGGTTTGCAAAAAACCTAGTCCATTTGTATATGGTCTATCTGCAACTGGACCAGAATATGTCACAGAGAGATTTAAACAAAGACAGAATGTATGTGCAATCTTTTCCGGGGTGCGAAGTCCCCCAATTCTGAATTACCCTTCCTTTTTTATAGGCCCATCAAAGAAGGATATTACTTCTTGCTGGTACATAGTATTTTGAAGGAAAAATGGTAATTATTTAGTAGGTATAGTGTATAGGTATGTACCCTAGAAGATTTTCTGCAAAATACGTACTTACTAAAAAGGAGGCATATCCTCATCCTCCTTTAATATAAAAAAGAAGGGTAATTCACTGCGATTGCACATACAGTCTGAATGTCAATAGTCCGTATGTTAACAGTCTAGTCCGTATATGAAATAGGTACGATGTTATTTACATACGGTCTGAGCCATACGACCTAGACCATATACATACGGTCTATTTTCATATATGGCCTGTAACATATTATATAATAGTTTGATATTTGACAATTTCATATAAACTTATTTTATTCGTTTTAGTACATGGCTTAAATAAAGCTTGTTTTTAAAAAGGTTTTTTATTTTTTCTTATAAAACAAAGACATATAATAATATATCAATCTGCTTGCAAGCACTTCCTTCGCTCGGTAAAAGAGCTCCAACAGTAACGCGAAACTTTCGCGGCGCTATTATTCCTTTACTCAATGGTCATGGCCATTCACCACCGTGTGTATACTGTTCCGGGGCGAATATTTCGCCGAGACATATTCACTGCCGCCCCGAAAGTTTCTCGTTGGTCTGGGGAATCCCTCAGTGATGGCAATTATTCAAGGATGACTACATAGACAAAGGAATAGGCAAGTGTTGAAGTCCCCTCGTATAAAAATTTATGTTGGCAAAATTTTCCTTTGCATTCTGAATAATAAAAATATTACGAAAATTTTTCACGAAACGCAAAGATATGTTTTAGAGATTTCCATCCAATACAAAATAACGAGCCTAATGGTTTGGTAGTCAAGCGCACATGCCAACGTGTCGAGGCCCACATATTCGTCAGCCTATTATATTACCGTCGATTCAGGCCACCGTTTCCGATTTGTAAATTGCTTGTTTGGGCATACTCGGGTACGCGCCCGTCCCGACGTCCGTCGATAATTTATAAATTATTTAAAAATGTTAAAGGCCGAGAACGGATTACCATAACGCTTTGTGATTCAGATCGTCTAACGCCATGCCGTATAAAAAGCATGGGCCCCTTGTTTAAAATTGATATTTATTCGAGGGTCAACGACGGGTCGGCCGGAAGCGTTTTTTCAGTACAATGTCGGGAAGTCGCCGTCATAAGTTTTGTGGTTGCTTCTTGTGTCCGCTACGACCGCATCTGTGACGTAGTTTAGCGTCAGATATAACTTGTAATAATAATATTCATAGATGTAAACTACCTACATCTTTGCTTGTAATAGTAATAATTTTCTCCCTCTCCCTCACAATACGCCAAACTAGCAGTACCCCAGAAGCAACTGAATGCTTTTGCGGGGGAGGGGGGCAATTACTATTATTAATTTTGTCTTCGTTTCCCATTTGCGGCTAGGGCTTATTTTTAGCTATTTTGTGCACAAATATGAAATCTTGTGCACCAAGGCAATGCCACACTATTCCAAAAGTTATTCTATGTTGTCATCTTGATCTTCGGTTTCCTGATCCTGCAAGAAACAAAAGTGTGTGCAACTAATGCCGTAGCACTGACCACACTTAGTAGAACACTTAAGTTCTAATTTCCTTCAGGAACAGTTTTTGGAGCACTGACTTTCGTTTTAATTGCAGAAAATCAATTTTAAAAGGTCAGGGGGCGCTACATCTTGGATACATTGAACAGGTACTAGGTTATACCTTCTTCATCCTTCTTCCATCGATGCTGCAGAGATTTATTACCAATCCATTAATCTGAAAAACATAACCAATTTTTTTTTCAATTACGGTACCTGGAAGTATGTCCTGAGCAAATGTTGTTGAGCAGAGTCTTCAGTTGGGGGGCAGATTGCATTGCAAGCAAAAGTCATAGACTACGTTTATCTCGTGTCAACTCGATAGGATTGAAATGGATCCGATTGAGTTATGTCAAATCTTTATAATTCTACATTTACATCATCAGTATTGAATCCTACGGTCTTCAATCCTCTCTAGGGACATTAACTATTATACTTATTCCACAGTAGGTTGGTGCACGGGTTCTGGCGAACTTCTGTTTGGAAATAGTGGCTTGACTTGAAATTTTATATCTGATTGAATTTCAATCGGTAGGGTTTACGCCGCCTATTTGAATCCGCTCGAGTGAATTCAAACAACCTCTCTCAATCAGATCGAACGCGTCGAGATAAACGTAGTCATAGATAAGAAATATATTATAAATACACGAAACAAAAACACTCTGTAAGGTTCTGTCACTGGCCAAAAATATTCTTCAGCTCACAGAATTCTAACAAAATCGCGTTCTAACCTTTCACTCGCTCCCAGACACAATTCTCAGGGCTTATATACTCAAATGAAAGACTGGAGAATATTCATGGCCAATAATAGATGTACAAATTATAAAGTTCTAACAAATTTATGGAAAACCTATGTAAGCTCCATATCTACAGAGAAAACAATGAAAAGTAAAGAAAATAAGGGCCTCAAGCCAACAAAGCTGTAATGGAAAATGCTTCCAAACTATAGTCTTAAAAATTATGAAACTGTAAGTAGAATACCGAAACCAAAAATTTATCTGCCAAATCTTTGAGTAGGTTAGAAAACAGTGCAAATGTGTTAATTATCTAAAAACTGATTTAACAACTTTGCACTGCCCCCCTCTAAAATTTGATCTATAGCTTTCACGTCAAAATGTTATTAAGGAAAATAACATATTTTGACGTGAAACATACAGAGGAATCGCTCAGGCGCAGAATCAGGGGCCGGAGGCTGACCTGCTCTGACAACAAAGCGGCGTTGCTGGCACTGAGAGCTAACCGTGCTTGGTCCCCATTGGTGCAGGACTGTAGAACGAGTTTGCTCAGATTGGTAGCCGAAGGAAACAGGGTCGTTCTATCGTGGGTGCCCGGTCACGCGGGCATAGCGGGGAATGAGACTGCGGACCTACTGGCTAGAGAGGGATCCATGAAAAGACCGGTGGGGCCAGAACCAATATTGGGGATCGCACCACGGGTCGCAATTGGAACCCTGGACGAATGGCAGCATGGCAGGTTCGTCGAGGAGTGGCGCAGGGCTCCGGGGATGAGGCAGACTAGGCTCATGGTTCGTGGGCCGTAGTCCGTCATGTCTAGAGAGCTGCTGCGTCTGCCTAGGACAGAGTTGAGGGGAGTGGTGAGGGTCCTCACTGGGCCCTGCTGTCTGGCTCGCCACCTGCACCTTATAGGGGTGGGAGGGGGGTCTGAGTGCAGATAATGTCTGGAGGATGAGGAGACACCGCACCACTTGGCCACTGAATGCCCTGCACTCGACAGGGTGAGATTCGAGTCCTTCTGCTCAGCTGCGCAGAGGATGTGTATGGTGTCGGGGTGGGTGAGCTGCGGGCCTTCATTAAGAGGGCCGGCTTGCTGGCCGCGGTGTGACGCTGGCCGTGGGGGCACAAGGGGCCCACTGTGGCCTACGTGCCGGGCCGATTTAAGGCGGCCACCCCCTGCACTGGATAGGATAGGAAGTAGGGTTCCTTTATTAGGGAACCCTAGCATAAAGTAGGTTCAAGTTAAGTTGCAATATAATTTTTTGATTTGCAACATTAATTGCTCTTTAAATTTCAACTTGTTATCTAATAGAATACCAAGCAACCTGACAGTAACGGCATGAGATAGCGTAATCAAAGGATGCTAAGAAGACAGTGAATCATCGGTTCACATACTTCGGTGTTTTTTATCCATAAATAACTCGTTATCGTTATTCTAATGGAAAATTGAGTTTTCGGAAAAGGATATTTGGGACAAGTTGCTGTTTGATGAGTTAGATACGTGATTAAAATTTTCGAACTTATCTCTAGGACACCCTGTATTGGAAACAAGTTAATAACTCATTATTATCATAATGTCGCCCTTCCATTTGTGCTTAATTACCCGCAGTGATTCACGCGTCAAACTGAAATTGCCCGAAAAGCCGTGGAAGAGCCTCTCCAGTCTCCGCGTGCTGGCGTTGACAAAAACGCAGGCGGGTCGTCGGCGACGCTTCTATTTCTATCCGTTTCTATTTCTGTTGCGGGTATTGGGACGGGACGCTGGTGGCCTCTGGAAGAACGGAGATACGATCGAAATAGAGGTCTAGATAGAGGTGTTATAATTGGGCGAGGGAGGCGCGAGCCTTGACTGAAAATTATTGTGGCCTAGATGGGCCTACTATGCGAACGACCTACTGGACGACAATAAACAATGAAAATGCACTTCCTTCCGCGACTGTTGAAAAATACCCTCTTTATACATTTTTGCAGACTGATAACCAAGTGCACGTGTTGCCTGTTGTTGGTAGTTATTTACCACACATCTTTTGGCCAATATCGGACCTGCATTTTCATAACTCAACCGTTCAAGCCAAATTTGCGAAAAGTGGGCTATGGGCTGTGGCGACTGCTCAATGCTCGATATAACACTCACAAAACAATATGTAATTTCATGAGATTGGATAGTAAACGCGAAGACATTCTCCCGAAATATTGGTGGCGGCAAAAGCAAATATTTAAAACTCTGTTGCCGGAATTGTCTCAAAAATAACAAACATTCTACAGAATATACAGGGTTTTCTCTTACCGTTTTCGAGATATACGCATGAGTTTTTCTGGTTGGCACTGAATAAGAAAGCGTCCTTACAGCTAAAATGAGTGAAACAAATTCTCGGTCCATGGCCTAGTTATCATAGCTGTCTGCAGTTAAAGTGTTAAGAAAGCAAAGATGAAGTCATAAGCTGCTAAGTATTTTTTCAATTAGTTGTAAATGGCACTTTCTAATTCCAACATAATCGAATATCTCGAAAACGGAAGGGATAATCCTATAAAGTTATAGAGGGTGTCCCAAAAAAAGAGTGTCAAGAAGTGGCGCAGAGGAAGAGCAACCTTTGGGGAATCTGAATCACCCCCATGTGTATTATACTTGTTTTAGTTTAGGACTTATGACTTGTGATTTCTCAATGATTTTAGACTTTTCAGCTTTTGGCTATAATCGTAGTAAATAAGTGAGATAAATGCTTTTTATTTAGATATTTAGCTAAAATCAAAAAGTCCAATAACTTGAAAGGCAAATGAAAAGATATTCTCAATTGCCTTTAAAGTTAATGGACGTTTGTCACTTTTGTCATAATTTCTTTATTTTTGAACGCATTGTTTTGATTTGTGGATTCAATTGTCTTCGTTGGTTATGCCTAAGTTTCAGCTAAACGTCTAAATAAAAATCAAGTATTTATATCACTTTAAGTGATATTCCAATTATAAATGAGCAGATTTTATTATTTTTGGTAGTTAATATAAAAAAATGCAATTAAACAATATTTTTTTTATTTTTTCGAAAAACGGTTTTCTTAGTTCAACTTTTGTCAATTTCGAAGATAGATTCTGATTCCCCGGAAAAAAACTGCATCACCCTGGTTTTGAGTGGACCTTTTTATCTCAAAAACTAAGGAAATAATTGGACTTAACACTTTGAGACGGCCTGTACCTACATACATGGAAGCAGAATCCCAAAATTAGTCAGATGATCTGTTAGCATTTTTCAACTTTTTGTCACGCACGCCATTAATGAATCTAAATGGGCGGTTCTGTACCTGTGGGCCTCGAAGACCTGCTACTACATACTGAATTTGAACTCAATGTTACTTTTCGTTCTAGAGATAAAAATAAAATATGAAAATAATTATTTTCCTAAACGCTCTGTATGTTAAAAACTAAGGATTTATACACCCACATTTATAGGAACTTTTTGTTCTAAAATGACTTTTTCTACAAAATGTCACAGTTTGTCTACAATAGCTGCGGACATCCTGTATTTCTAATAATCGTGGAGAAAGCATAGTACTCATCTCGCGAGTTATTATTACCAAAATTTACAGAATAAAATAGTTCTGTAAACTTTGTTATTACTCTCCTCGCCTTGCGAGCTCAAGTCGCAATTCTCCAAATGAGTACCTAATGATTATCATATACCCCGCTCGCTCGCTGAGTAATAGGCGGAAGCAATGATTACCATTTCTTGTTCTGGTGATGAAATTTCAAGGAAGTAAATAATCCCAGTCCGTTCATAAACTAGAATCTCCTCGCAGTTTCTAGAGAAAGTATCAGTTAAATGTTTTAATTTCCTTTAATTTTTTAAAAAGTGCTTCATTATTTACATTTTATTTACATTACATTTTTCACTATTTTTTAAATTTCTTATTTATTTCCCATTTCAGTGAAAGGACCATGCGATGCAATGGCAAACAGCTTAATACTCTGGTCTGTCACAAAGTTAGTAGGCCATGAAAACTAAAACGCGATGCGGCGCTCGCCTTGGACGACACTTTCGTCGCGACGCTGTTGGACTGGCGCCAGGGCGCCCCGTGGCACCAGGCACAGCCTCCTAGATCCAATATTAGGTATATAGACGAAACTCGACAACTGCGAATTCCAGATTAAAAAAAAAACACAAAAACGAACAGGGAAGTGAAAACAAAGTAAAATAACAACAACGATATTTGTACGTTTATTTTCATGTCCCCATTTCAAATGGTGTTTCTTCTTTTAAATAATTTACACAGAACTTATTTGCGCTACTAGATATATTTATTTCATATTCTTTTGACGTATGAAGTTGTTGTGTTGTAAATTTCTTTTCTATCATTGACACATTTCTGAAAATTATCCTATAATTGACTCTTTTTTCATTTTTATTTGAGAAATATATTATTGAGATAATTGTGACGCAGTTATCATTATTCGTGGTATCCACTATATGTAATTATCTGAAAAGTATCACTTTTGTATTTCACTTGTGTGGAAGAGGAATTGGTCAATGGTTATGTGTAATTAACAAGAAAAGGCAATATTCTAGCTAAATATTGAGCCAAGTAGGTACTTGTAGGCAACTAAATAGTGGAACAAGCGAAGCGGTATTTTTGATAGAAGTAGAATATATTGCAAGATTTAATATTTTTGAAAAAAAAAGTGCGAGTGGAATTCAATTCCCATTTTTTCGTACCTATTAAGCAAAACTAGGTAACATTACGTATACGAAATTGAAGCATTTCCGAGTTAGAAAACAGAAATTCGGCATAGTTTCGTGTTCGGAAATCATAAGCCCTTATCTCGAAGCCATTAAAACATTATTTTAGGACCACTATCTCGGAGCATTTATCAAAAAAGCAGAAACCAGATACGTACTGCCCCTTTTGGACAAGCCATCGTTACATAATTATCTAGTAATGGATTCAGAAATTTTGGTTGAATCTTTGGATGCATTTATAATAATAAATAATTGTTATAATATACAGGCTGTCCCAGAATATGTGGGCAATCTCCCGGATTTATACAGGGGACGTTAAAATAACAAGACAAGTTCCTATAAAAAATTTCCCAGAGGGCCCCCCACGGAGATACAGGGTGTTGAAGTTCTTTTTTTGAAATTAAATTATGGCAATATCTCCCAAAATATCAAGCTGCTGAACTGAAATTTGGCACTGCTGTGTTTTAGGCGATGGAGAATAAGCTGAAGGCATCAATTTTTACGTATCTCACAGAGGGCGCCACTTGCACTATTTTTGGATCGTGTTATAGCTCGTAACTTTTTTGAGGTTATCTTTTTGGTCTTGCAGGTCCATCATTTTAGTACATCTTTTCATTCTGCAACAAAGAGGTACTCTTGTTTCATAACGATAAAATCAACCGTTTGCGTTTAAATTGGCGAAACGTGCCCTAAAACACCCGTCAGCTTCAACATTCAAAACATAAAACTTTCTCCTACCGCTTTCAAATGTTACAGATCAACTGTACATTCAAAATGAAGAAAAAAATACCAAATGGACATTGGACAAAACACCATTGGTTATCTTGAAATAGGATGTCCAAATTTGGTCAAATTCTATCCTTTCCATTTTGAAAGCGAATAATTTTTGGTACATTGTCCATAGGAATTTTTTTCTCGGTTTAAATGGTACAGTCGGTCTGTAACGTTTGAAAGCGGTAGGTAAAGATTTTATGTTTCGAATGTTGAAGTATCAGGTGTTTTGAGGAACGTTTTACCAATTTCAACGCAAACGGTTGATTTTATCGTTGTGAAACAAGAGTACACTTTTGTTGCAAAATGAAAATGTGCACTAAAATGATGGACCTGCAAGACCAAAAAGATAACCTGAAAAATGTTACTAGCTATAACACGATCCAAAAATAGTGCAAGTGGCGCCCTCTGTGAGATACTTAAAAATTTATGCCTTCAGCTTATTCTCTACTCCATCGCCTAAAACACAGCAGTTCCAAATTTCAGTTCAGCAGCTTGATTATTTTTTATTTTTGATTATTTTTCAACACCCTGTATCTCTGTAGGGGGGCCCTCTGGGAAATTTTTTTATAGGAACTTGTCATGTTATTTTAACGTCCCCTGTATAAATCCGGGAGATTGCCCACATATTCTGGGACACCTAGTATATGATATCTACCTAATCATTAAAATTTGAAGACCTTTAACAGTGAGTCTTTAGTCTGTCAAAACAAGGTAAGATAAGAAATCGTGGGCAAATACTCCGAAAACAACTGCTTAGTGAGCCAACACACTTGGTCAAATATGAACATCTCCAACCCCAAGAAACAATGGAGATTTTTGTTTCTACTGCCTTATTTCTTTTGGTGACTTCTCAACCTGTCTGAAAACACAAATAGTCTCTATTTAAAGGCAATAGCTGACAATAACATGCCTTTTTCATTTCGTTACTCCGTTAGTTGTCTTTGGTGTATTGATTTTACAAATTTTGCGTTACGGCCCTGTTAGTTAGGCCCCGCCCTCAGACCTGAAATCCGGGGCCCACAAACTTGACCCTTGACCCCGAAGGCAACCTTACTGTACATAGTGTGAAATCGGCCCTTATCGTGTGTTCGAGTTTTATGCGACTTTTCGTGCTTATCTTTTAAATGAATTCCACAGCGGGTGTAATTTAATGGTTAATTGCATGGAATATGGAATATATTTTTCTGTAGCACTATCCCAAAGAATACTTTAGTACATAACTCGCGAATATTACAACACGCAGAACCAGTGGCGTCGCGTGACTTCAGAAGCAGGGGGCACATTTGATTTTTTTCACAAGACAAAAAGAAACAATTAGGTAGGTACTCTTTTATTTTCATATTTTCAATAAATCAACGAGACAAAAATAATATAATATGAAAGAAGAACAAAAAAATACTCCGAAATAAAAAAAATATATAGCATTCAAGTACTACGGAAAACCCTAGAAAACCGTAGTAATCCCAGGCTTTGATTTGCCACATCGATTATCAGGTTCCGTGTTTATATACTAGATTAGATATTATAATACTGTTCTCTGACCAAAAAATGAACGACCGAAGGCTGCCGGCTTTTCAATAATGTAAGTGTTGTATCTGCTACTGTTCACTGTTCACAGGCAGCACAAGCATAATAACAGGCAAACATTCGGTCGAATGTTCGTGTTCGCGTTCGTTCGCTGATGTTCGTTTTTTTGTAAACTGTAAACCCAATTTGAAATGGCATCATTTATCAAAACAAACCCGCGGGCACAGAAGTTTTCTATTAAAATTTGCTTCTAAAACAAGAATCTGTTCTGCGTGTTGAAGTGATATTCTTTTAAAAAAACAAAAACAAAAATCGGTATGACTTTGGTCTTTGAGTGTAATTTACAATAATTCACTATTTTATTTCCTCGATAGGTATTTGTCTATTTTTATGGCAAATTTAATTTGTTATTTATTATAATTATTCTAGATATCTTCTATGATAATAGGTAGGTATAAAACGAAAAAGTTAGTGACATCACACTAAATTCAATATGGCCGCTGCTCCAAGATGGCGGATTACATATTCTTTTCAACACCCTTAATATGGGTATCAAATGAAAGGGCTTGAAGAGTAGAAAACGATAAAGTTAGTGACATCCCACTAAATTCAATATGGCCGCCGCTCCAAGATGGCGGATTACTTATTTGATACCCAACATGGGTATCAAATGAAAGGGCTCGACGGGTAGAAAACAATAAGGTGAATGACTTCGTACGAAATCCAATATGCCGGTCGCCCCAAGATGGCGGACTAAATTTCTTTACCACCCTCCTGACAGGGGAATCAAACAGGTACTAAAAAGCACAAAATAAAATTAAAAATAAAAAACCTTTTTAAAAAGAAGCTTTTATATAAGCCATGTACTAAAACGAATAAAATAAAAAATAAAAAAGTCTAGGTTTTCGTTAAGATGCCAAATTGTAAATCAAAAAGCTTGTCGCGCGAATTCTAAACAAAATACATACTTTGGCAAGTAGGTAGATACTTGCTTATCAACCAATCACTGTCCAATAAAATTAATAATTAACTTTTAACAATTACCTATTGTTACTTACTTTTATGAACATTTCGCGCGACAAGCTTTTTGCTTTACAAAAAACTTGTCGTAATTTGGCAATGAATTATCTTAACGAAAACCTAGACTTATTTTATTTTTGATTTTATTCGTTTTAGTAGGTACATTGCATATAAAAGTTTGTTTTGAAAAATATTTTTTTTTTAATTTCATTTTTATTTTACTATTTTACTCACTGGAGTGAAACGGGCTGATTTATTTTATGGAAGATTGTGATTAAGGTCATCGGTTGCTGCTCTGAGAAGATGGTTAAGGGTTAGATGAGATGGTCCGACAGCGCCGGTTTTAGCTTGACTTCCGCCGGGTGCTAAGTTTAAAAAACGCCTTATCTTTTCTCTCAATTTTTTACTTTTGACCAGAAAGCTAAACTTTTTTGTTGAGAGGTAGTCAGAAATTAAAAAAAAAAATGGAATTTTTGCGGTTTAAAATTGCGCCGCAGGCGAAAATTTTTCAAATATTCAAGGTCAAACAATTTAAGTTAACGGAAAAAAATCCAAGCAAAAAATATTCTTGTCAACTGGTGGGAATTTTTTTTGTTCACTATGGACATTTGTAGCCAAGAAGTCCTACTCATTTTTCTTTTATAGAACAAAACTGTGATCAATAGAAATTTCGAAATTTGTTTTAGTGTGAGCCCATAAAAATCATTGCTTTTTAAAGCGGCTACACAAAAGAAGCAGAGGTTACTGAAATGCGCCATAGGCGACAATTTTTAGAAATATGAAGCACGTAGATAGTTTAAATAAGGTATAGGAAATTACAAAATCATAACAGTATAAGTAATGTATTTTTCGTCAATTCTCAATGTAGGGGGCTTCAACCCCCAAATCATATACAGCCCTGGGCTTATGTATGGGAAAAGCCAGGTCTCGTGGAATCGGTAGGTACCTAGTTAGCTACTTGACAATAATAAGTATATTTTTCAATAAAAAATGTATCTATATGTTACACATTATTACATGACAATTTTCCAATTTATATATTCATTCAATGAATCAATGTTGTATATTCTGCGTTTAAGATATTTTCACTTAGAAATTTTTATTTTCGTCCAAAAATCCAGGGGGGGGGGGAGTAAAATCTTTAACGTACAGATGAAGATGATGAATATAGGAGAACGTTTTAGATGTTATGTTTGCAGACGACGATCAAAGCGAAGGTGTCGCGTCGAGAGTGACATGGCAAACAAAATGTGATTTACATTTAGTTATTAGACCAGCTTATACCGCCTCCTAAAATTAACCGCCGGGTGCTATTAGCCCCTAGCACCCCCCTAAATCCGGCGCTGTGGTCCGAAGCTCTGTCCGAAGTACTTTAGAAAAATGCTATCATAGTTTTAACGGAAACAAGTCCGCCCTATCCGCAAATAGCACTGAAGATTGAAGCCGAGATTATATTTTGCTACCCCTTGCATGGTCAGCATGTGGTTGCTTCTGGGGTGCCACTCTTAGTTTGGAATATTGTGAATTATGGGGAATTATTATTTATATTCTCTAATTAGTAATTACTGAATAATGGAAATCTCCCTGCAGCTTTTTTGCTCATGCCGAAGGAGTCATACTTGTCTTGGAGAGCATCGATTTCAATACGTTGGTCACTGAATCTACGCGTAGGTCACCACCATATAATAATTATTGTCGCCAAAGTTTTTCTGTTGATAGGCAACCAGTGTCGTACGAATACGCGTACAATATTATGGATCGATGGAAAAACGTGGTGGCCTAGCAACCGCCCAACATTTGCATATCGGCCATAGGGGTGGGGGTGTGCTAATAGTGGCCAACATGCCACCCCCACGACACGAAAGACGTCCCGTGGCCTGGGACTACTCGCCACCTAAACGTGGTGATAACGAGAAGCCACTAGGTGCAAGGGTGTTCCAAAGTTATTTTTTACCCCTCTAACTTTTTTACCTAGAAAAAATGTTAAATAGTTATTATAAAAGTTGTTGGGTTCCAATAGAGCTTGTCGAGTGCATTTTCAGAAGAACAGTTGAACATCGAGTATCAGAGATATGTTTTTTAAATATTTTTGAAATCTACGTACTTTCGCGTTTCCAGCGATATACAGGGTGTAATTTTGATTAGTAGCTATATAAATATTAACTTGCGGTATGTTTAAACCCCAAAAGCACGTCTGTGAGGTTGTTTTTTTTTAATTCGCTAAAAATATGACAAAATTGCTATTATACTTTTTTAAATTTTATTTTAAAGAATAAGCATTGCGAAGTTGAAGGCCAAAAGCAACGTGGAAGGTAATATGGAATATGAGAAATTACTAATTCGCGGGTGAAGAAACCCTGAAACAACCGACAAAAGCCCACGGAATATGAAATTACCATAGGTGGGTAAACAAGTTTTTGCCAACTAGCAAAAATGTGAAAAATAATTTAAAATGAGAAGATCGAGGATTTCTGTAATGTAATATCTATTAATGTTTACTTTAACATTTAAGCAATCAGAATTTATGAGTAACTCTCTGTTTACTTGAATATCTTCGGGCAAATCTAATCCATTAAAATTTTTGCAGTAATATTGCGTATAATTTTAGAATTACAATGAGGACTGAAGTTGTATGTGTTCTCCAAAAGTCGAACTTTCTTTGTTTAAATATTCATTTATGAGAACTTTAAGGGGACGGCAAGTTCTACCTACGTAAGTACCGTTGCAAGAATTGCAAGATAGTTTGTAAATGCCGCTCTTATTCAGGTGGTCAACTTTATCGTTTGAATTAATCAAATTCTGATTCGTTCTTACACTTCTTACACGTAAGTGGAACTTATATTTTTTCTCATAATTATAATTGTTAAAAAGTACACGTTTCAATCTAATAGTTATATTTATGTATGTACCAAGGCACTGAGTTCAACTTTTTATGACTCACGTGGAATTTTGTTGCCGAGGCCTCTGGCCGAGGCAAAAAAACACATGATTCACAAAAAGAACTTCAGTGCCGAGGTACCTACATATTATATATTTTTTTTATATCGAAAAAAAAAAACGTTTCATTAGCCAAAAAAATAATCATCATCATCAATCAATCACCCATTCATGAACCGACTGCGCGCGGCGTTGCTTGACTTTGACGATCGCTTTTCAAGTATGACGAGGCACGGCGCTTCCCAACAGAAACTCGAAATTGTTGCCTGTTGTGCAGCCTCCATGAAAAATAACTTGACATTCAAACCTTCTAAAATATTTATACTGAAAGATTGCGCTACTATAGGTAACAATTTCGCAATGTGTACGAAAAGTTAAATGGGCTTTTATTGGACGGGTTTTGAATATTTATTTGGTCACTTTTGACGGGCGATGGCTCCGCGTCTGACGCGCATAATTGACAGATCAAACGAACTTACCTACCTGTGAAGTCCGATCCTAATATTATATCTACTAGGCTCCGTTTCAAATAAGACATCACCATTTGATTACTGTAGTACGCTTTTTCTGCTACAATATTTCAAAGACTAAACTCCCTTATACGTCCTGGTGCAGAATGCGAATAGCGAATATAATTATTATTATGTAATAATGCCGTCAGATGGCAGCAAGCTTAATCTGCTGTATGTTATGCTAGGAACACTTGATGGGAGCAGCGCCGGCTCTAGACGGGTGCGAACGATGCGGCGCACGTATAATAATATAAGGAATTTGAAAAACTGCTCCCTTAAACTATGAAATGCGTTACTTGTGGCAGAAATGCCGCTATATGTGTAGATCACGGGAAGTCGGCTGTATTTTCTGTGCTTATCGATAATATGTTCGTTACTCCGTGCTGCCAACTTTTGTACCTTCGGATAAGTGTAAGTAAATGGTTTCTACGGATGTGTTGGGCAGCTGTTTTAATGCGAAGAGGAGCTAGGAGCTTAAAAGCTCGCAGTTACGAGGCCATCAGGGAAACCTTGTGCGACAGATCACAGAGGATATAGAATTTTAATATAAGGTGTGTACCCGGGTTGATAATTCCCTACCCAAATCAGGTATCAGCACTATCCCCTCCGCTTTATCATTGTCATCATTATCATCTTCTGCCGGACGCCGGCCGCGTAATTACTATCTGTACTATTATGCAGAACCGACCTGCTCTATAAAACAGTAGAGTGTGTAATACAGAACAACGCGTTCTACAACATTCCTAACTATAGTAATGTACAGCGAGAGCAAGCTCTGGATCGTAGTGGAGGTAGTAAATGTGTAACACGCCCATATGGAAGCTTCTAAATATACTATCTAATAAAAACTCCTAAAACAGTTCGCGTTTATTTCATATGAAATATACAATTGCTCTGTTTCTCACAAAGCCGCGCAATTTTCTCTGCCAATATTAGCCATGTATTTGACATGAGTATACCCCGATTACTGTAAGAAGTCCCGATTTTGTCAGATGACAGTCTCCACAAAATCCCTAGAAATTTTCTGTTAACTATGGGTATAACAATGGTATATGTGTCTCAACCAGTTAATGACGTCACTCATTGATTTATGATGTGAAAAGTTACCCAAGTGATATGAAAAAAGAACATAATAAAATAAAAACCCTATTGCCAATCACGATTATACCTCTACAAATAAAAATAACTATGACTACAACTCATTTTAATAATAATTTCAAAAGTCATGGAAACACTTTCATTTTGGTATTTTGTTAAAATCAGCCACTTGCGCCAGCGTCTATGGGGCGGACTCAGGCAAATTTTGTTTCGGTGTTGTGAAAGTGACAGTGAAGGTTTTCCGGATCGTTCAAAAGGGTTCAAACTTTGGGCCGTGAAAATATTCGCGGGTATTATACGTTTCATGAGTTTTACCGTTATCTATGTTGTTCTTGTTCGTGTAATTAGTAGTTATTCATTGTGCAAATGGGCTCGTTACTGACCTGGGCAAAAAGCAACCGGGTCATAAGACCCGGTTGCTTTTTCTGCTGCATTAATGCCAACTTAGGATGGCGAAATTACCATTTGACAGTCCCAGTAAGGACTTCTTAAAATAATTTTACTATATAAATACACCCAACAGAAACAAAAAAAAAACAAAAGAAACAAAATTGGAAATATTAATGTGAAATATTAATGTGACTTTGTATTATTTCTATTTGCAGATATAGCATCCGTTAATGATCTAACATTTTTGCGTTTTCTAACAGGTTTTTCATTCTTGGCAGGCCTTCCAGCTTGTATTCTTCTAGACCCAGATGTCAATCCAGGCCTTTCAGTTCTTCGGCTTATTGATGTAGGTTGCACTCTTATTGTTTTCGGTCTACGAATGTTCTTCATCTTTGCAAATAAATTCATGACCTCGGCCGGTGTTTTTATCCTCTCCAATGACTTATTCAAACGTATTATCATATTCGTTGCTTCTGGTGTATTTTCGTTTTTCATTATTTGAACAATATTCAGGAGATTTTCATTCAATGTTTGCATAGCAATTTCACGTTTGACATCGATGTTCTGAGTTTCAGTTAAGGAAGTGTTTGTAAGGGAATAGCATTTGATGGAATTTCATCTATTTGAAGATGTGAACTGGTGTTGTCTTGACTGAAACTTGCATTTACCACCTCCACTACGATCCAGAGCTTGCTCTCGCTGTACATTAGTATAGTTAGAAATGTTGTAGAACGCGTTGTTCTGTATTACACACTCTACTGTTTTATAGGGCAGATCAGTTCTGCATAATAGTACAGATAGTAATTACGCGTCCCGTCCCGGCCCGTAAAATGTAAACAAAAAGGTGGAAAGGCATGGACATGCATGTTTCTCTGGGGCACAGTAAAAGTACATACCTGTACTTTTGTACCTGTGGATCTTTATATGTCATTAAACGTTCGGCATTTGCCCTGAAGATTGCTGGCGTCGAGCAATTCCAGTTCATAACTGTTTTTAGAGAATTACGACCAGTAAGCCAGTTTTGTTTCCTATGTGAAAACATAGAATTCTCAGTCTGTTCTCTACTTTTCTTTCATTGGAGGCCGTTTCAAGGTGTCCTGTTTGACATTGTTATAAATGGCATCGACATGAGTAAATTCTAGAATTTGCCTTCTTAAAATTAATTGACAACCCCAACGACTGAATAACATTGAATGTACTTATCAATTCGATGCTGAATAAGTATAGGTTCAAGTCTAAATTAGAACCTCGTAATTTCCCTTGCTTTGTGCTACGACTAAAGAATCGTTTAGGCAATTGAGTAATCTCATAGATAAGGTTCATTGGTAATTCTTGAACCATTCCGCGGACAACGCGGGAATGACGGCAGCCAGTATATGCCCGTTTAAATTCGTAGGAAATGAATGTTGGAAAATCCAAGATATTGCTATTACTTTTCTAAAATTTATTTGTGGCGTAAACAGATCCATTGAATTTTAATTGGGTTTTTCGCCACCAAACTGGTTAAGAGACAACTTTTTCAAGTTGCCTGGAAAATTATTAAATTCTTAACAGTAAATTAACTAAACTTTGAACTTGTAACTCAAAAAATATCTTCAACAAATTTGTTTCCTGAGCTTTCGGAGAATAAATAATCTTCCTCCTTTCTCAAAGATCATGTCACGTCAAAGTGAAATGACAGATTAATAAATTTCAGGTTAAAATCAACAGAAACAATAGCCTAGCTACCTGTCTGATATTGTACCCTGTGTTCTACCTAATTATTTATACTAACTTCTCTTTGAATAAGTGGCAATACTATTTTATATTTTACTGAATTCCACTGAACAATCAGCTACACAGTTGTCTGTATTCCCTAGAATAAATGCTGATTATTTAATTTTTCGTCCATTTCCTACTTCTTCTTTGAGAATTATTGGTTTCGAACTATCCCACAAAATCCTATGATTGTGATTAAAAGAGTGTTCACATATTTTCGACTTCGAAATTCTTCGAAATAATCGGAAATCATTGCAAACATTAAGCCCATACCTTCGTTCTGAATATTTTCTAAAATTTATTTGTGGCGTAAACAGATCCATTGAATTTTAATTGGGTTTTTCGCCACCAAACTGGTTAAAAGACAACTTTTTCAAAATTTGAGAAGGAAATTAAAAATATAAAACATGCTCTTGAGAAGAATATAGTTATCCTAATGAATTTATTGACCAAGTTTTTCAACAAAATAACAATGCTAATAGAATTAGAGAAATAAATCTGGTGGACCGACCAGTAAATTTAATTATTCCTTATATTCCTGGACTATCAGATAATAAGCTAAAACCATAGGCAATCGTTTTAATGTCAGTACTTAAAATCAAAAATACATTAAGATCGATGCTAGTTAAAACGAAACCATTTAATAAGGTACAAAGTTCAAAAAATTGCACTTATAAAATTCCTTGCGAATGTGGAAAGTTTTATGTTGGGGGAGACTTATTGTAGGCCATTTAACGTTCGTTTAAAAGAACATAAAAACTATATCAGGCAAAATCAAATTTCGAAGTCGAAAATATGTGAACACTCTTTTAATCACAATCATAGGATTTTGTGGGATAGTTGGAAACCAATTCTCAAAGAAGAAGTAGGAAATAGACGAAAAATTAAATAATATCAGCATTTATTCTAGGAAATACAGACAACTGCGTAGCTGAATGTTCAGTGGAATTCAGTAAAATATTATTACCACTTATTCAAAGAGAAGTTAGTATAAATAATTAGGTAGAACACAGGGTACAATATCAGACAGGTGGCTAGGCTATTGTTCTGTTGATTTTAACCTGAAATTTATTAATCTGTCATATCACTTTGACGTGACATGATCTTTGAGAAAGGAGGAAGATTTATTCTCCGAAAGCTCAGGAAACAAATTTGTTGAAGATATTTTTTGACTTAAAAGTTCAAAGTTTAGTTCATTTACTGTTAAGAATTTAATAATTTTCCAGGCAACTTGAAAAAGTTGTCTTTTAACCAGTTTGGTGGCGAAAAACCCAATTAAAATTCAATGGATATTGCTATTACGTTTATACGTTTATCATGCAGTAATGCCTGCAAACACTTCCTCCCGGTATCTACATTGGCAAAAAACTATGGATCAAAAAACCTGTGCCTGCAAAATTGGAAATAATTATTTTAAAGTCACAACAAAACTCGTAATACACTGATACTCCAATTCGCTTCGTCAATTAATTACCACCACATAAAAACCCTATAAAACCAGAAATAATATGAGTACACAACGAAAAGAAATCAGATATGGTTTAACCTTGAAGGATGCATAATATGCGGGGCTGACGTCACCCAGTATGCCTATCCCTCCCCTTGCGTCCTTGCCCCCTCAGAGTTCATGCAACAACCTATATGCCTCTACAAACCTGATGCAACCTATGCGTCTACCAGAGCATATAAAACAACCAGCAGAATTACTCCCCTTGGCTGGAAAATTCTGCGCACCTGTTCGCTCAGCCACCATTTAGGGAATAGAATCTATCAAATAGATGCACCCCAGCGTCGGGACGGTTCAGCAGTTCGTTACCGGCTGTATTTCCAGGTAATGCAGTGGCGTAGAGTGTGCGTTTTTGTGCAATGTAGAATATCTACCGTTCTAAGTTCTCAATATTGTTATGCTATCCTGGCAAAGAAAATGTAAAGAAACAGAAACTGATTATCTATATATGGCGTCATCAGTAGAAATATTTTTTATTTGCACCTTGTACCTATACCTATTCCTTAAAACCCTCAATTTTAGCAGCATTCGATAGGCAGAAACAAATGTTATGTAAATCGATTGAAATGTAATAATATAGGTACAGTGTGTTTCACTTCAAGTCGAGACAATTCATTATTTTTTTTACGGGTTGACCGATTTTCAAAAACTTTTTTTAAAAATATAGTGCGCCGAAAGATCTACATTTTGACACTAATTTTTTTCAGATTCGTCTTTTCCATGACCTACTACGATCAAAATTATACCCCCAAAAACTGCAAAAGTACATTAGGCATTTTTCTAGGAAAAAAATGAATAGCACAGTCGTATTGGCAATACCCGAAAACCCTATATACCAAGTTTCACGGTCATAACTTATACAGTGCGTTCCCAAAATAGCTTCAAACATAGAAAAAATACGGTTTATCGGAGTACTCTGTACAAACACCGAGAGATATTTTAAAATTATTTCTTTGCAGTTTGATTAGGGCTCACATAAGTTATCAATTCCCACGATTTCATGGCCCTGTCTTAGACAGGGCGTTCGCATTAAAAATACAAAAATAATAAAAAAAACGATTTTTCTCTTGGTGTTTTTTTTTATTATTTTTTTTTACATTTTTTTCTACAATTTTAACTTATGCCTATTAAAAAACATAAACAATATTAAATTTTAGAAAGTATTTTCAATAAAAAGCACCCCATTTTTATTTGAAAAAATTTAAAAATTGATTGGAATCCACGTATCCAGGGTGCCCTTTATTGAAAATACTTTCTAAAATTTAATATTGTTTATGTTTTTTAATAGGCATAAGTTTAAATTGTAGAAAAAAAATGTAAAAAAAAAACACCAAGAGAAAAATCGATTTTTTTCGATTTTTGTATTTTTAATGCGAACGCCCTGTCTAAGGCAGCGCCATGAAATCGTGGGAATTGTTAGCTTATGTGAGCCCTAATCAAACTGCAAAGAAATAATTTTAAAATATCTCTCGGTGTTTGTACAGAGTACTCCGAAAAACCGTATTTTTGCTATGTTTGAAGCAATTTTGTGAACGCCCTGTATAAGTTATGACCGTGAAACTTGGTATATGGGGTTTTCGGGTATGGCCAATACGACTGTGCTATTCATTTTTTTCCTAAAAAAATGCATAATGTACTTTTGCAGTTTTTGAAGGTATAATTTTGATCGTAGTAGGTCATGGAAAAGACGAATCTGAAAAAAATTAGTGTCAAAATATAGATCTTTCGGAGCACTATATTTAAAAAAAAAAGTTTTTGAAAATCGGTCAACCCGTAAAAAAATAATGAATTGTCTCGACTTGAAGTGAAACACACTGTATATACTTATAACCCCAAACTCCCAAACCCAAACGTTTAGCAATCTCCTTTCATCCCTTAGATTGGGATATGTTTTACTGAATTTTTTCAAATAAATAATTCAATTTGGATAAGTACGTATAGGTGTATAAAGAATAAATTAAATGACTGCCTATAAAACACTTTGTAAAAAGTTGTTTGAAATATTTTTAAGACTACATATTACGAACTTAACAAGATTATAACTAACCTATATATTTTGTGATTATAACCCAACCGCAACAATGAAGTTTAAGCAGAAATAAATAATTCCTTATTCATTTAATATATGCCTGCTTTTTTAGTTACTTCAACCATTGAGTAAAGGAATAATTATTCCTTTACTCAATGCTTCAACAAATATTTTTATGTATTCTTACCGAACTAATCAACTTTCCTAATTTAACAAAATGGCCTACTGCTTAACATATTGTACATAGTGATATACTGAACTGTATCTTACTACCCCATTATACAGGGTGATTCAAAACTATGCGGCACCCTTTCAGGGGCGTAATTTACTCGTTAAAATAAGACGAAAAGTTCATATTAACATGGGTCCAAAAACTCTTCGTTTCGAAGATACAGGGTTATTAAACTTTGAAAAAAATATCGATTTTTCTTTATATACCTTCCAAACCAATAAGAATATTTAAACCAAATTTGGTAAACAATAATACCATCATAGGATGACATAAGAAATGCTAATATCAGGTCGCGAAAGTATCCAGTGGTGGAGGTGAGGGTAATCGGTACCATAAATTAAACAAAAAAAAAATATAATGGCCCTGTACAATACAACAATTTATTATGTTATTGAATAAACAATACAATTTGGAACAAAAAATGCCTCTATCATTTTTTTCATATCTCTCTCCCTTTCGCGGAAAGTTGGAGTTTTCTGATTTGTCGTCTTTTTTCGACTCTAACGCTTTTTCGGGTTGAGGTATGTAACTATTATTTGAAGTAAACGAAATAATTTTCAAATGGAATGGCAGTAGGAGTATGTAATTTTCGTTACTATAGTAAGGCGCTAAGGCATAAAATTGGGAATTTCTAATTTACTGACCAAAATTAAAATTTTTTTTTGGAGGATATTCTTGACAAATACGATTACTACCATAGAAAAATCAGCTACTACCACTTCGGACTAACTACTACCGGCGAAAAATCAACTACTACCACTTCGGACTAACTACTACCGGCGAAAAATCAACTACTAATACTTCGGACTATCTACTACCGGCGAAAAATCAACTACTACCACTTCGGACTAACTCCCTGTATAAATTACAAAATGCTCTGTTACTGCTTTCTATTTCTGAATTGATTTTGCTGAATACATCCCTGATTTCTATTCCCCCAATATGGCGTCAATGATATTGAATTTGCTGCTAGATTTCAGAAGCAGGTAATTGAAATTGCTTGTTGTTTTATATGCTTGTTTATACCTTAATCAACGTTTATACAGTCTAATGTCGAATGTCAAAGAGACATAATATCTTTGTTCCAACAAAAGTTCTGAACGAGTTCTAGCGAAACAGAATGCAGAAAAATAATTCCAGAAATGTTTTCTACCAATTAGATCGCCGAGAACCGGCGCAGAACTGTTATTGGAACAAACCCGATATTTTGTGGAAGAAGAAGAAATGCTAATGTCAAAATGGTCACTTGGTTTTCTGTGTCTGTCTGACCTTTAACGTCACGTGTCACGTGTCAAAAAGTTTTATGTTTATAAAATCTTATATGATGTAGATTTTTACAAACAAAATTAAGAATGTTCTCAACACATAATATATTTTTTCTTGAGGTGACCCACCTACTGACTTTATTTTGCATAACCTCAGCAAGTGACATTACACATCTTGCCTTCGGAGGTTTCACCGATGGCATGCCAGCAGCATTTGGTGATTTCAATTCAGACGAATTAACTGATGTTTTTGTCCTACTGGACGATGGCAGAACAGTGGAAATTTTGCTAGCTCATGAAGAGGAACCCTTGCTGAGACCTGCAAATCCTAAGAGATTGCGTTGTACATTTAGCAGCTCCAAAATCACCAGTGTTGTTCCAGGTATGCAATGGTTATAAGTCGTTATACTATAATAGTGAGAAGATACACATGGCAGCCTGATTTTGGTCGACTCGGCACAACATAATAATGACAAGTAGTCTGGAATCTACACCCACGAAATTCGATCTAGTGTGTGTGCACTTGAAGTTATAGTATTCGAAAAATGTATACGTGTGCTCGAGAAAATTTAATTTATATTTTTTGCATACACGCAGCAATCCTATGGCTATTTGTTAACACTTTTAATTTTTTTTTTACCTATCAAAAGCGTAGCGGTTCTATTTCCTATTGACCCCTAGATTGGCCCCCTCACCCCTAGATCAGAACTTGTAAATATTTTGTTAATAAATATCACAGATTTAGATAGGGGTATACACTAGGGTTCCCAACTCAAGCATGTTCAATTCCGTAAATACCGGTGGAATACATTTCAAAATTAAAAAGTAGGTTCAGTCCACTCAGTCTGTCCCCAAATTAAAATTAGGTGTTGTCACAGATAAGTAGGTATAGTGCTTAACATAAAATAAATTTTTGTTCGTTTTAAATAGGCAACTAAAATATACATATACAGGATGATTTTTTAGGACTACCACCGCGATTTTCTCGCTTATTTTGCGCCCTACAAAAAAGGCATAAGAAACAAAAATGTGACAAATTTGGACAGCTAAATGGTGCTGCAAAAGAAATCGGCATCCATGGCCAACTTGTCGCGCAACATTAAAAAAACCTCAAATTGAGCAAAACTATTAATAGCCGTGGAATGTTTATTTTAAGAGACAGAGAAAAGCTTTTATATTGAAAATTGATGGCACTAAGAAGCTTTATGCAATTGGGTACTCAGCTAGTTTCAGAAAATTACACAGGGTCTTCGGCTCTCTTGAGGCTATTCTAGAGCAAGATGATAACAGGATTTTCAAACATATTTTATGGACTGACAAAAGTGGGTTTGTAAGTACCTAATTGCATCCCATATAGAAAAAATAACCATCAAATCTACATAAAGTTTACCCCACAGAGAACCAAGAGCGTTGACTGACGTATTGCTAAGACTTCTCAAGGTTATAGTTTCATGTCCTGGAAAGTAGATGGCGCCTATGGTCAACAATGTATTTTGCATTGTATTTTGTCTCTGGGAAGCACATGGTGAGCCAGAGAACTGTCAAACATGACAGCCGTGAGCAGTCTTTATTAATACGTAAGTCAACGCCAAGAGCATTATGGTGTTAATGGTGTTAATTAATAAAACTTTGAACATTTATTTGAAGGCACTGTTACGAGTAAATTTTTGAAGAGAAGATTAACCAAATTTGTTGCAAATATGTCTATCCTCACTTTATGCAAATAACGAGGTTTCAACGAGACTGAGCACCAATGCATAATGCAGGAGTTTTTAAATCATAATTTTAGAAATAGATGGATTGGCACAAATAGTAGATACTAAAAGGTACACGCGCGGCCCTTGAAATCGTTCCAATACGTGCGGACGCAAAGGCGTTCAACTGACAACGTTGCAATTACCCCTCCCCTCTATTGCGGTTTGAAAGCCAGCGATAACCTCAAAGGCGTAAGTGACGGCAAATCTAACATCTTATTACGCGACATTACCTTACGTGACATTGCCAGTTACAGTGCAAAAAACATTAAATTCGGTGCAGTTAGGTTGGCCTTAGATTGCCTGAATAATAGTGGAAAATCTTATAACCCTGCCCACGGACATTGGTGGCTTTTTTCGCAAAAGTCTTTCGACAACCTCGAATAGAGCCGTTCTAAAAATCGAAGAAGGTGGCAAATCTCTTAATTGGGTGTCGTACTTTCCTCCGGTACCAAAAAGAACCTCGAAAATCCGATATCTAAGAGAAATTCCCGATTCACGATTAACCACTTTCGCGAAACGGAATCAACGAAACTGACGGAAAATCCTTTGAAACCACTATTGGAAATTGCTTGTTTTTTCTCATTTCTCGATTTTTCGGGGGCCCAGGAAGCATCAGAACCTCACCCGAGGACTCCAGGGAAGCTTTAAAAATTGAAATAAACCAAAGATTTGGTTCGCGGTTAAGATAAAGAAGTGTAATAAACCAATGTAAAAAACCACTACGAGATTCTTCTATGATAACACAATTATACTTATATTATACTCTGATACCTTATTTAATTAATACCACTTTGACAAACAAAGAAATCCGCGTAATTTCACGTTACGTGAATCTCAAAACACCAAGAAACTGTGTAAAACTTTAAATCCACTTTATTATAATGATAATGCAGCGATTTATTAACCTATTTTCGTTGATTGACGTATCGCAATTTTTATTTTCTACTGGGAGGAGCGGGTCGGTACGAGGGAATGTAGGGGAAGTTGTTGATTTGTGTAGCTGTGGAATTGGCGCAACGTTGCTGCACTTATCCGAAATTCTTGATTTCTTGCTTATTTCTCATGCCTAGTGGAACGATTTATGAGGCCGCGCGTGTACCTATAATCCTAAAGCATAATAAAATAAAATAATTTTACTTTAATTCATTTGATTCTTTATATTTTCTACAGATGGCCTCCTACGTCTTCAGACTTTTCACCACTAGACTTTCTTATGGGGGAAATTAAAAAAACGCCTATAAAACATTTTCAAGGAAAGTCGATAATTTAAAACAAAAAATTATGGACCCTTGTATCTTGTATGACAATAACCAGAAACATGTTATAAAATGCAACGCAACATTTTAAAAAACGCCTGTTGATTTGCTTAGCGAATAAAGGAGGACAAGTTGAAAATTTGTTGTAAATATATTACTTATTTCATATGCTTTACGCCAGTACATAGAAAACAAATGACAGCCACTCGTCACCCTCTTTGTGGGCGATTCTCTTTAATTTTCTGTATATTGTTGCCTGGAAATTATAACCGAAAAAACAACAAAACGTTCAAGACAAAAATTACTTAGAAAGAATAGGGTTACCTAAATATCTAAAAAAGGTATGTTCGTTACAAAAAAATATACCGGGGGTCACGACGTCAAGCATCGTTTGTCAAAAATTTTAAATTTAGTTGCAATTTAATCTTTATTTGGTCCCATTTAATGCCACGGAAACAGTTTTTTTTTTCACTTTTTGTTTGCCCATAATTGGCCTGGGACGCCGAGTTTGAATGACCCTGTATGTACATGTAGGGTATAGTGAAAACTTTAATGTACAAATTAAAAAATCAATCTTAAAAAAATATCTTTATTATACTAAGTAGTAACACTAAATTATCATGTATTATCAGTTATCACAGAAAATGTCAAAAGTTACTTCCAACAAAAAATATTTAGCAGAAACCTGCTTCCATAGCAAGTAAGGCAACATTAATTTCACGAATCATTTTTATACGATTAAATATCTTTTGCAACTGTTCCTTAGGCATTGGTTCTGGTGAAAACCACAGCGGACTTTCAGCAATGCATGCAGGTTCTGGCTTTAGGTAGAATAAATTTTGTGTTTTCACACTTTTAGGGCATTTCGCTAAGTAATATTCATACAATAGGATAGGGCATTTTTGGGGGAATACTTCGTTTGCTTGTAGCTCATAGACTTTCTTTTTGTTTGGACATTTTTCCAGAAGACAGATTGGCGGGTAAAATCTAATTGCTAAATCTCCCATAGCATAAACTTTTTTGCCTTTTCTCTTGTAGTGTTTTATTACGTGGGGAAAGGATAATGACATATGCTCTTCGACACTGGTTACATCACAGTATTTAGTGAAAAAAAACATTAGTGTATTCAAAAGTACAAATGGGGAATGTGTACCAAATTGCTTGCTCTCCCATAAATGATTTTCTTCAACTCTAGTCACAATGTATTTTGAATCATTGTAAATCGTCATGAATTTGGTTGCAATTTCATTTAGACAATTGCTAAACTTTTCATAATAATAATCGAAGAAAATGTCATCTGTTCTTCCATTTAAAAATAAGTGGTATTGGATTCCAAGGCACAAATAGTAAATTGTGTCTGGAGCATACTCTTGACCATTTGGTTTTCTTATATCGTTAATAAATGAACACAGAGAATAGTTTAGTTCATGGATAGAAAGTTGCAGGATATCAGTTTTCAATAGCTGACCATCATTTTTTTCTATTTGCGTATTTTTGAACGCAACCCATTCTTTCCATGCATTCACACCAAGATTGTATTGAAAATCACTATTGTTTTCTTCGGATATGGCTGCCATTAGTGAAAGAAACCTTAGTTTCTTGTTTTCTAATTCATAGAGCACCGCTGATGTGTTTGGATCCATTTCTACAAAAGAATTAAGAAAGTGGAAATTAGTGTGTTCCGAGGTGTGTCCACTGATACATGTTTTAAAAGATGCAATACAAAAAATCTTGAAGTTGGTTGATTTTCAGGGAAATTGCTCCCCGTGAAACTACATATAATATACTTTTTGTAACTTATACAGGGTGATTAAATTTTGTGCTGGGGACTTCAACAGCTGATAGAAAACCATAAAATAAGACTATTTTGTGGTATAATCTTTTTTTTTACAGTTGTCTCAAAAATTGTAGGGTTAATTTTTCCCACCGTCCAACATATCGATGGGTGTTTGACAAAACATCGTAAGCGACAAATTTTGCGAATTGTCATTTTTTTGTTTAAATGGTTGTTGTATCGTATGTGTCAATTCTAATTTTCTGTTAGCCTAGAGGGACCAAAAATACCGTATATGACTTGAAAATTAACGTAAGCAACACTGGTTGTTACGATCCATTTAATTTTTCCCGCATTTTGGCACTTTTATTTTAAATCGTTTAGAATGAAATCTTTATTAGCAATAATTATTGCAAATCATTTTCAGTTATTTAAATCTTTTTCATGGATTTAAATAATTCTTAATGATGTAAATACTTTTCAAAATTGACATCACTAATTGTTTTACAAACTGTCAGTTTTCTCTTTTCTCTGATCCCCTCAAATTGTTCAGAACAATTGATTCCATTCACGACTGTATCAGTCTTCAGAAGGACTTGAACGGACTGGTATCGTGTGCGAGGCGAATGGCATGGAACTCGACACTAAAAAATGCCACTAAATCTTATTCGGCCGAAATAGAACTAACTTTAATATGATTTTTATTACCTGCATTGCCAAATTAGAAAATAACAGGGAGTGAAACCACCTTCCCCCCCTTTTACCTAAATCCTATTCTAGTTATTGCTTGGAATGTTCAATTTTCGTTTTTAGGTGATTTTGATGGTGATGCTTTGATGGATGTACTAGTTACCACAGCAAATAAAGCGACTGGAAAAGATACAGAACGGGATGGGCTTACAAATGTTTTTGTTCTTTGGGGAGAAGCAAATAATCTAAATTGCACTGAAGATGAAAAACCCTTGATACAAATTATGGGTAAGAAACCAAATTATTAAAAAAAAAATGTACTTACATCATGCATAATAAAATACTTTATAGGGCAACCATTGGCATTAGACTACAATCAGGACATGATAATTGATCTTTTTGGTCAAAATAAACGTGGAGAAAGGGTGTTTTGGGTGTTCAACAAGACTAGGAGTGCCCCGATAGAAATTCCAATGGAAGACAATCGAAGTAGGGACAAATTAATGATTCCACATGCCCATGCTTTCTTAGGTGATTATTTTCTATTATTTTTTTTGTTGTAACGTGAATCGTTTGAAGTTGCCGTTTCTACTATAAATCAACCTTTTAGATTTAAATGAAGACTTTATGGCTGACCTATTCATAACAACCGAAGAACATTTTGAAATTTGGTATGGTGATGAGACGAAAGAAAGGAAATTCAAGTACAACTCAACGATCCAAAAGCCTGACAATGTCAGAGTTGTCGGACAATCTTTATTCATTGATGTTGAACTTAAAGACCGCATGGATTTGGTAACACCCATTTGTTATGACAATGAGTGCAAACGAAGTGCTCTGATGGTTTATTCTGACAACCAGTGGGTTAATATTAACGTTAATTTTAAAGATGATAATTCGAATACATGGGGATTTTATTTAAAACCTGGAAGCAGATACACAAATGTTATTACATTGCGTAGTGGTGATTTTAATATGGATGGATATCCAGATATTTTAGCAACACTGGGACAAGACAGTAAAAATCCACAGCCTCAATCGTTTTTACTTGAAAACGTTGCTTGCACAACTGGTTGTGGAAAATTCAAACGGTCATATGAAATTAAATGGAATGCACTTAGTCCTTTTAGAAATGGCACCGCAATGGCTGCTTTCTTTGATTTCTATCAAGACGGTATTTTGGATTGTATCCTTGTCACTTATAATGGAAAAGAATATAAGTCTGCAGCTTTTAAAAATAGTTTAGATTATGATGCTAATTTTGTGAAAGTTATGGTATTAACAGGATTAACCAATAAAAATAATCAAATGATAATGGGAAGAGTCGGAAAAAAACGAAGAACTTATGGCACTAACTTGCCAGGCCCTTCAATTTCTTACAAAACCACTACCCAAGAAGGAAATCTAAGGCATGGTGTTTCCGCACAAATGCCGCAATCGGCACATTTTAGCTTGAATTTACCGTACACAATATTTGGCTTAGGGCGCACTCCTAACTTTGTAGATTTTCTAATAGTGGGGTTGTCAAACAACTCGAAATCATGGCCACAAATTATACCAAACTCCCAAATGGTAGTGATACCATGGCCTTCAAATGAGCCTTCGAGGTGGAAGGCGCAGCTATTTGTTACGCCCAGCAAATTGATATTAATGTCGGTTGGTGCATTGACGGCAGTCTGTGGTATTATAACTGTGATTATTGGGGTGTTGCATTGGAAGGAGAAGCAAGAGGATAAGAAGGAAAGGTTGTCAGAATCACATAGGTTTCATTTTGATGCTATGTAGATATTAGGTATAAAATGTATTGTGTTGTTAATTTATTTATAGTAATATATAGTAGGAAGTTTATAAAATAATGCGATTTCTTACCCAAAATTGTATATTGTGCGGAGATATTTCAAAATAGCGTTTTTGTTTTGAAAATGACATTCAACAACTTCAATCCTTCAATCGATATTTCAGATTTCTTTTTTTATGTATTTATAAAGTTACTTAATTTTTTATTCTATGATATGATCTTTATCCTTCAAAAAGCCATATATATAAATGTGTGGGGGCGGGGGCACCAAGGTTAGAGGAACGAAAAAATTAAGGTTTGTTCCGGCAGAACTTCAAACCCTTTCAAACTGAATTGAAGTTCTACTGAAACAGAGTAAACAGACCTCAAATGACCCTTGTAGGGCGACAATAGGCCTGTTTCAACAGAAATCAGTCAGTGTGGATCAGAGAACTAGAGAGGGGAGGGGGAGAACGCGCTTGGACCACAACCCTCATAAAAAAAACTGGACTGCTTTTCTAATACAATCATTTTTTGTCGTTTTATACATGAAAATGTCGCGTCTAGGAGACCAATGCCGGAGTACCATTTTTTCGGTAAGTTTAGTAAATACAATCAGCCGAATTTTGGGCGTCATGTACTAAAATATAGTTGACGGGTAAATATTTAATTTCCCTAGAATTCCGTAAGCGGCGGCCATATTGATAGGTGACGGAAAGGACCGTAATAAACATAATTTATGTTTTATGCACACGAATCCTAAATACTAAACCAAAGAAAATACAACAACTACCGCTGAGAACAAACTGCAAATGTCAAGGTGAGGACAATATGGCGGCCATTAAATTTGCCTAGAAATAGGATGCGCAATAGGTCAAAGCGCGTTCTCCCTACTCCATTTCTCTGCGTATAGTTTCTGTATTTTAAGTTAGGTTAGAACCACAGAATATCAAGGTTGAGGTTAGGCCTCTGCCACAAGTTCTGACATTTCTGCGACACTTGCATAATACGCCCTTGGACCAGAGAAATGGAGTGGGGAGAACGCGCTTTGACCTACTGCGCATCCTATTTCCAGAGCTTATAAAACAACCAGTAGTAATTCTCCCAATGGCGGGAAAATTCTGCGCACCTGTTCGCGCAGCCGCCATTTGGGAATAGATTCTGTCAAATGGATGCAGTGTCGGAGCGATTGGACAGTTCTTTTTTGGCTGTATGAGAGATATAACAGGGCCGTGGAGTATGCTTTTTTGTAAATTATGTTTTGTGCTGTAAGAATTATAAGTCTAGGAGACATTCGGAAGTTTCATTTTTTCGGTAAGTTTAGTTAAAAACAATCGCCGAAATTTTGGGCACCATAAGCGCGCGCATCTGTATAGTTTTAATGATTGAATAATTATGTGGCTAACAATTCTTAACTTGGGGACTGATTGGACTTCGAGTCCAAATAAATTTGTTTGTTCAAAACATTTTGATGCTGGTGCCTTTACTGTGCATCGTGGCGAACGAGGACGAAGACCTCTAAAGCAGTCTGGAGTGCCAAGTCTGTTAACCAATGATACGCCCATAGATGAAGTTGGTTTAATATGGCCTCCACTTTTATTAGGCAGTTCGCGCAGCTTGTAGCTTATTCTCCCCACTTCATTTCTCTGTCTGTCCAGGATGGTGTAATCTCAGACTAATGACTTTATTCATTAGTCTGAGAGTTAATACACCCAAGGATAGAACCGTCCGCGGTGGCGTCGCTTGTTTTATTTTATTTTTATTATACCGGCGCTGACTTTTTAGACTGCATGTTTTTCTGCCTTCGATCGACCTTGCTTCGTGGCAGGCGCATGCATGTCTTTAAAGAAAAACACCGCTATGGCCAAGAGCGCTGGACAAATGTGGGTTCATGGTATTGCTCCTAAATAGCTTTATCCGTGTGATTTACTAATTGTCCTACACTCAGTGGGATTACTACGGTTTTCTAGGGTTTTCCGTAGCACTTGAGCGAATGCTATCCTAGTTCTATCGGGAAAAAAGTCGGCCCTAGCCGGAAATCGCAACGAAGACAAAATAATAGTAATTGCCCCCCTCCCCCGTACAAGCATGTGGTTGCTTCTGGGGTACTCCTAGTTTGGAGTATTGTGAGGGTGAGAATTATTATTATTATTAATACACCATCCTTGGACGGACATGCCGAAAACAATGCTGCCAACCTAACATTACCAAATTAAGAAATGAAATGAAGGTCATATACATATATGCGGAATGGGTCGAAACAATTTGAGACAGATATACAGGGTGTCCGGTAAGTTCGGAGAAATCTCTCGCCAGCGTGTTGGTGACGTCAAAATATACCTGGTGTTTCATATATTTTTTTCCCCTAAAGTACTCCGTAACAGAACTACAGGGTCCCAAAGGGGTACTCACTGCTTTACATTTTTTGATTTAACTTTTGAACGCCCTTGTATATTTTGATGAAATTTTGGAATTTTGCATAGACGGTAAAAACCAATTACCTCATATTTGAATCATGCTTGGACAATGCCGTGGAAGTCAGGAACGGACTTCACGCAATACCCATGGGCTCAAAATTTTGACTGGTATAAATTTAAAAAGCCGAAAACAAATTTTTTTAAAGCCTTGAACATTTCTCTTCAAAAAAGGTACTCTTTATTCGTTTCGAAAAAGTCAACCGTTTTCATGGAAAAATCGCTTTTTTGAAATCCGTAACTTAAGATGCAATAATGGAAACTACCAGAATTTAGTGTTTTCACCTGACGGATAACAACAATTACGTGTGACAAGATTTGTCAATAATTTTTATTAGCAATGGAGCATTTTTATACTTATGCCGAATATGCAGACATGCATTTAATTTATGGACAAGCACACTGCAATTCTCTGGAGGCAAGCAGAATTTATGCTCAAAGATTTCCAAATCGCAATTTGCCAAATCGAAAAACATTTGTGAGAGTTGATCGTCGTTTAAGAGAAACAGGTAGTAAACAAACCGAGTTTAGAATGTCTTAAATCAGTCTCCTAAAATGTACATTAGGTAGTTTTTTACCTCGTCGTGGTGGGGAAGGGCCGCAAAGGAGAGCAAGAAATCAAAACTTAGAAGAGCACATATTGGATGAAATATCCGAAAACCCTTCTAATAGCGTTCGTAAGCTTGCAGCTCAGTTAAATACCACAAAGGGGGTTGTTCATGAAACATTGCGAGAACAGCTACTTTATCCTTATCACGTCCAAAAAGTGCATGCAATGTCTCCGAATGATTATCGTCCACGGCTTAACTATGCAAACTGGTTTTTGCAACAATTTATAGGCGATCCGAGTTTCACAGAAATTGTTTTATTTAGCGACGAAGCTGGCTTCACGAGAGACGGTATTACCAACAGTCGAAATCTGCACATTTGGCATGACGAAAACCCTCACGCCATAGTTCAGATCAAGCACCAACAAAGATTTCTGGTTAATGTTTGGGCAGGGATAATTGGGAATAATTTGATTGGTCCTTTTGTTTTGGATGAACGTTTGAATGGAGCTCTGTATTTACATTTTTTACAAAATAATTTAAATGATTTACTGGAAAATGTGCCCTTACAAATAAGGAATCAAATGTGGTTTATGCACGATGGCGCTCCCCCACATTATTCCCGGGAGGTACGTCTCTACTTAACCCAGCACTTTGACAATCGTTGGATAGGCCGAGGAGGACCTGTTTTGTGGCCACCTAGGTCTCCTGACCTCAATCCGTTAGATTTTTTTTTCTGGGGTCATCTCAAGGGACTAGTATATTCAACTCCTGTAAATACCAGGGAAGAGTTATTGGAAAGAATATTTCACTATTCTGATCAAATTCGAAATGATCCTGAAATGCTGTTTAGGGTGCAGCAAGAAAAAATTCGCAGGATAAGAAAATGTATTCGGGTAGAAGGAGCTCACTTTGAACATTTGCCCGACTAAACGAAACATTTTCTTTATAACCAAACTTTATTAAACTATTTTTAAACAGTTTCATTGTTTTTTTTCATTTTCTCGATATTAATGCCTCCTGAAAATTGCAGTGTGCTAATAAAAATTATTGACAAATCTTGTCACACGTAATTGTTGTTATCCGTCAGGTGAAAACACTAAATTCTGGTAGTTTCCATTATTGCATCTTAAGTTACGGATTTCAAAAAAGCGATTTTTCCATGAAAACGGTTGACTTTTTCGAAACGAATAAAGAGTACCTTTTTTGAAGAGAAATGTTCAAGGCTTTAAAAAAAATTGTTTTCGGCTTTTTAAATTTATACCAGTCAAAATTTTGAGCCCATGGGTATTGCGTGAAGTCCGTTCCTGACTTCCACGGCATTGTCCAAGCATGATTCAAATATGAGGTAATTGGTTTTTACCGTCTATGCAAAATTCCAAAATTTCATCAAAATATACAAGGGCGTTCAAAAGTTAAATCAAAAAATGTAAAGCAGTGAGTACCCCTTTGGGACCCTGTAGTTCTGTTACGGAGTACTTTAGGGGAAAAAAATATATGAAACACCAGGTATATTTTGACGTCACCAACACGCTGGCGAGAGATTTCCCCGAACTTACCGGACACCCTGTATACCAGCCATGGGCGCCCGCAGAAAAAATCTAGAGGGGACAAAAGTCAAATTCAAATTTTATTATTTTTGTTTATTTCAAACCCGTTTTAATTTTCTAAAAATAAAAATTTATCATTAGAAAAACTAATATTAAAATAACATTATTTCTAAACGAAACAACATGACAACAAAAAATATCAAATCCCGAACGAAACAAAAAATTAATATTTCTCCATATCTATGATTAAATATTGGTATTACCATCACCTACAGTGTGACCCATTTGTTTTGGGGTCAGTCTGTAAAAAGTGTATCAATCGTGCGATTTGGCTGATTTTTTTTTTTAAATTGTAGAGCTCGATGAACTGCACATTTTGAACAAAAATTGCCTGGTTCGCATAAAATCCAAAGCCTACTATGACCGTTTTTATGAGCAAAATTTTAAGAAACCATATTAGCGTTTTTTTTTGAAAAAATCTGTGTGCGCCAATGGATTGAGCACCCCTCGAAATGGGTATGTACAAAATTTCATCAAAATATTTCAAGTAATAACGATTTTGTAGAAAAATTAAAAATGCAGCCAAGGTACGTCTTTATTTTCAAAAATTCAAAGTTGGCCATGGAAAATAATTGAATTGTAATAATACAACCTTATGCTTATAAACACAAAACATAAAAACAATTAAAATTATAAAATTTTCGTTGTCGCCCACGAGTCGAACAATTTCTATTTTGTCTCTTATGCTTAAATATTCCATAATTATGATAATTAATTGTATTGAGCACAAACAATTTCTGAACTCAATTTAGACAGTTTGACACTTAATAAAAGTAAACAATTCAATTATTTTCCATGGCCAACTTTGAATTTTTGAAAATAAAGACGTACCTTGGCTGCATTTTTAATTTTTCTACAAAATCGTTATTACTTGAAATATTTTGATGAAATTTTGTACATACCCATTTCGAGGGGTGCTCAATCCATTGGCGCACACAGATTTTTTCAAAAAAAAAAACGCTAATATGGTTTCTTAAAATTTTGCTCATAAAAACGGTCATAGTAGGCTTTGGATTTTATGCGAACCAGGCAATTTTTGTTCAAAATGTGCAGTTCATCGAGCTCTACAATTTAAAAAAAAAATCAGCCAAATCGCACGATTGATACACTTTTTACAGACTGACCCCAAAACAAATGGGTCACACTGTATGTAACTAAACTAAAAATGATTTACATTGGGAAATCCATTTTAAATGATTTAAATCTCACAGACAAAAGATTTAAGTAGTTTTTTAAAGATTTAAAGATCGTTTTGAACTATAAGTATTCATTAAATCTTTTGTTAATGATTTAAACCTTTTTGAAAAGATTTAAACCGTCCAGTAAATAAAAAATTCACTTATAAGATCAAATCACTCAAGAAAAGTATTTAAAATTTAAATCGTAAATAAAAAGTCTACACTTATGAAAAAATGATTAAAGTAAAAAAATCGATTTAATTAAATTAATTAAATACTTGGATTTCTTGCAGCTGTTTGGAAGTATACATATATTTCCTGTCAAACAATATCTCTCTTACGACGTGATATGTACCTTCCATACAATTGGCCGTCATACGTAAGCAAATGTACTTTTATTCTAAAGGGCATTGTAAGCAATGAGACCATGAGCAGTAGGTATATTATGCATAAATATGATTCCTATCCCGAATGCAAGTCATTCTTGGACAAGTGGACAGATTCCAGGAGAAGCCGCATATTATTTGTGGAAACCCTAGTTAGCCAATATGTGCGACAGTCTCGTAAGGATTTTGCAGCAATATTGATGCAAGCGACAGATGGGACCAAAAATTATTGATCACTGGATCACATGACTGCATGTTGCTACTAATTTTCTTATATTAAGATTCAGCAAAAAAATAATTGGTAAACTTATTTTTTGCAAAATCTGTTTTCTGTATTTCAGTCATCATCGAGTAAAGGAAATCATTGTCAGTCAGACCTTGGCTAACTCGAGTATTCATAAACAAGGATAATACTGAAATAATGAAATGAAAAATAAAACAGTTTTAATACTGTATATCAGATTTATTTATGATGTCAATGCAATTCTTTGTTTTTCAATAAAACTGCAAATATAACAGAATTTATTTTGAATATCATCGATGGTTAACCTAATGTTACATTCAACAAAACCAATGCAATTTCTTTAAAAATAAAATTTTAAAATATTTTGTATTTTAGTTTCCCAGATAAGCCATGTTGGTAGTGAACAGCACTTGCTTGCCCTTCTTCTTTTTCTTACTTCCCGATGACGAACCTGTAAAGAAAAACAATAAACATTAACATTAAGAAAAACTCTCATAACTTGTGACTGCCTAACTTACCAATGACATCTTGATTTGTAGCCTTATTTAACGCTTCAGCAATAGCATCTCCGAAACTGCTATTATAATCCGGAACTGGTTCAAAACCTTCAATTTCCGTTTCACTGTCACTGTGACGTGCTTTGGCAACTGTTGACATTTTCGTACCTGTCACATTGATCAATTTGACAGCCATAGCTGGAGTAGATGTACTTTGTTTGATCACTGGCCATAATGGCTGACGTTTATTCTCACTTGCTAACATCTATGATAAAAAAAGTACCATTTGAAATATTTACCAAAAAAATACATTTTTGTCAATTAACCCTTTCTTTACCGCACACAAATGCCCCTATGGCCCCTATTCCCGGACTTTTTGACAAGCCATAAGCCCCAGTGACGTATATATACGGCATATCAGAAATTAAATAGGAACAATTTTATAAGATAATTTATACGCGGGAAATAACTGAATCCGAGTTTCTTCCGGTTGAATCCCGCGTCAGAAAAACTTCTCATTCTTTCGAGAAGTTTCGCTGACGCAGGATTCATCCGGAAGAAACTCAGATTCCTCATATTCAGCCTGTGAAAGTTTCCAATCAAGATAACGGGAAGTAATTGTTAACGGGAAATAATTTGTACGATTTGATTGCGTCAACTGCAACAACTATCTGTTGTATCTCTCGTACTATTCGATACACCGCTGTAGAAACTATTACACGAAGCTTCGGGATTGTTCTGGATTTTTCGTTGATGTCGTATATTTGCGACAGTGGTTCTAATAGCACTTATGCACTATTAACACGACACTGGGCCTACAGACACGAATATACTGCCGTATAAATGTGACAGTGGGTCCAAAAGCGTACCAAAAAAGAAATAAGCGTCGTATATATGAGGCAGCGGGTTTGGAAACATTTCATCGGCACTGGGAATGAGAGACAAAGTATGTTCTGTCGTATAAATGCGGCACTGGTAAAGAAAGGGTTAAATTATCACATAAAATTAGTATACCTCTAATTTACTCACTTTCGCAAAAGACGGTCCAGAATATGAAGTTTCCCCAGAACTCTCCTTTGATATTGGTGTGAAGTATGACAACAAATCACATTCAGAAGAATTTTCACTCTGATTAGTGCATTCAGATTCATTTCTGAGGCGTTCTTTAGCTTCATCAAAGTCGGGGAACTGCATATGCGACTCAAGATGTATTTCTGGCTGGGGAATATTTCCTATTTTTCGGTTTTCTTCCACTTCGATGCGCTTTTCACGTCTCCTCTCATCTTTGGCTCTACGTTGGCGTTTCTTTCTACGGATCTCAAGTTGGTCTGAAATCAAAAAAGCGCATAATTATTGCAAGTATCAATTTATATCTAAGTTAAAATCATAAGTTGTTGAATTTTATAGTTCAGGCGATAGGAATATGAAAAGTGCATTTTCATGTTAACGGCTGGAACAATACATGTGATTGCAGACTAAATTTGTATGCAGTTAAGTTATCTTTCAAAATATTTTTCTCTACATCTTCATAAATAATAAATAAGTCATAATGGAAATACTACAAAATGGCACTGGTTTGATGGTTGTAAAAATGCAATAATTAACTTAACGTAATTGAAAAAAAAAAACTGCAGTTTATACATGAATATAATATATCTCTTACGTTAAGGGGAAAATTGTTCTTTTTTTAGCATTTTTTATAAAATACGAGCAAGTACCATTGGCAGAACACAAAATAAACAGGATGTTTAAAAAAAAGTACTTCTGGTGGATATAAATATACTCTCTTCTGATTGGTTGGGAAGTTAAAGAAATAAATAATAGCCTAATGGGTAGCAGGTAGCTGTAGTGAAACTAGAGCGATAATTATTGAGCTAAGTATGCATGTCCAAATGTAGCTCCCTTTTGATCTTTTTTTGGGGAATATTTACTTTTGCTTACCTTTGGTATCCAATAAATCATCAAAACTTAGTGAGCTTGTCGATTCTGGAGATTTTTGGATTTCAAGGTTTCTAGAGATTTTGAAGATTTCGTAAGATTTGCTGGGCTTTTCAGTATTTTGTGAAATTTCAGATTTTAAAGAATTCAAGCAAAGTGTACACCAGGAGTGTTATATGTCTCCTTTTAAACTAAATAATATCTGTCAAAATGTCCAAGGTAAAAGTAGTACAGAAAAAATAGGGCTAACCAAACATTCTACAAATAAGGTATGTACCTAACAAACAAATAACGGATATGGATATTGCGTCACTTGTAAAAATGTCAAATTTTGTCTCAATTTAGTCTTCTTTTGGTCCCAATTAGACTCCAGAAGTAAATATTTGTTTCTCTTGCCGTTTGCCCACATTGGAGCTGGTACATCGAGTCCAATCATTGTAGCATAAAATATAATTCTACATTTACAACTGTAATGTCGAGAGGGGACTGACTTTATTCGGCACCAAAGTTACCGAACAAGTTAATTAACCCCGCATTTTATTTAGCACAAGGTACAATCAAATCAAGGCAGGCCACCTTTGATTTGAACTTGGAATTTGTGCATAAAATCCACTATTCAACTTCAACGAGTTGTCATTTTCCAATTCCACAAATTTACCTTGAAAATACTCAAGTGTCTCTTTGGATATCACTGGTGGTCTCAGCTGAATCTCCGCCACTTCAAACTGACAGGTGACCGGAAGATGCTGCAAATACCTCAATCTTTTCCTCAAATCTTCTGTCATCGAACCACCATCTTTCTCCAAAATTTTTCCGGTGATAGATTTGGGTCCAAATTCTAGAGAACCATAGGTATGCTCCAACATTCTTGCGTTTACTGCGTGGAGGTAGATATGTTGTCCATCAGATGCTACAAAAGAAAAAATAATTTTAAGTTATCAGGTATTGCAAATATTTTAATACAATAATTTACAATTTAATTGATTTGTAGGATTTCTCCAAAGATCTGAGGGATGTATACCTTTTACAAATCATTATGAGAAAAATCCATTTGATTTCCCAAAGTTACAATTTCACAAAACCAACTTAAGATGGTAGCATGTACTCAACACTTTGGATAATATTAATTTTTCCATACCCTTACCTTGATAAAAATAATGGAATTTAGGTGTACCCAAACCTCCTGTTGTCATTTGATTAATTTGTTCATTATCGAAACTACCATTTAACGTTAAGTCACTAACAGATTTTTCTAAACCATGACTTGTTTCATTTTCTACACTACAAGCACCATCCTCTTCTAATTTCTCATTATCACGTCCAATTAAATTTTCAAAAACTCCCAAACTATTTTCTCTTTCCTTCAACAAACTCACAGCTTCATCAATGAAGCACTTTTCGGGAGCATTTTCATCTTCCAACATTTGGAACTGCAACTCATTTGATTCCCTTTCGATTATAGATAGAACATCACAACTGTTTGCTAGAATTAATTTTGAATAAATGTCCTTGACATTTTCTTCTTGCACGTTGAAAATTACGCCTTCATCTTTAATTGTAAAGTCTGCAGGATATGCTATCAAACTACCACGAGGTCTTTTCATCAACTTGAAGGTAATTGTCTCATTTATGTTGAATGATTGATGGGGAATAGCTACCACACTACAAGTGAAAGAAAGGATATGCTTAGACTTACAGGTAAGCAGCTGAAAGACGATATACTTTATTAATTGTAAGCTAATGCATTGTTATTTTCGGGGAGGGACTAATATGAATGTGAAAGGACAAATAAACAAAGCCATATCCACCAACCTTTTAAGATCTTTCTTGTGTACTGCCTCGTAGCAGATAGGGCATTTCCTCCATGTTTTATCGGACAATGCGAGGTAATGTAAGATGCAAGACCAACAGTAAACATGACCGCACCGTGTCATCTTAGCTGCCACTGGTGGGTACAGGCATATCGGACAAGAGGAGACCTCCGATACTTGAACATTCTAATGACAAGTAAAATGAAAGTTCACTTTTTTTTTAATAAATCCACTACTTACAACTTGCTCAATCAAATTCCAGTCAACCAAAGCATCCGGGTTATTCATATACTGCCTATAGTCACCTTTGTCATTCACCACAAACTGACAACTAAAATCAAGAACATTATCTGTGCAGCTTCAGAAAAGCAAAAAAGCTATTATTGGTGGATTTCCAGTTTTTCATGAAAAACATCTCAAGAATAGTAAAATTTTCCCCAACGAATATACTAATTTTAGATATGTTTTGCATGCAAAATGTAGTGTTTTCCCACCACCAGGCACTTCTGGTAGCTGGACGAACACTATAGGTCCATGAGACAATTTCATTTCTCAATTGCTCATATCTGAGTAAGCCATTCAAGTCGGAAATAATTTACTGTAAATTTTGATAGTTTTACTTAAACAGGCAGTGGAATAACACTTTTTTTTCTTCTTTTAATATTACCATATTTTGTGTTTTGTACACAAGTAGTGTCAATACCAATGTTTGTCTAATTAAAATGAGGGAACTTCGAGGCAGGAGTAATACACCCGAAAAGTGTCGGAGAGTAAAATAGATTGTAATATTGAAAAAAATTCTATTTCTGGATGACAAATATACAGGTGAGTAAAAAATATGGATAGGCTTATATTATATTTAGGAAATACAGGGTGATTTATTCATAACTACAATAATTTGAACAGTGGGCAGGGAAAAATACCCTGAACGTGAAATCGTAATTTAAAAAATTCCAACTTTTTACCTATTTGGAACCCTATTTACGATTGCCACTGACTTGCTTCCAGCGTGTATGAGCTGGACCGACACTATTTTAAAGACCTGAGCATAACGTCAAAAAGCACAATTACGCTAACAAAAAACACGGTAAATCACAATAAGGACGCCTACTTACTATGTTTATTATTAGAATGTGAAGCCAAATTTTTAACGTAATAAGACGTATGTGTAATTTTAAGGAAAATAGTCCACGTTCAAATTTGATATCTGAGTTTTTATTGACAATATAAAGATGTTTTTCCTATAAGATTCTTCCCAAGTAGGCCACGTAACGACCACTACCTACCGTAGAAACTTTAAAGTGTTTATCATCAGTGACAGATGGGCCAGCGAACACACCCGAAACATATGAATGTTTCCAAATGGGTACATACCCAGGGCGCATAAAGGTTTGCACCGGGTACATATAAGTATTCAAAGTTGGCGCCAAAAATCCCATGTATTTGTTAGGATCTCCCTGCAATAAATGATATTTACCACATGGTTACCACCATTTGTATGATCCTGATATATTTAATTTTTTCGGTTCATTCTATTAAAATATCACTTATTTCGTATTTCTGAAAAGGATTTTTATGACTAACCCAAAATAGCAAAAAAAAAAAACAATGAACTGGTACATTCAGGGTACATATGAATGTTTCTAGGAAGCAAAAGAATGTACTCGGTGGAAACCCATCTCTAAGAATTTGCCTACAAGTTAGGCCTTAGTTGAATTATTATACTTAAAGAAATGGCTGGATAAGAATGTCCATCTCAATTACTCACTTTGCTTGCAAAAAATGCTCCTTGTTGTATTTGTGCTTCTTGGTGGCGATCGAATGGGCCCCGCCTTTCGGCCGGGCCCCCTTAGCGTCGTCCTTTGACGTGTATGACACGTACGAGAAGTTCAACAGGTGGTTGAGGCTCTGCTTCTTGCTCCCAGGAACGAAAACTGAACCCAGTTCGGCATCTTCGGGAGAGTCTAGGCCGGTCGCCTCTGTTCGAGGGGCACCGCCATAGTAGTAACCCCTGGGTTTTGGGCGCTTTGTGGGCAAAATTTTTTGCGTTAGGCTTATAAAATCTGCATCCCATCACGAGATCCACAAATTCAAGTTAAATAAATTTAGCATAAAATATGGAAATGTATTATTTCAAAAAGAGTACAAAATAATAGCAATAGCATAAAGTTTTACTGCAAAGGTGTGGCGAGTGTTTAACCGCCAGTAACACATCGGCACTTCTGGGGAGCAGATGTACCGTTTGATGTAATTTTAAAATGATAAAGACCAGATTTGGATTTTTGTAAGTGTTTCACGGATTATTTAAGCAAGTTCTTGACTTTCCGGGGCAAAGAAAAGGAGAATAATCTTATTCTAAAATATCCTAGCCAATAATTTTTAAAAACTGGCCTTATGAGCCTCTATCATAATACAACTATGAGCCTCTATCATAATACAACTAAGTATCCGTTAAAATTAAAGGAACTTTTGCAACAATATTTCGACTTACTAAAATTCCCATATTTTTAAAGATTACTTTTGTACGATCACGAAATTAGGACCAATACTTTTACTTGTCTGTGTTTTCGCACAATAACTTTATTGGGAAACTGGCATTTGCGCATTTTGTATGAACAATACGAATATAACCTAAAAATCTTTTTTCGCTGCGTTTATGAACAGCTTGCGTATGCGTTTTATTAAATTTAGTCAAAAGTATTGTCTTCCTTGTCACACATAAGCAATCAAAATATGCAGAAAAAAATGGTAAATGACAAAACAGTTACCTCCATAAACAACGGCTAATTGGATAAACTTTAAAAATGTACCTTGTCGAGTATTTTGGCACGTTGTGGTTGGGGCTTCCTGCATGACTGTTCATTTTTAGTGGAGAAACCGGGGCCAACAGGCTCGCGACGTCTTGAATTACGTGGCCACTGTTTGTTGTTGGAAGCATCTGTTGGTAGAAAACGTTATCATTCTACATTCTGTCTTAACTTTTGTCTTAATACTCTTAATAGGTACCGTAAACCGGGGCTACTTTGACTCTGCGGGTTACTTTGACACTTTTTGGGGCTACTTTGACAACGGCCCTCGTACAAGCAGAACTATGTACAAATTTGAGGTTTGTTGTTTATATTGTTACTCTAACCGCGTGTTTCATCATTCCGCTGTGTTTTGTAGTATTACCGTGCCTTTAATATTTAAAAGCATTATTGTGTAATGGTTAGATAACCTACAAAAAAATAGGAGGGCTTGCGTACAAAACGTATACTAAAGAAAACCTAGAAAAAGCTATAAATTAACTTAATAGCGGTAGATTATCAGAGAAGACGGCCGCTGAAAAGTATAATAGAAACAGAACGACAAAGTGGTGGTTACCATGAAGGTAATCCCGGACATCCAACCATTTTTGCAACAAGGGCACCACGAATCCTCGGTATATGAATGTCCAAGATGTGAGGGTGATGAAGATATGTAAAAGCAAGCATCATTTTTTAAAGAATATATTATTTTTGTTTTTGTTAACGTTACCATATTCGTATTTAATTTAAACTTCAATAAATAAATTCTAGCTTGGTAAACACCTGTGTTTTTTAATGTTTAACAACCCCCAAATATTGTAAAATAAAAAAATATAATTAGTTTGGTGTCAAAGTAGCCCCCAAGCTTTGACCTCCGGCACAAAACAGTGCCGTGTCAAAATAGCCCCGAGCATGGGGCTACTTTGACACCAAAATAATAATTGTTTTTTTTATAATAAAGATTGCTTTTAGGAAGTTATCTGTTACAGGCAATGTTGTCAAGATATCAATTGTTTCAGACAAACACAAATTTGTTGATTCGGATAATTAACAAAAAAGTTACGATAATAAGACTCTCTAAACTATGTCAAAGTAGCCCCGGTTTACGGTAGCGAGCATGAATGACAAAAAAAAAATGAAAGCCTCAGAATTTACGTTATGAAACAAGAGTACCTTTTTATTGCAGAATGAAAATATGAACTAAAATGACGGGCAAGACCAAGAAAATAACCTCAAAAAAGTTACGAGTAAAAGCACAATCCAAAAACAGCACAAGTGGTGCCCTCTGTGAGATAGGTAGAAATTGACATCAAGCTTATCCCCATCCCAAAAACAGTGCTAAATTGCAGTTCAGCAGCTTGATTACTTTGGGAGATGTAGCATGTAGCCATAATTCAATTTAAAAAAATGAAGTATATCAGTAACCATTGAGATTTGACCGGCAGTTCCCAATATTTTGGCACAAAATATATGAAAATGCCTATGTACACGCGCGGCCCTTGAAATCGTTCCAATACGTGGGGACGCAAAGGCGTTCAACTGACAACGTTGCAATTACCCCTCCCCTCTCTCGCGGTTTGAAAGCCAGCGATAACCTTAAAAGCGTAAGTGACGGCAAATCTAACATCTTATTACGTGACATTACATTGCCAGTTACAGTGCAAAAAACAGTAAATTCGGCGCTGTTAGGTTGGCCTTAGATTGCCTGAATAATAGTGGAAAATCTTATAACCCTGCCCACGGACATTGGTGGCTTTTTTCGCAAAAGTCTTTCGACAACCTCGAATAGAGCCTTCCTAAAAATCGAAGAAGGTGGTAAATCTCTTAATTGGGTGTCGTACTTTCCTCCGGTACCAAAAAGAACCTCGAAAATCCGATATCTAAGAGAAATTCCCGATTAACCACTTTCGAGAAACGGGACGGCTGTAGAATCAACGAAACCGACGGAAAATCCTCTGAAACCACTATTAGAAATTGCTTGTTTTTTTTTTTTCGGGGGCCCGGGAGGCATCAGAACCTTACCCGAGGACGCCAGGGAAGCTTTAAAAATTGAAATAAACCAAAGATTTGGTTCGCGGTTAAGATAAAGAAGTGTAATAAACCAATGTAAAAAACCACTACGAGATTCTTCTATAACACAATTATACTTAGATATTATACCTTATTTAACTAATACCACTTTGACAATCAAAGAAATTCGCGTAATTTCACGTTACGTGAATCTCAAAACACCAAGAAACTGTGTAAAACTTTAAATCCACTTTATTATAATGATAATGCAGCGATTTATTAACCTATTTTCGTTGACTGACATATCGCAATTTTTATTTTCTACGGGGAGGAGCGGGTCGGTACGAGGGAATGTAGGGGAAGTTGTTGATTTGTGTAGCTGTGGAATTGGCTCAACGTTGCCGCACTTACCCGAAATTCTTGATTTCTTGCTTATTCCTCATGCCTAGTGGAACGATTTATGAGGCCGCGCGTGTACCATTAATGGGACACCCTGTACAATGCATTAAAAAATTGTTGGAAACAAAATTCCTATTTGATTTTGAAACTGTTTGTGGAATAGCCTAATAATAAGTTATGCTAATCTCAAAAATAAGTTTGGATCTGTGATCTGTGTATAAGCACATCTCGGTCGGTTGGACATATGCACATACAGTATTCATACAGTTTGCACCAAATGGGAAAATTTTTTATTATTAGATTTTTTGAAAATCTTATTTCGGGCTGTTGGTGCATGTTTATTGCGCCTAAAGAGGGTCGTGACGTAACAGTTCATGCCTGTCAAATTTGACGTTTAAAATTAAATATTGGGAAAAATCGGGTTTCTGTCTTGGGAACGAGCTTGGGAATATCGGAAAAAGTTATTTAGAAAATGTGTTCGCTTTGTATTGTTCTTCTTATTTCTTATTTATTTATCTCAAACCGCTACTCGATACCTTTTCCCACAAATAGCCTAAGACACTGGCTTAGGAACTTAACTTAAAATTAACGAGGTGGCTATTATACGTCTTGGGCTCTTATTTGCTAAGTTCAGTCACATGACTTATTTTCACATAGCACATAGGTAGGGTAAATTCGCCGGTGGTCGGACAGTTTAGGCACATCTAAATTTAAATTTTCAGTTAAAATTATATGCACTCCGTTAATGCGACTGAAACTTTTCCAAGATGTAGTTTCATTATTTGTCTTTGATTAAATATAACTGTTATATTTTATAAACCCAAAGGTTATTTTTTATTAAATTTATTAGAGAAAAAAGGCCATTTTGCTGATGGTCGGACAGTATTTGCCAGTGATCGGCCAAGTAGTTGTTAGTAATCGGACATCTCCTGATTGGTCAATCCCACAGGCCCGTATTTTGGAATATTGTTTGGTAGGATAAATTTGGGAATGTAATAGGTATATTATATGTATAAGTACATAATATATGTATTATTTTATTAGATCACAATTAATTTGAAAATGATATCTAAAAGTATTCCATTATGAAGAAAAGGGACTGAATTTATTTACTATGTACTTTAGATTTGGGTATTTTATGAGAATGGGAGTTTTTTTCAAAGATTATGATACCTACCTAAATAGATAGTACCTATATCTACCTTGGGAAGTACCTGCTATTATTGTAAATATATTTATTTTACTTCTATATAGAGTTAGCAAAAACTTAATTTCGTCATAACAAAAATAAAAATGAACACATACAAAATAAAAAATAATTAAAAACTATTTTGCTTAGGTAACATTCTTTGGCGACTCTTATGAAAGAAGGTAAAGTATATAAAAAATAATTCGAAATTTTCCTTTGGTTTTGGGCGCCATAACAGAAAATAATGAAAATAACAAAAAACAAATCAGAAAACCCCCTCAAGAAAACGGAGAAAAAATAATTGTCCGACTTCCGAAGCGTTGAAAATTACACCTCAGTTAGTGGTCGGACAAAATTTATAGGGATGCACCGAATATTCGGTTGGCCGAATATTCGGCCAGGTTTTTGTAAAAAAACGAATATTCGTTTCCGCCGAATAGTATTGAAAGAAAACCGAATATTCGGTCCATAATGAATGTCCAAAAAAATAGGAAAAATTAACTTTATTGCGAGAACGTCACCAATAACATTAGATATTAACTTTTTAACCTAAAAGCAGTTAAAAATAATAAAATAAAAAATAAAATATAACTCGTGTCTTAAATAAAAACAAAATTGCTTAAGCAGCTAAATTTGGCTTTAGGTAAAGTACTATTTTCTTTGGTACTTATTTAAATTTTAATTTTCGCAGGTTATGATGCAGAAATAACAAAATTTCTGCTTTTTCTGGTACTAATCTTGATCTTTTTTCTTCATATATGTTACCCGCTTCAGAAAACATCCTTTCGCTGTATACACTTGCTCCAGGTGCACAAAGATATCTTCTTGCCATCTTGGCTAACGTTGCCAGTCTACCCGTTTTGCATTATATAGAGAGAAATGAGGATTAGTAGCAAATTACCCAGTCCCTTATAACAATAATAACATGCAAATAATTCAACATCCAAACCATTAATGTAAGAAAATAATTTAATCCGGTCTTGTACGCATCGATTTTTATAATGGCGTGGTCTAAACTGGGCGAACAACGTGACTTCAAAGTGAGATTCTATATTCTATTGGAGAATGCGTTTGTATAAAAAACGAAAGTCACTACCGCCGAGATCAAAGACGCCGACAGGAAGATAGCTAACTGGGTATTCCTTAAACTGTGGTTATAGCTTGAACTTACTGCTACATGTTTTAAATAAATAAATTGCGAATTAGAAAAAATAAATTTGCCGAATATTCGGCCGAATATCCGGTATTCGGCCAATTTTAAAGTTACCGAATATTCGGTATTCGGTCAATGGCATGTTTCACTATTCGGTGCATCCCTAAAAATTTATTTTACTTAATCCTTCTCTGTATTTAGATTTCGCTGTCCGACCACTGACTACCATTTTACACTTTTGGTTCACTACATGAAATAAAAAAGGACGGTCAATGCTATTGTTAATAAGTGAAAAAAAGGCGGAGGTATATGGACCGATCATTTCCAGTAGTCGGACACCCGTCCGACTATTGGTTTATAACAGAATAATTTACCAGGTTGCCGTCCATTCAATTTTAACCACCAAATCGGGCAAAACACATTTTTGTGATTTATAATGCAAATTTAGATCATTTCTAATATATAAAACTGTATCCTACTCCTTAAATTTACTAAATCAAATTTATCTAAACTTAATAAAACCGCTCCACACTTATTGTTCACCGAAACATTTGAAGAGACCACAGACACGTTAACTTTGGCGCGCTTTTATCGTTTCCAGGATGACAACTGCAGAAATGAAAAATATCTAATATAATAACAAAGTTGCAAGATTTGCGATTTTAACTTTAGAAGGCCAAGTCTGTATCGCATTTTCTAGTTATTATTCAATATGAAAGTTTGTCCGACTATTGGCTGTGTCCGGCTTACTGGTGAATCGACCCTACATTTAACCCCATACATGTCCGAAGTAAACTTATTTGAAAATATGTCGGAAGTGCGTTTATAATAATTCCTGTATTTTGATATATTTTCTTTTTTCATACGGCACCGCCCATCGCTACCGACTGCCACTGGTAATTATTTCCAATGGTGTAACATGTAACCCACCCCTGATTTTCTTGAAATTTTGGCCACCTATTTTCGCCCAACATTCGGGGGTAGGTTACACCATTGGAAATAATTACCACTTATTTTTTCATTCAGCAGTGCCCATCGCCGAAAAAGGAAAGCATACGCCATACGCTCCTTATTGCAACGATGCTTGAGGAAAATGCATTTCCGACGTATCTAAATTAGTTTATTTCGGACGTGTATGGAGTTAAAATCTAGGTCCAAAGAAGCCACGTGACTCAACTCGCCAATGAGAGCGCAAGACGTATACCGACTTTCATAATAGGTCGGACGTATAAATACCCACATTCATAATAAACTCATAATTGTTTCCATTTTGTTATTCATTATTATCGACGTATATTTTATTATCTTGATCTGGCAGTATTTTTATCTCATCTGCCTATTCAATAATAATATTATGAAAGTCATCATCCAAGTTGGCTGCTAACCTTGGATTTTCTATGATGGCTGCCGTGTAAGTATTTGTCTTTTCACCTTTTATCACCCTTGATGAACCCTGGCTCTAAACAGCTACGAATTGACCACAGTTGTTAATTCGTTATTAAAGTGTCGTGTATTGAGGAAACAATTTTAAAAATACCCTATTTATACCGTTTTCCTTAGCAAGCACAGGTCCACAGAATAGTCATTGGGTAGGGGTACCCACCTTGGTTCTTTTTTGTATCAGTGGCAGACGGTCTGGCAGAGCCCGGCAGCTGTCGATTTCCCTTCTTCTCCATTTCTTCCAGCCTTAAAAACTACTTTATTTTCGGTGGGTTGAGCAGCGGCTCCTCCGTAAGGAGTGACGGCGCGTGGCTTCTGCGTGGACGACATCTTAGAAAGCCATATTTACCGGACTACGACAGAAAAACCGGACGAGTGCCGCGGTCTTCGCTTGTCCTGGGTCGCTAGGGGTAGCTGGGGGCCTGCGGAAAACCTGAGTGGGAGCGAGCTCCCTGTTTGTAGCCTGGTGGGAGGCACGCGGCGCGGCAACGCACAGGCACGTCTCGTCGCTGTGATTGCGACGATCAATATGGCGGTCGGGGGTCGGGCGGAGGGCGGCAGTGGACGAGGGGTAAAGCGCTGGGATTTGGAGAGGGATCGCGGATGTTGACGGAGGATTTCGGATTGTCAATGTTGGCACACTTGTGTATGGCGTATGGCCTTTGTTAACTGATGTTAACACTGTCCGATAGATGGTGCTAGCCATGCCAAAAAAGATCCATCACGGCCCTCGTAAAATAAATTGGACTGCTCTTCCAATACAATCATTTGTGCATATACATAAAGATACAATGTATATGCTTTTGTTCTATCGATATACTACATATATATGTTCCACCGAAAGGTCGGCCATATTCGGCGCAAACGTCATTGGCCGTCAAATGTCTAAGCACGAGGCAAGAACGTTAAACCCCAGAAAAGGACGAATCAGAAGTGGCACTTGGCTAATTTAAGAGGGCAGAGGGGTATTTTTATGAGGTGGTGGGGACGGAGAGTATTGCTAGGCCGCCAGATCCTTAGAAAGGTTAAAACATGTCAACATATTTTTCACTATCATTTATTCATTTTGGGTAGGTATACCAATAAAATTAATATGAAAGCAATTAATATTATCTAATGTGTGCCGGTAGTAAAATTATAATGTTTTACGAACCATTAATTCTATTTATCTGAGCCCAGAAAACCCACAACCTGACCCCTGTTTTCTGGGACTTGATTATGAAAGCGGAATGCTTGACAACAGCGCGGCGCGGCGCCACAGATTCCGTTCTTGCGGTACTGCCAGATCGTCCAGTCGGGAGCCGGTAACCAAGGCAACCCACAAAAATATAATGCAAATTAATTTAGTATAAAATGAAATCGATGATAATTTACTTATAAAAATGTTAGTCCTTGATAGTATTTTGGTTGATATTAAATTGAAGGCGATAAAAATAGCTAAATGAATTTAAGGAAATTGTCAGGCATAAAAGCTGACGAAGTCCGGCAACGTCGTTCGTGGCCTACGACTGACGCGCCACCTAACGCCAGACGCCAGACAGCGTCAGTATGTTCAATTGAGGTTAAACTCCTTATAAAACGTAAACAATAAAACGAAAAACGATTACCAATTTCTAAGTAAAAAAGCCCAGTATTATTATCATGACTGTGATAAAAGTATCCAAAACAGGGACCAGATAAGGTGTACAATATGTATTCAGCTCAACTTGACTGCTTGTGTTGTTACTTCGAATACTTCGTTGCTGTATTTACACTAGTGCATTGTGCCCCAGAAAACCCACTTTGTGCTTAGGTTTTGTGACGAAATGGCCCCGCAATTATTGCTGTGTTCGTGGATGTTCTAACAACACGAGGAATGTTGGGATAAGTTTTTTCAAAATACCTGCTGATGAAAACAGGTAGGTACCTATGTGTAGTTTGTCCCTACCTTGTTACCACATTGTTATATCCTTAGGTATTATAAATTTTATGTTCTACGTAGGTACTACCCCTTTTACTGGAGTATTACCTACCCCAGAAAACCCACAAATGGTTTCCTACTGATAATACCTACCTAACTATGGTTTTTAATTTTTTTTCAAGGTGTTATGCATGGACGAGAAAGTGTGGACGGCAGGATTTGTTAGAAAAAACACCTACACAGCTTTTTATTAATTATAAAGTTTGTTCAATGCACTTTGAAAATAGTATGTTTGCAAACCAGTCGAAGTCTGGGCTAAAGAAAACAGCAATACCAACTGTGTTCTCATCATGTAAGTACCTTCATTGGTAATTATGGAAATTAGTGTATGCACCGCCCGATTTTCTTGACATTTTGACCCCATAATTACCCCTTCATTATTAGATAATAATATGTATTTTTTGCTGATACTTGTAATTTTGCTGCATTTAATTTTTTTTACTAGGTTATATCGATGAGGCTTCTTCACAGAGTCCTTCTGTGTCTGTATGCAGCAATTTGACTTTGTTAGAACCTCAACGAGAACTTGATCAACCAGTCTCGATCGCTCAACCTTTGGATCAACCAAGTACACCCCATCTGTCACAGTCACCTATAGGCGATCTCCACAGCATTACCGAATTTTCAGTTGCATCAAAAGGTAATGATATATATTCACAAACTGTTATTATAGTATACACACCCAAACTAATATGACATCACGCATTATTTGCGATAATTTTTTTTGTCAAAAAAATTATATGTCATGGAAAGTCAAAAGTGTTTTTAGTTGCCGACAGCGAAAGTGACGTTAGATTTCGTGTTTTTTTAAGTTGTATAGCATAAAATCTAATAACATTTTACCTGGCAAAAATTTAGTACAAACATCTCTGTCTTCATTTTAATCATATGATCTTAAAAGCATATGCACTGGAATTATTATTTTTCCCAAGGTTTTCATAACCTATAAAACAAAATACTGCTTGTAATATCTTATGATTAAAATGAAGACAGACATGTTTGTACTAAATTTTTACCAGGTAAAATGTTATTAGATTTTATGCTATACAACTTAAAAAAATACAAAATCTAACGTCACTTTCGCTGTCGGGAACCCCCTCTTAAATGTGAAAAACCCGACAATATAAATTGTAATAAATATTAAGTGATTCCATATTATAAGTTTGGGTGTGTGTACATATATTGTAATTTTTTGTATTACTTATTTTGTTATTGAATAATTCTATTTTTAGATGCTAGTCAACAAACTTCTCTTAGTTTGAGTGCACATAGTCCGAGAAAGCATTCATTAAAGTTACAAATAAAAAAACTCCAAAGAAAGTTGCATCCGAAGTTGGAGCAAGCTGTCGACAGTGCCGACACTGAAATAAATGACGAACAATTTCTTGCCATTTGTGAGAAAAACTGTCTGCTTCAATGCTACTATTTGTAAGGCATTATTTAGAAAATCCCAAAAAAGATCCACAGGGATATCGGTACTCTTCAGATATGAAACAATTTTCCTTAACAATTTATTTTCTAAGCCCAAATGCTTATAGATTTTTAATGAAACCACTTTATTTGCCATCTAAAAGCACTCTTCAAAGAATAACTAGCAAATGGCATATAACTGCAGGTCTTAACAGTTTCATTTTTGAGGTTATTAAATCAAAAGCTACAAATTTAGAGGGTTCTTCAAAACAGTGCATTCTTTGTATTGACGAAATGTCATTAAAAATGTTTTTATTTTACAATAGATCTTCCGATACCATTGTTGGCTTTCATAATACATTGAAGGAAAAAAGATATGCTCCTGCTAAATATGTTTTAGCTATTATGGCTAGAGCAATATTTGCTAAGTGGAAGCAACCAGTTGCTTATTTCTTTATTGATACTTGTTCAGGGGAGGAATTAAAATTTATTATTTTTGAAGCAATAAGGAAACTTAAATCTGTAGGATTACTAGTAAGTGCGTTAGTGTCTGATCAAGGATCAAATTTTGTACAATTTTCAAAATCAGTTGGTATCTCTCCAAACTCTTCACATTTTTATGTCGATAGCGAAAAAATATTTTATATTTTTGATGTGCCGCATCTCTTAAAATCAACACGAAATAATTTTTTCAATTACACATTCGAAACCTCTGAAGGATGTACAAATAAAACGTATAGGTATTGACCAAATTTATAATAAACAAAAACATAAGCCTTTGGCTCTTCGGCTGTGTCCAAAATTTACAGATGAACACATTAATTCGAATCCTTTTAAAAAACTGAAGGTTAGTTTAGCCGTCCAAGTTTTCAGCGCAATGGTAGCTGCGGCACTTAATTCCTTTATTGAATTCGGACAATTCCCCCCTTTGGTAAACGCTACAGTGTCATTTGTAGAAAAAATTGATAAGTTATTTGATATCTTAAATTCCTCAAAAATATCAGGCAGTAATACAAGTACAATAGACCTTTCAAAGGAGCAGATTACCAAGTCGATTTTTTAAAGGAAATGTTTACATATTTTGAGAATATTAAAATTTTAAAACAAAATATAGAGGTTACCAATAAAGTTAAATTTTTGAAAGGGTGGCAAATCACAATAAATTCATTTTTAGGTCTTTGGGAAAAATTTCATTGTTTAGAGTTTAGTTCCTTATACACTCGACGCTTAAATCAAGATTGTCTCGAAAATTTTTTCGGCACTATTAGGCAGCAAGGGGGAAATTGCTTGAATCCAACCCCCATCCAATGCGAAAGGGCTTTCAAAAAATCATTTTGTTTAAATTATTTCCAACACGCGGATGGGGCTAATTGTATTGAGGATTTTGATTCATTATTGTCATACGTAACCACCGAACATACACAAATTTACAACAAAGTTGTTGTGGGAAATGCAAGATCTATTTTTTCTGATTTAAGTTCGGTGGCACCAGATTATATTGATTTCGAACTACATGAATCAAATAGTATATCATATGTTTGTGGATATTTATTAAGAAAGTGCTTGGAACAACATTCATGTGAAGTTTGTATTAAATATTGTAAACGTCATACATTAGGGGATACTGATTTGTTTACTTATTTTAAAGCATACAAATCAAGTGGTAACGAAACCTTTGGACATTTATTTTCACCTCCTGATAATTTCCTAAATTATATTAAAACTCTCGAAGTTAATTTTTGTACCCTCTTTCCAAAGTTTGCTTTAGAAGAAAATGTTGGTGTGAAATTAAAAAATAAGCTGCAAAACATTTCATATCAACATCCATGCCCTAGTTTTAATCATGCCTATTTATTATCCCTTTATGTAAGATTTAGAATCTATTCTTCTTTAAAATTTTTAAATCGTGATATTGTTTCTAATAAAACTAATAAAAATTATAAACTTCGAAATTTACATTTATAAGTGCTGCCAGGGGTCATTATTAGGCTAAGTTGATAATGTATAGTGTGCATGTGCATAATATGTACGTAAGTAGTTTATAATATCTTTTGTATTTATAGGTATTATATTTTATATGTGCTATTGTTTTTGAATTTTTTTTATAGATTTTAGTAATAAACATTTTTGATAAATAACCTTTTTTTACTACCAGTGATACGAAGGTCAACCAATTTTGCAAATAATAATTGTTATGGATCTATATAAAAAAACAAATTAATTGCCAAGCTATGAGTTTGGACGCAAGTCGATTGAAATATTGTAATATTTCAACCACCCAAGTAGAATAGTTCACTTGAACCTAAATCATAGTTGTTTCTAATTAATATAAGTATAAAATAATAAAGAGGAAATATTGTGAAATTTCCATGTACAATAAAAAAATGTATTTTTCTCTTTAGTAAAATATTAATATTTATATTTTTTTCGTCAGTAAAATACCTACTTAAAATCACTTCTGGAGATTCAAATTTAACTAGATCTAATCCCAGAAAAAAACTTTACTATTCTAAAAATTAATTTTGCTATATAAAACACAAAATTTTCTATAGCCCGGACCTGGCCGTGCAATGGGCAAGTTCTACTCTGTCCAAACTACGGTGGGCGTGGCCAATGCGCAGATGTCAACGGCGGAGAGTTCATTTCCTATGCGCGAGAGGGGAAATTGGAACCGCGACATCAAAGGCGCCGAAAGCAAGTGCCACTTCTGATTCGTCCTTTTCTGGGGTTAAACCAGATTTAACGTTCTTGAGCACGAGGGCCGTGGTTGGACGTTGTCAAATGTCATTTTGTGTTGCCACCACAAATTTCGCTTTCTCCTAGATTGCATTCTAAATCCCCTAGAATGCACACAATATGGCGGCTATTCAGGCGGGTGCCAGCGCCCTCTGCCGGATGGCTAAAACTTGGTAGAGGGACTAGGAGTCAATGGCAGTCCAGTTTATTTTACGAGGGCCGTGTCCACAATCCACACGATCTACCTTATTCAATCACAGTTTAGGGAATACTTACTGTGATTCAATGATCTGTCCACTGAACTCGTCATACCTAACCAACTCATAAATATCAAACTGGCAAACTGTCTAATCAAGAATCCACCATGATGGAACAGAAAACTGATCGTTAACGTTTTCTAATCGTTAAATAACTCTGGTTGGAACGCATTTAAGTTACTGCCCAGAATACTGACTGTAAAAGAAACTGTTTCTGACGCGAGTAGGTATGACATGTAAGAACTGTCCTTTTTAATAATGTTGTTTCCAAAAGTATATATATATATATATATATAAGAGGAATATATATATATACTTTTGGAAACAACATTATTAAAAAGGACAGTTCTTACATGTCATATATATATCATATCATATATATATATGGGAGTTTTCGAAGAAATTTAGAATGTTTATATTTATTTTTCAATTGTGCCTGGTGAATACGGAACTTTAAAATAATTTCCAGAATCTTATTTTTCCCTGAATTTTTATGCCCAGTAACTCATAACTCGGAAACTTCTAGTGGCCACCTTTAATGAAACACCCTGTATATAAGTAGTAATAATTACTCGCGTGTTACATCCCAGAAAAGGATTCGTCCTTTTCTGGGGTTACATTCTTGATAAATCTACACAAAGCCAAAACTAACCTCTCGACTCCGTCGACCCGCCGCAGTGCCTCATCATTCTGAACATAACATTTTGCCGTAAAACCCTAACAAGGGTAAAACCTATAGAAACGGCACTTTGCAGGTGGGAAAATCAGGTTTTTTTTTTCAAAATTTCTGCTTACCTACTTCATTTTTTGAAACTAAAATTATGTCGCAAATTAGTTTTAATCAAGCAGGTCTTATTTCCAAATGATCAAATTTGAACTAAAGTTTTTTTGACTTTTACACCTCTTTGTTATATTATGTTGAGATAAATATGCTTCAGTTCCTTTATTACGAACACATAAAAAATACCTCTCGTCTGACAAGTAATGTGTATATTATTAATCATTAATCTTTGTTCTTCATTATCTTTTTCTTTAGTTTTTTTTAACAATAATATGAAACAGTAATAAAAATTATATTATATTTAAGGAAGGGCATTGGGTAGGAAATGCATATTATATATTGTATTAATTCTCAACCTTTTTAAAATACCGCTTGGCTTCTGTTCCACTGCTCTCGTGTTTGTAAGTCTGAAAATCAAAAATATATTAAATTACTTGTCAGTATACATATAATATTATACAGGTTGTGGTTCAACTAAACTTGACGGAGGTGATCCAATATAAACTAAAAAGTTTTTTTTGTTCCAACAAATTTTTAGTTTATTTCTTCTATTTTTCACCATTATATAGGGTCAATTCGCCGGTGGTCGGACAGTTTAGGCACATCTAAATTTAAATTTTCAGTTAAAGTTATATGCACTCCGTTAATGCGACTGAAACTTTTCCAAGGTGTAGTTTCATTATTTGTCTTTGATTAAATATAACTGTTATATTTTATAAACCCAAAGGTTATTTTTTATTAAATTTATTAGAGAAAAAAGGCTATTTTGCTGATGGTCGGACAGTATTTGCCAGTGGTCGGCCAAGTAGTTGTTAGTAATCGGACATCTCCTGATTGGTCAATCCCACAGGCCCGTATTTTGGAATATTGTTTGGTAGGATAAATTTGGGAATGTAATAGGTATATTATATGTATAAGTACATAATATATGTATTATTATCACAATTAATTTGAAAATGATATCTAAAAGTATTCCATTATGAAGAAAAGGGACTGAATTTATTTACTATGTACTTTAGATTTGGGTATTTTAGGAGAATGGGAGTTTTTTTTTCAAAGATTATGATACCTACCTAAATAGATAGTACCTATATCTACCTTGGGAAGTACCTATTATTGTAAATATATTTATTTTACTTCTATATAGTTAGCAAAAACTTAATTTCGGCATAACAAAAATAAAAAATAAAAATGAACACTTACAAAATAAAAAATAATTAAAAACTATTTTGCTTAGGTAACATTCTTTGTCGACTCTTAGGAAAGAAGGTAAAGTAGGTATATAAAAAATAATTAGGAAAATTTTTTGGACATTATCCACTAGCATATTTTTTTGTATGGGAAAACCGCACTTCGCCAAGTTCGTAATCCAAGCCACTAACTTTTTTCGTTTCTTCTTTTTAAAACAGGATCCAGGCCCATTTGTTTAAAAATATCGCCGAAATTGCCTTTAATACGGTCCTGCGCGGTAAATTTAGGAACCCCATAATTTCTGCATATTTCACGCAATTTGCCGCCATTACGAACAGCTTCTACCGCTTTTATTAAAGATCCATTGTCATATTGGTGAAATTTTCCTTTGGTTTTGGGCGCCATAACAGAAAATAATGAAAATAACAAAAAACAAATCAGAAAACCCCCTCAAGAAAACGGAGAAAAAATAATTGTCCGACTTCCGAAGCGTTGAAAATTACACCTCAGTTAGTGGTCGGACAAAATTTATTTTACTTAATCCTTCTCTGTATTTAGATTTGGCTGTCCGACCACTGACTACCATTTTACACTTTTGGTTCACTACATGAAATAAAAAAGGACGGCCAATGCTATTGTTAATAAGTGAAAAAAAGGCGGAGGTATATGGACCGATCATTTCCAGTAGTCGGACACCCGTCCGACTATTGGTTTATAACAGAATAATTTACCAGTTTGCCGGCCATTCAATTTTAACCACCAAATCGGGCAAAACACATATTTTTGTGATTTATAATGCAAATTTAGATCATTTCTAATATATAAAACTGTATCCTACTCCTTAAATTTACTAAATCAAATTTATCTAAACTTAATAAAACTGCTCCACACTTATTGTTCACCTAAACATTTGAAGAGAGCACAGACACGTTAACTTTGGAGCGCTTTTATCGTTTCCAGGACAACTGCAGAAATGAAAAATATCTAATATAATAACAAGGTTGCACGATTTGCGATTTTAACTTTAGAAGGCCAAATCTATATCGCATTTTCTAGTTATTATTCAATATGCAAGTTTTGTCCGACTATTGGCTGTGTCCGGCTTACTGGCGAATCGACCCTACCTATATATGTATAAAGCAAACTTGGTGCCTACCCAGGAGTTGTCAACCCTCTTTATTATTGTTTATACCTATACGCGACTGAATTTAAGATTCCAACGCCCCGACGTGACTATGCGAACTAATATATGGGCCATCGTCACCATGGGAATAACGGTGCTAGCCACCAGGTCTACACTGCGTTGTTCTTTGTTGTTGTTCATTGTTGGCATGGCCCATGACTAGTTTAGCATTGAGCCTATAGGGGGCGTATTTCTTATATTCAATGGCGTATCCTATATTTAAAAAATCAGGCCAAAAAATATTTCACCCCTTCTTCAACATAATAATGTCCCCTTTTGCATGATTCAAACTTGAGCCACTTCAGAAAAAACCTCCCTATTTCCTAATTTGTTAATATAAATTTATATACCTATAATTATTATACCTACCAAAATTAAGCTTGTTTCTGTTTTCTCATAAATTCTAATCAGCGGCGTATTATTTGGAGCTATTGACTTTGTGACCAGTTTGTCTCCATCCAGTGTAGTTACATTCTAAAAAATTGCTCTGTATTAATAGTCTATATTATAATAGCGTTGACTGACGTATTAATAAGACTTCTCACGGCTATAGTTTCATGTCCTGGAAAGTAGATGGCGCCTATGGTCAACAATGTATTTTGCATTGTATTTTGTCTCCAGGAAGTGCATGGTGAGCCAGAGAACTGTCAAACATGACAGCCGTGAGCAGTCTTTATTAATACGTCAGTCAACGATAATAGTCTATACCTACCACACCTATCAGCAACTATTGGATAAGGTATCTTAAAGAAAACTGATTTTCAAATTTAAATGAAAAGTAGGTATATATTCGAGTATAAACTCAATTTTGTTTTGACACAATCAACTTTGATATTGCTCATTGATGTGGCCCTGTGTGGAAAATATTTGGGGTCGATTTTTCGAAAAATATATTAGCGGTCTTTTTATAGAACTTTCATAGATTTTTTCTGCATAAACAATTAAAACACAAAAATCAAAGTAGGGTATGTAAAAGTTACAGAAAGGGGCCTTTTCTAATTTATAAAAAAGTGGGAAAGGTTAAAAAATCAAAGTATACCTAAGTATACTTTTAAAATTTCACAAACCTAGGTACTTAGTTTTTAGTCTGAACAAGTTACCTTATATTATAATAACGTGTTGTCGTAAAACCTACAAAAATATCACTTTACTGGTGTGGAAATTTAGGTTTTCCAAATTTCTAAACCATAGCATAGGTGATTTTTTTCTTCCACAAATTATTTAAACAGGCTTATAATAGTAAAAAGTTTTAAAAGTCATTTACAAATGAGTAGATTTCAAAAAAATATATTGGGTGTTCTTTTTAAAAACCTAAGTTTATACCTATTTTTTCTAAACTTTGTGATGGTCTTTTGTTTCACTCTAATTACTGGTTGGTTATAATTTTGGACCACACCCTTTAAAATGATGTCGATGTGACATACCTACTGACATTACAGCAGCACGGCCTGCCATGATTTCCTATTCCCGTTTGGTAATTATTAATAATTAAAAAAAAGCAGTAGGTATTGGTAGTGTGTGAAACCCTTACCGCATGGTTGTACCTAGATTAATTACATATTAGGTAGGTATACCATCAAAACTTTAAACTTACTTTGATAATACCCCCAGGCATATGTTCTTCATATTCCTCTCCCAATTTAAATTTCGACACCACTGTTTTGAACATTGTTGTATACGTTATAGTCCACTCTCCGTTGTCACTAATTACGATTTCCAAATTAGGCCTCGAGGCACCCATAATTTTCCTCGGAATGAAAGGGACTCCTTACAAATTAAACAAATTATAGTTTACCTATTATAATAATATGCATTTTCATCATTTTCTGCCAAAAATCTTACCAACTGCCTTAAAATATTCGTCAAGATTCTCATTTTTCTCATGTGAATATTTTCCAAGGAGATGCGACATAATTATTTATTTGCTTTTGTTTGCGCTTTGTGGTACCGTAAATCGAAGCAAAAGTAAAATTACTAGATATCTACCGATCATCATACGTTATTAATATAATTTTCACATAAAAAAGATTACAAAAGTTACGTGTCCCGATATGTAAATAAACTAATACCTAATAATCAATAAATAAATTATTGTAACATAGCCGATCCAGTAATTATTGTAATTTCCAAACATATAAAATTTGTATTTTATATGTTTCCAAACTTTTAATTGACAGAACGAAAATTCAGAGAGAGAGAGAGAGAGAATATTCAGTTATTTTCTCTCTGGTAATTGACAAACAGGCCTCGTTCCACACATTAGGGTGTAGGAGTGGAACTAGGGACGGTCCTCAGCACGGCAATAGATTATATCGCCGTGGTCCTCAGTCACAGAATAATAGGGGAAATTCTGTGCCTCAGTCCTCGTTCGTTCGTACTCACAAAACACAAAATATTTGTTCTCTGATAAAGGTTAGCGGTTAGCGTCGATCAAGGTTAGTACCACAGAATAGATTCCTCTATTCTGTGGTTAGTACTAACCTTGGGCTGAGAGAGGCACCATCGATGAAACGGAGGCACGTGGCAAGGTTAGTGGACTAACCTTGGGCATGTGGCACGTAAATTGGCGATTTAGTTACTCCCTAGCAGAGATCGCTGAATTTTGGAATTTACCCCAACCCACCACTGTCAGAAACTGTGCTGTCATAGTGCTGTCACTTGTCAGTAATCTGTCACCGGTCACGGCGTCACCGGTGTACATACGAAGAGTTCACTCCTGGTTGATTTTTGATTCTTCAATTTTCATTATCAAAAATGTCCCTGGAGAAACGTTGTTTATTAGATTTAGCTTGTAAATTCAACTGTTTTTACTTATCGGGTAAGTTCATTTACTTTCCATTTTTAACTGTTTATAATAATTGAGAGATCTTACAACTTATTATATTTTAAATAATAATGTGATTGATATAAATATTCAATATTATCTTGAAGGTTTGGCTTCAGAATGCAAGCCTTTCGTGGTTGAAGGATTTCAAGTGGGACTTATTCGACCAAATGTTTTGAAAGAGTTGGTAAAATATCCAGAGGTAAATGCTGCATTAAAATTTTGATTGTTTTTGTTACCACATTGTATTTTTTAGGTTTTTCTCGTTTCAAATGGTTGTGTTAAATTAAACCCAGGTAAGGTTCTGGCTCTTGGGTCTCGATAGTTAGTGAATGGCAATTTTTTCATTGATTTCGTACATCAACCTTTTCTCAACCCCCTCAACATATCCAGTATTTTCATGTAGGTACCTAGTAGTGCCCGATTTTTCATTAAGGTAGCACACATTTTATGTCTGGAAAAGAAAATCGTAGCAAAATTTAAATAAGTTGTCACCTCGGTTGTCACATTTTGGATCAATGGGTGTACATACTGATTTTCCCCGATCATTCATAATGGTTCATCTACTGCGTACTGTACAGATCATTTTTAGACGTCTGGCCTCTGTTCGTGCAAAATGGTCGAAGATATGGTATGGGGATATTATTTATGGGAGATGATATAGGGTGTATAAGGGAATAAGTAGGGCCACTTAGCGACTTTGCAAATATGAGACTAGGCGTTGTGACATCAAAAAATAAATTAAATTCATTTGCAAAACACCCTATATAAAATTTCTTATTCCAGAATAAGTTATTATTCCATTAATGAGTTCTTCGTTAGTGTTTGCAGTGACTTAGGGCGTCATGATGAAATCGACTATTCTAATATGAAATATTGTGAAAATATTTTGACCCTATTAGTCGAACTGAAATAAAACGGATCGTCAAGCAATTAAGAGATAAAAAATCTGTGGGTCCGGACGAAGTGCCTATTGCACTGTTGAAGCATCACATGTGATTGCCTTCCCCTATCCCACATAATCAATTTAATGTTTCACACTGGTAACTATACTGAGATGCTAAAATTGGGCTAGGTTAAGGCAATTCACAAAAAAAGAGAAAAAACTGAATTGAAAAATTATAAGCCGATTACGTTGCTTTCGAATATAAACAAAACATTTGAGAAGGATCTCTACAACCAGCATGTTAGATTTTTGGAGGGTAGCTTAGTATTGTCACATGTTCAAGTTCAAAATGGCTTTAGAAAGGGAAAAGGTACAGCTAGAGCAGTCTTCCAGGTGTTGGCGGAGGTGGCTGAGTCGATTTCAAATAATATTATAACTTCAGCTCTGTTTCTTTACTTGTCACATGCCTTTGATAGCTTCCACATTCTGACACTCTTTCAGAAGCTGGATTGTGGAGTCAGGGGTGTGCCCCTTGATGTGGTGGCATCATACCTGAAAGACAAAAAGCAGTGTGTTGTCAAATATGATCAGAGTGGTGAAGGAAAATATCCGAACCTATGACTGTTCTAAGGGGTGTGCCACAGGGATCCATATTGGGACCAATACTTTATATTCTATATACAAATGAGGCACCTAGGGTTATTAATGAATTTATGGTCTTAGGTATATGCTGATGGCAACACTACTGTTTTCAGTGAACTAACTTTGGAGTCAAGTAAAGGGAGTATTGAGTCAGCATTAGAAGTACTCGACTAGTGGTTTGCGACAAATAATAATCTCTTGTCTTAAATGTGGATAAGACACAGCTTCTGAACTTTAGTAGAGAATAAATTACAATGTTGAGTTTACTAGATGATATTGTCACCATCACCAAAAGTGTGTGCAAAATTTCAGCTCAATCGGTTGAAGGTGAAGTTAAATAAAATCTTCCAAAAAGTCTCGAACCACATGGAGTTTTCCAACTAATAATGAAAATGTTCTCTTCAAGTTTTTGATTTTAATATTATATCTGTAATGATGGGTACGTTTACCATAGAGACAAAGAAAAAGCGCTTTGCTTGCAGTCGCTTGTATTTTCCACATTCTTATTTTTTAAAAGCATAAATGCTAACGATAAAATGTTAACTTTTACTTTAACATTGGTTTACTATTCTTTGACATGCTTATCCGTCCATTCAACACAACACAGGTGTGAAAATCACGGTGTGGGACATATTATTTGAGGCATGAGGTTTCGTGTACCTAGACATTGTAAAAAATTGACCCTAAATCAAACCACTGTACTCCAAGAGTCTGTAACCGAACAAACACAGCTTTTAGGAATTATCAGGAAAGGTCGGATCGAGTCGATGACGTACTACGGAAACTGAAAGCAGAAAATGTTTTTATGGCATTAAAAGCTTGGCGAGAAGAAGTACTTTGAAATAAGCAAATTAGAGTTTCTATATTAGAAACTCTGGCCGAAAATAAACCGCCATTATAATCCAATGTTTTTAGTGTTATGAAGTTAAAACAGAATACAATTCCCCAAGTTTACTTAAAATGGATCGATCAGCAACGTGCCTGTTTGGAATTCGAAACTATGGAGTTACTATAAATGGCTACATTAAACATCCGCAAAAATCTTTGTGTTTATGGTTTCAGAAAAGGGCTGCAAATAAACAGACTTGGCCAGGTAAGTAAGACGTGTATTGATTCTGATATCTATTTTTTTATCATTAAATCAAATGGCACAAATAAATGATTTTGATATGTTAATTGCTCAAGGTAGGCAAATTGAGAAAAATAACTGTGTTCAGCTTTATTGTTTGGTTCATCATGGCATCTATAAACCCCAGCTACCAAGAAACACTAGTATACCATGATGCTCATGGGTACAAGGGTACAAGAAGTCTACAAGCAGGAAAAAACGTTATGAGATTAACTCATAGAATCCCTCTTTCTTTCTATTACCATAGAAAATATAAAAACTTCCATACAACCCTTGTTGCAACTTAACCTCCTGATAAATAGGAAATTTCTGACATTCTTAATTAACTTTTTTGTTTCAAGAGTTACCGCAAAATTTTCTTAATGACTTTTGTTGTATCAATTTCAATAAGACCATGGAAAAGCTCACCAAAAAACCTACAACTTTTGTCTCTACAATGTTTTCTTTAACTTGAAAAATAAAGGGGGTAAAATGTTATGTGGATCACCCACATATTGTTTGTTCAGCGAATGTTCGGCCCTACGTCACAACTCCCGACCTTGTCTGGCTCATGAATATACGACCGATATCCATCGTATAGTCATGAGTAAGACAAGGACGAGAGTTGTTACGTAGGGCCGAACATTCGCTGAACAAACTTTAGTGTTAGTAGACAAAAATGGCGGCCAAAAATTCCATGTTGTCCCTATTTAGCAGCATATATATAAGTATATGATATTATCAGTATATTTACTGGAAAGAAGGGCAAAGATATTTAATAAATTCGCAGATAGAGGGTAGAAAGGTATCACAGAATGCTAGCTGTCAGATTTAACAGCCGTTGCCTTCTTTCCTTCTAAATATTTTTATAGTTTTTCCTAAACAGATTATGGTGATTTATATGGCTCTCTTTTGCTCAAAGGTAAATGGGACAATATGGTAAGCGGTGGTTTGTCAGTGGGGCATGGAATTTTAGAAACAGCAATCAAAGAAGGCATGGAAGAAGCTTCGATACCGCCAAATATATTAAAAAACTTGATAAGTGCTGGCTGCATTTCGTAAGTTTTTCGAAAAATGTAAATTCCTCTTAATCATTAACCCGTGAAAACCTAAGAAACTACTCAATTTTTAGGTTTTATTTTGAATCAGAAAGAGGTTTATTTCCTAACACAGAGTTTGTGTTTGATTTGGAGCTTCCATTAGATTTTCTTCCTGTAAACGCTGATGGGGAAGTCGAGACTTTTGAGTTGCTGCCAGCACAAAAATGTTTGGAGAAAGCATTTTCATCTGACTTTAAGACAACTAGTGTACCTGTAATTTTAGATTTCTTGATCAGGCACGGAATTATAACAGCAGAAAATGGTAAGTACAATAAAAATAGTATAAAATATAATCCATAAGCAATTTGGCATCTATTACCCATATTTTCTTCTAGTCTAGTGTTTCTAGTTAAAATCTGTCGTGGAACTGAATTTCCAACTTAAAATGTTGTTTCAAACATCCTTTTTTTTTAAACAGCACAGATCAGTTTAGTAGGCCTAGACCAACATTATATTAAAGAATTTCATTGTTGTTTAAGATCTGAAGTCATGCTAGTATGTGAAAAAAAAACGGCAAGTTATTATAGGTTACAGGGGGTGTTCGGTGGTTATAGATATGTCAGTTTCTAACGTTTAGAATGACATTGTGTTTTGGTTGATTGTGAAGTGCCTTTTTTGCCAATCTTTTTCGCTGGCTTTTTCTCATTATTACTATTCGATGTGGTTCTTTGAACAAAAGTAATACTGTTTTGTCCTTACAAATAATAGCTTTAATCTTTGGCTGACTTATGTTTTACTACAAGAAGAAACCCGTGTGAAAAGGCAAAGAGAGGCTGCCTTTGTTTATGCAACAAATTCAAAGGAATAGTTTAATTTTTAGTAAAAAAATAGTGAGACAAAAGAAAATATTCCCAGAAAAGGTGGTGGCGTTAACACTGAAGTTGGGATTTGTGTAAGGGAGTTATTTTATTGCATATTACAAATGGTTTTATGAGCAATTTTAGGGTTAGTAAGAACAAAAACACTTTTAATTTTTTTATGTGCTTGTCTAAATAAATATTTGTCGGCTCGACAAAATTTCATTCGAGCACCGTTAATAATGTGGACTAAGCAAATAACAATTAATTGTTATTCCCATTTTGAAAAAAATTCAAAATAAGTATTTTTTTAAGTTCGGATTGGACAACTTAGCTGGTGTATTACAGGTCTTTCCAGACATAACCTCAGGATTTTGAGACTCTATACCATTTAAGTATATACAGTTTGTTCAGCGAATGTTTGGCCCTACATCACAACTCCCGTCCTTGTCTGACTCGTGAATATATGACCGATATCCATTCACGAGTAAGACAAGGACGGGAGTTATGACATAGGGCCGAACATTCGCTGAACAAACTGTAGTTCTTTTTTCCATTTCTTACCATACATACAGTTAAATTCCGTAATTCTTTATATCTAAGCCCATCAGCTTGATGTTTTTTTTTGTACAGGGTGGCCCATCCAAGCGGAAAAAGTGTGCTACGTGGAGACACGTTAACATAAAATCGTCATTCAAAAAATGAGATTGTAGTAAAAATTAAAGGGAATTCGAGGGTGTACCCTAATTTTGTATACGGGGGTCGGTAAAAAAGTTTTCGCGAAAAATCATTTTTTGCAAAATAAAAAAAAATATTTTTTTACCTACACATCCATTAGAGAACCTTTAAGTAGTATTCCCGAATATTCAGTTTTTTTAATATAACTTCCGATTATAGCGGAAATGAAAGTGGTTTTCTCTATTTTACAACTTACACATTTCTCTTAACCATCACAGGATTCCTTTTTTAATTCTGAATCCAACGATATATAATTTGACCTATTTATCTCCAACAGTTTCCGAGATATTTATCAGAGAAGCTCCATCAAACTAGATACATGGTCTCATGGTCGGTGTCTGATGTTCGATCTGAGTAGGCCAAACAATAAAACCAAATTTATGACAAATCAAGTCAGCCATGATAATAAAACTGATAAGCGAGTAGGCTGAATGTTAAAGTGGCTATAGCCATTCAACTGCATTCAACTTAATTAAAAATCTCGTGGAAATTATGAAACATTTATTATTTTTACTACTGTCATATTTATTATAACAACAACAATATGATTAGTTATTAAAAATTAGTTAGAAGTTCATTTACATTAAATGTTCAAAATGGTTTCCATTATTATTTACACATAACCTAAGTCTTTTTAAGAAATTTTTTCGGACATTTTCAAAGATTAAGGGACGATTATTTAAACTATCAATTTCTAATTTTACTCGTCTTTTAATCTCCTCAACATTTTCGGGGCGGTTCTTATAAACTTTATTTTTTAAATGCCCCCACAAGAAAAAATCCAAGGGGGTTAAATCTGGACTGCGTGGCGGCCACCTTATCGTTCCATGTTTACCAATTCAATTTTCAAACGAATTGTTCAAAAATTCCATTATGGGCCCACAGTTATGGAAGGAAGCGCCATCTTGCTGCCAAATTAATTATCTTTCTTGGAGTTGGTTAACAAAAATTAATGGCAACTGGTCAAAGCATTGTTCCAATTCGTTCTGGATTAAATGTAGGTATTTCCTACCTGTCATACTTCCTGAATAAAATAGAGGGCCCATTATAAAATTTCCCACAATTCCGCACCAAACACCCACGGAATTTCTGCCGGATTTCACAACTTCACGAAATGCCCGTGGATTGTCAACAGACCAAAATATACTATTTTTCCGGTTGTATATTACCGCCGTTGTAAATGTAGCTTCATCGGACCAAATAATTTGTTTAAAAAATCCAGCTCCACCTCTTGCAAAATAAAAGTTTTAACATTTTTTGACAATATTCCAGTCTTCTTGCAACATCTCCAGGGAATAGCCTTTGAACAGGTAATATTTTGAAGGCTTTAAATTTGCTTAATTTCATTACCCTTTGTATTGTAGAAAGGGGAATTTGTAAGTCTCTCGCTGCATCTCTCTGACATTTTTCGTTATTTCTTCTGAAATAATTTAAAATTCGTTCTCTCTCGTCCTCACTAATTCTAAACCCTTTTTTTCTCTTGCTAATCACACTTCCTGTCGATCTGAATCTTCGATACACCTTACATATAAATGAAGCACTCGGAACATTTCTATTTGGATATTTACGAGAATACTCCCTCAAAGTTTCTACGTATCTTTTATCATTTTTGATGAAGATCTCTAAAATATCACAGCATTCTTCTTTCAAAAACATTTTTTAAACTGCAACTACTAACAGCTTCAGCAACAAAATTTTAAACTAATCTGACACGTAAATAGAAATATTGAATTGACAGCCTACTCGCTTGTCAGTTTTATTATCATGGCTGACTCGATTTGTCATAAATTTGGTTTTATTGTTTGGCCTACTCAGATCGAACATCAGACACCGACCATGAGACCATGTATCTAGTTCGATGGAGCTTCTCTGATAAATATCTCGGAAACGGTTGGAGATAAATAGGTCAAATTATATATCGTTGGATTCAGAATTAAAAAATTAAAAGTAAAAAAATATTTTTAAAAAAAGCTTTTATTTAAATGCGCTAAAAAGAATAAAATAATCTTTTCTTTTAAAACTTTTACTATCAACTTATAACGTCATTCCACAATTTATATGATATAAAAGCTTGTCGCGAGATTTAAGTAGTGGTATTTACTTAGTTTGAAAACTTAAATCTCGCGACAAGCTTTTATATCATATAAATTGTGGAATGACGTTATAAGTTGATAGTAAAAGTTTTAAAAGAAAAGATTATTTTATTCTTTTTAGCGCATTTAAATAAAAGCTTTTTTTAAAAATATTTTTTTACTTTTAATTTATTTTGTAATTTTTAGTTTGGCCAGGTGTCTAAGTCTATTCATCTCAGTTAACGCATCATTGTTGCAAGGTCGTTTGCCGGTTAGTTTAGAACAGTCTAGCTCTTCAATGAGGAGACCTTCTAATGATCTAACCCTGCTTAAGGCCACGTATGCTTGACCAGGCGCGAAGAGCTTGGAGCCTAAATATACAACGAGACAGGTTGCAGACCAATGCTGTTGACGCCTATCTCACCAAACTACACAAGTCAAAGTTAACTAGTCCGCCATCTTGGGTGTTCCGCCATGTTGGATTTAGAATGACGTCACACATATAATCATGCATTGTCATCCAAATTAAACGTGTGTACAAAATTTCAGCTCGATCGGTTGAAATTTAACTAGTCCGCCATCTTGAGTGTTCCGCCATGTTGGATTTAGAATGACGTCACACATATAATCATGCATTGTCATCCAAATTAAACGTGTGTACAAAATTTCAGCTCGATCGGTTGAAATTTAACTAGTCCGCCATCTTGAGTGTTCCGCCATGTTGGATTTAGAATGACGTCACACATATAATCATGCATTGTCATCCAAATTAAACGTGTGTACAAAATTTCAGCTCGATCGGTTGAAATTTAACTAGTCCGCCATCTTGGGTGATCCGCCATGTTGGATTTAGAATGACGTCACACATATAATCATGCATTGTCATCCAAATTAAACGTGTGTACAAAATTTCAGCTCGATCGGTTGAAGATATCTGCTTCAAAATTGAGTTGCAAGATTCCACCCGAACAAATTACATACATACATACATACATACATACATTGCAAGTTAAATAAAAGCTTTTAAAAAGGAATCCTGTGATGGTTAAGAGAAATGTGTAAGTTGTAAAATAGAGAAAACCACTTTCATTTCCGCTATAACCGGAAGTTATATTAAAAAACTGAATATTCGGGAATACTACTTAAAGGTTCTCTAATGGATGTGTAGGTAAAAAAATATATTTTTTTATTTTGCAAAAAATGTTTTTTCGCGATAACTTTTTTACCGACCCCCGTATACAAAATTAGGGTACACCCTCGAATTCCCCTTAATTTTTACTACAACCTCATTTTTTGAATGACGATTTTATGTTAACCTGTCTCCACGTAGCACACTTTTTCCGCTTGGATGGGCCACCCTGTACCTTTGTAAAGCATGTTCTCGGTCTTTCATTAAAATTTTGTAATTGGAAGTTAGCCATTCGGTCTTGGGCTTAGTGACTCTTCTGAACTTAACAGGAGCATGATTATTAAAAACGGATATTACGAAATTGTCGAAGATGTCAACTTTCCTGTCAACATTTCTTTCCGCAATCATCTGGGGACCAACTCAAGGAAGCCAATTCGTGCAGGAGTAGTTGATGACTAAAATTTTTGAAGCACCGGTAAGTAACAACCTAGTGGCGGAGGTTTATTATTTGGAATTAAAACATCGCAGAAAACCGATCTGATCAGATATCATATCAGCATTAAGTGTAGGGCAGCTTTTAACACAAAGAATTGGTTATAAATACAGGATCAATAAGGGTACTAACACCACCTGAGATTTGTGTGGATTCGTTTAATATGTGTTTTAAATTATAAACATGTAAACAAGAAATAATTGGGTTTGAAAGTTTAAGGAAATTTGCATTAAAGTCTCCTAAGCAAATTATATTATCATATACACTAGATAAGTCAGTAAAAATATTGTTGAGGTCTTCTATGAACTTATTTCAAATATAATTCGGCAGCCTATAAATAACACCCAACACAAAAAGATGTTTGCCCAACTTCAACGTGAAAAACAATGTCCCCGCTTCGCCATTTTGTAAAAAATCTAAAGAAATTTTATTACATATAAAAAGATCCCTGAAGTAGGCCATAACTCCACCTCCCCTACCTTGAGACCTATCGCATCTCATACTTTTGTACCCCTGAATTGAGAAAGCATCGGCCGTAACATTTGAATTTAAGCACGTTTCCGAAACCCACTATATCAAATGCATTTTGTTGAACTACACGTGAAAACTGGTCAAAGCCGGTAAACAAAGAACGGGCATTTAAATGTGCTATTTTCATTTTCACCACATTTTTTTACTAAAATACAAGCAAGCAATAATTTATAAGAATACCTGTGACACAGCACTCGAATATTGTAAAACTAGTAAAAGTGATTAATTTGTTATATTGTAATGATATTATATTTCTTAATATTTAATAATGTCAACATATTAAATTTACAAAAAATAAAAAAATAAACCTTAAATCCCTATAGTTATATTATAATAAAGCAACACAAAAGCAGAGGAAAAATGTATATACTAAATACAGGCAGGGATATCCGAGCTCCCCTATCGAAATAAAAGCATTAACCAAAAAGTAAACTGCATATTACCATTGAGTAAAGGATATATAACCCAATATAGAATATATATATCCTTTACTCAATGATATCACCATAAAAACTTATCAAATGCGGAGTGCATACACACTCGAAAACACAATTAATAAGCATATTTAAAAAAAATAATGTGATGGAATAACAAAATGTAAAAATCACTTGAAATATCAAATGTTTACCAAAAAAGAATATAGAAGATTTCAAATAGATATGTTAAAAAAAAAACATAATCTGACAAGAACAGCATCCAGTAATTAGGTCATTGTACCTACTAATTAAACATATATGGACTCACAATTAAATGTCATTCCCTTTCAGGCAGAATGTCAGAATCAGATCTAATACATTTCCTGTCCCTATAGGAAAACTGCACATAAACTAAATCGCGGAATGTCCATGCATTATTTTCGTAAATCAATTTAACACGCTTGAACAGACGAAGGTTGTAAGACAGAAGCAATTCGGAGATAAAAAAGGTACTGTTCTCAAGCTTCTTTTTGTTTTGAAAGAGTTCATCACGTCCTTCACCGTTCCTTTTTTTCCTGGATGATAACAGACGTCAATGTCGGTTTTTGATATAGATATGTTTAACTTTGTTTTAAACAAATCCAATACCATAAAATAAACATCCTCCACTGATTCTTTCATACAGTGTATCAAAATTACATTATATTATGATGCTGGGACCTTTCAAAATCTGCAACTTTGCTCTCTTGAATGGTTTGGTTCGACTTGAGTTGAAGTCGATCTTTATTAATAATTCAATGGAGGAATACACATTTTCTTGGAACAACTGGAACTTTGACATCAGATTCACATGTAGTTCCATTTTAAACTCTTCCATGGTTTTTTGGAATCTTCTACCTTCAACTTCTAAAGAGAAATTGTACTGTGTATGCATGCATGAATGGATTTATTAATTCTTTGCATAGGTGTATAGTTTATCTAATTTCAATTGAAATATTTTTTAATTTTACCAGAGTAGCTCGAGAACAGGCGGGTCGGCAATAAAAGACGAGACAAAACACGTTTAACTATTTAAACTGAACCTGGTATTTGTGTAAGAAAGAGATGAAGGAGACAGAAAGATAGCTTCTACAGTAAAAACATGTGATGCCTATGTCCTATATTTCTTCTGCGAAGCCAATTAGAGATTTTTTATGATTTTTCAGGTGACTAGCAATACTATACTACTTAGGATTTATCAGTGCCATTTTTGGATAATTTTCCACCGAATTTAGGGCTATAAGTTGCAGCATCATTTTTGTCCAGAGCTTCTTTGTTTATCAGTTCTTAAAAAAATCAACTTCCACGCATTATAACTTTTTGTAAATTGGCATTGAAGAGTTAAAATCATTATTAAAATGTCAATCAGTTGGCCTTGGCGAGATGTGAGAACCAAACGTCAGACAGGCCCGTCACCTGTTGAACATGGACAGATATTCAAAACCCGGGCAATAAAGTATCATTTAACTTTTCAGCCTCTTTGCGGAATTTTTACCTCTAACAGCGCAATCTTTCAATATAAGTATTTTGATCGGTTTGAACATCAGTAATATTTTCTATGTAGACTGCAAGTGAGGGCCCAGAGGACTCCTGCAAGTAAGTTGCGCCATACCGCATTGTGCTCGGTTTAGGTAGAGCGATATAGAGGCAAAGCAACCCTTTTTAAATTATGTTGCCCTTTTTCGATTAAAAAAATAATGTGTCGCTGGGCACTGAACATAGGCTTCGGAAACTAAATTTCACATTCGTTATAAAAAGTTGAACTTCACTTCCTTGGTACACAAATAATATTATTGTTCTACTGTAGCTGGATATTAAGGAATTGGATAAATTGTTTGTTCTGTCATCATTTGGATCCATACTAAAAACTAAAATAACAAATAATGGACAAACAGTAGTTTTTTATTCACACAATTTCATAATTACAGGAAATGACAAAAATGCATTGCCGACTAAAACCAGGCGGCACCCACTATTATGCTTGTTTTGAAAGCCATTAATAATTACCTAATAAATTTGTGATGTTATGACATTTCCTACTTTCTTGTTTTCGAAAACTAACTATTATATAGTCAAATAAAAGGTTAAGTTCATACAACTGCGGTAGCGAATATTCGTACAATAAAGTTGCAAAAGCTGCATTTATTTCATATACTCGCGATTCATTTTTTAGGCAATTTAGGGACTTATACTCAGGAATATCAGAGTTTTCGCGCATGGGTCGACGTCAATTTCGCCCCTTATTCTAAAAGTCAATTCCCCCCCCCCAGATTTCAAATTTTGCGAATTTGCGAGAAATTGAAACTTTTCTACGCAGAAATTCTGTCAGCTCAAATTGACCAATCATAGTCGTTTTCGTGATTAGCAATTTGCGACTGTGTGAACTTGACTTAACCCTAAAAATGCCGAAAAAATCAAAGTAGGCCGATTACTTTCAACCTCCAAACAATTCTCAAGTTCGATTTAAAAAATCTTAAAACAATTAATACAAAAACAAATTTTGCCCAAAGGTAGTTGCTGGAACAGAAACATAATTCCATTATATTTGGTTCAATTCAAATAACTCTTTCGTTTATTTCGAATGCTACTGATATAAACTGAATTTAAAAAGATTGTCTTTATTTTCTATTGACATAGGCATTATTAGGCATGGCCAAACAGCATGTAGTCTAAGATCTGACTACATTAGGTTATGACTATGCAGTTTAAATTTTACCAAGTAAAGGTTTGACTCTTGCCAACAAACTGAAAGCCTGGCCATCATGTCTGAACACTGTCTGGAAGCATAATTATGTGCAGTATGTCCTCGGATAGAGTTAACCAGAAGAGCAACTCCATTATTTTCGCTTTTTGAAAACAACTTCATAAAAACTTGCTTGCAAAATAAATAAAATTGAAATATAGTTATTTCTTCTCAGATATACAGGGTGGCCAGAAAATGTGCAATTTGTAATTTCAGAGACAAATACTTAACAAAAACGTTTCGAATTAAATAGGTACCTCAAATCTGAAATTTCAACTAGACACACAATTTATTTTTCATAAAAATTTTATTACTTAATTCAAAACAACTTTTCTATTTAATATCTTTCAAAAATTACAAATTACGGTTCTTTCCATTTTCCGACATTTGCATTTTCTGTGAAAAAATGACTTATTTATCTTACAACCAAAAGTTTTTACGAAGGATACTTTTTAAGCAAAAAAATAAAATAAAGGAAGTTTCGAGTAGTTAATAAATATTGCAATAAATATTTTTGATGGATTGTCATGCTAACTTGGCTTAGAGCTAATTTTTATAATATACAGGGTGGATCCAGACCGACTATACGATAGGTGTAAAAGACAAAAAATTTTCGAGTTGAAACTTGACTTTTGGGGGATCAGCCTTGCTTGATTAGAAACTAATTTGGACCATATTATTATATTTTAAAAATCAAGCAGGCCTTGACGGGCAATTTCTTCATTTCCAGTTCAGGTAAACTGTATTTTCCTTAAGAGATATCGAAACATTTTATTGGAAAAAGTTGTCGAGGATGACAATTTAAGTCCCCGTACCAAATTTTAAAACAATCGGCAGACTTTGTTTTTTTTTTTAATTTAAACTTTATTTTTTTGAAAAAAATCAAAGTATGCTGATTGTTTTGAAATTTTGTACAGGGTCTTAAATTTGCATTCTGAAAATTTTTTTCTGGTAAAATTTTTCGATAAATGTACTTGATTTGCGCTAAAACCGCAAAAATTGAAAAAAAAAACAACATATTATTATAATTTGGTACAGTGATTTGGAATCGCATTCTGAACAACTTTTTTTAATAAAATTTTTCGATATCTCTTGAGGAAAAGGTAGTATACCTGAACTGAAAATGAATAAATTGCCCCTGTCAAGGCCTGTTTGATTTTTAAAATATAAAAATACGGTGCATATCACTTTCTAATCAAGCAAGGCTGATCCCCCAAAGCTCAAGTTTCAACTCGGAATTTTTTTTTGTCTTTTACACCTATCGTATAGTCCATCTGGGTCCACCCTGAATTCTTGATGTCCGGAAGAGGGAAAAGTTTAACCAAAAGTCACTTTATAAAAACTCTGCTTGTTCCAAAACGCCCAAAACTGTTAAAATATTTTTGATTTTTTATACAGGGTGTTCAGTATTTCGAAAAATTTCGTAAAATTTTTGTTAGTCACCAAGAGTAAAGGACCGTTGTTTTTGACAATATAGAAAAATATTATCAAGGATGTCATTTAGAATCCACAGGGGGTTACAAATTTGAATGCACTTCAGTGTATGTATATCTTTGAATAAATTATAAGTAAACCAGACAGACACTTTTACTGCCAGTTAAAATATGTGTACAAAGGCAATGAATTATTATGCAGTGGTTAATGATCTACTATTTGTTTACATTTTTAGAGCCTGACTTTGTGAAAGTAGTGGAACTAATCCATGTACCCCTACAAAGTATCTACAAGCAGTACCGAAAAAATGCTATTGTGACCGAAAACCATGTCTCAACGGTACTAAATATACCAATGTAGATTGAAATGAAATTATGGTAGTTTGATTTGTATAGATAGCTAGGCATTTTTAAATTGATTTCTGATCAAGTACGAAGTCGAAAATCTACATTTTAGTTGTATATATTGTTCATCGAATGTACTTTAACATATTTTAATTTATTTGAACTCTTAGCGTTAAACCAGTGAATCGTGTGTTGAAAAAAGGTGTGATATTACTGTGCATAATTACTATAGTGTAGGTGTCTTAGATGTTTTTTACTTGGCACATGTAAAATTCTGGCTTATAAGCTAGTTTTTTTTATTGAAGTTACTTAGTTTTTGTGGCAACTAATGGTACTACATTTGAGTTTAAAAGTGCCTATAACATTTAAATATTCGAGGGACAAAGGATGGTCATACAATACCTCTAATGCCTCTGACTATACCAGCTACTACTCATAAATAGGCCGAGCAGTCTCACCCACCGGCGTCTACCACCTGAACACAGTGAATTCTACCCGTCCTTCGCACGGGTGAATCCTGTCAGTCCATGTGTAAAATTGCTGAAACTTCTTCGTCTTGTAACTTTTTTATTTCAAGCATTAGGTACCGAAAAAGTTTTCTAATTAAATCTGTGGGCAAAACTGATTTACTCTATTATGGCAGGCCATGACGTCAAAAAATTACCTATCTTATGCAATTTCAATCATCACAAGCCCTACACAATATGCCTTGTATTAACCTGATTTATACATATATGTATATATTTTGAGAATATAAAAAATGAAAATGAAAGTTTGGTTAAATAAACTACAGTGGCCAATTCGATTCATTTAATAACACACGAGAGTGCAGTTCTTTGAAATTTGCCTCAAGGGATCTGCATCTCACATTTTAAAAATTTTCTAGTATGCCTTGAAAACAATAAGAAGCAGCTCCTGTCAGTTAACTGATAACTAGTTTATTTAACCAAACTCTCAAAGCATTTTTCCAAGCTTTATACATTTTATTTTTTATAAAAAAATTATAAATCTGGCTAGCGTAAGGGATATGTAGCGGTTGTGATCAATAATTGAAAGTGCAGAAGATAGGTAATTTATTGACGCCTTGGCCATAATTGAGTAACAAATTTATTAAATCAATTTAGCTCATAGATTTTATTAAGAAACTTGTTCGGTAACTCTTGTAGAATAAGCTAGTCCATCAAAAAGACAATTTTTCCATTCAAATAAAGTTCTCCGAAAAATGCATATTTGTCAAGATATTTCCAAGTGGCCCTCCATCAATAGACATCTTCTTTGTTTTCGAATTTTGAGTATTATGGTTATCAATCTATGACAATTGATTTTTAAAAGTCACTATTTTTTGTGTTCAAACAACTTTTTATGCCAACTTTTTTATACCTGTTAAACTAGGGTTTTGGGATTTCCCCCCGTCACGCCTAAAATTGTCCAGATTTCCCAGCTCTTTTGTTTTTACATAGTGAACAAATTATAACAATCCAGAAGAGTGCTCGCACAAGCTTTAAGCTTTTTTCTGAACCACCACAATCTGTCATCTGGGGTAATAAAGCATCGCAAACTTAGGACAAATACAAAGCCAAATTATTGATCGAACTACAATAAAAATGACGTTATTTGCATAGATTTATTATATAGACCTTCAGACAGTGGCAGATTTTCCTTACTGATTTTCTCATTTATGCCTTGGAGAGGGTTGAAAGGTAAATCGATGCTGAGTCTGAAAATAGTAAGTAATAGTAATAGTTTCCCCACGGGGAAAACATGGAAAATTCGATTTTTCAAAACAGAAAAAAGGTACTAATTCTCACTTATGATTTCTTATACTATTCCGACCTCGAAAACTCAAAGGCATAAGTGTAACGGTTTGGCAGATCACACAATAAATGACTTGGTTTACTGACTCCGTCAGTTATGCCGTTCGAAATGGTGAAAACTTATATCCTCACTAGCCCAAAAATTGATTGGCAGAAGTGACGCGTGGGGAAAAATACACTTTTGAGTCGGAAATTTTTTTTTTTTTTCGTCAACTGATTTCTGCACTTATGCCTCTGAAACTATAGAAAGTTTTATTGCAATTCATTTTATCCCTGACAAAATCAGTTGACGAAAAAAAAAATTTCCGACTTATTTTCCGACCCAAAAGTGCATTTTTCCCCACGCGTCACTTCTGCCAATCAATTTTTGGGCTGGTGAGGATATAAGTTTTCACCATTTCGAACGGCATAACTGACGGAGTCAGTAAACCAAGTCATTTTTTGTGTGATCTGCCAAACCCTTAATTCAACCCTTTTTCCACACGCTACACTTATGCTTTTGGGTTTTCGAGGTCGGAATAGTATAAGAAATCATACGGTGAACATGGCATAAGTGAGAATTAGTACCTTTTTTTTCTGTTTTGAAAAATCGAATTTTCCATATGTTTTCCCCGGGGGCCAAACTTAAAATTACTATTTTCCGACTCAGCATCGATTTACCTTTCAACCCTCTCCAAGGCATAAATGAGAAAATCAGTAAGGAAAATCTGTCACTGTCTGACGGTCTAATACTTCCACTGGTGATAGGATTAAGGAATAAATTTTAGACCATTTGGAATGTTATAATTCATGTCAACATTATCGCGTTTGAAATTTAAATTTATAAAAAACAAAGTACTAAATATAAATACTTACCTACTCATTTTTTGGTAGATAGTAATTCTATAAAATCTAAGTAGAAGCTTTTAAGGGAAGGGTCAAAGACATTAAATTTCGCCCATATTTCAAAGATACATAACTCAAAATGGTAAAAAAGCTACAATTTAAAGTTTCAGTCATCTGTCAAGAGTTGTTATCAAGAAAGCTATTTATATCCCTACCTCGTGGTTATCAATATTAACAAATAAATAAGATTTGCATAAATAAGGCAGTACGATTTAAGGGTTTTTAAATATTTAGTTGGTATATACAGAGCCCTTTTTTTGTACAGATCATGTCCCTTTGACAACACCCTGTGTTCCAACTTAAATGTGAACATCCTATTAGTATTTGTAACATAATTTAGTGTTGTTTTTGTGTGGTAAAAATGGAGGTTGGAGAATGATATTTGACGGCGTATCATCATGATTTCACTGTTATTTAACATCTTCGAAAATAGTTAAAATAAAGAAAATAAATAGTAGGTACCAATTTCCATTTAAATAATAATAAATGCTTTTATTGGTGTACGGAACAAAAATTATAAATCAGAAGAAACTACTTAGTTTTAAGAGTGGAGAGATCTAGCATAATGCTACTCAATCTACTCTCTCTAATGTATTCATTGCTAAGGCCAATGGTTAATTAATAAAACTAGCCATTGAAGAATAGTAAAAATTATAAAATGTAGTTTGTCTCTAAATTTGCAAATTGTTTCTGTTTGTTGAAAATTTGTACATAACTATCTTCGAAGTTGCTGGATTTTTTCAATTTTTGGGTATAACGATAATTTTAATTGTAGTAGGCGATATTTGGGAGACTTGAGGGGCATGATATGCACCCAGAGATCATCCTCCCATCACCTTTCATCACAAAAAAGAAGGCACTCTATTATCTAAGAAAAACTTTAGGAGAGTTTTCATACTTAAACTAAAATACCCTGTAGAAACCAGATAATTCGAGGCAACGTGGACAGCTTAGCTTAGTTAACTGACAACTTTGGTAATACAGATTTATTCATTTATCTCTCTATAACAATTAGAAAAATTATGGGTTTGGAATAGTGTCAAATAATCTCTATCCTGAATAACTTGTAAGGTACAGATCTCATGTGCTCTCAGCTCTGAATAATTTACTCGAAATCAGATCTTTGATCTAAATTAAGGACGTTTACTTTTCTTCAATTTAATATAACTCCATTTCTAACACATTTTTGAATTTGTTTAACACAAAAACTAATGAATTTCAGTAAATCATTTTACCTGCTTTTAAAAGAATCCTCACGTAGTTTTTTGTATAAGACAAGAAAATATTGTTTAGAAGCTTACTAGAATTTTGTATTGAAAGTGAGATTGCTTCAAGTTGTATTAATCGGAAAAAATTGAATTAAAAAGCCGTATGTATTTTACATTTTTATTAACAACAAAGCAAGACCCTGATATAACGAGAAATTTCTAAGCTAGTCATAATCAAAATTATATACAAAAATATATATTTTAAAACAACCTTCCCTATTAGCAGTGATTACATAATTCCATTTTTACAGTGTATTCTTGCCTATTAGATGGGAAATATAATTTCTGCATCACATAGTTTACAATATTGTATTATATTTACCTTGCATGATCTGAATAAAATCATACATAGAAAAATACCCTGTTTGTTTTCTTCCTCATAAGAAACACCACTAACAGATTAACAAGATTTTCGAGATAAAGTATTTCTGTTTAACTAATTGGCAATGCTAACGTTTCTGACTTAACCACCTCCATCTTCTGTGAGAAATATCTAGAAAATGCCATATTGATTATAAATTTAGTCAGAATTCCATTTCAATTCTACTGACCTCCTTCGAATTGTCTTATAAATAAATAAAAATAATAAAGGGAATGGTGTCATGATAGCTACTGCTACGGGGGCCACTAAAATAAAAACTAATGTTATTTACAATCACAACGCACACCCAGTCGGATGTGCCTTCCCCCAAAGGGCACCCTTGGCATTCATAATGTATTATATTTGTATCTGTAATTTTTTCTTTGTTTTTTTAATGTGCAATCTGCTTTAACAAACCCAAAGTATTTTTATACAAAAAAATTACTCTGGTACAAAATGTACAAAATTGGGAACTGCAATATGAACTTATTTCAATCAGTTTAAAATAGGACCTCTCAGTTTATGCCATCTGTATGTTATTAATTTGTTGAGATATAATTCCAAGAATAGAATTTTGTTATTGGAGCTACTGTTAACAATTTACTGCGGCAGGGGCGTGCCTTGAAATTTTTACAATATTCAGTACTGCAAACTGCTACTGTTGACTGAAACACAATGCCGCCAATGTCAATTGCCGGGTTTCTACAAGCTGTATTAAGAAAATATCGATGTGTTAACTTTTAAATGGAGAGCCGAAAATTCTGAATATTGGCAAAAACGCCAGTTCTAAAAACAGTAGTCATTTCTTGAAGTGCATAATTATGTATTTCTTTTTTATTAATAGAAAATATGTTTATCTAGGGTTCTAGGTATATATCGTTGATTAAAGTTGACATTGTATGGATTCAATATTAAAAAACCTTACCAGTGGTGAGATCAGCCTGTGGTTGTGGCAGAGCAAACCTGAGCAAAAATATTGATATACCAGTATTTTGAATGCCAGTCTCAAGTGCAATAGCTAAACGATCTTTTGGTTGTTGCTTGAGCAAGAGTGCCATCAGATATCCAAGAATGTATCCTAAATATGGTAGACCCATGCCCGCTAATATTATCTAAAACAAATCAATATAGTGTAGCAGATACTTGCTTAGGGTAGGGTAGAAAGTATGTTTTAGTATATTGCTGAAATTTGATATTAGGTAGTAAACTGCGATTGTTAAAAAAGTAATCGATTACTCTCCAGCTCTGACACTGTAGGTATTGATTCCTGTTCTTTTTTTGTAACCCTTGCATTTGCAGAAAGGACGGATATTGTTATCCTTAGCATTTGCTTAAACCTGAACTAGACTTACCCTCCATGAAAACAGCTCAAACAAGTACAAATTTGTTACTATGGCAAAAATAACTATGAACAATATAAGTATTGACGCAAATCCTTTTAAAATTCTTGCCAAAAACACTCCAACTTTCTTCATATATCTCTTTATCAAATAACCAATTGCCAATGGCACAACCAAAGCGATCACATAAGTTGATATCTGCGAGTATGGTACTTCCAATTCAGCTTTATCGAATATAAGTTTTCCTAATGTAAATATCCACAGAGGCATCATTCCGAAGGCAGCAATGGTACTTATAGTTGTCATTAAGATTGACAAGTCAATGTTTCCATCCAGAAATGCAGTCCAAATATTTGATGCCCCACCAGCAGGTGACACACCAGTAAAAAACATTCCCAGTCTCATTTCGGGGTAATCGGGGAATAGTAAGTATCCTATACCATAACTTAGCTGAAAATATAAAATTGTTTTGATTCCATGGCGGACAGCAAAGGGGCTGTTAGAAAATAAATGAAAAATGACACAACTTCATATGAAATTTCTTCTTAGATTCCCCCATTGATCTAAAGTCCCTTGAAGAGGACTTAATAATTTTCTATAGTGTTGTAAGGAATTGATAGCACAGATGAGGTTAGGGCCATAAAATGCTCGTAAACCACAGGGGCATCATTTTCTTTTATTTTCAATGTGTAAAATAGAAAATTTATCTTTAAAAATATGGTTGTTTTCTAAGAAATGAGTAGCGTATGCTGAATTTTGTTTTTTTATTGTCAAAATCTCAATAACCATATTTTTAATGAAAATAGATTATCATTATCTTAATTTCTAGCAATTTGAATGAGACCTAAATTTGCAGGTAGGTACCTATTTGCCTGACATCCTTATAAATGGAATACCTAATCATAAAGGTGAAATATTCATTTGTCATTTGGCAGTCTAGTAGTATGGCTTCGATTTCATGTTTTATACCAAGACCCTCGAACCAGGTTTGCAAAAGTCATTTTTCTGAAGAGAAAAAACTTTACTTTTGAATGTGCACGATGCGGCAGCCCTCTAGCACTGTTCGCAGCATAGTTGTGGCATGTTCAAATATGACTGGCGTTAGAGAGGCATCCACTTATAGATTTCTGAAAGACAGAAGGACGACAGGTGAACTTATTGAAGCTAAGAAGAAACCAGGGAAGAAGACAAGGCAAATCGACAGCGATGCTAAGTATGCCATATACTTCTTTTGCTTAACTCCACCCACCAAAACTTTGTTTTTTGCACTTGACGCGCGTTTCGCTAACCATCATCAGGAGATGATTAATTCTGAATTAATCATCTCCTGATGATGCTAACATGGTTAGTGAAACGCGCGTCGAGTGTAAAAAACAAAGGTTTGGTGTGTCGACCTAAGAAAAAGAAGTATTTTCTAAGTGCCAAAGGTTCCTGATTCCCAACTTAGATGCCGTAAGAAGGATAGTTCACAAGTTTTATTCCAAAAAGAGCTACTAACATTAAATAAAATCTTACAAGCTGTGAATGAAGTCAACATCTTGCCTGTAGTGAGTAGAACCACATTATGGACTGTTCTTAAGGACATGAATTTTCGCTGGGAGAACCAAAAGTCTATTCTTATAGACAAGGGAAGAAATATTTTTTACTTGGATGAAACTTGGAGTGACATATTGTTGCAAAAGTATGGAAAGACAAAAATATTCAAAGTTCTCAGCAAGCTTTTAAGGAAGGGTGGTCAAGAGGTATAAACCGTGATGAAGGTGGATTTCTAGATTACCACAAGGAAATGATGGCTGATGTATTTGAAGAATGTTTTCAGCCAATGATAGAGCGAATGTAGTCGACTTCATGGCAAAGGAACGTGGGGTAGTTGTGCAGCGTCTGCCTCCATACCGTTGTGAGCTTAACCCTATAGAGCTTATATGGGCCCAAATGAAGGGACATTTGCAAGACATAACACTACTTATAAGCTTAAGAATGTACAAAAGCTGATGATCAATTCACTGGACATTATTACTTCATAAAGTTGGCGAAATGCGATACATGTTTTTGCAGAAGAAAATAAAATGCGGTATCTTGATGAATTGATTGACGACACTCTGGAAATTGAGCTTCCTATTATTGCCTTAGAACACGACGACTCTTCCAAATTTTCCGAAAACCATCTTTTATCGTTGACTGACGTATTAATACGTCAGTCAACGCTTTTATAATTTGAATTGTAATATTATTTTATTTAATAAAATTCTCTGTGAATTTTTATTGCCAACTTTTTATTTTCCTTACCTGACCCATTTTGCAAGTGACTAACAGTGCCCTGATTTTACTTTCAACAAATTAACTACCCTACCCTCTGTCCATGGGCTTACAATTTCCTTTATTATCATTCGTATTGTGATTTGGAGATTATGGGGTGCGCCCAATTAAGAACACAGGCAAATGCATCGAACAAAAATGGCAAAGCGTTTTGTTGGACCCAGGTAGTCTCTTGAATTTATAATGAGGACAGCTTGCTATCAATTCCTTTCGAATACACTATAGTCACTTTCGCAGCAATTGAAAAGCTGAATAAAATGATTTCATCAGATTTTACAAAACTCTTGAGAGAGCTCCGGAGAAGAGCCCTTGTGACTTTACTAACCTAGAAAACGTTTGTAGTGATAACTTTTGGAATTTATATACCTCAGATTTATTAACTATTTTTTTCAGATCCATGAACTATTTTTGCGAAGAAAAAGTAAAATTTAGGAAAACAGGTGTAGTATTCGAGCCTGTGGCTTACACGCAAACAAGGAAATCTGCATATTTCTATGTAAAGGAGTAAAATGGAAAAATTATATGGGAGTGTTCTTGGACAAATTCAAAATATGTATTGCTACAATGGTGTTATCGGGTATTATCGATGTGAAAGTTAATGTTTTCTACTTACTAAAGGCATGACTACGAACTGGCCACAAAAACCAATGGCAGGTCCAATAGGTTTTTTGGCAAGGTTTTTGAATTCTCCCCAATTTACAGCGCATCCGAAATTTATGTATATTATAGAAACTAAAGTAGCAGTAGATGCGGTGAATATAGTATCGATAATTCTCTCTTCACGTATAACAACTACATGAAGTCCACAATCCAAATCTTTATCAGTTCGTTTATTTTTTACTTTGATAGTGGTTTCACCTAAAAATAGAAAATGAAGAATTTTGCAAAATCAATGTAGCATGTAGTATTTTTATTAGTAGTCATATTTTCACATTTGTGGCTTAAGAATCATGTTAATTTTATGATTAATGTATTAGTGAGTAATAAATAAAAATAAAACTGTATTTACAGGGTAATTTTATAAAGAATTTATTACAAATTTTAGCTATTCTGCATCATCAGAAATTCAAATTTCTTCTTTATTAACATGATAAATATTTTTAGCATATTATCTCTGAAGTCTCCATTCGTATACATAATCGTATGAATAATAAATCAACTACAGGTTTAAATGTAACATTTTTGCAACTAGGTTTTAAAGTTGTACTGCCCCCCCCCCCCTCTCAACCTGGGCAATATGACAGGCAATGTATGGATCTTGGTGTTTACAAAACAGTATAATACATTTTGGCTAAAAGATTGTTATTACCCTTACCTAAGAAATTTCCTGATATTTTGAGTGCCCCTTTAATCTCATAAACTGATGTACTCTCCGGTATATCTTCAATAGATGCTATGTGTGCCTCTTTGGCGTATATTTGATAATTCGATGGTGAATCTGAAGAATATTGAATAATATCAAAATTACCGTATTATCATTTTTACTATACTTACCTGTCAGTGAACTGATATCATAAGTGATGTTATCATATTTGCTATGCATATGAACAGTAACATTACTGCGGCTAAAAGTACATTTCAGTCCCTTTGTCAAAGCAGTATAATATGCCAGTAACACAATTACTGTTATAATGAACTGCTGGGCAAATGCTGATATGGGACACATTTCTGAAATATACATAGAAATAAAGAAGTGCCACAAAATATAGTTTGTCAAAAAATCGGGCATTTATAAAATAGGTAACCAATTTCACTAGATACCTAAGTAGGTACCTAAATCTGCATGCGTTTTGCCAAAAAGTTTTGTAGTATTTGGAAGGATAAGCCGTGATGTGATTAACCATATTCTTTTAAGTGTTTTTCTTATAAATAAATAGATCATAAAGTTCTTTTATCAATTTTATTGTCATTTCTCACATACAAAGATTAAAACAGGACAAAATAGATTATAGAAATAATATACGTTATCCAAAAGATAACTTCATAGCTTTAAATTCCTATGGAAAATGGTTGTGACACAATCTACAGGATGATGCACTTTTATCACTGATCATCTTAATGTGCGGTAGGTCTCTATATTTTTAACAAAAGGTACCTACAAGTATATTTGTATACGCCATTGAATATAAGAAATACGCCCCTATAGGCTCAATGCTAAACTAGTCTATGGGCCATGCCAACAATGAACAACAACAAAGAACAACGCAGTGTAGACCCAATGCTAGCACCGTTTCCATGGTGACCATGGCCCATATATTAGTTCGCATAGTCCCGTCGGGGCGTTGCCATCTTAAATTCAGTCGCGTATATAAGGCAAGATGAGACAAGAAGTGTCATACCTATCATTTTTTCTATTATTGATGTCAAATACAGGATGTTCACTTGGGTGTCGACGTAGAAAGACATGCATAATGGCACAGGCATGTTATTAACACGTGTTGTGTTAACATGACACATTAGATATGCCATCAGACACCTAGCTTACTCTAATATAATAAAGTAATCTAAAATGTGTTTACTGACATTATTTTGATGTTATGAATGCATTCGTATAAAAACTGAGAAAATGAAAGTTAATAATGAAGAACTTGCACAAAGGGGATGGATCAACCAAATGAATCTGGAGGGAGTATTAGATACATATCTTTGTTTTCTTTCGTCTCGCTAGTCCTTACTTTGAACATTATATATTTCTTACATTTTAAATTAAAAATTCTTCAGTCTTTTGCAAGCTCAGATGGTTGTAAAAATGGACTGATGCATTACACACACTGACGAAAATCTGACCATTGAGTAAAGGCAGTGATTATAGTATTGTACACTATAATCACTGGTAAAGGGTAATCTGGCCCTCTAGAAATAACATTACCTATGCCGGTATATAATAGTATTATAATAATTCAATGATATTATCATTGTAATAATATATAATAATTATAAATAATAGTATTATTGTTCAATATACTATCATGGCAGGCAGGAAATCTTATTTTCAGCACAAAAATAAGAACCTAGGTAGAATAACTGTCTGTTATAAAATCTGCTGCACTTTGAACATGATATTGCCTTTAACGTTTTTATTAAGAATTTTCAGGTGCATGTGATTTTTTTGCATAAAATTACATTTCCTACTTTTTGTATCAATTTAGCATCATAAATTAGAAACATCCTGTATATCTCTCGGATTCATGCCATTTTTGATTTTGTAAAATTGTTTCAGGTTTTCTCGAAAATCAAATCAACTATTTTCTTCATAAGTAAAACTCAACCTAGTTTAAATATTGTTTAAATAAAGTAATTTTCAAGATATAGGTACAGTGCTTTACACTATTTTTGTTATTATTAAATGGTTTACGCAAACAAGCCTATATTGCAAAGGGTAACGGTAGATATTTTGTAGGTAAATATAAAAAAAGTATATATAAGTAGAGCCCTTTCGACCGCTTGTTTGATAATATGTATGTAGTTCCAGTGGTAGCCAATAAATTATAAATAAACCTTTGTTGCCTCAAAATCTATAATTTTGAAATTTTGTAGGTACCTAGGAATACCTACCTACATTATGTAAAATTAATTTTGCAGTTTTACTACCAAAGAAAATTTTACTTCGCCATTTCTCGCCTGGAAGAGGACAAAAATTGGAAAAAAATGCTGGAAAAAGCTTAGCATAGCCGCACATCGCAGACAAAGCTATACACAGACTGTCAGAACCATTATTGGAAATTTTCGGAAGGTGGGCCAAATATTTTGCATAAAATTTTATATAAAAATTAATACCTAAATTAAAATACCTGTATCCAAACTAAGTATTGAGTCCTAAGAATTGTAATTTGACATTACAATTTATCTGTTTTAATTTGTATTCGTTCCAAAATTTAAAGTTTGAAAATTGGTGTACTGGTTTGCTATCTCTTTTAATCTATGGCATAACATATGGGAAAGGGTCAAGAGAAATTAAATAAGAGGTGTTAATCAACACGACCGGAAGTATGTATTTACCTACCTACTTCTTGAATTATTTTTTCTTAAATTTAATTGGGTTTATGATCGGTTGTTGTTATGTCAATGGCCATTATTTGCAATAGTAGTTAAGGTCAGAAAAAATAGTTTAAAAAATTCTAATCTAATAATTCAAAATTATGACATCCTAATTTCTATACCATAGAAGTAAAGGTCAGTACCTATGTCCAACCAACGTCAAAATTTAAAGATTTTTATAATTAGCAAAGTTATGTCGGTTTTTTACTTTGAATAAAGAACCCCTTACTCAAAGGTTTTTTTACCTTCAAAATCAAAATCTAGGCACCCAGGCTATTTCTTTACAAAGAATAATAATATTGCAGCTCCAAATCGGTAATAAATGGAGTTGGAAGGCTTTGCCCCTTTGAATAAAGAACCGCTATTCAAAGCTTTGCTATAGCTGACAATTTTTAAAAAAAATTGTACTTTTATATGTAGGTACCTAACGGATAATTTTTTTTTACTGACTTAAGATGAATAATGTTCTCTGACTCTGACAAATTAAAATGTCAAGCGTGAAAAGTTCTTAAAGAAATGTTTCCAACAACAATAACTATTCTTTGTTGACATACCTATGGATAAATAAATATAGCAATATCCTCACCCAGGTTTGTCGTTTATCTGGCAAAAAAATGTTTTTTTTTCCAAATGGATAACAAGACATCTTTTATCATTATTTATTATTCATTAATAACATGTAAATAGTACATACAAACCTACCTACTGAGTCATTTATCTACAAAACTTTACAAGTTAGCACGGTAATGTCGTAATGTGTTCTAATTAAATAGTTTGTTCGAGCTCGGTCTAAGAGAGTCCCGCGCATTCGCACAAGCGACTTTAGATGATACGCACGTTTCTATCTAATACGCATGCGCGGGACAGTTAACATCAATTCATCATAGAGACAGGAGACAGTTTAAGACCTAACTAATAACAAGACAAAGGTTAGGTAGGTACCTCTAGAAAAAACCTCTCCAACCTCCAGTAAAGAAAGAAAGAAGTCATTCTAAAACGCAAGAAGTTCCAAATAGGTAGTTGGTCACTAGTCGCTAGAAATGGCAAAACCACGGCAAAACTAGAAATGGATTCAGAGAACAGGTCTCCTGTTACCTATCTGGTCCGATTATCTATATCAATAATCGCTGCCATCACTGGCCGAGGTCTGAGATATTTGGGATTTCTGGTAGGTATATCGCGTACGAGGAAGTTGTAAAACAAGCCAGCAAATCCACGGAAGAGACTGTCGTGGATTCGCGATTACTGGCCACATCAACTCGCCACGAGCCTGTCGCATTACAGCCTACCCTGCGTTCGGTTCGTTCACTTCGTTTTCGTTCCACAGAAACGGAGCGGGGGGGGGGGGTGAAGGATAGTGAGGATATGTGTTTAGACCGTCGATGGAATCAACGGTTTTAGACGTTTCGACCGACGTACCTTAAGTTAACTGCCAAGGTCAAGGCAAAGGGTGGGTAACATGTGCGTTCCATTGTGCGAAGTTTATATGAACATAGATCCGGTATCGCTTCGTTTTCAAGATACAGGGTGTCAAACTTTTTTAAAAAATCCTTTTTTCAATATCTTAATAATCCTTTAGCCGATTTTGTTGAAATCTGACAGTGTTATTTACGGTAGAGAGGGGTTCATTTTGCCCTTAGCAGATTCAAATTATTAAGTCCAGTGGCGTCCCGGGGGCACCGTGACCAATACTTTTGAGAAAGAAAATGTGCACCACTGACTTTTTTATAACCTTTATATTTTTCTTGCATTAAGGAACTAAGAATACAACTTTTTGATTTCTTGAATTTTTTCCGTATCTGGCTTCGTTTTCGAGAGAAAAAAAAATAAAAACCACTTTATTGCATGTCATTGCTTTGTTGTTGCATTGCTGCTTTCTCGGAAACGAAACGAAAAAAATTCAAGAGACGAAAAAGTTGTACTCTTATTATAGTTGCTTAATGTGAAAGAAATATAAAAGTAGATTACAATATTATTACCAAGTCCAGTGGCGTCCCTTAACCAATATTTTTGAGGAAAGGAAAATGTGCACCACTGACTTAATTCTATAAAACTTTTATCGTTGACTGACGTATTAATAAGACTTCTCACGGCTATAGTTTCATGTCCTGGAAAGTAGATGGCGCCTATGGTCAACAAAGTATTTTGCATTGTGTTTGGTCTCCGGGAAGCGCATGGTGAGCCAGAGAACTGTCAAACATGACAGCCGTGAGCAATCTTTATTAATACGTCAGTCGACGCTTTTATATTTTTAAAAACACATTTTCTTAATAACTTTTCCGATATTTTCAAGGCAAACCTGATTTTTCCTAATTTTTTATTTTAAGTGTCAAATTTGACAGGCAAGGGCTGTGATGTCAGGACCCTCTTTAGAGGCGCAATAGTGTAAACAAAACATGCACCAACATATTCCAAAATCAGATTTTCAAAAAATTAGAGTAATAAAATGTTTTCCCATTTGGTGCAAACTTTATATATGAATAGCACTGTAGATTAGGAGAATGTGCGTTGACCTACTACGCAGCCGATTTTTCGGATAGACATTGAAAGCGTAGACGGCCGCCATTTTAACCCAGTATTGTCTTGTAGTTTGTTTACGTTTTGACGTGCTTCCTACTTGCTTTTTTAAGGTCTTTTCGTGTGTTTAGCGTTTTCGCTGGCGTGTTTTTGTAATCGTGTTGTGTTCATTAACATGTCTTGCTCTGTAAGAACATGTACAAATTGCAAAAGATTTAGACCTAGATATATTTTCCAGTGGTATGTTGAATTATTTGGGATAAAATGCAACAAAAATTTGAAAAAGCAAATTATTTTGAATTTGCCACACTTTCGTGGGTTAAAATGGCGATAGAAAAATTAGCAGTCTTACCATATATACATACTGCCAATGACGTCAGAACCTATAGACAGGTTTGTTTTGATAAACGCTTGACGCCCAGAACTAATCACAATCTAAGCGCTCCATTAAATTATTCCGAAAATGTCGCGAGATTGTCAGAAATTGCCCCTTTTGTGTCGAGCCGTAGCGAACTTATTTCGACTCTGGGCTCGGAGGCTGGCATCGTTAGACCATCCCCCGAGTCTTCAGGTGAGGTTCCGATGCTTCCGGCGCCCCCAAACAAGAAAAAACATGCGATATCTATAAGTGTGATTCTGGAGGAACTATAACCGGGAATCACCGGGTGTATAGTTGGTTGATGGTTGACTTTCTGTCTTTGTTTGTAGCATGTTTTTAGAATAGTATGGATATATTTAATCTTGGAGTCAAAATAAAGGGCATTTTAATAATGCGGCACCACGTCTATAGGTTTTGACGTCATTGCATACTGCTAAATAGTGAGGGCCGACCTGCGGACTTTTCCAAACTCATCTAGACGCTATTTTGATGCCCCTAAGCGACGGTTACCATCTCAGACTACTTTATTTATTATATGGACCGGGAGATAGTGACAGATTTTTGGACGTGATTTTACTCAGTATGCCTTGCAAAGGGCATTATGTGGCACATATTCTCACAATAATATAAGGGATGAATCAGAGAGTCATCCTGGGTTCTGCATGTGAAAAACTGAGTTTTCAATTATTCGAAAAATATGCGTTTTGATATGATTTTATACAGGCTGCCATGTTTTTTATAATGAAGTTCAAATAGAAAATTCCTCGGAAAACCATAGGCATACCGTTAGGGTGGGTCCAAAGGGCTATTATTGCCACGTGATCTTGTATTTTAATAATTAATTTTTCCACGTTTCTGAACAGGCTGCCAATGAGAAGTATGCAAGTTCTTATTATGAAAATGCTGAAAAAAGGATGGCATACCTTTCGCGCATGTCCGAGTACACTTTACATCGAATAACTCGTTTAAATGATTAAATAACATTCACCTTAGCTGGAAAAGTCCGCGCATCTGTTCGCGCAGCCGCCATTTGGGAATAGATCAAATTATCAATTAGACGCAGCGTCGGGGCTGTTGGGTAGTTCATTCTGGCTGTATTCGAGCCTCGAATAACGAATTAGCCACTGCTGATTGCATTACCTCGAAAAGTGGCGTAGAGTGTGCGTTTTTGTGCAGTGTAGAATATTTACCGTTCTAAGTGAAAGGACGCCGAAGGGAGCCGTAAATCGTAAGAGGCCATGGTCAAGTGTCAAGCATTATGTGATTACGTGACGTCATTCGAATTTCAATATGGCGAATGCAGCAAGATGGCGTACGCCCCGAACTAAAATACACAAATATATAATAAAAAAAACATTTTCAAAAACAACCTTTTATTTATGCTATGTAGCACAGGCTAACGAGTAATAAGCTATTATTTATTCTGTGCAGGTATAGGTACTAAAATGAATTATATAAGTTTTGGTTTTGGCTTGTCGCGCGAAATGTTCATAAAAGTAATAGGTAGGTTACCTGCTACCAATTAATTTGGACTGGGATTTGTTATTTATTGATATAAGGAATATAACAAGCGTGACAAGCTTTTCAATTTTATTCATTATATTATGTATTATTTTATTTCATATGTTTTTTTTTGGTTCTTCGAAACATGATCTATACTTTATAAACAACAGTATCGTAAAGCACCCGATTCCCGTATACATATTTTTGAACTTACATTATGAAAAACATTTAAACCAAATAACTAGTGCTAGTAGAAAATAAAAGTGGAATAGATATACCCGAGGATATACTTACCTATTTAATACACATTTATTTATAATTTATAATTATTTTTTAAATCCAAAGAGACTGAACAGTATAACAAGTCTTATGTGTGACATTGTACAAATTTAAATCATTAGAAGATTAGAACAAAAAAATGTTTTAATAATACATAAAAGAATATAACATGGACCAATATAATCTTTTTTCGGAAGTGTGTATTTGACAACCTTTTTTTATTAGTTATAATAACATGGTAATGCTTGCGTTTAAGGTGGATTTATAAACTCGACGTTTGCGTTGGCGCTCGAAGTTGACGGTGACCTTCGCAGTTTGCGTCCAGAAATGCAAACGACGGAACGTGAAAGATGAAATTAGTTTATCTCGGACGGCATCAGACGCAGACGGCAACGTTCGACGGCGGCGTTTATAAACGGTTACACGTAAAATATTGGGATTGAATTTTCGACGCAAACGGCAACGGCGAGCGCCAACGCAAACGTTGAGTTTATAAATCTACCTTTTAAAGGTTACCAAGCAGAAGCAATCGCTTACTGTCACTGTTAATTTGTGACTCTGTCTGTTTTCCTATGTATAAAACAAATACGGAGATACCAATCTTAAACGCAAGCAATAGCGCCATTTATACTGACATGCAATTCTGTCAGTTGTGTAGCACATTCCAACATCTCATGCTGTCGCGCATGTCTGAAGCATACGCACTAGACGCGTTTATATGAAAAAGTAACGACCACAGATATTCTGTGGTAACGACACTCCAGCCAGATACACATCATGCCAAACCTGTCTTGAGTGCAGATGCTAAAAGCATAGGTATAAATGCAAAAACCGAAGGTTTTGGACTGGCATGTGGCATGTCAAACTTCCACTCAGTTGAAAATCCAGTACCACCCGCTAAGCTAAGCTTACACCATATTATTATGTGTAGCGAAAAATGTAAGCAAATATTATTATCGCCTGTGCAGGCAGCACATATACAGTGACCGGCAGAAAGTTGGACACAAATGAAAAACTTTTTTATTATTAATTTCTCAGAAAATTTTATTCTTGATAAAAGTTGGTGCATCATTTCAAACTCAAAACGCACATATCAAAATTTAAATATCTCGTTTTGGATACGAGGTAGATTCAAAAATGTCAAAATACCTCAAGAGTAAAGTACCCTTATTTTTTAAAATACGGTAAAAAGTTACTTACAAAAGTTGTTTGGAATCAAAGGTGAATGTCAGATTTAATGTCACAGCCACCTAGTCAAAATAAAAGAAATTTAACTTTTTTTATTTTTATTATAAAAAAAAAAACAAAATACCACAAGCGCAACTTATCATCGGATAGTATATGAATTTGCTACTAAACTTTAATTTTGTTCGATTAGCAGCTAGAAATTTAAATTAATCGAAATCAGAGTTTAAAAATATTAAATTTTTGTGTCAAATTTTCTGCCGGTCCCTGTATATGTATTTTTAAATACAAATGACAAAAATAAGGGATCTTTCGGATAAAAAATGGTGCCAGAGCAGAAATGGCTGGGGGAATAAAATTTTAAAAATATTTATAATTTATAAAAATATTTATATTTTATTTCCAGTGACACCGCAAATCATGACGTGTCAAAACAAATCGCCCATGTAGGTAAATGTTTTTCAGTCTGATATCCAGTCTATTCCCGCATTCCCAATGCCACTCCACCGAATATTCACATGGACAGATTAACTAGACATTTAGAGTTTACGCGACAAAACTGAAAGAAAAACCACCCATGCAAACGGCACTAAAACTAGTTACTTTTAAGTAATCACATATATCCTCCCTCTTTAGCAAACATATCCGAAGCACCACTTAAGAAATTAAAGAAATTTTGTTTTTGAATTTGTGTAAGAGCTTTATAATTGCTTTCTATTTTGGTTCTCACTTTATTGATATGCTTAATTTTCTCCGCTAGCTCATTTACTTGATCAAAATTTATTCCACACTTCGTTCTCCTTTCCATTGCTATACTACATGCCTCTAATTCTTTAAAAAACATATCATATTCTTCTTGCGTCCTGATTGGTTTGACATTTTTGAGACGTACACTTTCACATTCGTTTCGTAAAACATTTCTTAGTATATTAGCCTCTTTATTTATATCGTACAAGGTGCAAATGCTTATGAATTCATTCATATATTTTTCTAGAAAGTCTAGAACTTCGACTGTATCGGATCTGTTCTTCAACTCTTGAGTTTTGTGTGTGATTTGATCCTTCATAAATTGCGCTTTGTGCAAATTCTCACTTTGAATCAAAATTTGTTCGCAATGCACCTCTTTTTGCATTTCAACAGTTTCTTTCACAATCTGTTCTTGCAAAAACGCTTGTAGGTACTCATCATAACTCAATTCTGCTTCCAAATCATAATCAATACAATCAGAACCTGCTGAAAGTGTTGGCTTGAACCTTGGTTGATTGCTCAGTAAAGTAGCGTCCAAATTTTGCCTTCTCGAGAAGTTGTGATGTGTCGATCTTGCTGAAGACACACTTGCAAACGTTGAATTAAAATTTGACGGTGTAGAACGTTTGTTCCCCGATTTCGGTCTAGAGAAACTTCCTGAATCCAATTTGTTTTTTGGGGTTGTTCGTCTGTCCATGTTTCTATAACATATCCACCACAGAACAGTTTATACACGCAATTCGGGACTGCAACTTGTTTTATTAACCAACCTCCACTCCAAACTCCAAATATTATACTTTTCAAATTCAAAATTAAAATTAATTTGTTTGAGGTTATTTCCGTTATTTGTTATACTCACAAAATATAAAATTTAGGTTAGAGCTAGAGCACAGCTTAGTTTAAGCTGTGGCTAGAGCATATAAAATTTATATGGGTTAGAGCAGAACGTCTCAAAAATACCTACATCTCATTGTTCTGTCCACAGTACAAGAAAAACGGTAGACCGCTCACGATAAACAGGTATCGTGACTCGTGAGACCGCTCTGTTCACGGTATAAATCCTTTATCTATGACGGTATGCATTCTCGAACGCAGCGGTGCCGGATAATAGCAGAGCATATTATATAAAACAACCAGCAGTGTAATATCATTTCCTATGGCAGGAAAATTCTGCGCACCTGTTCGCGCAGCCGCCATTTCGGAATAGATTCTGTCAAATGGATGCAGTGTCGGGGCGATTGGGCAGTTCTTTTTTGGCTGTATGAGCTGGACCAACACAATATTAAAGACCCGAGCATGCCGTCATATTTCATTGTTGTTTACGGATCGGGGTGGCGCTATACTAACCTATATATTTTGTGCGCTATACGACCATTGACATTAGTATGTCAATGTATACGACGAAAAAAATTATAGGTTATAGGGGGGTATTTTATGTCTATTGGGATGTCAGTTTCTGACGTTTAAAAAATCCAAAATTTTAAATATCCAGCTTTATTACGATTTACCTTCCTTTTACGGTAACGAATTGTCTTTGCGTCCAGTATTTGGCAGTTTCATCCTATTAATACGGCTTTTCGAGGTAGATTTGTTTGTAATATCATGAAATATTGGCGCACATGAAGAAAATGGTAGATATATGCACAGACCATTAGGTGAATTTGGGTGAATTGCAGAAGAATAAACACTATTATGGAATTATGGTATGATCTGATCAACCAGCTGAAGAAGCGAAAATTCTAGATATTATTTTGGAAGAGTATTTTGTAACGTATGTAAGAATGAAAATAGAAAATTTTGTTTATAGGTCCAAAGCGAACCAATAGTCCTCCATATAAAGAAGAAACTGAAAAATCTAATGCGTTTTCTTTCACATATACTACAACTAGCCATGGACTGTACCAAAAGGTACTAAATACCCTTGCTTGCTTTTTAGACTCGCTTTTCTTAAGAAAATGTATGGAAATATGCCATGTGAACTTCTAGAACGAGGACCAGTGCTAGCGGCCCAGAACCAGATCTAAAGACTTTTTTAAAGAGCCCCTGCCCCCTCCCCACAACCAGAGACATTTTACCTGTTCCCCAAGTTACTGTAAGGGTGAGACGGTACTAATTTCTTAAATTTTTTCATTTTTTGCGTACGCTAAAATAATTTTTAATTTTTTCTTTTCTCGCTGTTTAATTGCTTATATTATAAGATTAGTTAGTAAATCATTTAGCCTATAATGTCCGTGTCGGAGGTATCGGCCATGGAGGCGAATTCTGACGTAGACAACGATACATATTTTAAAAAGTTAATCTCTCAACAGCAGCAATTCATAATGTTGATAAATACCTTGAAGGAAGAACTTAAAGCCAAGGATTAGACAATAAATAATCTTACAAACGAAATTGCAAAAATGTCAACACAGTTGGCTGAAATTACCAACTTGTTAAAAGAAAAAGACAATAAAATTACCGAATTAGAAAAGCGTAAAAGAAAGCATAATAATACGGAAAATTCTAACACCTTTTCTTCTAGCAAGGAAACCATTGTCGCGGACGCAGAAGGGTTTACTATTCCAAATAAAATTGTCAAAAAAAGGAGATCAAAATCTCTTAATACCGACTTATCGGATGACAACTCCTCAATAATTTCTGTAAATACAGTTAGTAGTATAAATACTCTAAAGGAAAAAGCCACCAAAAAAAATATTAAATCAAAAAATGCCCCAAAAATAATCATTTTCCAAAACAATAATAATGAAAAAGATAATAATAAAAAAGAAAATGAAGGAAAAAATATTTCAAAATTACCAAAAGAAGATGAAAGTTCACCCACAATAAACAATAGTCAAAATACAGACAATAATGACGAAAATAACGTTGCTATGGACGATGACGATATAGAATTTTCGGACCAAAATGATGAAAACAACGAAACAAACGAAGTTACTAAAAAAGCCATTACTCCGATAGTTTTAAGGAATTAGGAGAAATGGCTTGACACTTCTAGATATTTTAAAACTAAAAGAATAAATTACGACAGGGCAGTAAACACGCCTAACGGCATTAAAATCACACCCAGTAGCCCTGATGACTACAGGAATATTCAGAAATTCCTAACTGTAAATAAATTCGAGTTCCACTCTTACCCTACCCCAGACGAAAAATCTCTCCACGTATTCGTACGTAATTTTCCAATAGAATTTAATGCGGATCTTGCCAAAAAAGATCTAATAGAAAAAGGATATGATGTTAAATCTGTTATAAGACTCAAGGGCAAAAATCAAGTGCACCAAAACAACTTGATCATATTACCAAAAACGCAAGCCTCTAAGAATATATATAACGAGGTTGAGATTTGTGACAACTGGGTCACTTTTGAACCTAAAAGGACTCGTCCAAGAGTGACCCAGTGTCACAGATGCCAACGTTTTGGACATACGCAAATGTATTGTCACGCGGCACCAAAATGTCTTAAGTGCGCACAAAATCATAATACTTTTAACTGTAAAAAGAATTACGAAACGCCATGTAAATGTGCGAATTGCGGTGAAGACCACCCGGCAAATTTTAGTAAATGTAAATTTTACCCAAAAATTCAAAATAATAATAATAACAATACAAGCTCACCCGGTACAAGTCATGTGAACCAAAATTTTTCCTATGCTGCCACGGCAGCCAAACCCGCTGGAAACCAGCTACAACTAGACAAAACACAGGAATCATCCCTATTGTCGGTAATGCGGGAGCTTTTACCGGCATTACAAAAATTTGCGGTAATGTTAGGGAATTGCAATGGCGAACAATAATGACGAAGGATCTACTCTCGATAAATTGAAATTTGTTTCTTGGAACGCAAACGGCGTTTCTAACAAAAAGCATGAACTTCTAAATTTTCTGCAAGAGGAGGAAGTTCACGTTTTAGCGCTGTAGGAAACTTTTCTTAAACCGCATGCGAGATTTAAACTGCAGAATTACAGTATAGTTCGTAGAGACAGAGTTAATGGGAGAGGCGGAGGCGTGTTACTAGCCGTACACAAATCTGTCCCTTTTATGACGTTTAGGTCTTCTAATGAAAATATGAACGCGGAATTTGTCTCTGTCAAAATCAAATTCACAAACAATGTAACGTATACCCTGTACTCTGTGTACATGCCGCCGAATATACGATACGATGTAAATGAACTAAATCAGATATTTTTGAATCTTAACAACAATGACCCCGTAATTGCTGGTGGCGATTACAACGCCAAACATTACAGGTGGTCACCAACCCCTAACAATTGTTTCGGTAACCGATTGGATAGGTATACATTTTTAAACAATTTACAGGTAATTGCACCGGCCGAACCGACCAGGTACCCTCCCGCCGGTAATGCTCGACCCAGTATATTAGACTTGTTTATCACAAAAAATTTTGACTGTAATTACGTGGTATCTACGTCCGCTGATCTCAGCAGCGATCACAATCCCGTTATGATTGTTTTTGGCAACTTGAATAATAATAATGATGAATTAAATCAAAATTTTAATAGATATATTACAAATTGGGAGATGTATAAAACTATGCTTTTGCTGTATCCTCCGCCACTTAGACACTTGACAGACGCACAAGACATAGATAACTATACGGACACACTTCAAAATTTAATAAATAACGCACTTTTGGAATCAACCACGACTACGAACACCACGTACTATTCGACGAAACTTCCCCAAGAAATAAAAAATCTTATAGCACAAAAAAGACGTGCTAAAAAACTCGCACAAAGGACAGGACATAACTTAGAATATAATAGACTCACGAGACTAGTAAAAGAACGTATTTCTGAATTCAAAAATGACAATTGGCAACAAACTTTGGAATCTTTGACTACGACAGAACGCTCATTTTGGCAAATAATGAAAAATCTAAAGGGAAAAACGACCAAAACACCGACACCACCGATAATAGGTAATGACGGACTAGTGTTTACGGCGGAGGAAAAGGCGGAAGTTTTCGCGGAAGAATACGTCTCTCAATTTTCTTTAAATGTAAATCCCAGAGATGACCCAGAATGGGAGGCCGAGGTGGTCGAAACATCAACGAGATTACTAGAGGAAGCTCCACCAGGCCAACTTCCCCTAAGTGACCCAGTAGAAATTAATAAAATTATAAAATTTTTACCACCAAGAAAAGCCCCCGGCCTAGACGGCATAAATAATAAAGCTATTAAATTACTACCCAAAAAATTTAGAACTGCCATTTTAAATCTAACAAATGCAATCCTTAGAACACAACATTTTCCCAGCATTTGGAAAAAATCACAAATTGTGACGATACCAAAAAAGAGCGGTTCGAATACACCGAGTGACTATAGGCCAATTAGCTTACTTTCGTCAATTTCAAAAATTGTGGAAAAAGTTATACTGGCTAGATTAGTGGAAGAAGCTGATAACTTGGAAATTATACAGGGAGAACAATTCGGTTTTCGGTCGATGCATAGTACTGAGCTACAAGCCTGTAGATTGGTTGAAAATATATCCAAGAGCTTACAGAAACGCAAAAGCGCAGGTATTGTTCTGTTGGATATAGCAAAGGCCTTCGACAAAGTGTGGCACTGGGGGCTGTTATATAAAATGCTAAGGGGGGGCTTCTCGGCTCCCATTGTCCGCTTTGTTAAAGACTTTCTTACAGATAGAAAATTCTGTGTTAGGGTTGATAACAAAAATTCTGAGTTTCGTAACATTCAGGCTGGCGTACCGCAGGGCTCGGTATTGGGACCTGTTCTATATTCCATTTTTATTAGCGACCTAACGTCATACCCAAATACGAAGATCTTCCTATACGCAGACGATACTGCGATTCTAGCAGTTAGTGAGTCTCAAAGGTCAATTAAAGCTTTCTTGCAGCGTGCGGTGAACATGGTCTCCGAATTTTTTGTTAAATGGAAAATAAAAATTAACGAGCGGAAAACCAAAGCTATTTTTATTTCTAAAAAAAAAGATTATTACCAGAAATGCAACGTATTAATTTAAATCAAATCCCAATAGATTGGAGCGACGAAGTTATATATTTAGGTATTAAGCTAGACAAAAGACTTACATGGGCTTCGCACATAAATTCAAGAACAAAAATGGCAAAACAAGCAATGTCAAAATTATATCCGCTTTTAAATAGAAATTCTAGCCTCAATGTCCAAAGCAAACTTTTGATTTATACGCAAGTGATTAGACCTTCGTTATTATACGCCTGCGCCGCTTGGTGTTTCGCCGCAAAATATAATATAAACAAAATTCAAGTTATACAAAATAAATGTCTTCGACTGGCGGTAGGAGCGGAGTGGTACACTTCAAATAGGACCATTCACAACGACCTTAACATCCCGACGATCACACAATACATAAAGACGCACGTACGTAAAATTTATGACGTAATCATCCCAAATCATCCTAACCATTTACTCACGGACGTATGCACCTACAACGTTGACCGCAGACTACCACACAGACGACCGAGACACTTCATTGACGCTAACGACGAATGACACTGACGATAACCCGTAGTAATATAATCAATTTTAGTTTAAATATTTATTTATTATTATTATTATTATTTTAAATAATATTGTAAAAAGCGTACGCAAATATTTCTTTTAGGAGATACTAACTCTCCAAGTACCGTTCACCTATATGTATTTCCTTAATGTTTATTCTTACTTGGGGAAAAAGGCGTTTTACGTCGACCTTAATAAAATTCAAATTCAAAAACGAACGAAAAAACTTGTCAAATTAGAGGGACATAACAAACAAATATTTTATTTTATTTTGGATATTAAATTCGTTGTAACACTCATGAGAGATATTACAGTGCCGTGGAGTGTGCTTTTTTATAAATTGTGCTTTGTGCTAGTATATTTAAATAAAGAATCCTAGAAAGGAGTTAAAGCTGCTTGTGCTTACTACCACACTAACTATATACTTTACTAATACTATTCTGTATTTCTGAATTGATTTTCCCCAATACACCTCTGACTTCTGTTCCCCAATATGGCCAAAGGTCATTGAATTTGCGGAGGATTTCTCAAGAGTAAGTTATACTGCTGGTTATTTTATATATGCTCTGATAATAGGCAGTGCAGTCTATAGTAACTGTAGGTAGAGTTCAGTGCTTTAAGGTTACAAGGTTACCAAGCGGAACCAAGCGCTTATCGCTGTCATCAGTTGTTATATGTGTCTCCGCCTCTCTGTTTTTCTCAGTATAAATATAAAATAAAGACGGAAATATCATTCCCCTTATTCCCCTTGCGGTTTTCTACAAATTAAAAAAAACTAACCGAAATCCAACATGCAGGCCCTTATAATAGAAAGTATATACCTATACCTACTGTAAGCGTTGATTGATTCTTCCATCGACGCTGTAAGTTTGTCAAAAATGTCGAATATCGGCAAATTCGGATGAACTTTATCAAATTCATTTTTTTTTTCTCCAATATGAGACAAATGCGCGAAATTAATACCTGTTACCTAACATTTTATAATAATTTTATAATTAATTTCGCGCCTAAGATTGGCCTCATATACCTACTGGGAGACAAAAAACGAATTTTAAAATGTTCATCCGAATTTGTCGATAATTTTCCAATTTTGTTGAAATTTTTAGTTTTCTAAAACTGGTTTTCGAAGTTTTGGAACAAGCAAAATTTTTTATAATGAATGACTTTTTGTCGAAAAATTGAAAATACCTAACTACATAGTTAAAGTCCATCCGAGGACATAATGTGTATTATCCTGCTTATTATTTTTTAATAAAAAAATGGTACGTTACTGGAAAGTAATATTTTTTGCCTTCACTAATAATTTCCCAATCAATTCCAGTTTTTAATTCTGAACAATTTTCCTTAATAACATTTTGCCGTAAAACCTACATAAAAGACACTTTACTAGTTCGAAAAATTAGTTTTTTTAATTAATTTTCAAGACACATGATTTTTCGAATCTAGAAGTCCTTTTTGTAACTTTTACTATAAAATGTTATTAAGACAAATTGGTCAGAATTAGAAACTGAGTAGGTGTGCCAAATTTCAAATGCCTAGACCTACCTATTTTAGATTTGCTCCTGCTAAAAAAATTAAAACGCACAAAATGAATTTTTCCAAAAACGAATCATTTTCGAAAAAAGCCAGGAATATTTTTTCTTAGAATTTATTGGGAAATTTAGTAAATAATGGTAAAAAAGATTACTTTTTCATTGGCGTACTATTTTTTTATTAAAAAATATTAGGGTTGACTCCAGCCTTTCCTGCTCTTGGTGGAAGTAGACAGGCCGAATTATTTTTAATTTATAATATTTAATGTGTGTCTAAACTGTATCTCTGTACCAAATATGTTTGCCTCAACTGTCTTCCTTTAGGAAAAATAAAAAAAATGAACTTTGACCCCCTGTATAACGAAAACCGATGATTGATTCCATACCTACATGTTTATATGAAAAAAATCTACTTATTTTGACGTTTGGACTGCCCTGTATTTTTCAAAAACTTGGAAATAAATGATAAATTTTTAAAATTGATATTTGGTATAAAAAATTAATATTTTTTAAATATTTCAAAATAATATTACGATTTGTATGAAGTGTAGCAATATTGCAGACTTTAAATTAGGATGGTCGATGGAATAAGGAAAAAGTTAGCGGTCTGAAAACTTTTTACAAAAATTTCATGTAAAAACGAAAACTTTTTTACTTTTTTAAAATAACTTCGTAATAATAAAAAAGTTTTCCATTTGTGTCAAATAACATTCTGCCGGTCATTGTATAAACACCCTGTATATATAAACCGTGTTAGTTTTCGAGATAACTACGACTGTTTAAAAAAGCCATTATTTTCATATCTACTCTCACAACTCTTAGCATATAGACGTAGAAAATAATTAAATATATTTGTAGGTACTAATATATACCGCGTGAGAGTGGGAAAGATGCAAACTGGGATGAGAGTAAAAATAAATGTAGCTCTATGTTTATTACGATATATAATTACATTTAAATTATTTATTATTGTAATTTTTATTTAAGTACTTATATAAACACAAAATAATTATTATATTATTATACAATTTAATATCACACGGTTTATTAAAAATACCTTCATGCTTTCATAGCAGCAGTGAAAATTCTGTAATATTAATTTTGAAATAATAATTGTTGCTTTTTTCGGTACCCACTTTATTCATCGTATTCAGCTCGCCATTCTCTGCTATTTCGAACCTCCTACAAAACTGTCAAAAATAATAATGATATTACATTTATTTACGAGTCTGTTTTGGGGTGGGGGGACGGCAAAACATAGACAAAGCTATTTAATCTATGGGTAAATCATTTAATTTTTTCGAGAAAATGTCACTTGGTAAAGGTTTTTGCTCGGATTTTTGCTTTCTTTAACTTTAATATCGTTGGGTGACGATTATTCTCCAGTCAAGATAAAATATTGACACAAGTACAAAAAATTGTACTTATAGTGTTTGATAAAGGCAAAAATCTGATTTTCTCACATTCTAGGTACTCATTTAAACAATAGCTGTTCTAGTTCCAGATTTTCTGTTTGCCATGGAAAATAAAAAAGATACCGACCATGTAATCAGAGGGAAAAATGATTGTTTCAAAGATGGCTTGGGCTGGAGTCGTGGAGGTAGAGTACCTACCTGGTAGGTACCCCACGTAGACTATTTCTACGCAAAAACCAATTTTGGAAAATTGCGCTAGAATATTCAAAAAGGTGTCATTTCTTGATATTGTTAGGAAGGTGCAAATAATATCAATAAAGTCAAGTTTTCAGTCGAAAAACTTATGGTATGTCATCGCCCAAATTGAATGAACTATTTTAAACCCATTTAAGTAAATTAGGTATTATTTGATTGCGAATTTTTCCTAATGAAATATAACATAATTCCTCAAATTATTCACAATAGTACAACGATTCTCTCAGAAACTATTGACTTTTTCAAAATTGGCCAAGAGTACCTTTTCGCTTCAAAACAATAGTGGATTCCTAAAGTAGATTTAACAAGTTGAACAAATTCACGTTAGACAGGGTGGCTTATACAAGTACCTATACAAGAAGCTCACTAAAAATATCTCGCCTATTTTTTGGCAGAAAAAATCGGTGGCGGGTGCAATTGACAGCTCTTCTGGGTGGCCTTCTTTTGTCGTAATGAAAGTTGCTGTTCATGCATGGCCGGCCACCTACGAAAACTATGGCCAAAAATAAAAAAAATTCAAAATTTTTATATCCTGTAACTTTTTTTATTTCTATAGGTGCACAAAAAATTTTAACATAAAATTTTTTTACATAAGAACTGTCGGAATCCAATTATTAAATCAGTTTTGAAATATTCGATATGACTAAATTTGGGTCTCTTGGGATCAAAAATTAAATTATCTGGGAAAAAATGTAATGACGCATTTTTTACAAAGCGAAATTTCCCATTTAATTTGATGTCTCACACAGTTTGTTTTGTAGTTAAAATTTGTGATTGGTATTAGATCTCACAGTTACATATGGAAATAAGTAATCGATTAGGTATATAGGACGTTAAATCAAAGTAGACATAGTATAGGCTTTAAAAATTTGAAATTAAAGTGGTTTAAATTGTTTTAATGGAATACCGAATAGCTAACACAGAATTGTAATTTTAAATAATAAAAAAAAAATACTAAACTCGTAGACATTCTATTAGGTACTTCATGAAAATAAATTTAAAATACTTATCATTTTCAAAGTAACGTACCACTTATAGCACGTACCTATAATGTCATACCAATTATCTTAAAAATGGCAATAACATAGTATATTGCACTATTACAATAAATGCTCAGTGACACCTAGTATTTGCACCCGTTTTTTGAAGATTCAGCATTTCAGCTCCTCTTTTTAAGTATTATTATTTTTTAATATTACACTTTATATGTAGCTGTTGAGTAAACTTTTCTCTTTAAATACGTAACCTCATATGAAAAATTCCATTGGGGATGTCATTATTAACGCCATGACGTTATCATTGCACAATAATTGTTTCCATGGATTGGGTAGGTATAGGTATACTTAACTATATCCTATGTCAACCACAAATATTACCAACTTAGACAAGGAAAGAGAGAGGACACCGCGCTTGCCTACCCTGTCTGTATAGATTTTGTTACGACGGTTTGGACGGCGGCCATTTTATATGTGGCAGACAAAGCGAGTAAGTAGTGATTTAATTTCCTGAATTTGTCAATTAAAAGTAACAGGGATCAAGGGGAAAATAGACTCTTACGGTGGTGAATTGTTCAACGTTTGGTTACAAAAGCAGAAGTGAAAAGCAAGCCCGGGATTTCGTTTCACAGGTACATATTTAACAAGCTACCTTAGAAAGAAGCCCTAAAACTTTATTTTTTTTTCAATAGAACTACTTCAAATTCCTTCTATCTTTTAGTGCATTGTTTTCTTTGTAAATAGGGCCAATATAATTATTTTTTAACATGGTTTCTATTGAAAATTTCTTAATTGATTATGTTGTTTTCGTTGACTGCTGACGTATTAATAAAGACTGCTCACGGCTGTCATATTTGACAGCTTTCTGGCTCACCATGCGCTTCCCGGAGACAAAGTACAATGCAAAATACATTGTTGATCATAAGCGCCACCTACTTTTCAGAATATGAAGCTAAAGCCGTGAGAAGTCTTACTAAAGACGTCAGTCAACGATATTTTGATAAAATATGGACTGGTTTCCATGGGCGGGCATTATTTATTTTATTTTGATTGATTCGAAATCGCGACAAATAAATATATTTCAGCACTGACACTAGCTTTACATTTGGAAAATTATCTGCAAATATAAATACCAATATTTGAATATTTTAAAATACATGTAAGTCAAAATTAACTACCTTTTTCATTTTTAACATTTTTGTAATATTGGCTAAGAATTCGTTTCATGCTACGCCACTGGCCTGTCGTGCGATGTGGCAGTCGGTAACACGGCCGCGAGCGCTGTTAGGCGTCCTCTCTCCCTTGTCTAAGATTAGGTACCATATGTTTTTTTCTTAAATTTTGTTGTAAATACAGAACAAACAGGCGGATGTGACACATCAAATTTTGATTATTACAAAAGAAGGCCGCCAGGAAGGGTTACTGATCGCACCCGCCACCGATCTTTTCTGTCAAAAACAGCCGAGACATTTTGAGTAAGTCACTTACATAAGCCACCCTGTATTTATGTTAGTTGAAAAGTGCTCCGCCCCAAGACTCTTGAAGGAAATACTTAAAAATATATACCTTCGATTGTAGAGAGCCTCACATAGAATGTTGAAATCGACGCAAAAATTATTAAAATCAAAAGTAACATAAATAAGTTATCAGAGACTAACGGTTACCTTTAAGAAAAGAAAATCCTCATAATTTAACGCGAAGAACACCTGGTAGAGCCATATGTATATAAAACTACGGGACACCCGGTATAATATATGGATAAAAAACTCACCTATGTAGCCCAGCTCAATTGTCAATTTTTGTACTTGCGTCATTCATACATAAATTTAATAGCACATTTTCCTCGGCAGCACTATTATTGCTGGAACTATCGGCTTCGCAAATTAATACTCTCACATTCTCTTCTTGCCTGCTACTTTCTTCTAGGTCGATTTTCCGCCTTAATTGTGTCATATAATCGACAGTCATTTCCAATATATCAGCTTTCTGTAGTTTTCCAAGTCTTGGTCCATTTTTCTTTACAGTAATCAATTCCGGATCACAGTTTAATAAAATTTGTTTCAGTGTATCTAGGCTGTAGTTTATTCTTTCCCTTCTTTTTTTCTCAATCAGCGGTTTATTAATTTTTCTTTGGCAAGTTTTTCGTATTGCGTCCATATTTTCGGGGGACTTACTTATTTGTTGCTGTGCACAGCACAAGATTACTACTGTAAGCAATATTTCTTAAACTCTTATTCTCAGAGGATAGGTTTCTACCTATTTCGGATTATTACCTGTTTAATGGGCCTTAATTTTATGGTTTTATTTTAGTGTTATAAGAGTTGTCTGGTATGACAATAATTATTGAGCTTTAACCGGACGGTCATTGTAGAAAATTTCTTATTATTCCAGTTTATAATTTTTTGGTTGTGTGGTTCGTGAAATTGTTCCAGAACAGATCTTGGTTGTTGTTAACGCGAATAGTATAGTTAGTAGTGCATTTTTTGTGAAATATAATAGTTACTGGTATTTATGTACCAAGGCACTGAAGTTCAACTCGGCCAGAGGCCTCGGCAACTAAATTCCACATGAGTCATAAAAAGAACTTCAGTGCCGAGGTACATATTATTTTTTTTTTAAATCGGAAAAAAAGTTTTATTAGGCAAGACAATTATCATACGGGATCACCCGTCCAGGAGCCAACTGCGCGCGGCGTTGCTTGACTTTGACGATCGCTCTACCTAGGTCACCTTCGAACAGAAAAACTAAACTGCTCCTTGTTGTGCAGCCTCCATAATAAATCTATTGATATTCAAACCTACTAAAATATTTATATGTACTGAAAGATTGCGCTGCTATAGGTAACAATTTCGCAATATGTACGAAAAGTTAAATGGGCCTTTATCGGCCGGATTTTGAATATTTGGTCACTTTTGACGAGCGATGGCTCTGCGTCTGACGTTTGATGTTTACATCTAGCCAAGGCCGCTTTTCAATTTTTTTTTCCAAATTATCGACGATATTTTACCTGCATAACTTAGAGAATCGATACAAAATATCAAAATAAGTAGATTTTTTATATATGTATCGAAATCCCGCCGGTTTTCGTAAAACTTCATATTTCTTTTCATGTTGTCTTTAATTTCTCCTAAAGGAAGACAGCTAAGGCAAACATATTTGGTACAGTATAGACATACATTAAATGCTGTAAATTAAAAATAATTTGACCTGTCTACTTCTACCAACGTCGAAGACCAAAATATTTTTTAGTAAAAAGTAATCTTTTCTAGCCTTCACTAGGTTTCACAATCAATTATAAGAAAAAAACTATTCTTGACTTACTTTCGAAAAATGTACCATTCTTGAAAAATTCATTTTTGTGAGTTTTAATTTTTTAGCAGAAGAAAATCAAATAAGTAGGTCTAGACTTTTGAAATTTTGTACACCTACTCAGTTCTTTATTCTGAACAATTTTCCTTAATAACATTTTACTAATATCGAACAACTTTATTTAATAACATTTTGTTGTGAAGCCTCCAAAAAAAAGGATTCTATATTAGAAAAATCATGTGTTTTGGGAATAAAAAACCAATTTTTCGCACCAGTAAAGTGGCCTTTATGCAGGTTTTACCGTAAAATGTTATTAAGGAAAGTTGTTCAGAATAAAGAACTGAGTAGGTGTGCAAAATTTCAAAAGCCTAGACTTACTATGGATTTCTTCCGCTAAAAAATTTAACTTACAAAAATGAAAAAAATAAGACAGGAATAGTTTTTTTTCTTATAATTGGTTGTGAAACTTTACTTTTCCAGTGGCGTACCATTTTTTTACTAAAAAATATTATGGTTAACCCTTTTTTCTCACACATATTGGTAGAAGTATAGACAGGTCAAATTATTTTTAATTTACAACATTTAATGTATGTCTAAACTGTATAAAATATGTTTGCCTCAGCTGTCTTCCTTTAGGAAAAATAAAAGGAAACTTAAACAAAAAATTGAAATTTGACGCCCTGTATAACGAACACCGTTAGGATTTCGATACATGATTACCTATATGAAAAAAATCGACTTATTTTGACATTGTCTATTGATTTTCTAAGTTATGCAGGTAAAAGTTGGACCACCCTGTATACCCCCTCTCCAGTCTATCCTCAAATAATAAAGGGTTGTGCCCGGACGGCATTTTAAAAAGTCGGCGTCTATGTAAGTAACAAACACCTCAAATACGCAAATTTATGTTGAAATCATTTTAAAGTTATATTTTATTAGTCAAGACGCCATATTTAAGAATAAGAATTATGCCGCCATTATGACAAAAGACCAGGCTACTGAATACAAATTAATTTCTCGTCAATTTTTCATCAAAATTAGTACGTAATTATTGGTTTTAGGTAACCAAGAAAAGGTAATAAAACAATGCGGTAATGTAGGTGAATATGTTTAAAAAAGTGTCCTTCTCACTTTTTATTTTATTGTTATTTTTTTAATATTGAATATTGCGGGAGGGCGTGCTCATATTTCGAACTATAACGTGTATATTTGTCAGTAAACTTGAAATCGTTTTGTTTTAATTCCCATTTCCTAACTCCTAATTTCTAATTAAATCAAAATCAAAAGCAATTTCGAGTTAACGGGAGAAAGGCAGTAGGACATAATAAACCCAAATAAGTTGAACGATAGAGACCGAGCTATATGGAAAATAAAGAGGCAAATATAGCCAAGTTTGACGTAGGTGGCTGCCACTACGCGCTCGCGGTTTTGCCACGTAAGCGCTACTTGCTGGAACGTAACCGTATAAGTTGCAAAAACGTTGTGGCACTGGTGGCAACGTAGCCGCCAACCAAAAAGTGTTCCCAACTTTTGGTGGCAGGCACATTACTATATACCTATATAATATATTGCTACAAGATACTTTTAAAAAATGGTCAATTACCAAGCAGTGAGTAGGTAGTGTAGGTACCTTACATTGTTACATCCAAATTTGTCCGCAAACATTTAATTAACAACGTTGATAAATAATTACCTATATCACTAATATTTTGATAAATTCCATTACAGAACCACATCTAAGAAGTGATTAGTGATTGAATAATCACTACCACCTTTATATCTACTCCTTGTCTGATTTTAGCTATAGGACATCCGCTCTATTATTATTTAATACCTAATAACTATTCCTATTCTACAGTGCCCAAGGAATTCAAAATCTACCTGCCCACTGCACAACTCTTCCTTATTCAAATCGCAAAGGATATCTAAACCCATTGACATTCGATATCCTGTCTCCTAAATAAATTTCTTCCTCCCTTAAAAGTGAAAAATTCGTTAAAAATTATAATATACTGTCACTCTCGCGCACAAAAAAGGCTAACGTCTTCCTCACAATACACAGGAAGGAGGAGGTGCTCTTGAAATACGAGTAGGCTTTGAGTATTAACAAGTGGACGTACCGATGCTCCACTTTTTCTTTCACGGCTAGCTTAGGTCTCAACCGCTATTTCTTAGAAGAGGGCTTTATTAAAATATTTCTGAAAGAGGTAAAATCGAGATTGGAGGAAACAATATCACATTAAGTGAGGAAGGAAATTTATGCTCTCAGATCTCGAAAATAAAATTACATCAGGAAAATGTTACAAGAGTGCACAGGCACAGGAGTAGGTATAGGTATGCTCGTTTTACGATTATTTTCGTTCTTTTTTGCACAATAAAATGTAAACTGTTTTGGGTAACGTAATAACGGTAAATGCTTTATGAGGTTCTGTAAAAATGATACTTAGCATACCGTTGCATAATTTTACCTAAAAAAGGTCCGAAGAAATGTGCAAATGTTGGGATGTTTTACAATTTTTCGCAATATTTTATAACTTCTTTATGGCTGCCAGTCTGCTATTGCGTGTTTTTAGGTAAGTTTTTAGTGGTTCAATTAGTCAGGTAGAGAACTGTAAAATAAGTCTGATCGTTCCCTTTTTTTAAACATGTTGATCACAAAAGTCGACACTTTTAAAGAAAGTAGGCAGGCGCTCTGACCTGAGGGCTAAATTAATCTAATCAGTTGTGGATTTTTCCTATACGCCACTATTATCTGACACTGGAGATATTGATACCTATATTATTAACTTCTCTTTCACATAATAATTCGCATTTATTTTTAATCATAGTTATAGTTTATAAAAGGATCTGGAGGAAGGGGCAGGAGAACAATTTTATTATTATTTTCACGTTGTTTTCTACTGCATTTTTTTTATTTATTAGGTTGTAACAGACAGAGCTACGCATAGACTGTCAAAACCATTGTGTCGTTTCATTTTTTTTATACCTATACAATTTTATATAAAAACTAACAACCGAATTATAATACCTGTAAGTACCTCAACTTATAGTTATCAGTCCTAAGAATAATAATTGTAAGAGATTACAATTTAGGTATCTGTTTTAATTTGTTTTCGTTCCAAAATTAATGTTTAAAAGTTGGTGTGTTGGGATTTTCTTGCAGACGGTTTCAACAATGCTTAACTATGTCCCTTTTAATCTATGGTTATAAGCATTATTATTATTATTTTCATAATTACTAAGGAATTAGCCCTTTAAATCCACTTTTGTAAAAATTAAAAATTACAAATAATGGCACTTTAAAGAGAATAATTGAAATCTCTAATATGATATAATAGTCGAAGTCTATTTCCTATTTAATTTTTTTACGAAAATCTATTATTCCTGTACTCAATGCGAAAACCCATTTTCGGAAGTCGCGTGATGTAAAAAGTTTGTTTCGGTATTGCCCGTTGAAATCTCCGGTATAAAACTGGTGTCGTGTAGAATTTTGTTTACCCGCGTTGAACATGAATTTAGTACTAGTCCGGGAAAGATAGACATAAAAAGACGGAATAAGCGAACTTTTTCGCTCTCAGATTTTCTTATAGAAAAGTGTAGGTTTTGAGGTCAGAAAACATATGTCACACGCTACCACCAGCAACATACTAAAAACTGCTAATATCTTACAGAAGATGAATTTTTTCGAAAAAAAGTTTCAAATGAAAGTAGTTCAAAATTAAATTTCCTATAAGATCTCTCCTATGAAAAATGTCGATTTTCCCAATCGTTTTCCCGTAAATGCGGAAAAACCGCATGTATACACTTTAAATGAACTACAGATTATGTGAAAATTTATTTTTTGGAGCCAAAATAATAGTCAATCTATTTATAAATAACAAACATGAATTAAAGAAAAGAATATTGCGGAAAATTCTTGGAAAATCTTGTACCTTTCCGAGGATTGAATATTTAATAAATATATTATGAGCATCAAACGTATCATTTTATAGGTTTTCGAGGGTGTACGTTAGGAATTAATTACGCGCTTTTTAATATTTTCTAGAAAAATCTCTTTTTGATTTTTTTACTTATACAGGGTGTTCCTTAATGACATGCTAATACTTAAGGGGGTTATTCTTGGGCCCATTCTAAGAAAAAAACTTCATATGAACGTATGTCGTAAACGTCCTAACTTTTGAGATACAGGGCGTTAAAGTTCATTTTTTTAAATTGAATTTTGGCTACATCTCCCCGAATAATCAAGCTGCTGAACTGAAATTTGGCACCGCTATGTTTTTAGGGATGGAGAATAAGCTGAAAATGTCAATTTCACCGTATCTCACAGAGGGCGCCACTTGCGCTGTTTTTTGATCACGCTTTTACGCGTAACTTTTTTGAGGTTATCTTTTTGGTCCTGCAGGTCCATCATTTTAGTGCATCTTTTCATTCTGCAAGAAAAAGGTACTCTTGTTTCATAACGATTAAATCAACCGTTTGCTTTGAAATTGCCAAGACGTTCTCCAAAACACCTGTTGACTTCAATATTCGAAACATAAAATTTTCACCCACCACCTTCAAGTGTTACAGATCAACTGTACCATATAAACTGAGAAAAAAATCCCTATGAACAATGTGCCAAAATTATTCGCTTTCAAAATGGAAAGGATTGAATTTGACAAAATTTGGACACTCTATTTCAAGAAAACCAATGGTGTTTTTACCAATGCCCATTTGGCATTTTTTTCCTCATTTTGAATGTACAGTTGATCTGTAACATTTGAAAGCAGTAGGTGCAAATTTTATGTTTCGAATATTGGAATCAACAGGTGTTTTGGGGCACGTTTTGGTAATTTCAACGCAAACGGTTGATTTAATCGTTATGAAACAAGAGTACCTTTTTCTTGCAGAATGAAAAGATGCACTAAAATGATGGACCTGGAGGACCAAAAAGATAACCTCAAAAAAGTTACGCGTAAAAGCGTGATCAAAAAACAGCGCAAGTGGCGCCCTCTGTGAGATACGGTGAAATTGGCATTTTCAGCTTATTCTCCATCCCCAAGAACATAGCTGTGCCAAATTTCAGTTCAGCAGCTTGATTATTTCGGGAGATGTGGCCAAAATTCAATTTAAAAAAATGAACTTTAACGCCCTGTATCTCAAAAGTTAGGACGTTTACGACATACATTCATATGAAGTTTTTTTCTTAAAATGGGCCCAAGAATAACCCCCTTAAGTATTAGCATGTCATTAAGGAACACCCTGTATAATATAAATAATATATATTTTATATACAGGGTTATTGAAAAACAAATGCCACCCGTAGCACAGCGGTATTCTACTCCAAAAATAAAGTGACCCGTGTTTTTTCTTTTTGTTCAAAGCTCTATATTAAAGGCCCCACGGGTCCTTAAAAGGGGCCCTAAAATTTCGTTTTTTCGCTATATCTTTTAAACGGCATGATCGATTTTAATGATCTTTTGCACACGTTCATAGATAATTATGTCACATAATTATGTTATAGTGCAGTATCCGCAACCACCAGAGGGCGCCACTTGTGGCAACACAGTTAACTTGTAAATTAATTGGAATAACTTTGTAAGAAATTCCATTCTCTACAAAAAAATTATTCTAGTATTTTTTCCATAAATTATTCCATTTTGGAGATAACGCCCAAAATTCAGCAATCATGCATGTACCTTGTACCCGCGCATATTAAACATTAGTGGCATAATGATCTAGTTACCTTTGGAAACAATCACACTTAAGAGGACTTATTAAGAGGGGGTTGCCGACAGCGAAAGTGACGCTAGATTTCGTATTTTTTTAAGTTGTATAACATAAAATCCAATAATATTTTACCTGGCAAAAATTTAGTGCAAACATCTCTGTCTTCATTTTAATCATAAGATCTTACAAGCAGCGTTTTGTTTTATAGGTTATGAAAACCTTGGGAAAAATAATAATTACATTGCATATGCTTTTAAGATCTTATGATTAAAATGAAGACAGAGATGTTTGTACTAAATTTTTGCCAGGTAAAATGTTATTAGATTTTATGCTATACAACTTAAAAAAATACGAAATCTAACGTTACTTTCGCTGTCGGCAACCCCCTCTTAAGTATTGGACATTTAGTTTCAAGCAAATACTAAGAATTTGAAAGTTTTTGAGCATTTGCTGTAGTTATTTCAATATTAGCAGGGGCGAGCTGACCCGGCAGCAGAGGTCTGCGTCGCAGACGGGCGGCCAAATCCAGGGACGGCCACAGGCCGCCCTTCCGTCGCGAAAAAATATTTTTTTCAGAAAAAAGGGTAGTAAGTCTCTGTCTCTACATTACTTGCATTCGCCCTTAAAAAGAATATCGTCAACAATGCAACAACACCATATTGATATGAACCCGTCGGCGGCGTCGGTCGGCCGTCGGCAGTCGGCACTACTACCTCTATTCTGGTTTTTGCTCTGTGGCAACTGCGCGGCGCGGCGTAACTTTGGTAGGCCTCAAATTTCGTAGGGGATATCGACGCTTCAGACCTGTATAGTGAGATAAAAAATTTAAATATCTTTCTTCCATCAGAATATACTGCAAACTGCAAGTGCAAGAACTATTTTAGAGTACTTGTTCAAAAATTCTCTCACGAATACTTTTCCGCCGAATACTTTTGTGCTTGCCATCAGTTACCGTAGCATCCGCGAAAAGATCATTTTCATTAAAAATTATAAAAAACTATCTAAAGTCTTCTAGGAGCCAGGAGAGATTAACCGATTTAGCAATTATACTTTCCATTGGAAGTATCCTACTTGATACAATAAATATCAGAGTTTGGCAGTGTTCGTTTAACTTCTATCTTGTGCCTTGTACCTAAGGGATAACCCAAATATTTTAGAAATATTTTATTTTTTGTTTCATTTAGAAGAAAATGTTTTATTTATTTTTACAAGTACCTGTATTTTTTCCGATGCAAAATATATATTTATTTTCAGTTACATTATTACTTTGTAAACCTAATTCTTTTTAAATTTTTAGTTTATTTTTCTTAGAAAATTATTTAATTTTAATCATTTTTTATTTTTGTTCCTTTCAGTCTGGAAATTCTACCAGACCCAAAACATATTACTCATTATAATAAGACTGATTGCCTGTGGTATTTTATTGTTATAAATACAGTGACCACTGATCGGCAGCAAGTTAAACACGAAAATTTAATATTTTTAAACTCTGATTTCGATTAATTTAAATTTCTAGCTGCTAATCGAACAAAATTAAAGTTTAGTAGCAAATTCATGTATTATCCGATAATAAGTTGCGCTTGCGGTATTTTGTTTTTTTTTAATACACGGGGTGGTCGAAAAAAATACAAAAAAAGTTAAATTTCTTTTTTTTGACTAGGTGGCTGTGACTTTAAATCTATCTTTGATTCCAAACAACTTTTTTAAGTAACTTTTTAGCGTATTTTAAAAAAATAAGGGTACTTTACTCTTGAGTTATTTTGACATTTTTGAATCTACCTCGTATCCAAAAAGAGATATTTAAATTTTGATATGTGCGTTTTGAGTTAGAGAATAAAATTTTTTGGGAAATTAATAATAAAAAAGTTTTCTATTTGTGTCCAACTTTCTGCCGGTCACTGTATATATTTTTGAGAATACCTATTATTATTTTTATTATACCTACCTAAAAAATTTTGTAATTACCTCGTAGGTAATTACAAGAGACGGAAAAGCCTATATAGTTTTTATAACCCGAAGGAAATTTTTTATTACATTCTGCAGACGGGCGGCCAAACAACTAGAAACGCCACTGAATATTAGGTATTTGTATCATTATTTTATTAGGGAAACTTAACTAAATGTGTTAAATTACAACAAAACTGTATTTGAATTTTAGAAAACATGGTCAAAAGGTAAAGTGATTGTTTCATTGTTTGTTTCCAAAAATAACTAGATCATTATGCCACTAATGTTTAATATGAGTGGGTTCGTGGTACGTGCATGATGGCTGAATTTTGGGCGTTATCTCTGAAACGGTAAAATGTATGAAAAAAACAGTAGAATAATTTTTCGTAGAGAATGGAATTTTTACAAAGTGGTTTGAATTAATTTACAAGTTAACTGTGGGCAAAAATGTTATCAGCATAATAAATGAAACTGGTTGGCACAAGTGGCGCCCTCTGGCGGTTGCGGATATTGCACTATAACATAATTATGTGACATAATTATCTATGAACGTGTGCAAAAGATCATTAAAATCGATCAAGCCGTTTAAACGAAATTTTAGGGCCCCTTTTAAGGGCCCGTGGGGCCCTTAATATAGAGCTTTGAACAAAAAGAAAAAACACGGGTCACTTTATTTTTGGAGTAGAATACCGCTGTGTTACGGGTGGCATTTGTTTTTGAATAACCCTGTATATATACAGTTTGATTCAAAACTATGCGGCACCCTTTCAGGGGCGTACTTTACTCGTTAAAATAAGACGAAAAGTTCATATTAATATGGGTCCAAAAACTCTTCGTTACGAAAATACAGGGTGATTAAACTTTCAAAAAAATATCTATTACAATCAATTATTTTTTTATGCCTTAGCGCCTTACTAGTAACAAAAATGACATACTCCTACTGCCATTCCATTTGAAAATTATTTCGTTTACTTCAAATAACATACCTCAACCCGAAAAAGCGTTAGAGTCGAAAAAAGACGACAAATCGGAAAACTCCAACTTTCCACGAAAAGGAGAGAGGTATGAAAAAAATTAAAGAGGCTTTTTTTATTCCAAATTGTATTGTTTATTCAATAACACAATAAATTGTTGTATTGTACAGGGCCATACTTTTTTTTTGTTTAATTTATGGTACCGATTACCCTTACCTCCGCCACTGGATACTTCGCGAACTGATATTAGCATTTATTATGTCCCTATGATGGTATTATTGTGTACCAAATTTGGTTTAAATATTCTTATTGGTTTGGAGGGTATAAAGAAAAATCGATATTTTTTTCAAAGTTTAATCACTGTATCTTCGAAACGAAGAGTTTTTGGTCCCCTGTTAATATGAACTTTTCGTCTTATTTAAACGAGTAAATCACGCCCCTGAAAGGGGGCAGCATAGTTTTGAATCACCCTGTATATAGTGTGTCCCAGGATAAGTGAAACGAGAGGTGTAAAAGACCAAAAATGTTCCAGTTCAAATTTGGCCATTTGGGGTCTAGGCCTGCTTGCCTAGAAAATAATTTTCACCATATTTTTAATTTTGAAAAATAAAGTAGGCCCTGACAGGAACGATTTATTTATTTTCTGTGTAGGTTAAGTGCCCTTTCTCGACAAGATATCGAAAAATTTTATTAGAAAAAGTTGCTGAGAATTGAAAATTATATCTCTGTGCCAATTTTCAAAATAATTGGCCTATTTTGATTTTCGTCCATTTTATTTCTTGTAGATATAGGCACGGAAAAACGGCAAGCTTTTTTTGTGAGGTAGGTGAACTATCCTTGTCGTTGAAAATATCGAAAATTTTCATTAGAAAAAGTTGCTTAGAATTGAAAACTATGACCCTGTGTGAATTTTCAAAATAATTGGCCTACTTTGATTTTCATTTTCATAAAGACATTATTTCAAACAAATCATAGTAGGCCGAGTCCAAATTTCGCAGTCTTGCATACTTTTTTATTCTGAATAACTTTTTCTACGGAAATTTTTCGATATTTTAAACCACAAGGATAGTTCACCTACTTATAGGAAATAAACTGGACAAAAATCAAAGTAGGCCAAATATTTTGAAAATTGAGACAGGTTAATAGTTTTCAAGTCTAAACAACTTTTTCTAATGAAATTTTTCCATATCTTGTCGAGAAAGGGCACTTAACCTACACAGAAAATAAATAAATCGTTCCTGCCAGGGCCTACTTTATTTTTCAAAATTAAAAATATGGTGAAAATTATTTTCTAGGCAAGCAGGCCTGGACCCCAAATGGCCAAATTCGAACGCGAAAATGTTTGGTCTTTTACACCTCTCGTTTCACTTATCCTGGGACACACTGTATATAAAAAATAAAAATTTGTAATAGGTATAATGAAAATGAAAATTTAAATTTGATGACAATAGGAAAGAAATTTTCTGGAGCTGCAAAGGTATAATGAAAAAAATATATTAGTATTAATATGAACAAATCACTTATTTATTCATTATATTTTATATTATATTTTCGGCAATTTTCTTTTCTTTAATTCACTTTTGTTATTTAAAAATGGATTAACCATTATTTTGGCTCCAAAACATAAATGTTCACATAATCTGTAGTTCATTTAAAATATATACATGCGGTTTTTCCGCTTTTACGGGAAAACGATTGGGAAAATCGAAATTTTTCATAGGACAGATCTTATAGGAAATTTAATTTTGAACTACTTTAATATGAAACTTTTTTCGAAAAAATGCATCTTCTTTAAGATATTAGCAGTTTTTAGTCAAAAAAACTCGAAAAATCGTATATATCTCAAAACGCTGTATGTTGCTGGCGGTAGCGTGTGTGACATGTTTTCTGACCTCAAAACCTACACTTTTCTATAAAAAAATCTGAGAGCGAAAAAGTTCGCTCATTTTTTCCCTATTTTCCTGGAGTATACTGGCATTTACAACAGTAGATACCTATTTTTAAACTATTGTATACAGGGTGAGTTCTTTTTTGATGATCAGTATGGGGATCTCGGAAACTAGCGGAGATGGAAGGAAGGTTAAAGTTTTGTTTGCCCAATTTAACGCGCCTTGTGGACTTTTGAAAAAAGGCATGCGGCTTACGGGATATTTTGAAAAAACAAAATTTTGTTGTTGTAACAACGAAGCTAGAAACAGTTTCTGATTTTAGATAAAAAGTGTCCCCAATGCGGTTACACTGAATACCTTAATCAATGGCGGTTATCATTTCCTAATTTCCTTATTGCGGTGGAATATTATGTCACAAAATTTTTGGGGTGCTAAAATTCTAAAGTACCATAATACCTATCTGTAAAAGCAACTATTCCATGTGATGTTTGTATTATATTCCCTATAACGGCAACCGGCCATCAAAGAAAGTTATAAATTTTTGAATGGAACCATATTTTAAAGTAATTTGACCATATTAAAGGCAATTGATAGCGGGAATTCTGAAACATCTGCCGGCACATCAATCACTCTTATAGGCTTAAACGACGAAAAATCTTTGGCTAATTGTTCGGAGGTCCTTTAAACCATTCAACCATGGAGAGCTTGATGTGTTATATTGGCCTTTTTCCGTATATTCACGGGAGCGTAAGAAAAGGTAGTTATTTTTGGTCTGAGGTAGAAAGGCCATAAGCAGGTATAGGTGTGTTGTAGGTAAAATAAGTTCCTTTTATATACGAATCTGAAGGTGGCGATGTGCGACTTAATCTGTCAATAAATGTTTACATGGCATACACGATACTACAGAATAAAAATATAATATATGTGTATAATTACTCGTTAGTCTGTGAAGATTCCTAACTATTAGACTATTGATTCAACAACTCTATAGGTACAGTCGCGGACAGTTGGTATCGAACGACCTGAAGAGGTTTCTCGTGGCTATCGTTACAGGGCGCGCGGAGACGGCAACAGCGCGCGCCTTCGGCATCGGATGGTTCGAACGGGTGTCTTGTTCCGAGAATTCTTTGCAAGCGATTAAGCCCATGTCACCGAAAGGGTTAAAAAAAATTAAGGAATCAGTATTAAACTATTTATTAAAACAGTTCACAAGTATACAGTATGATTTTTTAAACTACCACCGCGATTTCCTCGCTTATTTTGCGCCCTACAAAAAAAAACATGAGAAACAAAAAGGTGACAATTTTGGACAGCTAAGTGGCCCTGAAAAAGTAATCAACATCCATGGTCAACTTGTCGCGCAATATAAAAAAACCTCCAATTGAGCAAAATTATTAAATAGCCGTAACATACCTATTTATTTTAAGATACCGAAGAAAACTTTTATATTGAAAATTGATGGCACTGAGAAGCTTTATGCAACTGGGTGCTCAGATAGTTTCTGAAAATTACACAGGCTCTTCGGCTCTGTTGAGGCCATTGTTTTAGTTATTAAAGGCCATTGTTTTAGTTTATTAAAGTAGTTATTTGGCTCCCTACTGAAAAATCTTAAGAAACAAAAACGTGTAAATTTTAGATAGTTGGTTAATGTTAAAAAAAGAAGTCGGTATCCATGGCCAACTTTTCGCGCAATACCAAAAAAAACTTAAATCAACAAGAATCTGAAAACAATCAATTTATTTTGAAAGTCGAGGGAAAATTTTAATTGGAGATTAGCGGCAATTAGATCACGCAAGAACATTGACAAAAGAAAATTTTCATACAATTTGTACTAGTTTTCCCGCTAATTTGTTTAAAGTGTGAAGTCGAAATAGCAATTAAAAACATCAACAGTTATTCAAATTAAAGACAAATTTTCTCATATTAAAGATCTTGTTTGATCAAAAAAAAATTAAATAAATTGATAGTTTTGTTTTCACATTTTTGTCGACTTGAGTTTTTTTTTGTATTGCGTGAAAAGTTGGTTATGGATGCCGATTTATTTTTTAACATCACCTAGCCGTCTAAAATTGCCATATTTATTATGCTTATATAAGCTTACTTACATAAAAAAAATATATTTAATGCAGTGATAGGGCCAAAGCGAAAAATGTTTTTCAAATAAATCAAAGTGTGCCAATTGTTTCTAAAATTGGTAGTATGGAGTATCCTTTACTTTTGAACAACTTTTCCTAGCAACTTATTTCCACATAAGAAATGTTAGCAAAGTTTTTATCAAGAGTAACTTTTTGCGGTAAAATTAAAGATAAGAAAGTGTTCCTATTCAACACCTCTTCTGTGGACATACTGTATATACATAGTGTATTTGGAAATGAAAGGAAGGTTTATGGCTTATTATAAATATAAATGCAAATTCTTTATCAGAGGCTCGAGAGTCCGTCATAAAATACTACATAACTCGCCCGAATATTAATTTGCGTATTTATTCATTCATTTCCAAATACACTAAGTATAGTTGTCAGCGGTTTTAGACATTAAGTTAATAAATATTTTGGGTTGCAACAAAAATGTATTTTTATGTTATAATAAAAAAATATGTAGTAACACTAAAAATATATTTAGCTAATAACCCTAGAATTAAAAAAGTTAATTAAAAGGATTTTCATAAATTATTCTTTTCTTTGCAAAATAAGTATTTGTTCCAACATTTAGTTGTTAGGTCTCGTAGTCCTAAACATAAATGATTATAAAATAAAAGGGGTGTCCCTTTTATTTATTTTTTCTTATTTTTGAAGAAATTGGTCAGAAGTTTTAATAAATTGGTTTTCGTGGTGCTGCAATGCTCCATTGTTTCTCATAAAATGCCCTTCAACAGATAAATGAGATTAGGGGGTCACAGACATAAAATTACCCTTGTAACTTAATAGAGAGTTATTGCAGAAACTGTTTTTGGCATTAAGCAGTATTTAAGACGACCTTATTTGAATACTCTCATACGTTATTTATGATTCTGACAATAGTTATTGCAAGTCGTAATTTATGTATCCAAATTAAGGGCTTGTTTACGTTTACTTTATTGTTTTGTATTTCTACACTTTCACTAGAATATTATGTGCTTTTATAATTTTGCTCCGGAAAAAACTGGGAAAACAGCCAAATAACCACGGAACACCAAGGTGAAAGACTAATGAAAACAAACAAGGTGCAAACGCAAACAAGCAACGAACATTTTAGGTTAAGTCCTACTTTCACAGAACACTAGCGTTTTCTGACAAATCAGAATTTATTTTAAGAATTGTGACAAATAAGGTAAAAATAACGTATATTATGGTATACACAATAAACAAAAATAAAGGAAAATAACCTTATTATGGACGACCTTATGTCAAACTACGACTGCGCATGCTCAAATGTCAAAATAACGTCAAAAAAGAGCGCGACGTTATTTATTTCTGCAATAACTCTCTATTATTTAAATTGCATACCTTTATCAATAACATCAGAAGACACACAGCAGGGACACGTGTCAAGCTTTACACACCTCCCTGGACCTCAATGTGATTACCTGGATAAAATAAAATAATTTCAGGTGATTGAGGACTTCCACAAGCTGGATATAATGATTACGAAGTTTTATTAGAACCACCGACACAGGAAGAATCCGAAAAAACTATAAACCCATTAAAATCTTTATGACTATAACATAATTAAATAAAGGCAAGAAATCAAATGCATTTTCCATTATTATATTATATGTATATTAATATTTAGTATACCCACCTTGGGATAGGATGACTTTCTGAACTCTCCTGCTCATCGAATCTATGAGTTGGCAGCAGAGATCATGGGTTACGACTTCATCCCACGTTTGTTGAATCTTCTGCCAAAGTGCCTCCCTATTTTCGGGTACGAAGTTCTCCATTGTCCGCGCCATTCTGCCCCACACATTCTCAATGGGATTCAAGTCAGGACTCTTCGCCGGCCATTGCAACTTTTCTACGTTGTTTTCGGTGAACCATTCGCGAACTATTCTTGCTGTATGCACAGGAGCGTTATCATGCTGGAAAACGAAGCCATCGGGATACATTTCCGTTGCAGTTGGTAACAATCCGCCTTCGAGTATCTCGCAATAGCGAGCTGCTGTGAAGCGGTCGTCGATTCTCCAACAAATGCCAGGTCCACGGTAGCTTATCCAGGCCCATATGTTGACGGAAAAATGCCCACTCCTTTTCCCGGGTGACACAAATCTTTCGTCATATCTTGAACTCACCGAAGGTCTATATACTCGCACTTTGCCATTGTAATGGCTTTGAAAGATCTTTTCGTCGCTAAATATTACCTTCTCCCAATAATGTGGCGGTAAACGCTGAAACTCTCGGCATATCTGCAACCTGACTTCCTTATTAGCCTCGGTCAGCTGAATTTTGTTGCTGGCCGTGCGAGATTTCAGATTGGCTGCATCTAATCTCCTTCGGGCAGTTCTAACACTTGCTGGAAATTGTGTTGCAGATACTGCTTCAACGGCGGATTTAAACGGATTTGCAAGGCAAAAATTAGCTAGTTGCTCATCTTGTTGGTCAGACGTAATTTTCACATTTCCTCCTCTATGTATGTTTTCCACGCTTCCGGTTTCGTCATATTTCTTCTTTATATTGAAAATGGTGCTTTTAGATACACCAAATTCTTCGGCCAGTCGGGAAATAGCCCAACCATTTTCTAGTTTGGCGATGATACGGTGCTTGACGGATTCACTCAAACGAGGCATAACGAACACTGTTAGTTACTCTCTCGAATTAGGATACTGACTAAATAATTTTAGCCCACCCACCTTAGTATTTATACAAAGGGCTAGGAGCAGGTATAATCGATATTTTCAAAATCTACATCCAATTCAATATTACAATTATTAAGTTAATCCCCTAAATTTAGTTATATTAAGTGCAGGTAGGTATAATTAATAAATACCTATTTAAAAAGATATAAATATCTATGCTAAAATATTTCAACTCAGGTAATCTGATAATCCATTAATTTTGTGCCATACATTTTCTAATTAATATTAAGAGCCCCCATATCTACTTTTAAACATATTATACAAATCCTTGAAATCTTTAATTTTTGAGATAATCGCTTGATCTGTTTTTTGTCCGAAAGGACTTCAAAAGCCGCTTACTTTAGCAATCCTGCCATTTTCAAATTGCAAATCCAGGGCCGGCTACGATTTTTTTATTCCCCCGATTTTCACAAAAACCATTTAGCCATTTTTTTATTTAAAATCTGACACCACAGCGTCAATCAGGACAGTCGAAAACCCTTTATATACCAAATTTGAACAAAAAATATAGAGAGAGTTCTATTCTACAGGATGTCAAAATTGAGCAAAATAGGAAATTTAAAGAAACCTCTTCAGGCATCTCTGGCGAGTCAAGTCATAAAAATTCAGCATTTTCAGATGGGGCAGAGAAAAATACCCTGTATTGAATCTTTGCACACCAACACTTTGAGTGGTTCTGTTGACAATTAAACTATTTTGACGGGATTCCATGGCACACTTGACTCGCCAAATGCCTGTAAATTTCCTATTTTGCTGAACCTTGACATCCTGTAGAATAGATCTCTCTCTAAATTCTTTGTTCAAATTTGGTATATAAAGGGGTTTTAGGGGGATCCTGATTAACGCTGTATTGGTAGATTTTAAATAAAAAAACACTCAAAAATCGTAGCCGGACCTGGATTTGCCTTTTGAAAATGATAGGAAGGCTAAAAGAAGCGATTTTTGAAGGCCTTTCACACAAAGAATGTTCAGGGATTATCTCCAAAAATAAAGATTTTATTAATTTGCATATGTTTAAAAGTAGACACCCTGTATATTAAATTATTGTTTTTGAGAAATTCTTCGGAATTCTATTGTGGCTCAAATTGACTATGGATTTACCTAATTTCATATTCCTAATTAATACAGGGTGCTGGCAGCAAAGGAAGGAAACTCGAGAAAAAGCAACTTTTATTGTGGTGTTGATTCTAATCTCAGCCTTGATATTTATTATTTTTTTATTTCATTATCATAAATACTAGACGGTATAGTAACATGATAAAATAGTACGAAATATTAAATACCAACACTGGGGTTGGAATTATTACCAGCACAAAGTTGCATTTTCCTCGAATTTTGTTCCTTTGCTGTGAGAGGCTGGAGGCTGTAATTTGCATTTTATGGTTCTATTTTTAGCAGACCGGCCGGCTGCAGACTCCAGCGCGATGTTGCCGTCTCCGCGCGCCCTGTAACGATAGCCACGAGAAACCTCTTCAGGTCGTTCGATACCAACTGTCCGCGACTGTACGTGTGACAGTCTTGTAGAATGTTTATTTGTTGTCCAAACTTTTTTTGTCAGGCAAGTTGAAAATGCACATTCAATGAATGGGTAACTTTATTCTTGGGTTGTATATATTGTATATATTAGGGATTTTTTTTAGAAAAATATTCTGTGGAGATTCTTGTTTAGGATTATTTAAAACCTATATCGTACCTATTTTCATTGTTCTAGAAAAATAAAAAAAATTATTATTATTTTTGCAATAATTTCAATTAATTAATATTTCTAAAAGTCCAATAAATAGTACATACAGCCCATAAAATTCGTCGTAGTAGTTGGCCGTGATTACAGGTCAAAAGTAAAGTACCCACATTGTCGAGAGCGCACTTTGACCACCTACCTAATAAAAAAGTTTATTAAAATCGGTCAACAAATAAAGATTTTGCAAGGGTGGTAACTCCTTTTCGTGAACACACTGTATACCAATTTTTATTTGCCTTAGTCTGCAGCAAGAGAATTGCTAAAGATTTTAAGTAAAAAAAAACACTTTACCTACTTAATAAAACACAAAAATAAAGCACGCCACATTTGACATATTGGCAGAATTTTGTATTCTGAATATGATATTGTAATATTGTCTAAAATTTCTTCGTGGAGTAAACAGATCCATTTTATTTGGCGAAAAACCCAATTAAAAAATTAAGTGGATAATACAGGGTGAGTTTTTTTTCGATGCCCACTATGGGGATCTCGGAAACTAGCAGAGCTAGAACAAAGGTTAAATGGGGAAAGAACTGCAGTTTTGAATGCTCAATCTAATGCCCCTTTTGGATTTTTTAAAAAGTTCACAGCTCGCTAGATATTTTGAAAAAAGTGATTTTTTGCTATTTCTTCAGATCTCTGTAGCTCCGTTATTTCTGATTATACAGAAAAACTGTATAGAGACAAAAATTGTATGTAAAAATTTTTTATGTTGTTTGTGATTTTTGAGATATGACATAAACTTGTGTTTTTTAAATGTAAATCATAGTTGGCTGTGGAGCTTTCCAAAGATATAATACTCGGCATAGTTATTACAAAAAATAAAAGAGCTATGGCTAATTTTCTGTTTTTTTTTTTAATTTTTACATAGTCAGCCATGGAATATTACGTTCTATTGTATAATAAGACATACTTCAAACATTCAAATATTTTATTTTTAGTTGGTGACAAAATGTAACAAAATAAAACGAAAATTATCATGATGGAGCTCCACCACATAATTACTTGCCCGTAAAAAATTAACTAGATCAGCTCTATCCAAATAGTTGGATAGGGAGAAATAGACCTATTTCCTGGCAGTCCCGATCCCCCGATGTGTCTGTTTTGGATTTCTTTTTGTGGGGAACAGTACAAAATAAAGTATGAGACGAATTGTTAAATTAAGAGCCGATGTTTTAGAATCAATTGCCAGTATTGACAGGCGCTCTCTAAGAAAGGCGGAAAGGCGACAAATTCAGCTTTAAAAAGATGCAATATTTGCATAAATAATAATGGTGGATTGTTTGAACACCTTTTTTATTTTAAAAGGTGACCTTTTAAAATAATAATAATTTGAATTTGAGTTTTTTAATTTTTGTTTTATTTTCTTACATTTTGTTACCAGCTAAAAACAAAATATTAGAAAGTTTTAAGTATGCCTAATTATAAAGTAGAACGTAATTATGAAAATATTCCATGGCTGACTATGTGAAAATTTTAAAAAAATCAGAAAATTAGCCATAGCTCTTTTATTTTTTGTAATAACTATGCCGAATATTATATCTTTGGAAAGCTCAAAAAATGGCCGATTTTATAAGGCCACAGCCAACTATGATTTACATTTAAAAAAACACAAGTTTATGTCATATCTCAAAAATCACAAACAACACAATTGTGATGTCACTAACTTTATCGTTTTCTACTCTTCAAGCCCTTTCATTTGATACCCATATTAAGGGGGTTGAGCGGCGGCCATTTTGAAAGCATTACAATATTCAGTATTGCATATTGTATTGTCACCGGAACTAAAGGTGTATGCAAAATTTCAGCTCATTCGGATGTCAGGAAGTGGTTCTAATTCAGCTTGCAAGATTCGATTCACACATACATACTAACAGAACAGGGCAAGTTAAATAAAAGCAGTGATATAGAACTTTCTATAGTCACTGATAAAAGCTTGTAAAAAAAAGGAAAAGTCCTTGATACCGGTCTATACAATATTATGTGTAGGTAAGCTTTTATTTTCTATTTCGTGCAAAATAGCGAGAATGGATCTAACGGATCCACTAAGTAATCAGTACCTACCTATGCAGAAGGAAGCTTATGGCTCCACTGTTGTTATGGCGGGCAGACTAATACATAGATATCATTATTATTTTAACCATAGTTTTAACCATAGTCTTAAAAAGCTGAAATAAGTATCACTATTGATTACATCTTTACTAATCATTTTTCTGTTAATGTTGTGCAGGTACACTTGAGCTGATCTCTCAATACTTATTCTCACTCTTTTCTTAGCTTTACTGGATAGGTAAATAGCTATTTACATGGTAAATATAAACAGAACGCCCCCCCAGTTTAACCCTTCATTTCATTAAGTTACTTAAATGAAAATAAGCATTATATTGGCAGGTACCCAATCAATATAACAATCACCCAACAAATTATATCTATAACATTGTGGAAATTTGCAAAAGGGTGGGCATAAGGTACAACCCTTTACAATATTACGTTGTAAATTTTACGACCTGTTGCAAAATTTCCTTTTTGGCAAGGGTTAATTATATTGCAGTTTTTTACAACATACTTTCGGAATAGTGTTGTAGGGTTATAGCATTTCGCTTTTTGGCAAGGGGTTGAATTGCCGTTTTTTTATGGTTTCTTAGCATAAACAGAAAGGGGTAGGTAGACAACTATACACAGTAATTTTGCAATATTTTTACGACTATCTTTTGCCACAATGCCGACAAAATTTGAAGGTTATCCTTTAGGTAACTATGAAGAATTTTGAGGAAAATAATACAGGGACGTCGGATGTACGGGGAAGAGAGGGCGCACCATCCCCTCTGTACAAACACGGGAGAGGGGACGACAACAGCACATCCCGTGTATTCAAATGGTGAACTACCTCAATCAGAATTTGTTTTCCTTATTTTATTTATTTCTTATGTGACTGTATAAGCCCCTTGAGAAAAAAAAAAGAGGAAAAATGACATAATGATGATGTGATTTTGTAATTTCTTATCTCTCGTTTAAATTACTTGTCCTAACAAGTTCTAAAACATGTTATCTGCGGCGCATTTTAGTGAACGAAAACTTCCAATTATTTATTTGTTTTTAAATTGCGACTTCTCAATCAACCAAGTCTAGCTACGGTCCTGAAGTAATCAGTTGCGCTTGCCTTCTCTCATTTTACTTAGCTATTATTTCGTGATATTGGAGAAAAAAATTTTGTAGTAATGTGGAAGTAGGTAGCAGTATAGTTTCATTGGCAGAGGTTTTTTTAAGAATCGAAAATGTTAAAATTTTGTATTATTACAAGAAAAGGTGATAATGGGCAAACACTCAAAGTTAACAAAAAGAAAAAACTAGTAACCGCATACACGTGTTTCATGCTATTTGGCAATCATCAGTCAATCAACAGCTGATTTGGTTAATGTTACACCGTACTGATGATTGCCAAACAGCATGAAACGCGTGTATGCGGTTACTAGTTTTTTCTTTTTGTTAACTTTGAGTGTTTGCCCATTACCCATTATCACCTTTTCTTAATTATACATTTACACTCGCTAATCTTACATCCTTTATTGTCATTGTATCTTGGGTTATGAAGATTTCCACGCAGGTCGCTTTAGCAGCCTCCGTGGCGATGTTAGTACAAGCCCCAAAATAGGGGATGTGCTGACTGAAGCTGCAAATGTGTTGTTGGCTCCTGCCTGGACTTCATTTGTTGCTTCCCAAATCATCCCTATCTTTTGATTTGGTTAATGTTACACCGTACTGATGATTGCCAAATAGCATGAAACACGTGTATGCGGTTACTAGTTTTTTCTTTTTGTTAACTTTGAGTGTTTGCCCATTATCACCTTTTCTTGTAATTATTAGGTACATTTACACTCGGCTAATCTTACATCCTTATTTTGTATTATTTTTAAACTAAAATTTTTAGTACTTATGCGCTTACTTACCCCCCTCCTTCATACACTACTCAAGGCAGATCAACAAAATATGAGTTCTAGAAACTTGAAGTGGAACTTTGATACTGATAATAACCGTTGCTTTATGGCTATGACCTCATTTTAAAGAAACTTATTTCTGTCGGGGCAATTTTGAAATAAGTGACATTAAAACAGTAGACAAATTAATTATTGTTGAGATTTCGACTAATTGAAAAAGAAACTGCCTTTCAATTATACAGAGTGAGTTAAAAATAAGAAACGTGAAACCTGTTTACTTACTGTATAATGTACAATTTGCTCTTAACCTAGCAAAAACAAAAATCTTGTTTATACCTTTTTACAGCAAACAGGTTTGAAATAAATATACAATACTTACTTATTAAACTTTTTCTGGTATTTCTTTGCGTTTTTTTCTGCAAATATTTGGAAGTGTTCAACAGGTGGTTTTCAGGGGAGTATTTCATGCAAAACTTTTCGATGTAATCATCCCCTGCAAAGTTATTCCAGCCTTAAGAGGGATAAAAAATTTGGTTTTGTTTTTTTTTCTTAAAAACGGTTGAATCTAGAAACTTGCATTTTGGGATACCAGCATCCTAAGCATAGAAATTCAAAACACCTATTCATCTTTTTTACAAAACTTTTTTGTAAGTTAGTTTATTTAAAAAGAAAAATTCGAAGTCTGTAATCCAATTAATTTAAAAACTTTTTTACTCTTGATATTTTTTCACCAACTTAATAGTTTGTCTGAAAAAAAGATTGTTTTTTTGCTCAGTACTTAAATATTAGTTTGTGTAGTCAAAAGTATTCCCTACCACGCTCATAAACAGTAAAATACGAAAGTGACAAAAATGACGCCCGCCTAATATGCTTTTACGTAATCGTGAGTGTGAATATACTCGTCTTGCCGAATAATGGAACCCCAGAATGGCCAGAATTGACATAGAAATTTATTGCTGCTTCTTCCAAAGTTGTTTATCTGAGCGTCCATTCAGAAACAATGCAAAAAATAGATCGGTTTCGTTTCGATTCTACTTTTTGTAAATGTCCAAAAATTCAGTTTACCCAATATGTCCTAATACGTTCCTGATTTTTCTAGTCAATCTAGGGAGTTTGAGTTTGGCCAATATCAAACGAACTGTGAACGTCCTTGCTATTCGACGAGACGACTATAACTGTATACCTTAAATACGAAACAAAAAAGTAATTTTATTTTTTCTAGACTAAAAACTGTTAATGAAAAAATATCAAGAGTAAAAACGTTTCTGAATTAATTGGGCTACAGAAAATTGGGCTACTAAGTGTTCTTTTTTCTTTTTAAATAAAGTAACTTGCAAAAAAGGTCCGCAAAATAGACCGAAAAATAATTCTACCTTAAAGTGTCTTCTAACTTGCTGGTAACGTATCCCAAAATTCAAGTTTCTAGATTCAACTGATTTCGAGAAAAAATCAAAACCAATTTTTTTATCACTCTAAGGCTGGAATAACTTTTACGCATGAAAGGCTCCCTTTAAAACTGCCTGTGGAACACTTTCTCCATAGAAAATTTGGCGTTGAACTTATATTAAAAATAAATAATTATTTCTCAATTCTCGAAACTATAGTAGCATTGTCATAATATGCGGCGCGAGTTGATTTTTTCCCGATAGAACTAGGGTAGCATTTGTTCAAATATTTTCTACGGGAAAACAACTCTTTGAACATCTCCACAGTAGCTCCGCGTAATTTTAAAATTTTCAGCTAAGACTTTTTTGAACATTTCAACCACATCCCTAATAGCTTAACAACCATCCCTTTACTGTCCAAGGCCAAGGGTATTTACGCCTGCAATGACACGCTTCGGCGTGCTTAATCAGTTTTACGATGCTCAGTCCCAATAAACCATAAACCAAGCAAAATTACCCCAGGTACCACCCTCACATTTTTGGTGGGGATAATCATAACATCTCACAGTTTTCTGGCCAAAAGCAGATCACTTCCTACAGTGCAGCTGTTAGCATCTCAAAATGACCTCCAAGTTTAATAGTTTCAATAATAATTTCGCTTCCGAAGATAAGAAAGTACGAAAACCTTTCATGGAGAAAAAACGTAGAGCCAGAATCAACGAAAGTTTGGAAGTTTTGAAGAATATTCTACTCCAGTGTGATCCAGATTCTGCTAGCAAGCAAGGGCAACGCAGTGCCAAGTTGGAAAAAGCCGACATTCTAGAAATGACGGTAAAATACCTTCAGAAACTACACGGGCAGAACAGAAGACAAAGCCGTGTTCCTCCTCCAACGTATGCCCAACTGTTTGAAGAAACTATTAGAACTGAACTGAGTAACGCCACCCAGAATCAACACCAAATAAAAAGTGAGGACTATCAGGTTTCTAGTACTCAAGAAATCAACTTGTATCGACAAAGTGCAGTATATGTTAAGAGCAGAAGAGATCCAAGCATGATGAATAGCTTCCGAAGCTTCTACCAGCCACCGGTTTGTTATGGAGAGCCCAGTAGTCGAGTTGGATTTTCTAGACAAAATAGACAGATATTGCCTAGTTGCAGTCCTTTAGTGAGTTCTACAGTGTCTCCTCCACCATCTCCGGTGGTTTTCCATCAAGACAAGAACGACAATAAGGATGGTGATGTATGGAGACCATGGTGACAGAAGATGTTAACTTCTTCATAAAGCTTTGATATGTACGTATTTTATTGACTGAACTGTGATGTAGATGTATTTTGTTGTAAATTTTGTTTTCGTGTGTAATGAAATTTGTACAATTGTTTATATTATATTATGTATAAATAATAAACACCTGTAGAGTAGTAAAATGAGTATCGTTTTTCACTTTTCAATATGTGGAAGAAGTACCAAAAATATTAAAAAAGTAAAATACGTAACTCGTATTTTCTAAAAAGGGTAAGTAGTTCATCCCTCTTGGGTAAAAGTCAGACTTTATATCATGGCATGACATTTTTTTATAAAAGGAAATTTGTTTGTCGTTTTGAAAGCCCCATTCTTAAACATACTGTAATAGTGTAAAGACTCCGCTGTTTGCAGCCAATTTGGACGAATTTATGAAATTAGGTGTCATGTTCAGCAATTCAGCTCAGCTTTTATGTGTTACGGGCTAGAAACAAATACAATTTATAGACAAATTTAATTCTGCGAATTCTTATGAAACTTGTTGTGTTAAATTCGAACCACACAATTTTTTTAATGAAATATTGAGTAAAAGTTAACTGAATTTTCTATTTTAAGATTCCGGATAAATTTCTCTTAGGTATAAAACATATTTATAAATTAATGCTTAACATGATTTAAAATTTAGTATTATTTTTATCATTGGAGCGAAGGGGCAACAAATGGATTCAACGACTTTAATTCCATTAGAGGAAACGTATGACATATACAGAGTGTCTCAAGTGAAACAATCTTATAATATATTGGGCATTTCTTAAAAAAAAAATACTAAAAAGTTGTTCAGAATAGATCCAGAACCCTAAATCCATAATTTTGTTTAGAAAAGTGTGCCATATGCCATGGAAGTTTTGATGGCAAGTTGTTAATAATGAAAATCATGAATGACATCAAACAACTTGCCTTCAGAACTTCCACGGCACACTTCTCTAAACGCAGGAAATTATTAAATTGCTATTTTTGGACTTTAATTTTTATTTATTTAATATTTTTTGACTTTGACAAAATTTTGGATTTAGGATTCTGGATCGATTCTGAACAACTTTTTTTAGTATTTTTTTTTTGAAAAATGTCTATTATGACTTTCGGATTTTTAGCCTCGATTATGTCATTGCAGGTAGCTTTGACTTTTTAGTAGGCAACTAATTTTTTGGAAATAAGTAGGCAACAATGCCATCTACCTTTGGTAAAAATTTCGTTATTGTCGGTTAAAAATTAAAAAAAAGTTATAAGGTTGTTTCACTATTAAGTGAGACACTCTGTTGCTCTAGGGATGGAGCAAAACATAGGGAACACCCTGTACATGGTGTCTTAAATTGGGAAGTTTTGGCGGGTTTCTCCTATTTTCCTTAGAGATACATGAATGTTGCTGGCTAAGATGTACGGGGCTAGATTTTGAAGACTTAAAAACGAATGTACCCACTATAGTTACATCAATGATTTCGCGGTACAGGGTTGTATTTGACATTTTTTTCTAGGTCAAAAAATACAAAAGTTGAGGGGGTAGTTTATGAACACGTTGTATAGGTAAGTATAATGGAAAAGCACCTTTTTAAGGGAAATGTTTAAATCCTCCATTGTTTTTGTAAAACTGACTCCCTAAATTTTTCAAATTATATTTTCGACTTTTTTGTAATAATAATAGTTGCAGTTTTGAATTTTAAAGAAAAGAAACGATGTGTCCTTAAATATATGCCTTGAAATTCACAAACAACACCTACTAAATACTAAAGGAATAAACCCATTGTATTTTGTCAACGTTTTTATTGCTAAATAGCGAATGAAAATACCTGCAATGACCTATTTGTCTATTACTATTTATTAATTCTTCTATTGCCATAAAAATATCTACAGGGTCTCCCAGAAAAGAAGTCAAGCCCATTAAGCCGTGTATTATGTCTCTCCGCGATTTTCATTTGTTTTTGAGTTACAGAAATGAGAAGCAAGTGGTCGAATTGGACATCAACAGTAATAACCTGTACCAAATCTCAACTCGATATCTTCAAAATTCACAAAAATATAACCAAAAACCGATTTTTGAGATTCAACAGTAACTCCCTGTATCTTTTAAAGGACATTATTTACATATGTATAGTTAAGTGTGGTGAAATCGCCATATTTTGATATCAAGAATCTACGGTTTAAGTTCTTTTCTCCGATTTGCATAGATAGGTATTTTTTAATTCTATTTTTTTTTTAATTTCTGAAATACTATAAGGCGGCTACAATTTCAATAAGCGTGTCGAACCATGTCCCAAAATTGCGACTAAAGGGTAGGTGGTATACGGGGTTATTTTCAAAACCTTTCGAAATTGCACCAACTTTGTGCAATAAAAGCTCCAGATCTGCACAACCCTATGCCAAGATATAGGTAGTTTATGGTACCATTATGCAAATTCAATCCTTTTTACACAAAGAGTTTGTTTGCACCCTTTACAATTTTTACCAGGAAGATGGATGGTCTACTAATTTAGTTCCACGTTTACAGGCCGAAAGTAAAAGTTAGAATGTTGCGCCAAAGCAATAAATAATATTAAAATTTTAAATTTACAATAAGGGGTTCATGCTTTATTAAGTTTTATAAATAGTTATTTATGTACCAAGGCTTTGAAGTTCAACTTTTTATGACTCATGTGAAATTTAGTTGCTGAGGCCTCTGGCTAAACCACACGAGTCATAAAAAGAACTTCAGTGCCGAGGTACATATTATATATATTTTTTGAGATCGGAAAAAAATGTTTTATTAGGCAAGAAAATAATAATAAGGGATCACCCGTCCATGAATCAACTGCGCGCGGCGTTGCTTGACTTTGACGATCGCTCTACCTAGGTCGGCTTCGAACAGACAAACCAAACTGCTGCTTGTTGTGCAGCCTCCATAATAAATCTATTGACATTCAAACCTACTAAAATATTTATACTGATAGGTTGCGCTGCTATAGGTAACAATTTCGCAATGTTTACGGCCGGGTTTTGAATATTTGGTCACTTTTGACGGGCGATGGCTCCGCGTCTGACGTTTGATGTTTACATCGCGCCAAGGCCTACTTATTGAAAAAATTGAAATAATAATGGGTTACTTCAGTGCCGATTTCTGAACTTTTAATGACCATTTTGGGACACTTTACTGCCGATTTCAACAAAACATTTTTAATCTTTTCTTTATTCATAGCCGTCATCCTTGAGCCTTATATACATTGTACACGCTTTTATTTAACTTGCTCTGTTAGTTAGTGTGTATGTGGTCAAATCATGTAACTGCATTTTAAACCAATTCCACCCAACCAATTGAGCTGAAATTTTGCACACGCACTTCTGGTGCTGGTGACAATACACTTTATTCAATATCGCTCCAAGATGGCGGATTACCCTTTTCTTTACAACCCCATTGATGTGAATATCAAATGAAAGGGTTTGAAGAGTAGAAAACGATAAGGTGAGTGACGTCATACTAAATCCAATATGGTGGATGCTCCAAGATGGCTGACGCCCCAAAGATGGCGGGCTAAATTTCTTTACTACCAAGTGATATGGGAAATAAATAATAAAAAGCACAGAATAAAATAACAAAATAAAAAACATTTTTCTTTAACCCATTACAAAAACGAATAAAATAAGTTTAGGTTTTCGTTAAGGTAATTCAATGCCAAACTACGACAAGCTTTTTGAAATCAAAAATTCTTCGCGTAAATTGTGCAGAAGCAGGCAACCAATCACTCTCACTCTGGGTTAATTAAAAGGTTGTTTTTATTATTTTTTTAAATATTGAAATATGTATTGTTGGAAACGAATTGATGCTTTTTTGTTACAATAATATTCACAAGTTCTAAGTTTAACGGACTTAAACGATTTTAAAACTAAATTAATGGGAAGGTGGTCACAAAAGTTTGCCAGGCTTTTTCCTTTCGATACCTATAATATATTTATTAGGGTACCTACCTACCAATAAAAGCTTTTGCCGACTGTCTAGTCGGGCTGTAGCCTGTAGTTCTATTATTCCACTGTCATTTTTCATTTTACAGTCCGTTAATAAATAAATTCCCCTTTTGAATTGACCAGTGACTCAACTTTTTTGGTCGATAAAGGACGTGATAGCAAAATAATATAAAAAAAAGGTCTGGGTAAAATTTTATGAAATTCACGATAGCTTTATACGAGGAAACAAAATCCCGAAATTAGATATTAAGTAATTTGTATGGTTGGTTTTTGGAATTTACAGGGCTAGATGGTCCATTTAAAAATTGTGTCGCTGGAAAGGTGTAAATTAAATAAATTGCAATATGCTTATTTTTCAAAATTATTTTTCAGAAATGTCTTTTATCTAGTTGTAGAATAATTATTGAGATATATTAATATAAGACCTAAAACCACTCAGTCAATATATATTCAGAAAATAACAAGCTTCAAAGTTGGTGGATATTTTGCAGGCTGTCATTGCTGTGGAGCTAAGTAAGTATATTTTCTGTGATACAGGGCGTAAAGACAAATTACTTTCACACAAAAAATGCTTCGTAACAAAGGGACAGGGGTCGGCAGGCATACTACTAGATATAACTATCTGGGGGACTCATCGAAACAAAAGACACTGTAATTTCGATGCTTATTTTTGGGGAACTGCTTTTAATATCAGTATTTTGGGTAAAATAAGGTAAAACGGCGTGCTTTTAGTATACGCAAACGTTGCGTGATTGCCAAAAGTATAGTTTAAATAATAATTTATTGAATTTTGTTCACGAGACACGACATAGACCAACGAAGTCCTCTTTACATATTACAGACATACATAGGTAGATACATAATTACATTAGTTAGTAAATTTAGGAAAATAAAGATTTGCAATAATGTAGGTAGTTATTGATAATCTTGACGACATGCCTTTAATATTTTTTGTATATTGGTCATTATTGGATGCATAGGCGCCGAGTTCCCAAAATTTGGCAGGGTGCCCAAATATAAAATAAAATTACATAACAAAAAACGAACAGTTATCACCCTGATGATTAAAAAACAAAACGTAAATAGAATGAAATAAAATAAAGGTATTTCTATAAGAAAGGCCTCGTTTTAAAATTCAGCGGACTCTCATCCCGATGAATCAGCTGGATATCTGTCTCTTACTTCCTCCAAGGGGAAACAAATGAGAGGAAGATATCAGCTGATTCATCCGGATGAGAGTCCGCTGAATTTTAAGACGCGGTCTTTAAACAAAGACAAACAACCCAGTTTATCATCATAAACAAGTTTTCTTAAAACATTTTGATGTGAAAGTTACAGAAAGGGCACTATTCGAAAAGAAAATGGGATAAATGCAACAAAAAAATCAACATTTTGACGTAACACATACGAAAAGGTCACTTTATTGGAGTGAAAAATGAGTTTTTCCAAAATATTAAGGCATACTTACCTGATTTTCAAATTGTGTCACAAATCAGTTTTTCGTTTCACCTATCCAGAGACACACTGTATAAATTGTAGCTTTTATCAAGAACCTTTTTTAAATAAATTAATTGCAATTTGCAAAAATCAAATATATCGCGGAATCCACCTCCAACTAAATGGCAGGTCGACGATTCCAGATCAAGGTAAGGTAGAATTACTCTAACACTACTAACTTTCAGCTTTTATCAACTATTTACCTCCCTGCTCCAAATTTCCTACCAGCTCTTGGACTAGTAGCCTAGTAGTAGGGGAGAGTCGGGTAATATCGGACACATTTCGAAAAATTGAAATAATTTTTATCAAAAAAATGATATATTAACATATTTTTGCTTAAAATAAACTATATGCTTTGCAGAATAGAATACATAATAAAATTAAACAAAAAAACTTAAACAAAAACTCCACTCGTTAAAAACAAAAGTGGGGCTCTTTTTGTAATTTTCTGAAAACGTCGGGTAGTACCGGGCATGAATTAATTCCCCTTACAAATGCCGCATTTATAATAAACCTGATGTTTTTCTGCCCCAGAACAATTCTTATGGGTCCAACCATGGCACTAGATGCATTGTAGTGCATGTGCAAGTTACACTATTATAAGTGCTACCGTTTCAGTTTGAGTCGTTCGGGAAGGTTATGGCTGCCTTGATGAACCTAATAAGGGGAAACAGCTGTCGTAGTCTACCTCCTCGAACGATTCAAATATGAAAACACCGGCACATCCATTAGAACTTGGATGTTGGTATGATATTACCAGTTGCCAAAATTTATAGTCCCATAAAGCCGCTAACTTTCTTTCTGTAAAAATCTATTGGGGACGTGAAATTTTATCATCATTGTATCTAATTTGCGACGAAGTCTTCACCACAGATGATACACTCCGTTGCTTCTTGTTGCTGTTCAGAGCACATTATCTTTGCTATATTTTTTGTCCTTCACATTTTTATTTTTTGCAATGTAATCCTCTAGTTGGTCAATTTTTCTTTTTCCTTTTGTGTTCTTGGGCATTTTTTAAAGTTAATATGAAAATAAGAATGTTCAGTTAAAATTTCGGTGTGTCCGATATCACCTGAAATATGTGTGTCCCATACTACCCGAACAGCACCGTTGGAAAAAAGTGGCCAACTTATTTTTTACGACCCTCCGATAATTTCCATAAAACCATTTTTATATTCCAAAATAACAAACAAATGTTATATAATATCAACATTTTAAAAGAACTTGACGTTTATATAAAATATAGACTGGTAAATTTTATGTCCGGGAAATTTGTTTTGGGCAAAAAAATAAAAAATAAAGCACACAACGTGTACCGTTCAAAGCTCGGCCTCATACTGAACATATGTGTCTACGGCAATTCTAATAAAGCATTTTCTGACAAATTCGGAACGCCATCTATTAGGGAAATTGAGAAGATGCTGTTGTCCGATACTACCCACTGTCCGATATTACCCGACTCTCCCCTACAGCTTATAGACTGACTAATTTCATTTTATATGTATACGTAGTAAGTACACAATAAAAGTGTTCCAGTTTTTGTTTACAACTTACCTGCTCAAGTTACCTATCAAATTGGTTGCAGATTCTTTTAATATCTATTAAATACTACCATGTTCCGTTTTAGTAGCCAGTTGTATCTGATATGTTCGATAAATGTGACTATATATAGGTACAGTGGTAGGTATCCTTAAGCAATACCTGGTAAGCACTACTGTATGCTTTTAATATTCCCTAATAATTTTATTTTTCGATTTTTTCGTGACTTGTAGAAAAAATACGGATTTGAAAAATATTCTAATAATGACCCTACTGGTTAGGTACCTGTTGTAGTCTTTTAAAATTTTGCGGAAGGACGGTGCGCGTGCAATTTTCGGGTTCACGAAGTTTTTTGCCCATATACCTTTTTGAAATCCCTTAAAAAACGTAGGTACCGACTTTTGCAGCTTGCCGCCCGTTTGTATTAAAAACCAGAACTTTATGCCTTTATTACTCTTTCGTATTTTTCATGGACGGATTGTGCCTGGTGAAACTGCCTGGTTATGATTATTGGTACAATAAACAAATTAAGGAAAGCCTTTGCGCGAACGTTCTAGCCGAGCAATAATAACTACCCCAAATTGCCAATTTTTTAGATAGCAAAAAAATATGAGCATGCAAATAAATGAAGGCCTTTTTTTATAACAGCCAAAACTAATAAAAAAATCTACATATTTTTCTTAGGGTGGAAAAACTGTTTACTTTATTATATGTGAAAAAGCTGTATCTGACATAACCTAAAATTCTTAGTGTTCCAGTGGAAACATAGGTTATTTTATATTCGAGTCTTGTGTCTGCAGTGTTACAGGCAACCGTGTTACATAGTATTGACTTAACACTTAACACTTTGTTTTAATAGTAAAACTATAATCCTGTTTCCATTAAATATTTCAAAAAGTATTTTGCCTCAAAGAATATGTCGTGGCAGACCTATAATACATAGTAATGAGTCGTTAATCGAGATAACTAATTAGTTCCACATTTGTTTTTTCCAAGAAAACGACGGTATATGAATTCGGTGCATTTTGGTGCAACTGAAAAAAGGTTCCTAATTTCGGACACTGTATCCGAAATTAAGAGACTACTTTCTACAAGTGTAAAAACTATATATTTAAACAAAAGGCGCACACATACGTTTTTTATAGCTTCTTTATTAGCTTGTTTGATGTAATTTCCAATGTTTCGGGACCGAGACAAAATTGGAGACATTAGGATAGGTATTAGGACATTAGGTATTTGTTTTCCTCTGACCTCATTATAATAGCCAGTTTCAGTGGATCTGTTACTTTTTCTGAAAATAAACAATTTACTCGCAACCAGCATATTATATTAAGCCAGAATTTTGGGTTTCTGGTATCCGAAATTAGGAACTTCAGACTATCCGAAATTAGGCACCTTTTCACTTTTTAGGTTAGAGTAATGCAGTACTGTTATTTTTGAAATCTGTTTAATTGTGACTAGAATACCGGCTTAATTACTATATTGACTTACCTTGGACGCAAACACAAAATTCAGGAACGATTATTTCAAAGATCGACACAGCTCAAACCGCGACTGAACATAAAACTCCGCCATGCAATTTAGACGTTTGGAGCTGCCATCTAATGGAGAGAGATTGTACCACCACATTATTGCATAGTGTGCTTAATTTTACTTTTTGCATTGTATAGGGTGAGGTTTCAATTTAAAACAACTGATGGCTTCTTAGATAAACCACTATCCGAAATTAGGAAACCATCCGAAATTAGGCGACTTTCCTCGGAAAGTCGCCGAATTTCGGATACTACTTTAAATTTACTAAGTATTTATTATACAGAAGTGTTTTTTATTTATTTTTTCATAGAAGCATATGCAACGTGTTATAGTGAAACAAAATTTTGGTGCGACTGAAAAAAGGTTCCTAATTTCGGACACTGTATCCGAAATTAAGATACTACTTTCTACAAGTGTAAAAACTACATATTTAAACAAAAGGCGCACACATACGTTTTTTCTAGCTTCTTTATTAGCTTGTTTCTAGTAATTTCCAATGTTTCAGGACCGAAACAAAATTGGAGACATTAGGATAGGTAGATATCCCATTTTTTCCTCTGACCTCATTATAATAGCCAGTTTCAATTTACTCGCGACCAGCATATTCTATTAAGCCAGAATTTTGGGTTTCTGGTATCCGAAATTAGGAACTTCAGACTATCCGAAATTAGGCACCTTTTCACTTTTTAGGTTAGAGTAATGCAGTACTGTTATTTTTAAAATCTGTTTAATTGTGACTATAATACCGGCTTAACTAATATATTAACTTACCTAGGACGCAAACACAAAATTCTGGAGTGATTATTTCAAAGATCGACACAGCTCAAACCGCGACTGAACATAAAACTCCGCCATGCAATTTAGACGTTTGGGGCTGCCATCTAATGGAGAGAGATTGTACCACCTCAATATTGCATAGTGGGCTTAATTTCACTTTTTGCATTGAATAGGGTGAGGTTTCAATTTAAAACAACAGATGGCTTCTTAGATAAACCACTATCCGAAATTAGGAAACCATCCGAAATTAGGCGACTTTCCTCGGAAAGTCGCCGAATTTCGGATACTACTTTAAATTTACTAAGTATTTATTATACAGAAGTGTTTTTTATTTATTTTTTCATAGAAGCATATGCAACGTGTTATAGTGAAACAAAATTTTGGTGCGACTGAAAAAAGGTTCCTAATTTCGGACACTGTATCCGAAATTAAGATACTACTTTCTACAAGTGTAAAAACTACATATTTAAACAAAAGGCGCACACATACGTTTTTTCTAGCTTCTTTATTAGCTTGTTTCTAGTAATTTCCAATGTTTCAGGACCGAAACAAAATTGGAGACATTAGGATAGGTAGATATCCCATATTTTCCTCTGACCTCATTATAATAGCCAGTTTCAATTTACTCGCGACCAGCATATTCTATTAAGCCAGAATTTTGGGTTTCTGGTATCCGAAATTAGGAACTTCAGACTATCCGAAATTAGGCACCTTTTCACTTTTTAGGTTAGAGTGATGCAGTACTGTTATTTTTAAAATCTGTTTAATTGTGACTATAATACCGGCTTAACTAATATATTAACTTACCTAGGACGCAAACACAAAATTCTGGAGTGATTATTTCAAAGATCGACACAGCTCAAACCGCGACTGAACATAAAACTCCGCCATGCAATTTAGACGTTTGGGGCTGCCATCTAATGGAGAGAGATTGTACCACCTCAATATTGCATAGTGGGCTTAATTTCACTTTTTGCATTGAATAGGGTGAGGTTTCAATTTAAAACAACAGATGGCTTCTTAGATAAACCACTATCCGAAATTAGGAAACCATCCGAAATTAGGCGACTTTCCTCGGAAAGTCGCCGAATTTCGGATACTACTTTAAATTTACTAAGTATTTATTATACAGAAGTGTTTTTTATTTATTTTTTCATAGAAGCATATGCAACGTGTTATAGTGAAACAAAATTTTGGTGCGACTGAAAAAAGGTTCCTAATTTCGGACACTGTATCCGAAATTAAGATACTACTTTCTACAAGTGTAAAAACTACATATTTAAACAAAAGGCGCACACATACGTTTTTTCTAGCTTCTTTATTAGCTTGTTTCTAGTAATTTCCAATGTTTCAGGACCGAAACAAAATTGGAGACATTAGGATAGGTAGATATCCCATTTTTTCCTCTGACCTCATTATAATAGCCAGTTTCAATTTACTCGCGACCAGCATATTCTATTAAGCCAGAATTTTGGGTTTCTGGTATCCGAAATTAGGAACTTCAGACTATCCGAAATTAGGCACCTTTTCACTTTTTAGGCTAGAGTAATGCAGTATACTGTTATTTTTGAAATCTGTTTAATTGTGACTAGAATACCGGCTTAATTAATATATTAACTTACCTAGGACGCAAACACAAAATTCAGGAACGATTATTTCAAAGATCGACACAGCTCAAACCGCGACTGAACATAAAACTCCGCCATGCAATTTAGACGTTTGGGGCTGCCATCTAATGGAGAGAGATTGTACCACCACATTATTGCATAGTGTGCTTAATTTTACTTTTTGCATTGTATAGGGTGAGGTTTCAATTTAAAACAACTGATGGCTTCTTAGATAAACCACTATCCGAAATTAGGAAACCATCCGAAATTAGGCGACTTTCCTCGGAAAGTCGCCGAATTTCGGATACTACTTTAAATTTACTAAGTATTTATTATACAGAAGTGTTTTTTATTTATTTTTTCATAGAAGCATATGCAACGTGTTATAGTGAAACAAAATTTTGGTGCGACTGAAAAAAGGTTCCTAATTTCGGACACTGTATCCGAAATTAAGATACTACTTTCTACAAGTGTAAAAACTACATATTTAAACAAAAGGCGCACACATACGTTTTTTCTAGCTTCTTTATTAGCTTGTTTCTAGTAATTTCCAATGTTTCAGGACCGAAACAAAATTGGAGACATTAGGATAGGTAGATATCCCATTTTTTCCTCTGACCTCATTATAATAGCCAGTTTCAATTTACTCGCGACCAGCATATTCTATTAAGCCAGAATTTTGGGTTTCTGGTATCCGAAATTAGGAACTTCAGACTATCCGAAATTAGGCACCTTTTCACTTTTTAGGTTAGAGTAATGCAGTACTGTTATTTTTAAAATCTGTTTAATTGTGACTATAATACCGGCTTAACTAATATATTAACTTACCTAGGACGCAAACACAAAATTCTGGAGTGATTATTTCAAAGATCGACACAGCTCAAACCGCGACTGAACATAAAACTCCGCCATGCAATTTAGACGTTTGGGGCTGCCATCTAATGGAGAGAGATTGTACCACCTCAATATTGCATAGTGGGCTTAATTTCACTTTTTGCATTGAATAGGGTGAGGTTTCAATTTAAAACAACAGATGGCTTCTTAGATAAACCACTATCCGAAATTAGGAAACCATCCGAAATTAGGCGACTCTCCTCTACTTAAACTACCTACTGTAGAAAATTCTTTGTTTACATAACGTGGGTAACGTCCTAAAATCATTCACGTGCTGAAATAATTGCTTCACTTCGACATGGATTATTATCTTCCAAAAGTGTAATCTTGCTTTTATTATTTTATTCAAATTTTCCAGTGCTGCAACTGTATTTCCTTTATTCTGTTTGACAAACAGGTCTTTTTGGACGACTAATTCAGAGAGCACGAGGAAGTGTCGTTATTAATTTTTTTGTACCAACAAGAACGATAATTTACCCATGAACCCATGAAGAGTGAATAGCTAATGTTAGGGAAGTACGCACCGATGAGTATAGATGTAATTTATAAGAAAATGAATTTACTATGCGTCGAGTCGAGATGCGAAAATTGAATGCATCTCATAACAAACATTTAAAGAGCAGGTATTTTCCTCAATTTCAATTTAATTTTTCAGTACATAACTGGCTTTCCAGTTTCCAATTATTTTGTGCCCAATAAGTGTTAAATATACCTACGTAAAGTTAAGTCTACGTTTAATCCAGTCAAAAAATGCTCAAAAATGGGTTGTAGACAGGCTTGTGTGCGCACTTTATTTACTATTTTGCTGTGTTCGGAGGTGTTTGGAGATGAATATACCAATTCCCCTGATCTGCGAGGGGAGCTAACTCCAGGGGTTCCCAAAATAAGTGGTTTTTCGCTTGTAACTCGATAATGGTTGGTCATCGCAAAAACAATACTTACTATAGTGGATACCACGAATCTTGATCGCTGCGTTACGGTGGGATCATTATTAGTCCGAGTGATTTTCTTCCACCTGATGATGTAGAATTATCTATTGTAGTTACCAACTAAACCGAAAAAAATACCTCGGAAGGTAGGTATGCTGTGGTGCCCGCGATCAGGTGCGAACTTATTTGAAACCAACACCTCCAGGCAATAAAAGACCATCGGATTTACCAGAAACTTTCAGGGTGATTAGTTCTTTTAAAATGCTGCGGATTATCCCTATCATCCTTGGCTGTGAAGGGGGGCCGAAAGCCCTACTTCTTGCACTTACCGTGTGAAGGGGTGCCGCACTATTTGCACCAGCTTAGGCCAGTTTTGAATAAAGTTTGTTGGTAATGGTACGATGTCAAACCGAGAGGTAGCAATGAGTATTCTGGATACTGCTCTTTTGAATTTACGTCGGGCAGTTGGTTTGGTGGACATGTCTTAAGAACCTCGAGAATATAGAAGCAGTATCATTTTATTTGAAAGTATCCTCAAGAAAGAAATATATTTCTGCTATGTTCGAGAAAAATAAATTGATTTACAAATTTCCTCAATAAATTCCGCTTCTTATTACTATCCACGACGTGGATTTGTTGGTTTAATGGTTTCTTAGAGTGAAGTTTTTTTTTGAAGATTTTTATGAACTTTTTCTAAAGCCTTTTGGTGGCTTTAATATTTAATTTTGGGTATTTTATGTTTACAACTCGACTCCATTTAACTTTTGAAGTTTTCTTATGAATTTTTGATAATATATTTTTTTTAAAATGTGCTTGGAAGCTTTGTATAACTCACAATGAATTACTTCGCTGCTGAAGATGAACCCTTGGTGGTTTGAAACATGTACAGTTTCTTTTTGAGAATATAAACTGTTTGTGGAGTTTCGACTGTAAGGTTTGCTTTATTAATTTTTTTTTGCTCTACAATTTTGCTTCTATACATTTTTTTGCTCACGCTACTACTCTTCTAGATAATCGACGCAAAAGACGGCGCAAGGCTTATTTTTTGTTCCCGCTGAAAACTATGTTTATTCTCCAAAGTCATTTATTCGCGTTGGGTGGGAGATACGCAAAAAAATATGACAATTTTTGTGGAAAATTTAATGGAGAATCTAAAAAGTCCTATAACTTTTTCTCGTCAGAGTTACGGTTTACGTGCAAAACGCAAAAAACTGTAGATTAACATCGGAATTAAGAATTTTACATAATCTCAAATTTCTAAGCGACTAACCAAAATAAGTTATATTGGGGGAATACCGGACACAATGTTGGGGGTAATGGCGGCCTAGACATGTATCATAAAAATATTATTTTTTAGTCCCTAAATGCCGAGAAAATACACAGAAAAACATAAGAAGTTTCGCGGACTTCAGAAAGTTTACATGCAGCCATGTATGCTACAAGAGGAGGGGTCACAGTTTAAAAGAAATGTCGAGAAGTTTTAACATACCAAGGTCGTCTTTGCAAGAGAGACGCAGAAACGGTAACTTTTGAAAAACTCATTTAGAAAGACAACAAACATTATGTGACTTTTGTGAATAATAATTCTTGTCGTTTTTTGTTTTGAGATAATGACGGCCTGCGGTCGGTATTACCCCATGAGTGTGGGTAATACCGGCCAACACTACATTTTTTATACAGGGTGTCTCGGTTGTAAATGTCATAAATGAAAACAATGGTAGAAAAACTAATTCTAAGCATAAAAGTTTATATGTACATATGCCCTAAAATGCATATTAAAAAAGTTACAGGGCGTTAAAATTTTATAAAAAAATATAGTTTTTATTTTCTTATTTCCCACGTTTTAAAGGTAACTAAACGAAATTCGACAGATATGTCACATTGACGGAGAGCCATAAGAGTAAAAAAAATATTAAGCTCCTAAATTATACAGTGGCGGAGATACGGGTAATTAGTTAGATTAATTTGCTAAGGAAAGTATTACCACCCTGTACAAAATTAAAACAGATATTTTTTCCGAAACGGGCATTTAGTCTCAGACAAAAAATGACTCTTGACAAATTGTCGTAAAATGCTTAGATTTTATGTGAAACTCAAAAGTAACAACTAACCCTCCCGAAATAATGTATCGGTTGCTGAACAGCGAAAAATGATAGTTCAAGTAAAAAAAGAAGTAAAGGCATCTGATTTATAGTTCTGTTATTAATTTAGACGAACTTTTTCAATAATATGCAATATTTGTAAAAAAAATGCACGAAAAAATAAATAAAAATAAAACAATTAAAATACCTAAATTGATTTTTGGCTGAATTGTCATTTTTCTGCCCTACCTAACCGATAGATCTTTTCGGGAGAGTAAGCCGTTTTACACAAAATCTAAGCATTTTACAATGATTTGTCAAGAGTCATTTTTTGTCTGAAACTAAATGTCCGTTTCAGAAAAAATATCGGTTTTAATTTTGTACAGGGTGGTAATACTTTTCTTAGCAAATTAATCTAACTAATTACCCGTATCTCCGCCACTGGCTAATTTAGGAGCTTAATATTTTTTACTCTTATGGCTCTCCGTCAATGTATTATGTCTGCCGAATTTCGTTTAGTTATCTTTAAAACGTGGGAAATAAGAAAATAAAAACTATATTTTTTATAAAACTTTAACGCCCTGTAACTTTTTTAATATGCATTTTAGGGCATATGTACATATAAACTTTTATGCTTAAAATTAGTTTTTGTACCATTGTTTTCATTTATGACATTTACAACCGGGACACCCCGTATAACGGAATATACTTTTTGGTTTCTAGTTTATGTCTAGAATAAAAATTTATTTTGATTCTACACTGACTTAAGCTTTAATTTGACACCCCACAATTTCTTTACAGTTGAAAATGTGTCGATGGCCTTCAAAATTGCTCAGGGGGCCGCCATTCCCCCACTCTCCCCTACGCCACTGCCTTGAAAACTCTGCATTTCCGGACCCATATTTATATAAACTTTTTTTCATATTTTTTAACAAGGAATCACCCTCTAAAATATCTCCGTCTATTTTTCGAACACAATGCATACCTACATACCTACATGACGGAGCCTAAATCCTATGGTTTTTAAGATATCACATAGGTATAGTTCACGACCACGCATCACGCATACCTGGTGTACACCAGACAACTAGTCACCTTTCTTAAATGGGACACGGGACACCTCCAATATTTTTTCATTTTTTCATTCAAAACCGCACCCTGCATATTATCTAGTCTATTATAATTGTCGAATTGTAATAAAATAACTCGTAACTTCTTGCTCCGATGTGTAGCAAACCTTTTGCTTCCAATCCAGGAACCACCTGTTATTCCTCTCCAAACAAAGAACCATAAAAATCGCTTATTTTAAACAGTAATCGATACTTTTCGGTACACCCATTGATGTGTGCTAAGCTAGTGATACGAAGACACGCCCCACGAAAAACTGAACGGATTTTGAGATGAAAGATTCACTTGACCGGATGTTGGGAGCATCCGAGACGCAATTAGTGTGCTCCTTTCTTCTTTCCAAGGACTAAGCATGTAGGTATATCTGCGGTTAGCTCTAAAGAGGGACAAACCACTGTATTCACTAGGCACAGGAAATGGACAGTTTTGAGAGTATTTTGAAGGATTTTCTTCTCAAATTTCACGTTCTTACAAAGAGTTTTGGTTTAGTCTATTTTTAGTAAATTTTGTATAATTTGGTATAGAAATACAGGGTGATTTTTTGAATAGTACCATACACTTAACCAGGTTAAAAATTGAAATTCTATGAATTTATTAAAAAAATGAAAATAAATTAGTGTGTGTGTGTGTGTGTGTGTCATGTGTGTGTCGGAAATCTTGCAACATAGTTTTATTCCGCACCCCCTTAAACCCTAATGTCCCAAGTTTTATTAATTTACTTCGCGACTAACAATTCTACAGCTCCTTAAACTTGGTAAAATTGATTTTTTATTTTCAGTTAAAAATCAAGAATGCTTTGGAAATATTTATTTGCCAAAAAATTCTTAATAGAAACAGAAAAAGAGCCATCGTACTTTTTTGAAATAATTCTTAAATATGGCATTTTTTCGGTGGTCTATAAAGAAGCCATATTTTTAAGTATTATTTTAAAACGGTATAGGTTTCCTTTATTAGTAGGCCTTTTTTGGACGTTTCGGTTAAGTTTATCCGATTTTATAATATTTCCAAAGCATTTCTGATTTTTAATTTAAAATAAAAGAAAGCAATTTTCACAACTAAGAGTATAAAGTCCTATATAAATGATACTTGGCGATGTAAATTCAAAAAAAAAATTAGAAAATTTGGGTTTCAGGGAGTGTTAATTAATAAGCTACGTTGTCAGATTTTCGATAAAAAACCGCTAATAAAATTTTCCAACATATCGCATCGAAAAATTATATACATAAAATGACATATTTAAACATTATTTTTCTACTCCTATGCTAGTAACATACCTATTAAGTGACAGTTTAGGTTATAAGTAAGTCCATTGTTACGAACACTGACACGTAATGTCTGACACGTAATGACTGACACGTAATGACTGACACGTAATGACTGACACGTAATAATAGTATATTATACACTTAGGTTGAGAAGTGAGCCATTATATTCCGAGCTTTTTTATATCCCTAGGCGCGTAGCGCCGAAGGATATAAAAAAGCTCGAAATATAATGGCTCACTTCTCAACCTAAGTGTATATAGAATTTTTTTTACTACTAACATTGAAATATTGCCATATTTTAGTTTATTTTAGTCATTTCTCGCTTTTTTCAAATACTTCGAAATATCAAGTAGGCTGGGAGTTCAGTTGTCAAGCTGATAAAATGACACTAATCTTATAGAAAATTTTTCATTATTTACCTAGGTATTTTTTTATTATCATTATTTACCTAGGGTGAGAAATATTACTTCTCATTAGAGGAATGAGGAAAATAATGGTGATTTCTCAGGTTAGTAGTAAATAGTAGGTATATTATACACCTAGGTTGAGAAGTGAGCCACTATTTCCGCGCCTCAGGATATAATATGCGAGGTAAATAATGGCCTTCTCAACCGAAGTGTATATAGAATTTTTTTTACTACCAACATTGAAATATTGCCATATTTTAGTCATTTCTCGCTTTTTCAAATACTTCATAATATCAAATAGCCTGGGAGTTCAGTTGTCAAGCTGATAAAATGCCACTAATTTTTAAATGTCACATAGAAAATTTTTCATTATTTACCTTACGTATGAATGGAAAAGTTGCGCACGAGCCGCGCAGCGGCGAGTGCTGTAATTCCACGAGTATGTAATAAGCTTACAACTCGAGTTTTGTATTATAATTTTTCTTCGACGAAAGAAAAACTATTATAATAGATAAACTATACTTCTGATTATCTGTCAGGCAAAAAATAGTATGTTGGTTAGTTGCTATGGTGACGCGGATGCCGCGCTAACAAGGCACCCGTGATTCCACTTATACGTAATAAGCTGTTTACAACTCTCGCTATGCAATATATTATTTAAAAAGATAAAACGGTTTTCTTTGCCGTTTTCTTTATTAAGGCAACATTTTTGGTCCGTTTTGAATAAGTTTGCTCGATTTTCAGATATTTCCGAAGCATTCCTGAATTTCAATTAAAAATAAAAATATTCAATTTTCCTAACTTTTAGGCCCTGCAGAAATGTTAGTCGACGAAGTCCATGAATTAAAACGTGGGACAATATCTACATAGTGTTTCAATAAAGCTTCTTTGTCAGATTTCCGGTAAAAAATGCCTAATAGCATTTTCCAAAAAAAATATAATAATAAGGACACTTCCTACATACAAAAAAATCATAGGGGTGCCTAAGGGGTTCAACTTTACCTCTGGTTAATATTTGTATCAATTTATAATCAAAGAACTAACCTGTAGTGTACATTCCGCGACCCTTTAAATAAGCAAGACTATAGGTAAATCATAAGACATCACGGTAAAATTGATCTCCTTGATTATAAATTATAGATGCGACTTTGCTGATTGATGATTCTTTGACATAAACGTAACGCGAGCGAATTTGCGTGACCCGTGCCAACAGGCCCTGCACTGCAGGCCCTGTAAGCGCGCTGTCGTACGTTGAAACGTGTCAGACCGGTAAGCATCGTTTTACCACTATGAGAATCCTTTTGCTGTCTACCTGGTTTCAAGAACGCCCACCGGGGCTCACACAGGTCCTCATCCTTTCATATACGCCAGATTACAATCGAAACCAGTGCTCAAATTATGCCCATTGAGATTGCGAGACGACCTAACGAACTTTTCTTTATTTGCTAGAGACTATTTGAATACGCGTGCGAAGAAAAATACGTACCCATAGGTATTGTCGGACATGTTTACATAATAATTCCCACCCTCACAATACTTCAAACTTTACACATGCTAGAATCAGGATAGCTCAGAAAGCAAAAAAAAGTTAGTGCATCGCACATGAAAACTGATAAAACATATTTATATACCTAAGGGTGTTTTTGGGGTGAGTTCAGATCAGGTGGTATTTATTATTTTATATTGGACTAATTGAAATTGTAGTGTAACTTAATTAATTCTAAACATAACTTTTTTACATTATTATCACATTAATACGAGAATACGAGTGTACCAGGTGACTGATTTTATTGCTTAATTAATACAATCTAGTCTCTGTTGACAATGCAACACATTTTTGTATTGTTGACTGCCCTGTGGGTGTATAAGTAAAAGTTTCCATTCAAGACTTTAAAAATACAGAAAAATCACAAGAAGTTTTTTATTTAGAACTAAGTTCTACGTCGTAAATTCTTCTATGGTTCTACAAACAAATTTAAAAAGAAAATTTCGGAAGCTCTTTTTACACCAAACAAAAAGGGTCCTTGTGGTTGTGGTTTAATATTGAGTTTCGCAAAAATTCTTATGTTTTTAGTACATTTTCGCTTTACTGTGAATGATGCTCATTACCATTTCTCATCGCCATTTCTGAAAGTGAAAATATTTAGGTTTGTGTGCAATATTGGAACCACCATTTCTGAAAATGAAACCATTTCACCATTTCACTATTTCTGAAAATGAAAATATGTAGATACGTTTGTGTGCAATATTGGAATTTACTATTAATCGGATTTAAGTAACTGCGGAGTCCAGATGTCTATGAATGGCACTTTCAAGTTTTCGCCTATTAAATATTTGATTTTGTGAGGATTCGATAAAAAAGCATTGATTTTTACAAAAAAAAAGCTGAACTGGACTGAATTGATGTTAATAATACAGTAAACATACCCTAGTTTCATACTGTAATCTATAGGTATTTTTATATTTAAAACGTTGAAGTAGGTAGGTATATCCATACACATTTTGCTAAGTCTGTCCTAAAGTAACCTCTCCGACCAATAATTGATTATGGTCGGCTTGGGCAACAATTTCAAGAAAGGTAAAAACATCAAGGGGTTGGCTTCCTTGTTCCTTATTATAGCGGCAGGGTTGTTATGTAAAAGTTCGGTAATATTGCGTAAATTGCTGTAATAAAAATGTAGAAATGATTCAAGGACGACCAGCCGTCAAACTTCTAAAAGGGTTTCTGGAAATTGTTTTATGGCATAGAATGCTGGTTATGGGCACCGAGAAGATGGATAGAATATTACACCAAAAATTGACAAAATTTCTACAATCTACAACAAAAGCGAAACTTTATAAAATTATTTAGATAAAATTTAAAAAACAGCTGTCAATGAAATCAACTTATTCTTCTACACATTGCTCGTAGTTTACTACGAGTAGATGTAAGGCGATTTTATAATTTGTAAACGCTGAAAGATACCTTTTTAAAAATATATGGGGTTATTCATTGGAAATGGAAAATCCCGAAACTGGAGATAGAGGATCAAAATATTATGACGAATGAGGTGAACAATGTACCAAAAATTTTGTCCGCTTTCAAAATGGAACGGATTGAATTCGATAAAATTTGGACACCCGCAAGAAAATAAATATTTTTTTAATTTTTTTTTAATTTATAGATAATCGCAATCTAATAAACTTTTTTCGAAGAATTGACACCTTTGCAATATCATGAATGTAATTTGTTTCATGTTTCCTCCGCATACTAAGATACTTAATAGTAACATTTCCAAAATGCCGTATTCACATTATTTGATAAAAATTGGTACGTAACCATTTTCAATGATGCTAAATAAAATAGAGGTATCAGATTTTCGATAAATAATCATATTTTTGCAATTTTAGGGGTATAGACATGGTCATAGTAGCCCCTGCTTGAGAGACTTGTGGGAAGTGAATTGATTCCAGAGCATCTTACCACCCTCCATCATCACCAAAAGGAAGCAGTCGAATATCTCAGACACAAACATTTTACATTTAAGATGGACCACACTGTATAATATAGAGAAATGCAAGTGAAGCGATAATAGTTCATTTCCAATAGCAAAAACTAATTGCATACAACTTAAACCAATTGACCACTATAATCGAAGTGAGTTCAAAAAGATTTAAACTAGGCATATTGTATAAAACATTTTCATGGAGGAAAATAAAATAACGAAGAAGTGTCAATTTTTGTGTTTCAGTAAAAAGTAGTCAGCCTCCACCTCCTGGGACATTCTAAATTTGGCACGGTAGCAATTCATTTGGGTAGCCTGTCACTTTTGTGCCTTGGATTAGTGACGACCACCAGAATAAAAGGAAAATATTTTCAATGTTTGAAACCAACAAGCGGTTAGTCCAACAGTTGAAAGAATATTTTATGGTTAGCCAACCCTGTGACTAATTATGTAGAGACCTTCTAAGAAAAGTATAACATCTAAATTGTAAGATGCGGGTAGATATTATATATTTTTTTGGGATAGAGGTATATTTCTTGGGCCACTTTTAATTATTGGTTAATCTATCCTATAGTAAAATATAAGATACTTGGGAACGTACTCATACTTTATTTTAATTATCACATACCAAAATATACCTACTTTATGTCTAACCATTGAAACCTGTCCAATGGGAAAAGGAAAAACTTTTGTATTTTCAATTTTTTTTTAATATACAGCCCCCAAAAGTCAACATCACTGTTTGGAGGGCTGATAGTCGATCTCATGAATGACCAGAATATCAAAATATGACTTTAGTAAAAATGCGTTGGTTTTCGAGATACTGGACCGGTCGTTGCACTACAAGATATACAAATCATCAAATTTTTTGTTATCTTTAGTATAAATAGACTGAAACCAAAATTCCTGGATTTGGTAAAGCGCTACTCGCGACAAGGGCCCTATACAGGGTGTCCAACTTTAAAACTGTACAAATCCGTAAAATCTTCATTTTTAAAGATAATCGCCTAAACTTTTTTTGTTTGAAAGACCTTCAAACCTTCCTGCCACTTTCAAAATGCAAATCCAGAGCCGGCTGCGATTTTTTTTATACCCCCGATTTTCACGAAAACCATTTAGCGATTTTTTTATTTAAAATCTGACCTCACAGCGTTAATCAAAACACCCCAAAATCCCCATATACCAAATTTGAATAAAAAATATACAAGGAGTTCCATTCTGCAGTATATCAAAGTTGAGCAAAGTAGGAATTATAAAGGCATCTGGCGAGTCAAGTGTGCCATGGAATCCCTTCAAAACAGTTAAATGGTCAACAGGACCACTCAAAATGTTGGTGTCAAAATATTTACTACAATAATATACAGGGTATTTTTCTCTGAGCCATCTCAAAATTCTGAAATTTTATGAAACTTATACGGATCAACAGTGCTCTGGAATCATGGAAAAAATATTGATAAACACAAAAGTAATGTATTTCTTTACAAAATGCCAACTAACAAATAAAAACAACAACAAAGTCACTGTCTAAGATGATATATTTTATGTGCGATTCCTGTTGTGGCACACCAGCCAACCTTAACAGCTATGGACTTAATGACTGGAAGGCTTCTGTATTTTTTAGATTTAGTTCATTTATAGTGTGTGTGGAGCTGTTTTGATATACTCGATTTTTGACCCGTATAAAGTTCAAAAAATTCAGTAATTTGAGATGGCACGGATAAGTACACTCTGTATTTTTTGTATTGGACCTTTGCACACCAACACCTTGAGTGCTCCTATTGACTATTCAGCTGTTTTGAGGGGATTCCGTGGCACACTGGACTCTGCAGATGCCTTTAAAATTCCTATTTTGCTCAACTTTGACACCCTGCATAATGGAAGTCCCTGTATATTTTTTGTTCAAATTTAGTATATGGGGGTTTTGCGGTGTTCTGATTGACGCTGTTTTTGTGAAAATCGGGGGTATAAAAAATCGCAGCTTGCCCTGGATTTGCATTTTGAAAATGGCAGGAAGGCCAAAAGAAGCGGTTTTTGAAGGACTTTCAAACAAATAAAAGCTTAGGGGATTATATCCAAAAATGAAGATTTTACGGATTTGTACAGTTTTAAAGTTAGACACCCTGTATATATAGAAATTTTTAAGGAGGTTTTAAAAAAGTTGATCATCTTTTATTAAAATGCACCGCAGGTTTAAAAAATTGATTTCGTTACATTTTCAATTTTTTCCGCCTTCTATATTTCCTTACAGGCGCCAATAAAGGAGAATAATATTTTGTCAAACAGTTAAAAATAAATATTTTGTTCGTGTTTTATTCATCCGGGACATACTGGTAACGGTAAACACCATCAGACCTTCACAATGCATGACTTTGTATATACAAATAGTAGGTACTCATAGTAGGAAAATGTCATAAAAGATCCACTATAGAACCATAGGCGTCGATAATGGTGTTTTTTTTTCAAGAGTTTCCATCATTTCTTCATTTTCACAACTTTTTCAAATCCCGATAATAATAATTCCGCAATAATATAAATAATAGGAAAGAGAAGAAAAATAAAAGAATGAGCCGTATTTTTTATCAAACAGAAAAAATATGTTGATTTTTAAAATGTCTTGTCCAATACAATTCGAGATTATAGTAGATCTGATTCATCCTACGCCCATGGTTCAACGACTTGGAGCACAGAAAATATACGCTACGCGGAGCGTATATTTTCTGTGACTTGGAGTACTTCCCATTCATGAAGAATGACAGAAGAGAGGTATAGGTACCTACTTCTCCGGGCGAGAGCGATTTCTTTGTGACGTCGAAATGGCCTGTGTGGTCGCTGGGTTGTTTGCACAGGAAGTGGGTTATTATTAACTTAAAATGTACTCTGATACTTTTATCAATAAAAGCACTGGGACCGGTTCAAAAATCAATTGGCAGCGCCTCGAAATGGACAATGCAGCTTTAGAGAGACCGATGCAGGGTATTGGGACCCGCAGAAAAGGCAAAGACGCTATTTCAGAATCTACAAAGAATATTATTATACAACAAAAAAATGCAAATAGAAATGTGAAGATAAAAATATTCCGTTTCAAAGGCCCCTGTAAGACATGTTCTTTGTGGTTCTCATGGTGTTTTTCAGTTCTGTGTCTCATTTAGGTACATACATATTTGTACTCTTCACTTGCACTGCTATGATCTATGATGAGGAACTTAGGTATACAATATTGCTTATTTCAGTGCCATCATGTATTTATTTTTTCTCAAAACTTGTTGGAATAAGTAAGACTCTTCATGAGCGTCCGCAGAAAATTTTCCAGGGAGAGGGGCAGCAGAAATAGAAAAATTGTCTGAAAAGTAAGTATAGGAGTATGTGAAAACTCCCATGAAAAATTAGGAAATTCTCGAAATCGTTCAAAAGTTTACATTTTTTATTATTATTAATATTATCTTTGATATACTTTTCTGTTTTTTGTATTTATTGATAGATAATGTAAAATCGGACCGGTGTCTTTCAGTTTCGCTACCTACTAAAAGTTTAATGCATGTCATAAAAAGCTTTCTACAAGGCACAAGAAAACCCTGAAAAAAATAAAAAATGTACCTAGGTAAGATAATAATAATTATACTTTTTTCTATCTGATAATTTTCTTCTAAAAATAATAGTAGGTATGGGGGTAGCACTTGTATCTTTAGATTCTTTGGACGAAATCCAGAATCCAAGGGGCAAGCCTCCCCCTGTCCCCCTCTGGAAGCCCATGTGCCAAAGAGCGGAGCCTATAAAAAAAAACTTGCCCCTTATAAGCGTGATATAATATCAGATTCCCTTTTCAAGAAGATTTTTACCTAAAAAACATGAATGCAAATAAAATGCCGATAATCTCAATTACTTATTCATCTGTAGAGCTGACAAAAGGTGCACATCCGGTTTTATTATAGGCACACTTTGTGTCTGCATTGTATACTGAAAGCGAATAACGACTACCTAGGAATTCATTTTATAGTCAGTAGGTCTAAGTCTGTTTCTAGTGTTTATTTTTTACAAAAAGTCTGCAAGTCTGAAATATCGTTTCAGGTGCATATACAGCAAGCATATTTTTGAAGCTTAAAAATTTTGCCGTGCTTGAAGCAAAGTTTATTTAATTCAAGTAATTACTTAGGTGTCAAAAGGAAAACATCAAAGTCTAAAGTAATAATTCCACGAATTAAATATTTCATGAAGTATATGCACATATTTCATGAAGTATATGCCCATTGGATTTTCCCACCATTAGATAGCCTATATGGAAACTATTATTGAACATGAAATAAGAAGTCATTAATGTTGTGGTAAGTCCGTGAATGACAAAGATACCGATAAAGAAACGAAACAACTTTTTTTAATAAGTAAATGAAAATAGTATGCGGAATAATTCAATCGTTTATTTCGGCTTGCTTGATAATAGATATCAAGCTATCTGGATTAGGCCCAGTTTATTCAAGTTTTGTTTTCGTACAAAATAAAGTGAAATTTCACAATTTTTCAAATGGAAATTTGTATAGGTATAAAAATGTAATAAAATTGTTTTAATAATTATATATTACATTTTAATAATACTTATCGTGTGTTTTTTCATACTTGATGCCACTTGTCCCCTGATAAGTAAAACACCTTTTGTGTAATGCCCAGAATAGGTACAGGGCATGTCCCAGATAAAGTGATAAGCCCGATTTTCTTGGTAATTTTAAAGATAAATCGATGGTTCAAAACTAAACTTACCTGTCTAGAATTTTCCGATGAATTCGAGTATGATGTCATTGGGGGTGTTGTTAAAAAGTTATTTCAAAAAATATCCTTCTCAAATATATTGTGAAGTTATATTTTAACACAGAATATTAGAACCTAATGATTATACGAAAGTAACAAGAAATTGTCGGTTCTAATTTTTGACTTCCGGTTTGACCGGCAGTTAGCATCACTTGGTCAGATTTTTTGTACACCCTGTATATTTTGTTTTTTTAGGTTCCTTTTGTTCTCCAAGTTCCAAACATATATAGTTTCATATAGTTATCTTCAAAAATAGTAACCAAGAATCGTTTTTTTCATTTTTTGATACATTTCGTCAAATTAATATGACTTAACATCTTTGCATGTAATGCTAAAAATATATTGTTAAAGATCACTATCCAAAACTAATGGTTGGAAATGGCAGAAGAAAAGGAACCAAAAAAACCCAAAATATGGTACAGGGAATCCCAATAATCCCACCAAGTGATGCTCACTTCCGGTCAAACCGCGGAAGTCAGAAATGAAAACCGAAAATTTTTTTTGTTACTCCCAGTATGCCCACTACTTTCCGTATTAAAATCCAACTTCACAAAGATTTAGAAATGGGAATTTTTTTAAATAAATTTTTAACCACACCCTGTATATTGTGTGATGCCATATCCTAATTCCCCGATTTTTGAACCATTTTGAACCATTTTTTTGAATGCATGATTGTATTATGTTTGAAGAAAAGTTGTTTAGAAAATTCGTGACTTTTTTAAAAAAGTCAAAAAGTGATGAATTAATTCAATACTTATTAATTTTCAAAGTGAGACAAGGCAGGAAAATGTAAAATCTCTATTTATTTAATAAAAAATACATACAAACAAAAGTGTACACAGTCAAAAATTAAAATAAAATAATAGTTATGTACCACAGATTACTTAGTTATGTACCAAGGCAATGAAGTTAAACTTTTTATGACACGTGTGGAATTTAGTTGCCGAGGCCTCTGGCCGAGGCAAATAAACCACATGAGTCATAAAAAGAACTTCAGTTCCAAGGTAGGTACATATTAAATTTTTTAAACCGGAAAAAATGTTTTATTGGGCAAAAAAAAACATAAGGGATCACCCGTCCATGAATCGACTGCGCGTGGTGTTGCTTGACTTTGACGATCGCTTTACCTAGATCAAGTATGACGAGGCACGGCGCTTTCCAACAGAAACTCCAAACTGCTGCCTGTTATGCAGCCTGAATGAAAAATAGATTGATATTCAAACCTACTAAACTATTTACACTGAAAGATTGTTCTGCTATACAATTTCTGTTCTGCTATACAATTTCACAATGTGTACGAAAAGTTAAATAAGCCTTTATTGGCCGGGTTTTGAATATTTGGTCACTTTTGACGGCTCCGAGTCTGAAGTTTGATATTTACATCCCGCCAAAGCTTACTTATTGAAAACATCGTATAATAATGGGCTACATCAGTGCCGATTTCTGAGGTTTTAATGACGACTTTGAGAAACTTACCTGCCGATTTCATGAAAAATACTCTTTCTTATTTTCATTATAAATGTTTCTTTTGTTGCCTTTTCGAGCCCTGCTGAAGATCCTAACGCAGTAATGCCCGTCATTAGTTGTTTGATAATATTTTGGATTTTTTGGATATTTTGTGGTTATATACTCTTCTTCTTCACTGAAGTACCTATGGTATAATTTTAAACAAGGTCCTCTCACAATTCCCATGTTTGTTTATAGCGATATATCAAGAAAAATATAGGTATATAGGTACTTTTAAAAAAAGTAAGCGATCCTGAACATTAAGTGAATGGTAATAGATACTATGGTATAATATGACTGATTATATTAGTATAGTTCTTTAAGTAATTAACTCTATATATAAAGTAAATTATAAAAAAAGTCAATTGACAATTAGGTACTTACTATAAAACCAAATTATTTTATTTTCCCAACATTCCAAATATATATATTTTTTAGTTTTGAATATCCATAGTTGACAATGCCTTTTACTTTCCTAATCACTTCTACCTATAGTAGATATGTGGTTCCAAGACACACCCCTTCGTTCTTCAAAGGACTCATCATACCATTCATTACACAACAGGTAGCAAAGAAGTGGGGAGGCCCTGCGCCGTCTTGAAATCACGGGGACCCCTTGGCCACACTTCATTCGCATCTTCGACGTTAGGCGTGCCTCAACAAAAATTAACAATGAAGACCGACACAAGAAGTCATCCTCAACCGATCTCGGAGAGTCGAAAAATCCGGAAGCCACTTATGGAGAAGAAACGGAGAGCCCGAATTAACGACAGCTTGGATGCCCTCAAGAAAATGCTGTTGGAGTCGAAGACAAACCTGAAAGAACCGAAAGGAAAAAACGGACAACGGAACATGGCGAAATTGGAGAAAGCCGATATTCTTGAAATGACGGTGCGACATCTTCAAGACCTTCATGGAAAGCTCAGGAGAATCCAGGAGTATGATGTCATCGCTAACACGGAAAACAAGTCATCATCAGTGAGTAGTAATAGTGTGACGGTTTTTCCCACGAGACTGCAGAATGGTGATATAGTTTTTGTTGTGCCGTCCAAGTTGACGCCAATAAGGCCAAAACCCCATTACGAAGAGATGGCGATGAAAGAAGATAAAGTGTGGAGACCTTGGTGATATTTTGTAAATATTGTAAATATTTAAGACTGTATTAATTGTTCTGTGATATTCTTTTGTTAGGTTTGTTTCTAATATATATTATTAGATTGTACTTGATTATTTATTTTTGTTTTTATAAGATTTTCGCAAAAACATTTTAGTTTAGTATCTCAACACGTTATTGAGTAATATGGAGAGCGCTTTAAATGTGTTTTTAACCAAATCCGACTTTCGATTTTGTAAATATCACTTGTTCATTTTTAAGCCACCTTGTAGATATTGAGTTCTTTAGATAGCTCTAGCCATCCCAAATCCAACGATATGCAGATTTATACAGTGTCCGCCAAAAAGTTTGCATCATAGTAGGGGAAGATTCACTCAAACGTGGTCACGTGACTTAAAAATAAAATCGCTAAAAGTGGGCTTATTTGTTAAAATTTCAAGAAGTTCTACCTGAAAATATGTTTCTTTTTGGATTTTACCTAAGTGAGATAAAAATATAGTAAGGCTCTTTTAAAGATTTTCTGGCATTTTTTAAAGTATATAGGTAGGTATTTATGAAATTTCTGAAAGTTTTAAAAACTTGCAACTTTATATATGTCTTTTTCAAAACAAAATGATATTAACCCTTTAAAATTTTATTTTGTTTGATGCAAAGTTGATGTACCGTCAATCATTTAGGATATAAATTTATATTTAGGTACATTAAATTTTGCAGTAGGTAAATTAATTGTTCCGTAAAACAATTTTGGTTAGATACGTGAAACTGTTTGATATATTAATTTATTGTTGTTATTGTTATTATTATGGCATCAATTTAATACCGGAAAATTTAATGTAAATAAATTTATAACCTAAATGCTTGAAGGTACAGTCTTCACGCAAAAACTACTAGCCCCTATTATTTCTCTAAATTTTGCAGACATAAAGAAAAAAGTTTCTTTAAAGTCCATATATCTTACTAAAACAGCCACAACTATACAGGGTGTTTATTATTAAAAACAAAAAATATATTTTGTCCCACTTTAACGATATTTATAAAGTCCTTACAACTTTTATGTAATTTTTTTTACTATAGGTAGGTATATGAGAAATTAGAAAAATAATCGAGGGTTCCGAATTTTTTCGTGAACACTCTGTACGTACATTTTGAAAAATACACATTTTTATCGATTTTTAGCAATGAAAAGGTAATTAAATTTGAAAAAGGTTCTAAAATTTTCAGAAAATATATAAATATAAAAAATGGCAAATAACTAAATCTTTTAATAGAGTGTGAAAATTTGATAGTTATGTAGAGTTTTCAACAATTTCTTTCAAGAAAACTTTTAGGAACTACCAAATAAGCCCATTTATAGTGATTTTATTTTTTATATGTAACTTTTGGCAGATAGCGAAAGTCATTGTCACAACGCAGTTAATTTTTCAGCAAATTAATGGTAACTAACAGTTAAATTTCAAAATAAACCATTAATAAAAAAATGTCCACTATATGATGCGAACTTTTTGGAAGACAGTGTATACGTTTTTTCTTATATTAAGGTATATAGTACAGTATCCGTTTTTATACAAAATGATTTTTAGGACTACCACCAGTACCACCGAGATTTTTTTGCTTATTTTGCGCCCCACAAAAAAAAGTAAGAAAACAAAATATGGTAATTTTGAACAGCTAGGCGACGCTAAAAAAGAAATGGCCATGGCCTAGTTTTCGTGCGATACTACCAAAGTCTAGAGAATAGTATTCTCTAGACTTTGATACTACCTCAAATCGACAAAAAATTCCATGGCCTCAAGAGGGCCGAAGCCCCTGCCCAGTTTTCTGAAAGTAGCTGAGCAATTTCATCAAAATAATAAAGACAGCTCGCTAACTCATAGACTTATGAGCAAGGGAGGCTCGACCATTCATTGTTGAATAGGCTTTTGACCATAACCATAAGGACCTCTGATTGCTTTAAAACATAAACAGTTATACCTATCTCCCCTTGCTTATAAGTCTACGTAGTTAACTGTACAGGGTGTTCCCGTATATTTTGACCCACCCCTAGAGCCTACATTTTTCGAATTAGAAAAAAATTACTTAAAGAAAATTGTAGGTTTTTTCTGAACCGCTAGGATCTGTTACTAGATAAAACAAATGAGCGTCGCAAATTTATATAAAATATAAACTTACTTTTTTTAATGGAACACCTTGTATATTTGTGGATTTTTGAATTGCACGCATTTTTCCGATTCCAACAATATAAATATGTTATATGTTTGGTCTAAGCATTCGGATGATATTCCAAATTGCAGATAAATACGATCTTTATATTTAATCAAGGTTGCCATGGAAAAACATTTCAACTCAGGCAAGGGCATTCCTGTCAATCAATTATTTTTGGGACAAAACACTTCGGTACCCTACAACTTTCATTTAAGTAATTTTTTTCTAACTCGAAAAATAGAGGCTCTAGGGGTGGGTCAAAATATACGGGAACACCCTGTACCTACCTGGAGGCTTTTTGTGAAATATGCGTCACTCTATAATATATATGCCTTGGTTATTGCAGTTGCACCTTATATTTCACGTTGACATTTTGTGAATCAAACAGAAAAATGGATCTCTTACCTCTGATACCAAGAAAATACGAGCACCATGATATTTCTCCAACTACAAGAAGAGTTTTGCAAGAAGTATTAAATGGCGAAACAATTCCTCCCAATGTCGTCGACAATACAGTATCTTCCGAAGTGGATACGGAGCTTAGTTTGAAACCAACATGCCAACATGTTTTAGAGGTGCCTCATAAAATATTTTCTAATAGAAATAATAAATCGTTGGTGTTTTTTGCAGATTAAAAAACATTTTATCGAAGAGAAACATCAAATTCAGTGTGTTGAAAATAAGTTCCTGGAACAACATGGATCTTATTTGGTTAGAAAAAGTGAAATTGAAAATATTTGTGATTTGAAGGAAATTCTTAAATTGAAAAGATGCGAAATATTTACAGTTTTTCATACATTGAGTTATGGAATCATCCGGAAACCAGAATTGTATCGAAATGCTTTAAGACAATTTTTAGGTAAGTAAGTAGAATAACAAAAAAAATTACATAAAATTTTGTTAACGTTTTTTCAAAAAGATTTTCAGTTTAACACCAGTAGGCACTTGTGTGATGCATGTGCAAATACGAAGAAAAAAACAATCGTTAGGTAACAAAATAATTATTACGATATTTTGGAATGAAAGATAGTAGGGACCTGCTACCTATACCTAATCTCTGCAAAATTTTAGTAGACAAAAAAATAGAATTGCAGAGGCAGATCATACCACACGGAAAACGTTAGTTGAGCATACAGAGTCATTCAAGATTGTACCAAGTAAAATACTATTCCACAATTATCAAATTGGAGTTACACATCAGGTATAAAATACATTAGACATTTTTGATCTACATAATCTTTAACACCTCATAAATGTTTAACAATTTTAGGCAACGATAAAATTAATCAACACAGGTTGTCATTTACAATATTTCAGCATAAAGAATCTTCCAAAAAATCCTTTCTTCTTTATCGACCTATCTGGCAACAAGAAGGTTGCTTCTGGAATGTCTGTTGATGCAACGATAATTTTTGTACCTCGAACTTTTAAAAATTTTACAGATAAACTCATATTCAAAGACGCGAAAGGTGAAATAGCTTCCCTCGATCATAAAAGACAGTTTCAATAGGCATCGTATTGCAGGCCATACTAAAGCTGTTGAAATATGCTGCCAAAGAGATCCGCCTATTTTACTGCTTTACATATTAAATAATGTTACTGGTTGTGTGGTAGAAAGAAAATGTCCCGGGAATCCTGGTTTTGATTATACTAGATGCACGGCGTTAAATGAGACCATAGACTGTGGTAGTGTGCTGGTTGGTGATTTCAATTACGTTACAGTTATCTTGACCAATAGCGGAGAAGACGGCGAATTTTTTATTACGACAGAAAGGGAGTGGTGTCGGGAAGAATTCACGGTAAGAAATTCTGTAGTAGTAGAATAGAACTATTTATTCTTCGTATTCCAGAACGTTACCGATCAACTAGAATTGAAGCTAGATCATTTTTGGATTTACCCTACATATTTCAACTTGAAGAAGGGCGATGTAAATGAAATTTATATAGTTTTTGAACCCGTGGAATGCGGTTTGCAGATAGAGAATTTGTATTTGATTTGCAACAACAATTCGTACAAACAATTGGAGTTAGTTGCAGATTCCGTTGGTTTTTCTAGGAACTTCTTGAGCGTCGATGTCAGTTTTCGTAAACAAGGATGTCATTTTCAAATAGAAATAAAAAATAAATTTTAGATTTTGCCAGACAAAGACATCCATGAAAAAGAAAATCATTGTATATTTTTGAAGAATATTTGTAATAATGTTGTAACATCTTTCACAATTACAGTTCATAACAAAAGGTGAGTAGCTATACTCACCTACGTGAGTAGTGAATAGCAAGGGCTCACGTAAGGGTTTAGTAGCTAAAGAAGAAAACTCACGAGGGTGCTACTGCAGGTTCACCTTTTTGATTCCTATGGTACAGAAAATGAAAATTAATAAATAAACGATATATTTTAAATTAATTTTGAATATATCTTGCAAGGACAAGGTTTAGAAAACTATTCGTGTCTTCCATAAATTAACTCGAAAATCACATCGGACTAGGTATTTATTTTGAACACTTATTTATAACATTATAATAATATTATAAAAAAAGTTTTTTTTGGGTAGAAGTGATTCCATAATGAGTACTAAAACAAGCTAACTAGGGGGAGGTATTTTAACCTATAATAATTTAAATAATCTAACGTAGCTCTGTTTGCTTTCGATACTATTGGGAGCTGACATCAGATGATGAGTGTATACTAGGAAATTGGTTACGTATAAAAAATGACACTGTGTTAGTGCTTGCCCCGTACAGCACTACAGATTTTATTTTCGAGGTCGAACCCCATGCTGAATCGGATGGATATTATAAAATATTTATAAGGTAAATAAAAAATAGATTAGTATCGACTTAATAGTTAGTCATTTTTTAGTTTGTTTGTCATGGGAATCCCTCCTTTATCCCTGAAAGAAGACAGACTATTTAGACCTGAAATCAAGACAATACCAGAGACCACGCATGTAGGTATATCAACCTCGAAATCAGCAATACTCTGCATACCTACAGATAATATAGTGATATTTTGTTTCATTAACACTCCTTGGGTTAATTTTCCGCATTTAAAGGTCTTACTTACGACAGTCAACTTATGTTTTTTTAATTACATCTGGCTTTTTTATATCTGTATGTACTTTTACTTTTAATTAAGTACATCTGGCTTTTTTTATATCTCTATGTACCTACATTTACTGAATGCTTGGTAAGTAGGTACGTAGTAAGTAAAATTTTCATGGGGTTGCATGACGAAAATTCCGAGTAAAATGTAATATCGTAACTAAGGGATGTGCCATAAATATGGTCGCACCCTTTTTTTATTTGAAAAAAATTGAAAATTGAGTATTATCCACGTAAAAATACACCATCAGGAGAAACAACGATTTTTTTCGATTTTTGTATTTTTATTGTGAATAAGGCAGGGCCATGAAATCGTGAAAATTGATGGTTTATATATCAAATTGCAAAGAAATAATTTTAAAATATATCTCGGTGTTTGTACAAGGTACTCCGAAAAACAGTATTTTTGCTGTTTGAAGCTATTTTGTGATCGCCCTGTATAAGCTATATCCGTGGAACTTGGTATAGTCAAATTATTTTAAGAAGTCCTTACTGGGACTGTCAATTTGTAATTTCGCCAAAAAATGCAACCGGGTCATAAGTCCAGGTCAGTAACTAGCCCATTTGCACAATGAAAGCTACTAATAACACGAACAAGAACAACACAGATAACGGTAAAACTCACGAAACATACAAAATCCGCGAATATTTTCACTGCCCAAAGTTTGAACCCATTTGAACGATCCGGAAAACCTTCACTGTCACTTTCACAACACCGAAATAAAATTTGCCTGAGTACGCACCATAGACGCAGCCGCAAGTAGCTGATTATGCCAAAATACCAAAATGAAAGTGTTTCCATGACGTTTGAAATTACTATTAAAATGAGTTGTAGTCATAATTGTTTTTATTTGTAGAGGTATAATCGCGATTGCAATAGGGTTTTTATTTTGTTATGTTCTTTTTTTCGTATCACTTGGGTAACTTTTCACATCATAAATCAATGAGTGACGTCATTAACTGGTTGAGACACATATACCAATGTTATACCAATGGTTAACAGAAAATTCCTAGGGAATTTGTGGAGAATGTCATCTGACAAAATCGGGACTTCTTACTGTAATCGGGGTATATGGTTTATGTGGGGTTTTCGCAATATATTCGGGATTTTGAAACATTAAAAAATTTATGTCACTTGATTTATGATGATTAAATTATCGAATAAATAAACTTGTTGCTATGATTTCAAAAATTATGGAAAATTTGGAAATTTAAGCGTTCTGAAGAATTGTAAAAAGCATATTATCACAAAATTTGGGAGCGTATGACACAAATTATGTATGTCACACGAACCTAAAATGTTTTTCAGGACTCATCTGCTAGTCCGGACTCGGCTAACGCCTCGTCCGGAAACAGCAATGATTCATTCTGAAAAACTTCATTTTAGGTACTTGTAACAAAAATAACTATTTTGTGCCTCAATCAAAGTAGGGATAAGCCATTTTGCACACCTACACTCAGTTTTTGCACACCTACACTCAGTTTTTAATTCTGAACAACTTTTTATGAATTCAGAGCTGGCTTGCTACGTGGAATCTTCAAATTTTCAAATAGTCTCTGATTGGGAAATTTTGTGAAGGCAAAAAATGTTACTTTTTTATTAGCGTACCATTTTTTTTATTAACAAATATGATATGATGGTTGACACCCGCGTTTTCGGCACTGGTGGAAGTATGCATGCCGAATTATTTTTAGTCTATAGTATTTAATGTGTGTCTATTAACTGTCTTCCTTCCTTTAGGAAAAATAAAAAAAACTTGAAAAAATACTTTTAACGAAAATCCTTAAGATTTTGATACATATTTATATGAAAAATATACTTATTTTGACATTTTCTGTAGATTCCTGAAGTTTTGTCCCTAAAAGTTGGACCACCCTGTGTATCGTTCGAATCGCAGGAATACGTAGATTTCAAAAACGAAAAAATATATAGGGTGTTCTATTTAAAAAAAAACATAGTTATATCTATGTTACTCCATGTTCAATTATTTCTCTGAAAATGCACTCAAATAGCTCTGTTGAAACCCTACAAGTTTTCTATTTAAAGGGAGGCGCGTAAAAAATAACTATGAACCTTAACTTTGTTTCCAGAATCGTAATTTCTATTGATGCTGAAAGTATGGAGGTTTAAAAAAGGAATGTTTCTAATACTAAATATGTCCTAACATAATAATTATATGTATTAATTATATACCTATGAGTAGGTAGGTATAGTATAATAATAATGAAATCATTTTGCAGAAACTAGATATAATGATTATGAATTCAGAGCTGGCTTGCTACGTGGAATCGTCAAAACTTCTGAAGATAGAAGCTTCATCTGAAATACTGTACGGAAATACAAAATTCAAAATTTAGTATTATAATTCTATAAATCATGCATATTTTTAGTTGCGAATGTAGTAACTTTTGTGATGGAGATAAGGCAGATCCAGATCCACCTCCAAAATTAAAATTTTCCTGTTCTTGCTTAGATTTTGGAATTTTACCTATTGGAATCGATGTAAGGAAAAGTTTTTCTATAAAAAATGTCACAAACAGAAAACTTATATGGCGTATCGACGAAGTAAAATACGATATAGATTGCAAACCGTACATGGAATTAGTTGAACAAGAAAACATAAGTAAAAGCAGTGGAATTTTAAAGGCAGGAGGTGAACTGAAAAATATTTCATACCAAATCAAAAATAAGGTATGAAATTTGATATACCTACCAGTTCCAATTCAATAATATTTTTCTTTATTTCAGGGGCTGTCAAGTCGGGTGTCAATTTTAATACTTTTCTCAATAGAAAACGAGCAAATGACTGCAGAATCAATCTGTATGGTGACATATGAAATATCTGAATATGACATTAGGATCAACACAAAAAATTCGTCAGCTCCAATTTTGTGTCCAATGCAGTTGGTGTATCCAAATGTTCCAGTAACACTTCAAATAACTATTGAAAATTATGGAATAATTCCTGGATGTTTCTATTTTTTGAGACAAATTGGGAATGACTCTGATAAAATCAAAATTGAGTTTAATCCACAATCAGGTTTGTAATAAAAGTAACTATTTTGTTACTATATATTACATCACTATCGATCTGGTGACTATCAGGATAGAATGCTCTTTTTTTGTAAAAAAAATTCACGCATTGACAAATTTTTGCAAAAAAATATATTTGCCGCGTAGATACTATTTATATATATAAATATGTCTCGGGTTTTAATCAGGAAAATTTATTAGGCCTTAGAACTCGTAAAAATAAAAAGAAAAGTTCATATGAACTTTGTATGTGCATATGTAGATATGTAGCTACTACAAAGAGCAGGTGCAAATAAATTGATAGAAAAAAGTGTTCCATAATGCCCTCTGCGAGAATAAAAAATCAACATCGAGAACTTAGAAAATTAGACCTACACAGAGTGGTCCTATTTAAATGTGCACTGGCTATTATTTTATTTATTTTTTAGTTAAAGTAAAATTTAAAAACTATATATGTACAGGGTGTCCTACTTTATAAAACTGTACAAATCCGTAAAATCTTCATTTTTGGAGATAATTGCCTAAACTTTTTTTTGTTTGAAAGACCTTCAAAAACTGCTTCTTTTCACCTTACTGCCATTTTCAAAATGTAAATCCAGGGCCGGCTGCGATTTTTTTAAACCCCCAATTTTTACGAAAACCATTTAGCGATTTTTTTTATTTAAAATCTGACCCCACAGCGTTAATCAGAACACTCCAAAACCCCCATATACCAAATTTGAACAAAAAATATACAGGAAGTTTTATTCTGCAGGGTGTCAAAATTGAGCAAAATATGAATTTTAAAGTCATCTAGCGATCCAAGTGTGCCAAAACAGTTGAATTATCAACAGGACCACTCAAAATGTTTTTTTGAAAATATTTACTACAAAAATATACAGGGTATTTTTCTCTGAGCCATCTCAAAATTCTGAAATTTTATGAAACATATACGGATCAAGAGTGCTCTGGAATCATTGAAAAAATATTGATAAACACAAAAGTAATGTATTTCTTTACAAAATGCCAACTAACAAATAAAATCAATTTAAATTATCACTGTCTAAGATGATACATTTTCTGTGCGTTTCCTGTTGTGGCACACCAACCATCTTAACTAATATGGACTTACTGACTAGCAGGCTTCTGTATTTTTTAGATTTAGTTCATTTATAGTGTGTGGAGCGGTTTTGATATATTCGATTTTTGACCCGTATAAAGTTTAAAAAATTCTGTAATTTGAGATGGCACAGATAAGAACACTCTGTATATTTTGTATTGGACCTTTGCACACCAACACCTTGAGTTGTTCTATCGACCATTCAACTGTTTTGAGGGATTCCATGGCACACTTGACTCGGCACATGCCCTGCAGAATGGAACTCCCTGTATATTTTTTGTTCAAATTTGGTATATGGGGTTTTTTGTGTGTTCTGATTAACGCTGTGGGCTTAGATTTTAGATAAAAAATCGCTAAATAGTTTTCGTGAAAATCGGGGGAAAAAATCGCAGCCGGCCCTGGATTTGCGTTTTGAAAATGGTAGGAAGGTGAAAAGAAGCGGTTTTTGAAGGCCTTTTAAACAAAAAAAGTTTAGGGGATTATCTCCAAAAATTAGGTTTTTATGGATTTGTACAGTTTTAAAGTTGGACACCCTGCATAAACAATACACTATAAATTATTTTTATTTCAAAAATAACGAAAAAAAACCGCCAGTGCGTATTTAAATTGGACCACCCTGTATCTAAGTATATTGAGCACTAGGTAAACATGATTATTTTCACAGATACTTTAAAATCCAAATCATCCAGAGACGTAAACGTAACACTTACCTGTAAAGAGTTAGGAATTTTGGAAGATGTTTTTGTACCCTGCTTTGTTGGAGGCGGTCAAGAGCCCATTTTGATGCGAGTTTTGTGCGCTGTCGACACAATTCACGTTTTCATTTTCCTTCCTATCAAAGATAAGAAATACCAGAAGGTAATTTGGCCTCCGAAAATTTTATTTGAGTATGATGATTGGAGTTACTGTGCTTGTGGACACGTAAGTCGATATTATGGATTGTGGTTTCTGGCCCTCCACATGGATGCACGTTTAACACATTTTCATAATTACCTAATTTATAGGAGGAATGTTATGCTGAAGAAACGGACGACCACCGTTTAAAGGACATTTTAAACGAAAATGACTTAACTTGTGGTGCTTCTTTGGCATCTGGGAACTCGTCGGAAGAGTCAGATTTGATTCAAAATTTGGAAGATATGGATCCTCAGCTATTCTTGCAAGATAAAGTTGTGGAATTACATCAAATAGATATTAAAAAAAGTAAATTATTAAAGCGTGTAAACATTTATAACCAACATTTGTATGTATTTTTAGGTAAAAAGATTTCTGTTTTCATCGAAAACTTAACACCTGTAGAAAGTAACTTTACAGTTCGTTCTAACAATTTCCCTGTAAACGATATAGGGCTCTTCAACCAGGCATTTACAATTAAATATAAAAATACAGGTAGATAATCCATTAAAATTGCTATTTGTGTATCTTCAACGTGAAAATTATTTTTTTTAGATTATATTTGGGAACAAATGGCATCCGATAACGGTATTGTAATTCAACCAAATATTTCGAAGGGAATTTTACACAAGTTCGAATTGCTGAGTGTGGATATTTGGGTATATGCCAGCACTTGGGGGACTTACATTGAAGAAATTATGATAGATATAGGAGATATACCGTGTTTTTCCTTTACATTTATCGTGGAAATAGTTGGAACCCCTATACAATTTCCAATTTCCACACCTTCGTCTCTAAAATGTCCTGTGATTAGGTATAAAATTACTACATAACTATATGATATTTATTTACCTCTTTATTCATTAGGTACTTTTCGAAATACGGTTTTACATATTGAAGTATAATAGCCACGTAACTGTCCGTGACAATTATTTGAAATAAGATAATAATAATAATTAACACCCTAACAATAATACTCCAAACTTGGACATTGTTTTAATAATGGTATCAGTTATTTTCATTCACAACATTTTTCTGGTAAATTTTACTTAACTAAGTAAATATACTTACTTCCGGAAATAGTTTTACTTTACATTGCATTAGATTGTATTTATTATTACTGGAAATATCTTATCGGCTATCGGAACTCTAGGTCCAGATAAGCACTTATGTGTGTGTAGCATTTCCACACATTATATAATGACAGTGAATACTCTACTCTACTCTAATTATTAAGTTTTTTAAAACACCGAATGGCACCTCAAACACTACATTGTATAGCATATAACTATTTGGTCAAAACATCAGCCAAATCTGTTGCATTGTTTGTAAAAACAATATAGGTACCTAAAATTTTCTAGCAATTTTACATTTGAGAAGAAGAAGCAGTAATACCTATACATTTTAGGTACCTACATTATTTTTGCAAGCGATGCATCAGATCTTGCTGATTATTTGCCTAAATATATGAAATATAATATACCTAGTGTTCTCCGCGAGGTGCATTTGTTTTTTTGAAAACCTAATACCTACTTAATTTTAAAAAATAAACGTCAAAAATAGATTTGGGTTTGGGTTGGTAGTGTCACAGAAAATTACCCTACGACAGCAGAAGTCGGGTCCAATATTACACGAGCTTCCTTGCAAGTGCAAATTTGAATGCAGCTAACGCTACTCTATAAGAGATGGCGCGGAAACCAGGTCAAGTTTTAACACCGCCGGGCAGGTGTTGATATCTTGTTGCCGGATTGTGCATTTTTTCCCATTGATACAGATAACAGTAAAGTGGCTTTGGAAGAGTAAAGGTCTTTACGATTCTGCAGCCACAAGCCATCTATTACAGAAAAGCCGAACAAAATTCCATAGCTATTTTAACTGCTCCGTGCTGATCAGACTTCTGTTGCCGTAGACTCTATTTTTTGTGGTAGTATAGTGTGTGAAAATGACACCTTAAAACAAATAGATGGAACCGACTGACGTTTTCAAGGCTTGGTAGTATTGCATATGGATCGCAAGGTACAAATCGTGAGTTAATGGTCAAGAATATAAGTTCGATTCCAATGAATTTGAGGTGGTACACATTTCTATATCCAAATGACACTGATAGTTTTATATTTTGTGATTCCAATCCGTTCACAATGATTTGCGACGACACTACATTAAAAGAAGAGGTAAATTGCATATTATTGGATAATTATTATGGAAGAGAAACCACAAAAGTTAAGGTATTGCACCGTTTTAATACAGAAGAAGTTATATTCAATCCGGTAGCATATTTAAGATTTGGCCCAGAAGAATATTACTGGAAGGAAGATCTTCAGCAAAGTTCGAAATTTCTATAGATAATGAATTATTCGAGGATTTGGAACTAGATACTGAATTCAAATGTTATGCTGTTGGACTGATTTTCATCGGGGAAAACGATAGGTAGGTAGATAAACCAAAGAGGACTGATACGTCTAGACGTAATTGTTGTAAGTTATTTTCATGCTCCTAAAATTAAGAGATAGTGGCATTGTCAATATAAGCGTGCGATATCTAAGTTTTTGACATTTTTATATTAGTATAAACTACCTATGTATGTACACTGTATCTCACCTTTAAGTGACATCATTCTTTGAACGCCCAATCAATTCAGTTCAGTGAGACACTGTATGTGGAATATAGGTAATACCAATACCACAGAAAACTGCAAAATACTCCCGAACTTGTAACGAGTTTTCTGACTAATAATAAATATTTGGACGGTTATTACCTAGGTAGCGTTCCGTAACACCATTGAGTAAAGTAAAGTAACGGAAAAGAAATAACCTGTCAATGTTGAGAGCAGACCATTACAGTGCCTCTAGCGGCACTGTAGAGACCATATACCTGCAGCACCTATACCGCGCAAAAAAGACGTCCGACCGGGAAAATATTTGGCAGCCATTTTGAACCCTAAATGAAGCAGGTATTTTAAAATATTATAAGTGGGATTGTTCTATACCTAAATTGAAATGCTTGAGATTTAATACAAAATGCCAAATAGGCGTTAAAAAGAAAGATTTTTGCTTAATATATCATTTGTTGTACATAGAGTTTTTCTAAATTATCGTAATTATACGCGCATTTGTTTGTTGCTGAGACAGATTCTTGATGTTCCCATATATTTCTTCCATCATTGAATATCTCTTTATTTTAAAACTACCTTTTATACTGGTATATCGAGATCCAGTGTGTCCGCCTTTGCTTGTGAACACTCTAGAAATCTATGGGCCTAGTAAAATTATATACAGGGTGAGTTATTTTCGATGCCCACTATGGGGATCTCGGAAACTAGCAGAGCTAGAACAAAGGTTAAATGAGGAAAGAATTGCACTTTCGAATGCTCAATCTAATGCCCCTTTTGGATTTATGAAAAAAGTTCACGGCTCACTAGATATTTTGAAAAAAGTGATTTTTTGCTATTTCTTCAGATCTCTGTAGCTCTGTTATTTCTGATTATACAGGAAAACTGTAGAGACAAAAATTGTAGATAATTTTGGGCTTAATAAGATAATCTTATCCAATTTTTTATGTTGTTTGTGATTTTTGAGATATGACGTAAACTTGTGTTTTTTAAATGTAAATCATAGTTGGCTGTGGCCTTACAAAATCGGCCATTTTTTGAGCTTTCCAAACATATAATACTCGGCATAGTTATTACAGAAAATAAAAGAGCTATGGCTAATTTTCTGATTTTTTTTAAATTTTCACATAATCAGCCGTGGAATATTTTCATAATTACGTTCTATTTTATAATTAGACATACTTAAAACTTTCTAATATTTTGTTTTAGCTGGTAACAAAATGTAAGAAAATAAAACAAAAATTAAAAAACTCAAATTCAAATTATTATTATTTTAAAAGGTCACCTTTTAAAATAAAAAAGGTGTTCAAACAATCCACCATTATTATTTATGCAAATATTGCATCTTTTTAAAGCTGAATTTGTCGCCTTTTTTAGAGAACGCCTGTCAATACTGGCAATTGGTTCTAAAACAGCTGCTCTTAATTTAACAATTGTCTCATACTTTATTTTGTATTGTTCCCCACAAAAAGAAATCCAAAACAGACAAATCGGGGGATCGGGACTGCCAGGAAATAGGTCTATTTCTCCCTATCCAACTATTTGGATGAGCTGATATAGGTAATTTCTTACGGGCAAGTAATTATGTGGTGGAGCTCCATCATGATAATTTTTGTTTTATTTTGTTACATTTTGTCACCAGCTAAAAATAAAATATTTGAAAGTTTGAAGTATGTCTTATTATACAATAGAACGTAATTATGAAAATATTCCATGGCTGACTATGTAAAAATATATAAAAAAAAACAGAAAATTAGCCATTGCTCTTTTATTTTTTGTAATAACTATGCCGATTATTATATATTTGGAAAGCTCAAAAAATGGCCGATTTTATAAGGCCACAGCCAACTATGATTTACATTTAAAAAAACACAAGTTTATGTCATATCTCAAAAATCACAAACAACATAAATCTTATTAAGCCCAAAATTATCTACAATTTTTATCTCTACAGTTTTTCTGTATAATCAGAAATAACGGAGCTACAGAGATCTGAAGAAATAGCAAAAAATCACTTTTTTCAAAATATCTAGTGAGCCGTGAACATTTTTAAAAATCCAGAAGGGGCATTAGAGAGCATTCAAAACTGCAATTCTTTTCCCATTTAACCTTTGTTCTAGCTCGGCTAGTTTCCGAGATCCCCATAGTGGGCATCGAAAAAAACTCACCTTGTATATTTTTTAGATTCACCTATTGGAAGATGTCTCACAGTCATTAAAAAATTAAGAATTAAATGGATGGTGCCGCCGAATTGGCCATAGTACAAAATATCAATACTCTAGGTTATACAGGGCGTTCAAAAAGTGCAATAATAACTAGTTTTTAGTCCAAAAATAAATCAAAAACGCAATATGAAACCGAATTTCAAAAAGACATGAAATTTTTAGAACCTGCCACGAAGATATTTGTGATTTCTCAGATAGCTTTCCAAATATTTACGCAAAATAGCAACCAACGAGTTTTAATTTATCCACCATTAAAACTGCCATTATAGGGTTAAAAATGGCGGCGAATTCTATTTATTTTCTAAACCAGCCGGGTACCTACCACCTATTGGTTTAAAAATTATTGTCGAATCGAGAATGCATTTTTCTATTGTATTCATTCATTCACCTGCTTGTCAATAGATACTAGTTCAGCAAGACTAAACTGTCAACTTTGAGAGCATCTGTTACTTTCCCTATTATCTTTAAGTTATCCAACTGTTGTGACAATTATTGTTTCAGGTTTAAGTCCAATTACTTCTACAGGAAAACTGAAAAAGACCTTGGTCCCGTGGTAGTAGAAATAACTTTCACTTTGGTTCAACTTACTTTGACATTTGAACCAGAATTAATTGAATCCTCATATTCGGTTTATGCAAACGATATAATTTTTCAAAGAACCCGACCATTTTCTGAGATATTACCACTTAGAAATAATAGCACCTCTGACATTACTGCAAGAATCCAAGCTGAAAGTCCATTGACAGTTTACATAGGAAACAAAAAAATTAAAAATGAATTGATAGTGTCTGTGCCCGCGCAGAAATGCCTGGAGGTAAGCACAGTAAATTTTATTAACCTGCAGTTTTACGGCTAAAATCGAAATTCCTATGAAGCTAGGAAGTTCCATTTTTACTACGAGTGGTCCTTTTAACTATCTACTTATAAAAATTGAACAAATTTAGATCCTTCCCTGGGCCTGTAAGAAACAATTTCCTTGAGGCGAAAAAAGACCGTATATTATATTATAATTATTATTATTATTACTCGCATTTGAACACAGCTTCAAGCTTCAAGGCACTCGATTGCATTGAAATTGGCAAAATATGCCCCAGAACGATTGTTGACTCCAGCATTTGAAAAATAAAATTTTTACCTACTGCTCCAAAATTTTACCATTTTACCAAATTATTGTTGCTAATTTCTGTGCCAGGGATAACATGGCTTTAGATGTACAGATTTTGATAATGTTGCCTAGAATGAAAAAAAAAAACATAAATAATAACATAATAACGTCTTTCTTAAGCAAGACTGGTTTGATTCATTTGCTAAAGTTAAATGCATGGTACCTACCTATAGGAGACATGGGAACTCGTAGAGAGAAAATTATTAAAGTAAAATCTTAAAGAAAAACAATGGTGTTTTGACCAATGCTCATTTGGCATTTTTTTAAATTTTCATTCTGTGATAATCCATCTATAGATAAAATGAGAAATCGATGGGTGAATTTTTTTAATGTTGGTGCACATTTTTCCAATTTCAGCGCAAGCGATTGATTTCATGATTATGTAACAAGAGTGCACTTTTGTTGCAAAATGAAAAGATGCACTAAGATGATTAAGACGACCTTTTACAGATACAGACCCATAATAATGCTGCGAAATGTAAAAAATAAAATCTGCTGGCGGAAGTTGTTGCAAAGATAAACAACATAAGATGTATAATATATTTTATTTCAGGTAACTCTAAAATTTAACCTAGACAAAGAATTGATACTTGGTTGGTCGCATATTGTATATCATAAAAATCCTGCTATAAGAGACTACACGAATATTGATAGAACACTAATAAAAATGACAAGATTGTTTACTATTTCTTATTTAAGTGGTGCAAGGCAGGTTAGTATATTATAAAATCATTTATCTTCAGCTCCAATTTTAATTTTATGTTAAAGGAAATACCATTCGATTTACTTCTACATTACCCAAAAATTACAGTTAGGCCAACACATCTCAAAATGAACTATGTTCTAGTTGGGTGTACGAAGAAATTAGTAATCACCGTATTCAATTTGACAGGTAAATTAATTTTCATTTAATTACCTTTAAAATCTAATAGTTATGTTTCCAAGGTTCGGTAGTAAAATATGAAGTTTACAAAACCTGCCCAACAGAAGAAATATTGACAAGACCAAATTTTGGGGAAATTGGACCAACTATTGGTTTAAACAAGTCATCCGTTAATATTTTTGTTTATTTCACGCCCAAGTATGTATTATCTTAAATTTGAACTCGAACTGCTATTACTGTAGACATGCTCGTATATCACAAATTAAAATAATAATAATACACTTCCATAACGAGTGCGCTACGCGACGCCCACGTACCATGACATCTAAATCCCAGCACTCCCAATTCTCGCCAGGCCCACTTCTCGTCAGGCCCACTTTCGCAACACCGCATCTGCCACGAAGCATCACGGGAGGTCCATTTTCCGCGAAGCCTAAATCCCAGGAGGCCCACCTTCCCTTACGCTTAAATCCCAGGAGGCCCACCTTTGATTCGTCAACGTTGTATTGCACAGATGGTTTATCCTGAGAATCAATAATAATGCTCCTCCTTTTTGCGGCGAATGCGGTGTTGCGAAGGTGGGCCTGGCGAGAATTGGGAGTGCTGGGATTTAGATGTCGCGGTAGGTGGGCGTCGCGCACTCTTTATCATTAGCGATATTCAGTAAGTAAATATTTAATTTTTAGAATATCACAAATGTACCAAGAAACTATTCGAGTGATGACAAATATTCCCCAGTATTTTATAGACGTCCCAATAAAAGGATATGGTTCGAACAATGAAAAATTTTATACAGATTTAAAATTGTAGTGTCCCAAATAAAAAACAGGTGATTTGTTTTGAACTTTATTTTTATTTTTCCACGCCAATACTTTTTACAAAGCGAGCAACAAAAAAACCAACAGAATCCAAGTGTTGATTTGGTCCGAATCTCTGAACATTATGTCTTTGTTCCTCTGTAAGCGAAGTACCAGGCCATCCAGGCTCCCCTAGGCAAAACTTTGTTTCTGGTTTTTCTAATATTAAACAAGGAAATGTTTTAAGTGCCCAAGCAACCATTCCTTCATTTTCGGCTAATGTTATAGTGCAGGTGCTGTATACTAGAATCCCGTTTTCCTTTAAAATTTCCACGCCCTAGAAAAGTAACTTTTGTTAAAAACTATTTTGGAAAACGTTGCGAAACTATGGCTTTGGTCCTTTATTGGCTTATTATAAAAACACAATCTTACCGTTTCAAATAATTTTCTCTGAAGTGGGACATAAGATTTTAACATTTTCTCTGACGTTACATTTAAGAACTGAGGCCTTTTTCCTAAAGCACTACAAGGAGCATCTAGTAAAACCTTATCAAAGGTTTTGGATAGAAATGGCGGTCCTTTTTCTATGTCCAGTTTCATTTGTTCGTGTGTATGAATTTTTCTAGAATCTGCCAGAAATGTGTAAACCATTGCATCGAATTCCTGGCAACGCTGTTTCAGTTTTTCGATTTTGTTCGGTGTCTTGTCAATGGCAACCAAAATTCCCTTAAAAATAAAGATATCACTAGAGGAAATGGTCTTTTGGCAAAAAATTTCAAAATATTTTTGTTCGCCAAATTAAAATTAAAACGTCGAAAACCGTAGTATCACCGAAGTTGTCTCAGTTTTCCCACTCACTTTATTTTCCATAAGTTGTGCGATGTGGGTAGTTTTATTTCCAGGTGCAGCACACATATCTATAATTTTTTCGTTTGGTTTTGGATTCAGAATATTCACACAAATTATCGAAGGCAGATTTTGTAACAATGCCCAACCCAAAGGCAACAAATTGCCTCTCATTGAAGGGCATCCTGATATATTTTCAATAATTTCTATCGCAATACCACTAAAAATGGGGGTTTGAATAATAGTTTTCCATATAATTTGTACAGGGTGTAGGTATACAAGTTTTGGGTAAACTTTCATAAATTCTGTTTTTGAAATCAATGCTCGATCTTTTCTCGATAGTAAACTAGAGAAATATTATTAAGGAAAGTTGTTTCCTTAGTCCGAAACATTTTCGGGAACTCTATTTTTGCAATTTTTACAAATCTGTTCTTGCAATTTAAACATAGTAAACTAGTAAAATGTTATTAAGAAAATTTTTTCAGTAACAAGTGATACCTAGGACAAGTACATTAAATATAAAGACAAATATTTAAGGGGTTTTCGAATTGTTGTCATTTCGGGATTTTGGATTATCTATAGACTTAGAAAAATATAAATTTAACACAGTATTATTTGAGTCATTATGGCCACCTTGATTTCAGAAATTTTAAGAGCGCGTTCGTATTCAATTTTTTTTATTAATAATTCGTTTTCCAACACACCCTGTACAATTGCCCTAAAATACCTTTTGGGAATGTTATCTTCGACAAAAAGTTCAGAGCGATCCATTTTACAAGTTCCATTTGCTACAAAAATCTTTTGATCACTTTCGTAGATTTTTTGGAATCCCTTTCTACATTTTTTAACAGCATCGACAAAAATGCTTACAGTGTCTCCAACCCGACACCCTAAAATATAGAGATACAAAATGATATGTATATTATACGAATAATAATACGCACATACGTATATACGAAAGAACGCAAACATCTTGTAAACGGTTAGATATAAAAAAATATACAGGGTGTTCAGATTTGATACGGGACACCCCTGTAAAATTATGATGCGCTGATTGAAAATCTGGCTACTTCTGAAACTTCAGTGCCCTAAGTTTTATTAATTTACATCGTCGCCCGTCAAACGTGGCCAGATATTCAAAACCCGACCAATAAAGTATAATCTTACTATTCATCTTCATTGGGGAATTATCTATTCCAATATGAGCATCGGGATATATCTAGGTAGTGCGATATCAAAGATCATGATATTATGAACTTTGGCGGTTCAGCAACGGCTACGTCGGCCCTTGAAGGCCTTGGCAACTAATAGTAATTCCACATTCGTTATAAAAAATCGAACTTCAGCTCCTTGGTATACCTAGTATTTCTAAAGTCACTTGAAACAGCATAAAAAAACTCTAATTGGCGTCACAAAAAGAATATAGGACATAAGCATCACGCAGTTTTGAAAAATATACCTACATATTCTACAAGCAACATATTTCACTTTTAAGGTTTTTTTAAGGTTGTCGACAACGACAAACACAACGTAAAGGTTATTAATGTACCAATGCAATATTGTCAAAAGGTCTCTAAAAAGTCATAATGATTATAACTATTTTCCCAAGTATATCCTAAGATCTGTGGAATTATGACACGCCTATCCACCGCATTTCGCTGCACAAGTGGCCAGCCGTCGAACAGTGTAACCGATGTAAGTAGGTACTGGTGATATTATATTAGGCGAGCATGCAGTATCCTGTTTTTACTTCAATATCTATCTTCTCTGTCTCCTTTTCTTTTTACGAGAATACCAGGTGTGGTTTAGGTAATATGGTAAAAAAAGTGTTTTGTCTCGTATTTTATTGCCGAGGCGCCTTCGAACTACCCTGGTAAAATATAAATGAACTCACTTGGAACACAGTGATATACGGGGCGCGATCTATTTCATAGCATTTACCACGCTCTGTTACTGGTAAAAATACCAGACTTATCAGCAGAAATCACCCGTATAAAATTCAAAGGTTTTTATGCTGTTCCAAGTGACTTCATTTATACCATACACAAATAACTATTCCCAAAGATAATTTCATGTTTTGTCGGAGATCACTCAAAATAATTGGGATTTTAAAAATTAATTTTTGTCATACGCTCCCAAAAATAGCTATTTTACGGACTCATTTAAGTCCGTAAAATGCTTCTTTTTCGTTCTAGTCCCTAAAAGTCATCATGGCAACCTTTACGGACTATTCCAAAATTCCTTAGAATATTCTTTATGGTAAATGGCACGAACTTCACAGGAAGTAAATCCAACACGATTTCTTTGGCTTTATTAGCAATATATTCGGGATTTTAAAACATTTTAAAATTTATGTCATTTTGTGACAAATTTTGAATGACATGACAAAATTATCAAATAAACAAACTTGTTGCCAAGATTTCAAAAATTATAGAACATTTGCAAATTTAAGCGTTCTGAAGAATTGTAAAAAGCGTATAACAAAAGTTTGGGAGCATATGACAAAAAAATAAGTGTTTGACACACGTACCTAAAATGTTTTTCAGGACTCACGTGCTATTCCAGACTCGGCTAACGCCTCGTCTGGAAAAAGCAATAATTCGTCCTGAAAAAACTTCATTTTACATACTTGTTTCAAAAATAACTATTCCACTTAAAGTAGTAAAATAAAAAAGTAAACAGCAGTTTTTGTTCTAATTATTTCCCATAATAATAAATAATAAATACGTTAAGCAAATTTTGCTTTAGGCGGCGGAGGTGCGGAGGAACACGCTGTGCGGTATATGATCTCTATGGTATCCGCAGTTAGATACCCACACTCGACTTTCTCGTTAATATTTAAAGTGAATCCGTGGTCTAAGATCCAATCTAATGCAGTTTCTACTAAGTAATCCAATTCCGTTAAAAAATGAATACTAGACACAATAATTGATTTTTCAAAAAGAAAATATCGTAGTTTAAGAGACAAAAAATAAATATCTGCTTTTTTATTTCCGGATTAGCCGAAAATGACACTTTTTCGCACTAGAAAAAAAAATAGTTCGTATATGGTAAAAGTTGTTAATAACAATAACAAATTTTGGATTTTTACGTCGACGCCAAATTTTACACAATATGTAGCACTCAACCGTGACAAACCAAACTTATATGTTTTTAGTAGAATTCCCTATAGGTACCTACCTACAAAGCGAGTCTTTAACTTGTACAAAAATGTTAACCGGGGATAAAATTAAACCCGTGGAGCTCGCCTATGAGGATTTTTTAAACTAAAAACTAAATTATGTATCTATATTCTATAATTGTTATTTGCTATAAATAATTAATAAACAATGATGGATTTTTGTACCTGTAGGCACATACAACTATTTACCTGCTATTCCACAAAACATCCCACTTTATTTATAATTACTAAATATTACACTTTCGATACTCGCATTAAGTTGCTACCTCGATGTCAATATTGTGAGTTGTAGACGCCGCCGCGATCGCTACTTACCTACATAGTTCTTAAGCCGTGTTTCTTATAGCCAGTTGGAATAAATGCTCCGGTGCCTACGTATACAAAATTGAACTTAGTTATTACAGACATGTTAAACTCAATTCAAACTCAACTGCGACCCCAGTCTCAGGTTTTCGGAATCGATAATCAACTGATTATTGATAGATGGAACAAGGTAAAAAAAGCCACGAAAAAACGGAAATTTCATTTTTCAGTTTTTAAAAATATGACTCCATAGATAAAAATTCTTATTCTGGCTAGAGACTCGCCCTGTACTGTGTAGGTACTATACATATTTTTGCATTTTTGAAATCTACCCGTCACCACAGTTAAAATGATAGTATTTAGTTTATTATAGATTAGTGTACAGGGTTAGTCCGCCTTCGTTAGCAGTACTTTACTTGAAAATTTAGCGTTTGAGGACCTATACATATAAGTGATACGAAATTTTCGTTTAAAACGTCATTTTCTATTCAATGATGAAGTCCTCGGTTAAACCTGCTACAAAAAACTGACTCTCCCTGTATTATAGAAGTAAGTATAAAAGTATAAGTAGATTCAACAAACCTGCTACCATCCCTATAACGCCCGGCGCGAAAATATTTGCACCTCTTAAAATAGCTGCACCACATTCTGAATCTACTACAATTTCCTTTTTGTGCCTTTTCAAGCTTTTTAGCAAATTACAGTGTTTAAAATACACAACTTCTGGAAATAATTTGTGAGGAACTACAGATATCTAAAATAATCAAGTTTAAAAAGAAATTAAAAGAAAGATACAGTGTGCCCCCCAGATAAATGAAAAAAGACGTGTAGTGAAAGTGAAAGGCATAAACAGTCTGCTTATTTATTAGAATAAGGAATAAGTGATTTTAAGCATGTTCAAGGTGATATTTGGGAATGGGAAATCCTGAAACCGGAGATAGGGGAATCAAAATATAATGGCGAATAGGTAGGTATATGTCAAAATACTATTTCAAGTTAAAAACATCCCTATGAACAATGTGACAAAAATTAATTATGTCCACTTTCAAAATGGAATCCACAACATTTGCACATCCTCTATTTCAAGAAAACTAGTGGGTGTTTTGTCCATGCTCATTTGGCTTTTTTTCCTCATTTTGAATGTACAAAATTAATATGCAAAATTTGAAGAGGCGCTAATTTTATTTATCGAATTTTGGAGTTAACCTGTGTTTTATTTTTTTTTTTCAACGCAAACGGTTGATTTTATCATTAGGAAACAGATTAGGTACCCCTTTTTGTTGCAGAATGAAAAGATGCCCTAAAATTATAATCCAGCAAGACCAACACCCCAAAAAGTGCCTATGTGTAAAAGCACGATCCAAAAACAGATTAAGTGTCCCCCCTTGTGAGACATGTAGAAATTGACTTCTTTCCACCACCCCAAAAAAACAGCAGTTTCACGTTTCTGTTCAAAAGCTTGATTATTCCTCCTGTACCTATCTCTTATATTAAATAAACCACATTTGTATTATATAGGCCTGGATCAAAAATATAGTGTGTTGTGGGTCCAGATGGGCATATTGGCCACAATCGCCATCGTATATTTTATTATAGATGGCAAATGTCCGAGCATTTATGATTTTGAGCAGGACACTTTTACAAAATTAATATGCAAAATTTGAAGAGGCGCTAATTTTATTTATCGAATTTTGGAGTTAACCTGTGTTTTATTTTTTTTTTTCAACGCAAACGGTTGATTTTATCATTAGGAAACAGATTAGGTACCCCTTTTTGTTGCAGAATGAAAAGATGCCCTAAAATTATAATCCAGCAAGACCAACACCCCAAAAAGTGCCTATGTGTAAAAGCACGATCCAAAAACAGATTAAGTGTCCCCCCTTGTGAGACATGTAGAAATTGACTTCTTTCCACCACCCCAAAAAAACAGCAGTTTCACGTTTCTGTTCAAAAGCTTGATTATTCCTCCTGTACCTATCTCTTATATTAAATAAACCACATTTGTATTATATAGGCCTGGATCAAAAATATAGTGTGTTGTGGGTCCAGATGGGCATATTGGCCACAATCGCCATCGTATATTTTATTATAGATGGCAAATGTCCGAGCATTTATGATTTTGAGCAGGACACTTTTAAAAATGTCCGCCGGGGCCTCGAGCATTTATGGACATTTTTGAAAATGGTGCCATTCGATTACTTGTGAAAAGACCTTTAAAACAAGACCCCATATCTAGAACAGAAAGCTCCTTAATGACAGCTGCCAAATGGACTCCAACTTTGAAGCTTAATATTTTCCAAATGCATTGATATTGAGGTCCACTATTAAATGTTTGGTAATCTATGCATTGGGAAGATTATATTTTGTGAAAATATCATTTCATAATAAATGCAATCTGCCTGTTTTTGAAGGCTGTAGTTGGAGTCCATTTGACAGGTATTGTTAAGGAGCTTTCTGTTGTGTAACTATATTTTCTGTGCCCATATGTATGACTTTTGATTAAAAAAGTATAAAGCAAATAAAAAAAAATTAAAATATGTAAAATTTAAAAAAAATGTTTCTAGTTACAGACTGAAGACAGATTTAGAAGACCCAACACATTATAGGTACATGTACGATGTAGGTTAGTTAGCTTAGCAATCAATAAAATATTCCAGTATTGTTAAAATTTAAAATTATTAAAATAGTATAAAAATCAAAATAATTCTTCGTAGACATTTTGTTTTTATTTCGTTCATTATTATAAAAAAAACATAGGTGAGTAGTACCATTGAGTAAAGGATATATTTTGAATATATATCCTTTACTCAATGGTAGTACCTATCAAGGATAACAAAAGTTGAAAAGTTTATATCTACATCAGAAATACTTTTTACATTTTTGTTACTAAATATAAATAACTTCTTTATCTGTACTGGAGCCTTTGAACATTGAATTAAATGTTTTCTTAATTTTATTCTTCCTGCATGGGCAAAAAAATATTCAGCTTTACAAATAGCACATTTTAATTTTTGGTCACTTCTTTTCTTAAAGTAATTCCAGACTATTGACTTTTGTTTGACCATTTTGCAAAGTAGGTACACAGTTCGCAATATTCTAAAGTTAGAATTTGAAACGGTTTTGTAGTTTTATAGGTTAGAAATGGAGGGATTTTTTTATAAATGACCATAAATGCTCATAAATGACGATAAATGCTCACAAGTGACCAGAAATTCTCATGAATTCTCTAACTGACGATAATAGTTGTCCTTCTTTTGACTTTTTGCACAAGTGAATTTGAAGTCAAATGAAAATGAAGTGATATGATAGTGAAATAATTTTTTATTGGTAAATGGAACAGTGTACGACCACGTTGTCTATAATCTAACCCTTGAATGAATTTTTCAATATTTTTCACCAGCTTAACCCCAGAAACACTCAAAACCAACACAAATTACATAAAAATCGATTTGTTGCGTAAACTGATCACTTCATAATCAACTGAACATTTGTAAAAGGAACACTCGATGTCAGCTGATGTGATCTCAAAGTGATTCGGAATCGATTTGAGATCTCTTAAAACTGTAAAAGGAGGACACCTATTTAATATAAATGATCACAAATGCTCTAAAACTGACGGACAGTGACCAAAAAATGGCAAGACACTTTTAAAAATGTCCTGCTCATAAATGCTCATAATTGCTCAAAATGTTTCTGCTCATAAATGCTCTAGCCATCTATATTTTATATACAGTTGGACACAAAAATGTAATATTTTTAAACTCTGATTTCGATTAATTTAAATTTTTAGATGCTAATCGAACAAAATTAAAGTTTAGTAGCAAATTCATGTGTTATCCGATGATAAGTTGCGCTTGCGGTATTTTGTTTTTTTAAATACACAGGGTGGTCGAAAAAAAAACACAAAAAAAGTTATTTTTTTTTACTAGGTGGCTGTGACTTTAAATCTGACATCCACCTTTGATTCCAAACAAACTTTTGTAAGTAACTTTTTACCGTATTTTAAAAAATAAGGGTACTTCCCAGCTAACCAAACCACGGTTTTACTACGTCAAAATGTCGTTATAAAATAACCTTATAACGTTAGGAAAATTATATTAAACTAACGTTATAATTATGACAAAAAGTCCGGTAGAGTGGACGTTAATATCCTGACGTAGAAATAACCTCATAAGCTTAACGTAGATATAACCTCATAAAAATTAAAAATTCGCATACCAACACCAGGGTTCGAACCTACGAACATCGGAATTAATGTCGACGCTCTTTCCAACTAAGCTATCGAAGCACTCGAAAAATATTGCCTAAAACAGTGTAAGCTAGAATCTCGATGACGTCACAGAAATAAATAGAAATAAAATAAAGGGTGCCTAAAAATTCGTGTAACGGATGGGACAAAGCCAAAAGGATCTTAATCGTCTCAGGAAAGGACTCTATTGTGATTTCCCAAAAACCTTGGTCCAAGTTTTATTATTCGGGAGTATCTGTACCGTAGTAATAACGTAATATTGACGCTAGTTTTATTACTTATTTTTATTATGTCATTTTTGATGTATCTATAAAGTTATATTTCCGTAAATTGAGCTACGTATTTGTTACGTTATTAAAATAACGCGTTATAGGTAATTCGTGGTTAGCTGGGTATCGTAGTAATGACGTAATATTAACGCTACTCTTACTTACGTTAAATTGACGTTATACATCAAATGTGGTTAACGATGCCGAAATAATGACGTTATTTTAACACTACTCTAGAAACGTAATTTCTTTACGTATTTTTTATGTTATAAAAATACGTTAAATTGACGTTATACGTCAAATGTGGTTAACTGGGTTCACTCTTGAGATATTTTGACATTTTTGAATCTACATCGTATCCAAAAAGAGATACTTAAATTTTGATATGTGCGTTTTGAGTTTGAAATGATGCACCAACTTTTATCAAGAATACAATTTTCTGAGAAATTAATAATAAAAAAATTTTCCATTTGTGTCCAACCTTTCTGCCGGTTCCTGTATTAAAATTCAAATAGGCACCAGCTGTTTCAAGACATTTTTTGTATAGGGCATTACGGCATACCTACTTCATACTTATTGGCCGCAAGCCTAAATCGTCATATGTATTTAGATTCCTCCCATCCTCCGGTTTCGGGATTTCCCTTCCCTAATGAATCACCCTATGTTCATCATAATCTCAAGGTAACACCTGTTCTTTTTTCTTCTTGAGGAATAGGGTCACACTTCACACTGTATGTGTATTTCCTATAAATAGTTATTACCGTTTCCATTTGGTTCTGCAGAATGCTGAGCAGGTCCTCTCTACAGCATTTCAACGTATTCACCCTAAAAGTTGTAACATTTGGGGCCAGACACAACCATTTGAAGAGAACATTTAAATCCGAGTTTTGAATCTAAAATATACCGCGCTTTCAAGTCCAATATCAGAAGTACCAACCCAGATAATTCACTCACCACATTGTCACAACTACAGTCAGCGTTTTCACGTATCTGAGTCACCAGTGAAATTTTAAAATCATCTGTAAAAGGAAAATCAGGATAACCCATGGTAAAGCCAAAATATTGGGAAATGATATTTAATTTTAACTTGAAAAAGTTCCAAACAGATTATTTAACGGAGTTAAAATTAAGCCGTTGACATTGGCAATACCGAAAGATTCGGTCACATGACCGCTTTTGACCAATGAACGTGGCCAATCTCCAAGACGTGGCATGAAGTGCGAACCTCTTCCACGTCCGCCATATTGACATTCGACAAAATTCGGGGAGGATTGGTGAATGTGTTGGCGTTATTTCTTTGACTGTAGTCATTTTTAAAAAGAGGGTAAGTTGTAAATAAAGTGTAAAGTTTTCTTGTGATGTTTGATAAAATTTGTGGGAGTGATATTTTTGTGTAAATTGGCCATTTATCAGTGTTTTCATCGAAAAACTTGGGAGTTGGTTGGAAAGTGACAAGTCAAGTCGGCATTTCCAGTTTTCTTCGTGTTGGCCTCTCATAAAGGGCAAACCATTTGTAAGTTCTAATTTTCTGATGGTTCTTCATACATTCTCACCAGGATAAGATAAAATAACGGAATGCCTCTTTGTGGCTCTAACATTAAATCAATATGCCAATTTCCAGATTAATAAAAGAACCTTACTTTTGGCAGTTTTGTACAGAGAGTATGGTCTTTGTTCTAAATATAACTATTTTCTTAAATTGTAATTGATGCCTATAATTATGTGTAATAAGTTTTTATCGGATTTGATCTCAAAATTATTAACGACAATGACATCAATGTTCGGTTTCAATTCCAGGTTACATTGGTCAAGCATCCACAATGGGTAATGTGTTTGCCAACTTGTTCAAAGGCCTTTTCGGCAAAAAAGAAATGAGGATACTTATGGTAGGATTAGATGCTGCTGGTAAAACTACGATTTTATACAAACTTAAATTAGGAGAAATTGTAACGACGATTCCTACTATAGGTAAGCATATGTAGTTCGGTTTACGATATTCCTTTTCCTTCTTTCTTGAAATCATTGGTATTGATATCACAATTATAGTAAATTTGCAAATGTAATCATAGATGACCGAACTGAAAATGAGTCATGATATGGTTTAATGCCCTTGAATTTCACTTGAATGTTATTGTGCCATGCAGATAAATTCAAAATGATTTTTTTTTATTTAAGGATTTAACGTCGAAACGGTAGAATATAAGAATATTAGCTTCACAGTATGGGACGTAGGTGGTCAAGACAAAATAAGGCCACTATGGAGACACTATTTCCAGAACACACAGGTGAGAGGATTTTATGTTGTGTGTGTGTGTGTTTGTATGTATGCAATGGTTGTTTTTGGAATGACATACAATATAGGTACTGGAATAAACTACTGTGGATTTCCAAAATGTATTATGTTCAAGACTAGGGCCTCTGAAAAGGGGTCCTACATGAGCCACTAATTTGTGGTTTTGTTTAGGTATTTATACCTACAGTGGTGGTCCTAGGATTTTGCCAAGGAAAGTGGCTATTTATATGTCCGACATATAGGTATGAAAGTCGGTATGTCTTGTGCTCTCATTGGCGAATTGAGTTACGTGACTTCTTTGGACGTACATTTAACTCCAAAGATGTCCGAAGTAAACTGATTTAGATACGTCGGAAATGCACTTTTCTCAAGCATCGTTGCAATAAGGAGCTTAAACCCTCCTTTTTCGGCGATGGGCGCTGCGGTATGAAAAAAGAAGTGGTAATTGTTTCCAATGGTGTAAACCACCCCCGATTTTCTTGAAATTTTGGCTACCCCCCTATTTTCGCCCGAAATTCAGCGCGGGTTTTAACCCATTTTATGCAGGGTGATTCAGTGATTATGTAAAAAATGTAATCACATAGTGGGGAAGGTCTTCTTAAATACAAAAAGGAAAAGACGAAAAAATTGTTTTTGCAGAAATTTAAAACCGGCACTAAGGTTGAGTCCCTAACTGTAGTCAGTTTTGATTCTACAATAATGGTCAAGCGTTGAAACATTTGAAACAAGCACAAACAGTTATTGAGAACTTCGCGAGTTTCCGCAGGCCACAGATGGCACACACATCTCATGATTTTTAAATTGCAACAACAAATTGGCTGTATTCGATTGACAATAAATAAGTTATCTGGGTTGATCCAAACTGATTTCAGATCAGTATAACACGTTCGATTAACAAGGATTTAGCAATCTCGGAGCATCGTTGTTGAACCTACTCTTTCGTCAGATCAGCTATTGTGATCCGATATTAGTTTTGGCAGGAAGCTATTTATAGGTTTGAATCACACATATTAGAACATAAATATTAAATTGGTGGTCCTAACACAATTTACCAGTGTTATTAAAAATGAAAACTAGAATAATCCACAGAATATTATTTAACTTGTTTTAAGGTTATGTGTATTATGAAATGATAGTCCCACGCTCGCGATCACATTTAGGTATTTGATACACGAAAATTTCTTCGATTCAGCTGATTTCTACTGATTCTGGATCATCTGATCCCATTTTTTCTGGAATATGGCCATTTCTACCAGCACGGCAACAGCACTATCGTAACGAAACTTTATCTACACTATGATCTGTTGCATGTTTTTGTCGTGGTAACTGGCCAGTGAGCCTATAACCTCTAATAATTCTAAAATGATCTAAACTAGACACTGTCACAGCTGTCTGTTCGCCTCCCTACGTCTAAAAGTCCCTACGTATTCCGCCTCCGTCCAATAGCGCAACCTAACGACAAAAGAAGCAACCCCGATGATACCGGTTTATTCGCCATCGGCTAATACATCGTTTCTCAACCTTTTTAGTGTTACGACCCACTAGCCAGAATATTAAATAAACACAAATACAACATATTATTAATTTGACGTTTATCAAAAGTTTTACAGCGGCAGGTTAACACGACAACTATTCGTCTTTTTTTTTTTCAGTATCTGGATTTATGAAGAATCGTTTTCATTTTTAATTGGCTTCTAAACTGTTACGAGCATGCTCACATGCTTACTAATCATAAAAAAAAAACAAATCATATATTTGTCTTTGGATATTTCGTATATGGGTCTCATTTTTTGAACACATTGCTTATATTCACTTATATTCCTGAATGCGACCCCCAGGTTGAGAAACGATGGCCTAATAGATAGCGCTGATATCGCACAGGGCACTCCCTAGAATCTAGGGCAGTGACAATCATAGTAGGTTAAGGTTTCACGAGTTTCACAGTAGAAAGTGCTTTTCCGATTTTTCGAGGTTCCTGCGTTGTGTTTCTGTAATATGGTTTACTCAACAAAAAGCATCAGGCTGCTGCAGAATATTGAAGACAGATAGATCAAGTCTGCAGTGTGCCCAAATTGAAGATTACGGCATTACGCAGTACGTATAATCAACAAATAACCTAGGATTATTTGACCGTATTCATGGATTGCTCACATAATTAGATTTTTATGGTGACATGTTCAAACAAATCCTTTAATATGAACAGTGTTTGGTGCGTGTTTGCATATATTGGATTGACATTGGGAAATCAAAAGGTAATACCTAAATTAACTTAGACCATGCTGCAGTTGTATGCCACAAAAAACTCCACTCTGGAAATTTATCGTACAATATTAAGACATTTTTTGAGATATCTGTGCAAACGTAAAAAAAAATTAAGATTTTGGATATGTTGTGCAACTGGCAACTCTGCTCCACGAGGTCGCCAGCCTCGACGCACGAGTTTAACAGCTGATCAGGTGAGGGCCGTTAACAAGGGGTTTTAATACATTCTGAAAATATTTTGTTATATTTTCTTGGTTGACTTTAGAATTTTTTTAATTTTGGATTTGTATTAAGCTAATTTTTTCCACCTGTTTCTTTTACAAAATGACTGAATTACCCTGTATAAATTTTAATACAATTCTTTTGAGTCTTTCAGTCATCTTTGTACTTTTTGAATATTGCTTTACACATATCTCCACAACAAAAAGGTATTTTTTTAATTCTACAAAAAGCTGTAAGATAACATCTTTTGATGCTTTAAGTGGAATTTTACTGAAGCCTGATAAAAGGAATGAAGTGGATATAAATATAAAGTGCCAGGCCTCAAAACCATTAATCTGCCATAGGGCGTAATAATAAGGAATTATGTTAATTTGGTCTGTTGTTCTATTAGATAATAACAGATAATATCAGAAGGGACAGCAAAATTTGCAAAAAATTAAGAAAATGAGAAGTACCTACAGTACTTGCCAGAGAAAGTTTCAAGAAACGGGAAGCCCAGATCACTGAGGGTATATTACCTCTAGTTATGTATAGACATATTCAAGGCAGGTATTGACATAGAATTGTTTTTATCATGGTTGTGACTATTTAAATGCAAATTGGCAACGACGCTCCATCCATCACATGAGTGACAGAAAAATGCAACAGTTTTAGGAAGGCTGGTTTTTTGATACAGTGTAGTATTTAGGGTGTATAAGAATAGCCTGCCGTCAGTCAGCCAGTTTCGTTGGCGTTTGGCGCAGGGGCGGCTTCAAAGTTGTAAAAAAACCAAGTATGTCGCAACTGTTTTAGAAAATCTAAAACTTGGTTTATTTAGTAGCAAAACAACTAAACAACGATGTGGATGTAGTCAGCCTTGAAAATATTGCAACAAGTCGCGTCAGCAGCGCTTCAAACTCATAAAAAATATACAGGGTGTCTCACCACGATCCATATCTCAAAAAGTAAGCATAGAATTTTTTTGAAAATTTGGCAGCTGACCAATGTCAATGAGTACTATTCATTTAAAGTATTTTAAAAATGGCGCCACTTCCGGTTATACCGGAAGTCGATGACAACTTCGTTATTTTAAATGGAACACCCTATATTTTATTGCATTTTTGGATTCTACGGAAAATTCTAGGTACATTTCATGTATCATGTCCTATACCTAAATTAAACCGTTTTGAGATATTTGCCATTTTAGAGAAAAAATGACAGATGCAGACCCGTACTTAATTGACAGTTTTTTCATAATGGCTACATATTTCTTAACACGCTCTTGGCATTTTGCAGTCAAAGGCTTGGTGCAGAGAAATACCATAAATAAAGTTTCCGATCTTGTATAGGGTGCTCACAAAAAATTATTCAAATATTAATTCAAAAAATGCCAAAAACTCAAAATTTTCAAATAGAAACCCCCATTTTTTTTTGTTGTAGCCGTATTCAGCACAAAAAATTAGGGCAAGTTTGTGTTTGGTTCCCTATACCTAAATGTTAGCATTTTCGATTTATTTACAAAAACAAAAACTAATTTTCCACTTCTTCATCAAGGGGGCTTTTTCTTAAGTTTGATGAATCTAGTTGGCCATGGCTGATTATACGATTGTCAGAGAATGAAGAAATGTCATGTAGTTTAAAACTATTGTAAACAGTGCCGGCACGATTAAATTACACAAACGAAGACTATTTAATATTTAAATTTATTTATTATCAGCAAATGTGATTCCAATAGTTTTTAACTGAGGACCATCTATATAGCATGCTAAACATAGAAACTAAGTTTATTCAAAATCGGATTCCTGGTGTCAAACATCACCTTATTAGTTGTGGAAATCCCTGTGTATTGAAAACATCACAGAGATTGGTTGCGTTCAATGCGCTCCCAAATCTGTAATCGCTGCCATCGCTTTACGTCAATGTGCACTGAACGGGCAGAAATGACACATAGCGCTAGCTATCGCTGCCCTCGTTTCGGCAGCGATTTCATTTTTGCTAGATTTTCTTGGTAGCGGACTATCCTTTTTTATCGTTCCTGCCCTCTCTGTTATTCTGAAACGCTTAACCTCTAAATTCTTGTTGGGGTATCATTAATTTTGTTTATTTTTCCAAAGAAGGAATAATCATTCACGCAATAAATAAATAAAAAATGGAAGGTTGGGAAATTGTAAGAGACAATTGTGGAAAAGTGGTTGTTAACTGCTTCTTGTAGCGGTAGCGATTACCGCACTGTCAAAGGTTGACAGATAGCGCTATCTAGCAATTACAAAAATCCGGTCTGCATTGAACGCAACCATTATTATTTCGATTTTCTAAGTATATAATATGACTCAGGAGACATTTCCAGGCATTTATTGCATTTTTATTGCTACATTCACCATGGCATATGTTTAAGCTTATGCTCTAGTTCTAATTCTAATTTAATGTTGGTAAACAAAACTGAGTATAACTTGTTTGAGCTTTAAATTTCAGTTTTCAAATTGAACCATGATGTAGAAAGTAAGTTTTCTCAATTTTCACTCAAAGGTAGGTGACTCAATTGACCACAAATTCTTAATATATTTTATGTCATTTTTTTAGATGCCTCTACTAAAAAAAATTATTAACAACACCCATGTTTTTAAAATATATGTAGTTTAAATTATGCACAATTTGTTTTCTTATTGGGACACATTTTTTGTATAGTTTCAGTCCAAGAATTCTACTAACAAATTGGTGATCATGTACCCTTGGACCACTTCCCCAATTTATAAGAGATATTGAAATTTAATTATTTAGCTATTAGGATTTTTGGTTAATTTTAGGCATAGCTCTCAAATTTGATATGAGTTTTCAATAAAGACAATCTCTTAATTCTCCTAACTGATAATAAGAAAATAAAAAATTGGGGCTTTTAGAAACAGTATGCAAATTAGGTTTGGTAAATTCCATGATTGTGTTTAGCAATAACTCGATATTTCAAAAGCACATAATTTTTTTTAGCCCAAACTAAACAAAAATCCAATAAATAACCAAATAATATATATTATAAGTTGCAATATATTTTAAACCAAATCTTAAATCCTTGCTTAATCAAAATTTTACAAGAGTAAAAAAAGAAAAAAATACACGCAGAAAAATGTTAAGGGGAATAAAAGGTTACAACCCCCACCCCCTTTATTCCATTTGGTCTTTGAATTTCTCAACAAATTACACAATAAACATGTTTGCATAACAAAAATATCTAGGTTTGTCACATTTTCAACAATAAAATTTGTCTTTTAAAATTCTACTTTAACACCCTAGCGTTGACTGACGTATTAATAAAGACTGCTCACGGCTGTCATGTTTGACAGTTCTCTGGCTCACCATGCGCTTCCCGGAGACAAAATACAATGCAAAATACATTGTTGACCATAGGCGTCATCTACTTTCCAGGACATGAAACTATAGCCGTGAGAAGTCTTATTAATACGTCAGTCAACGACCCTCGTCTGAGGCAATTAAATAAAAAATAAATAAATTAAATAAGAAAAGTCACATTGTTTTAAGGCACTTGTTACAGTGCAATGGTTTCCTTTATAACTATGTGTTGCAGAATGCGATCCGAACCATCAAGCACAATTTTCCCTAGTTGGGAGCGCTGTCATATATCTGTTTGCATCTTATGGTAGGAAAATGATTCGAAAATCACCGTGTATCCCAAGAATCTTGTTTTTTTTTTTTAACCTGTTGAAGTGATCAGCATTATTTTGGATCCCAAAGCTACACATAGACTGTTAGAATCATTCCTGGAATTTCCGCACGCTACACCAAATATTTTGCATTATTTTTTAACTAAAATTTTTAAAAATTAATAACTAAATTAAAATACCTACATAAACTCATTAGTGAGAACGGCGACAAGTCATTTGGGAATTTGCACACATAAAATTGATTTAAAATTTTGAATAACTTCTAAACTGCAATATCTTACAACTGTTCTTTTAGACTTGTCTCTCTTTGCACAGGCAAGAGCGAATTATGAAAAACCGATAGGTGATAAAAAAGTTGAGATTACCTAAAAGGTTTTGATATTTTTGACAAATATCACAAATCAGGACCAAGAATAATTAAGGAAATTCTTAAAACTGGTTACTTAGAAGTGATAGTGATTATAAAGAGTGTTTCAGTTTTAAATTGACAAACTTAGTAGTTTGGGCCTTCGTTCGTGTTCGGCCTCTTTTTGGCGTTTTTGCTCAGGCGCCAGCTGTGGTTTTTTTGGTCCAGAGTTGTTCGAGCCAGGGATGTTGTGCAGGGGGGTGAAATCAAACAAACAGTTATCCAATTAATTCCCTTATACTTATGCCCTCAAAACTATGTCAAAATAAATAATTAATTCTAAACTAAATTAATCTTCTCCGGCGACGGGCGGTGGCTTTCTGAAAAGATCAGTGCGTATTAGTACAGAAAACACTATGTATGGGGTAAACAAAGCAGAATATGATGATAAAGTTCCTTTATTGAATCAAAGGAAGTATGTATAAATCCTGTATAAGTTCATCCTCTTAATATTAGTCTAGTTACTTAATCTACACAATTTTAACATATTAAAGTATAAATTTGAATAAAATACATATAATGTTTACAGTAAGTAAAATGAATGGTAAAAGAAGAAGAAGGTTGCACATTATCACATTATTACATTATTATCACAAATTAGTTCGTTAAAATGTTGACATTGTCGGTGCTAGGATATAGACATTATATACAGTTTCAAATTCTTTTTAAAATTCGGGAAGTTTAAAGCCTTTATTCCAGCTGGAAGCTGATTATATAGTGAGACTCCGTCATAGTAAATAGAACTGAGTGCTAAGTTTGTTGAGACTAGGGGCAATGATATTGATTCGGTGTTTCTTTTATTATAATTATGCATTTCTCGTCGATAATAAAACTGTAAATCTGAATGCTGTTTCTTTTTTACAATTTGATGGACATAGGTGCATATATTATGCGAAGAAAGCCTATGGGAATGGCACCAGTGGAAGCTACGGAGTCGGCAAGGTTTTAGTCTTGGGAGTCAAATGGTATTTGTTTACACATGGTACAAGCTCAATGACGGTGTTTGGATAGTCCCGATAATTGCTATCGATACTCCCCAGACAGCGGACGGAAAGATAAAGAGGGTGGTGTAAAATAGTCCCAATAATTGCTACTGATACTATCCTACCAGCGCTGACTGTTGGTTTACGAGACGGTTCACAGCTTAATCGATTCGGTTGGGTCCACCGAACTATATTCAAACTGAAAACCCAGTGCCACAACGAGAAGCATCCCAAATTACGACCTCTCGCGCATCAGTTGTCCGCGCATGCTTATTTGTACATCAGCTTGTCCGTTTCAGAGAGGACGCACAGATCCGATCTTACCGATTTTTACATGTCCACATTTGAACTATTTACGAATAGTAATTTGTGTCTTAGGCAAATAAAACAATAAATAAATATACCGATAACAATAAATATAAACTGCTGTTTATCAGCCGCAGGTTAAAAACAAGCACAATGTAACGTACAAGTATACCCGCACAACGTAAACAACAAATTTGGCCGGTATACTGACCTGGCAGATGGTGATCCCGCAGTGCGCATGCCCATAAAACTAACTAATAGAACCAATCAGATGATACCGCTGTCGTCCATAATGCAGCTATTTTTACTTTCGTGCACGCATGTCACTGATTTTCCAGTTTGAATATAGTTCGGTGGTTGGGTCTCACTTCGGGAAATTACAACACGATGCAAGATACCAGCTTTAACGGGAAAGCTTACTCCCAGTATAGGTCTGGCCTACCTAACCGTCATCGGCGGACGACACCAAACGGACCGGATGGTCGATGTCTTATTGCCAGAGAACTAGGGCCCGGCGGTTAGATGTAGTCCGCGGTGCCATCTATGGCTGCCCCTTAAGTGGTGACGAGGAGTCACAATTGTCGACTAGGATTTAGTGATAAGATGTAAGCGGAAAATTAAGGGAAAAGCGCGGTAACTTCTTTACAGTATGAACTAATATACTGATTTGTCAATTCTGACAAGACTAGTATAATAATAGTATTTATGAGAAGATATGATAAAGTTCTTGGAGACCATACATCTCACATAACTAATGGCGTTTATTCTTTCCTAATTTAATTTAATTAAATTAATCCTCCTCCCATCTGTTGCAGGGCTTGATTTTCGTAGTGGACAGCAACGATCGTGAGCGTATCGGCGAGGCCAAGGACGAACTGATGCGCATGCTGGCCGAGGACGAGCTGCGGGACGCCGTCCTCCTTATTTTCGCCAACAAGCAGGACCTGCCGAACGCGATGAACGCCGCTGAGATCACCGACAAGCTCGGCCTGCACTCGCTGCGCAACCGCAACTGGTACATCCAGGCGACGTGCGCGACCAGCGGCGACGGCCTCTACGAGGGCCTCGATTGGCTGTCCAATCAGCTGAAGAACGCCAACCGCTAGGTGGGACAGTGATTTGATTGCGCTGGGACTGTCAGTGTTTACGATACACGGTACCATATGTTGCAATAATGACCACACCCGCACACACGAGTACCCAGTCGCGTGTACGTTTGTCGGCGTACCACGGGTTAGGTTGTAAATGTCTTTCCGAGGATTTTTACACTTACATTTTTTTAAATTTATCCCACTTTGGTTTTCATAGTAAATTCAGTTTGGTAGCATTGCATACAAATCCAAATCATTTAGTGCAAATACCATAATAATTATGCTGCCACTTTATTACAATTTCAAGAAATTTGTGAACTAATTCCCGCTGTCAGAAAATAATGTTTATAGTGGCATTAGGAACCAAGGTGATTTTTTTTATTAAATGTATGTGTAGAAAGCGATATATTTTTTAAGTTTCGTTAAAATAGATTTTTGTATGAAACTCTTGTAGTTTAGTTATCACAATAAATCGTCAGAACTAAAATAATCGAATCTCTTGAAATTATACTTTGCGGTTATTATTTTCTAGGCAGAAATAATGCAAAAATCTGTTTTAGCGGAAATTATATATCTGTGGTATACGACGAACAATTTCTAGTGCTGCACCGTTCTTTTATATGTATTGTTTTATTTATTCCGGTATTGCAAACGTTATTTTGTACTATAAAATGATTTAGGTGAACTGTACAGTAGGTATTTGTATTAAATAAAGTAAAACTTGAGAAGTGTTATTTTTGTAACATATGGTGATGCCCTGTTCATATTAGAAGGTATTTTTAAAAATTTTTGGGTCCGATGGCTCAATCATTTTTATTGTTCGGTTATTTTTGTTTACATTGTAACTCATATTTACAGTTTGGACCTAGTTTTAATTTGACAAACCGTGGATGTATGATCAAGAAAGAAGAATACAGTTAAAAAAGGTATAAGGTAGATTCAAGTTTTTCGTGGACATTCCCCGTTGTTTGTCAAGCTGTACTATCAAGAAATAAATTTATACTATTAACTTATTGTCTTAATACATATTTTAATTAAAGTGTTTTCTCATTATTTTTTATCGTGAACTGCGTTACAAAAATGAAAGGAACTTAAGAAGTGTAAAATTTTTGAGTTTTCTAGCTAGTTATATAATTTGGATTATTTTAAGAAATGTTGCTTACAGCAACTGTATGAATGTCAATCGTCAAAATATAATATATTGTGCTTGACTGCTATTTATTTTTGGCACTATTTTTTACTTTTGCAGTTATTCATTCTCATAAGAAATACTGTTATTGTTTAAAGACGAATATATTTGTCTTGAAAACCTGAATGGAAGTGGATTGGGGGAGATACTGTGTTTAGCTCAATTTTCCCTACATTTCCGTTGGATATTTAAGTCAAGTACAATTTCCAATTGAAAATGTGTCAAATTAAAATGTTTTTTTTTTTTCGTAAAAAAAATAATCATGAACAGGTAATATAAACAGACCTAAAAGCCACTTAAGATTCCACAAATAGCTTTTACATATTTACACTTGTGAGTAAAGCGGCAATTAATTATTTTATTCAACAATAGCTAACTAATCTGAAATAAAGGACGACAGTATTAATTAAAATTATTATGTTAATAACCTTCCAAAACAATTTTTTTTTGTTGAAAACTCTAAAGCTGTAGTCAGTAGCGAAGAATTTTTTACAAACGCTGATAGTATGTAGATGCATTCAGACTATTTCCCTGCTTTCCCGTGCCCTCTATGTAGTGCAAACGTAGCATATTCCACACAAACAAAAAGGCAAGGGCTGTGGTGTTCGTAAATATTCCATTCCAAACAAGATTATAGAAACACAAAAACTTCAAAACTAAACGATAAGCCACCAAAAATTCTATATTTGTAGTGCGTAGCAATCGAAACAAGATTCTTGATATACTGCCATGAATGTAGCAACCTATATCTACCCCCGAGCGGGGGAATAATTTGGTGGCCTTTTTTAACAAAATGGAAATTATTTTATTTTAAGCATTTGGGAAATTATGCAAGTAACTATGAGAAATTATAAGTACAAAAAAAATGAACATATTTGCAATTACCTAACATTTTCTTAACACTTACTTTTGATAATTATTTATTTGAATACTTTGAATAGTAATAATAATTATAGGTAATAACATTTTCCAGGAACACATACCAGTTTATAATTTTTTAGGTTTTTTCCGTTTTTTTCCGAAGCCCAAAAAATTGAAAAAATGGAAAATTTCAGATAAAATTCGAATTAACAAAATAAACAAAGAAAGTTGAAGAAACACTCAAATTATATTTTTGTATACCTACATATTTTGCTGGAAAAAACCTCAAGGAGTCTAAAAGTAACATATTTTGACAGTAATGTTTTATTTCAAACAAATTAAATAAACAAAACACTTATTGATCAACAATAAAAAACTACAAATAATAATTTTTTTAACTTTTTATTATATAAATTATTTTATTTAAAAATATTTATTTTATTTCTTTTTTATTATGTATTATTAAAAAAAAAAATTTTCCGTTTTTTCCAAATTTTCTGGGAAAAAAACGGTTTTTTTCCGATGATAAATTTTTCTGGAAATTTTAAACCTCTAGTCGTAACCTGAATTACAATTTCTCCGTTTTCCTAATCTTCACAAGTTACTTCCTGAACCGGAATGAATTTCTTTGGTGGTCTTTGGTTCATCAAAATGAATAGAACATGCATATATGATAGAGTCCTAGAGAATATTTTTGTCGATGACACCTACAGCTAAGCCACTTTCGAAATTTAGTTCCTTCTCTTGAAAACCTAAAATTATTATTATTAAAATTGAATTATGACAATATCTCCCAAACTAATCAAGCTGCTAAACTGAAATGTGGCACTTGCGCTGTTTTTGGATCGTGCTTTTACTCGCAACTTTTTTGAGGGTCTTTTTGGTCCTGCAGGTCCCTCATTTTAGTGCATCTTTTTATTCGTCAAGAAAAAGGTACTCCTGTTTTATAATGATCAAATCAACTGTTTGAGTTGAAATTGCCAAAATCTGCCCCAAAATACCTGTTGACTTCAATATTCGAAACATAAAATTTTCACCTACCGCTTTTAAGTGTTACAGATCAACTGTACCATTTAAAGTGAAAAAAAATCCCTATGAACAATGTATTCGCTTTCGAAATGGAAAGGATTGAATTTGACAACATTTGAACACTCTATTTCAAGAAAACCAATGGTGTTTTGACCAATGCCCATTTGGCATTTTTTTCATCATTTTGAATGTACAGTTGATCTGTAAAATTTGAAAGCGGTGGTGAAAATGTTGTATTTCGAATATTGAAGTCAACAGGTGTTTTGGGATTTGGGGCACATTTTGCCGATTTCAACGCAAACGGTTGATTTGAACGTTATGAAACATAAGAGTACCTTTTTCTTTCAACGCCTTGTGTCTCAGTAACTATTGAGATCTGACCCGTAATTGTTAAGCTCAATCGTAATATTTTGACATACTTACCGGACACCCTGTATAGAGCTTTGAGCAAAAAGAAAAAACACGGGTCACTTTATTTTGCAAGCAGAATATCACTGCTAATTTGAAAAAATGACACCTTCTGCTTTCTGTTTGGCGAGATGATATCAAAGTGTTATCGTTGAGAAAATCAAAACTTGCCTGCCAAAAACCACTTTTGTGCGAGCATAAATAGATGTAATTTTATTGATAAGTCGACTAGGTTTTAAAAGAAAAAATAGGTAGGTAGTAAAATAATAGTTGGTGTTTGTAATCATGAATGACATTATTGTTTTGTTGAATTAATATGACATTTTAGTCGATACTGGCCAAATACAAATCTAAAACATATATTTTTTTCAAATTTAATAATTTTATTTTTGCGTTCCAAAAAAGCAATAAAGGATAAGTTAATTTTCCCGTAAGACTGGGGCAGATAGAAAAAAATGTCTAAAGTTATCTAAGTGCACGCAAGTAAATTCTCTGCAGGGCCGTATTAGTATTTTTCTTGATGAAACAAATGTAGTGTATACCCATGTCTCCGACACTGGCTTCTTGCTATCCTATATTTAATATTTATTTCAAACGCTCATAATATCCGCATAAAATTAGATATTGAAACTCAATAGGTGACTTTTTGTAGCTTAAAACGTTTGCTTTTTGATAGCATAAGTTATTTTAATGTAATTATCTTTTTTCTCGTTTATTTTTGCAGTAAACCGCGTTATAATTAATTTCCCAAAACGCAGAACTACATTTTTCTTATTTTTCAATCCAAGAATCAAGCTGAAGGAGGTTTCTTACTGGGATGAGACCAATCCTAAGTGAAAGTACACGTTTTAAACTTCCGGATTTCCTAGTCAAAAGATTTTTTCTACATAATTTCCGCTCGTGATTATCAGCTTTTGGAAAAAAAACTCTTTTCGTGTGTTCTCAGCTTTCATACAATAATACGAATTCAATAATAAATATAATAATTTCCGCTTTCTTTCTCGTAAATACTTCATACATGTTTGTATACTACTATAGTCCCCATTTTCGATCCACTGAGAACATGCGTTTGTATGTATGTATGTATGTTCGTGTGTTTGTGAGGCGTGTTATTAGTCAGCAGGTAGTCGGCAGATGTCATTCTGTTCCCTTGGAGCATATCTCAGGAATTAATAGTCCTGGAGCTTTGGGGAAAAATCTTATTAAGTAATATGGTCACGAAAAATCGCTGGAAATTATATTTAAGTTTGTAGGTCGGTCGCTAGGGGGCGTATTCGCAACAGTAAATTTGAAAAATGAGTTTTCTCAAAAAAAATATATAATAAATATCAAAAATAATTTTATTGCACTCTTCAGCAAAAAATACTGAACAATTTTCGTTAAGGATTTTTTGCTCTTGCTCTTCAAATAGAGGTGAGACACGGGCGGATAAACCTTGACTTGAAAAAATGCTGCTAGGTAACTCCGGTTTGGTTTAACCGAATTGGTTGAATTTGAGCTTGTTGAAGAGAGATTTCCTTCTTCTATCAAATGATTGTCCAGTAAGATCATTTCGAATTTCGTGGTCACCGCTAGAAGGCGCAATTCGAAAAATTTCCCTTTTATTACAATTTTCTCCGAAATTTTAAATTCAATGACATTTATTCTGTTATAATCGAAAAGTAGATTATATTTGCAACAAAAAATACTTTCGTATTTTGATATCTTCATTAGTTTCGGAGTTATCGCCAAAATAATAAAATGTTATTTGAAAGAAGGTAGGTATTTGTTTTCAAAGATTTTCGTGGTCAAGCATGCCATGAAAGAAATAAAAATCTGCTTGAGCTTTTCGTAAATGGCTAGATTTTCACTTTTTATTCACTTAAACGTATTTCTAATTTACTTACCTTACCTGTCGTATTGATATGAGATTATCTCGGAAAAAAAATTAAAAATTAAAAATTCGATTATTCTTGCATTCAACTTCATTTTTACTAGGTATCATTTTATTTTTCATTTTTTTACTTCATATTCATAATCAGCATCTCAAAAAACATAAAAATATACATTTTCATTGAAAAATAATGATTTTACAATTAATTGTAGACGATTTTTGAGAAATTTCGGTGAAAGATCAATTTTTTGATTTTTTCAAATAAAAATCGCACTTTTTCAACCTGTGGACTTTTAAATAAAAGTATGTTTGAAGATGTTTCAAAAGGTTTTATTCAAATCCATGACTTCCCTAATTAATTCCTAATTAACACCATTTTTCGTCTACGTTGACTCCACTAATACCACAAAATAGCATAGCCGAACGAGTAAACTAAACACTGAAAATAGAAAATAGTAATAGTTTATGGTTTTCTATCACCTGTTGAAGTGTCCTGAATAAAACTGAATAATCCTGTATAGTTGAACAGTATTTTTAGTCGCAAACTTGTAAATAGAATTATTCTTTATAATGATAGAATATATAATATATTTTTTGTGGATGGGATGACTGATCGAGACTGTTTACTACTTTATATATACAATATATTTGCACTTTCTGGCGAAGGTGCCGGTTTCTGTGACTTATTATATTGTTCTTTCTAATTTAAGGTTACTTTTTGCACTACTGCAAACAATATTATACTCTACGCTGTGACTCTACTATGATACTCATCTATTGATTACGATGAGTTTGATAATTTTTTTTTGTAATTTGAGTATAGCCATAGGTACGACTGCGGCCAATTTGAACATGCAATGGCTTGGGGGTTTCTGAGAGGCCATCCGGCTACATCGCTAGGCGCCAGCCGCTTCGTCTGCCTTCCCTTCACGTCCGGCTCTTTTGAAACGCGATGTGCGGGGCGGGAAAGGGCGGTTTTGCCGGATGTCGCCGGATCTCCCTCATTTCGGCATAGAGTTCAGACGGTCTTGCAAGTTCAAATTGGCCGCGACTGTACTCAGGTACCTACCATTAAATAATCCTCCGAACGTTATTGTTTGATATAAAAAAAATTACTCTAATTTTGAATACCTAACCCAAATCTTTGAATTTTTTAATTGGGTTTTTTCCGCCACTATAAATTGGTTAAAAGACAACTTTTTCAAGTTGCCTGGAAAATGAATAAATTCTTAACAGTAAATGAACGAAACTTTGAACGTGTAACTCAAAAAATAACTTCAACAATTTTCTTCTGAACTTTCGGAGAATAAATCTTCCTCCTTTCTCAAAGATCATGTCACATTAAAGTGAAATGACAGATTAATAAATTTCAGGTTAAAATGTCATGACAACAGAAACAATAGCCTACCCACCTGTCTGATATCATTGTATAGTATTTTTAAAGTCACTTGAAACAGCATAAAAAAACTCTAATTGCATAAAAAAAACTCAATATAGGACATAAGCGTCACGCAGTTTTTTAAAGATATACATATATTCTAAAAGCACCTTAATATTTAACTTTTAAGGTTTTTTTAAGGTTGTCGTCAAACACAACGTAAATGTTAATGCACCATACAATATTGTCAAAAGGTCTCTAAAAAGCAATATCGATTACAACTATTTACGCAAGTATATCCTAAAATCTGTGAAATTATCGCACGCCTATCCACCGCATTTCGCTGTACAAGTGGCCCGCCGTCGAACAGTGTAGCCCATACAAGTTTGGTGATATATTATATTAGGCGAGCATGCAGTCAATTGTTTTGACTACAATATCTATCGTCTCTGTCTCCTTCATCTCCTTTTACTTATAATACCAGGTGCGGTCTAATATGGTTAAAAAAGTGTTTTGACTCGTATTTCATTGCAGGAAGAGCCTGTTCTCGAGCTACCCTGGTAAAATATAAATGAACTCACTTGGAACACAGTGATATACGAGGCGCGATCTATTTCATAGCTTTTACCACGCTCGGCTACTGGTAAAAATACCAGACTTATCAGCCGAAATCACCCGTATAAAATTCACAGGTTTTTATGCTGTTCCAAGTGACTTTAGAAATACTATACCCTGTGTTCTATTTAATTATCTATACTAACTTCTCTTTGAATAAGTGGCAATAATATTTTACCGAATTCCACTCAACATTCAGCAACACAAATGCTGATTCTTTAATTTTTCACATGTGTTCACATATTTTCGGCTTCGAAATTTGATTTTGCCTGATATAATTTTTATGTTCTTTAAATGGCCTACAAGTCTCCCCAACATAGAACTTTCCACATTCGCAAGGCACTTTATAAATGCATTTTTTTGAACTTTGTACCTCATAAATGGTTTCGTTTTAACTATAACTTAATGTATTTTTGGTTTTAAATACTGTTCTGACATTAAAACGATTGCCTATGCTTATCTGATATAGTCCAGGAATATAAGGAATAATTAAATTTACTGGTCGGTCCACCAGATTTATTTCTCTAATTCTATTAGCATTGTTATTTTGTTATCTTGTTACTAACGAAAGCATATTCATAGTTACCTACGAATGCCGTCAGTTAATTTTAATATTTTGTTGCTGTGAACAATTTCGAGTTCGGATAGTGAGGAAGAAACTATTTTGGTGCTCTAGATATAATTTAAACAGCAAATAAATGAAGCTACAGCAGGTTTATTACTCGATAAATCTAAGAAAGTTTATGAACTTTGTATTGTAAAATACTCTTCAATGAAATTTGAAGTAAAAACAAATTGAATTAAATCGTATAAAAAATGTTGTGTGCAACATGTACAAAAAACATATTTGTTGCACTCAGCATGTTTTCAGCTCTCGACTTTTGGCGGTTTGAGCCTTTTATGATAACTCTTATAAAATTTGCCGATAGAAAAAGCCCAACATATTATGTCTGATATATCCCCAAAAATAGCTATTAAGGAACTTTGTTTTAGACTGTGAATATCTTCTACCCTCTACACCTCAAAAAGCAGATTCGGTATAGTTTTACAGGGATGCTCCGAATCAAATCTCAACACCCTGTACATTGCAGTTCAGGGGCACATGGCACGTATTTGAAATTTTTCTAGCCAAGAGATTTTTTTATATTTTTATAGTGTAGTACAAATGACATAAGTGGTTATAACGAACGGGGGGTGGGGGGGGGGGGGTCGAGGGTTGTTGTAAAATAAAAGACTGTATCTTCTTCGTATCGAATTTTTTCATTCTAACCTCATTCCAGAATCTACTATTCTACAACCGTTTTAACGTTGACTGACGTATTAATAAAGACTGCTCACGGCTGTCATGTTTGACAGTTCTCTGGCTCACCATGCGCTTCCCGGAGACAAAATATAATACAAAATACATTATTGACCATAGGCGCCATCTACTTTCCAGGACATAAAACTATCGCCGTGAGAAGTCTTATTAATACGTCAGTCAACGGTTTTAGTTTCTATGTTGCACGCATCAGAGTACAAAGTACATATTTTGCGCAATAGTGTGCAAACCCAGTTAACACAATGGCACCTAGCACATGCCAAAAATGTACCGTCAATATGCCGTTAGGGAATATTATTTTATCATATGGATGGTACATACTTATCATATTCCTTCAATATTCCCTATAACACATATTTCTGGTTTGTCTATGGCACATGCTAAGCATCTTCCTCACCAGTATATTCTTCCAAAGTATGTGACAAATACATACCAAAAAACATATTTTTTACAGGTACCTTTGTCACCTGCCAAGTATGTGCCATAAAAGTGCATATAAAGTATATTCCTCCAAAGTATGTGACAAATACATACCACAAAACATATTTTTTATAGGTACCTTTGTCACCTGCCAAGTATGTGCCATAAAAGTGCATATAAAGTATATTCCTCCAAAGTATGTGACAAATACATACCAAAAAACATATTTTTTACCGGTACCTTTTGTAATTTTAATGTTTTAAGGAGAATATGCCATGGAAACAAAAATAAAAGTCATCCGTCTTTGTGTCAGAATAATTTATTGTTGGAGGAACATGGATAGAATAGATAAATTTAAATTATGATTGCATTTATAATATTTAAAAATTTATAAATAAAAAAATATTTATTTCTGTAATTTGATACGTCATTTTTTTTAATTCTGAGCAAGTTTTTCTAACAAATTTTTTCAATATTTCGCACAGAAAATTAAGGCACTTAACCTGATGCGATTTTTATTTTTAAGCTGCTACCAGCGCCCTCTATAATTTTTTAAAGTCCAAGATACTAAAAATAGTTTTTGGGTGAAGCAAGAGCAAAATACAAAAAATTGTGTTTGCACTGTAAAAAAATGTCATATACACCTATACCGCTTTGCCGTGGACACATTTAATGTATGCAGTACCTAAGCATAAGCATGTATGCACTGATTGAAGGTTTAAATTGATATTTCCATTGGACGACTTCCCGATATATGTGTATAAACGCGAGGTCGTGCGTAGAGCAGAGATCGCCCTGTATTCACACGAAGTCGGTGGCGACGGTGGCCGAGGAGCGACCGAACAACGAGATACGAGCGGGATCTGGAATTGGGCAGCGCTGCCAGATCTATCGAAGAAACGGCTGAATGGTACACAGATATAGTTTATGGCTTTAGAGACGAAATCGTGCGCGAGCCTCAGCGGCGGCGGAGCCCCAGAAAAGAAGGTTGCGGCGGCAAAGTCGCAGGCCTAACTTTCAAACCCCGCCGAAGGCGGGGGTGAAAAGCTAGTAAATATTTATATTCTATATTGTTCCCCAAAATATTTAATATATTTTTAAAACATTAGTATAAATTTGTTACTTTACTGTTTTACAATGAATTTTGTTGTATAACTTGTAACAAAATAATAAAATATAATAACCAGCAGTTCCGTAGGACTTGGAACTCGGAACTGGAATCGAAAGTCTGGCAACTCTGTGAACTTAATCCGTGGGGGGGGAGCGCTGGTGATCGCCCACCGCGCCGACGCAAATCGGCATTCGCATTCGTTATTCGTTTGCTGTGTTCGCGTTGGCGTCAGGGTCAGGTCGCCATTCTTTTTTGTGTTGTAGCTTGGTTTTGTGCTTCGCTCAAAAGAGTAGCAAGGTAGGTGGTAGTGGTACCCACGTGGCATTTTTTCGCAAGTAAACGCGGACATTTTACAAATGCTTGTAGATAGGTAATTGTTATGCCATTTTTCTATAATCGTTTGTAATAGTAGTATGCCTATTTCTAGCAAGTGGCGAAACGTGTGGGGTAGAACAGGTACTTTTTAGAACGCGGCTGCCATTTTGCATTTACACGAACGACGCGAAGCACTTTTTCGTTTCCGCACGTGTGGAACAAGGCTTTGACGAAGGCTTTGAGGATTGCATTTGCCTTTTTCTCAAAATAGTATCAAGGTAAGTTTACTTATTATTTATATATTGGCACCATGAACGTGAGTTCTGTTTTCTAATCGAAGTGATAAAAGTCGTTCCGTAATTGATTTCGGTTAGATTACGGAACGATACAGAAAGTTACCGGAGATTATTGAAGTAATCGTGCTCTCGACCAGAATAAAGGTGGGTTGATAAACTATTCCATTGCCATTCATTGTTTAATGTCATTATGGATACAGCCAAATTCTTTGTTAATGGTAACTTTAGTAAGTAAACAAAACACGTGTTAAGTTACAGAGCTACGCACCTTATTGTTGACAATCCAATTTCCATTTTTCATTGTTGTGTAACCATCTCACTTCATGGTATCTATATTAAAAATTAAAAAATTGCATTGTCGACCATTTCTGTTATGTAGCAATCTCCTACAAAAGCTGGTTTTTAATCATATGTTAACTTTTCTTATTTCTTTTGCAGAATGTTATGGTTATTGATGGTGTATAGTAATTAGGGACACATATTATACCTAGATATATATAAATACATAACTTTTTATATTATGTCGGTGTATATTTTTTTGCCATACCCCAAAACCAAATGTTGATTTTAGTCATATAACAAGTATGTACCAATTACATACCATGATGTTAATGTGGGAAGGTGAAAAGCATATGCTTTGATTCAAGATTCAAATGCAGTGTTCATTTTAGTCACGTTCTAAGTATATATACGAAAGTGAAAATTAAAATAAATGAAATATGAAAATCACATACTTATCATGTACTTTGATTTACGTGTAATGTTGGTTTTAGTCATATGACAAGTACATGATGTGGCACATTCCTGTCACTTAGTTGTCACCTGAATGGGGTGCCCTGTAACATGTGCCAAGCATATGCCTCAAATATGCTGTATGTTAAAAAAGAATATACTTGGAATGTGAACATTCTAAAATAGAATATGATTAGTATGTGCAAGTCATGAGATTGTGCTATCTGGGAAGTACCTATTGACAGTGCGAAAAATAGGTGCTTTGCGCACATAAACAACTATACGAAGTACTACCAGAGAACATATACAATAATAATAAGGGGGTACTACGAACTGCGGCGGTAGCGGCGCGCATCTCTACTTATTTGGGTTACCGGCGCTACCGACATACCGACATCCTGGAAGAAGAAAGAAGAAGAAGAAGGTTCAAAGCGTTACCGAATAGGTCTGCGACATCCCTATACCAAAGTCTAGAGATAATAAGATAATAAGATAATTTCGTCCAGATGGCGATACTTTGGGGAACAATTTAATCAATAATAAAATTTAAATATATTTTTTCAATATGCCACGTTTTTAAAAAGGACTTAAAAGTAAATATAATAAAATAATAAAAACGGACTATAAAGAGTATACAATAATTTTGCCTAGCCCCATAAAGATTCGTAAAACGTGGGAACAAGAGCCAACTTTGAAATACTTAATCAACGTTAAATTGCCAACTAATCAATAAACTTTGAGATTAGATTCGTTAAAATAGGTCTTAAATTTTGATCCCTTTTTAATTTCGTTTCTTCAACATTAGTGGCATTAACAGTAGAACGGACGATACTTTGTGTGTAGAGTCAAGTTTAAAATTATTTTTAGGGGCACTATATACCTACCAATGCTCCCGCTCCAAAAAAAAGTAAAATAATCCGAGAAGTACATGCATAACCGCGATTTTACTCCCTGACATGAAATACGGCACTGAAATAGCGTAAATTCCGCTATTGTATACCGAGGCACGTAATTTTTCCTTCAGTCGAAAACGACCATTAATATTAAATTTTATCTCTGAATTAGATTACGCCATTGCTATTGGGACTAAATATTTATTGTGGACACATTCCCGCTTTTAGAATTTCCGTTACGCAGGTTATTAAGGTGCAGTAGGTATACAATAATAATATGTAACCAATTATACGCGGGGATGGTAGGAGAGGACAGTTATAGCAAAGTCTAGACTCTAGAGAATACTATTCTCTAGACTTTGGTTATAGTTAACTAAATAAGTCTTATCCTTGTCATTTACCGAATTCAACACATATTTATCACAATACAATTTGGTTTGACTATGACAATTTGATACTTATTATCTAGATCTTGTATTTCGTTGTATATATCAGCCCATGAAATATTAGTGTATAGGCACAACCTTCTTAAACTTATAAGCCCTGTACAAACATGTGGCAACGTCGCAGCGGTTCTACGCTACGGGTCTAGGCAGTCTAGCTGGTCTAATATAGCGATCGGCTTTTTCGACGAACTTTTCGGCACTTTGGCTTTAGTTTCTCTTTTATAATAAATTTTCAACGCCTTTATTTGAATTATTATAACCCATTTGTGAATTTTCCGTCAATAATCGGGTAAGTATGTTTATTTAATACGAAATAATAAAAGCAGTAACAAAACATACACAAAAGTATAAGTATTTGTAGTAAGCACTATTCCTGTAGGTAGGTAAATTTGGACTCATAGAGGGATGAACTATATATACATTATTTGTTGTAAGTCGAATTTCTCTGAGAATTTTTCGCATAGTGCGTCGTCAGGCAAATGATAATAATTGTTATCTTACCTTATAGTTAAATATTCTTAAATATGTAATATAAACAACAAACGAACATAAAACTGCATGTTGTGAAATTGAAATGGCACTTACGATCAATTTTATAATAACGGGGTGTTTCAATAAGAACTGACTGTTTTTAACGTGGCGCCATTTTTGCACAAGTATCACTTTAACATTTGAATTTTGACATACCATAGTCTTATACAGCACATCAACGCGTAGGTACAAATCATGAAAATTTATTATGAAATAGTATATTTCCTAACAAGTGCGGAAAGTGCCACTTTTCCGCACGCGATTGCAGTTGGCTGAACGACGCGTAGCGGAGTTCAGCCAAGAAATCGAGTGTGGAAAAGACACTTTTCGCAAGAGTTAGGAACACTATTTTTTCTACAAGCGTGCGGAAAAGTAAGACATTTTCTAATCTAAAAGAAAAATAATGTTTCCATTAAGATTGTGCAGCGAGTTCTTTATTTTTGGACGAAATCGTGCCATCAATCAATACAATCCTTGTTTATGAAATCCCTAGTTAGCCAATGTGTGACAGAGTCATAAGGATGCAAAACCAATATTGGATACAAGCAAATTCTACTAAAAAACAACTGGACAACTTTATTTTTTTGAAAAATGTGTCCCCCGAATTTACCGTATTTCTGTCGTGTCCCTATGCCAGTGTCAGACATGATGGAGCTCCACTACATAATTATTTGCCCTTAAGAAATTACCTAAAGTCTATCCAAGTTACAGAGGCAGTGGGTGAAAACATTGGCCACCACGTGACCTATTCTCTTATTGGTCTGGCCGTCATGAAATGTTAAGTGCGAGCAGAATGCAGGGCCGGCTCTTCCCTCAGTCGAGTTTCCTGCATATTTTAGATCGGATCGCGAGCAGTATATTCTGTAAATTTATTTTGCTACTTCATTTAAAAAAAATTATAAAGATCCACGAAAGGTAGAAACACAAATTTTAGAACTTCTAAAAAAAATAGTTCAGAATTACAAGCCACTGGGAATCTAATATTAATCAGACCCTGGTAATCGATCGCAATGCGGTCATGTGACTTTGTTTATATTTACTGCCGCTGTAACTTGGATAGACTTTAGATCAGCTCTATCCAAATAGTTGGATAGGGAGAAATACACCTATTTCCTGGCCGCCCCGATCCCCCGATTTCTCTGTTTTGGATTTATTTTGTGGGGAACAGTACAAAATAAAGTATGAGACAATTGTTGAGATAAGAGCAGCTGTTTTAGAAGCAATTGCCAGTATTGACAGGCGCTCTCTAAGGAAGGCGACAAATTCAGTTTTAAAAAGATGCAATATTTGCATAAATAATAATGGTAGATAGTTTGAACGCCTTTTTCATTTTAAAGGGTGACCTTTTAAAATAATAATAATTTGAATTTGAGTTTAACACTATAAGTCAATGAATGTAAATTATTAATTGTACTCCCCAAGTGATTGGTGCATACCTATATAGGGAAAAAATTGTAGGTACCTAACACATGCGGAACGCTCTACGACCTTTTCTCAATTTCCGTCAGGTGCGGAAAAGTATCACTTTCCGGAAAATAAGTAACAACAAGACCATATAAATTGAGGCAATTCAAGACGAGCCGAGAATAATTTTTCCATTTGGTACTCTGTCAAAAACATTCGCACGAGCCAAAGAGTCAAGAATCATCCTGTATTTAGTTATGCATGCGACACCAGTCCAATAGATCGGTCGGAAAAAGCGAGCAGCGCGAAGGAGGGAACAAAAACAAAACGAGGCCTCGAACAGAGTGTTTCCTGCGCCTCCGCGCTCTCCGTGGGTGGACGAAACGAAGAACCTGATTTTCATTCAGGTTTTGCCCGATGTGGTGTGGCGTCGGCTGCGTTTTTTTCCAGCCGCGGGCCGCCCGCCCTCGCGCTCGCCGCGATATCGCAGAAATTGAAAAAAAAAAAAACAAACAAAGAGAAAGAATGAGTGAGTACGGGGCTCTGAGGTACGGGGGTATTTATCTGAGATGCAACCCCCTCTTAACTTAATTCGTTATTTATCGCTCTGGAAAAATATTTGTGTGGAGGAAGCATAATTGAATATTGGGATTCGAAAACTGTTCTTTTTTAACACTTTCTTAAATCCAAAATAAAGGATGCCCTGGAAAACCATCATCTACTCTCTTGTCTATGTTGTAGCGTTATAATCGTTATAGAGATCCATAAATAAATCAAAGGGCTTGAACAATAACTATGATTTTCACCAAACTAAGGGTAAGACTAATCTGGAAATGCTGCATATTTAGTTCTTGTGGGGGGAATTTTTATTGTTAGTGTGGTAGAAATAAAAGATTCGCAAGATAGGAGAGGGAAAGACAATACATAAAGGAAATCATATGTAAGTATATGGAGCGGGGGGAGAAAATTTACCTCTGATGTGCCTACTACATACACCATAAACGATATCATATCCGATATCCGCCTCTATATTAAGTGTCACTTAAATGCGCTATTAATGCTCTATTAAGTAGGTATCGCTTAAATGCTAAGAGTTACTGGTACTAACCAAATTCTCAGTTTAAGTGTAACTTAGCGTTAAGGATGAATGGTGCAAACGGCCATTAGACATACTAAGGAATTACAAAATCAATTGAGTTACCTGTAAAGAAGTTTGAGCTGAATTATACCTCATCAGTCTCATCCGGCATTACAAAGAGCACAAGTAGTTGCTTTACTCTGTACAAACTGCCTACAAACGTGTTTCTCCCCAACCGCCGGATTATCTAACCACGCTATAAAACCTTCAGTGCTTATTTTGTGACCGATTCATAGATCGTTAAGGGTACCAGCGTTGTAGTCCAGGATATTTATCCATTGTGCAAAAAAATAAATGCTGGCAAGCTGATTTTTTCAGGGTTGGTCGGGGACTGCCTCCTGAGTATCCAACCAAAAAATCACACTCGAACCCCTTCAGGGTTTTGTGCAATAGGGGTGGTTTCTTATTTATTTATTTTTTTTGAAATTTTTTTTCCAGCCTGTGCATAATAATAAGCTCTACAACTTTGCCTTATAAAGCTTTTTTATAACTTTCATATCTCACCAGTTACAGCGCATTTCATGTAAAAAAAAAGCTATATTTAATAAGAATGCTTTATTAACATACGTATTTCCGTACCTACATCGGAAAAAAATAAATGGACAGTTGAAGTCCTTATTCGGAGCGTCCTCTCTTTTTCGAGGGACCTGGTATGGACATGTCTGTGGAATCATCATGGTAGGTGATGTTAAAAACGTCGTATTCGTTGGAGGACATGTCTTGTGCACTACTGCGTTCTTCCTTTCTTACCTTAAGTATGCCGTTGATCAACATAAATTGATAAATCGTGAAATATAAAAAAAAAACAATAAAGCAAGGTTGCAGACAATTTTAATATATACAGGGAAAAAAATTTTTCAAACATTGAACGAACGAAGCGTTCGTATTAAATATTGCATTTTTTAAAAATGAAATGCGCTGTAACTGGTGACATATGAAAGTTTTAAAAAAGTTTTATAAGGCAAAGTTGTAGAGCTTATTATTATGCACAGGCTGGAATTTTTTTTAAATAAATAAATAAGAAACCACCCCTATTGCACAAAACCCTGAAGGGGTTCGAGTGTGATTTTTTGGTTGGATACTCAGGAGGCAGTCCTCGACCAACCCTGAAAAAATCAGCTTGCCAGCATTTATTTTTTTGCACAATGGATAAAAATATCCTGGATCATTTTTTTTAACATGAAATGCGCTGTAACTGGTGAGATATGAAAGTTATAAAAAAGTTTTATAAGGCAAAGTTGTAGAGCTTATTATTATGCATAGGCTGGAAAAAAATTAAAAAAAAAAAGAAACCACCCCTTTGCACAAAACCCTGAAGGAGTTCGAGTGTGATTTTTTGGTTGGATACTCAGGAGGCAGTCCTCGACCAACCCTGAAAAATTAAACTCGCCAGCATTTATTTAGATTTAGATTTATAAGACGGATCTAATTATCTTGGACTATTGACTGACGTATTTATATCAGTCAACGGTACCAGGTCTTCAGGGAGGGTTTGTAATGTCGGATGAGACTGAGGTATAATTCAGCTCAAACTTCCGTACAGGTAAGTCAGTTGATCTTATTGTCACGCGTTGCGTGGGCCTGAGGGTTCTTTGCTTGCCGGGAATCTCTGGAGTGTGCGGAAAGCCGGAAAGCCACGAAGCGAATAGCTCGAAGGAGACAGCAGGTATAAAACAATGGCGTATATTATCCAACTCACAGGTATGCTTTGAACAGCATCTAGATCATGGGGGAGCGGTATTTTGTGGTCCGACGTGACAGGTTGACCGATCCGAGATGCCACTGCACCGTTGCCCTAACGGCTCGCGTATAGGTACCCCTGAAGGTCCTGATGTTAGCCCCCAAGAAGTCCGACCAGTGCAAGGTGGCATAGTAGGGCGGTATCCTTTGCCGGGTCAGACTCACCGGGGGAGGTCATAGATCGAGTGGTTACTAGGGGCGAGCCGTATCTACTTATCATGCTCTCGGACTGAGCTGAATTTATACCCGTAGATTCTGCCCAATCGGCGAGTAGGGGAGACCGGGTATGGTTGTCCCACGGGTTGGTTGTCACAGCGGCCATAACAGAAAACTGAACAAACGAATGAGGTTATGATCGGCGTCGAAGGTGCGCGAGGGCAACACCTCCCTCCCTACTTCACTTCAGTCCGCTCTGAAATGCCGTGACGAAGACATGTGCGTTCGTTGTTTTCACACAGCGAAAGTAATTTCTTGTGCATCTGTGTCGAGTCTCGTAAGTAACCTTAAATTTTGCATGATAGTATATCTTTTCGTGTATTTATGATGTTAAATATGTGTTTCATGATATCGTTATATGGTTTTTCAAATAAACATTGATTCACATTTATTTTTGGAGGTTAGTTTCTAAAACGTGTTTTGGGGCAGGTTGTCTCAGATTGACTGGTGCTGGTAGTCATATGTGACAACCAACCCCATGCATGTGTGCTGTCTTTTTTTTGTTGGCAATTCTAACAGACACACCGGAAAAGACCTATTTCACAGAATAAATTACTCTGCGCCTATTTAGAAGAGAAAAAAAGGAACAAGAAGCGAAGAAGAAGAAAGTATCGAAGGTTGTATTCAAAAGATAGAACCAACAGAAACAACTACTCCGAGGGCTAATACCCCTACCGGCATTGAACTACACCATTGGTTCTCGATTTTCGTTGGGAATAAACATTGCAAAGATCAAAGTTTTCTCCTTCACCAACGTAACGTCAAAGATATTGATATCTTTGTTGGGACATGTCCTGACATGCTGCAGGCACAATGATCCCAGCCAGCCCATTACCGTGCCTGCAGCATGTGAGGACATGTCCCAACAAAGATATCAATATCTTTGACGTTACGTTGGTGCAGGAGAAAACTTTGAACTTTGCAATGTTTATTCCCAACGAAAATCGAGAACCAATGGTGTAGTTCAATGCCGGTAGGGGTATTAGCCCTCGGAGTAGTTGTTTCTGTTGGTTCTATCTTTTGAATCCATCCACTCCAGATTTTGCCTACGACCATCTGATGATTCCCAAAAAGGATGAAATCGGTAATGGGCTGGCTGGGATCATTGTGCCTGCAGCATGTCAGGACATGTCCCAACAAAGATATCAATATCTTTGACGTTCCGTTGGTGAAGGAGAAAACTTTGATCTTTGCAATATCGAAGGTTGCGTTCAGTGAGAACAAGGAAAAGAAAGAGGCTACTAAAGGAAAAAAAAATAAAAAGAAAGCAGTTGACAACGACCAAGACGAGGAAGAGAATGAAGAGTTTTGCTTGGTCTGCTTGTCTCCATACTGATTAGCGTCCAAAGAGTAGTATTAGCCTTGTTTATGGAATCCCTAGTTAGCCAATGTGTGACAGAGCCATAAGGATACAAAAGCAATATTGGATAGGCACAAGCAACAGATGGCGCTAAAAATTGAAGTGGTCCAGTCATTGCCTACCAATTTTCTTCTATTAAAATCTACAAAAAAATATCTGGACAACTTTATTTTTTGCAAAATCTGCCCCTTGTATCTACTCTATTTCTGTCATGTCCTTATGTCAGTGTCAGACATTGGCTAACTAGAGTATCAATAAACAGGGGTATTAGTGACTAACTATAATTATTATATTTTCGTTATTTTCTTTACCAGAATTCTGAGTTCCTTACTCGCTTAAAGCGAATTTTAGTTATTATTATTTTTTATTATGAATAAGACATTTTTCGTTATTTTCTTGGGTACAATTGTTTACGTACAACATTTTATCTTTAATAAAAATACTCATTTGTTTTAAATAGGTGTTTCTTTTATATTCCTCCACTTAATTTACTATGTGACTACCTACCCCAGACATTGTGACAACCATCCCTGACACGGGGTTAAAAGTCACACTTCTCTTTTATCATAAAAAAATTAATATTTCCTCAATATATAATGTTAGAGAAATAGTCTTTATTTCTTTTCAAACTAGAATAAATACACTATTCATTGATGTATAAATATCATTGCTAAACTAAGAACATGGGCACTAAAAATGCAAAAGAAAAAAAATGTGACTTCCAACCCCGGTCTCCCCTAGACTTTGATCTATCTAATGTTTATCCTATTGAACAATACTCGCATTTTGATTATTGACTGTCCCTTGTATGTTTAAAGTTTGTAGACAAATCCCTCCCTGCAGACCTACCCTTAACGATCTATGAATCGGTCACAAAATAAGCACTGAAGGTTTTATAGCGTGGTTCCGTGGTTAAATAATGCGGCGGTTGGGGAGAAACACCTTTTCTTTTAACGTTTGTTGCCTACAAACGTTAAAAGAAAAGGTGTCTGTACAAACTGCCTGTTTGTACAGACAGAAGCAACTACGTGTGTTCTTTGTAATGCCAGATGAGACTGAAGTATAATTCAGCTCAAACTTCTTTATAGGTAAGTCAATTGATTTTGTAATTGCTTATGCTTTAGTGTCTAATGGCTGTTTGCACCACTCATCCTTAACGTTAAGTTACACTGTAACTCTTAGCATTTAAGCGATACTTAATAGAGCATTAATAGCGCATTTAAGTGATAGTTACTAGAGGCGGATATGATACCGTTTTCATACGAGACCTAAGTAATATCACAGACCTATATACTATATATGTCTGAGGTAATATTTATTATAGTATATGTATTATTTATTATTTCATAATATGAAAATATACAGTTAAATACACATGTTCAAAAATAAAAAAAATCTATTGCATTAGAAGCTCATCAAGCTTGAAGCCAGGTTTATTTAGTAGCATTGAATAAGGCTTAATCAATGGTAGTAGGCTCAGCAGAGGCAAATTTTGTCCCCCCGCTCCATATATTTACATCTGGTTTCCTTTAAATGTATATTGTCTTTCCCTCTCCTAACTTGAGAATCTTTTATTTCTACCACACTAACAATATATCTAAATTCCCCCCAAAAGAGCTAAATATGCAACATTATTGCCAGATTAATCTTACCCTTAGTTAAGTTTTTGTAAAACCCGTTTGATGAAAACCAAATTAAGGTAAGGTTTACAATGGCCAACAATGTAATTTCCATTGTTGACCATTGTAAAGATGCGGATGAGACTGAGATATAAGTGGTTTTCCATGGCATCCTTTATTTTAAGTTTACCAAATGTAATGCAGAATGAGAATATTATGCAAACCGTTAGATGAAACATATTTATGACATTTTTCTACTCCTATGCTAGTAACATACCTATTAAGTGACGGTTTAGGTTATAAGTAAGTTCATTGTTACGAACACTGACACGTAATGACTGACACGTAATAAGAAAAATTACGTATCTGTTCTTAATTAAAACGCAATTATCACGGGTGCCTTGTTAGCGTGGCATCCGCGTCACCATAGCAACTAACCAACATACTAATTGTTGGTCAGATAATCAGAAGTATATTTATCTATTATAATAGTTTTTTCTTTCGTCGAAGAAAAAATATAATACAAAACTCGAGTTGTAAGCTTATTACATACTCGTGGAATTACAGCACTCGCCGCTGCGCGCCTCGTGCGCAACTTTTCCACTCATACGTAATAAGCTGTTTACAACTCTCGCTATGTAATATACTATTATATATCGTTGGAATCGGGATGAAGCATGGATTTCGAAAATCTAAAAATATACAAGGTGTCGCATTTCTGTGCAACTTCCGAGGTTACAGTTTTTTGTAGGCTAGAAAACAAAAAAGTTAGGTGGGTGTGCACTATGCATTTTCGGGTGACGACCCTGTACCTACCTACTTTTATCTGTTTGATATAAAAATTAAAAATATTAGAACTCGAATGCTTATGGACATTTTCTGCATCCACTTACCGAATCTTCTTCATCTTTTACCGAACAGTGTCATTTTTATTTCCTAAAAACAATGTCTAGCCTACCTACGTTTATGAAAAATTACTGTCAGCTAGATGATTTGAACTATGTATAATAAAATCGAGCAATTCTTACGCCTGACGGCGTAAATAAAAGCACGTGTTCGATGACGTTCGGCGAAACAAGGCGATTGGTCAATAGGCCATAAAATATCCGCGCGCCTGGCAACAGGGACGTACTCGATCGCAAAAGTATATTTACGCGGTTTTATCTTGTTGCTTTCAGCTATTTAGACACTGCCACAAATAATTTTATCGATGTTTTAAACCATTTTAATTAAGCCACTAATTTTTTCCGAAATATTTTTATGTAAACAATTGTAAACCTACAATTAAATAAAGGTCGTGATTCAGTGCGGCTCTGGCGAATATCTCAATGCACATGGCATGCTCTTGTTTACGCCAGGCGTAAGAGTTGCTCGATTTTAGTATAGTATATAAGCAAACCCTAGAGATTAGAGATAGTACTCTATAGACTTTGGTATAAGTAGGTACGGTACGGGGTACGGTTTAATTACTTTCGTCAATTACTACTGAAATACGTAATTGCTGATAAAATAGCTGTTTTTAAACACTTACTTATATCGTAAAGGAATAATTCAAGGAACAAAGGAGTAATAGAAATAGGTACATGTTTTCTTAGGAATCATCTTGTGAATTTCGTATGCAGGCAGTACGAAATTTTAAGTCCAAATTAAAGGGTATCCATTATTAGGTGGTTCACCCAGCGTCTCGTTGACAAAATATTTGCGCTTTTGTGACTCGCGGAACCCATAAAGCAAACAGAAAAATATTTTCTTATTGGAACGTCGCGTCGATGATATTTTCTTTGGCCGGGCAACCAAAATTTTAATACTCGGTTTTAATGTTTCGCGTGAATCATGATTTATTATTGTGTTTTAAAATTATTCGTGTCCGTGTCCTATACATGAGTTTACTTTAATATCAAACTGCACAAATATACTTACGGTAAACAATTTGTTGACAGGGGATCGCCATTAAATCTTCCTGCGCCAATCACACAAATTATTCGCCTTGCATGAACAAATACAGTAGGAAATTCGTATTGATTTTACAAAAACAAAACCCCCGATTCTCTAAACTGCATAATTCATCAATAAAATCTTCAGATGTAATAAATTTAATTGTGTACACATCTTGAAATGCTTCATGGATAAAATTCCCGTATTTGAAAATAAATATCACTATCATACTTACAGAATATACCATTTTAGTAGTCATTTTAGAACTTATTGTCTAGTTCCCCTTGGGGATTATTTACAATATTTACAAGAGTATATTTACAGAATTTGGTAGTTGCATTTTCTGAATTCTGAACACGGTTTTCATAAAGTCTCTCATATCTAAAATTGACATTTGGTGCACAACTAATAAGTTTTAATTAATTTTATTTCTGAGAGAGTACCTCTTTCCGTTGACTGACGTATTAATAAGACTTCTCACGGCTATAGCTTCATATTCTGAAAAGTAGATGGCGCCTATGGTCAACAATGTATTTTGCATTGTATTTTGTCTCCGGGAAGCGCATGGTGAGCCAGAGAACTGTCAAACATGCCAGCCGTGAGCAGTCAACGCTCTTTCTCTTTAGAATATTATTTCGGAGATTTTTCCCTTTCGATTGATCCATAAATCAGCCTCAGGGAATAATTATTAAAGTTTCACATATAAATATGATAACTTTTTCATAATTAAACTGTGGATTTTGTCAACAAATAAGATTTAGTAACAGTAACAATAATAGCAAAATGAATAGGAGGAGCTTTTCAAATAACCCGTCATTTGCTTAGTATATTCATCACCTCATTGATGGCGCGCATGTATTACTTACCAACTTTAATACATACAGTATGTCCACAGAAAAGGTGTTGAATAGGAAAAACTTTTTTATTTTTTCTTTTATCGAAAAAAGCTTTTCTTGATAAAAAGTTTTGCTTGTTCTTAAAGTAAGATTGGGATACAAAAATTTTACCTTTCTTGTACGGGGTGTTCAAAAATTCAAAAATTGTAAAATGGTACAAGAGTAAACTTCCTTTATTTGGGAAGATATGGAAAAAAAGGTATTAGGAGAAGTTGTTCGAAATTAAATGATAGTTCATAGTACCAATTTTCAAAAGAGTCGGCCTACTTTGGTACTAAAGGACAAGGTTAGAGACGCCGTTTCGTCAGTAACTTTAAGATTAGAAGAAGGTTATCTGAATTTCTTTGTCATTTGAAAATATGTGCTGAATATGGTGGCAGTAAATTTGAGTAAATAATATATTCAAAACTTGTGCATTGTTAATTTGGAATAATTTGCTTATTTCCACATCTTCACAAATAAGTAGGTACACTTTACTCTTGTACCATTTTACTTTTTTGCAATTTTGTACAAGAAATGTTAAATCTTTCTATCCCAACCTTACTTAGAATCAGCAAAACTTTTTATCAAGAGTAACTTTTTTCGATTCAACACCTTTTCTATGAACATACTGTATATAGAAATTCCTGTGTGATTTTTGAAAAAAAAAAAATTCTGTTAAAATGTGACATTATTGTCCTAACTCTCCCAATCCAGGAACTTCAACAATACCAAGTTCCGCAAATAGCCACTGGATATGGATATTTAATTCAATTTGTTTTTTCAAGGGAAAATACTAATAGAGCAATACAGCCCTCTACAGAATTTTCTTTTGTGCACTTGGATAACTTTCTTATTCTAAGCAAAAAAATACACTTGACATTTTTCTTGTGTCTGCCACAGTTTGATGGCAAATTTGGTTTATTGTTTTTTTTTTTGTAATGCAAATATAAAATTATTTTATTTGAAAACAAAAATGGTATGTTAGATTTCTATTTGGCCAGAACTGACGAGACTGACTAAATGTCATAGTAGGTCAAAGTGAAATCGTCGAAAAAATTACATAACACGCAAGTGGTTTTTGAGAGGCAATTTTTAATTGTCTCGATTTGTTTACCATCCTCTTGTCAAATCGAAATCTGAAGGTGCAATTTATTCAAATTAAATAATTTAGTTTTTCGCATTTCAAAAATGAGTACCATGGCCAAAAAAAATTTTACAAAAAAAATTAAATCCGATTTCAAAAAATTGCCCGTATCCACACTCCACTAAAAATAAAAAAAATAACAATAAATAACACCGACTTCACAAATTTGCCCGTATGCACATGTCAACTATAATTTTAGAAATATTTTTCTCTTTCTAAGTAATTGAGTTATCTTTGGATTTGGTGACAGTCAAGGCAATGAATTTAAATCTATTTAGATATGAATACATCATATCCTACATACATCATAACTTACTGTCACAAGATAACTGAATTAAAAAGAGAAAAATATTTTTAAATTTTAGTTGAAATGTGCATACGGGCAAATTTGTGAAGTCGGTGTTATTTTTTGTTAATTTGTTTAAAATTTTTAGTGGAGTGTGCATACGGGCAAATTTTTGAAGTCGGTTTTAATTTTTTTGTTAAAATTTTTTATTTCTTATTTTTTAGTGAATTATTAAAAATTATCGAAATCGGTCCAATATTAGATTCCATCCCCTATTTGTCCACCCTTAGGATTGAAATTTTTCTCTTCAAATTTAATTTTTCTTCAAATGTAAATGTCACCACCCCTAAGGTAACCCCTTTCTAATAAAATAAGAATCATCCAAATCGGTCCAATATGAACTTCTATCCCCTATGTATCTACCCTTAGGGGTGGAATTTTTTCTTTAAATTTAAATGGGACCACACCAAAGGTACCCCCTTTCCAATAAAGAAAGAAAATCGGTCCAATATGACATTTCATCCCCTATTTTCCACCCTTACGGGTGGAATTTTTTCTTCAAATTTAAATGGGGCCACTCCTAAAGTAATCCCTTTCTAATAAAAAGAGAATCATCGAAATCGGTCCAATATGAAATTTCTTCCCCTATTTTTCCACCCTTAGGGGTGGAATTTTTTCTTCAAATTTTAATGGGGCCATTCTGTAGGTATACCCTTTCAAATAAAAAGAGGATTGTCCAAATCGGTTTATAAATGACGGAGTTCTGAGGTAACAAACATGAAAAAAATACAACCGAATTTATAACTTCCTCCTTTTTTGAAGTCGGTTAAAAATTAGGTACATTTGTCATGAAACTCTGGCAGATGCAAAAAAATAGCAGGCAGTTTTTCTTTAAAATAGGAAAAGGTATCCAAACATGAAAAAACTTTTTTTTATAAGAGCTGTATCAGTAGTTTTATTTAAATAGCTTGAAACAAGTGTATACGGTAACTATTTTTGTTAATTTTGAGTGCTTGCCCTGTAAAAGCACTGGCCCAAGGAATAAACTTGGCTTTAAATTAAAGAGTCTTTGCACCGATATCACAGATTGGCAATGTATGCCGATATTTAAAAAAATCCTAGTCCATTTCCCTTTACGCGTTCGGGACGCGCGGGCCCCCTCCCCCTCCCCCCCGACCGCACGTGGCGGCTCGACGGTGGCGCTACGCAGGTTTGAAAGGCCGCCGATGGGTTTTGCCTTCCGCCCCGACGTCTCCAACGTCGTGCGTCGCCGCTGTCGTTGCTCGTGATTTACGTGGCTGGATTGGGTTTCCTGCAAGTGGTAATCGCTCGCAGATTAGACACGATAATATTATAAAAAAAACACCGTCTATAAATTATACGTGCTATAATATTGATCGAGTGGAATTATAGGTTTAATTCTGTTATAATGTGGATATGGAAAGTAGATAAGTACCTACCTAATGTTTTGCCCTCCAGATCTCCTAATTTTTATTTTTCCGTAGGTAATTTTTTTCTACGATAATTTTTGAAAGGAGTGTAAAAACAATCTGTAGATTTTTGCCTTGCTGCAAGGCACAATAGGTAGGTACTGTAGGTACCTAATTAATAAAAGTGACTGAAAAAAAAGGTATTGAAATAAATATTTTTTAAATTCGCAAGAATTTCATCAGTTCATAGGTCCACCCTTAGTGAAAATACTAAACCGATTTTTGGCGCAAGTAGCGAAAGTAGATACCTACAGGAATTCCGACTCGACTCCCCTACTAATAACTCTTGTACCAAAAATGAAACTTTCAAAAATGGTTTTCCGCGTCAGCGTCAAAAATATTAGTCCTGTCCTCTTACAATATATCTAAATAGCTATCGTTTGAATTTTATGTATGCATTTCTTTAACAGAATCAGTGCAATAGTTTACTCTGGTTTGACAAAAATGTGCTATATGTATTAATTTGTCTGTATACAGTGTGTCCCAATTTGATACTGGACACCTCAGAAATATATGAAGGGCCAGCACCGGATCTAAGATTTTTTCGAACCGGGGCAGAAACTTGATAGTGGCGCCCCCTCTCTCCAGCGTTTGAGAGAAATTGTTAAAAAAAAACTCACAAATATATAATGGGTGGCATTTTTTGTGATCGGGAGGGGAGAATAAGAACTCCTTAATAAATGTGTACTCTTTACTACCTCTTAGCTAATAACTTTTTCATTTGTGTGACAAGATTTTTCATTTATTTCAGTTACTAGCTCTTTGAATACGCAAGTTCCTGGCAAAAATAAACAAAAAATTTTCGCGTTCCAATTTGACCATTTGGGGTCCAGGCCTGCTTGTCTAGAAGATAATTGTAACCATATTTTTTAATTTTGAAAAATCAAGTAGGCCTTGACGGGGACGATTTATTTATTTTCTGTGTATAGGTTAAGTGGCTTTCCCAGAGAAGATGTTGAAAAATTGCTTAGAATTGAAAATTATGTCCCTGTCTCAATTTTCAAAATAATTAGCCAACTTTGATTTTCGTCCATTTTATTTCCTATAGTTAGGTGAACTACCCTTGTCGTTTTAAGATAACATAAAACTTCATTAGAAAAAGTTATTCAGAATAATAAAAAAAGTATACAAGACTGCGAATATTGAAATCATTCGGCCTACTTTGATTGAACTTGTATTATTTCAAACGAATCAAAATAGGCCAAATTTTGCAGTCTTTTCCTAATGAAGTTTTTTGCTATTTTAAACAACAAGGATAGTCCATAACATCAAAGTAGGTCAATTATTTTGAAAATTGATACAAATGGCCAAATTGAAACTCGAAAATTTATGGACTTTCACACCTCTTGTATCACTTATCCTGGGACACCCTGTATTTACAAACGAAGAATTTACTGAATAAACAATTACAATGTAACAATGTTATGTACTTTACACAAGTTACCCACCTAGTACGTTAGCTACAAAATGTAAGTCAAATGGGACATAGCACAACCAGTACTCATAGCAAATAGATCGTTTATTCTGCGTTGTGTGGATGAGGCGGGGATTCCCCTGGCAAAAACATCACGCACACTATTCACGCGTTCAAAAATCAACTTAGGATACGTTCATAAATCCACTTAGGGTGCATTCCGAAATGCCCTGCGAGCAGCTGAAGTGCTGCAGATTGTTGACGCCATCTAATCGCCGGAATTTGAATTTAAATAATTTATTTTATGAATAATTAAGGTTACCAAATTATTTAAAAAATATATTTTTTAAAATTTTTTTTATCCATTTTCAAACATATTATGATTTTGGCGCCCCTTGACATGGTATGGGTAAAATTTGTTACGCTTAAGGCATTGTCCTACTGAGGACTTATTTTTTCCAAATCCCGACTCAGTTGTCTTACACTTATTTCAGGGTCTTCCCCAACAACCAATATGATATAGCTAACTGATTTTCTTCATTTAAAACTGGTTTTGTTCTAGTTTGCTTTTCATAGGCAACATTTCCTGCCTGTGCGATCGAATCGCTCCTTTAAGTTCTGCAGCATTCTGGTATCAGGATGCCTTCTATCTATCATTCACCAATAATTACGTAAATCATACTTATCAAGTCTTGTTTACAATAATTCATTTGTGACAACTTTTTGCTGTTTGAAATTAAACAACGAACACAGCATACAAGCAGCAAATGAAATATTTACCAAATGTCAAACTAGAAACAAAACCATGGCTCCTAAAAATTTTAACTTTTTAATTTAATATTCTATTTATGCAGGTGTAGTAGGTATACAAAAATATGGTAAACTATACAGATTGTAACTGGTACTAACGCTTTTTTGATATGCAGCTTTTTAAATAAGTACAAGTTTCACGGGCGTAGCCAGGATTTAGTTTTGGGGGGGGGGGGGTTTAGTTTGAGAAGTAAATAAAACAACAAAAATATACTTACATGAAATTTAATATCTATATATTCATCCGAAAAACTACGACATATTTATAAAGTTCTTAACTTTAAATGAAATGGATAAATTAATTTCGTTCCTCTGCGCTAAATCTAAAACCATTAAAGAAGAAATCTTCGGCTTTTTCTTTTAAATATATCCACTACTTCATCTGCATGAATTTCTGTTCCATAGTGAATGTTCATTAACCATTAAGTCTGTTTTCACTTGTAGTGTTTCGTAAATAGTTTTTCAGTCTCCTTAGGCTCGAGAAAGACCTTTCTGGGGTAGCAGTGGATACAGGAATGGTAGCCAAGATTTGTAGTAATGTGTAAATATTAGGATAAAGGTTTTTATCGCACATATCTAGGCATTCCAAACTAGATTTCGGGGTAGGCAGTCTTCTTATCAGCATGCAAGGTAGCTGAAGCTTTGATAGCTAAATCCAAATTTCTTTCTTTATTAGAAACCCCTTGACCTTGACTACACCACTTTTTCCAGTAGTCCATACCTTTAGGTTTATCACCCTTCCTTTTTTTCCCCTCCATTTTTCGACAGTAATAATGATTCACGTATCTATCCTTAACAAGGTCATCGAATAACAGTGCACTAAAATTACTCACTTACACGGTACACTTAATTCTCTTCACTATTCGTTCACCACTTTTATTCGCTTCGAGTTCGCATGGAACAATACTGCCGTAAGCGCGGTCACGCGCCGCGGCGCCGCTTATACATATAGCAGCCCAGTAGCCGTCCAGAAACTTCCACGAACTTCCACAAAGTTCCGCTCATTTCGACCTAGGGGCGTGGCGAATAATCGAGAAACAACGCAAAGTGTCCCTACAATACAAAATAGTTTGGCTGCAACTGCGTCTGCCTCTCGTCAAAAGATGGCGCTAGGCGCTACTATTACTACATAATATATTCAAACGTAATAATAATTTAACTCTTCACTCCTCGTATTTTTTCGGTATAATATTAGGTAATATTTTGCTTATTTCGGGGGGGGGGGGGGGGGGTTTGAACCCCCGAAACCCCCCCCTTGGCTACGCCCGTGACAAGTTTGATTCTCGAGTAATTTGCATGTATGTAATAAGTAAAAAAAAGTTGCAAATTTTCTGTTTATACTGGATTTTTGAAGAAACTGCTAGAGATAAAGGTACTGTATTAGGTATCAAATTAAAGCTGAATGAATGCTCTATCCAATAGAAATGTTACATATAGGGTGTTCCATTTGAAAAAAAGATAGTAAATTAAGTTTGAAAATGTCGGAGTTTTCGCGGAAAAAAGTGAAACATCCTATACAAAAATTTTTAACTTGGTTCTTAGTCATTAATAAAATGGTTAAGTGTAAATCCACAACCAAAGTTTCAAGAGAAAAAATCAAGCCGCAAGAAAAATATAGCAATATTAATGAAGGGTTGGTATTTAGCAAAAAATACATTAAAAAAATTATAACTTGGCAACGCTGCAGATGGAAGCGGAAATAATTTAGGGATGTATACTATACTTTGATAGGCTTCATTTGCGATAAAAAAAATCAGGTCATTCCATTTAAAAAAATATATTTTTTTGTCGCCACAATTTTTTGGAACACCCTGTATATACCAAACTAATTTTAAAATGTGCTCCATCTTCCCTTATTTGGATCCCCCGCACCGATTTTTTTTATCCTTAAAAGTATAACCACAATCGAAGAAGGGAATAGTAAATGGACACGCTGTATGTATATCACTGATGAAAATTGCTCTTCCTATTATTGCGTATAGCTCCGCCCCCGAGGGCTCCATTTTACTCGCAGTGGTCTCACAATGTAAATCCATTTTATTTACTTTTTGTATTGGTAGCATCATTCCGATATTTTTACTTCAAAAATAATTAGTCCAAACATCGCCGCTATGTTGCATTTTAAGTTTGAAGTTTCCTGTCTGCTCCTTTCTGCAAGCAACGATGCCTCGTTTTTACAAGCTTTTATTTAACTTCACCTGTTAGTGTGAGTGTGGGTCGAATGTTGCAAGCTGAATTAGAACTACTTCCTGACATCCGATTGAGCTGAAATGTTGCATACTCCTTTAGTTCCGGTGACAATGCAATATATGCAATACTCAATATTGTAATACATTCAAAATAGTCGCTCCAAGATGGCGGATGATGTATTTTTTGTCAACCCACTTAATATGGGTATCAAATAAAAGGGATCGACTGGTAGAAAACGATTAGATGAATGCCTTCATACGAAATCCAATATGGCGGCCGCTCCAAGATAGCGGACTAAATTTCTTTACTATCCTCCTGACATGGGAATCAAATAGGTAGATACTAAAAAGCACAAAATAAAATTGGAAATAAAAAACCTTTTTAAAAACAAGCTTTTATTTAAGCCATGTACTAAAACGAATAAATAAGTTTAGGTTTTCGTTAAGTAAATTCAATTCCAAATTGCGACAAGTTTTTGCAAATTGAAAAGCTTGTCGCGCGAATTGTAAAGAAAAAATGCATACTTTGGCAAATAGGTACTTGCTTATCAACCAATCACTGTTCAATAAAATTAATTGGTACCTACCTACTTTCATCAACATTTCGTGCGACAGGCTTTTCAATTTGCAAAAACTTGTCGCAATTGAATTATATTAACGAAAACCAAAACTTATTTTATTCATTTTAGTATATAAGCTTGTTTTTAAAAAGGTTTTTTTTATTTTCAATTTTTTAAAATAGGTTGATAAACAAAAACATTATACCCAAAATAACGCTATGCGGAGATACAAGATATGTACATCATTATTTTGAACCGACACATAGGTATAGGATAGTTTCATCTTTCATCTCTTAAAAACGAGGCCGCAGGCAAAAGCTAGTAGGTAGGTTACTCTCTATATCTACCTGTGTAAATGTTCGCTACTGAAGAGAAATTTCTGCATTAAATTTTTCTAGTTAGTAGGATTCACTTAACACGTTGCACTTTTTTACCTGCTACTTTAATTGGCTTGTTTACTCGCCAACACCTATCCCATAATTTCGCGCATTAAAACGAGTGTTTTTTTTTTTGGGAGGTGAGGACGAGCCAGGAACTTATAACTAAACCCGAAGAAATCATTACTGGTGTCGCGCGGGAAGAAAGCCATTTAATATGCCCGACTAATTGAGAAATTGGTCGCTGCATACTGATCAGGGTAATAAATTGCCCGACCGCGCTAATTGACAATAATTACAAGGTAGCAGCGAATTAATTGTTCAAAGTTAAGATATTGCAGGAAGCTGCCTGTTGGTCAGACAGAAAACACCTTTAAAATTAGTGAATTAGTTAACCACATACAGAAACAGAGGAAGTATATAGAAGCGAAAATGAATATTGGTCGAGAACGTTGCAGGGGATAAAGTCGCCCAAAGCGTACCATTTTTTATACAGGTTGTTTCTAAATTATGGTGCCAACATAATATGACAGGTAGAAAATGTCATTTTGAACAAAAAGTTTCCTATAAACAGGGGCCTTAAAGTTTGAAAAACTTAAGCCTGGTTCATGCAGTAACTTTATCTTTTACTTTTACCTTTATCTTTAAGAAATATGAAATGTCATTGGTCAGTTCAAATCAAGGGACAAATGCCATTGCTTATTTCTTAAAAATAAACTAAAATTAAAAGATAAAGTTGCTGCATGAACCAGGCATCAATTAAAAAAGATAAAGCTAGAGAACTGTTTTGCGTCTGACACAAATCAAGAAGGAATCTGACGTTTTGCCCACAAAACATGTTTTGCCCACGATACACTTCCCCACGGTATGTCATTGCGCATCTTGTGACGTTAGTTGCGAATCAGAATTTAAATTGCTCCATATGTTTTACACAGCAATAGATACTTTTTATGGGTTTTTGCTTATTTTAAACGTTTTCTTTTAAATAAATGTTGTTAAAAATATGTAGATTATATTACTAGATAAATGAATGAATATTCTGTTGATAAAAAACACATTTAATTTGATAATTATAATTTTACAAATAATTTGTTTTCTTTGCGTTTTAGCTAATCGTATGCATGCAAATAAAACTGATGTATATTTTGTTAAATTAACAGGATTTTTCATTTAAAAGACCGTATATTGGTAGACAATAAAAAAATATCATATAAATAATACATTTATTGTAAGTAAGGTAATCCTGAACTAAGTTTTGGCTTCTATCGACACAAACTCTCCATCGAAAAAAAAAGTATTTTACAGATGACTTGTTATAGGCTAAGATATTGATAAATAAAATTCAAAGCCTTACCAAAAATATAACTTTTTCCTTCCAGTGTTTATGTCGGTTTATGTCAATTAAAGCCTTATTTACCAATTAATGTACACAAGCCTCGACACAAGCAATACCTGCACAACTAATGCTTAGTTTATAGTTAAACAACAAACAAAACATAATAAATAGTGAGTAAAATAGGGATCAAGTAATGATTCCCTTATTTCCCTTTAACCATAACAAGGCTAATTTTTTATTGCACATTCTATTTTATTTGCTTTTGCTGTATAAACCAGGCATAAACTCTGTTAAGTCCCCTATTTTTAATGCTCTGTTCTATAAATAATCTGTTTCGTTACCAGATTATTGTCCTTGGGAAATCTATAATACTTAATTTCCGTTCCCTTACTGTTTCTATTATTATTTGGACATACGCTGACTGCACATCCCGGCATTTTTGGCCTATTTCAAAGCACTGTCGAGCTGGACTGACGATCAGTCAGTTGTTTACACTTTTTTCTCTATACAATATCGTAAAACACAACCGCAGCCGTCATTAAACACCATGCATTATTTAGAATTCGTGATTCGCAACTGACGTAGTAGATGCGCAGAGTTGCCTGGTTTTCGGATTCGTTAGTGACATATCGTGGGTAAATGTATCGTGGTTTTGCCTATTTGCGTGTTATGTGGTTGCTGATTTATTTGTTGTTTCACTACTTAAGTTTGGCTTCCAGTTTCTCTCTGTATACTCCTTCCATACCTACTATTTATATCAATTCCATGATTCCCCACAAAATGAAAGCAGGTAGGTGGAGGTGGCAGGTGTGATGGTATCATTGATGTAGCCACGTCAATTCTAGGATGTAAACAAAGATTTATAGAGAGTTTACTGGTGATATCCTAAACGCACCTATAATATGTAGATATACTTACTGCCGCTGTGGAAATGAGCGACTTCTGATGGTCTTGAGGCACGTACCTAGGTCGGTGACCGGAGAAATCCGCACATGACAAAACGGTTCTACCTAATTTACCAAAGATTTTACTGACCAAAATAAATTTTACTGTAGTTATTTTACGATGTTGGTAATAATTATTGTAGATACTAACATCGGGTTGGCATTATAGTCAAGTCCCAACCTGTATAACCTTAAGTGGTAGTAGACCAGTTTCGATCTGAAAGTGGTAGCCACCCAGTAGAAAAGTAGTAATCTTATTATAGTGACGTTTGAAGAATAAATAATAAACTGAGATCGTTGACTGAAGAGTGTCACCCAACGCTTAGATGATCGAACGTTTGCAAACACCACGTGATTATACCTTCTCTGACTAGGAAAAATAGATAATTCTCATTTTGCTGCTTAGTCGCTTATTATGTGAGAGTATACCAATATTTTTTAACAATAACTGTGAACCCCGGACGAAGCTGTCACTATTATACCCTATTATATATGCTGATAAGAAATGGTTAGGTACCTTATTAAAAGACAGGTGAAGTAATACTTTAGAGGACATTCTACTGACGTGACGGTTATTTCTTATTTTAGTACCTACTTAATTTTGCAAAGTCGTCAATGAAAGTTGGACCAGAACCAGAGTTTATAACTTAACATTATCTAATAATCGGAGCGACTACATATGAAGTAGTTATTTTTTTATATTTCTGGAGTTTTTAAGCATGAATTGACAGTACTATAACTACTTTACTTAACTTTGTAATGATTTATGTGGAAAATCACGTTTCTTAGAAAACCACTAAATAATCATTTCATTAATAATTAACAGGAAAATGGCGAGACAGAACGAACGTGCTGTGCGTCAAATAAAAGATCGTTGGAATTAAAATAATTAATACCAATTCAGAATTTACGGCATGTCTAAATATAAAATCGGACTCGAGATGGCGAGACCGCAAAACGATGAGATATTTCTGGATTAATAATTGTTTGTAATTCAATAATAATACCCATAACAGAGAGATTCTTCCATTGCTCATGCCTTCTCTTGAATTCGACAACATTAAGTTGTAATAAATTATTATCTTCTTAGTTAAAAAAATAGTTTCTTGGAGAACCTAACCAATTAAGTGCGTTTGTGATTTGTATGATTCTTCGTATAATGTGATGACTTTAATCACACCTCCAAAAAATTATTGGAATTACTTACACATAGGTAGGTATATTATATCTTGTACACATAGGCGGTTCTAGACCTTTTGTTATGGGGGGGGGGGGCTTAAGCCCCTGGGCCCTGGCATATAGCTAAGGCGACCATATTTGTTATTATTATTATACAAAAGAAATGTTGTTAATAAGTAACTGGATTGTTTCACGTTTCACATAACAAAATATACTTACATATTACATAAGTATACTTACTATAAAAAAACCGAATATTGATTCATAAAGAAATACTATCTACCTACATTTAATATTAATAATTTAACAAAAAAAAGGTGCAAAAGTATTTTTTTAATGAAAAAAATGTTAATGTTAAAAATGTTTGACACCAGTAAGGGAGCGCCAACCGCTGTTACCAGTCCAATGCGGTTTGGTAGCGAATAATAAATTTGGGGGGCTATTTCAAGATTTGGGGGGGCTTAGCTCCCACAAGCCCCCACTTAAACCACCTATGCTTGTACAGGTAAGAGATCGTAAGAGTTTGGTAAAAGGTATTCCACGTCCTTATACCTAAATCTAAACATTTTAAATTATATTATAGGTACATACTTCAATCACTAAGGTGGAGAAAACATCATGATGTACCTAAATTCCACATGATTGTCAGGCAATAATAATCTGAAAGATTTTCGTATATATTGTACTGAATGTAACGAAGGTAAACTAACCTACCTACTTCAAACTATGCGTAGGGAGGTGCAGCAAGCAAAATCGTTTTGACAAAATTTAATAGCGGAGAATAGGAAAGACCCTAAGTTTTAAAAATTGCCTCCACCAACTGTTCTTTTTCTTCTCACAGCTTGATGCCAGTGGCGTATCAAAAGGGGTAACGCAGTTACCGAAAGTCGAAAACAAGAAATACCGAGACATTCTAACGGGGAAAATAGACAAAGCGTTTACGCGTAAACTAAAATACCCGCGAAACACGCCTTTGACTGCAAGCATAAAATGAATATGCCAAAAACGTCTGTGCGCGCCTATTGCTGGAAGCGTTAAATGTTTAGGGAGTTACTAAATCGCCAATTCACGTGTAAATGTTATATGTCCGAACCTTCCTATAAACTAACCTTGATGTGAACGAAATGTTGACGATCCGATTATGGTCCATCCTCTGGTGGTCGCCTCCGTGAGTGCATGTTCAATTTATTTTAAATAATTCGGTCCAAGAGGGCCATGGCTGCTCTTGTTTTATAAAATAATGTATAGTACCTACTTGTTTCCGTAAAGATGATGAGATGCAGTAGATTTTAACGGATTTTTAAAGGTTAAGAAATGATAAGGATCCATACAGATAGTGTAAGCTTGTGAAGGAAAGGATTGAAAAACGTTGTAAATAGGACTGAAGGGACAAATGGATTTTGAACGATTGAACAATTTGACCTAAAGAGGATAGATGAATGGTTAAAATCTGTGATATAACTGATGATGGTTTATGGCAATGAGTGTTGCAACGTTAAAAAAAGTATGAGAAAGATCCACAGGAAACAGTAATTTGGGAAGGAAAGGATTGAGGAAGGAAAGTAGCAAATTTGTTCAAGTACCAAGTTAGGCGGACGATTTTAAGCTCACAAGAGAATTCCATGGAGGCCATAGAAAGAAGTGAAGAAGAAGAAAATTTTGACAAATTTATAAGCAGAATTATGTCTGTCAAAATAACCTATTGAAACTTACACAAATTGCCGATAGAACTGAAGTGGTTAGTTTAAATTCTCTCCCGAAATATGTGGGGGGGGGGGGGCTACAGCCCCCCACACACACCCGACGCTACGCCACTGTCTCTGGGAGCATTTCACATCGACAAGTCTTTCAAACAAGGCCTACTACGAACATGTGTACCTATAGGTAAGTAGCTCTAAAATTGCAAAAATATAATTCGCGCAAGCACAGATGGCACAAGCAAACGCAGACGCGGTGCAGGCTCGTATCTGAGCGGGAGTTTTGGGGGTTCAACCCCCTCCGAAATACTACTATTTTATATGCTTTTCCACCACCATTAGAACGAGCTCCCCGAGCATCAGTGAGTGTAATATTTATTAAACTGGTTTCCCAGTAGAGGATGGAAACCCGCCCGAAAACGGCCAACAAAACATAATTTTTGGATCAGTGCAGTACCGAGTTTTATCATCAGAATATGCTTTCAAATAAAAAAAATAACTGGCAACACTGGACAACAGTAAACGGTGAACGGTGGTGCATGGCTGCGTGCGCCATGGGTTAGGAGAATAAGGGATTCCCAGAGTGTCTTTTATGAATAGATTAGTACCTACTAATTTGAATTTGAAGATTTATTTATTATTTTCATGAAAGGTTCAGTTAGGCAAGTGGCGCGAATCTTTTACCATACCTACTGGCAATTCTAAAGGTGTCGTCAGGCCAGGCGAAAAATGTGTAGGAATATATCCGTAATGACCGTAATAATGAGAAATGAAATAAGTAGAAAAGGGATAGGTATAAATGTATAAGGTTTTAATGTTAAACTTGTTCAACTTAAACCTGTTTCAGTTTTTTATTAAAAACTATTTAAAAATAGTAGTTTTTTTAAATCTTAAAGCTATTTCAACTTCAACAGCCACTGGTCTAACGTTTAACCCCTCCAGGGCCGGCTCTAGGCGGGTGCGAACGGTGCGGCGTACGCGGCCTGCGTTTTGACTGGCCCCGCGCCTCCGAGCCCCGTGTACAGGGTTATCCAGCCAGTAGCGTATTTAAAAGGGCGGGGCCGAAACCATTCCAGAATTTGAAAATATTTACTGCAGCTTGAAAATCTGAAGATATTAGGATTTCCCACATACCTGTATATTAACATATACCGCTTTTGGCCCTATTGCGCACGGCAAGGCGCAGGGAACGAAAAGAGATGGAATTCGCCCAAGGTTGTTGGAGTTTAAAGGTTGCATCGTAACTAGGGAACCGAAAATCCACGATCTTACCCGTATCGGGACGCCATGTTGGTGACGTCCGTCAGTTCCTTTTCGTCGTTTTTGTGCGGTCTGTGCTTTTAGTTTTCGAGTTTTAAGATGTGGTTACGATGCAACCTCTAAACTCCAACAACCTTGGAATTCGCCTCCATTTTTAAGCCTATTTTGGCAGTTTGAATGGTGGCTACGTTATTCCTTGTTTAAAATTTTGTATACAGTATAAATGAAATAATTGCATTATACTTTTTGAAGGCGCCGGTAAAATCATAAAAGTCACCGTGACATGCTTTTTTGATGAGAGATGCGTTTTTAGTTTTTAATCGCGATTTTTTCTTTTATATTTTGTACGGTTAATAACTTTCCATTCTCATATTTACGAGATAAAAACATGACTTGGTGCAAATGCAAAGAGACTTTTACATATAGATTGCATCGAATTGATGTACAATGGAAGTCGCACAGGTACCACTTTCATTGTTGTTTGGGGCAGCCAACTCTAGAGAGAGATAGGTTTCAAATGGCAATAAGTAAGACAAGGACGCCTAATGAACGTGTCAGCTGATTCAGGCAAAGGAGGTATATAGGGATGTTGCATATTAATGGGCGAATTTAATGGGCATGTTCCGTAATTCTCTTTATTGTATGATCTGTATTCCGAAATTCAGAGCTTGTTTGTAGGAATGAGAATTTTTCTATATAACCACAATTATGTAAATATTGTACAGAAAAAAGTAGTCAATTGATTAAAAAAATTACCTACATGGCAATTTTATGTGCCTGGAAGTAAATTGAGACAAATAAAATACAAATTACAAAATAAAAGTTTATTTTAAAATAACAAAACGACAAAATATCTAGGATAAGATACCTATACACTTTCAACTTTAATTACTTATCTTAATTGATTTATTAATTTTAAAATTCAATTTAATAGGAAAAGCATGTAAGACAGGTAGCTTTTACATATTTTTATATATATTTTATATTTGTTTAGGCATCTAACAAAAAGAATTACAAATAATTACCTTATTAAAGGGACCAGAACCTCAAGATTAATTCCATCTTTGACTACGAAGAGCTAGGTTCATTAGAACAATATTTTGCCAGTTTTTCCCTTGATAGTTTTCTATCATGACTTGGAAAATAAGAAACTGTAGTAATTACATATTTTTTAAGTTTGCGCTGCCCAAAATTCTCTATGAAATTGCTCTCAATAAATTGTTGACTACAAATGCAAGTAAATACTTGTAGACAGTACAAAATTTTTCCTTTTTATTGCTGCTATCCACTTGTCTCTAATATCACCTTATCTCTTGGAAAACTGCAAAGTTATTAGCAAAGATTTTTAAGACTTACGAATGAAAAGAAAACCCCCACTGTTCTTATTCTTTCCGCCCCGTTTGGTACATCCAAATACACAACAGGAGTTGACCCTCTTTTATGTAATTTACAACTTATAAACACAAAGAATATAGCCACGTAGCTAAATTAAATTGTCTCTCCGATCTAAAAATATAATATTAAACCAAACACCAACTAAGAAAACTCAATGCCGTTTTATACGAAACTGCCACCACGACACGAACTCAAATCAAATATAAATAATACAATTATTACTCCTATTCGTACTGCTGGGACTTTGGACAGAAGGAAAATTAAAATGACGTTTGACAAGGGAACTCGTTTGAAGCACAGGACACAAAAATAGAAAGTTAAGACAAACACCTCTTTTGTGTTATGTGATTTTTGCCGGAATCAGCTGATTTATTTACTATTTCACTTACTCAAGTTTGGCTGCCAGTTTCTCTCTCTACACTCCTTCCATCTACTTGTCATTTCAATGATAGATTGTGAAATTGCATTCCATAGGTAAGCAAATAGGTATATTTTTTTGCCAAATATGATTGTTTTCTCATTGATATTTTGTGATTTCTTGCTCATTTTTAGGTTTTCAAGAAAAGAAACTAAATTTAGAAAGTGGCTTAGTAGGTAATCTATGTATCATTCAAGAAGTTCAAGAAATAACTCGTGGAGATGAGGAAAATGTAGACATTGTAATTCTCGATACAACGAAGAGAGCCGCATTTCTGGAGCAAATAGAATTAACCGAAGAAATGCAAACAGCAGCAGGTAGCAACAAGTAAACCTGTTAACTGCAGATCACCGCCTGCAAAATTATTGAAGCTTGTCAAAGAAGAGCGTAATTAAAAATCACTTCATTTTCATTTTTGAAGCAAAGATTAAAGTGGTAGAAGTTGAAATTACCAAGTTTTCTTTCGCTTGTATTTTTTAAACAAACAAAAATAAAAAGTTCTAAGGAATAAAACCAGCTGCATAAAAATTCAGAAATAGGTATAGATAATATTATGTTCTTGGAAAATAGGTTAGGTATTATTATTAAAAGTATTCAAAGAAATAATTATACCAAGTAATAGTGTATGAAAATGTTAGGTAATTAAAAATATTTTCATATTTTTTAAAAGTAATTATTTATAATGTAGCTGTTGTATAAGCTATAGGTATAATGTACAATAATAATTATATTACTTCTCCTTATGATGATTAAAATATTGTTTTGAGTAAGTTGTACAATTTCTCAACCTAGTTAACTGCTTCGTTTCCCGAATGCATTAATTTAAAATCAAAACCAACAAAAATCTTGAACCTATGTTGTACTTTGAACTAAAATAATTTCCATTTTACAAAACCAACAACCAAGACATTACATTATTTATGGAACCCACCGGTAGAAATGATTTCAAATTTCCCGCCTCATTTAGGCTTAAAAATGGCCGCCAAATTATTCCCCCGGTCGGACGTCTCTCTTGCGCGGTATAGGTTGCTATAGGTAGGTATATGGGATTTCCTAAGACTAATTGTAAGTAATTTTCCTTAACATTTCTAAAAGATTTCGCCTGCGGCGCATTTTACACAGCTATTTTAAATGCACTTGTTTGAAATAAATTCACAAAATTTGTCCCTCCAAACCCGAAATTAACTTTTATATACGGCACTGAAGTGATCTAAATTCATCGCCCCGGCCCATTTTTTTAAAAAGTGACATGCAAAAAATGTACCATTCTAGTGGCGTATCAATTTTCAAAAATTTGTTCTAATTCCTGGGCCCCGCACTTTCATCCGGCACCTAGCCGAGGCACACGGGATAGAAGGCCTACAGACTCGATCGATGACGTCACACACTCAGGCCAATTCTAACTAAGATATTCGTTGCATTGCGGCATTTTGAGGAGTTTTAGAGCCAATTTTTTTATTTTCCAGATTATTTATTAACAGATACCATAAGAAACCGTTAAATGTTACGTACAACAGAAAATAAATAATTCTAAGCAATTAAATTTCTAGTAATAAACATAATAAACTCAATGAAATTCAACAATTATTAAAGGTAGGCTTTATGCAGCACTCATTACCGCTTCTCTATCACTCCATTATCATTTTATAGAGCAGATTACAGCAGATTACAAAGATAAAAGTGGGTTATCGTCTAGCGAGATAGTACAGAAATTTTAAGGAAATGAAAACTGCATAAAAACCTCGTGCAAAAAGCAACATTATGAACATTTATCATTTTATTAATGATAATGAAGAGGAGGTGAAGTGATAATACGTAGAAACAAACGTAATAAACTCAATGAAAATAAAAAAACACTTGCAGGCAAATTGCTTTAGCCGATTAAGTACGTAGAAATAAACATACCTAATATAATGAAAGAAAATAAGAAATATCACTTAATTTTTTTAGTTTTCTTTCTACTTTTTGCGCCATTAGTCTATCATTATTAATCTTTCGATAATTATCGAGATATATGATATATGTTTGCCAGTGTTGTAGCCATTTTACATGATAGGATACACCGCAAGAACAATTAATTCTTCCTGTTAACAAGGATATATTTTGCAGAATTTTGAGACAAATTTCCAGTAGTTTAACACATCTGTAATTACGTACTGCCCCTGTTTTTTTTTTCAATTAAATGATGATGATATACGGCCGGAATACCTGAATTGCGCTAAACACGATATAAGAAAGGATAACTGAATATGAGGATTTGAAGCTGCATATGCACAAATACCGTGCCGTAAAGCCCCGTGCCTCGATTACGCCTCGCTATTTTTTAATCTGTGGCCTCGACTGAGAACTGAGGGCGAGAACGAGGCTTTGGCATGAGCCTGACCAAGGCCTACTATAAAGACAGGCCCTGGCGCACAAAAATCACGTGACCATCTTAGTCGGACTTTACATGTCATTTGTCACATAACTGAAAGCGGCAGCTTGGGTTTTGAGAAGTTTTCAATGTTTAAAGTGTTTTTAAATGTCTTAGTTTATATTTTAGAAACAAGTTTGTGTCTAGTGCGCGTGTGTCCTAGCGGAGGGGAACCGCCCAGGTGTTATTATGGCCTCTGGGTGTCTGGGTGGGAGTCGTGCCGTCCAAGAGTATATTGGTGCCGCTCGCACCGACGCGACGCGACGCGTGAGCGCTGTAAAGGGAATTCTCCCCCGAACCACAGAATAGGGAACCCGGAATGGACCATTATGGACATGGGACAGTATTGGACAGTGGAGCGTGGAGCCTGAGATACGGAGGGGTGAACTGTTTACGGGAGATCCGCGAGTTCAGACGGTCCGGGTGGCTGGAAGCCGTTCCCGTTGACCACGTTCGGGTTTGTGTATTTATTGTATTCACCATTCACCTTGTGCGAAATAAATCAGTGTTGTAACGTACTCGAGGATTTTCGTTGTCGACCCACGCCCTGGTATGGTTTTTATTCAGTCTTTCACGCTGCCGATCAACTGAGACCTCGTCAATATAATACAGTATACCTACTGAGGTTAGTGAAAGTGTCGCCATCGCCAACAAACATTTGTTTTGCCTCGGGATAAAAATTTCCGCCAAAAATGGATTCGTCAAATCGTCAAATCGTCAACTGAGATTTAATTTATCTAAAAAACCCTTATGTATGTGTGGCTAACACATTTTCAAGAAAGGGAAACAATAATTAAAGTGGACAAATGTGTTGTGGGAGGAAAATACCTATAGAGAATATCACCTAAGCTAAAGGAAGGTGATGTCCCAACAATTTTTGAGAATGTGCCAAAGTGCCAAAATATTGTGAGTGCAGTGCCGTTTAACTCTCAGCCTAAAACAGCTGAGGCAGGTTGAAAATTTTAAAAAAACAATTAGAGAAAGCTTGGATGCACAAAACCAATAATGTAATAGATGAAAGAAAACTTGCCAAATTGTTACGAAATTTGTTTTTTCTACTTATCTCCAAAAATGCCTTTCATTATATAGAACTAAGTTGGTCACGTGACTACGCGATTATGCGTTAGCGCCGTGGCCTGTCTTTATCGTTGGCCTCGGAGCCTGACAGTGTGACGTTGCAGCGGAGGGGAGGGGATGGCTGCAGGCCTTCTATCCCGTGTGCCTCGACCCAGCCCCACAAAAGCTTGAGCCGATCCTGAACCCCCCCCCCCCCCAAACATTTTTGCTAGATACGGCCCTGACGCGGTGTACCTATATTATTTTTGGTCCGAGCGCGACACCGTCTTCCCGAGAAAAATCAACCGAAAAAAGCGCGGACGGAAAGGACGAAGGCCGACCCCCAGGCGCGCTGGAGGTGTGAATAGGGGACCGCTCGCGGAATGCGCCTCCTTCCCGAGCCGCCCCCCGCTGGCCGGCGGGCCGTAATGACCGCGACGGGCGTGCATAATCGCGGTGGCGTTGGCGCTGCCAGGGCGACGTGTTTTGTCGGCGGCGGCGGCGGCGGCGGCGCGGAGTTCCGCGAACCGAGCCGCGGGGGTCCCGGTCTAAGGTGCTTAGATCACGCGGTTTTTTTTTTGGGAATGGGATGGGGGTCCGCGTCATTATTTGCATCACAAAAGTGTTGGTGCTGTAATATATCGGGTGGATTAAAAATTGCCGAATATTTTGCTTGATGAGTTGTTGTTGCAGCCTATAGCAACTGAAACTGAATGAGTTTACCAGGGACTCTTTAAAATAAGGGGACCCAGCCAGCATGTCACAGTCTATCACATAGGAAAAGTGAAGCCTTGAGGGGAAGTTCGTTTTTTATTGACTCCAAGGAGACCACAAGGGGGCTGATACAAGGTTATTTTATATGTCAGTGTCCAACTGCCATCAGGTTCAGGTTTTATGTGACATGCCAATGCCAGTGCCATAGATTCCAAAGGAGGCAAAACATTTCCCATCATAGTTCACAATTTTTAAGTTTTCTAACTTCCAGATAGTCAATGCAATAGGTAATGCGGCCGCCTGTAGTAGTCCCAATAATTGCAACCAGATTTTTCTTGTCTCACCTTTAGTAATCCTACAATTCCCATTACGTGGGCATTACGTATAAGTAAGTAGTTCAAAACAAAATGGTATTTCCTAAATTTTAAATTATTAAGCAGGTAGCGTCAGTCAGGTCTTTTTTTAAACAGTTTTTATCTACAACTATAAGTTTATTTTACGTTTGTGAGGTACCTAATGGGAGAGAAATAAAATTACAAAAATTTTATAATGACCACCGACAAAAACTAAATGATTAGAACTAAGTACAAGACCTAATCTTATTAGTCCATCCCGAAATCTGTGAAAGTTCTTTGGGTAGATATACATTCAACAAGGGAAGAAAGTTCAAGTTTGAGGTTTGAGGAACCTGGTAACAAGATGCATAAGGGACAAATTCTCAAATAAGCAAAATCGGCACTGACTTACCATACTTATATTACTTAAATTCCTGGAAATAATTGCAGGAAACCAAATTCAAATATAAAATAATTTTAATCCATTCGGCACTTGCCATATTCTGTGTCTTTTGACACAACATTGTCAAGTCTAATTTTTAGAAATCATGGAGACTATTATTAATTTTTACTAATAATAAAAGTACCTGTTATATTTATATAGATTCTCCAATAAAATGGCATTCTTGGCATCATTGAGACCATTAGAATGGGGAAAGAAACGGCCTCACTTTGATAAGTATAATACTGAGTCCCCTTACTTTAAAGGGTCCCTGAGTTTACTTTTTGTCAAAATTAACAAATGCACATATTATGTATAGCCCAGTAAATAAAGACATTCCGTGTCAACTTCATCATCCTCTTCACAAACACAAACAGCGGAGACCCATAGTTAGATAGGCTTGAAACTTATTCAAAACCGACAAAACCTCTTGTCACCGGCTCCCGATTATTGACCAACAACACTATACCTACTATATTCTGCAACTGTAGCACTAGTTGTAGCTACAAAAAACTAGGTCTCCGCTGTTCTGCAGTATGCGAGATTTGCGTAGGCAATCTGGTTTGAACGCCGCGACGGTAGAAATATTTTAGTAACAACGAAGATAATAGATGAAGATATAGTACGGGAGCCAGCGACAGATTTTTTGTGACAATTCGCGCAAAGTTGAAAACCCGTTTATTTCTTATTTGTACCACGAAAATGCGAATTTTACTTTTCTGGCTAGCTTTTAGCGGTGCAACGTTCCTCTACAGGGCTTCAAAAACTGCAGAAAAGAATAAAAAAATATCTAAATCTAGGGCCCTAAGGTTCAGAGATACAGGGTGTTCACGAAATATTGGAGACCCCCTTAACTTTCTTATTTTTGACCAGAAAAAAAAAGTGTTTTATATGAAAGTTGTAGAAAATTTTCTCTACTTTCCAACGCCGTTTTCAGAAAGAAAATCGAATTTTCAAGGTAGAGACCCAACTTTTTTTTAAATGGAACACAACTTTCTTATAAAACACTTTTTTCTCTTCTCTTCTACAGTAATCTGTGTGAACTCGTACCACTAATTGACACCGCACTTATTTTTTGACAGCGCATATGAGTTGCACTGTTTCTAGTTTCATGACCACCTCAGTTTCACAACACTTTTTTTTCTGGTCAAAAATAAGAAAGTTAAGGGGGGGTCTCCAATATTTCGTGAACACCCTGTATCTATGAACCTTGGGGTTCTAGGACTTTCTGCCCATGGGGACTTGTTCTGATTGATGTGTAGAATAACATATAAAAAAATTAGCAAAATTAACGGGAGCCGGGTTTTACTAAGAAAGTGTGCGGGGTCCTTTATGAAAAAATATAAACTTACTTTTTAAATGGAACACCCTGTATTTTGATTTTTGAATTGCACGCATTTTTCCGATTCCAACAATATAAATATGTTATATGTTTGCTCAAAGCACTCGCATGATATTCCAAATTGCAGTTAAATACGACCTTTATATTTAATCAAGGTTGCCATGGAAAAACATTTCAACTTAGGCAAGAGCATTCCTGTCAATTTATTATTTTTGGGACAATGCACCTTGGTACCCTACAACTTTCATTTAAGTATTTTTTTTCTGACTCAAAAAATAAAGGCTCTAGGGGTGGGTCAAAATATACGTGATCTTGCATCGAAAATAGGTGGGAGGGGGGCATGTAGATTTGAAATTTGGCTCCTTCAGTTAGGCTGTATCTACTAAAAATACTCGTACCCCGTTATATACCGCGGTACCCCATATTGCCCCGCATTCCTCTATACTTAATAGAGATTTCAAAAATATTGCCAATTAACAAGACCTTCATACATAAATGGTGTTTCCTGAGTTATTCTATATTATTGAACCAGTATTATTGGAGTGTTTGTGGGTAAGCTAAACATCAATATTAATATTGCCGATGTGAGCAGAATGTTGCGGGTGTGTTCGATTTGGGGATGGTACATTTCATTTCATTGTACTAAATAGTGTGGCACTAACTAATCAAGTGTGCACCGAGAATTTCTGCCGTTTCTGACCAAAGACCAACTTAAGCGAAAATCAATTTAAATCCGTAAATCCGTTAGATACCCGAATAAGTGGGGATTCATTGGTAATCAATACTGCATCGTGGATGCATTTTTGTTCGATAAAGATCGTGGAGTATGTCTTTAACACCAGTAACACCACATTCATAAGTTTGGAGATTTGAATGATTCACCCTTTTCTCCTTTATACTTCCACCATACCTATTACCAGAAAGAAGAAATCAATCTCTACACGAAACCTTGTCATTGTAATTATAACGAAAAGTGATTGATGAAGCAGATTTGCCTGAATCGTTTTATTTTTATGATTTATTATTGGATTACTTTCGAAATTATATTGCATTATTGTGTCAATGTTGAGGAATTTTGGCCTATAATTCTAAACTTTCCTAAAAGTTTCAGCTTGTTTTTAAGGATATACGGTCATTGTTTATCCACGCTCTTGGGCACAAATATAAACGTATTGGGATTTTTAATAGGGTGGGTCTTCTAAATGACCGACGTTAAAAATTCCCATTCGCCGCATATTATCCGTTCTTAGTAACGAACCGCCGACAACGGAATTGTATAGAGGACCTAATCCTTTTGCAGTACAAGATTTTTTGGGATCCTAATTAAGTGTGTTTATCGCGTTAGTCTCGGGGCGTTATAAAAACATTTTATGGCATCGTTAAATAAGCCGCGTTCCAGATATAAATCAAAAACAACGGCAGGGACAACAAAAGGCGACTTCTGGAATTTTGAGAACGGCGCCTGCCGGACCATTAACATCTAATGCGGCGCGATGCTGTATTAGAAACGAAATCTATGCGGTTTTTTCGGGAAGTGTAAAAGTTTGCCAGACAAGTCACATTGGGGACTCTATGATTCACTAATGAAATTTTAACCAACATCACAGAGAAGGTATACAGGCAGAACTTTATGACACATTATAACAATTAAAAATTAAAATACATATTTCGTTCCCTATAAGATCTACATCTTAAGATTGAGAACATTCACATTAACTACAGACATAACTTTTCGGTTCTCATCAGTAATAAATCTTCTGAAACCTTTTTACTGATACATCAGAGTTGGCGCCTTTAGTGGCCGCAGGTCGCTGCATAATTGGCTTTTTGTCCCCAACCATTTGTGTTTGTCACATCGATTTTTATTGAGGATGGATCCCAAACGCACAAAGGTGGATTACAAATGAATGCAAAAAGGATAACGCTGAGTTATGGGTCTCTGTAGAGATCCCATTCTTTTTCGACAGTGATATTTCATGGCGGGGAAAAACGTATTGTATTAGGTGGGACCCGACGAAGGTGTATGGCCCCACCGATTTATTTTATTGTGTGTTAATAAATCATAACTTGCACATAATATACTCGTAAAAATATTTCAGAAACATTCAAGCTATAAACTTCTTGGGGTCAGAGTCGGAGCTTAGTAATAAGAGAAGGTGATGTGCATAGTTGCTTCGCACCAGGACTACATCTATCTTCAAGCGTTGAGTGAATTCACTATTCAGTCAACGCTTGAACGCTTAAGGCCTAGAACTGGCTAGCGTTCTTAGTCAAAAAACAATCTTCCACCAAGGGTCAACTATAGACACCTAAGACAGTCAACGTTTTAGAGGAGCAGAAGTAACAAAGGGGCTAAGTGCCAATTTTCCCTAAAATGAGTTATTCCCATAGATAAGTAGTTATATGTGCCACTGACTATATATTCTATCAAACGGGCAAAGTGCCAAGACATCAAATTTGCCTACAAAAATAGGCCGATAGACGCGCTTTCTGCTAGTGCTCGGTCATTTTCCCATGAAAAGAGTCAAGTGACAAATTTCGTCCTAGAGTAAAAAACCATCGAAAATCTAAGAAATATTTCACTTAACCAGCTACAAGACGTAAATAAGATCTGTGACAACAAGAAAAAACATTTAGTATCAATGATTCCTTATCTACAAGGTAATAAAAACCAAGCATTCTATTAAATAATATATTGGCACTTAGCCTGTTTCTTAATTTTTTTATAATATTTTTTGTTATTCTCCAGTTTTAATTTTTTGTGTTGTTTTCGTAGTAATATACAGTATGTCCACGGATGGGGTAAACAAGAGGACAAATGAACCAAAAATTTCATTTTTCGACAAAAATTAATTCTTGATAAAAGTTTCTGCTTCTCGAAAAAATGTGGTCCACGAAGAGGATTTTCGATTTTTTTATACAGGGTGTCCAAAAAATTCAAAAACATGAAATGCGATCAAGAATAAACTGCCTTTATTTTTAAAAATATCAAAAGCTTTTACTTAGAAAAGTTGTTTAGAATTAAAAGATGTGTCCGATTGTCACTTTTCAAACAAATCAGCCAACTCCGATTTTTTAATTTCCAAGTGTGAAATTCCTTTGTTTTTAAAAATATCAAAAATATTTATTTAGAAAAGTTGTTTAGAATTAAAAGTAACTGTCTATGGCCACCTATACCACGTAGGGAAATATAAAATTTGTTGTCTGTATTTTCTGCTCGTGTGTGGAATATGGTTGATATAATATACAGTGCCCGCCAAAAAGTTGGAACCATAAGGGATCTATTTTTTATTTTTGGGCTAAGATGATACTACTCTGGGGCGATCATCTCTGCTTCCAAAAAGATTCGAAATGAAATCATTAAATGTCGTGACGTCATTTGACATACCCGGCAAAAATGACTTTTAATTAAACAAATTGACAAAATACGCTTTATTTGTGATTTTATCGAAAAAAGTGATTTGAAAAAGTTGCTTGGAATTTTATTTTACCCATATGTGCAAATTTTCAGACAAAAATTCTGACAATGATAAATTTTTAATTTTTTGAAAAATATAACTATAATAAATTTCATTCTTTTCGGTGTGCCATATTTGACTTTAGAATTGTTTGCCTATCATCTAAACGTGATATTTTTTAGTTATGGGCCCTTTTAGGTCGTAATCAGCTAGTTTCAAGAAAAACTCAACTAACAAGGTGCAATTTCGGACGATTTATTTTTTGTTACAATGTATTGCCAGATGTATCTAATTGCTTCTTGTTAGTTGAGTTTAGCTAAACTAAAAAATATCACGTTTGGATGATAGGCAAACAATTCTAAAGTCAAATATGGCGCACCGAAAAGAATGAAATTTATTAGTTTTCATATTTTTTCAAAAAAATAAAAAATATATCATTGTTAGCATTTTTGACTGAAAATTTGCACATAGGGGTGAAATAAAATTCCAAGGAACTTTTTTAAATAACTTTTTTCGATAAAATCACAAATAAAGCGTATTTTGGCCATTTACTAAATTAAACGTAATTTTTGACAGGTATGTCAAATGACGTTACGACGTTTAATGATCTCATTTCTAATCTTTTCGGAAGCAGAGATGATCGCCCCGGAGTAGTTTCATCTTAGCCCAAAAATAAAAAAATATTCCCTTATGGTTCCAACTTTTTGGCGGGCACTGTACATATATTGCCAGGATTTAGTTTTGGGGGGGGTTTTAGTTTGAGAAGTAAATAAAACAACAAAAATATACTTATATGAAATTTAATATCTATATATCCATCAAAAAAACTACGACATATATTTATAAAGTTCTTAACTTTAAATGAAATGGATAAATTAATTTCGTTCCTCTGCGCTAAATCTAAAACCATTAAAGAAGAAATCTTCGGCTTTTTCTTTTAAATATATCTACTACTTCATCTGCATGAATTTCTGTTCCATAGTGAATGTTCATTAGAGCCAAACCATTAAGTCTGTTTTCACTTGTAGTGTTTCGTAAATAGTTTTTCAGTCTCCTTAGGCTTGAGAAAGACCTCTCTGGGGTAGCAGTGGATACAGGAATGGTAGCCAAGATTTGTAGTAATGTGTAAATATTAGGATAAAGGTTTTTATCGCACATATCTAGGCATTCCAAACTAGATTTCGGGGTAGGCAGTCTTCTTATCAGCATGCAAGGTAGCTGAAGCTTTGATAGCTAAATCCAAATTTGTTTCTTTATTAGAAACCCCTTGACCTTGACTACACCATTTTTTCCAGTAGTCCATACCTTTAGGTTTACCACCCTTCCTTTTTTTCCCCTCAATTTTTCGACAGTAATAATGATTCACGTCTCTATCCTTAACAAGGATAGATAATATTAGGTAATATTATCTATCCTTAACAAGGATCTATCTATCTATCTATCTATCTATCTATCTATCCTTAACAAGGATAGATAATATTAGGTAATATTTTGCTTATTTCGGGGGGGGGGGGTTTGAACCCCCGAAACCCCCCCCCCTTGGCTACGCCCGTGTATTGAAGGATAAAGACGGAATGATACCCCTACTTAATAAGTATGTGGGCGCGGGCTGTTTCCCAAAGTTGAACTCTAGTCGCGGAAGCGAGCAATGGAAGGGGGCAAATAATATGGAATGATCAGCGGGCGGAGGGCACCCTTCCAACTTCGGAATAATGGAAGCCATAAACTGGTGGGCGCATAAACTGGTGGGGGCATGGAACGATTTGGATTTGGCCATGATCCCTGGATAATGTTTCTCGTTAGAAGAAGAGAGATAGGGCGTCTCATCATAAACCCAACAAGACTGTATCTAATAGTAGTACATAATTTTGGTATTGTCATTTTTAAGATAATCACAATAATTAGGTACCTGCTCGTGTTATGTTATAATTTATGTTCATAAAATAAAAGAATCCACTAGGGCGGCTAGTCTCTTTCAGACATCCCAAGAATGAAGCTATTATATTACATTGTGGGAAAATTACGTGAAATATAATTGAAGTTTGATTGCCGAGATTGTCACGCCACTTGCGATAATACGTCGTCGAGTGCCATTTTATGTGTGGATTGAGCGTAAGCCGTTTTATGTACATCATAAATTACCCTGTGAAAAGGGATTCGTTTTAAAGATGATATCTTGGCGGATGCCTGAAATATATTGAAGGGGTAACAGCCTCCAGGCTGTCGAAGACTTCTTGGCGAGCTCGATATGGTAATAGCGATGACTCCTACGCCAGTAGATCGCCAACATCTGCCCACTGAGGTGTATTTGAATATAGTAAATTCGTCGGGTTTTGCAGTTTTAAGTTAACTAAACGGTTTTACAAGATGTATATAGCTGCGCAAAGGTCATAGCGTTGGGTGAAGATTTTCAGTCAACGCTTCTAGTGACTTAACCCTATATTTAAACAGAATGAATATTTAGTGTCCCCATTATAATTTTAAAAGAAATGGCTTGTCCCATATGCCACAAGCCATTTCTTTTTTTAAAAAAAAAAAAAAAAAAAAAACCTATATTTAAAGCCATGGCAGGGTCGACAGTACTACCCTGCATTTTCTATAGGTACTGTGCAAACCCAGCATAATATAAACGGGCTATTACAATTGAATGCGTATACAAAATTTCGTGTCTATGCTATCACCATTGAGGAGTTCCCTCCCTGGGAGCCAACCCTGAGTGCAGCAGCCATCAGAAAGCAAGAAAATTAATCCGCCATCTTGGAGCTGTGGCCATATTGAATTTAGTGTGATGTCACTAACTTCAAGCCCTTGATATCCAAATTATGGGGGGGGGGGGGGGGTTGAAAAGATAATGTAATCCGCCAGCGGCCAAATTGAATTTAGTGTAATGTCACTAACTTTACCGTTTTCTACTCTTTAAGCCCTTTCATTTATTATATTAGAGGGGTTGAAAATAAAATATAATCCGCCATCTTGGAGCGCCGGCCATATTGAATTTAGTGTGATGTATCTAACTTAGGCTGCCAATTTGAAAGTATTACAACATTGAGTATTACATATTGTATTGCCACCAGAATTAAAAGTGTATGCAAAATTTCCGCTCAATCGGATGTCTACGGATGGTCTACATTGCAAGTTAAATAAAAGCTTGTAATAAAAAAAATATATTAGGCGCACGGCGCACCAATAGATTCTAAAAATAGTTATTTTATAATTCAGTACAAAACTGTAAAAGCGTAACAAACAATAATATAATATTATTCATTTAAGTGGTTTACTGGTTTACAAAAATATAGGAAATATTGGCTATTCCATAGGAATTTTCTATTAAACTACACATAGTCTGATAAATTGCCACCCCGTAAAACCGTAAAATTTGCCGCCCCAGGCTCGGGCCTTGTTGGCCTAAGCGTTAATCCAGCCCTGGATGTAGCTACTGTTTTTTTTTTTCAAATTTGAATCATTGAATATTGTATGTTATGATTTGAGGTTTTTCTACTTGGGGACATTTTATATTTATCGCATTTCGTGGAATATTATTGTGTGTGCTTGTTTCCGCGTCTTGCTCGCACGTTGCGCTCCAATCGAAGGTGACCCCAGGATCTTACGCGGTGGTCCTGGTACATACGTGCTGCTCCGGCCGCGCCGAGACAAGACGGAGAGCCGCGTCCTGCCGGCGGCGGGGACTGCGGGGCCGGCGCCAGCGACCGGCGGCTCGCGATGAAAGCATCTCCTCCGAGGCGCCCACGGACAACAACTGGACTACCGCCGGCGGCCGCCGCCACCGCCGCCGCCGACTGTTGACCGCGACACCTGATGAGGCTGCGGTGAGAAATGTGCTGCAGGCAAAAATGGTGTCCGGAAGAGGAATATATTGTTGTTTTACACTGCGTCGGTCTCCGCACGTAGTGGTGTAACTGCCAAAAATTCAAAATATTAGTTACGCCCGTTATATGCATAATTTAACGTCCTCTTTCTTCTCACGAAGTGGCATACATGTATCTCCAGTACTTACGTCAGGATAATTAATTCTAAAATTGGCTTCATTATTAAAAGTTACAGAGTGTGTCTCACGCAGAGGCGTATATATACTTTACGCCGCTTTGTGAGAAACGTACATGCATGGAGATTTTTATTTTCCAAAATGTGGCGTATAACCAGGGACTCTTTAAAATAAGAGTCCCTGGGCGTAACTTAACTTACGCCACTTCGTGATGCGCGAATTTTTAAATAACCGCACACATCTTTTAGCGTATCTCATTAACTCATGAGTAAATAGGCCTCAAATCCTAACCTAGAAATATCAGCTGTGTTGTACTGCGATTCCAATTCGATACTTTCGCTTAAAAAGTCGTTTTGTTTTAACAATAAGTTAAGTTTACTATTCTCACACGACAAATAGAAAAATTTGTGCTAGATGCATAAAGTGTTTTACGTTTGCATGAAACGAATGTACCTATCGCTCCTATCAGTGCAATGGAACGACTGTCCACCAAATGTGGTGTTGTGGAAAGAAGAAAAATACAGACAGTTTAAAATAGGAAATAAGATATCGATGTTGTATAAACGAAGTATAAACTAAACGACAAAAAATTTACAGATTTCCCAAAGTAGCGTAACTGCTCAAAATTTTTTTTTCTCAAAAATGAAAAACCCGCAAGTCGTTTATTGTCATGTTTAAGCTTCATATCACCGGCATCTTTAAAAAAAGTTTCGTTAGATTTAGTAAAATTTTTAAGAGATATATTATGACATGACTGATTATTTCATGCTATTTTTAGTTTTTTTGCTCTACTGTAAAATTATCAAAAAGCTAAGTTACGCCACTACGTGCGGAGACCGACGACCGATTCCAGTCATCGTTGCTTCCGGTTTAGCAGCATCCGCATGTTCTAAATCTAAGTTTGGACAGATTTCTCTGTATTTTTATGTTTGGTTATTGTTTGTTCTTGCGCGGTCTTGGACCTACCTCATGATACTCATATATGCCTCCGCATACGGGGTGGTCCAACTTTTGGGGGAAAAACTTTAGGAAACTATACAAAACATAAAAATAAGTAGATTTTTCGTACAAATATGTATCGAGATTTAAATAAAAAACATGTTTGGGTACATTTAAAAAATGAAAATCGTAAGTAGGAATGGGTTCAATTTTTTTATCTAAATGTGTTTGAATGTAGGAAAAATAATTCCCTACCGCGCTCCTACACAGTAAAATGCAGAAGTTACAAAAATGGCATCCTATGTTTTTATACAGTGTGTCCCAATTTGATACTGGACACCTCAGAACTAGGTGTATGCGAAGGACAAGGAAAACAAATGGTCTCTATTTTTTTATTGGTAGTTCCAAGGGATAGTATCTCGTAGGCGGTGGTATTTGGATGGGGTAATTATTTCATGGCTTGCTATGATTTTTTAAAATAGCTAATTTTCAAGAAACCCTATTAGGGATTTTTTTACGATAAAATGTTATTAAGAAAACTTGTTCAGAGTGAAAAACTGATTGGAATTGCAAAATTTCAAAAGTCTAGGCCTTCTTTGATTTTTAGTTATTTCGCCCTTTTCTCCCACTTTTTTCTTAGAAATATGTCGTTTCTGGAGCTTTCACGTCAAAATATTATTAAGGAAACTTGATCATCGTGAAAAAATAAAATTTTAACGTGAAAGCTCCAGAAAGGACACTTTTCTAAGAAAAAAGTGGGAGATAAATCTAAAAATCAAAGTACGCCTAGCCTTTTGAAATTTTGCGAATACTGTTATACTCAGTTTTTCATTCTGAACAAGTTTTCTTAATAACATTTTTTCGTAAAAAAATCCCTAATGGGGTTTCTTGAAAATTTGCTATTTTAAAAAATCATAGCAAGCCATGAAATAATTACCCCATCCAAATATCACTCCCTTGGTACTACCAATAAAAAAATAGAGACCATTTGTTTTCCTTGCCCTTCATATATTTCTGAGGTGTCCAGTATCAAATTGGGACACACTGTATAATAGTGGGTAGGTATCAAATAAATAAAGTAACTTATATAAAAAGAAAAAGTAATTCTACCGTAAATTGTCTTCAAACTTGCTGGTAACTTAACCCAAAATTCAAGTTTCTAGATTCAACCGCTTTTGAGAAAAAAATCATAATCAAATTCTTTGTCCCTTTTAAGGCTGGAATAACTTTGCAGGGGAAGCTTAAATAGAAAATACATGAAAGACCCCTTAAAACTCCCTGTGGAATATTTTTTCAAATATTCGCACATCATTACTAAACACATTGCAAACACTTGATTAAAGAACAGCACTTTTGTGTATTATTTTGATTGTACAGGATGTGTAAAATTTGACTCCCTGAGCTTCATTTATTTTTTTTTTAGAAATTTAAAAACAGGTGTTATGCCGTCACCAAAGATATTTTTCCAAGAACATACATCAACCTTTATTTCAATTTTCGAAATATTTGTCTTTTTCTGAATATCTTTATCAAAACAGCTTTCCTTTAACGAAAAATAGTGAAATAGCGTCAGGTCAGGTGATTTTGGGAGCCATTTTACGGGTAAACTTATGCCGATCAATCTTTCTCCACAAAGTTGGTACCGTTGACTGACGTATTAATAAGACATCTCACGGCTATAGTTTCATGTCCGGGAAAGTAGATGGCGCCTATGGTCAACAATGTATTTACACATTGAGACATTTTGCAAGCACTATTTTTGCAATTGTTTTAGTCGACAACACATTGATACCGTAATTTATTATAAGAGAAGTACTTTTCTGTAGACAGACAGTTTGGCAGTTCATTAAAGATGTTCAGTTTGTCGAAGTTCATTTGTTTCATAGCCACCTTCAGTTTATTATTACAAATCCAAATAAGTTAAAGAAAAAACACTTTCTGTCAGCCAAAATGTCACTTGTGAGGCATCGTTGGTTTTAGTACATCGAGGAGAATCCGAAACTTAAATAATATACAGGGTGTTCAATTTAAAAAACAAAAGTGAATGTCACTTCCGGTAAAACCGGAAGTGGAAATAAATGAATTTACACGTCAAAAAGTGACATTTATAAAGTAACATCGACATGCCAAATTTCAAAATTGTATCTCAAAAAACAAGGGCAAAAAAGTGGGGTGTACCATGATTCAGTTCCACCCTGTATATCTATGTTGGGGAAGCTTTGTTACCTAACCACTATCATAAAGGTAGTGCTGAAGATGACCCCTTAGATTGGTTAAAACATGTACGTACAGTTTTATCTTTATCATTAAAATGCTGTGTACCTATGTGGAGCTGAGAGCTGAGACTAAATAAGTTATACCTCTCATTTTGGTTTTACTTGGGTTGACAGCTACCATAGATAAAAAACTGGGCGGCGTTCTCGCAATAAGAACAGCTGCAGTTCATAAACTATATTATGTTACTGGATAGCAATTCATTCCATAGCATACTTGACCAGAATCCCGTCTTCTTTGGGAATGTCGTGGGACAACTTATTTTGCTAGTAAAGAGTTGTTTTTATAAAAAAAATATTCAGAAAAACACAAATATAGGAATGTTTGTGATTAAATGTGGTTATGATGCATGGAGCTTGAGTTACCAAAAGAGCTTGTAAATTTACATAATCCAAATTTGCAATACATACAAAAAAATTATCAAAGAGGGAAGTGTTGTAATACAAATTACAAATTTCTCTATAATATCAATAATGTTTAATATATAATACCCTTAGGTCTACATAGCACAATATAACCTAGAGCAGAAATTCGAAGTATTTGCAAATAATTAAAGCCAAGCATTCGCCATAAATTTTAAAGCTTATACTAAACAAACTTTCATTTTCTTGATATAAAGCGGGGTACAAAAACAATTTACGAGGTGCTCGGGAGTCGCACTACCGACAACACCAATTAATAATTTATGATTTATTAAATGCACCGCCTTAGCTGTATAGCACATAATTTGAAAACTTGTTAAATTTTATTAGTTAAATAAAACCAAGGTATGTCTGTACTCGGACCATTCCTCAGGATGATTATTGCCAAAATATGTCATTACATACTTCTTTGTTCCTATAGGAACTCCTGAATCGTGTAGGGTGTAGGTACCCTAAGCAGATCCTCTCCGGCATTATGCTGGCATATTGTCTCTGAAGTATTGTAGTAGAACGGGTAAATTATTATGCAAAGAAAGTAAATCCTAATACTTGGCCCATCATATTGCTTCTTGACTGGAACCGATAACTCGGTGACATGAACATGAACACAAGAATAAGTGTTTTCGTCATAAATCAGTAGTTTTTTTGACTGCGACTATGAACGTGGAAGGCCCGTTTCTTCTTGTAAAATCCATAACTCTTAAACTTTAATTACTAAGTAACAAAACAGTAAAAGGTTTTACGACCGTCGCATAGTCCGTTTATTCGTGTGTTTCCGCGTTAGATAAAAAACCCCGTAAATGCCGTAATTGCTTGTTAAAGTGCCCGATAAGCGGGACGCCATACAAATTGCCATATGCTTCCAGCAGACGTGAAATTTCTCCAGGAAGAATTCATCAGAGGTGATAAGTAAGCAGTTAATTTTAGTTTGTGATTGTATTTCCAACAATATTCGTGGGCTACCTACATAGAAATGTAGGAGTAACTATTTTTTCTTGAAATCGGCATTAAAATGTCCCAAAATCGTCATTAAAAGCACAGAAATCGTACAATAATGTAGCCCATTATTGTACGATTTTTTCAATAAGTAGGCCTTGGCGAGATGTAAACATCAAACGTCAGACGCGGAGAAATCGCCCGTCAAAAGTGACCAAATATTCAAAACCCGGCCGATAAAGGCTCATTTAACTTTTCGTACACATTGCGAAATTGTTTCCTATAGAAGCGCAATCCTTCAGTATACATATTTTAGTAAATTTGAAAATCAATAGATTTGTTGTGTAGGCTGCACAAGAAGCAGCAGTTTGGTTTTTCTGTCAGAAGGTGCCGTACATCATTACCGTACATCCTTGGTAGAGCGATCTGTAAAGTCAAGCAACGCCGCGCGTAGTCGGTTCGTGGACGGGTGATCCCTTATTATTATTTTCTTGCCTAATAAAACATTTTTTTTCCGATTTCAAGAAAAATATAATATGTACCTCGGCACTGAAGTTCTTTTTATGACTCATGTGGTTTATTTGCCTCGGCCAGAGGCCTCAGCAACTAAACTCCACATGAGTCATAAAAAGTTGTACTTCAGTGCCTTGGTACATAAATAACTATTTAAAATTAAGATGATTTTATATCATTTCTATCCTATCTTGAAAAGTAGGTCTATATACAGGGCCGTGTTAAGGGGGGGGCGAAGGGGGTGTTCGCCCCGGGCGCCCTATTCAGGGGGGCGCCAAAATCAACAAAGGCCCTTGTGCTAATAATTTACTGCTTCAAAAAACATTTTAATATTTTTTTAATTTTTCAATTACCAATTTTTATTTTTCTAGGATAATGATTCCGCATACAACTACTGCAATCTTTGTAAGTTATGAATTCGGAACTTATCTACGTCTGCCGATGTTTATGTCGTTGTGAGATATTTAATATTTTAATTGATTTCGCTATTCTCCCCGAGATAACGCGCTCAAAAATGTCCCCTAAGGGGGCTATAGCTCCCAAAATGGACACTTTGGCAACCGATTATTTTTAAATATTTCCAGAACGAACAAAAGTAAAATTCTGAAATTTGGTAGGTATGTGATATACCTGTGAGATTTGACATTTACCTAGGTAGAGATAGTTTGACATTCTTAATCATAGGCGTCCCAAATGAGGGGGTTAAGTGACTAAAAATAGCCCAAATTTTTGCATGTATTTTTCCCAGATTTCTTGCGAAATTATAAAATTTCAGGGTATTATACTAAAAAATGGTGCTTGTTGAATTTCGATAGAGTGCACCGTTTTCGAGTAAAATCGTTATGAAAATTTTTTGCAGAGGGCCATGAAAATGCGTACCTATTAGAAATTAGCCTGCCATAATTTACCGGCGCGTTCTTCGATCCAAAAAAATTAAAAAAATTCCTATAAACATGACCTCAAAAATGCCCTCTAAGGGCTCTAAGGGGACTATAGCCCCCGAAATGGACACTTTGACACACAAAATTTTTTTCTAAATATTTCCAGGGCGCGCATTGCTAAAGTTCTAAAATTTGGTATGTGATATACCTTCATCATAGGCGTCCCAAATGGGGGGTCGAAGAGTTAGAAATACCCCAATTTTTTTGTGCGCTTTTTTCCTGATTTCTTCTCCCAAGTATGTCACATACCAAGTTTCAGAAGTTTATCTTTGCTCGTTCTATATATGTGTGGCGACGAATTAGTAGCTAAAATGCTAAAAAACTATTCCCTCCGTTAAATTGCAACTTGATATTCTACAGCTCCTCTACAGTTTTGACATTATTTCAAATTATAAAATAAATATAGAAACGGCTTACAGAATTTTTCTAACCCAGTCACATCTGCATCTGCCGAACGATCATTTAGCAATATGAAATTAATAAAATAATATTTAAGGTCGACCATGGGACAGGAAAGACTTTCAGGTTTAAGCTTGCTATAAAGTGTGTTTTTAATAATATACTCAAATTCTAGTAATTTCAAGTTTCAAGACTTAGGTAGGTAGATATATCCAGACCTTTTTTGCCTTTTGTGATATTATGTACCTAATACTAATTTAGTTAACATAATTTTGATTTGGGGGGGGGGCGCCAGAGAAGAACTTTGCCCCGAGCAAACTTTTACGTTAACACGGCCCTGTCTATATAGAGTGTGTCGGCGTTTGCTTGTGAATACCATAGAAATCTATGAAGAGCCGAGTACCATTCGGCATATTTTTTAGATTCGCCTAAGGGAAGATCTCATACAGACACTAAATTTCAATTGGGTGATTATTTCATGGCTATAGCTATGATTTTTTTAAATGACCAATTTTCAGAATGTCATATTATTAGGAATTCTTTTAAGAATAAAATAGATAGTGCCATCAAATTGGTCATAGATCAAAACCATTAGTACAAAATATCAATACTCTAAGTTATACAAGGCGTTCACAAAATGGGACCGAAATTCAAGTACCCTGCATAAACCACATTTGGAAGAAAAGATCATCAACCTGTGCCCCGCATGATTTTTACAGGAGTCTCTGGAAAGTTAGATTTTCAAGATGGGTCGTCAATTTTCCTAACATAGCAAGGTCTGTTTCATTTTCATGTGGTAATGCAAGACAATCCGGGGTTACCTCTGATTTGTTTACATTCGATTAGGCTGCACCGTTTGATTGTTGCTGCAGTTTCGCCACAAATTTTGTCACCACAGCACTATTGACCGTCACCGCCAACTTATTTTTCACCAATATATCAATGAATTCATCTTTTTTCAACTTATTTAGTTCTTTCAGAAGGGACACAGTATGCACTGCTTCAGACGCCATTTTCGATATAACCCGTATCTCAAAAACAAAATACAAACAATACCTACTATATTGATATGAAGTACCTATTTAGTTAGACTGCATTATTGTTGTAGGTATATACGGTTATCCAAAATACCCTAATATTTAACATTGCAACCAATCGTCAATTTCTAATTATACATGTTTAGTTTTTTGAAATAAAATGTGCTCCAGTTTCTATAAATCCACATTTGCGGGATCTTGCGTGTTTTAACGTTTACGAAATGGCTAAAGTCGCAAAATAAATATAGAGAAATGTCAACAATTTAGATTTATTCTCATTACTGTTAGAACAAAGTTAAATAAACACGCACCATATCATTTTATGGCATTTTATGCTTTTCCTCGCCACTGGAAAATAGGTATAACTATGATTTACTTGTTTTGGATGTAGGAAGGGTAGGTACTGGAATTGTTTTTACTTTTTTACTTCTAGTATGTGTATGATATTAGATGCTCTAATTTTTATTCCTCGGTTTTAGATTAATTTTTTCGACAAAGTAAAGTGAAATTTTTGTACTTTTTTAGAAAACAGCTCATATTGCACATTGCTTGCTGCATTTCGAGCCACAAAAATAATGTCTTTATCAAATATACATATAGATACTATTGACATTGTAGATAGTGACTTAGAAGAGTAAGCTGAAATGCTATTAGAGGAATAATTTCATTTTGTTTAGCAAACACGGTAAGGAAGTATCTATATTGTATTATACCTACCTCTACATGACTAAATTTAATTATTATTTTGTTGTGTTGGTGTATAGATTTCAAAATCATTGATAGATACCTATATCTACCCACTAATTAGCTATCTGCTTTGAAATAAATAACAAATGGATTGTTAGAACTTCCATAAATTTCATTTTGAGAACTCATTTAAATACCAAATTCTGGTCAATAAATTAAATATAATTATCCACCAGCAGAACAATATAAAATTTATTTATTGGCACATGGTTTTATTAATTACAGCTAGTTCTGTATTATTTTTAGGTTTCTGTAAGCAATCAACACACCCAAGAATGCGCGAATGGATATTATAATGTCGGATACCGTTATTAGAAAACTCAAATATTCGACATAGTTGCGGTTGTGTGCTATCGTTTTTTTGGTTTTTTGCTTCGTTCTTTTTGTTCCGTTTTTATCTGTGTAAATCTAGCAAACAAAATTTAAATAAGATACCAGTTTTCGAGGAACTCAATATCATTGGTGTTGGGACTGGACATGGCTGCTAAAATAAGATGTAACTTTTATATGTAAATAGAACAAACAGCTGCAAAACACTGCTTCCATGCCCCTTTTAGAAACCCAATCAAGGATGGATTTTTGTACCTATGTAGTTACAAATACAGAGGGGTGTTTTTCTGGCATATCAGGTAAAGGATATTTTATTTTAATTTTAAAACATTTTACAAGCTTTTATTTAACTTCAACTGTGAGCTGAAATTTTGCACACACATTTGGCACAGCTTACCCAATGTTAGGGTAAGCTGAACTATACTGTAAGCCAAGAGCGGTTTAATATGGTTAAAAAGTGTCTTGTCTCTTATTTTATTGCCGAGGCGCCTGTTCTCGACCTACCCTGGTAAAAGTATAAATGAACTCACTTGGAACACAGTGATATATGGGGCGCGATCTATTTCATAGAATTTACCACGCTCTGCTATTGGTAAAAATACTAGACTTATCAGCAGAAATCACCCGTATAAAATTCAAAGGTTTTTATGCGGTCGACGTCGACTTAATCAAGGAGGCAGCCAATAAGAAAGCGAGCGAAGCGATTTGATTGGTCGGAGTCTCGGAGACGTATGCCAGTTAGGCCAGTATAACCAATGCCGTGCATGGAAATAAGGATTGTGCTTTATTTTACGGATTTTGGTTTTGGGTATAGATGTTTGTGTGGTGTTGTTTTGTGTGTAACAAAATTATTAGTTTGCTCTGGTTTGAGTCATTTCAAAGTTTATTTTATTTTTTAGAGCATTTAAATAAAATATGTATAATATTATTAAGGGCCGCGCGCCGCCTAAGTTACAAAGCAAACGTCGCCCAAGCGTTTTTATGCTGTTCCAAGTGACTTAATTTATACCACACCCATACAATCTAGTATACCCAATCTCAATATTATATATTTTTTTCAAAATGGGCTCCGCACCAATTTGCCTATTACCACAGACCTATATAGCTTAGCGAAGCTATCTAGGTCTGTGCTATTACCTATTTTCTTTACAACCCCTTGATATGGATATCAAATGAATTGGTTGCAGGAAAAAGGCCTTGTAATAATGATGCGTTGTCAGAAATGCATAGATTAAGATGTAGATATTAACTAAAAAGTATAAAAGAAAATAATAAATACAAAACCTTTTAAAATTCAAGCTATTATTTAAACCATGTACTGAAACGAATAAAATAAGTTTAGATTTTCAATATTTGTTTTTAAAAAGCTTGTCGCGCAAAATGTTTATAAAAGTAGGTACTTTACATACCAATAATTAATTTGATTGTGCAGTGATTGGTTGATAAGCAAGAACTTGCATTTTCTTCACAATCCGCGCGAGCCGGGCCCGTCGGGCTTTTTAAAACCTAAACTTATTTTATTCGTTTCAGTACATAGCTTAAATAAAAGCTTATTTTTAAAAAGGCTTTTTATTCATTATTTTTACTTCAGTTTTGGATATAAAATAACATTCTAAATCAAAAATTTCATGTCAATATAGATCTACGTTGAGATCTATGAATGTTTCATTTTCAAGACACAGAGTGTTCCGATTTCAAAAAGAAATCGAATATTTGTATATTTGTTATATCTTCCAAACAAATAGAGATATTGAAATGCATTTTGATATGAGATATGAACATATGAAACAGCAACATTTATGTGTTAATTTGGCTATTTCCATGCAACCACTGGCAGAGGTATACGGAGTGCAGAGATAACAAATAAACGTAATTTTGCCAGGAATAGTACAGTACAGTTAAATTTTTTTAAATCGGTCAAGAAGTGGAAATAATACCGCCTATAACTAAAAACCACTTGAAATGGTTGTCTGCATCTAAAACTAATACATCTGGTGCATCCCAAACCTAATATCATGGTGGCATTTGCTAAATCGACGAATTTTGAGTTCTTATAATCACAATAACTACTTTCGGGTAGGTACACGAAATATACAAGCTGATATAAGATGTATCTCACCATAAAGTGTGTCATAGTTCACATGTTACCTGCGAATTATTTTAATTCATGTTAGATTATATCAACAAATCTTAAGATTTAAAATAAATGAAATTACATTGTTCAAGCAGTTTATTTTCTTTCGCTAAAAACTAAATAGAAAACTTTTTCACCCCTATCCAAAGGGCGGATTTAGACAGCCAAATTAAAGAAATTTTTTTTTCATAACATGGAGTTATCAGAAGTAAAATATTTTAAACAAGTAAATAAGTTTAAAAAGGAGGCTGCTTTACTCTATTGAGGATATTTTTAATTTTTCACCCTCCCTCGTTTATGGAGGTACGTTTGGGGGCTTTGAATATTGACGTTTTAATTCACGGACATGCAGAACTTACGCACGGCCTTTAATTTTACTTCAACTGAAAAATAAAGAAAAATCCATATGGTGCACACTTTCTGCTCTCTAATAAAAAATATTAAAAATATATAAAACCATATTATCAAAGATATATTTTCTTTGGTAAATGGGCCATATGTTTACTAGTAGAAGTTGACATCTATATGATTAAAAACAAAGTCTTCTATGTAGTAGAATTTCCATTAAGGTAGCACACAATATTGGTTATTATTGGTTGTGCCTGTTGCTTGCCATTCGTTTAATATTTAGAATATTGAATGTTTTGGAGAGCGGACATCAACAACCTGCAGCAAAAAGTTAGAACACCATTGACGAAGGCTCCTAAATATTATTCTCAAGATGTGCTATAGAAAGAACATCGTTGCCACGAAGTGGATTGGCAGACCTTAGTAATTAGATCAACAAAAAATATTAAACAATCACAATTATTTCCACAAGGAGGTCAACAGTTCCACGCTACATCGAACTGTATGGGCTGAGGGAACACGAGCATCAAGATCATCATACAGAACTGACAATGATAAATTACAGATTTCGTTTTTTGGCCGACCCCAGGACCAATGTTCCTCCCAACAGGAGGCTTCCTTCTGACCATCCAAGGTCAGGTTGTACCCACACGTAATTCCCTAAAATTCATTGTAAGAGATGCATCGATTATGGGGCGATAAGTGCAGATACAAGTGCCGAACTTCAGAGACAATCCAGTACATAATAGGTAAATGTCGAATCTTTTCAACAACGGAATGTCAGGAATGGCATAATGCAGTTGACAAGATATCCCACCAGAAGTTGACTGAAAAACGTCAGAGAAAGTCCCATTGTAGTCTTTAGGGTATTTCGTCAGGATAATTATAATCAAAACGCGATTTGAACAACTAAGGTATATTTGACGTGAGCTTATTACAACGGCTCGAGCGTGAATGTCACTGTCTAAAATTATAGATACAGTACGTCCATCTCAACCATGATGTCAGGATAATCAGAGTCCGCACGGCCATCCTGTATTGTCGTTCGTCCTCGAACACCACCAAGATTGACCCTTAGTTCAAGATCTAAAATATAAGGAATCAAATTAGTAAGGGTTTTTGAGTAGTGGAGAAGATTTTTTGTTTGTTTGCCACAGTTGGTGCTGTTGACGGCAGTGATTTTCTTTTTGTTTGCCACAGTTAATAATGCTGTTGACGGCAGTGATTTTCTTTTTGTTTGCCACAGCTGATGCTGTTGACGGCAGTGATTTTTTTGTTTGCCACAGCTGGTGCTGTTGACGGCAGTGATTTTTTTGTTTGCCACAGCTGATGCTGTTGACGGCAGTGATTTTTTTGTTTGCCACAGCTGGTGCTGTTGACGGCAATCAATTGGCGTCGCAAATAGTGACCTGCGTATTGATGGCCTGCTCTATTGCCACAGCGACTAGGGCTGTTTGAGGCGTTATTTTTGCTGTCAGCGGTGTGCTGACGCAATTGTGACCTACGCATTGATGGTCTTCTCTATTACCCCAGCGTTATAAGGATATACCTATACAGCTGTTGAGGGCAACAACTTCTGTTTTGCTGTCGACAACCTTAAGCGGTTTCTTACCTTTAGTGGTGTTGAAGTCTGAAGGGCTTCATATGTTCGGAACTAACAATTCCTTCATAAGGTCGTCGGGATCTCGTGGTGTGTCGATCTTCCTTAACCTTGTAGCGGTCGTTGGGTAGAACTTCAACCACTTTGAATGGACCTCTGTATTTTGGTAGGAGTTTTTTGCTTTCGTTGTTTGCGGGAAAACAAGTTACTTTTGTTAAAACTGAATCGCCCACTGTATATGTTTTGGGTGGAGCTCGTTTTGCGTTAAAAGTCTTGTCTCGTCTCTAATTTTTGTAACGTCTATGATTGTGTCAAGTTCGATATTATGGAAATCACTATCGGTTTGTAGAGAGTAACCGAAGTGTAATTCTGCTGGTGTATACGTAGTGATACGGTGTTTTGCACTGTTTATTGCTTGTTGGACCTGAACTATCTTGGAGTCCCAATTATGGGTATCTGTGTTAGATCCAGCTGTAGCAAGTGCGTCTAGTATCGTTTTGTTACTACGTTCGACTTGGCCGTTACCCCTCGCCATTCCGACAGCTATTGTATGTAGTTTTATGCCCTTTTCTTCAAGGAATTTTTTAAAAGCAGATGATGTGAATGCTGCGCCCGCGTCAGTGATTATTCGCCTTGAGTTACCGAATATATTGAATATGTCCTTTTTTGTGACAATAGCCGCATGACTGTTGTTTGTGAAAACATTTAGATCTGTTGTGACCCATTTTACCACAGCACAAACAAGGTTGCGGTTCAGTTTTTAGTACTTCAGGTTTATATTTTAAATTTAATTTATGGTGGTTTGAAGTAGATCTGTCCGTAAAATTTTTGGGTGAAGTGAGCATTGATAATTTTTGTGGAAGATACATTTTGTTTTTTAAATAAACTGCTAAGACGTTCGGGTCTGTGATATTAGATGCTTCAGCAGCAGATGTTATTGTTGGGTCATTAATTGCCCCGAGAATTAAAGAAACTTTGTCTGCATCGGTAAAATTTAATTTTAATTTATTAATTTTGGCGATATGCTGAAAATGAAATTCGTACAATGAACAGCCCTGTTCAGGTTTGTGATTGGCAATGTCCATGAATAAGATATATGTATTTCTGGTACTTCTAAAAGTAGATTGGAGGATATTTTTCCAATTCTCCCAAGTATACTGTGACCACCCCAACTCTGTTTGAACAAAACTGTCATACCACGTTTTGGCAGTTCCTCTTAATTTATTTATTGCTTGGTACGTAATAAAATGGTCAGACCATTGGTACATAGTTGCGTTGTAATGTAGTATTTCGAGCCAGTCTGATATTTCGGTAACTTTGGGGTCGAATTCAGGAATTATATTGGACGCAGTAGTACTTGAATTAGGCTGTACATTGTAGAATTGCGGGTTGTTGGCACTTACAGTTTCTGTAGTTCTTTTTAATGATTTTTTTTTGTTTACGTCGTCTCCTTTTGGTGGTGTAGTTGCTGTCCGTGCTTGTTGTAGAGGAAGGCGATGAACAAGTCGAGCAACTTGATGAAGACGACGGTGAGTGTCTTCGGGATTTCTTCTTACTAGATTTTCCCATCTCTGGCGCGACGGATAAGCGCGCGTAGGTTCACAACCACTTCTGATGTAGTCTTTAGGGTATTTCGTCAGGATAATTATAATCAAAACGCGATTTGAACAACTAAGGTATATTTGACGTGAGCTTATTACAACGGCTCGAGCGTGAATGTCACTGTCTAAAATTATAGATACAGTACGTCCATCTCAACCATGATGTCAGGATAATCAGAGTCCGCACCATATTACAGCTACACACCAGAGCCTGCTCTTGAATACTGCAACTACGATGTGTACCGGGGACCAAGGAGTTGGTCATAATAGACCGGATCTTATAATAGTTGATAAAATCTCTAGGAAGACAACTCTGATATGACCAGCTTAAACAATTACAACTTACGTGTGAACCATGCAGATCGCGAACTACAGAGACTTATAAGAACGGATACGAATTTAGTGGTAAATGGAGAACGTCCAGACGGTTCCAATCCGATGTTCAACTACTAGTGTTATACCAAAAATTTTGCTGAAAAAACATCATAGAGACAGGTCTTACTGAAAATGTTTACAGGTGCATGCAGAAGGCGGTACTTAATACTTACGACATTCTAAAGTGTCCGGAAATTAGTGGGGAGTGGAGGAACATCTTATACCTATTGTTAATATACAAGTATGTGAGGAACATCCAACGTCAAGGACATCTAGAGCCCGATAACCTGGAAAGGGTTCGGTCTGAGCCAGATGCTTTTGGTTTCCGGAGTGCCTGGGATCTGAGTACTTACCTAAATGTTCTCCGTAGTTACAACATTTTATATTCGTTAAAGATTGTAGATATATAAATAAACTAAATTGGTGGCTTGCGAAAGAACATATATATACTTATCATTCTACCAAAAGATGTTAAAATATCATAACCTGTAAGAAAGTTCAATTTATTTTATTTCTGATACTCTATAGCAAAGAAACAACAAAACTAACCAGTTTCAAAAACATGTTATATGTGTTGTGTTGCGACTAATTTATTAAAAATAAATTGGAAAGGCTCCTTTTATTGGGATGCCATTAAAAAAGCAATTCGCATAGAGAAAGCCAACTTTTCGTGGGCGCAAATCAACGCGTTTCATTTAAGACAATGAGCAATAAAACTTAACAGTCGGTAAATTTCCTTTAATGTCAGCTGTCCAGAATGTCTCTTCTTAATCCAATGGTCAAATAAATGCGCGATAAAATCTATAAAAAAAATGGCACGGGTCAAGTTAGACAGCGGAAAGAAGCAAATAAATTGAAGATGGTTATTTATAAACACAGTAGCAATAACAATAATGATTTTGATTTACGATAGATGGTCCAGACGATCCATAACAGGTTGGATATAAAAAAAATCAGCACTGACAAGAAAATGAGAATTTGCCAAGGTTTATATTTTAATTAGGTACCTACAAATAATAAACGATTCTAGTAAAAGTCGAAATGATTTCAGATGTCGAAAAATATCGTATGCACATGAATAGTTTTTGGCAAAGGATAGGTATATGTATCTAATATTGGCTAAAATTTAGTAGGTAGATGTAGATACGGTAGGCAGAGATATATATCCAACAACATCCTTTACCAAGGAGTAGAATTTGTACTGAAAGTTACCCTTAATATAGAAACTATTTTAATAAATCTGGTGAACCGACCAGTAAATTTAATTATTCCTTATATTTCTGGACTGTCAGATAATTTAAAACGCATATGCAATTTTTTTAATTCCAGAACAGTATTTAAAAACATAATATACATTAAGATCGATGCTAGTTAAAACGAAACCATTTAATGAGGTACAAAGTGAAAAAAATTGCATTTATAAAATCCCTTGGGAATGTGGAAAGATCTATGTTGGGGAGACTTGTAGGCCATTTAACGTTCGTTTTAAAGAACATAAAAATTATATCAGGCAAATCAAATTTCAAAGTCAATAATATATAAACAATATTAATCATAGAATTTTGTGGGATAGGTCCCAACCAATTAATGCTCAAAAAGTAGGAAATGGGCAAAAATTTAAGGAATCGCCATTTATTCTAGGAAATAGGTACGGACAAATTGTGGTGCTGAATGTTCAGTGGAATTCAGTAAAAATACTATTACCAGTTGTTTAAAGAGGAGTTAGTATAATACAATATCAGACAGGTGGTTAGGTTATTTCTTCTGTTATCATAACTAGTCCAAGAAAATTGTAACTTTTTTTATAGAGGTAGAAAAAAAAATTCTTATCAGGTAGATATTTTCAGGGTTGGTTGTGGGTAGCGTCCTGAGTATAATCCCAAAAAATCACCATCGAAGTCGTGTTACGAACCCCGCAATAGGGGTGGTTTTGCAAACATTTTTTTTGCAATTTTTTTTTCTTATGTTGTGTTCCTACGTTTTTTTTTCTTATGTGTACATTACTACATTCTCTACAACTTTCCCTTATGAAGTTTTTCTAACTTCAACACTTCACGAGATATAAGTAAAAGATCACCACTAGCTAAAGTGCTTTATAGGTAAGGGTGAAAAAATTTTTCTTTAAAACAGGCTGATTTTTTCAGGGTTAACTTAGGAGTGCACCCCGACAAGCTTTTCAATTTGCAAAAACTGGTCGCAATTTGGAATTGAATTATCTTAATGAAAACCTAAACTTATTTTATTCATTTTAGTACATGGCTTAAATAAAAGCTTGTTTTTAAAAAGCTTTTTTATTTTAAATTTTATTTTGTGCTTTTTAGGACCTATTTGATTCCCATGTCAGGAGGGTGGTAAAGAAATATAGTCCGCCATCTTGGGGCGGCCGCCATATTGGATTTCGTATGAAGTCATTCACCTTATTGCTATCTACCCGTCGAGCCCTTTCATTTGATATCCATGTTGGGTATCAAAAAAGTAACCCGCCATCTTGGAGCGGCGGTCATATTGAATTTAGTGTGATGTCACTAACTTTTTCGTTTACTACTCTTCAAGCCCTTTCATTTGATACCCATAGTAAGGGGGTTTACAAAAAATACATTATCCGCCATCTTAGAGCGGCGGCCATATTGAATTTAGTGTGATGTCACTAACTTTTTCGTTTTCTACTCTTCAAGCCCTTTCATTTGATAAAAAATAAAAAATACATCATCCGCCATCTTGGAGCGGCGGCCATATTGAATTTAGTGTGATGTCACTAACTTTATCGTTTTCTACTTTTGAAGCCCTTTCATTTGATACTCATATTAAGATGGTTGACAAAAAATGCATCATCCGCCATCTTGGAGCGGCGGCCATTTTGAAAGTATTACCATATTGAGTATTGCATATTGTATTGTCACCGGAACTAAAGGTGTATGCAAAATTTCAGCTCATCGGATGTCAGGAAATGGTTCTAATAATTCAGCTTGCAAGATTTTGCCCTAAACATAGATACATAGTTCACCATACATTGCAAGTTAAATAAAAGCTTGTAAAATTAAATGGATCGGTTTGCGCCAATGAATAAAGAACTCCAGGAAGGAGTCAAAACTCTATGGATATTATAAAATATCGGGGAAATCGCCCTGTGTACGAACTAAGTTTTGACGAAAAAACAATACACAATAGTTTGATATTAGATATCAAAATATTGTGTCAAAACTTGGTGATAGTTGCCATTATGTGTAGCGGTGTGACTTGTGGCTCTTTCCTGGCTTGCAAAACTAAATGTTTGAGGATAATAATACATGGGTAAGTAATTTTGTAATTTAAATTAACTTTTGGGGCCATGCACCAAAGTGGCATGGGTGTTTGTGCAGGTAAGTACCTATTTCTTCATAATTGGAAATTTAAAATTAGAATTGAGATATTATGATGGATTCCTAAACTTAAAGACATAAACATGCCTTGTATTGAGGATTTCCGCCTCGATTAGTTTGTCGAAACAACACAAAAGTGCGCGCTACTGTAAAAACGGAAACGGCATGCCGCCATATGCAGAGACTATCCCGGTCCCGAGATCCGAGGTTCTTTATTCATTTGGTTTGCGCCACAAAGAAATTTCCGACAATATTAAAAACAGCAACTGTCGCAAAAACTTAAGAGTCTTCAAACAGTTTGTGAAAAATTGTAGTTTTGTTTTTTTCAGTTTTAATAATAGGTAGTCCTCAACTTGGGACCCTCTGCAAAAAAAACGGAAGGTAGTATATACCCTTGTGGTCGGTTTCTGCACTTGTTCTGGGATCTTCTAAAGCCCGAATTTTTGTTAGGGGAGTTCTCCGGGCCGGTGGTAAAGGGACACATAATATGTGGGATAGATTCGAGAGCTTATGATCTTATTATCTTTTAAGCTATAGGTTACCTATTTCATCATTTCCGCGATTTGTTTTCTCCAACCTGTACTAAAACAAACGAAAATGTTTCGTTACGCGTCAGAAATTATATACGGTTCTCGTGGCTTAATTCGTTTTGGATTACGAAAATGCCGGTGCAAAAAAAACAATATTTCAGGAGCCCAAGTGCAAGGTTACGATTTGGCAGCCATCGAAATAGATCTTGGCATTCCTACTTTATCCGACCGAAATCAACAAAAACATAGCAAGCATTTTCTACAGGTCGTCTCAATGTGACTCCCATTTTAATCACACAATGAAATCACCTAGATATTTTTGATGATGACATCGCAATCAAGTTTTAGAAAATCATGGATTGTAGCTGCTAAAATAGTTGTCCACTTTCTTCCCGTACGCCTAGGTCCTATAGAATTTAGAAATATATCACCTTCTTTATTACGTATTATGCCGTTTTTCCACTAAACGGACAAAACAAAACCCAATAGAAACTCGTGAGCAAAAAGACAAAACTGCAACTTTTCACAGACTGGATTCACGACAGAGTTATATAATTATTATAATTATCCCATTACAACATTTTGAAAACTGTTCGTTTGATGGAAAAAGAATGAACAAAAACAACCCGACAATATTGTGGCTAAAACAGTGTTTCGAATTTGTCCGAGTTCTGTTTTCATTTTGCTGTGTTCTAAAAGACCCGAACAAAACAGAAAGTCGACTAGTCCGTTTGGTGGAAAACCAGCATTATAATTCCCCAACGTACCTATTAAAGTTTTGCTTAATCACAGTGCACATTCGCACATCACACCTACAATGAAAATCGAGAAAAACATTTTTTATACTTACAATCATGGTGGTCTATAAACAGTCCTCCTTCTCTGCTTTTCTAACATAACCTGTTATATAACCGATAAATAGCAATAAACAAACAAATTATTATTGAATTGATAAATTATCAAATTATTAATAAATTAACAAATAAAAATTACTATTTGCCAGCTAACAATTAAAATTTCTTATTTCAATGTTTAAATTTCAGTTTTAAAATAAAAGCTTGTCAAAAAGGTTATGATAACCGCCCTCGAACAAATTTCATAAAATATAAATATAATGTTAGGTAGACTCCAGAGATCCATGACGTAAGTCATTACCAGTGTGGTTTTTCAAATTTAGTGAAAAGGCACAACCTTGTTTTCTAATGAGACGCGCTGTATCCGTATATTTATAGAAAAATTGGATACATAAAGATTTTAAAAAATTTAACAACTACTACAAATAATGTAGAGTGGTATATTGTTTGGGTTCTGCGCATACCTTGACAATAATTTAGGTGTTGGGTCTTGGCAATATTTTATATGAAACGATTCCTGGAAACCGACGCCAATCTGCAATTTGAAAAAAAAAACAAGCCTGAATAAAAGTCTCAGGATTAAATAGGTATTATATGTATTTAGGGGGAATAATTCTGTCTAGGTAACCTACAGTAAGGTATTTATTTATTATTCGATCTCTCAACGGTTTGCAGTTTGATGCAATCGTTGAGAGAAGAAATACAATGAAAGGACATGCACAAATTATACGTATTTAGGTTTCCGTGAAACTATACCGTTAATCCCTGTCTATCCGACAAGGCCTTAATATTTCAATATGTTGTTGTCGGTGCTATAAGAAAAGTTTTTTACCCTCGCACCATTGCTTGCAACCTACAGGGTGAATCAGAAAATAAAGGGTAAATGGGTAATACTTCAATAATTCAAAGTTGAATATAATTGAGAGGTAATTCTGAATAAATTTGGTGCAGATATTCCAATTTAAAAAATTTCCCTTATCTAAATTAATAAGTTGGATCGCATCGTATACACGGAAACAGGTCCTGATTATGCAGCTTTGAAAAATAAAAACACTTTTGTATAATATGTATATCGAGGGTCTCATAACAAAGGGGCGTAACTACGAAAACACAACCTTAAAGGAACTAAAAAATAAGTTTTAAAAATACATAGCTAATTGAATTTTTCTGAATTTCGGCAAAAGTTAAGACCAATCCTTCAGGTCATAACTACTTGCATACAGATACGCCCCTTTGTCAAGATGTGCTCTTAAGTATTTTACATTATTTGGTGCCATAAACTCCATTTGGGCAAATTTGTAGTTACGCCCTTTGCGCCGAGCCTGGCTCCTTGATTTCAGATACGGCTGATTGGGGGGTGATATAGGGCACATTTTAAAAATATTTTCAGCGACCACCTGGTATAAGGTATGGCCAACTACATTTACTTTTTTACATGAAATACTGAGTATTTTCATCAGAAAATTCATCTGTTTTGTTTGTTCTTATAATTTATACTCAAAAAAAATTATATATAATGATTCTCACACTAATTTAATATTCTTATGATTAAGCTAAAGATAGCTGTTTTTTGCGGAGAAAATTGTTTTTTATTTTTAGTAATAATTATTGTCAGGTTAGTGGTTACATATGAAATTTTATATAGGTACCACTAAATTTTCCATGATAAACCAATATTAAAATGTACTGCTTTAATTGCAAAACTAATGTTCAAGCAAAACACGTGTTAAATCTGCTAATTACCATACCCAGGTGTATGCCAATAAAAAATTCTGGTTGTGTGATTCTGATGATGTTTTAACTCATTCATCAAGTGCTTAGATGTGACATATTGTAAATAAATTCACCGTATTAACATATTTCATTTAAATTTATTGTAATGACCATTTGGGATTGGTCATAGAGTGACTCAGTTTGAAATTTCCACTTTCAGTACCTGTAGAAAGGAAAACTAACACGTAGATAGTCAAAATGAATGTTCTAATATCTCTGGGAAGAAAAATATGTACCTACCTATATAGTCATTGGAAATATTATTCTTCTATACTTAAATAATTTATTTACCTTACACTGCTGAAATTGCATCCCAATACTGGTACACAAGTTAAGCAACAAAATTTGTTAATTAGCATTAAAATGAAATTTTCGAAAATACCAAAACAAAAAATATCCCTCAAATTGAACTTTTAATATTTATACCCCATTCTAAATTATTAAAAGTAATTGATTACAAGAGAAAAAGGGAAAAACAATTAAAAAATTATTTATCCCAGGATTTTTATTACTTACGTTCCTTTTTCTTTCATACTAGACAAAATAATTTATAATTAACTTAAAAAAGTTTGTGACAAACAACTTTCAATGTATATAACGTTTTCCATTTATGGAACTGTTTATTTTTAGTTGAAAACTGAAGATGTCTTAAGATTTGGCTATTAATTTGTCGGTTGTTTTCGTGTAGTTATTTTATTAAAGTTTATCCTTATTTTCCGGGGCCTTAAAATCATTCCAGAATGCCCATGATCGTAACCCGCAAATTGCAAACACTGCAACTCCATGGCGGTTATCGGATGGCCGATTATTAATATATTCCATCTCGGTCTGCCCCAGCAGAGCCAATATTAAAATGATTGTTGCCATTCATACATATTAAACGGAATAATTCATGTTAAATTATAGACAATTGATTACAATAGTATTACAAATAAAGCAGAAATAGAAATGATATTTAGAGGAAATAAGGTGCCAGCAAATTTAAATGAATTACACATCCGCCTTTTAGCATGTTGTTAGGTTGTATGCATAGATTGCCTGGGTTATTAACTAACTAGGTACCTACGGACAACGATAATCTAACCGTTAATAAGATGTCCAGATACATTGTTGAAAAATTGAAATTCACTGTCATATTTAAATTTGTGGAATCATATGAAAATGAAGAATGACGTATTTTTTATTTTTGTCACTTTTAAAATCTCTTAAGAAATAGTTTGCTAGTTTACTAGACACGATACTAAAATAGAGCAATCCTTACGCCTGGCGTAAATAAACCACGTGTCCAATGACGTCTCGATTGGTCGGTAGGCTGTAAAATTTCACGGACTCGGCAACAGGGACGTACTCGATCGCAAAAGTGTAGTTACCTATGCGGTTTTATCTTCTTGTTTTCAGCTATTTAGACACAGCCACAAATAATTTTATAAATTAATGTATACGCTACTGATCAGTGTTTTGAGAGAGAGGGAGCACCATTCTTGTAAGGCGGAGTCAGCTCCTAACAATTTCAAATCTACCTGAATTCTTATTATAATTTTTTTTTGTCTAAGATAATCCGAATTAGGTACTTCCGTATTTTCAGCCTAATATGATTTTAGTACGATTTTAGAAAAATTTCTTGTGAGCTACTTTTTAGAAAAAATCTTTTGAAGCCGAGTAAATAATAAATAACCGGCTTTTTAGCCGTGACGTGGATAAGGGTGTACTATTCTAATAGATCACACGATATATTACGCCTGGTAGTTAGGCTTTTAACACATAATATGTATATTTATTACATAATATTAGAGTAATCAACCAAACCGCGTTAAGCTTGATTGTGTGTAGCACAACATATTTTCCTCCGCGTTTCAGATCCAGAAATGCACATTATTTAGTTATCTAAAGGTGGAATGCTAAGTCACAGGAAAACATCGCTTGCTGTTTTTCTGTGGCTAAGTTCATGGCATAATATATCAAACAATAGGAAAATCAAATTAAAAGCCGATTAAGATAACCATTCAATCAAAATTCAAATGTGTGTAATGTGGCATTATAATGTACATATGTCGAAGAGTGAATAGCATTAACGTTTTTACTTTGGTGGTCTTCAACTGTCACATCCTATTTACCGAGAACCACAGGTTAGCGCTATAAAGGCTCATTTGGAATTTTAAATCACATTGTACGTTATCGTCATAGAGTATTTTCGAACTGAGATATGGGTTAATGCAAATTTTACCAGGACGCAATGACAAAGAAAATATCCTCGAGTTTATTTAAAAGTGTATGGTATACCTACTGGTGTCATGCTGAATATATCCAAGTTTTTCTTCCTTTTAGTCGACATTCCTTATGTATGATTTGGGTCTAGGTAAACATTTTGACTGGCGAAGGAATCAAAACAAAGCGTCTACTTCCGCCTTATCAAAATATTGTCTAATTACTTTTATCTCCTCGAGCTGACGTGCTGAAACTTTCCACTGATACGAATAACACGTACATTTACGTACGAATAATAAGTAACAAGAATAGCTAAATAATAATTTATTCGGCCATCATTTTTCAAAATGAACTTTTCCTGATAATTTTTTTTTATAAAATATTTTCCTTGAAATCGGCATTAAAATGTCCCAAAATCGTCATTAAAAGCACAGAAATCGTACAATAATGTAGCCCATTATTGTACGATTTTTTCAATAAGTAGGCCTTGGCGAGATGTAAACATCAAACGTCAGACGCGGAGAAATCGCCCGTCAAAAGTGACCAAATATTCAAAACCCGGCCGATAAAGGCTCATTTAACTTTTCGTACACATTGCGAAATTGTTTCCTATATACATATTTTAGTAAATTTGAAAATCAATAGATTTGTTGTGTAGGCTGCACAAGAAGCAGCAGTTTGGTTTTTCTCTCAGAAGGTGCCGTACATCATTATACTTGTCCTAGGTAGAGCGATCGGTAAAGTCAAGCAACGCGGCGCGTAGTCGGTTCGTGGACGGGTGATCCCTTATTATTATTTTCTTGCCTAATAAAACATTTTATTTCCGATTTCAAGAAAAATATAATATGTACCTCGGCATATGTGCCTCGGCCAGAGGCCTCAGCAACTAAACTCCACATGAGTCATAAAAAGTTGAACTTCAGTGCCTTGGTACATAAATAACTATTACAGGAATAGTATATTATATAACGAAGCGAAAAACCTTTTATTACCTGCAACCGAAGGATACATAAGATCCTCACCGAGAGGCATATTGACCAGGTCATAGCTAGTAGATAATCCGTATGATTATTATTAAACTGTCGATTTTGGACAATTCCGGATACGACGTATACATTGACGAACATATTATAGAAAAATGTCTGCAATGGTTTAATTTGGAACATTGATCAATAGAATATCCGATAGAATTTCTGGCGACACATATCCTTTTTGATTCTTCATAATAGACGAAACAAAATGGCACTGCACTGACAATATCATAATAAAGAAAATAAGTAAGCTAGCCACGTTTTTAAATAGTTTGCGTTGACGTCAGGACACAGGAAATACTATACACTTAATGACGTCAGAGATCATTTGTTTTTTGACGAATTAACATATTACTGCAAATTGACTGGAACTTATTTTTAATAAACGGTAAACTGTTAATGCGCATTTCTGTAGGTACTTTTAAAAATTACCTACTTTCTGCAGGGATAACAATCATTAAGTTGATTTGCCCTCGCCCTAAGACACGTAATAAGCCATATTTCATTAAAATATTATTTGTGTAAGCATTGAATCTATCGTACACATAGTATACATGTATGTTGAACAAAATATTCCATATATGTACGAGATAAAATCAAGTCTACAGTCTATATAGGTACCGATATCGAATTCCATATAAGTCTATGCTCTTCGACGCTATCAAATGTTGCATTATAATGAAGCTAACATAAGGAATTAGAGAGCGCCTGTTAATTTCTATACAAGTACGACAATATTTAGATATATTCGAAGATTTATGAAACAATTAGAGGTCTATAGATATACCGTACCTTAAAAGTCGAATTGTTTGAAATGTTTTTTTCTTTATAAAATTAGGATCCCACACCATCGCGAAACTTTCGCAGCTAAATCAGCACCGCGAAATTTCGAGGAGAAATTCGCACCAAGAAATCCCAAATTTCAACAAATTTTGTTCCTCTTGAAGGTACAAGCACTGCCAGAAAACGGATATATTGTGGCAGATGGTCCAATAGTATTGTTGTAAGTGTTTATTATTATTCTGGCATTAGACATTGTAGTGTAAACAAATTTTGCAAATACCATTTTTAGTATCTTTTTAAATAAGTCCATTTTACTTCAAACTTTCCAGCAAAAATTTATACACAGCTCTTTTTTCGAAAAACGAATACAGGTATGGTTTAAATGAAGTCACTTGGAACAGCATAAAAACCTTTGAATCTTATAAGGGTGATTTCTGACTGGTATTTTTACCAGTAGCAGAGCGTGGTAAAGGCTATGAAATAGATCGCGCCCCGTATATCACTGCATTCCAAGTGAGTTCATTTATATTTAACCAGGGTAGCTCGAGAACAGGCGCCTCGGCAATAAAATATCAGACAAAACACTTTTTTAACCATTAATTCGCACCTGGTAATAACAGTAAAAAGAGATGAAGGAGACAGAGACAAGAGACGTCTGGCCACTTGTGCAGCGAAATGCGGTGGATAAGCGTGCCATAATATCACAGATCTTAGGATATACTTGCGTAAATAGTTATAATCGATGTGGCTTTTTAGAGACCTTTTGACAATATTATATGGTGCATTAACCTTTACGTTGTGTTTGACGACAACCTTTAAAAAAACCTTAAAAGTGAAATATTATTTTGCTTGTAGAATATTCACACATGTTTGTAACACAGTGAGTATAAAATTAACCAGACGCGTGGTGCTTTACTAAAAAATTAACACTCTTTTGTGTTAATTTTACAACTTACTGTGTAAAAGTTTACACTTAAAGCTATTTGGTTTTAATTCTGTCAAATCGAAGGGGTAGAGTTTACCAAAAATATTGTGTCCCTATATGTGTATACCACTTTCAGCTTTTAGTGCTAAATTCTCCAAGCAATTTTGAAATCTAGCCAAGTCGAGATGAAAAATCTGAGATGATCGAGCATGCAAATGGCGAAAATTGCGCAGAATGAAACCTTGTTCGAAACGCATCAATATCAATCAATATTTTGATTTTGCCTGAACCACCTACGGAGTGTGACGTCACTCGTCGACGCCGAGTCCTTTTTTTTCGGTGTTATACCGATATCACTCGTTTGTGTTTTTATCTAATAATGTAGTTAACCACCAACACCTTGCCAACCCAATAAAAACTGTCACTTTGTGTTGCATTTTTCTAGAGAGCGCTCTTCGACAAAGGTGGGCCTTCCTCGTCTTCCGTGGCCTCAAAATCGTTGTTTGGTCGTTCCGAGAACCTCGGAACTGGGCATAAAACGTGCCGTTAACACGAATTCGCACCTCCCGATGGAGATCGCGCCGTGCCGCTCAGTTGGGGCGACAAAAAAAGACTTCGCCGACGGAGCCGGCAGCAGACAAAGCCCTATAAGATCTTTAGCGGCCACCAACATTGTAGGACAACCCGGTGCTATATCAGATTATCGGGGCAGGCGGCAGGTACGTACTAGGTGGATTTGCCGATTAAAACAAAGAATTTCAATTTTGAAAAGGAACAGTAATTATTCTTCATAAAAAAATTTGCTTGCCTTCAAACCCTCAACTCTCCAAAAGGTAGTTATTTGTACAACAAAACAAGGTGTTCAAAAAAGTATTGATAGGTAAGAAAGTTTGTTCCAAAATATCCCAAAATATTTAGTTTTAACTATAAGCCAATCTTTCAAATTTAAGCATAAAATGTTTTCCAAGTAATGTTCAGATTACTAGGTACTTTACTTATGACTATAATGACTATACTAGCAATTGGTTCATTTACTAGCTTAGACCTACCTATAAACATAATCTCGAAACTACAGGGTGTTTCATCTTAAGTGCGAACACCCCCGTAAAATTTGTATTCTCCATCCGATTTTAGCTGCGTTTTTTTCTAAAAATAGGCCACAAAAAACTCTACGTTGGTGCAAAATTTCAGATCCTAATGTCAATTTTCAAGGCCTACTACAAATTTTTTTCTAGTAAAAAATGACGATTTCTTTATTTAAAATCTGACACCACAGCGTTAATCAGAACAACCTAAAACCCCCCTATACCAAATTTGAACAAAAAATATACAGGGAGGTCCATTCTGCAGGCTGTGAAAGTTGAGCAAAATAGGAATTTTAAATTCATCTGACGAGTCAAGTGTGCCATGGAATTACTTCGAAACAGTTGGATGATGAACAGGACCACTCACAGTGTCGATGTGCAAAAATCCAATAAAAAATATACAAGGTGTTCTTCTCTGTAGCAACTCGAAATGCTGAATTTTTTAAACTTTATACAGGTCAAAAATCGAGTATATCAAAACCACCCCAGACGTTACAAACGAACTAAAAACGAAAAAATACAGAAGCCTGCCAGTCAGTAAGTCCATATGAGTTAAGGTGGCTGGTGTGCCACAACAGGAAACGCGCAGAAAATGTATCATCTTAGACAGTGACTTTATTGATAAAGGTCCAACAATTTGAATTGTTTTTATTTGTTAAATAAATTGCTTTTGTATTTATTAATATTTATTCAATGATTCCAGAGCACTCCTGACCAATATAAAGTTTAATTAAAATTCAGCATTTTGACATCGCCCAGAGAAAAAGACCCTGTACATTATTGTATTGAGTCTTTGCACACCAACACTTTGAGTAGTCCTGTTGATCATTCATCTGTTTTGACGGGATTCCATGGCACACTTGACTCTCCAGATGCCTTTAAAATTCCTATTTCGCTCAATTTTGACATCCTGCAGAATGGAACTCCCTGTATATTTTTTGTTCAAATTTGGTATACGGGGGGTTTAGGTTGTTCTGATTAAAAAAAATCGCTAAATGATTTTCATTTTTTACTAGAAAAAAAAATGTGTAGTAGGCCTTAAATATTGACATTAAGACCTGAAATGTTGTACCAACGTAGAGTTTTTTGTGGCCTATTTTTAGAAAAAAACGCGGCTAAAATCGGACGGAGAATAAAAATTTTACGGAGGTGTTCGCACTTAAGATGAAACACCCTGTATATGCAAGAATACTACCATGTAATGTAACATTCTCGAGTTAAAATTTCCAATTCAAGTTTTTGAAAAATAAATTAGGTACCAAAGTCGACAAATTTATCCAGCTTATTAGTTACTGCAAATTTGATTCTGCAACTGACATCAACGGTGGTTTTGGCCACTTCGTTCCCTTGCCGCTCTCGTGTAAAATATTAAATAATTCTGGAAAAACTTATTTTTAATATTTGAGACAAGACCTCATAGTAAATTTACATATCCAGTGGCCATGTAATGTAGTATAGTTATTTTTTACTAGTCTTATAACATTTCTGTGGTATTATTGGTATTAAACATAGTTCTGTATATATGTAATTGCAGGCCTTAAATTTAAATACGTACCTACGTACGTAGGTAACCGCGGCTTTGTAGAATTAGAAAACACATTTGCAAAATTAAGACAGCAATGATGAAGAGCAAAAAAAAATTGCAACAAATAATGTACCATTTCACTTTTTACTGTGTACCCCTACTAACATGAAATTCTAGACACACTCTGTTGTTATGTTACCCGAAGAAGGAAGTATGAAATAATATTTTTTAGCACCTTGGTTACAACTGTATGTAATTTGAACATTTATTGCCTTGCTTTATTGTTTACGTTCCCTTCTTTACATACCTAACTGTGATTTTCGATGTCATGCCTCCTGAATCCGCAAAAATTAGACAGAGATTTAGAAAAAAATGTTTGTCATTCATGGCCCCATACCCATAACCCTACATAGGTACAACCATAGAAGAATCTACTACTAGCTTCTTCTATAGTACCTCATTATTTCTAACGTAGTATGGCATCTGAAGATTTGCGAAAAAAGGAACTTAAACAAAAAGCTGTCAGGTATTAGTAAAATAATGTGTGGTATAAATTTGGAACAGCCTTTGAATCTTATACGAGTGATTTCTGCTGATAAGTCTGGTATTTTTACCAGTAGCAGTGCGTGGTAAATGCTATTAAATAGATCACGCCCCGTATATCACCGTGTTCCAAGTGAGTTCATTTATATTTTACCAGGGTAGCTCGAGAACAGGCGTTAGAGTTGCTGTCGCTTACGCCTCTGAGGTTATATTATGTATGGCTGGCTTTCAAACCGCGAGGGTAATTACAACGTTGTCAGTTGAACTCCTTTGCGACTGTACGTATTGGAACAAGGGCCGCTCCTGTACATAAATTAATAAACTAACTATAAAACTGTATAGTTTTCTAAATTTGTTTATATTCATAATGCTGTTGAAAATCTTTCTCATCAAATTCGTCTATTAGGTATATGCGACATCCATACTACATCCTTTGATGTCCCTCACGTGACACGACACGCGTCCTAGCCTTACTTATCGCCAAGTTGATTGCAGGAAATAAACGGGAAAAGCGAAAAATACGTGAATCATAAAGAAAAGCAGGTAGGTGGCCGAATGTCGAAAAATTACACGCCTGAAAGAGAAGCTGCGACCGGGGTGTCCCCGACGAGCCGTCACTGAAGTGGCGGCTTCGCCACCGAGGTGCCTGGTTTTTTCACGCCGACCGCCGCCACCTCTACCTGCGGGACGCCCGCTTTGCGCCCGTCGCATTCCTGCGTCGAATTCCCGCTTTGTGTCCGCGTCCGACGAACCTCCCGCTCATGCATCTGATTGACAACGCGTGTGCGGGGTGGGGACAGGGACGGATCTCTGTGGGGCATCGTACGTGTCACCCTAGTAAAGCAAAAAGCACGAAAATGCAATTTGAACATGCAGTTCTGAGCCTCGCTTGAATGATCATTTCGTTTTTCGCACTTTATTTGAATTAGATCAGCGAACAACTATTATAGTAGGGGAGCCCACGATGCTAAATGGGGATTTACTCGAGCGTCGTGGGGACCTATTGGATTTTGAAGATTAGATGGTATAAAAAGAAGAAAAGGTTATATGATATAATATACCCTTCCACCGGTGGGGGGAGCGTCGACAGGCTTTCACAAATGTAAAAAAAATAGTCACATGGAGATACTCGAGCGCGTCAGATATTGATAGTGTATACGCCCCACGTATCTCCGATGACGTAGGTATGTTAATCTACCGGTTTGCCTGGTGATCCATAATCTGACGATTATTTGGAGGGATTTTCTTAATCTGACGGTTTGAAAAAAAAAAATTTCGTGATTTTTTTTAATGAATATTTGCGTTTTCTAATAAAAATATGTTGACTGTTAATAATTTAGGATTTTTTGTCTATAAACATATGCTCTTAATAATTTATTTTCTATATTACAGGGCGTTGAACGTGGACTTTTCAAATATTGAATTACCCATATTTCTTAAACTAAACAAAATTTGACAAAACGTCTAAAATAAAACTTATAGATAAAGAGCAGGTCTATCCAAATATCAAACAAAAAATGTAAGTACAAAAAAATTCGAAGGGCGCCGCGACGCAGAGCGTCGTTTGTCAAATATTCTCAATTTCATCTTAATTTAGTCTTCGTTTGGTCCCATTTAAGACCCCGGAAGCAGATATATTTTTTCTCTTTTAGTTTGCCCACAATAGGCCAGGGACATCGAGTTTGAATAACCCTGTACATATAATACCACGAGTGCTGTGATCAGCTGTGATGGCGTGATGGCTGGCATGTGGGGACGTTGCGAGAGAAAGAGTGAAAGGGAGAGAGAGCGCGGAGTGGGGAATAGATGCTTCACTGTAGCTAGCTGCACGCGCTAAACTTTATCGACGATTTTTGTTACTTCGGCTTGTGGAAATCATATTTTTCCCGTTATCCTTGAATTATTTCCTTCAAAATAAAAAATATTCGACCGCGCTCGAGAAAGTCGAGGTAACGTTTTTTTTTTTTTGCAAGTTTGTGACCTTCCCACCCCCTTACGTCACGCTCAAATCTACAGATTATTGAAATGCACACTTTTTAGCATGTAATTAACCCATCATATCTTAATCTGACGCGCTCGAGTATATCCACCTATCGATTTTTTTTACTATTCTGATCGGCTGCCCTACACGCGCGGCCCTGTATAGAGAGCTTAGGTATGGTGGAGGTACTCAACAGGGTGCAAGGTATCCCCCCATATATTAATCTGTCGCGCTTGAGTAAATCCCAAAATCCCATCTTGGGCTCCCCTACTATTACAACTAGGTAGGTACTTGTTTAAAAACAAAGGAAAAAATGCGGAAGTAATTTTTTTGGTACCCGGGCCACTCTACGCTTCTGCTTCAATGTAAACCGTCAAGGATGGCACTGGAGAGCTATGTTGCCACATATTATTCATTTTTCTGTGGAAGGTGAAACTGAATAAATAAGAAATACCTACCTCTCATCTGCATTATTAGTGTATTCAGTCTTGATTCTACAGAGGGCAGGTGGTATAACACTTCAAACATCTTAAGAAAATGTTGTTAGTATTCGCGTCACAAGCACCAGCATTTGCTTGAGGTCTTTTCGCACACAAATTTGTATCATAATTTTTAAATTGCACAAGAATGTTGCTACCGACAACACGTAACGGCGCCTGCCGCTGTCTATATTTTGCACGTTTTAATTTTTTATTGTTTTTTCTAAGCAGCAAAACAGCATGCCAGTATACTGACTGGCCGGCCACTGGGCGCTAGCGGCGTTGGCTGTCAGAGACGTAGTGCAAGAACGGACCTCCTAAATAAAGCTGGACTGCTATTCCCATATGTTAAAAATGTCCGGTATAATAGGCTGCCGCCATGTTGTGCTGACAGCAGAGGGGAAGCCAATAAGAAAGCTGCGTTTTTTGGCGGGTTATTTGAAATGAAGTGAAAAAGAGGAAGAAGAAGACTTGAACCTAAATGGTGCCAACATAGTTCCCCTAGAAATCAGCACATGATGGCGGCCAAAAACCATCCTTCAGCGCCCTCTGGCGGTTGGACAAAAATTGGTGGAGGGGGAAAGCACCAATAGCAGTCCAGCTTTATTTAGGAGGTCCGTTAGTGCAACAGACGCGTCGGTAATTCAATATTTACAGATTACTGGTATACCATTGCAGTGGATATCGTCGTTTCTTAAGGATCGTCAGCAATATTTTTCTTTGAGTTTTTCAAATCCAGCTTCTGGTACTGGTGTGGTTGATTCTGATATCCTTCAGATCGACATAGGGGTTCCACAGGGCTCCATTTTGGGGCCAGTATTGTTCATGATCTATATTAATGATATTGGTAAAAGTTTAGTTATACACTGTATGCAGACGACGCATCATTAATTGTATCTAACATAAATAACTTAATGATTTGGTTCAGTGAAAACTCTCTCTATTTGTACTTGGAAAAACCAATTATATTAGGTTTCATAATTATCAGAATATATCTGATATGTCTTTAAATATCTCTGTTAATGACATCGAAATAGAGAGGACATCCCACACCAAGTTTTTGGTCGATGAACACATGTCTTGGAGATACCACTGTGAAGGTGTGGTATCCTCACTTCATAAATGTTGTTTTCTATTTCGCAATTTGAGAACGGTTCTTTCTAGGGCTGTTCGATCTCCGAATTTCAGTATCGGAAATCGATACTGAAAAAATATCGATAAAATCGATAAATCGATAAAATCGATCTTATCGATATAATCGATCTTATCGATAAAATCGATCTTATCGATAAAATCGATCTTATCGATACAATCGATCTTATCGATATAATTGATCTTATTGATAAAATCGATATAATCAATTTTATTTAAGAAGCTAAACAAAAAAAGGCCGATCGGCTTGCTGCGGACGCGGTCTGGACGCAATGGGTGCAGCAATTTCCTTTATTTTCGCAAACAATTTCAAAAGATAGATATAATTGGAAAGATCGATAAAATCAAAAATATCGATAAAATCGAAAAGATCGATAAAATCGAAAAGATCGATAAAATCGAAAAGATCGAAAATATCGAAAAAATCGAAAAGATCGATAAAATCGAAAAGATCGATAAAATCGATAAAATCGAAAAGATCGAAAATATCGATAAGATCGATATTTCGATTTATCGAAATTGAATATCGAGTATCGATAAAATCGATAGTATCGATACTTTCGATTTTATCGATATTTTGTCTCAGGCCTAGTTCTTTCTATTCCTCAGCTGATTGCGGCCTATTATGCTCAAGTTGGTTCACGACCGCACTATGGTGTCTGTTTCTGGGGCACGTCATCAGTGATGCCTAGGGTTCTTATCTGCCAAAAAAGGATAATACGTTGCATCAAGGGCCTTAGCAGTCGTCAATCATGCAGATCCGCATTTAGAGAAATGAAAATTTTAACAGCTGTTTCTGTTTACATACTTGAAGTATCTGTACGGATTTACAAGGAGAAACATGTATTAATGTATAATAGGGATGCACATTCTTATGATACTCGAACAAGGAATCAATTGAGAATTCCAAGGGCTCGACTAAATGTAACAAAGAATTCATTACTTGTAATGGGCACTAAAATATTTAATAAGTTATCGACAAATATTAAAAAATCTGATAAAAATAAATTGAAATCTAAACTTTTTATGTATAGTTTTTATAATATACAGGAGTTTTTTGACTCTGACATTGACTTGTGATCTTTTTTTGTAATATATTTTTTTGTTTGTATGCTTATGCACTGTATATGCATCAAAGGAAATAAAGAAATTATTATATTATTATTATTATTATTATTACTTATACGGGAGGGCAAGTTCAGGCACCGTCGGATAGATGGCTTCTCTCATCTAGGAAAGTAGGGGGATGGTTTCTGTGAATAATTAATCAACCGCAGCTAATTCATATCAGTAAAATTGTTAAAAAAGTAGTCACAATTCATTATATAGTCATGCGATAAAGTAAATTTAGCGCCCCTTGAGTTTCGTTGATGTGAACTAACTGCAGTTTAATAAGTATTCCGTATTCCCAAAACAAAAGCAACGGTCGGATGGTGGCGGTAGCGCCAGTAGGTAGCATGCGGTAGGAAGGATACCGTACCGATTATGGCGCTCTATACTCCAGTCTGAAAAAAATAGAAAGTAGGTCAGTCTTGCGCAATGCGGCATTTGGATCGATGATCAAAAACAGAGTTGCCAAACGTGGCATATAAAGCTTTCTTTTCACGTCGAAATATAACCCATAACCCGCGATTTCTGATCACTTGCCTCGTTGATATGGCAACCTCGAATTCCAGGTTCTCCTTCTGTCAGCTCTAGCGCCTCTGATTGGCTTAAAGGCCGAGCGCGCCAAATATCTATTTTTAGAGGGTCCGCAATCCATGGGCGCATCACGTCGCGAATACCTTCTCCCGTGCATACTGAAAACCGCGGTTTTGCATTACGGCAGGGGGCGAGTGCTGTAGATTGTGCCACCTTATTTCGGAGTGTTTATTGTAATAATTATACGTTAAAAATGCAGGAAACACCTTCATTTAGGCCATTTAGGGAATTTTAAACAATATGGGGACGCCCATGGTGGCTTTCATAGAAATAATCGGCGAATTCTATACTGCGCATGACTGACCTACTTTCTATTTTATCCAGACTGAAGTATAGTGACTGTGACGACTCCGTCTTGTCAATATCTCGAGCACAAGGTGTGTAAAGCTTTCCGCGATTCGCGAGGCCATGAAGCTATTGAAGTTGAAAGTAAACTGTTATAGAGTGTTTTAGTTTTGATGTATACTTGCACATTTTGTGCTTAATTTTGTGTTTTATCTGCTACTGCAGTTTTCGTAAACAACATGCATCCGTTGTGGGAAACTAAGAGCTCCCTATACTCCTACAGACCCACTAATTACTGTTGATTGACAGTGAAATATCAAAAAGGTTATAAAATATTTACTTAGACTATGCATACATTTTTCGAAATATCTGGGAAAAGGTACATAAAAAGTAAATTTACGATATGTGTGCAACTGCTAACTCTGCGCCCCGGGATTGGCAGCCTCGACGCCGAGTTTAACAACTGAACAGGTGAGCGTCGTTAACAAGGGGTTTTAATACACTTCTGAAAATATATTTTTTCTTTTTTTTGTTGACTTTTGAATTTTTTTAAATTCATATTCGTATTAAACTATTTTTTCCCAACTGTGGTTAATTTTTTTTACATTTTACACTGAATCACCCTGTATGTATATGAGCATTTAAGCACTTTAGGAATATTCTTGGGAATTTTAGAAGCGTGCCCGAGAATTATCAGAAAAATTAGAATTTTCAGAAAAACAATTTAACTTTTAAATTTAACTTTTAAACCATGGAACCGCCACTGGCAGGTATATACCCGCATCAGGCGGTCATCCAGCTAGACAGAGACTAAGTCTCTGTCCAGCTGGCCTGGCATGTCTTCCCATCCCAATTAGGTGCGGGTGAGAAAAGTGGACGGCGCCGACTAAATAACGAAGTTCGTTAGGTGGCACGCATTTGAACTCGTATCCCGCATTTGTATCGATGGGACGTGACCTGTGACGTCAACTGTAGTGACGAACCGAAGCAGAAAAAAGTACTATCTTCTTCAGTTTAACCTTTACTTCATTAGACAATGTTTGGTAATTCTAAAAACATCTAATAACTATTTCGATGTGAAGACGAATAAAAAGTACCGTAATGGAATAGATTTCTAAAGCCATCTTCAGGTTCCTTTTCTGCCTCGGAAAATTCTACACATGTTCAGTTTTTGAACCATCAATTTATCTTGAAAATTACATAGAAAATCGACATTTTCAAATAAATAAAAGTTAATAAAATTTTAATGTACAATTATTTAAAAAATCCTGGTTAAATCGCAAAATTACATATTAAATTTTCACAGTGTGACCGAAAACGAATGGGTAACACTGTAGGTAAGTTTCATTTTCTGCCTACTACAATTTTGGGAAAAATGTAAATGTGAAAATTGTATAATATCGATATAATTTCAGTTATGTATTCAGAAAAAACAAATGAATGTCGCGTTTTGGAGATTTAGACCAAACTTATGTTTTGTTTTAGATGGAACACCCTCTATATTTCTCGATTTTCGAAATCTACGCATTATTCTGGTTTCATCGATATATATGTTATAACATTTATAAATTTATAGTTTTAAAAACTTCTTAGTATTATCAATTTCGACGCGCACGCCTAGGGATAATCAGTCCTCTGAACCTCGCCTTGGTTCTATTTTTAATTGCGAATACGAAAGCGCGGTGCATTTTTGGCACTGTTGCAGTCGGCCAATAGCGACAAATCGTTCTCCGCGCTCCCCGCTTCCCGCGGACGCAATCTCTCAGTGCGCCTACAATATAACTCTGGACGCTGGTCCTACCTCATCACACGTATTTCAAACATACATACATACATACATATATTTATAAATTACTAGAAGGGTTGACTGACGTATTTATAAAGACTTCTCACGGCTATAGCTTTATGTCCTGGAAAACAGATGGCTCTGATGGCTAACAATGTATTCTGCATTGTATTTTATCTCCAGAAAGCGCATGGTGAGCCAAAAATGTGTCAGACGTGACAGACGTGAGCAGTCTTTAATATTATATCAGTCAACGCTAAAAGTTAAAAAATAAAGAAACGAGAAATAAGCCACGACATGTTTTAACTGAGAATATGCAGGAAGCAGCCTTACTTATTATCCGAAAATACATGACAGTTTATTTCAAATCAACGACGAGGTCGGACTTAATAAATATTTGGTGTGGTATTTTTCGGAATCACATAATTGGTCCGGTATTTTTTGAAGGTATAGTTTAACTGGACTAAAATATTTACAGCTCTCAAGAGGAGAGATTTCTGATCTATTGAATTAAGTTGTAGAGTGGATTCGTTCAAATGGAACTATTTTATGGCCTGCCAGCGGGCGGACTGGGCCATCGGGCGATCGGGCGCTAGCTCGATCGGCCGGACCTACTTGGGCCGCTATGGGCCGGCCGCCGCCGCGCCGTCATTTATAGGCATTATGGCAACACCGCACGAAACGCACTCGGACGCAGTCATCGGCCCCGACTTGTATTTGAAAATTTACCCCAATTTGGAGAAGACATTTAAATATTTACCAATTTTGTCTATTTCACAAGTATAATGTGAAAGATCTTTCTCTAAATTAAAAGTAATCTTTGTTAATGGCTTGTGAAAAAGATATTTTAATTTAATTAGATAAAGAAGATCTAATAAACTATCTAGTCAGCAATTGAAGCCAAAAGGAGGGACTTAACGTCAATCCAAGTAAGACGGTTATGGTTCCGTTTACAAAAAGAAGGAAGCTTAACCTAAAAGCACCCACGCTAAACAATAAGGAACTCCCATTCTCCAGCGAAGTGAAATATCTAGGAGTCATACTGGATGCAAAACTTTCCTGGAACCAATATCTACAAAAAAATTATTGCGAAAGCGACAGCGGCTCTATGGTCGTGCCGTACGTTATTTGGCGAGTCATGGGGATTAAAACCAAAAATGATTCTATGGTCCTGCCTTACGGTGGTAAGGCCAATCCATCACATATGCCTCCCTTATATGGTGGCCAAAAACCAAGGAAAAAGTGGCGCAAGGCAAGTTGCAGAAAACGCAACGGCTGGCTTGTCTAGGTATCACAGGGGCTTTAACTACATGTCCCACAGTTGCAATGGAGGTAATGCTTGACCTCACTCCGCTACACATCTTTGTGCAGGAAGAGGTAATCAAAAGTGCCTCCCAACTTTGCCAAGCCAACAAACTAAAACCAGGGGACCTTATTGGACACCTAAAAATTCTGGACACTGTCCAACTTCAATCCTTGACAATGCCAAAGGACTGTATACAGACGAAATATGACTTTGAATTACCGGTTGAAATGGTCATCCGAGATCGCCAAACAAGTAAAACTGCAATACCAGAAACATCCTCTGGAACAAACATCTGGTATACAGACGGATCCAAAATGGACGATAGGGTTGGAATTGGGATATACGGCCCTAATCACAGGACCTCGCAGTCCCTAGGTAAGACTCCCTCTATTTTCCAGGCAGAACTCCAAGCCATAAATGTATGTGCCCATGATTGCATCAACAGACGCATCAAGGGGGCAAGAATATACATCTTATCAGACAGTCAGGCAGCACTAAAAGCTCTGAAGTCTTATACTTATGAGTCTAAAGTTGCCTGGGAATGCAAAGCACATCTAAAGCAACTGGCCATAGGCAATAGGCTTGACTATAATGTGGGTGCCAGGGCATGAAGGTGTTCATGGCAATGAAATAGCTGAGAGCCTCGCTCGAGAAGGGGCTAACGCCCCATTCTACGGTCCTGAACCATTCTGTGGCATAAATAAAAGCCACCTATTGGGAGAGATCAAAATATGGGAAAAAGAACAAAAAGAATTCTACTGGAGAAACACTCCGGGCCAAAGACAAGCGAAACGATTTCTGACCTATTCGCCTGAGAACGCCAAAAAGCTTCTCACTCTAAACAAGAATGAAGTAAGACTAATCACAGGTCTCCTTACTGGACACTGTCCATTAGGATATCATCTTAAAAAAAATGGACAAAACAGATAATAGACTATGCAGATTCTGCAACGAACGTGCTGAGACTAGCGAGCATATACTCTGCGAGTGTCCCCTCCTAATCCGAAGCAGACTCAAACACTTCGAAAAGATTGATATAAATCCAAACGAAATTGGCAACATGGCCCCAAGGAAAATACTGAGCTTTATTAAAAGCTTAGGTGACCTCGGCATCTATTAGAGTAGGGTCACTCACAAAAGAGCTATATAGGTCGCAGTGAAGAAAAGTCATTAGGGACAAACGACCCCGAGAAAATCTACAATCTACAGGCGAGTGCAAAGGCATACTTAATGTATTATGTTTTTAATTTTTTAAATGGTTGGCAACAGATGAAAAGTGATTTTTATGTTTACATTTGTTTTATTTCTTTTTAACAAGTGATTTTTTATTTTTCATTTTTGTTATTTTCTTTTGAAATAAAAACCTTGACATAAACTTATTTCGACAATTTGGTCCTCCCCAAAATCTAAAAATACCAAAAAAAATATATAAAAAAATCTTGAAACCAACTGTTTCTGGCGTCTCTTGTACCTTGGCTAGAAGGAACACTAAGGAACCCCAGCTTCCAGTTCCAGTCCATGGGCCGATCTCATACAAACCGCCCGGGCCGTTTTTAGGTGCCAGTCCGCCCCTGCCTGCCAGAAGCCCAGACTTGATCCCTCTCGATTTCTTTCTGTGGGGCACTTTCAAGGACCAGGTATATGCGGAGAGGTCAAATAATATCGACCAAGTTAAAGAAAAAATATCTCAGGAGATCAGAGAGATGAACGAGGCAGGTATCATGGCTAACTACAAGAGAAGTTTATTAAGAAGGTATATTCACTGTGTTGCACTAAATGGAAGCATTATAGAACACCTATAATTTAATTTAATTCATAATATAATAAAGTATCACGTTACACCCATAAATATGCCTTTTATTACTGGCTTTGTTGAATTTTCGATATATTATTGTATTAATTGTGGGGATACAACAATAATTAATGTAAACTGTCAAATCTCAATTTATAATGGTCTCGTAATAACTGTTTTGAATTTTCCATGCCAATTTTAATTTTGTCCGAGATTCAATAATTCAAACTACGATTTTGTAGCAAACATATGACATATATGTTGAAAAGCGGAACTAAACGAAGCCGTCAAACAAACTTGACTACGGCATGTCGGCCGCGTCGCAGACAAAGACTCGATTAGTTATAATTTATATTCACCTAGACATCTAGAGTGCGACACTTCGCGTGTTTGCCCCCAGCCCACTGGGATGTTTCTGTGCGGCTCCCGGCGTCTTCTTCTGGAGTCGTGGGCAGCGGTCGTCCGGCAGCCGATTCAACTCTCGTAAAGAAAAGTGCACAAAAGGCCGGTCCGCGCGGCGCCAGGGTCCCATTCACCGCTCGGCCAGTTCTTTGTTGGGCGGCTGGTCGCGCGGATAAAAAAAATATGCGCGCTCAGGTAACCGAGCCGACACATACCGCGCGTGCCGTTTAAGTTTGCATCGAAAAAATATTTGAAGCAAAAAAAATCAATAAGTTCCAATGTATGCAACGAAAGTATTAAGACATAAATTAAAATATACAAAGAACAACAAAGAACATCTTTTATTAAGAACAACAACTGTTAACATTAAAAAGAATGCAGAAGAAAAAATAAAAACCCTTTTTAAAAACAAGCTTTTATTTAAGCCATGCACTAAAACTGATAAAATAAGTTTGGGGTTTCGTTAAGCTAATTCAATGCCAAATTGCGACAAGTTTTTGTAAATCAAAATGCTTGTCGCGCGAAATTGTCATAAGTAGGTACCAATTAATTTTATTGGATAGTGATTGGTTGGTTGGTCAGCAAGTATCTATTTGTCAAAGTATGTATTTTCTTTATATTTTGCGTGGCAAGCTTTTTGATTTACAAAAACTTGTCGCAATTTGGCATTGAATTAGCTTAACGAAAACCCAAACTTATTTTATCCGTCTTAGTAGGTACATGGCTTAAATAAAAGCTTGTTTTTAAAAAGGTTTATTTTTTATTGTTTATACATACCTACATAAGAAACAGACAGACAGACACACAGACAGACAGACAGACAGACAGACATACATATATAGGTACATACATACTATTAGTATGATACTAACAGAGCAAGTTAATAAAAAGCTTGTAAAAATAGCGGCCCATTCGATCTCCAATCCATTGCAATTTTCTTCTTCATTGTGGCGTATTAAGTGATTGGATGGTGGCAACATTTCTTGTCTCAAAACTTGTAACATACGTTAGATACATCTAAATTCAACCAAAATACAACCTAGTCGCGCTGGCCATATTGAATCTGTAGTAGAATTATTACATTTTTTTACGGATGAGCAATCTCAACTGCACCACCACTGGCTCATTTTTTAGAAACAGCGACGTAGCTTGTAACCTATTATAAATTACATAAATTAGGTATCTGGTGGTAATTTTTTCCTGGCATTTATTTTTGCTATTTGATTTTTGAAAAAACAAATACAATTTTTTTTTGACATGTTATTCCAGAATTCTGTCTGTTAATCTAGCAAAACAGAAATTATCTACAAGTTAAAATATCCTATTGAAACAAGTTACAAATTACACAAATTGCTGATTGAATTATTGAAGTGGCTAGTTGTAATTGTAATTAGTAGGTAAGTATAATTTTTAAATACAAAAGTTTTCTTCAAAATTTTCTGGGGGGCTGAAGCCACCACCCCGCCCCCCAGCCCCCATAGACGCTATGCCGCTGATAGAAGCAATTTTTATTAACAATATTTCAAAATAGAAGGGGTTTTTACTATAGTGCGATAATTTGAAGTTTTTCTATTTTCTAGAATTTATAAACTTGTATGAGGTAATAATTTTATCTACGTATACAAATACAGTGTGCTCATTTGAGAAATAGTCACCCTCAGGTAATATTTCTATAACGAAAATATAAATTTTAAAAATCGCCGAGACCCTTCAATTTTTATTGGAAGTCATTAACAAGTGGCAATTCACTCACCCCTCTATCTCCTACTATTTTCAACTTAAAAATCTTAAATTCTTGTGATATCTCATTTTAAAAGCAATTTTTTCAGTTTATTTTTTGAATTCGGTTGAAAAGTAAAAAAATACGGCATGAAGAGCAGTTTCAGTACTTGTTTGTTGTTGGTAATAACGGAAAAAAAATTGTACCAATTCAACCAATTTAAAAAATGAAGATCCTGCGCATTCCTGACAAAATTACCTTTCAAATGAGGTATCGCAAGCATGGTTATTTGAGAACGGCAACGTTGGTTACAGCATCTAGTGGACATTTATTTGACAGAAATATAGTGGGGACTTCGTTTACTTCGTTTACCTCGGTTACCTAATTTAGCACAGTCCGCCCCAAATCGTGTCTAAAATAATAATAAGCACCAGTTTCTAAGTAAGTGTATTACCCCCAAGGCATTAGCGTTAGGCGTTGGGCCCACATAACGAATTTAGCCCCTTGTCCGAAACCGGGGGACCGCAGAGCCGCGTGTACAAGATAGGAATAATTAATTAACCAGAGATAAGCTTCCAGTGGGGTGTAGTTGTGTTGTGGAGTTAAAGCCGCGGCCAGCGATGCCTACGGCGGCCGGACGACGGCTTTCTCCTCCGATAGGGACACGGAGCGCCTCACCCACCTCATCCGGTCAAGAAGGCGCTGGCCTTCCTGCACCAACCACTTTTTTTGTTGAAAAATGCTGGCTTACAGTGTTACGAAATTCAGTCGCAAGTTGCTGTTCGGGTTGTCACTGACTCACCGATGCGTCTGCTCTATTGCATCACTAGTCTAGACATGTTTCTATTCTACGTCGTTTTATCGTAGAGGAAAGTCGCCTAATTTCGGATGCACAGATAGAAATACAATTCTTCATAGAAAAATATTTGTTGTTTGATCAAGAATTATTTGCCAGAAATAATATTTATTTCCGTAAAAACTATGTTATTTAAACGAAGATTTATTTTTTTCAATTAAAAAATAAGTGTTTTTTGGGTAAGGTATTTAATTTGTTTGACACATTATTGTTTAGTGGAAGCATATATTATTTTCCTGAAATAAGGTATTAATTGGTGCAAACAAGAATAATTTTTATTTATTGTTTATACCTTTGATATTTGGTTTAAATTTGACCTTATTTGAGTTAAATAATACTGCGTACCATTTTATAGCTATCTTACTCCAGAGAATGAAAGATAGAAAGAAAGAGAAAATATGGGAGGTATAGAGGGCGCACTCTAGTGTCGGCGTTCAGCGCTGTTCAGTGTCCGTGAAAGTAGTACCCGCCTGCAGTATCCCTGGAGGTTTTGTGCACGCAGTTTTATTATCATTTATAGTTGCCGAGTAGCCGAGTGTAGTGTGGTGTACTGTGTGTAGTGTGTATTGTGTTTTTCAACCTATTTTGTAAGTACACGCATAAACAATAATAGAAACAAATCTCAAAGAACCTACTTGAAATATATCATATAGACCACCTCTATGATGGTATGTTGGTATGTTTTGCATAGTTTGTTTTTATACCAAATAAAGTTTATTTTAATTGTATTTAAATAAATATTTTTATAGCCTTACAATTGATCGTGTTTTTCTAATCCACTTCCCATCTTTATGAATCGAGTAAACTTAATGGTTTTTATTTGAATGGGCAAAAACTGAAATTTGTAAATAATGATAAAGATAAAGGTTGCTTTACTTTAAATAAATAATATTTTATTTGAGTGAATACCCTGAATGGGTAATTCAACCCACCACAGTTGTTTGGCGCAACTTTCTTAATTTTTTAAATAGAATAAATGTTTTTTAACATTATATATTTGTTCCTTCGAAATATATCATTTATTCAATTCAAATCATTTGTATCTCCATGGGATTAAAAATTAATTTCTTCCAAATAATATTTTATTTGTCCCAAATTAAATGCTGTTTTTAAATTGAAACAAACCAAATGTTTTATTCAAAGTCAGTCTAGGGTTCGCCGTATACAAGCATCAAATTTGTTTGAGTTAAATAAATTTTATTTGATTCAAGTATCTCTTTCTATCTGTGTGGTTTCCTAATTTCGGATAGTGGTTTATCTAAGAAGCCATCTGTTGTTTTAACTTGAAACCTCTCCCTATACAATGCAAAAAGTCAAATTAAGCCCACTATCACAGAATAGCCTTACGGTGGCTATTCTGTGCCACTATGCAATATTGTGGTGGTACAATCTCTCTCCATTAGATGGCAGCTCCAAACGTCTAAATTGCATGGCGGAGTTTTATGTTCAGTCGCGGTTTGAGCTGTGTCGATCTTTGAAATAATCGTTCCTGAATTTTGTGTTTGCGTCCTATGTAAGTTAATATAGTAATTAAGCCGGTATTCTAGTCACAATTAAACAGATTTCAAAAATAACAGTACTGCATTACTCTAACCTAAAAAGTGAAAAGGTGCCTAATTTCGGATAGTCTGAAGTTCCTAATTTCGGATACCAGAAACCCAAAATTCTGGCTTAATAGAATATGCTGGTCGCGAGTAAATTGAAACTGGCTATTATAATGAGGTCAGAGGAAAAAATGGGATACCTACCTATCCTAATGTCTCCAATTTTGTTTCGGTCCTGAAACATTGGAAATTACTAGAAACAAGCTAATAAAGAAGCTAGAAAAAACGTATGTGTGCGCCTTTTGTTTAAATATGTAGTTTTTACACTTGTAGAAAGTAGTATCTTAATTTCGGATACAGTGTCCGAAATTAGGAACCTTTTTTCAGTCGCACCAAAATGTACCGAATTCATACACCGTCGTTTTCTTGGAAAAAACAAATGTAGTAAAATTCTTTTGAAAATAAATTTTGTTTCACTATAACACGTTGCATATGCTTCTATGAAAAAATAAATAAAAAACACTTCTGTATAATAAATACTTAGTAAATTTAAAGTAGTATCCGAAATTCGGCGACTTTCCGAGGAAAGTCGCCTAATTTCGGATGGTTTCCTAATTTCGGATAGTGGTTTATCTAAGAAGCCATCAGTTGTTTTAAATTGAAACCTCACCCTATACATTGCAAAAAGTCAAATTAAGCCCACTCTGCAATATTGTGGTGGTACAATCTCTCTCCATTAGATGGCAGCCCCAAACGTCTAAATTGCATGGCGGAGTTTTATGTTCAGTCGCGGTTTGAGCTGTGTCGATCTTTGAAATAATCGTTCCAGAATTTTGTGTTTGCGTCCTATGTAAGTTAATATATTAATTAAGCCGGTATTCTACTCACAATTAAACATATTTCAAAAATAACAGTATACTGCATTACTCTAGCCTAAAAAGTGAAAAGGTGCCTAATTTCGGATAGTCTGAAGTTCCTAATTTCGGATACCAGAAACCCAAAATTCTGGCTTAATAGAATATGCTGGTCGCGAGTAAATTGAAACTGGCTATTATAATGAGGTCAGAGGAAAAAATGGGATACCTACCTATCCTAATGTCTCCAATTTTGTTTCGGTCCTGAAACATTGGAAATTACTAGAAACAAGCTAATAAAGAAGCTAGAAAAAACGTATGTGTGCGCCTTTTGTTTAAATATGTAGTTTTTACACTTGTAGAAAGTAGTATCTTAATTTCGGATACAGTGTCCGAAATTAGGAACCTTTTTTCAGTCGCACCAAAATGTACCGAATTCATACACCGTCGTTTTCTTGGAAAAAACAAATGTAGTAAAATTCTTTTGAAAATAAATTTTGTTTCACTATAACACGTTGCATATGCTTCTATGAAAAAATAAATAAAAAACACTTCTGTATAATAAATACTTAGTAAATTTAAAGTAGTATCCGAAATTCGGCGACTTTCCGAGGAAAGTCGCCTAATTTCGGATGGTTTCCTAATTTCGGATAGTGGTTTATCTAAGAAGCCATCAGTTGTTTTAAATTGAAACCTCACCCTATACATTGCAAAAAGTCAAATTAAGCCCACTCTGCAATATTGTGGTGGTACAATCTCTCTCCATTAGATGGCAGCCCCAAACGTCTAAATTGCATGGCGGAGTTTTATGTTCAGTCGCGGTTTGAGCTGTGTCGATCTTTGAAATAATCGTTCCAGAATTTTGTGTTTGCGTCCTATGTAAGTTAATATATTAATTAAGCCGGTATTCTACTCACAATTAAACATATTTCAAAAATAACAGTATACTGCATTACTCTAGCCTAAAAAGTGAAAAGGTGCCTAATTTCGGATAGTCTGAAGTTCCTAATTTCGGATACCAGAAACCCAAAATTCTGGCTTAATAGAATATGCTGGTCGCGAGTAAATTGAAACTGGCTATTATAATGAGGTCAGAGGAAAAAATGGGATACCTACCTATCCTAATGTCTCCAATTTTGTTTCGGTCCTGAAACATTGGAAATTACTAGAAACAAGCTAATAAAGAAGCTAGAAAAAACGTATGTGTGCGCCTTTTGTTTAAATATGTAGTTTTTACACTTGTAGAAAGTAGTATCTTAATTTCGGATACAGTGTCCGAAATTAGGAACCTTTTTTCAGTCGCACCAAAATGTACCGAATTCATACACCGTCGTTTTCTTGGAAAAAACAAATGTAGTAAAATTCTTTTGAAAATAAATTTTGTTTCACTATAACACGTTGCATATGCTTCTATGAAAAAATAAATAAAAAACACTTCTGTATAATAAATACTTAGTAAATTTAAAGTAGTATCCGAAATTCGGCGACTTTCCGAGGAAAGTCGCCTAATTTCGGATGGTTTCCTAATTTCGGATAGTGGTTTATCTAAGAAGCCATCAGTTGTTTTAAATTGAAACCTCACCCTATACAATGCAAAAAGTAAAATTAAGCACACTATGCAATAATGTGGTGGTACAATCTCTCTCCATTAGATGGCAGCTCCAAACGTCTAAATTGCATGGCGGAGTTTTATGTTCAGTCGCGATTTGAGCTGTGTCGATCTTTGAAATAATCATTCCAGAATTTTGTGTTTGCGTACTAATTAAGTTAATATATTAATTAAGCCGGTATTCTACTCACAATTAAACATATTTCAAAAATAACAGTATACTGCATTACTCTAGCCTAAAAAGTGAAAAGGTGCCTAATTTCGGATAGTCTGAAGTTCCTAATTTCGGATACCAGAAACCCAAAATTCTGGCTTAATATAATATGCTTGGTTGCGAGTAAATTGTTTATTTTCAGAAAAAGTAACAGATCCATTGAAACTGGCTATTATAATGAGGTCAGAGGAAAATAAATGGGATATACCTATACCTATCCTAATGTCTCCCATTTTGTTTCGGTCCCGAAACATTGGAAATTACATCAAACAAGCTAATACAGAAGCTATAAAAAACGTATGTGTTTGCCTTTTGTTTAAATATATATAGTTTTTACATTTCTAGAAAGAAGTCTCTTAATTTCAGATACCTACAGTGTCCGAAATTAGGAACCTTTTTTCAGTCGCACCAAAATGTACCGAATTCATATACCGTCGTTTTCTTGGAAAAAAACAAATGTAGTAAAATTCTTTTGACAATAAATTTTGTTTCATTATAACACTCGTTGCATATGCTTATATGAAAAATAAGTAAAAAACACTTCTGTATAATAAATACTTAGTAAATTTAAAGTAGTATCCGAAATTCGGCGACTTTCCCTTATGTAAAATCACAAGTGCCGGAAATTTTATAGATAAATTTTTCGAAAGCGCTATTTTGCCTAGAATTTCTTGTGCATTTATCTTCAAAACGATTCATATTAAACCAGTAAACCATTGACCCCGGGCAGCACCAGAGACAAACACTGGACTTCCTCGCCATTTTCGAATAGGTACCTCCCTCTCCCCTCCCTTGTCTAAGGTACAGGCGCGGCCCTTGAAATCGGTCCAATACGTGCGGTCGCAAACGAGTGCAACTGACAACGTGGCAATTACCTATCCCCTCTCTCGCGGTTTAAAAGCCGGCCATAACCTCAAAGGCGTAAGTGACGGCCGTAGAATTGGCGCAACCTTGCCGTACTTACCCGAAATTCTTTATTTCTTGCTCATTTCTCATGCCTAGTGGAAACATTTATGAGGCCGCGCCTGTACCTACCTATTTCAGGCCACAGCTGACCCACACAGATCTCTCAAATTCTTCCAATAATCACTGCATGCAGTAAATTCAGCAAAAACAACCACCGCAGGAGGAGAATAATTACGAATGAAATTCTAGCAAGTAGATATCTGTTGCAGTGGTGCCTGATATCGGGACAAATCCGATTTTGCTTTTGATTTCCCAAAGTTATCTGTTATCAACAATAAGTATGTGTAATGGTGGAATTTATCTCGTATTGTCACAAAGGCCTTTACAACATTATATAAGATATAAATCATTTTAAGATAAAATGATTTGTTTCACTGGCAACCCCGCTACGTTGTGTACTATCGGGTTTAGACTGTGACCCGTTTATGGCAGCAGAACAAAATGTAAATAAATTGATCTAGATTCCGATAACTTTGGAGTAAACAAACATTACGCTTGGATGTGCAAAACAGGCGTGATTTTTCCCACCTTTTGATACTCGTTTATTTTCTAAATATATATAAATTTAAACAGAGATCTAATATATAATACTCCTAGAGGTGCTGAATCCAGTGGCGTTAACAGATTTTTTTCTAAAAAATCGCTGATATGATTTATTACAAGTTTGCTCCTAGAAACTGGTATAGTAGGCCTTGGATTTTGTATGAAAGAGATCATTTTGGCTAATGCGCAGTTTAAAGAGCTCTACAATTTTAAACAATTAGGTAATGCACTTTTTACAGGGTGACCCGAAAACAAATGGGTCAAACTCTATATATATTTTTTAGATTGACTCATAGAATAATCTACTACGTCATTGACCTAAGGTAATATATCTTACACGCTATTAAAATTGGGTGGTTATTCCATGGCTAGCTATGATTTTTAAAATGGTCAATTTTCAGAATGCCGTATTAGGGATTTTTCTTATTACAAATCTGACCACATGACGTCTTATGGTTTTACTCCAAACCCCTAGTATATCAAATTTCATGAAAAAAAAATAACGATCGGTTTTCTTTTTGTAAAGGCTTCATTACAATAGAAACTCTCGCACCATTTTCCTGCTCCAGGTAAATAAATGTAGCATACATTTTTGTTTAGTAGATTTTAAACATGTTCAGCTAATACAAAATTTGGAAATTTTCGTGTGGAAATTGTAAGTAGATATGGTAAATATCAAGTAGAAAAGGAAACAGGGAAAATTGTGTGCTAAATAATCCACTATTTTAGGTCAAAATAGCCACAAGTACCTAGCAATTATTCAAGAGTATTATTACCTACTACGGTTTTCTAGGGCTTTTCGTATTGTACTTGAGCAAATGCTATCACAATATGGAAAAACTGGAAATAGTCGGAATGTCATGTACATTGTTGAAATATGGCGACACACTTATGATTTGTAGCCAGATATAAAATATATAATAATTTACAGAAGATTCTACACTCTATTGAGGACACCGGTATTTTCGAGTCACTGGTTATCTAGATATTACTATTCAAAGATCACCTGATATTCATATTTATAATTTTAACTTAATATTATTTATTTACTGATATTGTTCTGAAGCAAGATACATAATATTATTTAAGAGTTGGGCAAAATAATGGAATATTGCCTATAACCACAGAATAAATAGTTGCCGTATAGGCCATATATTCTGTGCTCTAACTCTTTACTCTTTAAAATAGTTATTTAATAAAAAAATATTTCCAATCGAAGTTGTATGTACATACATACCTAACTATACTCGGTTTGAGATATTGTCGGCTTTTTGTAGGGCACCAACAGAAGCCGACAATATCACAAATCAAGTATTTTTACTAAGGATATTATCAACAAATTTGGATACCTAATTATGTTTTTAGGGTCATTCAAAATTGTACCTATACAGGGTGATGAACCAAATGTCAAATCTGACTTAAATCATCCTTTTCGTTTTCTCTGATATCCAACTCGTTGGTCAAATTTGAGGATCTCTACAAAACCCCCCGTGTCCCCAGTGCACAGCATTCTATGCTAGATATTCCGCAGGCATAGCCATCTTTTATGAACAATGAGAGATACAACCCTGGCACTCTGGGATAAATTTCACAGCAGATTTTATTTCCCCATGGTGCGGTTGGTCTGCTTCTGTCCGCTGCCAGCACCCGACGTTCCATTATTTTCCAGCATCCACCTTCGCACAAGGCCCGTAAAAATGCAAATGTCTTCGAACGGAGTGGCGATAATTTACAGATTTAATACGTATGAATAGCGTCTAAGATATTACAACCATAAATTTCTACTCCTCTTACTGATAAGTTCATATTCCGGAACATATGGCGCGAAAATTTGAGAAATAACGGGAACGGGGCTTCAAATTGTATGCAGATAGAGACTGAGATTTTTCTGTGTATTTATGATTTACACTGTTAAATCATCAAGCCAAAAAAATTGACAGTTATTTATTAGTTTTGTTGAAATCGACTTGAGCGAAAATTTCAAGAACTTTTTCATGGAATTTGTTGTTAGTGCCACGTGGAGTTCTAATCTAATTTTTAATTAAGCTAATATCTCTGGAAATTAGGGTCATAATTTTTCTTAATAATCTTAAGAATAATTCTTAATTCAATTTTCTGCTTCAAATAAATAAAGGTGGTATTTCTGCTCAAGAGTTTGGCGCCAAGAAAGTGCTAACTGGCATATAACTCTTTATTTCCCCATAAAGACAAATTCGGTTCTCATGAATGAACGACCAAAGCGCAGGTGTGAATGAATGGCTTCCTAGTAAATTGCTCTCAGCGGGTATTTTGGCATTTTTGCTGTGACAATAGCACAGTAATATTGTGGAACACCTTGTCCTTAAACATTTATAATACCTACATTCCTGGTTTAGTACGGTTTACGAGAATTTGTACGTTTTCGGTCAGATATGACAAAGAGACCGGATGCTGTGGATAAACGATGAATGAAACCTGAATGTGAATACCTACGGTGGCGCTAAAATTTCTATTCTCAGGCGTTATCCATTCTATACTTTGTTGAAGTGTAGTCATATAGTAAAAATGCTACCTCTTAAAATTCTGAACTCTTGGATCTGTTCAATTTCAATGTGGGTATAAAAAAACACTTGAGACACTTGTAAAGTTATTACGTCTTTTTTGCACGTCTTATAGCGACAGAACCTAGTCGTAATAATGAGCTTAATGTTAAACATAGGAACATGTTTTGCATCAAGCACAATAAGTAACTTTTTAATAAAAATTTGCAACTATCCCATTTTTGAAACGACAACACGAATACTTACTTGCTTTCAATTAGACCAAGCCTGAGTCATTTTTACTCCAATAATGAAATAATTATACACATGTAGATTCCAGCCAGATGTTCAGTAACCGAAACGCAGCCTCATTTTAGCTTGCATCATCGCAAAATTGACTAAATTATTGCACAATAACTCCAAAATAAACCTAACAAAATGTGTATATTCAAGTTAAATCATTGAGAGAAATATTTTTAAAAAATACCTCAGCTAGAAAAGTATAAAGCATTAGCAAGTATAACTTCTTCGAACAGGAGTGCTAAGAATTAAACGACTAGGTAGGTACATACTATACCGTCCCATTAATTGTTATTTACATTGCAAGATGCGTAAATAAGCTGTCTTTTGGTAGAGAATGTTAAGGATAGAGGCAATGGTTATTATGAAAATTATTATGTACTCACAATATATTCCATAGTGGTGTATTCAAAGTACCTATGAAATTGTCAACAAACTTGAACAACAAATTTGTTCATTAAAAGCTCAATAAAACAACTTTCGATGTATTTTTCTTTACACCTACTTTGTTTCTTATATAAATGATTCGCCACAATCCAATAACTATATAATATGAAATCTCGCATTTCAGAGCTAGTAGTTTTTCTTTAAACAAATTTGGGGTTTGGAAAAATGAAAAGCCGTTTTCCCTATGACGTCACTGCCTCAGTTGGGAAGCGCGCGCGTGTGTCCGTTGAGCTGCTGTCCTTTTGTGCATATTGCCACTGTATAAACCATAAATATTACAAATTTTCTGTGTTGTGACAATAGGCGCCGTAAAAATGCAGATGATAGCGGCTGCATGCAGCGTATCGTGTGCGACAGTGACGGCCTAGCCATTTTATAGCCGCGCCAAATCCCCTGTTTCTATTTTTCATTTGTTTCGGTAAGACTTTTGAGCGGTTTTGTAATCGATATACATATTTTCCTATAGTTTCGATAGACTTATATCGTTGACTGAAGAATAATCGTCGCTCAACGCTTATATCTATCGATTGTAGCCACTATTGGAAATTAGTGAACACACCTATTATGCCGCAGCTTAGAAGGTTTTTTTTTTATTCTTATTTATGATTTTAAGAATCACCTTTGCGGGCCCGCATATCAACTTGCAATTCCAATATAGGTCTCAAGGCAACAATCAGTCTGGAGCAGGGACCCTTTAAAGTAAGGGGATCCAGCATTATACTTTCCAAAGTGAGGCCGTTTCTTTCCTCATTCTAATGGTCTCAATGATGCCAAGTATGCCATTTTATTGGAGAATCTATGAATATAACAGGTACTTTGATTGTTAGTAAAAATTAATAATGGTTTCCATGATTTCTAAAAATTAGACTTGACAATGTTCTGTCAACAAACACAAAATATGGCAAGTGCCAAATGAATCAAATTTATTTTATATTTGAATTTGGTTTCTTGCAATTATTTCCAGGAATTTAAGTAATATACCTAAGTATGGTAAGTCAGTGCCGATTTTGCTTATTTCAGAATTTGTCGCTGTTGCACCTTGTTACCAGGTTCCTCAAACCATTTAAAATATGTAGGTATAATAGGTAGGTACGTACTTGAACTTTCTTCCCTTGTTGAATGTATCTATCCAGAAGAACTTTCACAGATTTCGGGATGGACTAATAAGATTAGGTCTTGTACTTAGTTCTAATCATGTAGTTTTTCTCGGTGCTCATTATAAAATTTTTGTAATTTTATTTCTCTCCCAAGGTACCTCACAAACGTAAAATAAACTTATAGTTGTAGATAAAAACTGTTTAAAAAAAGACCTGACTGAAGCTACCTGCTTAATAATTTAAAATTTTCGAAATACGATTTGTTTCGAACTACCTACTTATACGTAATGGCCACGTAGTGGGAATTGTAGGATTACTAAAGGTGAGACAAGAAAAATCTGGTTGCAATTATTGGGACTACTACAGGCTGCCGCATTACCTTTAATTGACTATCTGAAAGTTAGAAAACTTAAAAATTGTGAACTATGATGGGAAATATTTTGCCTCCTTTGGAATCTATAGCACTGGCATGTCACATAAAACCTGATGGCAACTGACATATAACATAACCTTGTACCAGCCCACTTATGTGGTCTCCTTGGAGTAAGTATACAGAAAACAAACTTCCCCTCAAGGCTTCACTTTTCCTATGTGATAGACTGTGACATGCTGGGTCCCCTTATTTTAAAGAGTCCCTGGTCTGGAGGAATTGAGAGGTTTTTTTTATTCCCATAGCAACGTCCTATTCCAACAGAAATAATAATGATGTCATTTAAATTAGTGTGTATAAATCTGAAGTAATTTGCTGTGTTCCATATTATTCGATTTATATGCAGTTAAAAATATATATTAAGTCAACTAATAACAATGTCGCATTCTGATTGACAAGATAAATGTAGTCTAACAGAAATTACCATATAATTAAATGACACATAAATTCTGTGCCGTATGTCATTATTTCAGCACGGGAATGATTTATTGTATGGATACATCATTACAAGCGCACGAAACAAAATATCTCGGAGCTACCTTAGATTCTAACCTTCGTTGTGTAACTCGTTTGATAAATTCATTGTCATATTAATGTCACACGCAATTTTCAGTCAATAAACAACTTAATTATTATGAAAAAAGCAATACAATAAACATAATATACAAGGTGACCCAATATTTTTTTCAAAAAACCGCAATTACTAAATTATTTCTAAAAATACACAGCGTCGATGGGTACATTGGACTGTGAAAAGCAATACAATAAACATAATATACAAGGTGACCCAATATTTTTTTCAAAAAACCGCAATTACTAAATTATTTCTAAAAATACACAGCGTCGATGGGTACATTGGACTGTGATTTGGTTTTTGTTTTCCACGCCCCTTTAACTATTTGATCCCTCTTCGCCTCTGGGTAAGTCCCAACTTTACATTTAGGTTAATTGATTAGGTACTTCTCTAAATTTTACGGCTCTAAAGGTCTTTCATTAGTTATTAAACCAATATAAGTAAACAATAGGGAAACAATCACACTTAAGAGGACTTATTAAGTATTTGACATTTAGTTTCAAGCAAATGCTAAGAATTTGAAGGAACTTAGTTTTTGAGCATTGCTGTAGTTATTTCAATATTAGGTATTTGTATTAATATTTTATTAGGGAAACTTAACTAAATGTATTAAATTACAAAACTGTATTTGAATTTTAGAAAACATGGTCAAAAGGTAAATGTGATTGTTTCATTGTTTCCAAAAGTAACATCATGCCATGTTTAATATGAGCGAGTTCGTGGTACGTGCATGATGGCTGAATTTTGGGCGTTATCTTCGAAATGGCATAATTTATGAAAAAAAAATACTAGAATCATTTTTTGTAGAGAATTTAATTTTTACAAAGTGATTCTAATTAATTTACAAGTTAACTGTGGGCAAAAAAGTTCTGAGCATGATAAATGAAACTGGTTGGCACAAGTGGCGCCCTCTGGCGGTTGCGGATATTGCACTATAACATAATTATGTGACATAATTATCTATGAACGTGTGCAAAAGATCATTAAAATCGATCAAGCCGTTTAAAAGATATAGCGAAAAAACGAAATTTTAGGGCCCCTTTTAAGGGTCCGTATAGAGTTTTGAACAAAAAGAAAAAACACGGGTCACTTTATTTTTGGAGTAGAATACCGCTGTGCTACGGGTGACATTTGTTTTTGAATAACCCATATATAAAAAATATGAATATCAATTTTTGAGATATGAGAAGGAAACTTGTTTTGTTTTTAACTGCTTATATTGCAAGATATTTTGCCTCAAACGATACTATTGTGTATATGTTATTTGGGTAAAACAGATTGAGTATTACGCCGATTCATACATATATATATATATATATATATATATATATATAAGGATGTAAGATTAGCGAGTGTAAATGTAACAATTACAAGAAAAGTTAAAGTTAACTTTGAGTGTTTGCCCATTATCACCTTTTCTTGTAATTTATATATATATATATATATATATATATATATATATATATATATATATTACATATTCAGTTCCATGCTGATGAAAAGCTTTGCTCAATTTTCATTAATTATCAAATTAGGTATCATACCATACAATACTACCAGTCTTTGATACTACCTCCTACAATATAACTTTTGTGCAACATTATGCTTCATATTTTTAAATATTTTGAAATACTCATAATCATACTATCAATCGAGAATCAACAATGCAATTCCAACAAAAATATTTAAAATTCCATTATAGCTCAAATTTCACTGATTCCACTGGTGTAGAATTTTTTTACCTGGGTTTGATTGCTTAGTAAGCTAACTAAAAATTACAATTCCAATTTCCAATATTACATTCTGACCTACTTTCTCCCTCTCCCGCTTTTCTCCCCCACTTTGTGAATATAATATAGGTAATTACCTTTAAATTAGGGGCCTTACTCTATAACTACATCACTGGCATCCCCTTATATCCTAATTCCCCATAACCATAAAACTTGAACTCTTGCAAACTTCTGATAAGGCAGCGGCTTCCACGCAGTTTATATGAAAATTTGGGTTCGGCTAAAATTTATCTCACGCGTCCCCCTTTTCATTTTTCAAGTTGCTTCCAACAAACCATCATGTCTTCGGAATGTCGCGTTCTTGGCTAAAATATGAAAAAAGTTTAGTAATAACAGACATTCGAAATTTGACGATAAAATGTTTATTGCCAGACAAAACATGCAGCGTCAAGCATTGGCAGTAAAATATCGAAAATATCGAATCTCTAAATAGATCGATAAATGCAATGCGGAATGCTTTAAAATATTTGAAAGCCTGGCGCCGAGCCCCTCGCCAAAAATGACTAAAATAATAATAATACTGAACTCTGGCTGCCTACCAGACTAGTCTAAAATTTGTATACAATCTGTCCCAATGAAGAGATCGGGTACCTATACGAAAATTCTTTGCATTTGCTTTCTTGATATTATTTTTCTTGGTTCTTGATTATTCGCATTATTGGAACAAGGTTAGGGTCATTTCCATAACAATTTTTATAATTGAATTGACGTATCCATTTGGGAGAATCAAGTTGGAGGGTTTATTTCAAAGAATCCTTATTGGGTCCCAAAAACTTTATTTTTTGTAAAAAAAAGTTCAAAATTATCTGCCCAAAAAAGGAATTGCTGGGGTTTCAACCCGGGCTAGTAGATTGAAAAGAATATAAAGAACATACCCCAAAACAAATGGTTTAACAAAACAATTTGCTGAATGTTATGTCGGTTACTAGTGTAAGGTCAAATTTAAATAAATGCTCGTTCTGTTTATATAACAACGCTGGGACATAAAGGGCTAAAGTCGCGTCTCGTCAACTTAAGTTTTATTCGCAAAATTTTTGTTTGGGACTTTTATATGAATACTGCAGGGTATAGAAACTTAAATTTAAAATTCGTTTTATGATTACATCTTTGTCATTTTCATATTTAGAGTTGGTGGAAATTATACTGTTTCTGTATAATGTTCGACTACTTAATTTTCATTGTTTCAACTAAAAAAATGAAAAACGCGATGAGACAGGAAAGTGATCATCCTATGTACCATATGTACATGGTAGTCAGAGTTATGCTGACCTTACCTACAGCTTTTATTTTCAGAAGTTAAGAAAAACCTAAAAGAAAAAGTTCTAGATGTTCAGAAGTACTATCATTTGGTAGGTAATTATGACGTTGAACAAAACAGCATCGCAAGTAGAAAAAGAAGACCATGTATTAGAGGCGTAACCAGAATGTAGAATGTAGAATGAAGTAAAAAAATGTTTTAAATCAAAGTTGCAAGACGTTTTCCGAACTTCCAGAATCTATGTCACCAGATGAAACAAAACAAACAAACAACATCGCAAAGTTGAGAAAAATATAAACGTAGGTCATCAAGATACAATACTTAATATAATGTTATAGGTATATAGACATAAAATAAAAGATTTTTTTTACTTCTACGAAGAAAGCTTTTATTCTAATAAAAACACGCACAAAATCTCATGAAATCGGCCCCAAAATTGTGATCTATAGTGTCTAAATATCACTGGGAGATCGACTTTTATGAAAGTTTATTCATTCATATTTTTGGTTTTCAGCGAGTAACGCGCAAAATCAAAGGTCCACCTAATTCTGTGGAAATTTGTTTGCTAGTTTAAGTTTATTTTTTCATTAAATCATCCCCAAGTTTTTTACTTTTTTTGTTAAATCGTCACTGGGATATCGACTTTTTGAGACATCGACTACATTAATATTATAACCAGAGGAACTAGTCCATATCTTGAAGTGGAGTAGGATAATATATGAGGAGAATGGTAATACTTGCAGTCTCAGCTCCACAAAGACAGTTTATTCAAGGAAAACTGTACATATTGTTCCAATCCACCTAGGGGGTTTAGTAGGAAAACATTTTAATAAGCCAACAATGCTAGAAAAAATTAAAAGATTCAGATAACATTCTATAAACCAACTACTCAGTGAAAGAGTCTAACCTCATTAGGTGGATATGCAAAAAGTTACTTTAATTTAAAAAGGCCAAAAAGTTGACAACCTTTACCAGAATATATATCACGCAAGCCAAATTCGAAAACTGAAAGTAGTCAAGAAAAGTAATAACATTTATAACGAGATTTGTTTGGGGTTCCTAAAATCCTAAGAACCAAAATTTCATCTTTTAAATCACTGAATATAGGACGTCAATTTACCATGGCTGTTCGAATTCAAATGCCAGGATCTTATCGACTGAACCTCTACTTTTGGACTGTTTTTACTACACTCCTTTCTCTATTTTAGATGCCGCCATGTCATAACTAATTTTAGTTGATCGGGTTTAATAAGCCTTTTTCTAAATTAAAGTTTTTTTTCCACATCCATAAAATGAGTTGAGACTATGTCTAGGAAGGTAAGTTTCTTTTTAATTGGTTCTTTCTTCTTTAATTGAGTAGTTTGTTTATGTAATGTTATCTGAATTTTTTTCTACATTCTTCTCAAATTTAACAGTATCTTGTAAATTCAAATTATACCTACACTTTTTAAACGGTGTGATGATACTCTGTGGTACATGCTGTAGCTTACGTCCCATATATCTCATCCTATCTGCTTCTCAGTGTTCCGAAATAATTTATTATTATTTATAACACGGTTTTAAGGCACATGAAGAAAGAATAAGTAATGAAATGTTGAATACATACGAGAAATCCTAAAACTTGAGTCATCTCCTGACAGCGGTGATGCAAGGAAAATAAATAATAGAATTAAGTTTATACTTTCGCATAGCATTAACTTTTTTTCAAGGTATATAAACAAATATGACTAATTCCAGAATTCGGGTAGATAAAAAATCTGGCGAAATTTATTCGGACAACGCACTGAAACAAATAAATATATAGTAAGAGAATATGACTCATTGTACTATTTGATTACAAGATGAGTTCGCTGGCTTTTTACATAATCCGTATATATTTTATGGTATATTTATGTAATTAAGTAAAAATATGTAATTTTAGTTCAGTTTATGTACACAGTACTAAATTTATTAATACTAAGTGCAATCATTGAGTAAAGGAATTTATTCCTTTACTGAATGGTGCAATGTAAGACCAATTCCCGAAGACTAGTCTCAGAACTCGGTAAATAAAAATAATAAACATCAATGTACCCTGGCTTAACTTTATCTAAGTCAGTTGATATACGATTACAAATTAAATAATATGGCTGGATTCATTATAAATGGCACCTATAATGTGAAGGATCTGTGCTCATTGCGTGGCGAGGTTTCTGTATAAACTTCGATAATAATAAAAAAAATGGTGAAAGCTACAAGTCCGAAGCAAGAGGAACCTATGACACTTCATCCACATCAAAGGATTGTTTTGTAAGTTATTTTAAAAAGTACATTTACAGCTTTTAAGTTGTTAATATATTTCATTAATTGTAAAAAACAACACCAAAACAAAGCATACCTACTTATTTGTTATCAATATTTACTATACTGTAAGTATTTGTAAACTGATATTGTAAATAAGTGATATCCCTTTTATTTGGCTTAGCAGAATAACAAGTTGGCACTTGGCACACAATAATATCTTTCTTTCATTGCTCGTGTCCTGCTGGAATTCCATTTTTTTATTAATATGATTGCTTGTTTACACAAACTGGCCATTGGCACTTTTGTTAAACAACCGCATACGTAAAGTTACCGCTTCAGTCACCGCGTGGTTGCGAAATTTTGCTCACATATTTCTGCGTAAACACTTCGATAAATTATGTGAATACTATCGGAGGACGGATAGAAAAATTGAATACTGATTTTTAGTGGTATTCCTTGCGTAATACCTTAAACAAACCCTTCTAATGTCACAAATAAAAAAAATGCAGGAGCCCTTCAAAAATACAATTTAAAGAGCGTGGCCACCCATCCATGAGCCTACCGTGCCCACCGTTGCTGCAGATTCCATGTCTAAATAACAATTCCGCGATGAGGTTGAAAAGTCATATTTATGATTCTTGATTGCCGGCCTTTTAAATTTCGCCAAGACCAACATTATTTTAATGTCGATTTCTAGTATTTTAATGATGATTTTGAGACTCTTAAGTGACGATTTCGAAAAAATTTAAAATTAGGTTCCAATTCTCACCTAGCTTCTATCTCGGAAATTCAGTATTTACAATTTTGAATACATGATTAACTATACAACAGGGCAAATCATTGATCCAAAATGTGGCGGGATATTTAAATTATGTTACAAGTTTTTTGAATATCTTCTTCATTTTTAATCATACTTGATTAAGGCAGAGTGAAAAGCTTATTCAAAAAATGTTCCCGAGTTTTCACTGAAATGGAAAATCGACTGTATTTGTTTTTTTTTTCTCAGGTCTATACCGATACACATTGTTGTATTTTGGTTGTTGTTGCTAAAAGAAATTCATTCAGCAGAAAATGGTATAATTCTGATCAAGTATGATACTTAGTCTGTGGCATTCACAAACGTAGCGACTGTATTTTTGTTAATTAATTATTATAAATCGACTTTTTATTTCATTGGAACCAATATTATAGAATATATACATCAGAAGTAATTATTTTTGGAGTGCGGAATCCCGTTAATAGATAAGCAACTTCCGTTAAATTAAAGAAAATGGAAATATAAAACATCTGTATTATGCTGCATTGGCATATGAAGTTAACTATTATTGAAAATGCAAGGGTTTATGTTGCTAAGTGACTCATATTTCACGAACAATGCTAAAGTCATTTAAAAATTTATTTGAGAATTCAAATCATATAGTTATTAAAAAGTCTATCGAAATAAAAATATATTATACAATATACAAGAAAAAGAGATGATGGGCAATCACTTAAAACAAGAACAAAAAATAGTAATCGCATAACATGTGTTTCATGCTATTTAACAATCATCAGTACGGTGTAACATATCCAACCAATCAAAATTGTAATATTTGGAAAACAAAAAATGAAGTCCAGGCATGAGCCAACAGCACATTTGCAGCTTCAGTCAGCTATCGAGAAAAATTTAATGAATTTTTTCGCGACGTTCTCAACTGGCATACAGGGTGTTTCGAAAAAATGAGACAAATCAAATTTTATTTTCTGAAGTGGAACATACTTTATATTTTCGTTATTAGTTTAGAAGATATCGACACCCTACGGTTAATAAGTGCCTGTCAATTTTGATATATTAGGAGGCTCTTATTTGACAATGAGAAACATTAATATTATTAATTTTTCTTTAGCGTGATTCGTGTCCTTTCTGATCAAAACCAGTTTGAAAAACGTTCGTTGTGAAACCTATTAAAATTGAGGCAAGTTTCGCTTTGTTACATGTATTTTATTAGTGGTTTTAAGGTCGTTGCTGCGTAAGGGTTGCTTGGCAATACTTTTTGTACCTATACCTACCAATCAAAATATCAGGGTACCTATGTAAATGTTAAGTGTAGTTACGGAGGAAAAGTATATTTAGGCAGGAAGCACAAAAATTGTTTTATCGGGGCGTCCTAGCAATTCTAACACAAATCCCAGACTGCCGTGGAACATAAAAAGTAACGTTTTTTAAACTGTCAAAGTGTAGATAATAATTAAATTATTAACTAAGAGTATCTTAACATCACAGTATAAATTTTAATAAATCATTTTAGTTATATTAATATTTTGACAGTTGTAATACAAAAAACGTTTCATTATATGTTCCAGGCAATCTCGGATTTGTACTAACGTGTTTGGTATAAGCCTATATTTTTTGTTTTGAAATAATAACTAGGAATCTTAAGTAAATTTTAAAAGTGCTTGCCCAGTAATTGCATATGTAAATATACAATTTGAACGATAAACATTTTCGGATATATTAATTATTTCGGTCAACTTTATAACAACAACTAATGGCATGTGTACTACTAAATAAATTATTAAATGACGCAAATCGCACTTCTGTGAGAATATGGGCAATTAAATGTACCATATTCAGAATCACGTCTAGATATTTTATCAAAATTATTAGAATGCAATTTTTAGTAGGTACCTACCCCGTCAAATGAGATATAGGTAAATACCTTCCAAAAAAATATATGTACCTACTTATAATATAGTAAGAGTTCTTGAATACAATTTAATAGACTAATAAAATTAACAATAAATACAGAACATACGCACAGTAGTATTCCAACACTCGTAAATCAGTTTATTTTGCTTCAATGATTGCACCAGGTTGCGGATTGTACTCTAATTAATCGGAATAATGAGGTTACAAGTAACGACTAAATTCAGCTTTATGGGTTCATTGGCCCATTTTTCTCGTTAAAATTCAGCGAAATGACATTGGGGTTTTTCATGGAAATTTTCTGATTAGAGTTATTTATGAGCAATTTTCTCTAGATAATATTTCCTGTTTGTATCCTAACCTTAACATTCCTAAAAAAATCGCCTGCAACGCATTTTAGTGAACAAACACTTTATGTTTTTCACTGCCTGCTTAAAAAAACAATAATCTTCATAGGCCCACCCCAAAGCAAATGTCTATATACCTGTGAATAAAGAACCCTAGGAAGGAGCAAATTTGGGCTTTACCCTGGACCGGTCCAGTCTCTGCATATGGCGGCATGCCGTTTCCGGTTTACAAAAGTACTTACCGATGGAATGTTATACCCCAAACATTTTGTTCTGGTAGTCACGGAATAGCCGCAGGCTGCACAGCTAACCATAATAGATCTCCAAAAAGTACTTATCGAAGAACTACACACAAATATCTAATAGCACAAACCACCGTGACAACTGTCAAATATAAAAATATTTTGTCAAAATTCAGTCTCCGTACAGGGCGATTTCCGTCTCACGTATTTTATAATGCCCATAGAGCTTTGGCTCCTTCCTGGGGTTCTTTATTCATTGCTATATACCTACGACATTGACACTGGTTTGAAAACGAGTTTTATGTAAAATTTATACAGGGTGATTCAAAACTATGCGGCACCCTTTCAGGGGCGTAATTTACTCGTTAAAATAAGACGAAAAGTTCATATCAACATGGGTCCAAAAACGCTTCGTTACGAAGATACAGGGTGATTAAGCCTTCAAAAAAATATCGATTGTGGTTTTTGCCTTCCAAACCAATAATAATCAAAAATTACCTACTCATACTGCAATTCCATTTGAAAATCATTTCGTTTACTTAAAATAATAGTTACTTCAAAGTAAAGTAAAAAGTCAAAAAAAGATGAGAAATAGAAAAAAACCCAATTTTCCGCGAAAGGGAGAGAGATATGAAAAAAATGAAAGAGACATTTTTTGTTTAATTAATGGTAGGTACTGATTACCCATACCTCCGCCACTGGTTACTTTGGAGATCTGATATTAACATGTGTTATGTCACCCTATGAGGGTATTATTGTGTACCAATGTTGGTTTAAATATTCTTATTGGTTTGGAAGGTATAAACAAAAATCGATATTTTTTTGAAAGCTTAATCACCCTGTATCTTCGTAACGAAGCGTTTTTGGACCCATGTTGATATGAACTTTTCGTCTTATTTTAACGAGTAAATTACGCCCCTGAAAGGGTGCGCATAGTTTTGAATCACCCTGTAGATATAATATGGTCCTTTGAATGGGCCTAGTAATTTATATGGTGTCGCAAATATTTTATAGACATTTACTTATATATTTACTTACGCATCACTAAGTATATTGTGGGATTTGTGAGCAATATACAGGGTGATTCATTGGGAATGGAAAATCCCGTAACCGGAGTTAGGAGGGACCAAAATATGATTATTGAGGCCAAAATGGTATATGGTCATGCACCAAAATAATCAAGCTGCTGAAGTGAAATTTGGCTCTGCTGTATTTTTTGGATGGAAAATCTACTAAAGATGTCAATTTATAAGTAACTTCCACTTGCGCTATTTTTGGATCCTGCTTTTACACGTAACTTTTTTTGAGGTCATGCAAATTCATCATTTTAGTGCTTTTCATTTTCCATTAAAAGTAAAAATAAAAAATAGGCAAAATATGCCCCAAGACATCTTGCTAACTCCAAAATTCAAAAAATAAAGTTAACACCTACCACTTTCAATTTTTGCAAATTAATAGTATCATTTGAAATCAGAAAATTATCCTATGAATGAATATACCAAAAATTATCCACTTTCGAAATGGAACGGATTGAATACGGCAAAATTTGGACACCCTACTTAAAAAAAACAATGCTGTTTTATTTAGCATTTTTTCGTCCTTTTGATACAATTTCATGTGTAAAATTTGAAAGAGGTAGGTGAAAATTTCATTTTTTGAATTTTGGAGTTAACAGGTGTTTTGGTCAACAAAGCACCAACGCAAACCGTTGTCGTTGTGAAACAAGAGTACACTATTGTTAAAAAATGAAAAGTTGCATTAAAATGATTAACTTGCCTGCAACAACAAAAAAGATAACCTCAAAAAAAGTTACGAGTAAAAGCACGATCCAAAAACAGCGTAAGTGGCGCTGAGATACCTACGTAAAAATTGACATCTTTAGCTAATTCGCCACACCAAAAACACAGCAGCTTAATTGTCACACACAATTGGACGTTATAAAACTATCATTAACTTTAAAATTCGAGATGGCTTGGGAATTCCCAACATTTCCAACTTAAGGGTTGCGATTCTGATCACCTGCCGCAAAGCCCTTAATGTCAACACCGAATTCCCGAACTTTAATTGTCATTTGCAAATTTATTGGCCAATAAAGACCGAATTCGGTGGCAGCCCGAGCATCTGTTACTTCTACCTGACTTGTGATTTCGGATTTATTACCAATGTTGAATAGCTTATCTGCCATGTTTAACCATAATATTTACCTGTAGATACAAGCAGAGAAGGAGTATATTCAAATGAGACTTACTGGTGACAGAAAGCCAAGAGAACGGGATAAAAGTCGAAATAAAATCGTTTTGGATATTTGGATAATAATATAGTTAATGATGCAATCTTAAAACAAAGGTATACATTTTGTTTAATGGACACAATTTTGGTACATCTTACGATCCGAAATATGAAAATTTGAATGTTATAAATATAGTGCTTCGTGCTTCTAGGCACATTTTTATTCTGTTTTGACTGAAATACTCAGCAGCAATCAGCTGGTTTGTGTTTACCCCAGACAAAATATAAGCGGACATTCTTTTCTTAAGTCGTGAAATACATCAACCTATCAACCTGTTCGCTGTTTGGGATTGCCCTGTGTACCCCTAAATTATACTTATCTACTATTCACATTATGTTGCATTTTTATTTTAATAATAAACATATATGCGTTTTTATCTTTTATATTAATAGGTTTTCCCCCAGACGATCGCACTATCCGGCAACACCGCGACCGCGGTTGTAAGGTTGGCAGTGGACGTAACCTATCTTTTATTTTCACATATACAGGGCGATTCGTATTTGCAGGACAAAAATAAAATATTTAGATTTTGACAATTGCATTAATCCTTTGGAATATTTGCATTCTCCATGAAATTTTCTACAGAACCGTTTTTTTGTTTTGTATTTTGGATGCAGCGTTGCCAAGATATCGAATTTTTCTTGGAATTTAGGGACTTCGTGGAGGTTATGGAAACTGAATGCTGTATCTTCATTTTAATAGATATCAAAGATATATTTTAGCCGAAGTATGACAGCACAACTACAACTGTGTGTGGTGTGGTATGTCGAAATTGGTTTTTGCATATACAGTGTGTTCATAACAGGCTCTCAAAATCGGATAAATTCAAACAGTAATAACTTATTTTTTTCAAATGGAATGACCCATATTTCTATAGTTTGTCTATACCGAAAACTACCCGTTTTCGAGATATTTAGTATTTAAGAAAATTTCTTTGCATTTTTCATTCAGGTGAGAAGGTTTTATCAAGCAAGCCATAGCTATTTTTCCAGACAGTGGCAGAAATAATTGTCATTTTAGATAATACGGGAAATAAAATTCCTATACCCGTATACAGTATGTCCACGGATAGACATCCCAAGAGAACAAATGGACCAAAATTTCATTTTTCGTCAAAAAGTCACTCTTGATAAAAGTTTCTGCTTCTCGAAAAAATATGGTCCACGAAGAGAATTTTCGATTTTTTTATACAGAGTGTATAAAAATATAAAAACATGAAATGCGATCAAGAATAAACTGCCTTTATTTTTAAAAATATCAAAAACTTGTACTTAGAAAAGTGGTTTAAAATTAAAAGGTGTGTCCGATTGTCACTTTTTGTCAAAATCTAAATATTTTATTTTTGTCCTGCAAATACGAATCGCACTGTACATGTGAAAATAAAAGAGAGGTTACGTCCACTGCCAACCTTACAACTTTTGTATTCAAGTTTTTTTCGTATCTCTTACGGTTCCTGAGATCCAGGGGGTAGGACAAACTATTTGGCACACGCTGTACATGTTATAATATATTATTTCGTAGCAAGTGCAAATTGAGTACAAACCTATTGTGTTAACTCTAAAAAGTTTATAGTTGTGTATTACTGTAATAATCTTGAACAATGGGACACGAAACGTGAGTGGCATGTAAGAAAAACGAAATCAGCCCGTGCATGTAAACAAATGTTTCTTTTGATTTGGTATTGTGCATGTTAAATGACATTTGTTATTATTGGTCTAGTTATACATATTTGGGATGTTTATTATGTTCTGGTTGTGTCACTAGGTATTACTGCAGACTTGAACTCATGTGCACCATAATATACCTATTATATTACTTTGGATAACAAACATATCCACTTTCTGGAAAATATAAAATTATATTGGTTATCCAAAGGTGGACGATAAATTAATACAATCTGCTACTACATTACTCTTTGGCCAGATTCTATTTTTTTAATAATAAATAATTTAAACTTTGCTATCGACAATAGACGAATGTATTGAGGGTCAGTAATTTATTTATCACTGTAGACTGTAGTAATAGCACTTGAAAGTAACCTTACATTGTCAACTTAATGTTTATTATGTGCGGATTTATTGTTTTTGATTTTTTTTCTTATAATTGTTTCTATTGTTACCTTTGTTGATTAATTAAGTTAAAAGTTAACATTTTGATATCGATAACAATAAGTAAATCATGAACGTGTTACAATATATCGATAGATAATTATTTATAAAATACATGGTTTGCTTATCTACTTAGTGCCATTAATGCCATATCAATACATTTATTGCTGTGACATTAGAATGTTAACGCGTATTATTATATTTGCCTATACATATTATATAGGAAAGTACCAACCTTCAAAATTTTAAAAATCATACAAAAACGTTTCTTGGATTAAATATTTCTAACGAACCAGTCTACTAATCTTAAAAAAGAAAGAATTGCAATTACAACAAGAACCTATTATTAGTTAATACAAGAAAGTTGTGTTTTAAATTAGTCTCTTGTATTTATAGGTGTATGGTAGGATAGGTGGTTTCCTCCTGCTTTAGTAAAACGCATGGTTAGTCTCATTCTGCGCAGTATCGTGTGAATTGAGAAGTATTAAGAATTCTTAAATTCTTAAATATTATAATATATAGATATAACATTATGTGATAAAAAATACATGATATACCTAAAACTATTTCAAATGTTCTCGATACTAGAGCTGTTATGCACTGTTTAGAGATTAATAATTTTACATATAAAATGTAATATTAATCTGATAAATAAAATGTTAAAAAAAAAGGTAGGTACAGTCTTGAGCTTGTATGATCGTTTAAATAAAAAGTTAAAAATACAGTGTTTTTTGAAACTGGGGGATTGCTTTTAATATGTGATGCTTTAAAATAAGTGATTTCCCAAAATATTGCTTGAATAAAAGTTGCGTAACAATGTGGATAATTTCCTTACTTCGAGTATTTAATATTTTCTGTGTTATAGTTTAAACTGTCGCTCTTTGATTGTACAACATCCTTTATTCTGCCTCTGGGTATTATCAACCATATAGCAAAGTCGCCATTATCAATTGTGTTTGCATTTTGTATTAATAAAGAACAGTTTTAAGTTGCGCCCCTCACTGCCTGAGAGTTGAGCTACTATATAGATGCAACAGAAAAACCTGACAGTACCCAAGCTCTTATTAACGCATTCAACGGAAAACAGTTTGTTCACTGTACAGTAGTTAGTACCCTATACAAATCGGAGCTCAGTAACATTATCCTAATCCTACGCAATCTATCGAAAGGCACGTACAGTTTGACATCTTTGAATTTCACTTCTGGAAGTCATAAGTCATTCACCGGTTAAGAGGGACCAATAAAATTTTGTTAAATAAAATTTAAGTTTGCGAAGTCACGTTCTGTAGCATCTACTCACAAAGTGACCTCTACCTGCCACTTCTTTTGGCAGGTTGTCCGAAGTTTAAATTTTTAACGAAATGATAACGTTTCAACATACTTCTATAGGAATTTACTTAAGTTTCAAAATTATATCTATGCAAATTTTACCTACCAAGACTGTGGTTGGTAGGTATTAAATAGGAGTAGCTATAAAACTCATAATGGATTATTTGCACGTAATATTTATGATGTAGACAAATTTGAGCAAAGCTGCAATATCGAGCGGCAAAACAGCTTGTAGTTTTTTAATGCTGTGGTTGGTTCATTTTTAAATTTTATAACCATCTGATTGGACGATTTGTCAGTGCGGTGTGATTTAACTGATGACGTCTTCTTCCCGAAAAATGAGATGCAGCAAAGTTCACAAGTATACAGTGGACACACTGTATACATATTAAAATGAACAATGAATAACAACTGGATAAATCATTACGTACACACAAACTCCTTTTCTAAGATATGGAAACAATAAATATGTAAAAAGCTCGTATCTACATTCACTTCTATATAATTAAGTTGTCCTCTCTAACGACTAAAGATTTACTTTGCGGTTTGTGTGGCTTATTCAAACAGAAAACATTTTTGCTCAATACAAACTGTCTTTTGATAAGATAATTTCCTGGGTATTTCCTACGCATAGTACAAAGAAAATCAATATGACAAGATCAAACAAGAGAATTTACCCAATCTAATTATTTTTGAAAAACTAATAGCCACTATTGTTAAAGTTTCTACGATACCTAAGTATATTAGAAAATACTTTTTATCAGATATTTGATAATAGGGTTAAGATATAAAAATATATTCATTCCAAGTATACATTCTCTAGCTGTACACTGTGTTTCACTTTTTAGTAAATGTGATAATTTTGATGCAACCAACTATAATATTGCTCGCTGGGGGAAAATAAAATATTTTATAAATTATTTTATTATATTCCAAGACACGGGCTAAATAAACTATTTTAAAAACTCAAAACGTTTGGCTCGTTCATTCATATTTCATATTTATATATCCATTTCTACTGGCCTATTGAAATATGATAAATACATTAGGCGAATTAAAGACAACTAAGACTAAGTAACAAGAATTGTTTTAAAATTAAAAAGTGGTATATAGATGCCATAAATAATTCTTAATGAATCATCCTGTATTTGTGTTTCTATTTGCATATCGGTATATCTAATCTCTACTTGCTTCTTATTTTTATTAAACAATTATTTGTGTATTTGTTGCGTATTATTTGACCACGCGTTGCGGAAAATAAAATAATTAAGATAAATATTTTGAGAGGCGTGAAGATTTCTTCCATGTCAACATCAGCTCAGATTATTTATTATAGTGTGAACTCTTTAAAAATCGAGGTGATACGTAACCGTAAACAAGTAAATTAAATAATTATCGTTAAATTCCATTGCGAACCGTAGTGGAGCGAATCCGAAACATAAAACAAGAATTTTTGTCTAGGAATTAATTAGGAATTACAAATAAATAATTTAATTAAATTAATTTATCATTTTCAAAACTTACAAAAACGTATGTTTGAAAAATAGACAAAACATGGTAATACTGTAGATATTTTTCCTTACACCCTTCAATGTTTTCCTTTAATAATATACAAAAGTGAACTTTTTTTATACCGTTGACGATAAAAACTAGGACCATTGAGTAAAGGATTGCTATAGTAGCAAAAATATGCATGAACACCCTATATCTATGTTAGCGATCACCAAACGACCAATATTATAAAAACTTTTCTATTTAGCCCCTTTATTCAATTTGCAAATTTCATGCCATTGACAAGGATTTTTAAATTTCCCAGATGTGACTGTCGCAAATAATTTTATTTTATTCCAGATTAACACAAAATTATTGGTATGATATAATTAAGTGTTACATACTTATTAAGGATCATAAAGTGGTCTCTACGCGGTTGTTAATACCAAAACTTAGTGGTGGTGCAAAATTTTGAGATGTAGTAGGTAGATACAGTGTACTACTTTTGCGAATAAAAAGTAATTTGTTTCCTCAATAGAGGTGTTCTCCTTACGAATTCATCTTACCTACTACTATCCCTATTATTATGCTTTTGACTGCACGCATTCCTTTTGAAAGATGCCGATTTGTTATCAATTTCTTTTTTGAAGCTTGATTGTTTTATTTCTTTCAAGAATATTGAAATTCCTCAGAAAACTTTTAAATTGCAATTTTTATTTCCACGGAAATATTATTTGCGTGTAAGACCATCAAACCATAAAAGTTATAAAGTATAGTTTTTTGAAGTAAAGGCGGTAGCGTCTTTGAATATGACCCTGGGCTTTTTAGATATTATGATTGTATCCATATGATTACCAAATAAGAATCAGATAATCAAAAAATACCCTTAAAAATAGAAGAACAAATTAATATCGATTCAATTTGTTAATGTTTAAATACAATAATTTTAAATTGTTTTTTTTTGGCTATCACTCAAAACGGTGGAAATAGAAAATTAAGTTACAAAATTTAATTTTTAGTTTTAAATAAATTCTGAGTAATAAATATTGTTATGTTCATTTTTCGGGAAAAAGTTCAGCATTTTTTCTAAACGGTATTATTTGTTTTATCAGTATATCGCAGTTTACAAAATACGTTTATCTTTGATTTCCGACACTGATACAATTTAGATGACTATATCTACTCAGTTGCGACAATAAATAATGTATAAAATATTTAAGAAATTTATGATATTATTCCATAAGCACCCTTCCTGTGTTCGACGAATAGCGACAAAATAATAAAATTACCAATTTCCAAAGAGAAAATTTATTTCACTAGTATACCTTTATCTCCTAAAAATAACTCAAAAATTAGTTTTTTTTACACTTATTGCAAAATTTTGCGAAGTCAAAAGACAAAATAGGGTGTCTAATGTTCATATCTCGGCCTCTACACATACCTATATATTATTATTTTAGGACAACATTATGGGAAATTACTTTTACCTTATATGGATTTAAAAAAGTTGTGATTGGTTATTCTATCGGCAGAGTTTTTTTGTGGTCATCGGTCCCAAAATTGTCATATATATTTATCGACAATGCAGCATTGAGTTTTGAAAATTAATAATAATACCTAAGTAGCAATACACTTATGTATGTCCAACAAGACGTGTTAAAAATTAACTTTATGATAAATTTATCAGCTTATTTGGGAAACTCTGTATAGAAATCAGACGTCCTTGAAGGTCACAATTTTACCGGGTACTAATTTTGCTATCTGAGGCTTACAATAGTCATGACACTGTAAACAACATGATATTTGTCAGATGTTCATAAATATAAATTATGGGGATCTGCGGAAAACGATATTAACTATAAAACATTTTCAAAATTTGAAAAAATTTCATATAATAATATTAAATTAAATACTACCAGGCAACATTTATAGGTGTTTTAGGTAAAAAAAATCGGTTTAAGGTTTAAAGCATTTCGTACTTCTAAATCTATATAAATGAGAATTTTCTTACAAAATAATAATTATTGATATTATTGCAAGTTGTGTAGCGTTAAATTTTTATTTCCAAAGTATATATTTAAAATCTGATTATGATAATTTCTAGAATAATTATGAAAACTTTGTTTGTTGTTCATTTTTCTTAAATAAAATTATTGGAAATACCATTCTGGATGAAGGTATTAATTGAGTACACACGTTAAACGTTATCAATATGTAATACCTAATAAATATAATTATTAGGTATAATATAGCCCTTTAATTATATAGTCTTGATTAATAATGAATATGGTGCATGTCACCAAATTATAAGTCGATATTTTAACAAATGAAATTGTGTAAATATTTAATTAAGTAAAAATTTATTCAACTCCACTTTAAGTGTTAATTTCTCAGTAAATATTTGTGAAAGGTGAAAGGAAATTTCGCAAATCTTCTTTACTGTCGGTTTTCCCAACTTAACCATGGTTAATATTACAGTGTCTGAATAAAAAATAGTCAAAAGAATCATCGTGTATTTCAGTAAAACATGTGTATTTTATTTATTTTCATATATTGTTGGTTTCAGTAATATTTGGGCCTCTCCCTTTATCTGCAAGGTCCTTTCCTTTAGTTTGTTTTTTAGATAGCCCATCTGGGGCTCCTACAGAAAGCTTATATTTACTTGCCAAAATATACAGGGCGAGTCATTAATAATGATACATAGAGCAACTGCATATATTTTGGGCAAAAATATTACGATGCCTTATAGAAATGTTGTTTGTTTAAGAGATACATGGCGTTGAAGTTTGTTTTGAAATTGCATTTTGATCAAAATAATCAACTGAACTGAAATTTGGCACTGCTATGTTTTTGGGGATGGAGAATAAGCTGAAAATGTCAATTTCTACATATCTCACAGAGGGCGCCACTTCCGCTGTTTTTGGATCGTGCTTTTACACGTAACTTTTTTGAGGTTATCGTTTTGGTCCTGCAGATCCATCTTTTTTTGGGCATTTTTTCATTCTGCAACAAAGAGGTTCTCTTGTCTCATAACGATCAAATCAACTCTTTGTGTTGAAATGACCAAAACGTGTCCCAAAACACCAGTTTATATCAATATTCGAAAAATAAAATTTAAGCGATAACACCCAGCGATTGTTTTTATGAGAAAGAAAATAAAATATTCCTATCAATATCTACCTAATTAACCTGTAATTGCTTTCTGAATAAAAGCTACTGCCTTTTATGAATTAATACCTGTAACACGGGAAAACCGGGACAATATTCTTAATCCTAATGTAAAGAGGATGATGTTAAATCATTGTTGAATCACTGATTTATTGATGTAATAAATATAAGTACGTAAATAAGAAGCCAAAGAAAGAAAAAGAAGGATGTAGAAATATTGGGAAAACATTTAATTATACAGTGTAGATGACAAGGATTCGAGGTGGATACTCTGGGAATAACTCCGTTTTTGGTCTCAAACCGACATATTGCGAGAATGTGTTTTAGGGTTTTAAAAAATCGTCAAGAGTAAACTACGTATTTTAGAAAATACGAAAAAATGACACGAAGAAATGTGTTTTAGAATTATTTAAAGTTATACTAGATTAATGTTTATAATTCTGATATATGTTTATATTTCTAACACTTGGTATTATTATAATATTAATTAGATATTAGGTTCTAGGTAATTTTAGGGGCCGGAAGTCAAGCCACTAAAATGCTGATTACATATATTTTAGCGTTTTTGCCAAGGATTAAAGTGATGATTAGGTATATATGTTTCTGGCGTTTTTAAGTTGTCCATTGAAATTTTTAAAGTCGACCATAATTATGAAAACAGGGTAAATCGGTACGTTCTTTCATTGATCCAAAATGTGTCGGCATATTTATATTTTGTTACAACTTCTTTGCCCTATAAAAAAATGTGTGCTGTGTCAAAGAAAAAAAAAAAGAAAAATCAGACACTACATGAATGTACAGAACATGTTATTTCTTTCCAGTCTTACAAATTATACCTAAACTTCAACCTAGTGAAAAAAACCATCAAGAACGAATAAAATGAATCCGCTGGTAATTGTTTTAATATATTCGAAATAGAGAAAAAATATTTTTTTAACTATATGTACTCATATTAATCGAAATAACCCATTTTCACGGGAACACCCGCATAAAATTTGTATTTATCATCCGATTTTGATCGAGTTTTTTTAACGATAGGGCATCAAAAACTGCACTTTAGGGCAAAACGGCACACAAGTAAAAATTGTATTTAGGTATTCCTATTGACATTATTATTATATTTGTTATAAAGTAAGTTACAGCTTTAATTGGTTTTTAATCCACATGCAACTTGATTGGTACAGGTTGTATATCAAATTTGGAATATGGGTAAATACGGTCATTATGCCCTTCTAGTGATTTTCAAGGCAATTTGCCTACTTTGATTTTCGTCCATTTTATTTTCTATAAGTAGTTGAACTATCTTTGTGGTGTTATGTTGCTGAATATACACATTTGCAATCAAGTTGGCTAGTAATAAAAGTATTATTACTAGTTTTTAAATTTTATTGCTAAAATTTGACATATGGAAAATAAAATGGACGAAAATTAAAGTGAGGGTAAAAAATAAACATGAACACTCTGTACCTACAGGAGTATTATGCTCACCCTCAACTTTTTATTAAATTTTGGAGTTAGAAAAAATTATAAATGCGATAGTTGCAGGAAATTTTCACGATCTCAGTGGACGCATAAAAAAAAAACAATAATTATTGGGAGTGGCATTTTTGAGGTATACCTAAATAATAACCTACGTTTTTTAATGTAGCATCCTCTATGTTACTGAATATTTCTAATCTACGGAAAACTGCGGAAAATTGCGAAAATATGTTACACACATTGCGTCCCAAAAAGTTGGGAACTTAAGGAAACCTTTTTTATTTTTTATTTGTTATAAAATTTTATTCTTGATAAAAATTGCCTTTGTCCTTGAATGAGAAATGAACCCAAGTTGTGTAGGATAGATGTTTTAGATACCAATGTCATTTTTTTGAAATTTTTTTGAAGAGTAGGTAAACTACCTTAATTTTTAAAGATACGAAAAAAGTTATAAGGGAAAGTTGTTTGAAATTAATAACTATGTGCAAATATGAAATTCGAAACGAATAGCTCAAATTTTAAATTTTTCTGATGTTTTTGAAAACCGAGACGTCGCAGAATTTTTTTAAGGGTTTAGTCATCCCGTTTTAACTCAGAACCATATTTAAATCCAGTCTGCTTTCAATAGTTTTCAAATATTCCTACATTATCACAAAAAAAAGCAAATCATTTGTTGAAGGGCGTTTGCCACGCACTTAACTAAATTTTATGTTTGACATTAATACCCCAATATTTAATATGACTTGTCTAAGTCGCGCCAGAACAATTTTTAAAATGGTATTAATAATAATCTATTTTTCGTCAAATCAGTACCTACAACACGGGCATTAAATTATAAGGCACGTTATGTCTTTAAGTTTAGGAATCCTTCATAATATACCAATTCTAATTTTAAATTTCCAAAGGTCAGGGAAGTGCCACAAGCTGCACAGCTACAACATATTGACACCTAAGTGTCCTTCCCGGGATTCTTTATTGAAAGATAAAAATTTACTTTTGTCGAATATAAAATTTGGTTAAGTGCGTGTCAACACCCTAAGTTAAAACGTTGTGACTCAACACTTCAAGAAAAATATTCTGTAGTATACTTTATCTTTTACCTATGGTCACATTTATTAAGATTAAATTACTCACTAATTCAATAATTATTTAACACATATATCTTTGTTTTGAGAAGTTAGGTTTCAAAGTATTTGTGTTTATTTAAATTGACGGCCACCCAACAGACTGTATTACCTGTGATTTGACCCCTATGAAAAAACGCACGGAGCACACCGTGCGTTTTGCTTACCGTGTGAATGTGTTTACAATGTGTAAAGCTCAACTTAAATACGTGGTAGATAGTACGTTGTTTATTGTTTACAGTAGTAGTTGCAGGTGAAAACATTTTTGTTATCGAAATATAATAGCTAAACTAATTTTAGGTAACATAAAATAGTGACGATCAACATTGTGACTGATTGGTCTAGTGAATGTTTGCAAACAATGCCCTTCTCATCAGCATTAACTCATTCAGGACTCTCAGGGCTTTGAAATAGCTATTCGAACCTATACTTGGAAGCATATAATATTATGTGATTTGATTCTTCCCAAATAACCCAAGTCTTACAGCTGTCTTTACACCATTGGCGCCCTATCGACTATCCTTTAAACCGTCGTTCTGTCGAAAAAAATCTTTCTATCCCTTCTCCCTTGTCGACTACTACAAAACCGTGGGCGGTAGTATCGCGTCCAGTCGTCAACGCAAACGCGCGGTGTCAGTTTCTAGTTTCCAGCTGGCGAACGCATCGAGCGATTCGCTCTCGTTGCGGTTCTACTCGACAGACGTGGAGGTGGTTAGATTTGGTCCGCGACGATGAAAGTGGCGGCGGTGCTGGCGGCGCTCTTCGCCGTCGCGACGCCCCGCAGGAACGTACCGCTCATGGACGACGGCGGCGTGATCGGCTGGAACTCGGCGTCAGGTAGTGTGATATTCTTGCAGCACAGATACAGATTAATTTATTATTTTACGCAAGCTAAAAAGGATATTTCAAAAAGCAGTATACAGGCTTCTAGGGCTGAAAGAACATCGAAGAATAAGAGGAAAAGTTCATATAAAGGTGCGGTCAAAAATGCAAACCTAAAAGATACGCAGGGTGTCAAACTTTAATTTTTATTTCATATTTTTCAAATAACTTTTGAACGAATCGAAACATTTGTAGAAAATTTGGTAACTGTTTTTTTTAGGGGGGCGAGGAATTCAACTATTGGCATAGCTGTGATGTGATTTTATAGTAGGGGACGCCACCTACAGCAATTCACGTGATTCATAAAGTCATAACATTTTTGGGTTTAGGTGTATTTTCTCTGACATAAATATGTTTTCCTCAAAAATTTTTATGCGAAAAACATGTAGTTTGTAGATGTTTTAGAGCAACCGTGTTCGGGATATTTGCACTAATGGGTTTGCAGAAAAAAATATTTAATAACTTCTTCAGTGGATTAGATTGAAGTATATTATTTCTAGGTTTAAAAAATATTATTATATAATATAAAAAAATATAATATTATTTTATATTAAAAAAAAAACATAATGATTTCTTCATTTAACGAAAAATGTTTCGCATGCGCAAGAAAATAGAGTTACCATACAAGTTTTGCCCTTATAAGTAAAAGTAAACTATAATAAATATTAGAAAACTAACAGTTAAATCAAAGATAAAATGTATGAAAACGATAAAAGTCTTTAATGTTTGAATTTAATGAAGTATTTTAACGTTCTTATAATACAGATATAATATAATATACAGTTACCGGCAGAAAGTTGGACACAAAAATTTAATATTTTTAAACTCTGATTTCGATTAATTTAAATTTCTAGCTTTTAATAGAACAAAATTAAAGTTTAGTAGCAAATTCATGTTGTCTTATCCGATGATAAGTTGCGCTTGCGGTATTTTTTTTTGTAATACACAGGGCGGTAAAAAAAAAGTTAAATTTTTTTTACTAGGTGGCTGTGACTTTAAATCTGACATTCACCTTTGACCCCAAACAACTTTTGTAAGTAATTCTTTACCGTATTTTAAGAAATAAGGGTACTTTACTCTTGAGCTATTTTGACATTTTTGAATCTACCTCGTATCCAAAAAGAGATATTTAAATTTTGATATGTGCGTTTTGAGTTTGAAATGATCCACCAACTTTTATCAAGAATAAAATTTTCTGAGAAATTAATAATAAAAAAGTTTTCCATTTGTGTCCAACTTTCTGCCGGTCACTGTATAACAAATTATTACAGTGACATGTCCTTTGCAATTTTTTTGAATATATTTTCTAATCATTAACAGAATATCAGAAAAAGCGAAATTTTTATTTTTTCTAGCATTCTTGGACTCCAATGGCCTAGTGCCCTTTACGATTTTTTCCATATTTTAACATCACTGCAGTTCGCAAAATCGAAGATTTTAAAAGCTTTTCTACTATTGATTTATATTATTCAACTGAAAATTTATAAAAAAAAATTGATGGGCTTTGACTATAATATGAACTATCTTACGATTGAAGCCAATTTTGGGAAAAAACTGGTGAAAGACCATTTATTTCCTATGATATCGCGGGCCGATAGAAATAAATATTGAAAACTGAAAACGTTAAACAGGGTGAGTCAGTTTTTTTTGTAGCAGGATTTAACATTGGTTAAAAAATTACATTTTAAAACGAAAATTTCATATCAATATAAGTCGACAAACGCTTCATTCATCACATCGATCAGAATTAAAAAAGTGGGTACCTACACCTACACAGAATAAAATCACTGGTAATTTGAGCGCCAACATTATAACGCCCTGTATTTTGAAAATGGACGTGGACGTATATTGATATGAAATTTTCGTAAGTAATATCATAAGGGCATCTAATTTTTCCGAAAAAAATCGAAAAAACACTTTGCTAAGTATAATATTTTAACAAGAAGCATGAGTGCCGGTTGCACCTGCACGAATGCATTTTGTTAAAAAAATATTACTTAGCATTGTGTTTTTTTTTATTTTTTCACAGGAAAAATTAGATGCCCGAATTGTATTTGACAAGACTATTTCATGAGTAACAGATTATTCTGCATACACATACACATACTACCTATTATACAACAGCTGTCAAGTTTTGCCGCGGGTAAACTCGAAAAACAGTTTTTCCATTTATAATTCCATTTCTAATTCAAAATTCAAATGTTTCATTTTGATGACTGATTATGTTTTTTTTTATAATTTCGTTTCGACATTTTAAATAGTAGTAATTTCGGTGTTTCCTAGCTAGCTCATCGTATATTTCGAAAATTCTGTAAAAAATATTAGCTCCCTCTTGTTATTACGCTAAGAAACCTTATCGATCCGACGCCTCTCCCGACATAAAAACCTGACCGAGTAGCGATTATCAAATTATCATCATTTGTATGAATCGATTATCTGCCTCTTGTTCAAAACAGTATATTACATAAATTTCCTCTGCCTGGAAAGTTTCGACGACTTGGCCTTCGAACTTTTCTCGGAAAAGTCACCCCGAAACTCCGCCCATCCTACTTACCTGTAACCCTCCCACCCCCCGGAACCAGCTTACAAAATTGGTGGTCCACCAGAATTCATACAGTCTGTAACTTAGACCTACGAAGCGCCGGTTTCCAGTCAGCGAACGCGCCGAAACGCTTGCTCTCGCTGCGGTACTGTTGGTGCTCGGTAGCAGAAAGATAGTGATTGCAAACGCGAAGATGAAAGTGGTGGTGTTGGCGGCATTCCTCTGCGCCACCACTGTCAGGGGCCAGTTGTCGCTCATGGACGATAGTGACGATATTGACAGCAACTTGTCAGGAGGTAGGAAGAAACTATACTAAAATCAAATAACTGTTACGCCTGATGTAAATAAGAAGGTGTGACGACCTTTATTTAATTTTTTACAATTGTTTACGTCAAAATATTTCGGAAAAAATTTATTGGCTTAATTAAAATGAGTCAAAACACCCATAAAATTATTTGTGGCAGTGTCTAAATAAGTGAAAACAACAAGATAAAACCGCATAAATACGCTTTTGCGATCGAGTACATCCCTGTTGCCAGACGCGCTGATATTTTCTGGCCTATTGACCAATCGCCTTATTTCGCGGAACGACTTCGAACACGTGCTTTTATTTACGCCAGGCGTAAGACTTACTTGATTTTAGTATTGTGTATATTGGAGAGTGATTGAAGGAAATTATATTATTATGTTCTTTGATTTTTGCTCATATGCTCTAAGCTCTTCATGGAGTTTTAAGAGCTACATGAATTGGTCACAAAAACGGATTGTCTAATCAAAAATCAAAGTAGGCCAAGTATTTCCAAATTTCAACGCATAAGAACATAATTTTGAATTCTTATAACATTCATGTAAAATTGTTCGATATCTTGGACACGAAATGCATTTTTCCTACACGAGAAGTAAATAAATATCGAATATTATTATCTTTGCTATTGCCAAGGCCATCTGATTTTTCGAAGTTAAAAAGTATTTTTGATCAAGCTGAACCCCTAATAGTAAAATTTCAACTCGTATATTTTTTGTCTTTCGCGCCTCTTTTTGCGTTTTTCTTTTTTCTTGAGGTACAGTTATTGTTGATTGCCTATATGATTAGGCTAAGTATCAAAATTTAAATTGATATCAGGGAATACTCATGAAGTCATAATGATATTTATAAAATCGAAGTTTTATTTGTACCTAATTTCTTCTTCACCTTGAATGACAAAAAAGCTTTTCTCATTTTATTGGCAAATACTTACGAGTAACTAATACCTCTCTTATGTCTCTTCAAGTAGGTACTTCGGTTAAAATTATCGGGATAGTTTATAATTAAACAAACATAAATCAGCATACTAAACCAATACTAGCCAATTCAGGAGCATATAGTGCTTATGCCCGAAAAAGAAGGCAAGAACTTCTTAAAACTCTGTCACTAGCCTATCTGCTAATAGAGTTTCAGAAAACAATGCAAATTATAGACAATATAAATTAATTAAATTGACTATTCCTTATAGTCCGGAACCTAAAAACGCTCTTTAATTGTACATACACTGAAACGACATTTCTTACTTTGGTAATACAAGGTTGGCAGCATTGTTCTGGGCGCCTCCAGGGGCGTATTTAGCATGTCTATGGCAGAAATGTCAGAACTTCTGACAGATGCCTAACCTTAACCTTGATATTCTGTGTCTGTGGCTCTAACCTAACTTCAAACACAGAAACTATAACTATAGCCTTTTTTTGTGCTTCAAAGAACAGAGTATAATGTTAATTTCGATTTATTCAAATTTATTATTTATATTAAATCGCCGGTAGCTTCATTTTATTGCATTTTATACCCTCATATTTTATACCAAATTTTAAATTAATATAATTTGTTGTTTCTGAGGTATTATTTAAAAACCGTTTAAAAATGTATCTTTTCATTGAGCATTTGTGGACCCGTTCACATGAACTTTTTTTTGATTAAAATCAAATTATCTATCGGTTATTTCAAAATTATGTTTTATAACTGGAACAACTTGGATATTCTAGGAATTTGGAGAACAAAAATTGACCAAAGTGACCCTCAATTCTGGTCAAACCGTGGACCGACAGTAATTTTTAGTTATTCCACTATTCTCATTAGTACCTACCTAACATCCCATCATAAAATGCATAAAACAGAGTTTGTATTTGAATCTCGTTTTATGCATTTTTTTCTAAAAGAATCGATTACCGAACTAAATTTTTGTAATTACTGGGTGTCCAACGATCTCAACAGACTTTCTTGTGAATTACTTTTTAAAAAATTAACCTAGACAAAAATTTATGGTTTTCACATTTTTCGTGTCTGAGGTTTTTTTTTTGTATTGTGCCAAAAATTATCTGTTTGCCGTCACCTAACCATCCAAAATTGTCATGTTTCCTTCGATTGTTATATAATCCTAAACACGGGCGTAGCCAGGATTTAGTTTTGGGGGGGGGGGTTTAGTTTGAGAAGTAAATAAAACAACAAAAATATACTTACATGAAATTTAATATCTATATATTCATCCGAAAAACTACGACATATTTATAAAGTTCTTAACTTTAAATGAAATGGATAAATTAATTTCGTTCCTCTGCGCTAAATCTAAAACCATTAAAGAAGAAATCTTCGGCTTTTTCTTTTAAATATATCCACTACTTCATCTGCATGAATTTCTGTTCCATAGTGAATGTTCATGAACCATTAAGTCTGTTTTCACTTGTATTGTTTCGTAAATAGTTTTTCAGTCTCCTTAGGCTCGAGAAAGACCTTTCTGGGGTAGCAGTGGATACAGGAATGGTAGCCAAGATTTGTAGTAATGTGTAAATATTAGGATAAAGGTTTTTATCGCACATATCTAGGCATTCCAAACTAGATTTCGGGGTAGGCAGTCTTCTTATCAGCATGCAAGGTAGCTGAAGCTTTGATAGCTAAATCCAAATTTGTTTCTTTATTAGAAACCCCTTGACCTTGACTACACCACTTTTTCCAGTAGTCCATACCTTTAGGTTTATCACCCTTCCTTTTTTTCCCCTCCATTTTTCGACAGTAATAATGATTCACGTATCTATCCTTAACAAGGTCATCGAATAAGTGCACTAAAATTACTCACTTACACGGTACACTTAATTCTCTTCACTATTCGTTCACCACTTTTCACTTTTATTCGCTTCGAGTTCGCATGGAACAATACTGCCGTAAGCGCGGTCACGCGCCGCGGCGCCGCTTATATAGCAGCCCAGTAGCCGTCCAGAAACTTCCACGAACTTCCACAAAGTTCCGCTCATTTCGACCTAGGGGCGTGGCGAATAATCGAGAAACAACGCAAAGTGTCCCTACAATACAAAATAGTTCGGCTGCAACTGCGTCTGCCTCTCGTCAAAAGATGGCGCTAGGCGCTACTATTACTACATAATATATTCAAACGTAATAATAATTTAACTCTTCACTCCTCGTATGTTTTCGGTATAATATTAGGTAATATTTTGCTTATTTCGGGGGGGGGGGGGGAGTTTGAACCCCCGGAACCCCCCCCTTGGCTACGCCCGTGATCCTAAAGAAATCACCCTGCACACTTGTGCGCGAAATATTTGCTGCCGCCGCGGAAGTTATGCGTTGATCTGTGGGATCCTTTTTTCGCGGCGGCAGTAAAAATTTCGCGGCGAAACATTCACCACGGAACAGTAGACATGGCGGTAAATAGGCCTGCCTGCACAGTGCACACAACGGCGCGTCAAGGGAAAGATTTCGTCGCCAATTTTTTCACCTTGGTGTGAAGGCAAAACTACGCGCGACGAAATATTTCGCCGCGAAATTCGGGCCGCGTCGTCGATGTGAGGGATCCTTAATTCCGATATACAGTATGTCCACGGATGGGGTAAATAAGAGGACAAATGGACCAAAAAGTGAAAAAAAATGTTATTCTTTATAGAAGTTTTTGCTTGCTTTAAAAATAAGATCCACGATGCCAAAAATTTGTTTTTTTGTACAGGGTATGCAAAAAATACAAAAACGTAAAATTTGATGATGAAGAGTAAAGTTGGCTTTTTATAAATTTTAATAATGGCGCACCAAACATTTACTTTTTTAAAATACTGGCGGCGGTTCGCAATTCTAAACTCTGGATTATAACATATTTTTTGATAATACGTGTAACAGATATTCTTATTTGCATATGCTGGAGTCAGTTAGAAGAATTGCCTCTTCAATATCGCCAAAATATGTATTCTCAGCACGATGGGTGTCCTGCCCATTATGCTACAGAAGTCAGGGATTGGCTCAATCGCAAATTTGGAAATCGATGGATGGGCCGAAATGGTCCAATTCTGTGGCCCCCTAGGAGTCCCGACTTGACAATTTGTGATATGTTTCTATGGGGGCGCATTAAACAACTAACAGATGAAAGACCCATTGAAAATAACGAAGAAGTTTTGAAGCAGAGAATTTTAAGAGCGATAGAATCAATTTTACTAGGGGAAATAAGGAGCAGCTTTAGCCATTTACGACGTCAGTTAGAAAAATGCGTAGAATATGGAGGAGAAGTTTTTGAAAAATAAAAATAATGTGCCCCTAATTGTTTTAAAGTTTAATATTGTATTTTTTGCATACCCTGTACAAAAAAAAAACAAATTTTTGGCATCGTGGATCTTATTTTTAATGCAAGCAAACAACTTTTATAAAGAATAACATTTTTTCGTATCTTTCACTTTTTGGCCCATTTGGGCCATTTGTCTTCTTATTTACCCCATCCGTGGACATACTGTATAACTGTGGTAAATAATATTGTAAAAGATGCTTACCTATACTCATAATCAGAAATTATCTATATGCGTTAAAAAGTATAAACAACAAATTGTTTGTTAGTTTTTTTTTACTATTAGATACCTATCGTTAGGTTTATAAAACTGTCATAATTTACCGTTTGATTTTTTAAAGAAATCAGAATATCATCATAATAAGTAATCCGTTCATTTTGTTACGTTCACAACACACTCATGCGATACCAAAAATGATAATGATAACAATAATTGTCTCAAGAACTATACCTAATCTGTAATATTTTGTTTCAAGTGGGCTTCGATTTGACATAACAGAAACAATAATACTTTCTGCTCGGCGTTCATTGAGAAGTACAATTTAACCGATACACGCTGGAATATCCAGGATGTTAGTTTCGTCTTGCCGCTTCCCCGGAAAACGTCTCTCGTCTCACGGAACCCGATTCCCCGGTGCGTCCTCTCCCGTTTCCCTTTCGGAAGGCCACCCCCGGGACCCCACACCCCCGGCCCCCCCCGCCTCCACCCCTCCTCCGGGGCCGGCTCTTACAAAACCCGCGGCCGGCCGGCGCGCGACCAGTCGGCAGCGCGTACGTTCGTCGCGCCGGTTTCTAGCGAGTGAGCGTAGAGGCGAGCGATTCGCACTCGGTGCGGCCGGTCGTCGTAGGTTTAAGCGCGCGGGTGTCTAGACGATGAAAGTGGCTGTGGTGCTGGCGGCGCTCTTCGCCGCCGCGACGGCCCGCAGCAAGACGCCGCTCATGGAGGAGGGTGGCGCAGTCGGCAGGAACCCCGCTGCAGGTAGGGGGATGATCTGCGGCGGCGCTGTCGGTTGACGAAATGATGTAACCTAAGGTTATTTTCAAACTCTAGTTGAGTCAAAAAATGTATCCATTACATCTTGGTTTTGTAATACGCCGATATTTTGCCTAGGTTTTTCTTTTTACGTTGAAAGGTTTAGATTGTTGCCGATAGCGATTCAAAACGGTTATGACATTTTTTCATTGATCATCTAAATTAAAATTAAAAACAAATATCATAACCAAAAACCAATGGGATGACTATACACCGGGTGTTTTATGAAGGGTGATAATTGGTGAGGTAGGTAGGTACCATATTCTTTTGACGGTAACTCCGAAACTAATGAAAATATCAAATTGAATCTATAACATTACTCTTTCTTGCAAATATAAAATGGTATAATAATTATGTCATTCCATTTAAAATTTTTACATTTTTCACAATTTTTACAATGTTCATATCGCCCTCGAACGATTGAGCATTCACCACTCTTGTTGTACAGCTACTAGGTATTTAATTAATCAACAAAGCTTCTTTTTCGAGCGAAACCAAAAGTATAGACACTTTTATCTTTATCAGTAGATTTTCTTCCTTCGCTCCGGCTCTAATTTTGAATCTTATTACAGCAACCAACAAGATGTAAACTACTAGTGAAATAATTATCAATGTAATATTTTTTTGGTAAATTATAAGAATATTTTTCAGAAAAATGCCCTTTTTACATTGTCATAGCAATTACGCCCTCTGGAGGCAGAGAACTGAAAAAATATTTCCCAAAATTTGTCTTGGCCACTTTTGTCAAGAGAATTTTTTTCAAAAGCTATTATTAAATCCTGAGATATGGTATCTAATCACAACGAAACACCCAGTATAGGATCATATACTTACCTACATACAAATCATTTGTAATTTTTATCTGTCGAGACACTATACCTCTAGACCCTGCGGGAAACAGCGTCTATTTCATCATATCAACGTTATTGAAATGTGTTAACAGGCTTATTTATACACTATGAGTTCTTGGGAATTGACTCTGCGGGCAATTTTTCATTTAACTAGGTGCATTGTATTTTGTAAATTAAAACAATTATTTCAAATGCTTTTATCAAACGCTACTAAAATATGTGTGAATTGCGTTTTTAAACAAGAGTGGTGTTCATGTCAACGCCTTCTAATATTTTTTTCCAGTAAGCCTTCCCTTATCAAAAGTAAAATATTTCAACAAGGGCGTTTTCTTCGTAGTTCGAAAAAATGTCCTTTCTTATCGCTCATTCTTATATGCTCTTTATTCAATATTGCCCGTGAAAGAAATTTCCTTCTTTACTGTAAAATTGGGAATATTAATAAACCACATGCATGAATGTGCATATATAGATACGTTGTTTGTTTGTAACTCTTGTGCATGTTAAATAATAATGTCGTTTACTGGCTCTGAAATGAATAAAAACATATTGCCAATTTATTGATATAAAACCAAGTAGGTACTGGATATTTTTTAAACATTTATGTCTATATATAGGTACAACTTCTATCTTCTTGATATAATCTTTGTTTCTCATTGTACCTAATTATGCAATTTTATAACTTAGTAAATTCTGAAAATTCATTACCATTAGCTATCACAAAATACTCATGTTTTCCTCTCATAACTTTATCTAGAGATAATACGATTATGTTCTTTATTTAGCACGGAAACAGATTAAAATATTGCCATTCTCATTTTTATTGACACACAATGAGATTATCTTAAAAATATTCAGATAAACCGACGCTACACACATATTTTTCGCGAGCGCGTGACTATACTATACTAATAGATATGGGCGTACCTTAATAATCATTTTCAAAAAATTCTTTTAATCTTGAACATTCACATCTGTTACTGGCGGCACGAGTTCTACAATAAATTTTATTTCAGCGTCTACGTTATTTTTTTACTCTCAAAGTTACGGGAAGGTTAACTAAAAAAACATTTTTACAGCCGCTTTTAGGGTGATGTCATTGACATTTTCCGAAAGCCGAACGTTTTCGTTTTATAACAGCCATAGATAATGGTCGATAGGTCCTCTCCTACAAGAGGATTATAACACGCCACCACTAGCTAGGTATTTCTTTGAAGACTTAAGGGTCGAATTTCATCCTTTATATCGTACGAGCCGAATAATTTAGAAATTTCCTTGGGCATACCACAAACATTGATTCGAGGATTATTTCTTTGTTTGTCCAAAATGCATAAGTTGCAAATTCTAAGGCTTGTTTTAAAAACCGAAAGGTTCTACCATCCTTCTTGTGGTTAAATTTTATATATCTCTCCTTTCTGTCGCTCCAACTCCAATCTTAAATAATTTGTGTGGACTACCGCAATAAATGGTTGACACCTCGGTTCCTCTGTTGCCCGGCCACCTGTTCGAATGGCATCTGTGAGAAGTAGACCCTTTTGGAATCAGCGACAACCGAGTTGGCATGTAGCTGCAATTCGAGGCACAAAATTTAAAAATATAAATATTTGTAAAAACTGCTTTCCATTCATGCTTTATTTTAGGGATTTTCGCCAGTGATCGCATTTCAGCGGGTTAATTACTGTAGTAACCTCATAGTCACAACGTCGCTGTTTCTTTTTGTTGCACCACATAAAGCTGAAAAATGAGTTTCGTTCCTTCCCATAGATAAATTTGCATAGGTAAATTTGCATGTTTAAAATAATCATCTTTTTCTCCTAATATTAGCTATTTGTTGCGTGGGTATGCTTTTATTTATAGCTACGTGTGTTTAGCAATTTAGACAGAAAATATGCCTATAGCATTGTCAGTGTGGTATTGTTAGCTTCCGTATACAGGAATGCTATGGTATATATATAGCTATACTATATATTTTTGCGCGTGAATATGTCGATGCTGCGACAATGAGACAGTCATAAATTTTGGCATGGGCACAAAATTCAGACGGATATTACGTTGAGGGTGTCCAAAAAATAATGAATGTACAGCACGCTCAAAATTTATGTAATGGGTGTTTTCGATAGCCTTGTTTATGGATTTTCCTTGGCTTGCAAATATATTATCGCTATCGCGAAATTTATATTAATATTTTAAATACGTCCGGGGACAAACACACTGTGCACAACGTTGAAATACTGTAATCGGATTCGTAATTACTTACCATTTGTAATTTTCCTCGTTTTATAATTATTGTTGTTTTTCTTCGTCTTTGCTAGCGATGTTTATACTCAGATAAATGTCTAATTGATACAAAGAAAGAAAAATCAGTACTTATATACCGACTTATACTACTTATAGTAATCATAAGTTTTTATTAAAGGTCTGTTGAGACAGAACTTCAAACCGTTTGAAACTGTAAAGGAGGCAATGAAACTGCACATAATCCTGACTAGTTTCAAATGGATTGAAGTTCTGCCGAAACAGACCTTTATAAAATCAAATTAACGTGAAGACTAAAGGACACAATTTTTTTTATGGATAAAAAAAATTGGGTTGTTTTTAGCCTCTAAATATGTGAATTAAGTTGTCAGAGATAAATATTCTCTCCTAAAGTGGTTTAGTTAAATAATAAATCATGTGCGACCGAAATCCTTGGTTCATAAAAGAAAAATTTAGCACAAACCTCGAAAATCGTTTTTTTTTAATAACATCGTGCAGTGTCAAGCGCACTCCTTTTCAAAATAAATCACATAATGTCTGACCGCGCTATTAAAATAACGCCTCCTATATTTACATAATTGTGTTTGTGTAGAATCACATATTTTTTATTTTTAATCCAGATCTGCCAAAGCGGTCTCTACGGCATATTTATTATTATTTATACTGCGTTGACTTAAAAAAAGATCAAAGGGTACGGAATAATGACTTCTTGAAAAGGCAGTTGTTTCACTGTGTGTTACTTTATTTGGACATTGGTTAGCGGCACGTCGCAATCGCTGAGAGTTGCCCATACGTGAGTGAGCGTTCTCCTTTCGATATGTAGGCGCCAGGCTGTTGCTCAAAAATTATCAAAACGGATACTGCTTTTATGTATAACCAGTTTATTAAAAGGAGTAAGTACCTACTCAGCTGAGAAACATATTTCTTTCAGCGTGGTAGCGTAGGTACGTCTTAATAATGGCTTTCCCAAAAGGCTTCTCTACTATTTTAGATGTTTTTCAAAGATACCAAAAACCGCAATTTAATATAATGTTCAAATCCCAGTTATGTGTTCAACTGTAGGTATTTGTCAAGTTTTCTGCATAGTAATCGAATAAATGAGCAATTTTTAATAATTGCACTAATGATTATACAAATCGCAAGGCCGTTTGCAGAACTAAAGTTCGAATTTCTAATTATTATATAAATTAAACCGTTCATAGTTCATTATTTTCCGTTGCATTAAACATAAAACATTTCAGTTGAACTACAACTTATTTATTTAGAGGTAATAAATCCAAATTTTATGCGTCAGAGTGAACATACCTACCATAGCTCAGATACATTAAATAAATAAGTACGCTATATTTTCTATTTTATATTCAAATGTTTTTAAATCGTTCGGAAACGTGCAATTTTAGACGCACGCGCTGTTATTTTTGAAATGCATATATTTTCAGAATTGACAGTTCTTTTGAAACAGTAATGGTAATTTTTGCTCCTACGAAAATAGCCTAAAAACCTTATTTTAATTTTGTTTCTGTAAACTCGTCTCAAATTTTCTCTAAAGCATTTCTATTATAAAACAAACCAAATTATTTTGTCCATATTATCTCCACTATTCCACTTTAACACTTCCACTTTCATGGGTAAAAGCCTGTTTGCGACCATGCATGTTCTTGTAATAACAATTTCACGATGCAACAGGGCTCAAGGTCAAATAATGCACAAATAATTCTATTATCCAAGTCAAATGAATAATAGTGACCTATTAAAATGACAGCCTGAAAAATCCACCGCAAGGAAAGGAAACTTTATAACAAAACTAGGTATATACTTGCAATAAAAAAAACTTTCAGTAAGAACTTCCATGGCCTCAAACGGGCTCAAAACTTTTGGCCGATGTCGATTTAGGTAAAAAGGAAAATATTAAACTGCTTTTTCAATTATAATATGTTGGTATTGATTAGTTGTCTAATCCTCCTGTTGCTCATCGTTTCAAAACCGTTTATATCCCTCAATTTTATTTACAATTTCTACAGATTTCAGATCAAATTTGGTCTTCGTCTCTGAACGTATAGGGATAGATTGAAAACATATGTGTGTTTTGTCGTTTGGTACTCAGCAGTACTTTTGCATTATTTTACATTTCTAGCCACAACAGATTTTAATGGCAGTTTCTAGTTTACAAAAAAGCAATTTAGCTTTTTATCGGGACAAACCAATAATTGTTCAATTATTTCTAATTATACTGCAGGATAAACTATCAAAGCCTACGGTGTGTGTCTTTTTTAAATTGGGCTTTAACATAAATATTTAAATGACCCGTTGTTGCGGAACAGTTTGCGCAGCGAATAACTCAGAAATTACGCTCGTTGTCAAAATATTGCATATCAAATATTATGCAGACATCATTATTAAAATATTTAGTTTTCTGCTATAATTTCTCGCCAATGACATTTAGTATGGCGACCATATATGAGCAAACGTAGAAAAAAAAACAATAATTTGAGAGTCTACATTAGGTAACTTCGCGTCAAGCTAGCATTCTTCCGTAGATTGACGTCTTTTCCTCTACTGGACCGGGAGTTAGTGACAGATTTTTGGACGTGATTTTACTCAGTATGCCTTGCAAAGGGCATTACGTGGCACATATTCGCACAATAATAAGGTATGAATCAGAGAGTCATCCTGGGTTCTTCATGTGAAAAACTGAGTTTTCAATTATTCGAAAAATATGCGTTTTGATATGATTTTATACAGGCTGCCATGTGTTTTATAATGAAGTTCAAAATAGAAAATTCCTCGGAAAACCATAGGCATACCGTTAGGTTGGGTCCAAAGGGCCATTATTGCCACGTGATCTTGTATTTTAATAATTAATTTTTCCACGTTTCTGAACAGGCTGCCAATGAGAAGTATGCAAGTTCTTGTTATGAAACTGCTGAAGGAAAGATGGCATACCATTTCCGCATGTCCAAGTACACTTTACATCGAATAACTAAATAAACATGATTAAATAACATTCAATTTAAACAATACTTGGACATGCGCGAAAGGTATGCCATCCTTTTTTCAGCATTTTCATAATAAGAACTTGCATATGTACTTCTCATTGGCAGCCTGTTCAGAAACGTGGAAAAATTAATTATTAAAATACAAGATCACGTGGCAATTGGCAATAATAGCCCTTTGGACCCACCCTAACGTTATGCCTATGGTTGTCCGAGGAATTTTCTATTTTGAACTTCATTATAAAACACATGGCAGCCTGTATAAAATAATATCAAAACGCATATTTTTCGAATAATTGAAAACTCAGTTTTTCACATGAAGAACCCAGGATGACTCTCTGATTCATACCTTATTATTGTGAGAATATATGTGCCACATAATGCCCTTTGCAAGGCATACTGAGTAAAATCACGTTCAAAAATCTGTCACTATCTCCCGGTCTATAAAGGATGCTCCACACCCGGATCATAGCCGACTAACTGTTTTCATCTTGGAGAAAACGTCAGCTCTTACGCGGGACTCCTGGGGTGGCATTCCATCGGCGAATTCGCAGTCTGGACGAAATCGAACAATTATAGTCCGAGCGTCGCGACGCGTCGACCGCCGCCGCCGTTCTATTTGGGGCCTGCACTCGATTGGGGTCATCCACTCCTGCCCGACACAACATTATTATAAAACTGAATCGGGCTGGTGCCGCCGCCGCCGCCGCTACTGCTGCTGTCTCCGTGAGAAATCGCGAATCTGCTGAATCGGCAAATCTGATGCCAACCGGTGTGAAATAATTTTTGGCTCTGATTTTTTTGTGGCCTTTGCGCGAAATCTTTTAGTCGCCAAGAGTTATAAGAGTTTTGTATGGCCTTCTTCGGTTCGAACAGCGTTTGGTCATCCCTCATATCTATCTTATAAAAGTATAAAGCTCTGATGGAAAGGCAGAAAGCATTGTTATAAACGTTCGCAAAAAATTTCGTCACACCAACTTTCAAACTTGGTGTAAGTACACCTTTTATATAAGTTATTTATGCAGCTCTTTACGACTATGGCACAATGTGTGGGTTCGTTTAGTCATAATAATAATAATAATAATTCTCACCCTCACAATACTCCATCTTTCAAACTTCTTGGTTCTATGCAAATCTTGGAATGCTTTTCGATCTTCTCTGCTTTGCTTGAAGCTTGTAACTTGGATATTTGCAGATAATTATGCTTGTTATTATGAGCAATTAGTAGCTTTTCTCTATCATTTAATTACCCTACAGTTATTGAAATTCAGTACTACGGTTTTCTAGAGTTTTCCGTAGTACCTACCTTACTTGATCAATGCTATTCCAGTTCTATTAGGAAAAGTCGGCCCTAGTTGCAAATAGCAACTATACCACAAACACGTGGGATACTCTTATTTTGCCAAGTAGTTTCCATATGCCATTTCATGATATGAGTCTGTGAGAGCCATCTATATCTTTGGATAGTAAACCAGTAGTACGAACTTGTGCTCATATTCGCGTAATAAATTTATTATTATATATGTGTTTTTACAAGTTATTAATTATTTGTTATCTATTACAACAAACTTGAGATTACGTTTTGCAATGGACGACAATGGCGTTAAGTAATTTGGTATGACTGATAAAAATGATTTATTTTTGTCTGGGATTAAATTGTTCAGAAGGTCTTTGCACGTCAACATCGTAAAAAGAGGAACCATTCTCATAATCGAATGAGAAATCTTTTATTTTGTTGGCAATTTATCGTTGAAAAATGCACGGGCCTCAATTTATAAAATCTACGTCAGAATAGAGCTTCGTAAACAATAACATTCGTTTTCATTATTTGCGTATTGTTTTGATATTTACTTCGAAATGTTATGGTGTTTATAATTCCTCGCCATCTTTTTTATCAAAATGCTCCTAACTACTATCACAGAAGAATCTACTACCTAGTCGATTCTTCTATGCTACTATATACTAAAGTTTTTAGTACATTTTCTCACATTTTCTGTGCTCTTCGGCAGCCCATAGTAAAAATCTCTCTGAAATTATTATGAATGAACGTTTTCTGCCTTGCTAAAAGAAAATTAAAAGTAACGGCGAGTACACAGGGGTCTGCTTGTTTTGCCTTCTCTGTTTGTTAACAAACACATCACTGCACACTTCTCGATATTTGTTTATAAACGTAGTATGAGATCGTTTACTTAGCGTATTTTCGAAGATTTATATACTGTTCATATTTCCGTTTCATTGAGGGATATTAGTATGAAAGAACATAAATAGGTGCTTATAGTCGCTACTTCCAAACCTGATATTTTTGCTACAATTTAAAATTTATTGCCTTACGGTTAGCTTAGTTTCACCACAGAATAACAAAATAAAGTTTCGTCTATTAGGTACCACATATTTGAAAGACGAATGAATTGTTATGTGATTTTTAATTGGCAATGTATAGATGTTATTCACCTAAATCACTTCGGCTTGATATCTCAGCAACGAAATGAGATATTTTAGTTCCGTAAAAAGGCTGGTAGGTAGAGCTCGTTGAAGACCTTCTTCGTAAGCTCAAATTGATTTTTTTTCTATTGCAAATTGTAGATGGCGTTGCGGTCGAAAGAAAATTTTCATTCCCAATGACCTTGAAAAGTGCTACAAAAAAATTGTCCATTGAAGCAAATTATATGCTATAAACAAATGTTGAACAATCAACAGTTTTTTAGTTACCTACAATTTGCAATAGAAAATTTCAATTTAGGCCTACGAATAAAGTTTCCATAACGAGCTCTGCCAGCCTTTTTTTCGGAACTAAAATATCTCATTTCTTTTCAGGTATTTAACAAATCTTCAAGACCCACAGGTATGTGGAGGAAACCGCCCATTTACCTAGATTCACCTGTCGCGCGCGTGACAAAAAGTAGGAAATCGCTAAACATATAGGTACCATCTGGCCATTAATTTTGGGATTCCCCTACCAGCTACCACGAATAAAAACGATTTTTTCCAAATTTCTCAAAAAGTAACAAACTTTTTACAAGAGACTTTCTCTGAGGAGTAAATATTAGGTATTAACTAAAAAATTAACCGAATTTGGACTAGAAATTATGTTTAAAAAAATGGGTGCTAGTTACTCTCCCGTACGCAACTTGTGAATCTAGATGGACACTTCTTCAGCGTAGCTGTGGGCCTTGAGGACCAATTACTACATACAAAGTTTGAAGTCGATTTATTTTTTGTTATACAGAGGTAAAAAATAAAATATGAAAATTATAATTATTGCCCTTTTAAACGCTCTTGTGTCTCGAAAGACAAAGACACTCATGTTTGTAGGAATCAGGACAACCTGTTTTATTGTTAATAATAATTTTATTATAATTGGACCCAATCTTGACCTTTAAGGTATCCCTGAAGACACTATTATTACAAATTAGAAATAGAAATATTACTTTATTAACTAATTTAAAGTAATTATCAGCATAATACTAAATTTAGGAAAGTTTATATTTCCAGAGTTGTTTCTTAAAGTTTGAGATTTATTAAAGTGTTCGCACGTGAAACTCGATTTTTGCAATCTTCTCGTTGCTAGATAGGTGGATAAATTTACTTAGCAAACTATGCATACCGACGCTCTTAAATTTATATTTAACGAGGCAATTTTCCAGGCTCTCGGCTGCCAAAAAGGCGCATATCTCTGAAATATAGAAGACAACCTCGGGTAAAATATCGAAACGGTGTTGATTAAATATATTTTACGCGAGCGTTAAAAGCAGTAAATTTAGACATCTCTCACGCAATTAAATGCTATTTTGTTCAGTAATATGTATTTGTTATTGCTTCTAAATATAAACTGGCGCCAGCGATTGTATGTACGGACAGCAGTTTTTACATATACGAATGCGTGGCTCGCCATTTTCGAAAAACGCCAGCCAAGGACAGGCTTGTGGTCTATGGCATTTGGAAAACGATCTGATTTGTTACATATGGGAACATTTATATAACGAGAACTGTTGTCAATTTCCGATATGCTTTACAACTGTGCTGTGCCGCTGAGTTTGCAATTCATTTTGCAAAACTGCAACTGGGATCTAATGTTTCTTCATTTTACAAAATGTTGTTCATCTATGATTTTACTTAAAAGGATGGAATTACTATAAATTGCCCAGAAAAGTGCTCATCAATATCACTTTGGAATAAACTCTGAAGAAAATATTACAATCGTAATACTCTCAAAGGGTCGTATATACATGTTGCTCTCCATACACAAGTAGTGCCATCGAAAAGGCAATTTTACAAAAAGCGATCACGAGTCACGAGTTCCAAAATCTCCTGTAATGACGCCGATCATGGAGATAAACAAATTGTTTTGTTTTGCTTTGCGATAAATTTCAATTATACAAAAGTGACTTACGTTCAGTCTTTGTCTGTGGGAAGTAATAAAGATTTATGTTTTCATTAAAAAGTCATAACAATCTGGCACCATCCGCCGGTCGTCTCCGAAATAATAATAATTTATGGCCATCGCGCCAATGTATCGAATTTCAGGGGTCAAGAACACAGTATATAAAAATCATTACATACGAGTATTATTAAAGGCCCCCGTAAAATAAACTGGACCGCCATTGGGACCTAGTCCCTCCATTAATTTTTAGCCATCCGGCAGAGAGCGCTAGCGCCCGCCTGGATAGCCGCCATATTGTGTGCATTTTAGGGGATTTAGAGTCCATTCTAGGGGAAACACAAATGACATTGGACAACGGCCAACCACGGCCCTCTTGCAGGCCTCGACAGGGTGGTTTAATGTTAAAAACACCATTGTTGCAAAATATTTTATAAAATAAAAACATGAAAATGTGTCTGTTACAACGAATTTAATATCCAAAATAAAATAAAATGCTTTTTTTGTTTACATGGCATACCTATATATTTCCAAATTTTCTTAAGAACGCCTTTATAAAAAGGAAGTAAGATTATTTGGTATACCTTTTGGTTTGAAATAAAGTCCATGGCTAGTAAACAGCGGACATTAGGTTTCCTTTGGGCTTTAAACAAATTTTTCTATTTTCATTCTTGCACTCGTTACAAAATATTCTTGCAAAATATAATATCTAGAATTCTCGCTCTCGCTTCTTCAACTGGTTGGGCAGATCATCCCGTAGGTACTCCAGATTACAAACAACAATTAAAATATGACGTCATGCTCTTGTCTTTATCTAAAATAGTGTAGCTTTGATTCTGAGAAGATTTATGCGTTTAACCAACATTGCCGATATCTTCTGCAAAATATAATTAACTAATTTCACTTTTTACTTTCACTCATTTCTTCTCCGACGAACTGCACTGTTTATCGCTTGTGCTTTCGGTGCTGTTCCTATATTTGCACTTCCATTATCGGTACGTTGACTTCTAAATGAACGAGCTTGTAATACTGACATATTAAAACTGAACATTATTATTGACTACACAGCGCGCCAGATAGAATCTGAATTCACTGAACAAGAATTTTGTTGTAAATTATGTCGATGTGCGAACAATAATTTCTGATACTAGGCAAAAGCATATTCCTGGTATAATCCCAGTGCGTTCTTTTAAAACGAGCGTACTAATTTTTCAAGAGAATTGCAGAATAGCTGGCAAATTGTATGTTAGTATTCGTTATAGTGTGAAGCCTTTTAAACGTAACAATATATCTGCTGATATCTGCTTTTAAACAATTTTGCATTGAATAGCAGAACAGATAAATATATCCCTGGCAATCGTAAAAGTACTGATAAATACACTACTTCGTCTTACACTGCAAATTGTCGAGTACGTGTCGAGGATCGCCCGTGGCAGTCTCCGATACGTGAGAATCGCTTTGGCTCGCCTTGTAAAACTCAAGCACTTTGTATGTGGCGCCGCGTTCGCGAATTCGAATCAAATTAAGGTTAAACAGGCTTAATTACCGAGTTAATAGTATGATAATAGCGTTATTTATTAATGCTACCACTCGGGACGTTTGTTATTGGCATTGTTAATGGAAAAAACTATAAAAATCCAGTTTTATGGGTGTCCCTCTCTTTTTATGACCGTGCGCCGCCGTAAAATTGCGAATATGTAATGCCGGCTTAGTAGCAGAAGCGCCATTGCAAAATTGTTACAAGTCGGCATAAATTATAGATGGATTTTAAAGAAAGAAAATAATGGAATTTGTTTCGCAACATATTTACACATCGTTCTTTACTTTAGATATAGGGACTTGGGTAATTGTGCAAAGTTTCATTAAATTGCAACTGGAATTTAGAGAAACAGTAATTATCTTATCAGACTTATTGCTTACCTACCTTGCATTGTATTTCATTTGAAATTAAACATTTTATTTTTAAGACATACGCATGTAGGTATATTATTTTCTATTACTAAAGACACAATCACAATTTATTCATTCCATTCATCTACATATTTAAGACTCAATGTACAGCACGTACGTGGTGATTCAACATTTTGACCCATAAAATGACTTTTTTCAATCGGTAGCGAGCAACACGCATAATTTTTTGATCAATACAAATTTTAATCTAAGTAATTAACTCGTCTTTTGAGACAATAGGTAATTATTTAAAAATATTTATCACAATGGCCGTCATTCGCATTTGCGCAAAAAGCCTAATGACGGCCATTGTGATAAATATTTTTAAATAATTATTGTCTCAAAATGTGAGTAATTACTTGAATTAAAATTTGTATTGATCAAAAGCTTAAAATTATGCGTGTTGCTCACTACAGATCGAAAAAAGCCATTTTACGTGTCAAAATCTTGAATCACCACGTACGTGCTGTACGTTGAGTCTTAATATGTAAGATAAGATAATCCCTAGATTTGTGTCTTAGATTGATTTCGATCTGTCCCAAAAAGTTATAAAAATATAAATATATGGGTACCTACAGAAAATTCCAAAATACAATAAATTGTGTTCATAAAATACCTACAGTGTGTCCTAAATGTGAACAAAGATATGTGGAAAGCAAAAAATTCGAATCTAAATTCGACCATTGGGGGGTTCAGGCTTGCTTGACAAAAACATATAGATTTCCCATTTTTTTTTAGTTTTCGATTTAAGTTTTCTATGTGAGTAGATTGCCTATTCAATGGAAGTTATCAAAACATGCTTTGGTATTCAGAATTAAATATTATGGAAAATGAGTATGACCTATAACAGACCTTTCTATAGTCACTGCCTATAACTATAACATTTCCAATTTAAAAAGTTGTAGCATTAAAAAATTCTATCCCTACCTACTCGTATATCTCATCACAATTTTATCAAGGAAAGTTGCTTGGAATGAAAAAAAAAAGGTTACGTGCAAAATGTTATTTCATCAGCCCCTCCGATTTTTTTCGCATTGGTTTTTTAATTCAGCAGGGTCGAGGCTAAGACCCAAATTTATTTTTTCCAAAAAGAGACTCTTCAATATTGATACTTTTAAAAAGAAACAAATAATTTTGGGCCAAAGCGAGCAAGCTCTACGGGGTTAAATTTAAAAATAAAAGCATAACCTAAAAGTCAAGAGTTTTAAAAGTTTTCAAGTTTGGTGTGAAGATATAATTATATAATTTGTAATCATAAATATTTGTTTTAATATTTTTTCCATGTGCTGAGCAAAAACGACACTTTACCTACTCAGAAAAAATAAACCGCTATATCTACTGAAAAGGCCACCTCGATTTTTCATAACTGAGAATATGTTGTAATACTCAAATTTGATTTTTTGTGTATCTCACGCTTCTGTTCACCTATATACCCTGGGACTCCCTCTATCTGCTCTACGCAATCTTCCCAGAAATGTCTAGATCTCAGTTTGTACAATTTTTTACTATCTAACTCGATATATCTAAATATGTAGATACCTATTTCCCTGAAACTCGAACAAAAAACGGCATGCCGAGCAAATAAATCAAAACAAACGGTAAAAGGCGCGAGAAATGCCTTTATGCTTGACTTGAGACCTATACTATATAGATACCTACTATGTACGCGAAGTATGTCATAATTGTTCAGAGGCTAAATAAACAGGCTCGGTACTAGATTGCAATTCAGTAAAAGTTTTGCCATTTAATATCACAAAATTTCTAATTCATGGTCTTTCATGACTAGGTACAGAATTTTAGTGGAAGAATAATAGAATGAAAAAAAAAAAACGTTTGAAACAAAAACAAATTTTCGTAAGTAACTACGCCCATGTTTTTGCTTTCAGCTTTTGCCGTATATTTAGAATTTCGCAAACAAACAACTTCGTTTCTCGCAATTACTTGAAACAGACTCGTCGGGCTCACCTTTTAATCTAATGTAACCGCCGCGCCGCCGCCCGAGGAGCTTTTCTCACAACTCAAACACAACTCGTGAATTACAGAAGTTGCCGTGCAATTATTTCAGCTCACTCCGGCTCGAAATCGGTTTAGTTTGAAGATTGCTCGCTTTTTCTTTTGTAGCGGACGCTAAATTAAAACTTTTCCGAATTGACAAACGACACAAAGACAAGTTTGGAACAAAGAAAAATTTGAGCACTTTTATGGGCTTTACTATATGGCGATATCTTTATCCTTATCCTACTTCCTGCTTTGCATCACCAGTTTTTTTACGTATCATAGAAACGCACTAATTTTTAAAGTAGATACGTATATGCTGCGACGTCAACAACGTGTATGTATATGCATTTGTTTTACCTAAAGCGCATCCATTTGGGTGATGTCAGGCGTAATTTTGGAGACAATAGTAATACCCTGCCACTCCTCTCTCATCGTGTGCAGTGAAATGGAAAAAAATCCATTCCAACTGTTAAATTGGAGGTCGAACTTACTAGGCTTGAATGTCAATGTCACTACCATGATTGTGCATCGAACTAATTGTCGTGAGAAAGGACATAATCGTAATTTCTGAAACCCTATTTCTAGGCTAATCGATAATTGTCTTGGATAAATGACATGAAGATCCAAGATCCCTAAATCCTTGCGTCGCCAAGGAAGTTTTTATCAATTTGAGATAAAAATAGCCATTTTCAAAATGTTTTTCGCTACGGTCTTTTAAATGCCTAACTCGTCATGATGACTTCCTAGTAAAAATGTTCCGAATACAGTTTGTTCGTAATAAGAATAGCTTCAAAATAGTGCCAGTCTGATTGTCATAAATGTAATAATTTCATTGCAAATTGAAAAACTGCGTTTATACACGAAAATTAAAGTTTGTCGTGTACATTTAAATAATTGACTTAATTAAACGAAAAACATCAGATATGCAAAACTTTGGTTTAGCGAGGTTTTATAGACATCTAACGCGCCTGTAAATTTGAAATACAATACAATGTAAGCTTAGCATACTACTGTGATTGTTCCGTTTTATACGCGGAAGCATAGTTTTTACATAGAAAGATTGTTAGTCCCTGTAATTATAAATAATAAATGATGTTTAGTGGCAAATCAGGTAAAGGATATCAATTGAAAAAAAAATGCACTCCAGCCGGGACTCGAACTGAGGCCGTAGGCACTTAACCAACTCTAAGCTACCGGAGATACGGGTTCCATCGGCTAGGTGTTATTTATTCCAATTGATATTAGTTAGTAGCAGTAGCGCTGAGATGTAGGAGACTTCGGCGTCTTCTACAGCTACTAGAAGGGGTTAGAGGTTGTAGGGTAACCATTCATTATTGTTGGTTATGCGAATTTCCTATTTGTTCTTCTACCCACAATATTCGACATATAGCGACTTAATGCAAGTATCGAACGTGGAAATTCTAACTTAGAATGTCAAGCCAAGAAAATGAAACATAGAAAGATTTTTAGTACCTGTAATTATAAATAATAAATGATGTTTAGTGGCAAATCAGGTAAAGGATATCAATTGAAATAAAATGCACTCCAGCCGGGACTCGAACCCGGGACTCCTACTGTGGCCGTAGTTAGTTAATTTAACTTTGGGATTACCTTTTGCTTTAAAAAAATTCAAAAAGTGTTACTTGAAAAGTTGTTTCTATTTTAATGTTACATAAGCGTTCAACATTTTAACACTTTTAAATGATGTATTTTTTGCCATTTGTAATATTTCTGAAATTTCTTAAAATTTTAAAAACTCGTTACTTTGTAAAAACCATCTTATATCACTAACTTCATCATTATGTAACTATATTCTTTTTATTATTATCAAATATTAATATGAATATGTCCTTTTCAAAACAAAATGCTATTAACATATGTTAAAATTATATTCAGAAAGTAGTACCTGTAAAACTATAACAGGTACTAAAAATCTTTCTGTGTTTCATATTCTGGCTTTGACATTGTAGGTTAGAATTTCCACGTTCGATACTTACATTAAGTCGCTATATGTCGAATTTTGTGGGTTGATGAACAAATAGGAAGTTCACATAATCGACAATCATTAATGGTTACCCTACACCCTCTAACCCCTTCTAGTAGATGTAGAAGACGCCGAAGTCTCCTACATCTCACCGCTACTAACTATATATCAATTGGAATAAATAACACCTAGCCGATGGAACCCGTATCCTTTACCTGACTTGCCACTAAACGTCATTTATATTTTTTAGGTAAATTATAAATAATTATATTTTCGGTACATATAAGTGCATTTTTATGGAATATTCCACTTGATTCAAGTAGCTGAGGATAAAACTCGTAATTAAGTCAGTGGGCAAAACTTGGTTATTATTTAACATTTAAATTTTAACATTTTGAGGCCAATAAAAAATTGTAAAAAAACTAAAATATTCATAATAGTTTTGAATTCGGTCGTCTTCCTCTCTCTTCGGCACATCGATTTAATTTTGTTTTTTCTAATTTGCTTCTATTTTACATTTCAGAAAATAGAATTATTTCTAAACGTAAAACAGTATGCACCCGAATAAAAAGGGTTCAATTCCTAACATCTTACACTATACCTATTTATACATAACAACACAACAACAAATTGCATTCTAGACTTTTTTACCACAGGAAATCATCCTGATAAGTTATTTAAGAAAATGTGACGAACAATATTATGAAAACGGCTTTTGCATCTTAAATTGTTAATAACTTCTTTAGCAGATCAACGGATTTAGTACGCATTCGCATATAGTGTTCTACAAAATAATTCTGAAGAGATTCCAACATCAATCCTACGGAATTGCAATTTCGATATCCCCACCGACTGGACCGATCCCACGGCTGCGCTTGCCATTTGCCTGCGACCGCAACACCGTTACTAACGTGCGTTATCTAATTCCGCGTTACGAAACGTCCGTTTCTCGGAAACGGCGGGACGACGACGACGGCGGCGACTCTTCAGACGGGAAGGTTGGTGTCGGAGCGGCGCGCCGCGCGTCGGAAGGCGTCTAGAGGTGTGTCGTCTGTCGGGTGGCATTGAAAGCGCGCCAAGCTCGATATAACGTGACTAATATATCCTGGGGGCCCCATCTGGATTGGACGGACGCGGAGCACGCCGCTGCTCTCGCGCTGTCTCCCGGCGTCCGCGGCCGCGGGTGGGTGGGTGGGTGGACGGGCCGATTTCGACAACCCCAGACAAAATAATATAGGCAGCTAGACAAATTTTTCTTGAAGAAATAAATCTTGTAATACATCAACCTGTTCACTGTTTGTAAATTTGGCGCGATTGCCACGAGTGTACACCTAAATTACCTCTACTGTTCACGAGATACACCATAAACTATGTCGTATTTTTATTTCAATGGAATATATAGAATAGAATTTATAAATAGAGTAGATCGTAAATGTGCCGATATTAGACGTCATTGTACCCGCTTATTTGCATCTTTAATTACTAAAATACTGATTTTCCCGGAAGATCGAACAATCCGACAACGCCGCGGCCGCCACCCCCCTCAAATGTTTCATATACAGTGTGTTTCACTTTAAGTGGCGACAATTCATTATTTCATAACGGGTCGGCCGATTTTCCGACTTTAGGCACGACTGGAACCCACAAATCCCAAGTTTCAATATTGTAACTTATACCGAGTGTTCACAACCTAAGTGCAATTAATGAAAAAAATCAACTTTCTGAGAGTGCCCTGTGTATACGCTAAATATTGGATTGCCAATGGGTTAAAAACGGGTTAAAAATCACCTAGTAAATTCACAATTCTAATATTTGCAAGACATTCAGTAGTGTTTACATATATGTACATATAAGGCGCTCTCAAAAGTCGATTTTTTTCATTTTTTGCACTTAAGTTGTGAACACTCAGAATAAGTTACGTTAGTGAAACTTGGGATTTATGGGTTCCAAATGTGTCCAAATCGATAGAGATATTAGTTTTCGTAAAAAATGCCTAATACAGGGTGGGCCAATGGAAACTTTCCACCCCGATTTTTTTGGTTTAAAATAAAAATCTGGGAAAACGCTCGGACACGTCGATTTTTGATTTAGCTTTAACCCCCCAGCTGGGGGGAGAACAACCCCCCAAATTTGAATAGGGATAGGGGTCGTGCCATACATATTTTTAAAGGTCTCATAGAGTTCTTTATGACCCTAAAATTTCGCCTCATTATTTTTATCCGTAACGAAATGACAGCTGGTCAAAATAAAAATAAATAAAAATACTTACTAATTAAAGTTGTATTATTTAGGTGTACACGTGAACTTTATCTAATTTTTGATTTGAGGGGGATCTATTTTCCCTTTTTTTCATCCCCGTAGCTTTAACCCCAGAGCTGGGGGGAGAACAACCCCCCAAATTTGAATAGGGGATAGGGGTCGTGCCATACCTCTTTTTAAAGGTCTCATGGAGTTCTTTATGACCCTACAATTTTGCCTGATTATTTTTATCTGTAACGAAATGAAAGCTTATCGAAATAAAAATAAATAAAAATACTTAGGAACTAATTAAAGCTGTATTATTTAGGTGTACCTACACGTGGACTTAATCTAACAAACTGTTATTCACAAAATGTTCACCACGGTTTGTTTGTTTAGGAGCTTCGTTAGAAATAACCTCAGAGGAAGGAATTATCGATTTATTTATTTTTATTTTGACAAGCTGTCATTTCGCTTCAGATAAAAATAATGAGGCGAAATTGTAGGGTCATAAAGAACTCGATGAGACCTTTAAGGAGGTATGGCACGACCCCTATCCCCTATTTAAATTTGGTGGTTTGTTCTCCCCCCAGCCAGGGAGTTAAAGCTACGGGGATGAAAAATACTAAAAAATAGTTCCCCCTCAAATCAAAAATCGACGTGTCCGAGCGTTTTCCCAGATTTTTATTTTAAACAAAAAAATCGGGGTGGAAAGTTTCCGTTATTGGCTCACCCTGTATATGGTTCCTTTATCTTTGGGGCCCTATTTGTAGAAAGCTGTTGACTTTTATGAGATAGATAAGTAGTTACAATGTTGGCACTTACTTTCTAGGCACCCTGTATACCGGTTGAATTATATTAACTACGCCACTAGTTGCTTGAGGAGACTAACATTCTCACAGAGTATGACAACTTATATCTAAGTACCGTGCGTTACCTTCCTTATTTGGTTAAAATATCCCTAATGGTTTCTAAGAGAAAATAAACAAACGATTTTTTTGAAAACTGTAACACCCCGTATCTCCCTTAAGAAGCCTCAAGGATATAAGTTTGTATGAGAAACTAGCATTATTTTTTGAAGTTACATCAAAGTTTGTGCATTAAAAGAAGAATCACCCTGTATATTTTATACATATCTACTGTCTAGTGCATATGTTTATTAAGCATACTTGATCCAACATCGTTAACGATAATTAAACAATGTCCACCCTCGCCGAAAAAATAGACGGAAAAATCGCACACCTCCGTAGTTTTTTACCTTCAAAATCGTGTGCAAATGATTTTTTTTGTTCCAAACTTAATGAAGGACTCCGAAGCAATTATTATGCAAATACAATTTCTTTGTCTTAAAGACCAACGCGATTTTTCCTGTCCTATGATCTTTTCGCTCGCTCTTCGCATAATGAGACTCAAAAATTACGTAATGCTACTTCTAGTAACCCGATGTTTATTCAATTATTGTCGTCGCTCGAAAAAAACTGCCAACATTAACGCCGCGTCCCATCAAAGGGTGCCGATCATAAATACGTAATGGTCCGGCATTATCATAAACGCGTCTCGTTCGAAAAAGTACGGAATACATTTTATTGAATGCTAATCTGTATGGGAGTTCCGCCAGAGGATTGTTCCTTCGAGTGTCGTCGCTGCAAAAAAGCAACTAGAATGATGGTTATTTATAACCTCGCATAAAATGAAACTAGACAAATTTGTCTTAAGAAATATATCGTGGAATACACCAACCTGTTTACTGTTTGGTAAATTTGACAGGATTGCCACGTGTACCTACACCTAAATATTATACTATTCAGGGATAATAATATAGGATAAATTATGTCGTCTTTTTATTTAAATAATAAAATAATAGATTGTAGATATGTCGACATTTATATAGCTACCTCATATAATATTATTGCAGCGAATTATTTGCGTCTTTATCTTTCATATTATACATTAATGGTTGAAATTTGTAAAATATTGATTTTCCTAGACGATCACACTATCCGGCAACGTCGCGGCCGTATCACGGAGGATTATTTCATATGCTTTGCCACAGCCGACTTTAGGCAAATCCTGAAGTGGAGAAAACTGGCAACATGGCTTGCGGGTCTGCGCGGCGGGGCCTGCCACTCCCTGTCAGTTGATTTTACATAAGAAACTTACGAGAATTTGTTTTATAGTGCGGGTAGTGGTATCGTCGTGAGATTTCTACTACGAGGCAGTGTGTCCCTGGGTGGAAACGGACTGGCGACAGCTTTTTTATAAATTTGTTGTGTTCATGTAAAACTGAAACATTTGTAAAAGTCTCAAGATGCCTAGAATCGTCGAGGGATGCTAGAACTTAGTTGAATACCTGGCTGTAAGTCAAATCGTAATAATAACTTGAAGTAGCTAGATTTTCTTTTCTTGACGGCAGGCGGTGGACTTTTATTCGTTTTGGGCTTTCCAAAGGACGAAAATTTAAGTATAAAATGATTAATAGACAAACTAAAGTACCCTTTAAAATTAAAGATGTTTTGTAATAATTGAAACATTGTTTAATATTGTTGCAAAATTTTCTTTAACTAATTAAAGTCAAAAGATACTTTAGTTATATGTATTATGAAACTGACCCTAACTGCCATTTCAATCATAAGAGATTTCACAAAACGCAGTTTTATGTTCGTTTGTTTTTTTTACGAAAAGTTAACCATAACTGAAGATCGAGGGGAAGACAATTATCATTTGCCTGACTGGTCATTTTGCGAAAAATTCTAACACAAATTCGACCTACAACACATGTAGTTCCTCTATTTGCCCAAATTTGCCATATTCTTTGTCTAAAATGTACCTATCCACACCAGGAATCGATAGGTACTTATTTTAAATTCTTATACTTCTGTGTATATTTTGTTACCGATTTTATTATTGTCTGTAAAACAAACATACTTAACCTGTTATAATTATAAAAATTGTTGAAAATTTTATTAGAACAGAGAAACTAAGTCAAAGTGCCGAAAAGTTCGTCAAAAAGCCGATCGTTATTAGACCCGCTAGACTGGATAAGACTCGTTGAACCATCCCGCTGCGGCGTTGCCACATATTTGCACAGGGCTTTTAAGTTTGAGAAGGTTGTGGCTTTACTTTAACTGGGTGCTCACTGGATGTTATATTGTTTTCTGGAAAGTGCGAAGTGAGCGCAAACGTGTTGTTTTAAAAGTTTATAATTGTTGGGTATTAGTGTATTAATTTTGAACAATGGGACACGAAACGTGCGTGGCATGTAAGAAAAACCGCAACTGGCAACGGAATGACTTGGTCTTTCGTATATTGAACGATTCTTATGTGCCACGATTTCTTAAATATTAGGAGGCGGTAGAAGATGCATTGCTTTGGAGGCTAGAGTGTTCTGACTAAAGTATGCCTGTCCCCGTGTTCTAGGGTATTCTTCAAAGATGTAACCTCTTCTCGTGCCACGTAGGTGGCACATAAACCCGATTGAATAACGAGAAAAAACCCCTCTGCCATTGTTGTCTATCGAAAAAAATCGCGAATATTCGTCTCGTATCATATCTATTTAAAGACACCTGTTCTGTATTGTCCCGTCTAGAGGCTGTCTCGGTTGTGGGCGTCCTAGCGTGGGGGGCCGTGTTAAGGTGATGAATAATTTAAGAAAATCGGCGGAAATACGAGTTTTGATTAAAAACAAACTATAAGCGCCGTTATGTGCAGAAAATTTATTAATAAATGCAAGATCTGTGTTACAATAAAAAAATGGTTGGTACCCATGTAACGAATATAATATGGTCGAAATTCGAAATAACATGATCGACCTAAAATAACTACTATTAAAACTACCCTGGGACATTTAAATTTGCTGACCACGACCATACTTTTCACATGCACTTTTAATCAACGATAATGCTGTTGCTGCTGAGTGAAATTCTCTTGTAATGATTTCACTAACACAACTCACTAATAGTCATAATTGGCATGCACATAATTATGAAAAGGTGAAGTATATGTACAGGGTGGCCCACCACGAACTGCATCGATCTATATATGGAAAACTAAAAGTAGGAAAATTCTGAAAATTTGGCACCTCCCCAATGCCGATGGGCGCTGCTCAACTAAAATATTTTGGTGAATCTGGCACTTCCGGTTATACCGGAAGTCGTTATCAACTTTCTTATCTCAAATGGAACACCCTGTATATTATTGCATTTTTGGATTCTAGGAATCATTTTGGAACAAAAACATGCAACATGTCCTATGTCTAAATCCAACCGTTTTTGAGATATTTGCATTTTTCCGAAAAAAATTACAGGTGCAGACCTAAAGTCAATTAGCAATTTATACGAGGAAACCGCGAAATTTCAAAACGAATGTTTGGCATCGTGTAACAGAAGCCCTGACCTAGTGATCTCTGCTGAGAAATAAATCCGTTCTTATACAGGGTGTTCACAAAATATGAATAAAAATTACATTCAAAATGTGCTTAAATCTCGAAATTTTCAAATGGAAACCACCATTTTTTTTAATGCGATCTTATTCACCACTAAAAATGATGACAACTTTGTGTAAGATTTCCTGTACCTAAATGCAGTAATTTTCGATTAATTTAAGAAAAACCCACTCTCGCCCATAAAATGTGGGGTTTGCTTAACGCTTGGAAAATCATATTAGCCGTGGACGTTGAAAAGACAATCGCGGCTGAGGAAATGTCACTTGGTTTATAAATTATTATTGTCAACAATAATGCCGGCGCGCTTAAATTACACAAACTAAGATTATTTAAATTTGTTTATTATCTACGGAGAATGCAACAAAGTAATATCAAGAACGTGCGATACATTTGGGGCTCGCTATCCACAAAAAACAAAACCATCGCCAAACACAGTTAAAAAAATAATACAAAAATGGATGTGTCAGAGAAAAATTACGTTTGGCGATGGTTTTGTTTTTTGTGGATAGCGAGCCCCAAATGTATCGCACGTTCTTGATATTACTTTGTTGCATTCTCCGTAGATAATAAACAAATTTAAATAATCTTCGTTTGTGTAATTTAAGCGCGCCGGCATAATTATAATATATAATTATAATTTATAAACCAAGTGACATTTCCTCAGCCGTGATTGTCTTTTCAACGTCCACGGCTAATATGATTTTCCAAGCGTTAAGCAAACCCTGCATTTTATGGGCGAAAAGTGGGTTTTTCGTAAATTAATTGAAAATTACTGCATTTAGGTATAGGAAACCTTACACAAAGTTGTCATCATTTTTAGTGGTGAATAAGATCGCATTAAAAAAAATGGGGGTTTCCATTTGAAAATTTCGAGATTTAAGCACATTTTGAATGTAATTTTTATTCATATTTTGTGAACATCCTGTATAAGAACGGATTTATTTCTCAGCAGAGATCAGGGCTTCTGTTACACGATGCCAAACATTCGTTTTGAAATTTCGCGTTTTCCTCGTATAAATTGCTAATTGACTTTAGGTCTGCACCTGTAATTTTTTTTTCGGAAAAATGCAAATATCTCAAAAACGGTTGAATTTAGACATAGGATATGTTGCATGTTTTTGTTCCAAAATGATGCCTAGAATCCAAGAATGCAATGATATACAGGGTGTTCCACTTGAAATAAGAAAGTTGATATCGACTTCCAGTATAACCAGAAGTGCCAGATTCACCAAAATATTTTAGTTGAGCAGCGCTCATCGGCATTGGTGAGGTGCCAAACTTTCAGAATTTTCTTACTTTTAGTTTTCCATATATAGACCGATGCAGTTCGTGGTGAGACACCCTGAATACCTAGGTACCTGTGTATAGAAGATATATTATTTTGCACCTTATTATCATAATATTATCTTTAGATTTTGTTTTATTCTTTATGGCGTTCTATTCGATATGATTGTCAAAAATGTAAGTGAATAATGAGAGGTATTCCAGGAAAGACTTTTGAATATCCCTGCGCATTGGGAATTCAATATACAAGTTCCATGGACAAGGTATGTTACTAAATAATCATGTCAAATTTCTACACACGATATTTCATCCAGTTCCATATTCTCGATATTAAAATATCTTCACTAGATGCAGCATCAGCCATCATCGAATAATATTTTATGGCCGATAAAGACAGATTTGTGGTAAATGAAAAAAAATAGAACCACTTTATTTTTAGGAAGAAAAAATTAATTTAACGCTATAACGTTTACTATTTTATTGCACCACAACTTTTCTGTTTTTAAGTCACAAGTGAGAAGTATTTTATTTTTGGTATTAGGTAGGTACCTACATACAGTTCAATTTACAACTGGCATTTTCTACTTTGGTCTCAATGATTATTGGGCAATCCTTATATTTTCGTATAATGATAATGGAGGCACCGACACCTCCATTCACAGATAGCGGCTATAACTCACGGCCCGACTCACAATAAGATGACTTCGTATTTGCATAACTTCATCAAACATGCCAGAGTTAATAACACGCCATTGACGACAATCCCCGGCCACCCTACTTTATGATTTGACTTAAACTACGCGCTAGTTATACTAAGTCGCCTGGCAAAAAAAAAACGGAACCAGTTCCACGTATGGGGGAATCGTACCGGAGAGCGGTTCTGTCAGGGCCCACCGCGAAGCATAAAAAGGCAAGAAATGCGTGCGACGGCAAAATTATTATTTTGCTCAACTTGGAAACCGCATTCATTAACGACTGGAATAAATGTTTATTTTCCATTTTAATACTACAGGCAGCACCTCAAAGTTACGCACATTCAACTTAATATGGCGTTCGACAAGAACATCATCATCTTCCTTTGCCAGGTTAACATGATTTTTAAATACAATTTTGAATAGAAATCGATGGATCTTTTGATTCCGGAATATATACGTATACCGCAGGGAACGACATTGAAAGATAGTGATTTTCGTTTAAATCTCTTTAGAAGGTTGAATGTGGGTTTGATATTTCAGACACGAGCTTGAGATTTGTTTTTTTTTGTTCCCATTTAGATGTGACCACGTCAGGAAAAAATCGTCCTTAAAGATCCAGAGTGACTATACTGCCTGCACATATAAAACCGTCAAAAGGTTCTTATTATAATAATTATTATAGAAACAAGAAACAACAGAACAGTTCCATTTCTAAAATAGTCTATTTTTAATCGATTTGTGATAGATTTCAATATGGATCGATTACTTAATAACCTTAGGTGTCGCGCAAGATCGTAGCGTCGATGTTTATTTTTAATTTTTCGGTGGCCGACATTTAAAACATATCTATACTATTTTCGGATTATCAATAGCCCAGCCCATTGCCAAATATTCTAAAATTGCTCGGCTTCAATTAAGATAAAAATGTAAATATGTTTTTGAAGTCAAGCGCAAACGAAGCCAGAAGGCCGTCTGAGTGGATTCAACACTATAAAAAATGATCAATGCTGAGGCGAATCAATTTGTGCATAAAATGCATCAGAAGATTCGTGTAGCGTCAAGACACTCCAGGCATCGACTGACTTGTTGCAAGTTGCTTTGCTTCAAAATTGATGGAAATTTAGTTCCCACAGCTGTGCCAAACTAACCGAAATTTTTGAGAGTTCAACTGCCTATGAATTTGATGCATAAGTACCGCTTCGCTTGGTCACATGAAGCGCTTACTCTTACAATAATCAATATATGGTGTAAATATCGACTTTCGAATTCGACTCCTTTGTATTTCAGCATCGTACACACGCACAAGTCTTATATAGAAAACGCATTGTTCGTTTTATTTTATTGTTGACTTGGCCAAATACAGAAGCGGTTCTCTTGCTATATGCGGCAAATGCAATTCGAGGAATTAACTGCCAGTCGTTTTTTAAATCTTTTATAAAATCAAAGCCAGCGCCTGTGTTAGCATATAGAGAATTCGGCCTTGCTTTCGGCCTATACGAGGTGAATTATTTATTTTTGTGTGTTACTGTGCCTGAACTGTGGGAAACTCGGACGGCCTGAACTTGAAGTTGCGGAAAATTGGGAAAACGTTTACTTTTCTAGATTGATTTCTTGATGAAAAGAACGCACAATATGGCAAACAATAACTAGGATCTGGGTTGTTGCTGCCACTAAAGGTTTTTTGCTATCTGTTGATGCTGCATGTTGTTGAAGAGATATAAGTATGACTGTAAACTGTAAAATGCTGTGATGTATTACGCACTTATCTTTAGGTGTGATTCTTTGATATTTTGGTAGCGAGATTGGTGCCGAAGCCAAACTTAAACGGCAGCAGTGTAAAAATACAGCAGCGACATAATGTCTGCCACAGATTGCACGATGTTAGGAAAGGTCAGACTTAAATTAGACATGGCGAACGCACATGCTGGTCAGTGTAAGTATGTGCTATACATGTGATTAAATGTACTAATTACACAGTGCACACACATATTGACGATGGAATTTGGTGGTTTATGTTTATAGCGGAAACAAACACAAAGGAACTTCAGCCAGTTTAAAAGACATACCTATAAAAGTTGCTTAGAGTCTGGGTTTCAGATTGTGCACCAGAAAATGTTAAATGTCGCTATGGAATTATTGTCTGTATCGCTCGTTAGTCTGTTATAATAGATATCTATTTTTTTTATCAATATCTTTTAACCTACTCTGTATTTGTGTAATATAAAAATAATTATTAAAGTGTTGACGTTTGTTTCAGAATGCATTTTTGGCAAACAAGTGCGAGAACTGGGATCAGAGTGGATACCTGACTTAGGACCACCAATCGGAATACTTTACTGCATGAAATGCGAATGTGTGCCGGTAAGCTGCTTTAGATTTTATTTGAGTAAATCTTTAAATGTAGAAACTATATAATATCTAAGTGGGTATTGTAGTATCTACTACGGCGACCAATTGATATGTTAGGTTAAGTATAGTACTATGACTTGGCGTCATCTTATGCTGGTCTGATAAAGCGATAAATCAATTTGTCATAGTAACCTTGAAATCCTATATGTTCTGTAACTTGTCGCACCTGTGTAAAATACGCACATATTAAAAAGTGTAGGAAATAACTTAAATATTTAAACACTAACCATTAAGACTTCTACTACGAAAATAAAATTCGAAATTTCCGAGCAAATTCATGTGATGAACGAGGTATTTTCTCGACCTTAAAATTCCTGTAATTCAATAATTGCAAGCCGCTTATAAGAATGTGCAAGAAAAATATGTCCACTTAATAATTCATCGCATTAATATTCATTATGTTTCCTGCAGGCTAGTTTATTTGCGTATTAATATTTTTAAACTTAAACATCACTTTCCCTTTTTTACAAATATAAATAACACACAGCTTGTTGCGTAGGACGAAGGTCGCAGGAAGAGGCCATATCTACATTTGCTATGGACTCGGAATGAATATGTCTTCAAAATTTTCCGCAAGAGATCAATCAACAAGCGTTTCATTAAGTAATGTGGCATGTTTACCGAACTAGAGGTTGCAAATAGTACAAAACAACGCAGTCAATGAATTTAAAAGACACTACCGTTCCGGCACTAAGGCTCTGAAATCCCACAAAAATTGTATAAAGTGAATTGGCATAAAACACATGAAAGCTAAAGCCTTCTTGACCGCTTTTGCAAGAATGACAAGGGCACCCATGGGTGCATACCTGTCGACCGAGTCTAGTGCAGAATGCTAAAGTATACACGACGACAATGCATAATTCATCGTCAAATGTTTTCACATAAAATGAAAGAATGCCGCACGTAGCCTATATAGACAGAAAGAAGCAGAAACAACACAGAATACAGCCGTGAAAGCAGTTTTAGTAAAAAAATAATCTCACATACCTACAATACAATGAATTGGCTTAGTCTATACTTTTTTACGTATTTGTACTTCCAATAAGAAAATAATAGCGAAGGACCATCATCTTTTGATAGAACTGCGTCAGTTGGCTATTTCGGACTATCATGCAGACGCAACCTAAACATACTACTAAAAGTATATACCTAAGGCATGTCCAATACGCTGTCATCCAATATGACTGATGCTGAAGTACAAAATAGTTATTTATGTACCAAGGCACTGAAGTTCAACTTTTTATGACTCATGTGGAGTTTAGTTGCTGAGGCCTCTGGCCGAGGCAAATAAACCACATGAGTCATAAAAAGAACTTCAGTGCCGAGGTACATATTATATTTTTCTTGAAATCGGAAAAAAAAAATGTTTTATTAGGCAAGAAAATAATAATAAGGGATCACCCGTCCACGAACCGACTACGCGCGGCGTTGCTTGACCTTACCGATCGCTCTACCTACAAGTATAATGATGTACGGCACCTTCTGACAGAAAAACCAAACTGCTGCTTCTTGTACAGCCTACACAACAAATCTATTGATTTTCAAATTTACTAAAATATGTATATGAAGGATTCTATAGGAAACAATTTCGCAATGTGTACGAAAAGTTAAATGAGCCTTTATCGGCCGGGTTTTGAATATTTGGTCACTTTTGACGGGCGATTTCTCCGCGTCTGACGTTTGATGTTTACATCTCGCCAAAGCCTACTTATTGAAAAAATCGTACAATAATGGGCTACATTATTGTACGATTTCTGTGCTTTTAATGACGATTTTGGGACATTTTAATGCCGATTTCAAGAAAATTATTGTGTTTGTATTGTGTTACTGGTGTTTAAGAGCATAATTATTAAACACAAAATCATGGTCTTCTCGAAAATGGTTTACCGTTTGATGTTTCCTTTTTCCCCAAAGATTAGCTACAAAAAATCAAATTTGTTTAGTTTTGCACCTTTGTATGTTTCTCTGCGCAAAATAATCGCGCACAAATTTGGGACTTTTTAAGTTATAAACCGTCAGATAGAGACAGATTTAGGAGCCCCATTTTCGCATACAAGCCTCGGAGAGGGTTGAAAAGTACATTGATGTTGAGTAGAAAGAAGGGAAATTTGTGGCCCCTGGGGATAACATATGTAAAATGGAAAAAAAATCTGTTAAATTTTCCGACCCCAAAGTACTTATCCATTCGCGCCACTCAAGGCAATATGGTTTTCGGGCTAGCGACGATGTACGTTTTCATACTTTCGATGGGCTTGTCTGGAAAAATCCGTCAAATTCTCAATTTTTCTTTACAAGATTACGCCCTTATTTCAAGCCTTTAGCCACTTGCAACACTCAAGCCTTTGGTTTTCCGAAGCCAGGTTATATTAATTTATCATGTAATGAACACGGCTTGCGTGAAAATATCAAATCGAATTGTGAAAAATGAAAAATCGAATTTTCCATATGTTATCCTCAGGGACCACTCGTAAATTTCCCTTCATTCTATTCAACATCGATGTACTTTTCAACCCTCTTCGAGTCTTGTATGAGAAAATAGGGCACCTAAATCTGGCACTATCTGAAGGTCTATTATAACTTTTCTATTATTTATTGTCATTTCAATGATACTAAAAATGACTTCCTGCCACTGTGTAATGTAAATGTAATTGGTACAGATAGGTTTTCAGCGATCTGCAGTCGGTTCTTCTATAAAAAAAAAGTCCCTATACAGGGTGTTCGAAAAATAGACGGAGATATTTTAGAGGGTGATTCCCTGTTAAGAAATATGAAAAAAAGTTTCTATAAACATGGGTCCGGAAATGCAGAGTTTTCAAGATACAGGATGTTAAATATATTGCATGTCACTGGACAAAATTGGTTTATCAATTTTTGCAAAAAAATCACAAGTGCCTTGGAAAACAAATAATCAAAAGCATTTCTAGGAAAGAGTGTTATTGCAACTTTTCCAATATCCATAACATAAAGTACACCACAACCAATTTTGTCCAGTGACATGCAATAAAACGGTTTTTATTTTTTTTTTTCTCGAAAACGAAGTGAGATAGGAAAGCAATACAAGAGGGAAAGAAGTTGTATTTTTAGATGCTTAATCAAACAAAAAATATTAAAGTTACAAAAAAGGTAGTGGCGTACATTTTTTTGATAATAATATTCGCTAAGGTGCCCCCCGGGACGCCACTGGACTTAATAAATTTAATCTAGTTAGGGCGAAATTAGCCTCTTAATACAACAAATAACATTGCCAAATTTCAACAGAATCGAGTAAATAATTTTTAAGACATTAATAATTTCATTTTTTATTTTTTTTTATTTAACATCCTGTATCTTGAAAACTCTGCATTTCCGGACCCATGTTTATAGAAACTTTTTTTCATATTTCTTAACAGGGAATCACCCTCTAAAATATCTCCGTCTATTTTTCGAACACCCTGTATACTTTTTGAAATTTGAGCACATAAAAGTGGTCTCGCATCTCATATTGGAATTCCTGGTGCAAAAAAAACCCTGACAGCCAATTCTATGCCAATCTTTCAAGTTTTGCAAGTGTTAGAAAACAAACTTAAAATTTAAACTTTAACATCCTGTATATTTTTTATTAGGCATTTGCGGAGCTATATTATGTTTATAGAATTTTTTCTTCTTTTTTTATTCTGGAGCCCATCTGAATTTTTTCACACTTATTCATTCCCACGAATAATTATTTTGACTAGCAGGAGTAATATACCAGTCTACGAGAGCGCTCGTACCGGCGCTGACTTTTTAGACTGCATGTTTATCTGCCTTCGATTGACTTTGGTTCGAACCGATGTCGAGGCAGGCGCATGCGCGTTTCTTGATGTCTTTAAAGAAAAACGGTATTACTCCTAAATAGCTTTATCCGTGTGATTTACTAATTGTCCTACGCTCCTACTAAGATTTTCCGTAGTACTTGAGCGAATGCTATCCTAATTCTATCGGGAAAAAAGTCGGCCCTAGCCGCAAATGGCAACGAAGACAAAATAATAGTAATTGTCCCCCTCCCCCGCACAAGCATATGGTTGCTTCTGGAGTACTCTAATTTGGAGTATTGTGAGGGTGAGAATTATTATTGAAAATGTCGATTTCGGGTAATTATAGATACAAAAATAATAAAATTAGTCTTTATTAAATCTTAGAAAATTTAGTGCCGCTGGCTTTCGCATTATAAGGGCATGGGACAGGCCTGTTGAATGCCAGATTGGAGGAAAATCCGAGAGGTCTGAGGGAAGAACCTAAATTCGGACACATTTGCGAAGCCTCTCTGAAATGCTTCATCTTGAAGTTCTCAAAGGGCTTTTCAACAATATACATATATTACTTGGTATATTCATCTGTCAGTTTTTTAAATATTAATTATTTTAATATAATTTTCGGTAGCATTCTCTGCAGTTATCCGCTTCTTGTTGTCTGTTTTGTACTTTGTATCATAAAATTGAACTAAATTTTCATTCAATAATTATTTTTTTAAATTGAACGTAACTTGTTTACTAAATCAACAGAGCGAATGCTCATTGTCATTAATTTGTGATATTTTCTTCTAGGTACATAAAGTATACCCGCAAAGGTTTGATATTCAAAACAATGAGCATCAAAAGTGCAAAATCGAATGTTTGAAGGTCGAATATCTTCCAAACGGCTGGATCAAAAATATATTATATCTATATATCGTTGAAATAGTAAGAGTACGTAGATTTCAAAAATCATAGGTATATCTATATTTCTGTTACTAGATCTTAATTGTTTTTCTGAAAATGCATTCAAATAGCTCTGTTGGAACTTTCCTATTTAAAATGTATTCTAGGTAAAAAAATAAATAAGTTAAGGGGGTAAAAAATAACTATGAACACCATGTACCTATCGTTTTCTTTCACCTTTACAAATACAACATTTATTTTTAATGCAGGCACATTTAGTAACAAATCAAAAATATTTGCAAACTTTTAAAAGCCTTCATTTTTGTTCCCCGGTTTAGAAACTCATTGTTAACACTAAATACCTAACTCACAGTGTCCATGTTAGTTACTGGTGCAAAATCTACTGATCTTTAGGTCGAATATATTAATAATAGATATTCTTTCTTTTCCCTCAGTAATTTGGTGATATACCTACTAATTAGTCACCCATTGTGGCAGAACCTGCTTATAATTCTTAAAAATACTGGAGATGCGAAGAACTTTCAAAACTTTCAAAATAAAATTAGTCTTTATTAAATCTTAGAAAATTTAGTGCCGCTGGCTTTCGCATTATAAGGGCATGGGACAGGCCTGTTGAATGCCAGATTGACAAAAAAACTGGTTATCCTCAACCTTTTGTTTGTATATTTTTGCAACGCAAGACTATTCGTTCACATCTGTAGTCTTCTGAAAATTTTATATCGGACCATAAGAGCCTTGCGGAGGCGCATCTTTTGCAATTTCGCGCGACCACCAACGAGCTTTCTTAAAGCGGTCCACAAAAAATTGCGACACCTCTTGCCGAATCGGATATGCCGCCGCGCCGTGGGCGGCGCCAACGTTAGTATATAGGTCGTCGGAGAGGTGGTCAGATTTTTTCCGCTTCTGCCAGTTTCCTCTTCTTCTTCGTTTTTGATCGGTGTCACCGGCGCGGGGGCGTCGGTATAAGGTGGAGGTCAGCCGGGTCTTTGACCGGCAACCGTTCCGCCGTGATCTACCGACACCTTTAGTATCTGGTTTAGTTGTCCTTCCCACGTAGCCGTCGGTTCGCCACTTTTTCGCTCTTCCCATGCTAATTTCATTCACTGTTTTAAGCGTATGGCATGGCTGGCATTACGATAGGCGGCCGTTAAGGTGAGTGCACAACCGCAAACGCATAATCTTATTGCATTTTTACTTCGACCACCCACAGCAACTCTACCACATTAGGCCTGTCCAATACCCTAACCTAAAAAGCACCAAGATCGTTGCTGGGGTATAAACACCCGGTTTGTTTATATTATTGACTTTTTTTTTTCGAAAGTTTTGAAAGTTCTTCGCATCTCCAGTATTTTTAAGAATTATAAGCAGGTTCTGCCACAATGGGTGACTAATTAGTAGGTATATCGCCAAATTACTGAGGGAAAAGAAAGAATATCTATTATTAATATATTCGACCTAAAGATCAGTAGATTTTGCACCAGTAACTAACATGGACACTGTGAGTTGGGTATTTAGTGTTAACAATGAGTTTCTAAACCGGGGAACAAAAATGAAGGCTTTTAAAAGTTTGCAAATATTTTTGATTTGTTACTAAATGTGCCTGCATTAAAAATAAATGTTGTATTTGCAAAGGTGAAAGAAAACGATAGGTACATGGTGTTCATAGTTATTTTTTACCCCCTTAACTTATTTATTTTTTTACCTAGAATACATTTTAAATAGGAAAGTTCCAACAGAGCTATTTGAATGCATTTTCAGAAAAACAATTAAGATCTAGTAACAGAAATATAGATATACCTATGATTTTTGAAATCTACGTACTCTTACTATTTCAACGATATATAGATATAATATATTTTTGATCCAGCCGTTTGGAAGATATTCGACCTTGAAACATTCGATTTTGCACTTTTGATGCTCATTGTTTTGAATATCAAACCTTTGCGGGTATACTTTATATACCTAGAAGAAAATATCACAAATTAATGACAATGAGCATTCGCTCTGTTGATTTAGTAAACAAGTTACGTTCAATTTAAAAAAATAATTATTGAATGAAAATTTAGTTCAATTTTATGATACAAAGTACAAAACAGACAACAAGAAGCGGATAACTGCAGAGAATGCTACCGAAAATTATATTAAAATAATTAATATTTAAAAAACTGACAGATGAATATACCAAGTAATATATGTATATTGTTGAAAAGCCCTTTGAGAACTTCAAGATGAAACATTTCAGAGAGGCTTCGCAAATGTGTCCGAATTTAGGTTCTTCCCTCAGACCTCTCGGATTTTCCTCCAATCATGATTTTTGAAAGCAGACTACAATAGCAGTTTTCCAAGCCATTGTCTCCCTTCCACCAATCCTTTTTAACCATGTCTTATACAAGAATATCTAATTACTCTCTGGTTTTTGTAACGAGGAAAAAAACACTCGGAAATGGACAACAATAACCGCAGGCGCTAACAAAAAGAAGCACACAGGGGACACTTTCAGTATTTCTAAAAGCACTCAGTGTAATTGAAAAGCTTCACCTCTGAATATTTCACGATTCGTCCGGGTCTGTTTTCTATTACTGTGAGTTTTCCCACTGTCTCCCAAGAGAATTTTCGAGGGAATTTCAGATGAAACCAGAAAACATGAGCGTAAATGTAAAAAACATTCCAGATGCAGTTTGGGAAGTAAATCAATTCCTGAACTAAACAATCTCTCCCGGCAACGTAAAATATTTCAAAAAGTATCATTCAAAATATAAACTTTTGCTTGTAGGTATAACGCATAATGGGCAGGTACAGATCGCACATACTACAGATTGATGGGATCTCCCATAAAAAAATCGTTTTACCAGCTACATTATCAAGATTACCTACGATATCAAAGGAACTTGATATTCCTTCTTCATTATCCCTACAACAATTTTCCAAGAATAGTTGCATTGCCAATCTACATTTTAGAGTATCTGTGGCAATATCTATATTCTCGTTGTGGACACACCGTGTGCACTTATAGATAATATTGAATTTTTCACAACTTTGTGACGCAATATTCGATATGTTATCTAAATACCCGCTGCTATTCTTAATTACCTGTCTCTATTACACTGCTGCTAAGTAATCCTGAATTGTAAAAATCCTACTTTCTACTCAACAGCTCATTTTCTATTCCTGTATCCTGTATGGGTATGAGTATAGGTATATTTGATTTATGAAGAGGCGTGAATATAAATGGTGTGCTAGTTGAGAGAAATAGGAAGAAATTTTGTTTGACAATAGATATCTTTCACCCATACCTAGGCAAATCTTTCTCATGCGTGCATGTATTGCACTTTTAACAACTTTGCCGTTAATATTAATGTTAACGCTACACACTGTTATTTTGGCAATGGCAGCATTGCTATATAACCTGGACCTGGACCAACACTATATTTAGTGTTGGTCCAGCCTGGACCGACACTTGAAGAGGTAACGTCGCAATGACAAGGCCCGGCAGCTGAAAGCGATGAGTCATCCTAAGGCGCCAAATTCAAATTTCAAGATGTCAACTTGGTAAATTTGGTAAAAAAATACCTTAAAATGTGTACATATAGCTTTACATATATTTACATATAGCTCATGGTTTTGCAAATTTTCAAGGGCGTTTGGTGCATTTAGATATCTACCGGTAAAATTTTCGTAAATGCCATTTTTTTCTTATTTGCGTGCCTATATAGATACAACTAAATTCGAATGAATAAAACCATAAAACTTACTGATTTTAAGGTGGTTACCTTTAATCATATAAAATTGTTAGCTATAGCACTCTCCACAAAGTCCAAACCAAAACCACTTTTACCCTGGAAGACTGTGTAGGAACAAAATCTCTTTTGATGGCCTTAAACCACTTTTCCCTTAAAATGGGGTCTTTAGGGAGGACACTTTAGGACCGCCTTTGTAGTTTCCCTTGCAGTTGGGAACGGGACACGTCCACGGCATGATTTAACTAAGTCCGAAACTATATAACATAACCTAAAACCTATAAACTAAAATTGAATTTTAATCACTTTATTCTGAATCACTGCTGTTTTACCACCTTATTAATAAAACTCCACCTCCTATAGTACTAAAAAAACACAGTCCAACACACAATAAACACAATAAACGTTCTTTAAAACAGGAAAATCGCCAGACAAGTAACTAAACAACTACAAAAAGCTACCTCCCTCTGATGATGTAGTGACGTTTCGCGTCGCCAGCTGGCAGGCCTTTATTATTGCGACGGTGCCGGTTGAAGGATGTACTGTATACATATACCTGTATATTAACAATAGGTATATGACTGTATATAATCAAGATTTTATGTACATCACAATCCCTCACATCACCCCCTCTAAAAATCTGTAAAAGTTCAAACTGTTCGAAACCTAAAAACGTCAAACCCGAAAATGTGACCATAAATTTGATATGTCGCGATAATAATATTTCTGATTTGTGAAAAAGCGTGTAGTTTGTTGTCCAACATAATAATATTTGGTTATAGAATGTGTAATATTTTCTGAAGCAGTCTTAGATAACTTCCTGCACCACTGACCATAGTCGGGAGAGGACAGCAAATTAACTCATCCATTTTTTAATTTTCAGTTCCAGAAGAAACGGCGCGTGGTGGCTCGAGTTCAGTGTCGCAGCATAAAAAACGAATGTCCAGAACCTACCTGTGACAATCCCATCGTGGAGCCAGGGCGATGTTGCAAGCTAATATGTCCGGGAGATACGAAGGGTAAGTGTAATAAGCAAATTTATAAAGAAAATGCCGTTGACTCGAAATCTTGTGCCATTTTTTTGAGATGTCTGCATTTGTTCTATGGAATAGATAGTTCTTTGTGGTATATCCTATATAATATAGTAACCCTAATGTTATTTCGTTAAAATCCCGCAGAATGTGGCAATTCTCTAAACAAACTTTGAACGTTGTTTACATGTTTTTCTTCTAAGTTTGTCTGGAACAATATTTACACTACATCTACTGTTTGATCTAGACGTACACGTTACACGTCTATTATTGTGTTTTTGTGTTAGTTAACATGTACCTTATAGACGTCTAGCCGTTTCGGACTTTTGAAAAGCATAAATTATAGCTTTTGTATAGTTGTGTTCAAACGTCAGTGTTGGTTGTAGATTCCTAGTATGGAAACGACATGATTGATATATTTCGGCGTTCCCAGATACCAATCTGTGAAGAAACTACAACCTCTCCTAAAATTCCTACACGTATCCACCCTTCGCGACCTCATAAACTGCAGGAGATTTCGAGTGCTCAGCGCCTACATTCATATTAAGCATGACTCTATATGGCGGACTCGTCGATTTCTAAGATGTCTAAAAAATCGAGAAATTGTGAAAGTCAACGCGCGTTACGCGGTAGTGGAAAAAACACCGGCAACACATGGAGTGTTTTTTACGAAAAAATCTGTAATTATTACGATTCTTAAAGAATTAATTAGTACTGCCGTTTGCGAAATTTAAAAATGTTCTTCTGGGTCATTTTCCATTAATATCTACGACTATACAGTGTGTCCCAATTTGATACTGGACACCTCAGAAATATATGAAGGGCAAGGAAAACAAATGGTCTATATTTTTTTTATTGGTAGTAACAAGGGAGAGTATCTCATAGGCGGTGGTATTTGGATGGGGTAATAATTTCATAGCCTACTTTTTTAAGGTAGCAAATTTTCAAGAAACCCTATTAGAGATTTTTTTACGACAAAATGTGTTAGGAAAGCTTGTTCAGAATGAAAAACTGAGTAGACTTGCAAAATTTCAAAAGTCTAGGCCTACTTTGATTTTTAGCTTTTTCGCCTTTTGCTCCCATTTTTTTTCTTAGAAATGGTTCCTTTCTGGAGCTTTCACGTCAAAATATTATTAAGGAAACTTGATCATCGTGAAAAAATAAAATACTGACGTGAAAGCTCCAGAAAATACACTTTTTTAAGAAAAATGTGACAGATAAATCTAAAAATCAAAGTAGGCCTAGATTTTTGAAATTTTGCGAATCCACTCAGTTTTTCATTCTGAACAAGTTTTCTTAATAACATTTTGTCGTAAAAAATCCCTAATGGAATTTCGTGAAAATTTGCTAGTTTAAAAAATCATAGCAGGTCATGAAATAATTACCCCATCCAAATACCACCGCCTATGAGATACTTTCCCCTGGGACTACCAATAAAAAATAGAGACTATTTGTTTTTCTTGACCTTCAAATACTTCCGAGGTGTCCAGTATCAAATTGGGACACACTCTATACAAGATAATCATTTATCGCCTTTATCGGTTTAAAAACTGCTTTAACTTTTTAATTTTTGTTTTAAAAACGAAATACAAATAATAAATTCAGTCACGGTACAAAATTATACCAGAATCTAAAATAGCTACAAATGATCTAACCAAAATAAATAATATTGTATTTTTATCTTCTGTTGTTTTCCAAAGTATTTACATATTTTAATTTATGAAAAGTAGTCGTAATTGGGTTATTATTAGATGTAAATTGGTTTTTCGTTATGCCTTTATTATAAGATATTTTATAAAATTAGAAAATAACACGAGAAAGAGTATTATTTAAAAATACGAATGAATATCCTGTTTAAATACTGGTACTGATCTACAGTATCACACATAAATTCAGCCATTTGTTTTTGCTTAAAAAATGATGTCAAATGATGTGCAACCAACCAGTGTTGTTCTTTATCTGTGAAATTTGATATTTTTTTAAAAAAGCGGAAAATACCTAGTACAAAACAACAAAATGCTCAAAATAACTTATTTTTATTGTTTACCCACCTTGTACAGGGTGTCCCATTTTGGGTGTTTTTGGGTGTTTTTCTCAAAAATCTCGATTATTATTAAAGCTAGATGAAGTTTTATAGTTTCCGCGCATTGGCGCAGGACTGAAATTTTCGATTTTTTTGAAACCTCTCTCCTGGCTACAACTTATATATATCGACAAATTTAACCAACTATTTTTATAGATTTTTTGGCGTAGAATCGAATGGAGTAATTAGTTTTTTGGTAGCGTTAATAGTTTTTGAGATATGAACTATGGTTTCCATTTAAAAAAATATAACTTTGGTTCATATCTCAAAAACTATTAACACTACCAAAAAACTAATTATTCTATTCGATTCTACGCCAAAAAATCTATAAAAATAGTTGATTAAATTTGTCAATATATATAAGTTGTAGCCAGGAGAGAAGTTTCCAAAAAATCTAAATATCAGTCCTGCGCCATTGCGCGGAAACTATAAAACTTATCTAAAATCTGATTGGTCCACCAAATTCCTCTCAAAAAAGTAGTACAGTGACGTGAAAACAGCAATCCTCTAGCTTTAATAATACCCGAGATTTTTGAGAAAAACACCCGGTACAATAAAATTAAAGTTTCTCATGGTGAATCGTATTTTCTAAACAACAAACAAGCAAACACTTTTATCATGCATAGTATGTAAAGTTTGTGTCTAGAAAAATATATATAAGTATTTTGTAGAGGTATGGTATAGGGTATAAAATTGAAGGGAGAGCAAGCTTTTCTATGTGATTTTTTTTCTAAATTTTGAGAAATAATGCTATTTTCAGAAAAATGTCATATTTGACAAATAATGAATATGCTCTAATTGCTTTTGAGCACGTCATTTGTTTTCATTTTTTCATTGAATACATATATTATGTAGGTATACCTGGATATTTTATTCGCTTCCAATGGATCCTGAACCTGAACGAACGTACATGTGAAGAAATTGATATTGAAACAATTTTTTTCGCAGAACAGAAGGGTGATAGTTCGTATAGCCACCGTTTCCTTTTGGTATAATCATTACCGCAGCACCAGACCAAGTCGCGGTTTCTGCTTAAGGTGGCATTTTCGCGATGTGTCCACTTTGAGTGCTGCGCCGTGTGCGTAGAGTAAAAAGCAAGGCCATCCAGATTAGCTGGCGCTAAGTGGCGCCCGTCGACCTACATACGGAAGAAGTTTACTAGAGCGACTCGGGGACATACGGTGTACGCCAAAAAATCCATCAGTTCCGAAGAAAAATTTTCCCGATCGCAATACTTCTACATAGCATTGCCTCAGGCGACATCGCCAGGCCTCTCCAACTAGATATTAAAGCGGCCACTTTTAGGAAAAAAAATCTCATTCTGCAGCCTAGCGCCATCTGTTAGACGCAGATAAAACTAAGACCGGTGCTCTATATTTTTTTATGAACGCAAAGCGCAAAACCATAACCGATTTGTTGCCCTTTTGTACACTGTTAAAAACGAATTCGCGATTTTACACGACAAATCGCTGTAATCATGTTACAACCAAAATGTACTGTAAATAATAAACTTCATCGAGTAATTTTAAGAACTCGTTGTATAATTACATTTTAAAATTACTTAATGTCTGATGTATTATTACTATGATCTAGTAGTAGATATACCTAAACAGGCAGGTAAACTTACAGACTGTGCTTTTAAATATACATCACTATGTTCGTAAATTTACTTTAATATTGTAATATTACGCACGAAAATTTACACTAAATTACATGTATTATTACAAATACGCAATTAAAATTTCGTAAAAAATAACTTAAATTTACAATAGCTATTTCGGAATTGCGAATTAAAATTACTAGAAATATTGTGGAATCGTACATTCCGATATGAAACTGGGGCGTTCAACGTGTTAAATTTACAGTAAACGACAAGTAATTTAACACAATTATTATGTATGCTTGCTTATGCCAATTTACACTCTTTAAAAAGTAAGAATAGTAAAATTACATTAATTGCCTGCAATTCTACATTCTTCAATTTGTTTTCCTGTAAAAAACAAGGTAAAATTACATCAACTTACCTTCAATTTTACACTTTTTATTAAGGTGGCGTTTCTTTTATTTATTAAACGACCAAACAAATCACTAGATGAAGAGCAGAAATCAGCTTCAGTCTGTAATAGGGCTCCTTACTGTTCACATAGTCCTAATGGAATAACTATGCAAATTAGGGCTGTACAAGGAAGACCTTAAATGCAGACCCTACCATAGGGAATCGGGAACAGCTTTATGAATGTGTGACCCTGAACCACAGTAGACAGTCAATATATTAACTCCAAGATTGGCATCAGAAGACTACTGCAAAAGATCAGCAAGGAACCTGTAGTGCAGTAAAATAAAACGAGAGAAAAGCAGAATAAGACCGCGAGGCTGCGGTGCACTCGGACGTAAAGGGCGGCTCAAAAAAAAATTAAATAAAATATTTATTTTTAATGGCAAGATCTTTATTATCATAAATCAAAAAAGGCACTCTTTTAAACATCAAAATCGACTTATTATGGAAAAATAGTTACATGTTTCTAACCTCTATGTTTGGAATAATAATTTATGTTTATACAAAAATATAAAAAAATAAAATAAAATACCTAAAAACAAACACTAGTGCATTCGCGGTTGGGATTAACACGAGATGACATTGACAACATTTTCTAGTACTTGCCATGATTTTCCTCTTCACAACACATACTAACAAACTGTTTTTGATGGATGAAAAAGTTATAACGCAAACGCAACGGTTCTCGTGCTGAGCTTGGTAGAAGACGACAATGGGCGACCGCCCAACGTGCTTACTAGAGAAATTATGATGCAATTCCGTAACGCTAGAGGCTACTCCCACCTTCAAACATGTAAAAGTACACTAAAGTTTATGTATTTTCTCTTTGGCAACGTAATTTTCAACAGTAAAGAGTAAAAATAAAATAGCCCGACGAAACTTTACCTCGTTCAGTTGAATTTTTACATTGGACGAATGTAAAATCACAAAAAAAGCGAAAAAGTACTATAAGTATGTATTTGTTCATGATTTTGAATGTATATTCACACAGTACATGGTAAATCGTGTAAAACCCCGTTACTTTCACATGAGAATGCCTGTAATTTTAAATCGATTTTTAACAGTGTAAGAAAATTGGCAACAAGGCCGGTCCCGCCGCTTCGCCTGTCACTCTTGTCAGATGATTTTACAAGAAGTAGTGCGTATAATAAGAATTTAAAAAAAAGTTAACCCACGCTAACTGGTATCGTTTGTGATAACTACAAGACAGTGTGTCACTGTGTACGAATAATACACTGCCTGGAGTGTTTGGTGATAGTTTTCTCATTACCTTTTTCTCGACCTTGTTTGTTTGTAAATTTGGAAGGAGTTTAATTTTCGGATGTCAACTTGTATTCGCTTTTGACTTTCCAAGAGACGGACATTTAAGGATGAAATGATCAAGGCCCAATTCCATAAACAAACTAAAGTACCCATAAGTCGTAGTATGTCTGTCTGTTCAGCGCCGCACTCTGTAAGTATAATGTGTGTTCGTCTGAGATAAGAGACGCAGACGCGGACAATTACACATTTATGCGATGGAGTCGCCCGCCATTCCGACAATTTACATTTTAAATAGTTTTGTGGCGCCTCTGCTTGCAAAACATATTTAACTTTTTGAACCGGTGTCAAAGTGCATAAACAACGGTTTTTATAATAGGGCGCCGCCTGATAAACGTATTAAAGAGGTTACAGAGGCCGAAATAGAAGGACCGTTCACACAACAAGCGAAGCCTTAGGACTTCTTATTAGAACACCAACGATCTGATGAACGAACCAACTAAACGTACTGAAACGCAAGCCTTGGAAGAAATCCAAACCAAAAGGAATTCGTACAAAACGATTTGTATATATGAAGAATACAAAATACCGCAACACATAGAGGAGGGATAGACTACTGTAACTAATAGTATTAGCAGCAAATCTTGTGTCCTAACTACCTTGACTACCCCTAACCCCTGCTCAATTATAACATTATACTAGTATTTATTTCTGTTGACAGCGTTGTGTGCCATTAATAAAATTCCAGTTCCCTCACATATGAATGAAATGCAATGCAATGAATGTATTGGTGTCTAACCCGTTGCGGTGCAATCTTCTTGCAAGCTGGTCGGAGGTACCTATGTCCTACAACGGACTGTGTGGGCGCCAAAGACACCCACTGGTCGCGACCGAATGCAGGGGTGTACCTGGCGCACTGGCACCAATGGGAATCCCAAATAAGAGAAAAATTGGAGTGGCTAATGAGCGCGCAAACCGCAAGATTTATTTACTATCGATATTGGCAGGTGGTTGATGTTTCCACAATTATTAAAGCTTGAGTGTAAGGTAATGCAGAATGGAAAATGGAAACTGTATTATTTGTCTAATATGAGAAATCTTATTCGGCTATTTAGAACACTTGATGGTCCGATTATATATTTATATATAGAAAAAAACCTGTTTAACTTTGTACTGTCGCGAGACGATCCTAAGAATATAACATTAACATCCAAAAACTTGCATATTATTCTGGCTGAATGATTTGTTTACTATAACATTTGAAGAGAACTTATAGCTTTTATAATTCCCGGTGGAATCTGCATAATACGACGTACAAATATTTATTTTTATATGAGTTAAATAGAAGCACCCAAAAATGTTTCTAGTTCACAACCATGATCTCGAAGATTCGGTAATCAGCACCTAAAACTAAATTTTATCATATGTGTAGAAAATTAATGATTTATACTTTAAAATGTGACCCTGATATGAACCAGACTTCCTGTTTTTATAAATTTAAACGTCTTATTCTATTTGCAAATTCGCATCTACATTAAAACTTAAGGAGTGGATTTCGAAGAGAATTTCCGAATTTTTTAAAACGTTTCATAATAAGAATAACAAAGTTACATTTTATTGGAAGGGTTTTAATAATATATTTTTATCCGGCTTCACCTTCCTTCTTGACGATACGTTTATATATTGATATTGAGTCTTCACGTCATTTTTATTTACAATAAGTTGTTAACAATCTCTATATATCTTTCCAGTTCAGAGCGACGTAGGTTTTCGCGCCAAGAACATACACTTGATCACCGTATATGTTTTAATTAAATATTTTTCGAAATCGCCAAGACTTGCCTCACACACATTACTATTGTTGTAAGTCTTATCGTACATGAGATAACCTTGAAATTAAAGACAAATACGGCTCTGCGTGGCGCCACCATTATGTGTTCTTCCCAGTCTCTCAAAAATGTCTCGTATTAAATAATACTCCTACGATATGCGATTGCGTTTTAATACCAAAACAACTCGCCCATTGACGTTTCAAAAATAAGTAAGGTAAATTATTTATGTAGTTCGCGGTACCTCATGAATTTTGATGATATATAAATAGACTAAAAATCATAGACATCTTCAAACTACTTTTGGCTTACGTGGTGATCAGTTTTGATCAATGATTAATTATGAAGTACCATATATGAGATATTTGTTTCAAAATAAAATAGATACAGGGCAATAGCACATTATATTGTTTTAGCATCTTCATAGATCCTAGCAATTATTTTACGACTTGATGCAAAAGCGACCAATTAAAGTTTATATTTATATTTCCAACTAAGCTATGTCATTGCCAGTATAATTTTTAATTTCACGGTGATTTCCTCTAATTATATGTTCATTAATAGATTGAAGTCATCATTCTTATTTTCGATTGGAAACTTCCACGGGCTGGATCTAATGCTTCTTGGGATATATCTGCATGCAGCTAATGTTTGAACTTTAGCTAGATCCAGCTGTTCCTTCGTTCTACCATTGAGGGAAGAAATAATAAGACACGCATCTACTCGTAAATTTCCCTTCATTCTACTCAACACTCAACATCGATGTACTTTTCTACCCTTTTTCGAGGCTTGTAGGCGAAAAGGGGGCACCTAAATCTGTCACTATCTGACTGTCTATTATAATTGCTATAATTTGATGTAACCGTTTACGCAAATTTAAAAAAATATGTTCGCTAAAAAATATATATATATATTTTTTTTCAGACTGAACATTATGTTCTTGGTAAATTAAACTCTATAACTCATTGAACCCGAACTTCGTCCACTATAAGCTTATTTTAAATAGAAAAAAATCTACTATAAATACCTTTTACACCGCAAAGTTGAAAACCTATCACCCCTATGGAAAACCAGACAGCAGTATAATTTATTATTTGCGTGGTGGTTGATAAACTTAGAGTCGCAAAACCTTTTTGGGTTGCCACTAAAATTAATAATAATTCCAAGTTGTTCCCCATAATAACAAATCAACGTTGGACTTCCGAGAAAGAAAAATGTTGGCCGTTACTATTAAATTACATCATGCCACTATACGCAGCTGCCGTGGGGGGAAATTACGCGGTTAATACATATTGCAATTATTAGTAATGTGCTTGGAATTTTCCCCATTTCTGTCTATGCATACGTTCCCAGATGTCGTCTAGAACTACATGTACGCTAATCAGCAGCCTAGTAGTTTCGCTTATACATTGACATAAATATACCTCGCATTTCCCTTTAAAGGGCAATCCGCGCAAATGCGCGTGCGCCCTAACGTGCCAAAGCAACTTTTCTCTTCACTCTTCAAGCACCAGAAGTCTAATTTCTTTGCTTATAAATCTTAAAATAGCCAATTTTCTGCGGTACGCTCAATGCTCATGTAGTATCGTCGAGCTTAACCAAAAGAGACGAAGACAACCCCCTGTTTAAATAGGTACACGAATAGTTGGGCTGAAAATATTCACCAAGACGAAAATCCGAGTCAGCCGGCCTTCCTAAAATAACCCAGCATTTAAAAGAGGAGCAAGTAAATTAGTGCGAACTAAAGAATTCCGCCATGTCGCAAAAAGGCATAATAATTCCAGACTTTACTCTATAAATACCGGCTCCACAAGGAAAGGAGACCCCACATGCTGTGTACAACGACATGCGAAGATGAGACCACACTTAGCTTGGAAATGTACCGCAGGTGCACTAAGAGGGTTGTGGGAGTCACATGAAAGATGTGTCAACAATATAATGGTCTCGATAAACGCAACATTGGGATCTAATCTTAACAATCGTTGAAAATGACACCTGTTCAGTTTGATTGTATAATATGACATATATAGATCAGTAGCCATAAAAGTTATTAATCACACTGCGCTTGACTTGGGATCTTTTGCCACTGCGAGTAAAATATATTATTATTTATTGAATTAACTGCTTCAAAAACAAGTACAGACCTCGGAGCGCCACCGACTTGAGGAGTGCCCAGTTGTGGCCGTGCTGAAACCACGGCAGGATTACAAGCGCGTATGCACAATACTCCATTTATTAAAGCCTGTTTTACAAATAACAATTTTCGTCCAACAAATCCACCAATAAATCTTATAATTTATTTTTCTGAAATAAATGATTGCTTTTTTGATAGGGTAACTTTATGTAACATTTGAGATCCATTTCCTACTTTCAGAGATATTTTTGAAAAACCCGAAAACTGCCGAAAACATCTTCGGTTTGTAACTTTTTTGTTTCAAGAGTTACCGAATAATTTTCCCCAATGTCATTTGTGGGCAAAATTAATTATTGCTTTAAGCCTACTTTATCAGAATTTAAAACAATGCCACGGTTTAATGGGTGCTCTCTTAGTACCCACCGCAAAATATGCCTGTTTTATTGTAGCGAGCTGTGGCCTCGAATCCGTACCTTCATGTTTTAGGTATTTTTTTCCCAACATACTACATTGGAAATCTTGGAAATGTCTTGCGAGGTATCGGTATCTTGCACATTTTTCACATTTTTCACAAAAAAAGCGGCACAAACGGCCGAACGGCTTTTTCGATAGGGGCCCTCTGGCAGGCGAGAGGCCCATAATACCGTCGCCGGCGCACGCGAAATTGAACTCGACCGGCGCTCCCCCTTCCAACCATTAACCCTTTTTCCCGAAAAAAACAGGAAAAAAATTCCGGGGGCCGAACGGCTCTCCCGATTCGGACGCTCTTCAAGAGGGTTGTTGCCCATGAGCTCGGGAGGCCGTACGCCAAATTTGGGCTCGAAATATCGAAAACTGCGTCCTGTAGATGAGAGCATAGGTACATGTATTCCTACACAGGAGTGGAGGCCAAAACAAGCACCTATGGTCCGGCAGGGCCGGTAGGCGCTTGTTAACAAGGTGTAACTTCACCATTATCGACGAATGATTTAGAGGGAAGAAAAGTTAGATCAGCCCAAATAAGCGACGTTCTTCAATCTAAAAAAAAAGAACGAGAATTATTTTAAAACGATTGTGAGATATGATCAGTACGGCAAATCCTTATAATGCTTGCTCTGCTCCCGCACATGTATCTTCTTCGTGTTCTTTACAACCTATACATATTAATTTTAGAATGGATATTAAATCGAAATCATAGTTAAATTTTCTCCAATCCAATCGCCAAGTTTTGACACAATATTTTGATATCTGACGTGATAGGTGTCAGTATGTGGTAATTAGATACTTTTTCGAGTTATTATGTTTAGCTGTGCGGTTTGTGGCACTTCCCTGACCGCCAAAAAATCTGCTTTAATATAGTTCAACGCAGGAAAGAAAACGTTTCTAAAGAATGCGGGCAACGAGTAGTCGTTATTTAGTGGCGAATGCAAGTTTTAGCATATTGAAGCCGAATTTCTGAACTCTGTAATACCGAAAAAATAAAGCATCACGCGACCACCTACTCATTTTTATTTATCATTTATTTTTAACGCGGTGTAATAAAACACCTATTATATTTTTTTTCAACATCGGCGCGTCTACCATCGCCTTTGAAATATGGCAACAAAGCAATTCTGACAACGAACCGGCTGACAAAACCAGTTAGCCAAAGCGTTTAGTGCCTGTTTCTATAGTACGTAAAATTACCTGCGTATTTGGGCTACCACACAGCGCTCACATTTTCGGCCGCCGGCAAGCTTGGCAGAGAGCTCAGTGGCTTTTCGTATGTTCGGGAGTTAACGTGCGCAAAATGAGTAAACAGGGAATAACGTTGCATTCTCAAGCACGAGAAATAATTGCCAATGTTATAAGGGTTTGCCATCCTCCATAGTCTAAGGCATCACCGTTAAGAATAATATTAACTAACAATTATATGAAAATTAAGTCAGTGTGTTTCACAAAATTGAGCTACGCCCCTGAACTGTGACTAATTCTATAATATTTACGAGTTCTTCCTCCTTGCGTCGCACGCATTCTGCCGTAAGGAGGACTATACCAATACCATTTCCATATGAAGAACCCAGGATGGTTCTCTGATTCATACCGTCTGAAAGGCGTCCTGAGTAAAATCACATCCAAAAATCTGTCACTAACTCCCGGCCTATTGGGGATAATACATTTATTTCGTTATGTGTCCCAGCCACTATGGCACGCTCTATGTTATCTTGTGGATTGTGATACTAATATGTTCTAGCCTCATCCGCAGTTTCCTATGTCATAAAAAATTCGTCGTGTTTGCAATTTTTTCCTGTAAACTTGTTGCGCATTCTGCAGCATGCACCGACGTTCTTGCGCCTCCGCTCTCTGCGCTGCTAGGTACCGCTCCCGCGTCTTCTTTTTTCTAATTTGACTCAGCCAGCGCGACGAAACGACCTGTTCTTTTTTGCTTAGAGGCGGGTTCTTTTGCTCGCGTTCTGTCTGTTCGCCAGCGCCCGTCCCGCCGCTATGGATGCGAGTACGTGAATATTTTAATCGAATCGCGAATAATCAATGAGAAACCAGAGGCTGATGAATGCAAGTCGCGGACGTCTGGCTGGCGCCCCCCTAAGTGAGTTTCTGCACTCGTCGGGTCTGCACGATTGAAGACGTGATTATTGCTTCGCGGTTTCGAGTCCGACACCATCAGCCGCCCGTTACGTAACGTCTACGTTCGCAAATAATTATAATGCGGTAAAATTATTACCTGATCACACCGTGCTACCTAGCGAAAGTCAAGAATGTCTAGTCTGAACAAGATTGCACTGATTATAAGAAATTATGTCAAGTCTTGTTCTCTCTTATCATTCTCTTTTTCTCTTAATGACCGAACTATTTGCTAAATTTGACAGGATTGTCACGTGTACCTAAATTCAAGAGATATACCGTGAATTATGTCGCATTTTCAATTGAATAATAATTGTAAATGTGCCCACATTTATGTCTGTGTCATATAATATTATTGTACCTTATTTGCGTCTTTATATTTCTATATATACAGGGTGGTCACTCTTACAGTGCATACCATTGGGATATCCGAAACGGTAAGAGATACAGTGTGGGTTAAATTGGAGAAAAGTTGCGTTTTTGTATGCCTTTCAATAATCTGAAAAGAAATCTAAAATATCTTGGGTAGTTCCTGAAATATTGCTGAAAAAGTGAAAATATGCGTTTTCTTTCTTCCTTCATAACTTTTTTATATGTAATGGAAAATTTATGAAACCTGGTAATCTTACATTTCTCGATGTGAGCTTTTCAATGGAAATGTCAAATAATTCCTACGCCAACTAGATTCTGAAATATTCGTTTCGAATATCCCAATGGTATGCACTGTAAGAGTGACCACCCTGTATATCAAAAGTTGGAATTCGTAAAATGTTGATTTTGTGCTTCGATTTAACTGGGTGCTCATGTGCACATGTTATATTGTTCCTAGCCAGCGCCGAGTTAGTTCAAACTTGATGTTTTACTCTAAAAAGTTTATAGTTGCGTATGTAACAATTTCGAACAATGTGACACGAAACATGCGTGGCATCCAAAGAAATATTTATTTTGATTTGGTGGTCTTAAATGCGACTACAATGCCGCATTTGTAATATTTTGCCTGGAGAAAACTCCCCAAAGGGTGTTTTTATTCCCACATTTGAACTTTAAACGGGACACTGAAAAATGATTTAATAAGTATGGTATAAATACAGCATAAAACGCTTGCGTCGTTTGCTTTGTGAAATCTATACACAAAACCAAAATCCGTAAAATAAAGCGCAATCCTTATTTCCCTGGCACGGCACAGGTTATACTAGCCTGACTGGCCTACGTCAACACCTGCTCCTTGGATCTCTGAAACGCTGACCAATCAAATCGCTATGCTCGCTTTCTTATTATCTGCCTCCTTGACTAGGTCGACGTCGACCGCTTAAAAACCTTTGAATTTTATACGGGTGATTTCTGCAGACAAGCCTGGTATTTTTACCAGTAGCAGAGCGTGGTAAATGTTATGAAATAGATCGCGCCCCGTATATCATTGTGTTCCAAGTGAGTTCATTTTATATCTACTTTTACCGAGGTAGCTCGAGAACAGGCGCCTCGGCAATAAAATACGAGACAAAACACTTTTTTAACCATATTAAACCGAACCTGGTATTAGTAGTAAAAAGAGATGAAGGAGACAGATAAGATAGATATTGTAGTAAAAACAAGTGACTGCGTTCTCGCCTAATATAATATCACCGATAATTGCTGGGTCACCTACACTGTTCGACAGCTGGCCACTTGTGCAGCGAAATGCCGTGGATAGCCGTGCCATAATTTCACAGATCTTAGGATATACTTGCGTAAATAGTTATAATCGATATGGCTTTTTAGAGACCTTTTGACAATATTATATGGTGCATTAAACTTTACGTTGTGTTTGAGGACAACCTTAAAAAAACCTTAAAAGTGAAATATTATGTTGCTTGTATGTATATTTTTGTCTTATGTCCTATATACTTTTTGTAACGCCAATTAGAGTTTTTATGCTGTTTCAAGTGACTTTAGAAATACAGCATTTCCCTTTACTGACCTGATTTACGACAGGTACGGGTACTTGACCTCCCCATTACAAAATTCTTCCAACGATAACAAAAATATTTACTCACTATATTATCTACTATTTACTTTTCCTTCGCCTTGAAACTATTGGTACCTTTTTTCATCACTCGAGCACGCCTATGGCATTCTACATTGTCTTGCCCTAGATAAGTATTGCATTGTAATGGACTTTTCTCGATTGACTGAATTTCAAACAAATATGGTCGATGACTAGTCTGGCATTTCGAAAGTTGATTACAATTTTATTTAATTTATATGAGAAGAAAAGCTCATTTTACTTTCGTCAAGTCTCGTAAAAATATTTCTTACACGAAAATATGGGTAGATATAATGCCGAATGCATGCCTATAATTATATTGTAGATGATTAGGTATTTTTTATAAACGTTCTATTTGCGATAATCTTATTTATAGGAAAGAAGGATACCTAGTGTGATTTATACTTATTTAGGGAAATAAGAAAGGCCGGTTTAAAAATATAAATGGTCACGCTGTAAGTATATACGCAATTTCCATAAATCAGAAAAATATGGGGTGTCCACTACATTGCCAAAGCAAAGTCGCTTTGGCAAAATGAATTATATCAGACATAATATAAAGGAATAACTGCTATCAACATGTTTTCCAAAGCCTGAAATCACGCTTCAGATGAAAATTTAGGCAAATATTTATAAATCTCAGGACAGAATTTCGCCAACCACAAATTAATTTACACGTGGAGTTCCTCATCAAATCTGTGTAGATGCAAGTGCAGCTTTGTGTTAAAGAAAATAAATAACATATTTTAGGTATCGTAGACAAAACTACACATAGACTCACAGAACTATTGTTGAAATTTCCGCGAGGTACACCAAATATTTTCCATGAAATTTTGTATAATTGTTTGACATTATAATTTATCTGTTTCAATTTGTTTTCGTTCCAAAATTAAAGTTTTAAATTTGGTGAGATGGGATTGGTATCTACCAATCCACCCAAATTTTGAAGTGCGATATTGATATTTGTATGAAAGATACCAATGTTCATTGGTCGTCTACCTATATAAAATCCGAATAGGGCATCAACGCTGTATCCTAACTAAAGTTAAAGGTTTTCTGCTTATGTAGATAAAGGACGGAATTTGTTTATAATCTGTAGCAGTAAGCCTTAAAACAAATAAAACATTTTATATAGATTCTCCGCGGTATGTATTTTGCCCTTGCCTGCCTCTTGTTCCGACACTCGAGTGAAAAATCTCACAGTCGTTCGGTGACACGGCGTGAAATATATTGGCCAGTAAAGTTATATCAGAGATCGGTATTCCGTCGGTGGACCTTTTTATTTCGGAGAAGCGGCGACGTTCCCGGGTCCTCAGATTTCCAGATAATTTTATATCGGGCTTAAATTATCCCCGAAAAGGAACCCGTATCGGCGCCGCCATCTGGCATTCGGTTTGACGCCCCGAGGATAATTTGCATTAATCGGTTCGGACTGTCAAAACACTTCTCTTTTTGTGAACAGAACGAAATAGAGTTCGTGCCGTTTAAGTCTGAACGTAACCAACTTAAATTACAAAGCCCTGAACTGGCAATAAGGCTGGCGGCGGCTCCACCGCGGCCAGGATGTTACAGCCCGTGGCCTGCACCCTGCGCAAATTGATATCACTGTATCACTGTGAGAATATTATGACGAGACAGTTTGTATCTGTTAGCAAAAAGATTGTCCAGCATGTTGGTGACAGTGTCTTTTTGCAAATAACCATAATAATTATTGTGTTGGTTGACGTTTATACACAATGGCGGGAGCTGACTATCCCGTCAGAGGTTTCGCGTAAATATTGGAAGCGGAAGTTAATTTGATTTTATTGGTTCTTACTGCAACTTGAAGTTTAGTACCTCTTTTATACCGGGCTGCAAGTCAAATTGTAATAATACTTTAACGCAGCTAGGTTTTCTGTGCTTGAAGGCAGGCGGTGAACTTGTATTCGCTTTCAGCTTTCCAAAGGACGAACATTTCAGACAGAAATTATTAACTTCCATTCCAATCAGAATGTTATTTACAACATACAACATTCAGTTCGTCTGTTGTTTATATTTATTTATTTATTTATGAACATAATCGTAGTCTGCCAGCCGGCATTTGGCAAAAAATGTACCCTCACCAGAAATATTACTTATGTGCATATTTTGTTGGTGCTTCTATTGCTGTCTAGATTGTGATCAAACATACAAAATTATCGAAGCTACATTCACGAATGTATCTAATTATATGAAATAAAAGCATTGAATATTTATTGTATAAAGTGAAAGTGTCGAAAAGTTTGTCATAAAGGCCGATCGATAGTAGCACGGCTAAATTACATATAGATTTTTATATTGGAATATTAAACTCACCACCTCTTAGACAGTAATGTACGAAAACATAGAGCGGTCACATGAGATTTTTTATCCTTGACACTTTTTTCTTTCAATTATATATAATTGGCACTTCTCTCTGTTAATTATACATAACTGACACTTTTTCTGTCAATTATACATCGTTGACACTTTACTTTTTTATGTACAGTAGGGTACTTGACGAAATTTTACAAACTTGATAAAACAATTCCTGGACACTTGCCTAAGACCCTACGATTATTTAAAAAATATATATTTACGTACTTATCAAGTTTTTAGACTTTCTTCGAAATTTGGCGGGAAAGCACTTATGACGTCACAAGTGTTTTAAAAAGACAATTTGGCAACATAGCAATACCACTAAAGTGTTCTAAGACATAACCTTATTCGGCAGTGAAAGTTGCAAGGAAAGTTGAAATTTCAGAATTCTAACCTCAAACTCCCAGACTTATGATGCCCCGTGAAACCACATTTAGTCAAGAAGTGTTTTTTTTTTCGTAAATACCTATTTAATCGTTTTTCTGCAAATTTTTTGGCTAGGTTGGGCCGGAATTCGGGCTCAGTAGGCGCCTTTATAAACGCGCCTTCAAGATGGTCCCTAGGCCGAGGTTCTCTCTTTATTAATAACTCATAATACAACTGTACTATTACTACAACGTAGGTAGGTACAAACCTTTGCAGTTTTATTCCATGAATTTCGGCAGACGCCAACATCGGATTATTAGAAAAAATTTGTGCTACTTAAAAAGCATCCCAATTTCGGCAAATTACGGATTTTCCTTTTAGGGTCCATGATATCTTACCTTACACATCTAACAACACGATAACTAGGTCCGCAAATAATATATATAATAGTAAATATTAATAACAAACTATAATAAATCGCACAGATATTAATATCTACTAATGTTTTGACTTAGCGATATACGGAATCGGAATGACAGTTGGCATCACGGGATGTCATCTGCCGATCAAAAAACCATACGTGTTAGATGACATGTGGATATATGCATATGGTTAGATGCCTAGGTGGGCAGGTAACGTTGCCACATAGGCGAATATTTCCCCCATTATTGATACCTGAATATTTATAGTACGTTCCGTATACAGATATTTTAACTAAACTGTTACGTGGCAGAGATGAAGGATATAGTTTCCAGCGTGTGCAGCATAAACAGACACCACTTTGCTATAGAGGAGTCAATATGCGGAATAAAAAAGTCTTTATGTGACAAAATTTGTATGTGCAATTGCGTTAGTTAAAGCTCAAAAGTTGCAATACATTAAGTAACAGATATTCATAGGCAAGCTGGAGATATTTGAATAGAAAACTGCAATTTGTCCTTGTTCCACGAAATATTGGAAACGGGCACCGGCAACGTTACAGTTCCGTTCCTCCTGAGAGGCACAGAGTTGCCACTTTTGGCGTTCTGGACAATAGAACGACGAAACTGTAGATTTCAGCCTGAACAAAATTGTGCAACTTCGTCTTTAATTATCATGAATAAATAAGTGTTAAAAGCCGTTGTTTCATTTATTACGTGTTATGTTGGTGCATCTACTGTAAACAGAGTACAATTTTAGAGTAATTAAAAATATTGTCAAGTACCCTATTGACAAAAAAAATCTCGTGTGGGCGCTCTACACTTTCGTAGTAATGCATCACATGGATTCAAGTAATAAAAAATAATCGTAAAGAAAACAAAGCTATTATAAATAAATATAAATTGAGCTTTGCCGGACCGTCAGATAGTGTGACCGTAGCCTAACATTTTCTTCTGTTTGCATCGACGCTTTCTATTTGTATTTTTTTTTACTGTTTTCTACACGACCACATTTCAAATGCATCCGAACGCCCTCGCAAAAACCTCTGAGGCTCGACCGGCGCTTAGCAAACGTTTTCTATAAGAGCCATCAACCCGACTGTACACAAATCATTTAATTACTAATTCCAATTCCATATTCGATCCGAGTATAATTACCATTATTCTCGCCCACAAGAGGTTAAAGCCTCCCACTGAAACTAATGGTGTTTTTCCTTCATTTCAGGTCCCGATGTGATACAAGATATCATCCCACAGAATATGTCGGAGGACGAGGAGAAGAGCAGCAAACGTAAGTGCAGGTTTTGAATACAACCCGACCCAACCATATGGTGCAACTAATCATTGTTTTTCTAAAATCAATTCACTCCAGTTCGTCTTAAATATTAGAGTCAAGTCCAATTTGTTAAATTTATATTTTTACGTGACTAGGTAACAGTTCGTTTCACAACTACTTATCAACTGGCCATCACATACTATAACAATTCACCTCTAACAGTTTTTCTCATTCCAGACTATGCCGCTCTGCTCACCGGAAGGTCCTCCCTGGTACCGAGAAATGACTTCATGCGACCATCCGGAGACAATACCAACAAAAACAACGTCGTCGCAACTGGACGATTCACCTTCTCAAAGAAGAACTTACACTACTCGTTCTACATATCCGAGAAAGCCGCCCGTCCCCATTCTCTACAATTCGTCGACGGCGATGGCAATATCCTAGAAGAATTCACCCTTTCGCATCAAGGTGGATTTGTCAACAGCGTATACCAAAACGCGACGAGGAAAGTGTGTGGTGTATGGCGTCGGCTTCCGAGAGATTACAGGAGATTGCTTAAGCAAGAAAAAATGTATGCTGTCTTGGTTTGGGGTGTTAAGGATCAAGCTGAATTTACTCTGAGTGGTCAACTGATGAAATACGTCGCACTGGGAACTGAACTGTTCAGTTCCCTCCTTGAACCTGCACCAGGGACCAACTCTTTGATGATGGCAGGAGCTGGAGGAACAGCTATAGTGTCAACGTCAACCACTCTTGGTCCTTACATTAACATAGCTATAATTTTTAATGGTTTGTTTTCTCCTGAAGAAACTCACGACGTGCCCATCGAAATAACATTGTCGCTAGATGAGAAAAAACAGGTTATTATTCAAGAGACAGTTCGTGTATCAAAACCTGCAGCAAATTTGAATGTAGTTAATATAAGTGCACCTGTTATTTTGTCCCACTTGCGTTTCTTGACAAGAGGAAGGTTACTGCTGAGTGTTGCCTCTGCCTCAAAACCTGATGCGCTTAAAATGAGCGGCAATGTCATCACCAAAACTTCGTGCGAACTTTTTCAAACAACACTTACTTCAACTTCAAGTCGCACTGCGAACCCGTACGGGGCCTCAGGACTTGCTTGGTTGTACTTGAACAATGCTGGCTCACTTATTTATAATATACAAATTGATAATTTGCCTCCAGAGATATCACCTGTACAGATAACTCTTACCGATAACAGTAACAGGAAGAAAACAGAAGTTGAAGATTTAACACCGTCCTATATAAACGGTTGGGCTAACGGTACAATTGACAAACTCGGTCCGAGAGTCTTAGATCCTTTATATGATGGCAATCTTGCCGTGAATGTGGCTACAGGCAACGAGACGAGTCTCATCAAAGGAAAACTAATCGCAAAACCAGTTGCCGATGCCAGAGATTCTCCTGCGCCGATTTTACTCAAAAGAGAAAACCTAACACTTCTTCCATCAGTGGTAGGGCTCGCATGGATTTCAGTTGATAGTGACTGTCATATTCACTACGATGTATCTATTAGTGGAATTGGCAATGACAAGAAATTGGAACTCTTTATTGACATGTATCCGTTGATAGCTCCTGGCGCACCGTTTATTAACAAACACTTGGAAGACTTCCAAGGGAATCAAGTGGAGGGTAGTCCAATTGATGCATTAACAAAAGATGAATTGAACTGGTTAGATAATGGTGTCAGTCTGTTAAAAGTTAGAGACAGAGAGGCGGACATGATTATGCTGACGGCAACAGTAACGAAGGTAGGTAAATCAAAAGAAAATATGTCATTAAAAATAACACAAGATACACGGGTGAATAGTATTTTCAATATTATTAATGTTTTTTTAATAAATTTGCTTATAAAACTAACGAAAAATTTGCAAAAGTACCTACTACCATCATTCACTGAAATATTCACGCAAAGATGCTCTAAAAAACGTTGTTTTGAAATGATTGAGATTTTGTGTCTCCTACCATCCACAGCTTTTAAATGACAAAAACAAACGGATTTTTTTGGAAATATATCACATACGGCAATTTTATTGTTCAGCTACCGCAGGTTTCATGTTGGATTTAAATATATGTATATAGTAAATTGTTGAAGATTAGGTAAACATTATGTTTTATTTTGTTTTAGGTGCCTATTCCACCATCATGTCGGTTGTCATACTCTACCAAAGACAATAACGTTTTGACATACTTTGACCACCCAGAAGTTCTTCCAAGTGGTGAATGCTTCTTCGAAGAAAAATTCTACCAGGAAGAAACGTCCTGGGCGTCCCCTAAGAGTCCCTGCAAGATGTGTTTCTGTCAGAATGGACTTGCCAAGTGCGATTTAATGACTTGTCCGGAAATTGACTGTCCTAATGGGAGGAAAGAGAATGTCACAGGAGAGTGTTGTCCCATTTGCGTGACTGATTCTATGATAAAGGATAACGTGCCAAAATGCATCTTTAATGGTAAATCGTACTGGCCCGGAAGCAAGTTTCATCCTTTCTTAATACCTTCTGGATTTGATTTATGCACGGAATGTTTTTGTGATCCAAAATACGTAGAAATAAAGTGCAACCGATTGAACGAAAACGAACAGCCATGTTGTAAGAACTGTGAAAATAAAAGCCTATCAGCAGTAGACGACCCATTTTCGGATGACCACGTGCCACTCTACATAAAAAAGAACACAATGTCGGAAGCAGACAGAATACTAGCGGAAGGTGGCTGTAGTAATACATACAATCCCAAAAAACCGTACGTGAATGGTGGAGAGTATCATCCGATCTTTGAGTCGTTGGGAGAATACAAGTGTGTCACTTGTAAATGTCAGGTAAATACCTTATCAGGCGCCAAATATAAAACGAAAATACCGATACTTATATATCTGTCCTATGAGATCTCAACGAAAATTATAAAATCACTGTATAAGATTTATTGTTTGATATTTGAACTTTGCGATAAGAACACAAATAAAATTACTATCTATGGTAAGGTGTATACAAGTATCGGATTTTTTGTTTTCAGTCCCAGATATCCTACATAATCTAGAATTTTTTCAAACTAAGAATTATCTCTCAAAATGTATTAAACAGCACGTTCACATCCAATTTTTGATATTTTATATTTTTAAATTTTGATATTTTTGAAAACGGTTGCTTGGGATTGGTGATATTAGAAAGTTTTTCAGTAGATTCTGACCAACCGTCTCCAATTGTTCCATATCTTTCAGTCAAAACAAAATGTACAAAAATCGGACCCAAAAAAATGTTTTTGTGCGGGTCACGACTATTTAGAATTCAATTTTATTTACTAAGTAAGTCTTTATCATAATGAATGAAGCTAACATTAAGAATTCCATTACAGAATGGCAAGTCAAAATGTAAGAGACAGCATTGTAATTACCTCACATGTAAAAAAATGGAGGAAATGAAGCGAAATAAAAAGAAGATCCTTTCTTCAGACTTCTGTTGTTCCTTTAAGGAATGCAGGAAGTTTCTACAGAGGCACAAAAAGAAGTCACGCACGACAACTTAAAGGGACGGAGTTCCATTTAGGAGGAAACCTGGTGTAGATTCTGGAACTCGAGGGGTTACCACACCCCTAGTTACCTTTTCAACCAAAGAAGACTGAGACAGTTGTAAGATGGGACGAAGAGCTGTCATATTTATTTCTACTTTTTAGCCTGTAATACGTATACTGTACTGTACATTAATTCGAGGCCGTGTGTCTTTAAGGAAATTATTTTTAGATTATTTATTTTTATTTTTGTAAGTTATTTCGTGCTTAGGTAAGATTGCTGAAGAACGGACTACCTATTTATTTTAGGCATGAACTATATTCCAGAGTTTCTACGGGCTGAGATAAAAGATTTGATGACCAGTGCTTATTATTGTGTACATTTTATATTAACAACATCCATAACTTCGGTACCCCTTTTAGATAGCAAATGGTGATCCCATATGTTCAAAAAGAAAATAATGCATATCGTAAATTACTAATTGTTTCAATAATATTCGAAATGCAGAAAAGTTCTCTAAAACTTTTGGTGTTGCCAAAATGTTAGAGTCGATTTTATTTTTTAAACTGTAGTTTATCTAATCTACCCACTTTTTGCCAGAACTCAATACTCACTACATGAGACGAAGGCTGACAGAAATAGTTAGGGAAGAAAACAGAATCTGTCAAACATTTTCAATTTGTATAATATTTATACTTTAACACGTAATAAAATCGAGATTTTGTTTTCTTCCTCCATATCTTACTTTCGTGTATAGAACATATCAAGTTTTGGTGCCATACCAATAAAAATCATTCAGATACTTAACTTTAACAATGTTATTGCCGAAAGTCCTCAATCATTTTTGTGATACATCATTTTTCAAATTAATGTCAATATTTCGTATGAAATTACTAAACTTCATGAGGACCTAAGCGTATCTATCATAGATTATATTGTAACATGAGTACAATTTCATACTTAATAACTCGTAGAAGCATTTACACATAATCTGTTTCTTTTTTGGAAAGAATCTCCTTGCAATATTTCAGTATTCTGCTAAATTATTATACATAGTAATTTAGTTGTTATGAGTGAATGTGATTATTTTATATTGTTAGGTATATCTATAGGTTAACTCTGTACATATTCAAATTATATAAATAGATGCTTTGTAAATTACTATACAATATGGCCTTTGAACGATCATTATAACCCTCTCCCAAATTTAATACCTTATTAATAAAATACCAATCACCAGAAGACGAAGGGTATATAAACGACTGTTTTGAACGATGACAAACCAATGAAATAAAAGTATCTTGTGATCTGGCGTTTCATAGGCCAAACTGTATAAAGAAAATCGTAGTGAGGTTTAAAACGTAAACTAACGTTAATCATAGTAATTTATATTTTTGTGGGCCACACAATGCATTTGGTAATATTTTATTTTAGAAATATTTGTAAAATACAAAGTATGTTAGCAAATGCACTTATAACAGTACAGCTATTGTTTAAATCTTGTACCTGCTTTAGGTCTAAATATTATACATTATGCTTCATTAATACATACCGGCCTTTCATTTCCACATTCTTAGTTCTCCCTTTTTTTAAAAAAAAGCTGGTGTTTAGCCTATCAAACCAATTCTTCTGCGTTCTCCACTGGTTCTTCCTGAGCCACCCTACTGAATAATTATTTTTTAAAAAACTACCTACCTACCACCAAAAATATCATAATAATTGTGATCTTTGCTACCACCTACCACACAAGCCACAATTTGTAGTTAAATAATATTGAATATCAATTCCTCCATGTAATATGCTGTGGTTACTTTATCAACAAAAGCTTAACTTCAATTATTTTCAATCCCTATACCTAATAATATATATCTACATATACAGTGTGTCCCACTTAAGGACTGACCATCCCTGTAAAATTTTTATTTATGGCTCGATTTCCATAAACTTTTTTTGTTGGATAGAGCTTCAAAAATGGCATTAAATGTATAATTCAGGTACCTCGTGCATGTTTTAGTGCTGAAATTTCGAAAAGTACCATAAGGAATTTTTTTAGAGGAAAATCAATGCCGGATTCTTATTCAGCGTTGTTCGAAACCCAAACGTACCAATTTGCATTAGAAAATCGAGGACTAATTGAAATTGAAATTTGAGTTTATGTTGTGTTGTTTATTCATGTATTTGATGATATTAAATTAAATAAAAAATTTGTTCGCTAATAAATTTTTGAAAGAATACGAGTTCCTCATGAATATTTTAGTGACCAACTTACCAGAAATTAAGAAAATTAATTACAAATTAGTACGTTTTTGTTTGGAACCTCTCACTGCATATGAGAATCCGGCCTTACTTTTCCTTTTAATTTTTTGGAACACCCTGTGGAGCTATGGTAATGCAAATTGGTACGTTTGGGCTTCCAACAACGCTGAACAAATCAAGCTATAAATAAAACTTTTACGAGGGTGGTCAGCTCTTAAGTGTGGCAATAAAAATTTTGAAACTCCCTGTAGAGCTACGGCAAAGCAAATTGGTACGTTTGGGTTTCGAACAATGCTGAATAAGAATCTGGCATTAATTTTCCTCTAAAAAATCCGTAATAGTACTTCCCGAAATTTCAGCACTAAAACACCGTCTCAGTGGGCCATGAATTCAACGCACGAGGCACCTGAATTATGCATTTAATGCCATTTTTAAAGCTCTACCCAACAAAAAAAAGTTTATGAAAATCGAGCTATAAATAAAAATTTTACGGGGGTGCTCAGCCCTTAAGTGTGGCAATAAAAATTTTGAAACTCCCTGTAGAGCTACGGCAATGCAAATTGGTACGTTTGGGTTTCACACAGTGCTGAATAAGGGTCTGGCATTAATTTTCCTCTAAAAAAATCCCTAATAGAACTTCTCGAAATTTCAGCACTAAAACACCGTCTCAGTGGGCCATAATGACTTTAACACACGAGGCACCTGAATTAAGTGTTTGATGCCATTTTTGAAGCTCTATCCAACAAAAAAAAGTTTATTAAAATCGAGCTGTAAATAAAAATTTTACGGGGGCGGTCAGCCCTTAAGTGGGACACACTGTATCTAGAATTACATAAGAAAATTAGGAGTCGAGACAATTCCGTATTTTTCGAAAGGTCGGCCAATTTTCAAAAAACTTTTTTCAACCTATACTCCAAGAGCTCTACATTATTTTTTAAATAGTCCTATTCTATGGCCTACTGTTATTAAAAAAGGCACCCAAAAATCACAAAACCGTATTAGGCATTTTTTTAAGAATGAAATGGATAGTGCCATAGTGCCATCGAAGTGGCCATAGCTCAAAACCCTTGGTACTCTAAAGAATAGTATTCTCTAGACTATGGTTATACCACCAAATGGAGCCAAAGTTCGATAAAATTGGGTTTTCCTAAGTACCTACCCTCTATCGATCAGAGGGTAGGTTATCTTTTTTCGAGAATCGATTAAGCTTTACCTAAAGAATTATTTTGCATCACTGTGTTTTTGCGAAAGAGTGTAGAATATGTTTTCCTGTTCCCGATTACATTCGCATTCGTGTATGACAATGAAGAGTTATTTACAATGGAGGTCCTCTTATGCATTTTGGTGCAATTTACAGTGGCGGTAGAAGCCAACGAAGGACGCTCTGCTCACATAGTACCTATTGGATCAAAAAAGGGTCAAAATAATAACGAACAGATCGATATTCCCTAAAACCGTTTCACATATTTTTGTTCGAGCGAGCGAATCGACCTAAAAATGTGTCGATGTTTTTTCGACGTAGAACCAGCTCCAACCCTATACCTACCTACATTTTGTATCCTACATAATTGTCTATTAGCTACATTTTTCCACGGGCTAGGACTATTTATTTCGAAAAAAAAAAACAGAACTTGACAGTTTTTAAATATCCCGTTTTTTAGCATGGTGCACCACCATACCTTCAAAATTAATGGAACTATTGAACTGATTTTTTTTAGATAATGATCTCCTATTTAACCTCTCAAAAGTCCCATTCAGTCCTAGTGGGGGAACTTTTGGTAAAGTAGTACCCTCAATATTAATATTAAGGTTATCTGACAAATCCAGTCCAGATTTTTTGAGCCGAATAATAAAAACACAGCATTTGGAAGGATTCAGTTGGAGGGAGAGAGGGATACTATAGATATATGTTCTTTAGGTCGCTATTTAATTTTGGGCTTTGCTATCTTAGTAAGGCAATGATCAGAGATATGATGGGTTGATATTGTACCTATAGCAAAAACAGCATCACTGCAAGAGACAAATTATAGGTTCAATTAACTTACTCGATGTTCCTGTTACTCTTGTCGGCTCATTCAAAATCTGCACCAAATTATAAGACGCTAGACATGTGCTGACTGGATTGTTAAGATTCAAAAAGTCTGCGTTAAAGTCGCCTAAACATATTATTTCATCAAATGATGGTGAGATATGTGAAAAATATGCCATTGTTTTTCTCATAAATACTGCATAATATGTTTCTTAACAAAGCCATAGTCACTTTTGCACTTATACAGTTAGAAATCGTCCTAACACGTAAGTAATATTTGTATTTGACTAAAATATGGGTGGGGCGCACGCTCAAGTTGCCAATTTCGGTAAATTTTATGTAGAAATAGGTAGGTATGCTTAAAACTAGGGGATATAGAAATATGGGGTTAGATACGCGGATGATTAATTATTACTTATTAGTTTCATCGGATAAAGTTGTACATAATAATAGATACAAGTAATCTAAAATTTAATTATATTATTATTACACATTCGTTTAAATAAGTAGGTATTCATATTTTGTGCAAAAAATATGTTCAAAGTGGAAAATGTATACAACCGCCTCTAATTAATAGCTCTATCGCTGTTACCATTCACTTTAGAGAAAAATGTTAACCAGATGAAATTTTTAAAATTTTATTCTCTACAAAAGATGCCTCTTATGCTTTTTTGAAAAAACTGTTGCAAACGGAGATATTTGTAAAAAAAGGAAAAAATTCAACATGGCGGCGTTTTTTTTTTTCGAACTTCCCCCACTGGGACTGAATGGGACTTTTGAAGGATTAAATAGGAGGGTGTTATCTAAAGATTCCCGCTTAGATCAGCTTGTTACTAATTTGTTGCACCCCCCCCCCCCCCACGTATAATATTCTGGTACGTTTACCGTACTATATGGCAACCATGCTACCATGTGCACATAAATAAAAATGAGCAAGTCCAGAGACATTTTCTGAAGTACCTTCACTATAAAATGTGTCACTTTTATCCTTGCATCGGTTTTCCAAATCACATTCTTCTAGGGTTATTTTCAGCCCATAGCTTGAGAGATAGGCAAATTGATAACAGTACCAAATTTCTAGAAAGTATTTTGAATAATCGGATTGATTGCAGTGAGCTTCTGTCTCAACTCCAATTTCATATCCGAGATCTCAAGTACGCACCAATGATGTGTTTTATTTACCGACACCAAGGACAAATGTTCTCAAATTCTCACCTATATACTGTATATTGTGTGACAACTACAATCAGTTATGTAAGTCGGTAAACGTACATAGGTAGTACCTACATACCTGTATAGGTACAATAAGTTATATAAATTTTTATCTTACTTTCCTTAAATTTGTGGAATATTGTATTGTGAATGTCAATACGTTTTCTTTAGCATAGTGAATTTAATTTCGAAGATTCTCTAGTGTTGTTTGTTCATCCTGTAATTGGTCCTCGGACTGTTGGATGTAATATAAATAAATAAATAAACCGCATCTCGATATTTTGATTTGTTTAAGAAATACTGTCGCATTTTCTTTAAATTCCCCTAATTCTTTTATGTGCGATATTTTTCAATTTTTGCTAGACATCTTTTATGCGTAATTTACAGAAGTAGGCGATACATTTTTAAATTCTTTCGTTTTTGAATTATAACAAAAACAATATATTTTTCGCTTCAAATAAAAAGTACCAGTAGGTAGGTACAGGGAATGCGGCTTAAGGTGAATTGAAGGTTAAAAACCAAACTTGTGTATAATTTTCCGAGGAATTTGAATTTGAAACTTAATATACAGGACGTTTTTAAAAAGTTATGTCAAAAATGCATTTTCCAAAAAAAATGTGAAATTGAATTTCACCACAAAATATTACTAATACTACTACTAATAAAGGCAGTACGAGGAAATTTTCAGTTCCCATGTCCAGCTTCCGGTTTGACCGGAAGCGGGCATCTTGGTCGGATTTTTGAGTCATCCTGTATATTTTGGATTTTTTTAAAGTTTCTTTTGTTGTCCCAATTCCAACTATTTATAGTTTTATATAGTTATCTCTAACAATAACCATGCAGCCTTTTTATTGTCTGGTCTATTTCGGCAAATATAATATGATGAATTTCCATCTTTGGGTGGAATGCTAAAAATATGTTAGATATGATTTATCGTTTAGAAAATCGCTGTAGGCCAGACTTTCCATGAAATTTCATGCCGATAAATAATATGAAATTATGATCAAACTAATCTCACTATATTAATACACTCAAACTCTTGTTCAAAAACTTTCAAAACTTTACTTCCCAAAAGCTTGTCAGAAAAAGTCAATGTCAAAAGAAAATATGTTCAAAACGACAAAATATGGATGATTTCAAAGTGGTACTGCATAAGTGGTTGGAGCAATATACAAAGGACAACATTGGAAGTGAGTGAGCGTAGATTTAAAAAAACCTAAAAATTTGCAGATTGGTCCGTTTGGAAAGACATACGTTTGTGTTTTACTCTAATGAGAACGGGCCCACACGTTTATCAAAAAAATTCAACCTATTTTGAAATAAGCCGGGTAGAAAGTTTCTCTGCAGTGGTGAAACCTATAGAATTGAATAATTATATACACTAGTCTTCTTGATAACTCTATTAAAAATATTTTTACAATTTGGACTTTCTAGTTTTTCTTTGAGATTCAATTCCTTCTTGCAAAGCAGTCAAGTATACATCTACATTTCTAGGGGTCGCGTTATACCCTAATAAGCCAATCCTAATGATTTTCCCAGCAGTTTGTCCTAAACCACCAATGATATCCAATGAATATCTAAAAAATAACATTATACATTATATTATACCTATATTAGTAAATGGTAGCAAGTAAAAGACGTGTATGTGGTATTTACTTTGTGAACGCGAACTGAGCAAGTTCCTTCAAGTCTATATTCTCGGGAATATATATAGCGGTAAGAGACGGAAGTCTTTTATTTTCATCTTCAACGAAAAAATTCAAGTTCAATTTTTCGAGCCCTTGATACAGCCTTTTAGCACAATTTTTATGTCGGGTTATAACATTTTCTAATCCTTCTTCTGCAATTTGGGCTAAGGATTCTCTTAAGGCATACAATATTTGAGAAGACATAGTGTGGTGATATCTAAAATAATGTTAAGTGAAAATAGAAACAAGATAAACAGAAATGCAGGTGCTTACGATCTGGCATTGTTATAGCAGTTCCACTGTTCTCCGAGAATTGTAACATCCCAGTAGAATACCATAGGAGGCGTGCTTCTGCTAAATATGACGTTTCTACAAATTAAAGCAAATTTAAATTATTATAACATGGTGAGGTAAATCTGGAAAAGAAATTTTCTAATTGGAAATTGGCTCGCATCATTGAGTAATTCTTTTACTCAATGCTCGGATCTCATATTGGCCAGTTTACATTTTTGAATATTTGGCGGAGGCGCCGGTTTTTGAGTCACGACCAAAAAAAACGTCTAGATTCTTGGTGACGTCATGAGACAAAGTTTTATTTTTCTGCAACGTCCAGTACCGTAAGAAATTTTATTCGATTTAAGGTGGGTTTAGTCAGCTTGTTTTAGTAATAAGCATAAACATAGCATAAAAATAGCCATAAGCATAAAGTTCAATTCAGTGTTTTCATATTGACCTGTTTATACAGACTAACATAAATTTGGTTTTAATTTTAGGCATAAGAAAGTTCATTAAATTCAACTTTACGCTTATGTTTATGACAAAATGTATACTGCGCATGTGCTATTGTAATTGTAACCAAACAAATAAAAGAAAAAGTTGTTTTTTTCTTTTTGAAATCCATTTTGATTGTTTTAGACCCAATAAAAATTGATTTCTGAGAGCACAGAATGACTTAGGATGATTTTGAAGGGAATTATTTTCTGCCAAATGTCATAATAATGCTAGATTTAATGTTATGTTTATGATTAAATTATTCTATATAAACGGTTCCCTTATATTATTACTAAAACGAGATTTATGGCTTATGTCTATGCTAATGCTTATTACTAAATCAAGCTGACTAAACCCACCTATATATTGCTAAAAATTGGTTAGCAAAATTTAACAATGATTTTTTCGAAAATTATTACTTAATCTTGGAGCAACTACACCGTCACCCCCTCTGATTATACATACAGGGTGTCCCAGCGGAAACGTAACAGGCTCTGTAACGGCCAGGAAATTTTTTTCTTGGAAAAACGCAAAAATAGGTCAATTTTGTTTGGCAGGGGGACATCTTTTGGCATAAAATTGATAGATCTATCTGCAACCCCCTGAGCAGGGGTTGAACCCCTTCAAAAAATTTAAATGGGAAGGGGGTTCATGTCGCACACCTTTGGAAACGTCTCTCAATTCTCTATACATCTGCATCAGATTTTCGAAAATCGAACGACTTTTCAAAAAGATACACCGAGTAAAATGCAAAACATTCATTTTCAATTATTGCCTGGTATTGTTAAACAATTAAGCCGAAAGTGGTGGTCGGGGGCTGTAAGTTATAAAAAAATTTGATAAACGGGAGGACATTGAAACTTTATTGTAATAAATGCTCAAAATGTTGCCCATTCACTTTCATGCAATAATAAAGATTTTGTTCAAAACGCTGCCGAACATTGTGCAACATTTCAAGGGTGATTTGTCGACATTCGTTTATAATACGGAGACGCAAACCTTCTATTGTATAACAATACCAGGCAATATTTGAAAAAGAATGTTTTGCATTTTCACGCTGTATCTTTTTAAAAAGTCGTTCGATTTTCGAAAATCTGATGCAGGTGTATAGAGAATTGAGAGACGTTTCCAAAGGTGTGCGACATGAACCCCCTTCCCGTTTAAATTTTTTGAAGGGGTTCAACCCCTGCTCAGGGGGTTGCAGATAGATCTATCAATTTTATGCCAAAAGATGTCCCCCTGCCAAACAAAATTGAACTATTTTTGCGTTTTTCCAAGAAAAAAATTTCCTGGCCATTACAGAGCCTGTTACGTTTTCGTTGGGACACCCTGTATACCACCAGCATATAGACAGGGTCTTCTAATGACAGGTCACAAAAACTCGACTTTGGTGCAAAATTCCAGGTCGTAATGTCAATTTTCAATTCTACTGCGATTTTTTTTAATAAAAAATGAAGAAAATCATTTAACGATTTTTTTATTTCAAAACTGACTAGGTCATTGAATTCGGGAACATCTGAAATAGGTTTGTACCAAGTATTGATAATTTATGAATCTGACTTCCCCCGTAGTAAATTCATTTTTCGTAGGACTGCCACCAATTTTTATTTCCACTGTGCAAACACAAAAAAACTTAGTATTCAAAACATTTTGCCAGTCGAGAGGCAAGGGGTAACGACGGTCGTACTGCCTCAGCCATATTGGGAGTGACCCTACTCTGCTAATACTTACTGTGCTCTTTTACTAAATGAGATAGGCGCTAAACCTGGGGGTGCTCCCAAAGCTTTCTGTGACCCTGAATAAAGGACATCGATTTTCCACTCATCTTGATGCATTGGCACACTTCCCAAACTTACAACTGCATCGACAGCAAGCAAACAATCATATCTACAAATTTTATAATAAAAATTCATAATACGTTACGTTGTCAAAATACCTTCTACAAATATCACCAATTCCTTCTAAGGGTTGATAGACCCCAGTAGAACTTTCTCCTTGAACGATAAAAAACACTTTCGGTCTATCCCTTTCAATAGCCTGTTCTATTTTTGCCAGACTAAAATTATCGCCTATTGGTGATGTTACTGTGGTAACAATTCCACCTTAAAGGAAAAAAAATCACAGATTTCGCAATCCTTGCAACCATCGGAGACCTTGGAAATGATAACTCCATATATGAAGCATAATTAACACAATTTACAATTATTTACAATTCGATTCGAGTAAGAATAAACATAATTTTAATTAAAGCAACTTATTAATCTTATTATATTGGATCTCACTACTGTTCTCGATTCGCATCACGGCGAAGTGATACGTCACCGCGACACCGCTGTCACTTGTCCTTGAACGAAAACTGCTAACTCGACTCCCATATATATGAACATAAACATTCCCAATGTTAAAAACATTTCTGGAATTTTACATTGAATTCACCATCATTGACCATAAATAATCAAAAGCTACACTTAAAAGTAGTCATTATATAGTGGTGTTTCTGTAAAAGCACTCAGGACTTGACTAACACACACGAAACGAAACAGACTTACACATGGTAACCAGCGTGCATCTTTAATGGGTCCGCATTGTATGATTTCTTTAAAATTGTCTAATTGATGAATTTTAATTTTGACTCTACAAAAACATTATAATGTTGAAATTTCTTTATTACCTAATACTACTCACTACACATAACTTTCGAATTTATTTGAAGGGTCAATTTTAAAATACCAAAACATTTTTCTGTCTCATTAATAAAGAAACATGCATTAATGGAAGATAGTTGACGTTAGAATAAATCGATTTGACCAAATATACCGTGTCCGAATGTTTATCGTTTCTAATCTACAGAGCGTCGAAGTTTGAAAATATTTTAATTTAATTTTATTTAATATTAAAATATTTTGTCTCCTATTATTTATTCACAAAATGTTGTGTTTGTTTGTGCATTCTTCACATTATTTTAACAATTTTAACATTGATTGAACAAATAAGACTGTTTTTAGCAGCTATCCAATTTGACTCTCTACAAAAATATTCTTGACCCATTGCCCTTTTTTTGTGGATGAGTTGGAAAACTATAATTTTATTATACAATGTGTCCACGGCAAAGAGGTATTATAGGTGTATATGACAATTTTTTTTTGCATTACAAACACAATTTTTTGTATTCTGCTCTTGCTTCACCCAAAAATTATTTTTAGTTACTTGGACTTTAAAAAATTTATAGAGGGCGCTGGTAGCAGCTTAAAAATAAAAGTCGCATCAGGTAAAGTGCCTTTTCTGTGCGAAATATTGAAAAATTTTATTATAGAAACTTGCTCAGAATTAAAAATTATGACGTTGTATCAAATTACAGAACTAAATAATTTTTTATTTACAATTTTTTAAATATTATAAATGTATTATAATTTAAATTTATTTATTCTACCCATGTTCCTCCAACAATAAATTATTCTGACACAAAGACAGATCACGTTTATTTTTGTTTCCATGGCATACTCTTCTTAAAACATTAAAATTACAAATGCTATAAATTCAGTTCACCTTCAACCATTCAAAATAGCTACAAAGAATTTAAGAACAGAGTTGAGATATGTTCTGAAAATTGAGGAACATGGGTAGAATAAATAAGTTGATTACATTTATATTTATAAAAATTATAAATAAAAAAATTATTTAGTTCTGTAATTTGATACAAGGTCATATTTTTTAATTCGGAGCAAGTTTTTCTAATAAAATTTTGCAATATTTAGCACAGAACAAGCACTTTACCAGATGCGATTTTTATTTTTAAGCTGCTACCAGCGCCCTCTATAAATTTTTTAATGTCCAAGATACTACACCTATAATACCGCTTTGCCGTGGACACATTGTATAAATAAAAATTATTAGTTAAAAAATTTAGCGTAAAAATCAGCATCAATAAATATTATTTTCAAAAAATTATTTTATTTTGTTACTTATGATAATTATTGCAAAAAATGATCAACACCGAAACATTGGCTTCATGAAATTTACGAATACAGCTCTGTAATCGGTCGAGCGCGAACTCTTCTCGCAACACGAAATATCACCGGGAAGACAAATGAAAAATTATCATTTAACTTGGAGCCTCGCTTCTGTTAGGACACCCTTCAACCACGCATTTTTTACTAATTGACCCCGTATTATATTGGTTTTGTTCAGGGACCCTTCAAAGTAAGGGGACCCAGCATTATACTTTCCAAAGTGAGGCAGTTTCTTTCCTCATTCTAATGTTCTCAATGATGCCAAGTATGCCATTTCATTGGAGAATCTATGAATATAACAGGTACTTTGATTGTTAGTAAAAATTAATAATGGTTTCCATGATTTCTAAAAATTAGACTTGACAATGTTCTGTCAACAAACACAGAATATGGCAAGTGCCAAATGAATCAAATTTATTTTATATTTGAATTTGGCTTCCTGCAATTGTTTCCAGAAATTTAAGTAATATAAGTATGGTAAGTCAGTGCCGATTTTGCTTATTTGAGAATTTGTCGCTACTGCACCTTGTTACCAGGTTCCTCAATCCATTTGTAATATGTATACTTGAACTTTCTTCCCTTGTTGAATATATCTACCCAAAGAACTTTCACATATTTCGGGATGGACTAATAAGATTAGGTCTTGTACTTAGTCATGTAGTTTTTCTCGGTACTCATTATAAATTTTTTGTAATTTTATTGCTCTCCGAAGGTACCTCACAAACGTAAAATAAACTTATAGTTGTAGATAAAAGCTGTTTAAAAAAGACCTGACTGAAGCTACCTGCTTAATAATTTAAAATTTTCGAAATACGATTTGTTTCGAACTACCTACTTATAGGTACGTAATGCCCACGTAATGGGAATTGTAGGATTACTAAAGGTGAGACAAGAAAAATCTGGTTGCAATTATTGGGACTACTACAGGCGGCCGCATTACCTTTAATTGACTATCTAGAAGTTAGAAAACTTAAAAATTGTGAACTATGATGGAAATGTTTTGCCTCCTTTGGAATCTATGGCACTGGCATGTCACATAAAACCTGATGGAAGTTGGACATTGACATATTACATAACCTTGTACCAGCCCACTTATGTGGTCTCCTTGGAGTATACAGGAAACAAACTTCCCCTCAAGGCTTCACTTTTCCTACGTGATAGACTGGGACATGCTGGGTGTCCTTGTTTTGACATATACATTACGAATACCTAAACGAAAACCGTCGACTTCTCAATCTATAATCTATACTGACGACCGAAATGCTTGATAATATTATTTATAAATAAATACATAAATTGTCGTATCATTCTGTTATTTTTGTCTGCCCTCTGCCGAAATATTAGTTGGAAGAAAAATTTAATTTATAAATTAAGTATAAGTCAAATTAAGCAAATTAAATATTACTGTTGCAAAAAACAGAATTAGGTATGCTCATTAAATCTTTGTAAGCGAAAGTTTTTATGAAGAAGAAATTTTTGCGCCAGAAGTTCTCTCGTTAATTGAATCCCTGGATGGTAAATATAGGCATACCTAAGTAATGAAATAAGTGCCAGATGCTCTCTGGGCATTTCTAAATATTATCTGGAAATTTCTAAATACTTTCTCTAAATTTCCGATAGTAAGTAACTAGGTATTAGCAGTGACTATAGAAGGAATTCTATAGTCACTGGTATTAGCGAATATTTTCTTGTTGCAATAGACTTTCATATGTGTCTACTTCACAATGAAATTCTATTCGTTTTCTTTAAGAAACGCATTTTGACTCGTGGGTGTTACACAAAAAAATGTCCGGTCTTAAAAATAGTCCTAGATTTACTATTTCCAGATTTGCAGATAATAAAGAAACATTTCCAGATAGTATCCGAGTATCTGGAATTGTCCGGGTAGTATCTGGCAATTATTTCATTAAAAATAACACACCGTGCCCCTTCAGATCCACTGTTTAAAACTTTAGAAAGCAAGACGCAAGTAAAAGTTTATTACCGTATCTAGTAGCGATATCTTTAGCTCTAAGTCCCCAGAACCCGTTCTCTGCAACGAGGACTCTATCTCCTGGCTCTATCAAATTACAAAGAGCTGCTTCCATTCCTCCAGTTCCAGAAGTAGTCAAAGCCAACGTAAGCTCATTTCTTGTTTGGAAAACGTACTTTATTCCTTCCTTGACCTCATCCATTATCTACGGACAAAAAATATTTTAGTTCGCTTTATTTCTGTCTGAGAAAAACAATTTCATAAACTTACCTTAAAGAGATCTTTGTGCATCACGCCTAAAACAGGTTCCCCTAAAGCTTTCATGACTCTAGGTGAACAATTTGCCGGCCCAGGTCCCATTAGAAGCCTATAGGGTACACGTAAGGGTTTTTGTAAAACTTCTGGTGGTTCAACATCCATTTTAAAATTTTTCAATATATTGCTAGATTATAAATGAGTGTTCTAACCTCAACTAACAGCACCTACTGTTGCTTCCTGACAGATGATAATATATAAATTATAACTATTTTCTTATCACTTATTTAACCTTATCTTGACCACATGCACATACTGACAAAAACAAAAATAGAGCACCAATTAGATATAATTTTGTATATAAATAATATAATATAGTTATTTTATTCCCAAATTATGAACCGTTGCGATATAGTATCGACAAATGACGCATTTTTTAAGGTACCTATCTACTATAGTTGGTAAAAAACACCAATGGAATCACAATGTTATCACATGCATTATTAGTAAATTCCAGTACCTATTTCACAATAACAATATAGATACTTTTAGAGAATTTCATAACCATTCTCAATGGCTTTTTCGTTAAAAATAATGCCAATATCACTTGGTGTTTCCAAATCCGCCGCTTCTTACCCACCCCTTTTGGTAATAATGTCAAAAATGCTCTCTACACTAGTTGTGTACTAATTTCTAATTTCTTTCGCGAAAAGTATAACGCTCTATTACGAAAAACTAAGTAAGTACATTTAATAATAATAATGATAATAACTTTATTTATAGTACAAGATCCAGAATAGATGCCTAATCATATCCTTGCGCAGCTAGCTTTAATTGAAAATTATTTAACAACCTTTTTTTAGAAGAGTGCCCCTAAAGGTTTAGAATTTTTTTACTCCTACCCAGTTTTTCATCATGAATAAATTTCCTTCTAAAAAAAGTGGGAAACGGCTAAAAATTAAAGTAGGCTTAGACTTTTGAATTTACGCGAACCTACTCAGTTTTTCATTCTGAACAAGTTTCCTTAATAATAACATTTTAACATGAAAGGGCATACTTCTAAAAAAGTTAGTTAAGTAAATAATTTTTAAATAAAGGTAGTTGTGCAAGGTTATGATTAGGCAACCCTTGCGCGATTTGTATGAAACATTATCTTTTATTAAAAAATACCATTCAGCTGAGAGCAGGTCGAGCTTGTTCGGTATCTTAGACTGTTAACGCTGAGTGAACAATTCACATAAAGAGGAACAACGGCTGTCAAATCTTATTTTTTCGCGAAAAACGCATGTGTGATTCAAAAACAATTTTCAACAATATAAATGGTATTGTTGACTAATGTTTTCTGACCACTCCTGCGTTTTTCAAGAAATTATTTGACAGTCGTTGGTCCTAAATCCAAATATTTCACGTCTTTCTATAGTCACTGCTATTAGTAATTTGATATTTGAATACATACTTATTGGATAAACAGTGTGGTTCAAAAACAAATACCGCAGGTACCATAGCGGTAATCTACACAAAAAATAAACCCTTCAGTTCAGTTTCCTCAAATTTGGCACAGGTTACTAAAAAATGCTTCTAGAAGCATTCTTGCAATTTTCTCATAAAAAGCACCGTTTTCGAGAAAACTGGAACAAGTTTGCAAGCTCCACAAATTCAATATCAACACAAAGCAAAGTTACCATTAGAAACAAAAGCATATTGACTGCGATTTGGCATTTAGTTTGACACTCGGTTTGACATTAAAATGTATGCTTTATAGACACCATAATATTTCTAACATGCAAATTCAAAAGTTCGGGCATTAAAAATTTTTGAAATATATGTATAAACTTTACGAACAAATAAATAATTGCATAAAAATGGTAAAGAATGGAAATAAGTTTACTAAAAATTTAGCACTAACAGGAAGCGTTTTTTTTTTCTTGCCCTGGGCGCTTTCATGTGTCAACTTCAATAATTATTGTTCGAGAATGTTAATATACGGTACTTTCACCGTTTTAGTAGACATAGCCGTTGCTGGGCGGCGCGCCGCCGTGTATTCGGCTAGGTTCGTCAGTCGTTGGAGGGGGGCGGGGCGTGTTTTTTGCTCGCAAAACTCGACTGATAAGCGGTGCGGGACTACTGTGTACTCCCCCCCGCCAACGACTGACAAACCTAGCTGGACGCACGGCGACGCGCGGCCTATTCCCCTATGTCTACTAAAACGGTGAAAGTACGGTATACAAAGCGTTTAAAGCGCGTTCAGATTTTTGTGGCTACATTGAACACGGCCAACGTCTGCCAGACGCTTGGCACGTTATAATTTTTAATGTCACTAAACGTCAAATCACAAGCCAATAAGAACTCGTAGGTATAAATTGGCCTTTTATTTTTTGGTAAAATCCCTCGAGCTTTCACAAGATAATAAAGGCACCAATTTCTACTCGGGATCTGGTAAAACATTTCTTAGGCTACTAGTAAAATATCAAGACAAAATATTTACCTATAATTTGTATACTTAATAATCCTTACTTAATGTGTGGCAAATATGTTCATGTATCACACGTCTCATTAGTCACACTGCAATGTAGCGGCGCCCGCTGCCCAGAGGGCCCGGACCCAGCGATCAGCCCAATTTAGACCCGGACAAATTAAATGAATTTAAATTTCTGGTTGTCCGAGATGGGCCTTTATTACACGTTCCTAATTTGAAATTATTACGTGCACTGTTTATTTGCCCGCGAACCGAACGAGTTCGGGTTTTGGGTGGTCCTTACACTCCCAACCCGTAACGTGCCGCCAGGTTACAGCACAGACATTGTAAGCAGGCCACAGGGCGTTTCGCATTCGTATGCTTTTTGCAAGTCCGCGAATGGCGCGAATACAACGATAGCATGTAACGTCCATAGACAGTGTGACACCGGATAGGTGAAACAACTCTTGACAAAGTGAAAACAATGTTGTTTGGTACATGGAAATTATGTGTGAAAGATAATATTGGCCAAAAAATGTTCGCCAAGCCTTCGGCGGCACATCTCCACTCTGCATAATTGCTCCTCGATCTCGTCCTTTATCTCGTCCTTTATCTCGACCTTTATCTCGACCTTTATCTCGTCCTTTATCGCGTTCTTTATCTCGTCCTTTATCTCGTCCTTTAGCTATTAAATTGTTGTTAGCTTGTTTTGTTGTCATAGTCCTTACTCTTGAGACAACTCAAAGGGAAGAAGTCCAAAGGCGTCAAATCGAACGCTCTTGCTTGGTGGCCAATTTCCTTGGCTGTGTGGCATGTGGCGTCATCCTGTTGAAACCACAAATCATCGATATCGCTAGTATCCAATTCAACAGCTAAAGGACGAGATAATAAGGCATATTTGGTCATCTAAAATTTGGATCATCCAGTGAAGGTGTGCCGGTAAAGCCTTGGCGAACATTTGGCCGATATTACCTTTCACACATAATAGCCATCTTCCAAATAATAGGTGAAACAACTCTTGAAAAAGTGAAAACAATGTTGTTTGGTACATGGCAATTATGTGTGAAAGATAATATTGACCAAAAAATGTTCGCCAAGCCTTCGGCGGCACATCTGCATAATTGCTCCTCGATCTCACCAATGTGCCTTATTATCTCGTCCTTTAGCTATTAAATTGTTGTTGGCTTGTTTTGTTGTCATAGTCCTTACTCTTGAGATAACTCCAAGGGAAGAAAACCAAAGGCGTCAAATCGAACGCTCTTGGTGGCCAATTGTATTGGCTGTGTGGCATGCGGCGCCATCCTGTTGAAACCACAAATCATCGATATCGCTAGCATACAATTCAACAGCTAAAGGACGAGATAATAAGGTATATTTGGTCATCTAAAATTTGGACCATCCAGTGGAGGTGTGCCGCCAAAGCCTTGGCGAACATTTGGCCGTTATTACCTTTCACACATAATAGCCATGTTCCAAATTAATAATAGGTGAAACAACTCTTGATAAAGTGAAAACAATGTTGTTTGGTACATGGCAATTATGTGTGAAAGATAATATTGTCAACAAAGTGACATCTGTGGACCGATGACCAAACTATTCAAACTTACTTCTACTGAATAATAACAAATAAAGATAACATTATACAAAATACAGGGGACAATCAATAACAAAATATACGAGGGTCAAGGCGCAGCTCGCGTCCCGGTCACTTCCACGTACTATCGGTCGCGTCGGTCCACAGTCCGCGCTACCTCCGCCATGGTCCAGATACTGTTAGAGGCATACCTGTGAGTGCAAGAATAAACATCACCCTAGTTTGTACCTGCTGTCTTTCTTCTGCGCTTCGCGACTCCCGCACCCAGTGATCCCGGCAAGCTGTGAGGGTTAATCCAACCCTCCGGCACACACAAGTAGTGCGTCACATGGTAAAGGCTCCGTGTGAAGGCACTCAGTTGTGACACGTGGTGGAGGCGCGCAGTCTTCAAGCTGCACCACGCGTCTCCCACGTAAACTTGTGTGACAATATTGCCCAACAAAATGTTCGCCAAGCCTTCGGCGGCACGTCTCCACTCAGTGAAGGTGTGCCGCCAAAGCCTTGGCGAACATTTGGCCGTTATTACCTTTCACAAATAATAGCCATGTTCCAAATTAATAATAGGTGAAACAACTCTTGACAAAGTGAAAACAATGTTGTTTGGTACATGGCAATTATGTGTGAAAGATAATATTGCCCAAGAAAATGTTCGCCAAGCCTTCGGCGGCACATCTCCACTCTGCATAATTGCTCCTCGATCTCACCAATGTGCCTTATTATCTCGTCCTTTATCTCGTCCTTTAGCTATTAAATTGTTGTTGGCTTGTTAAAGGCGTCAAATCGAACGCTCTTGGTGGCCAATTGCATTGGCTGTGTGGCATGCGGCGCCATCCTGTTGAAACCACAAATATCATCGATATCTCTAGCATCCAATTCAACAGCTAAAGGACGAGATAATAAGGTATATTTAGTCATCTAAAATTTGGACCATCCAGTGAAGGTGTGCCGCCAAAGCCTTGGCGAACATTTCGCCGTTATTACCTTTCACAAATAATAGCCATGTTCCAAATAACATGATTCATTAAAGAAATAAGTTTTTAATAACATTGTGTTATTTCCTTTCCAATTTTTTTCGTAATAATCAATAATTCTGATAAGCTAGCCTCAAAAGAATCAAATATGTTTGAAAGTTTTCCACACAGAATTGTCTGTGGTTTTCCAAAAAGTATGTTTGAAACGTGGCCATGCATTTCAACTTTATGTTCAAACAAAGTAAGCATTTCACAAAGGACATCTTTCTTCCAGTGCTATAGTTGATCCATAACAACAATAGGTAAACAAAAAAAGTCATCTTTTCAAATGCTAACTTTGTGACTCATACAGTTGAAATGCATGCGGCCTAGTTTCAGAGATATTTTTTTAAAGTGAAAAGTGCCGCCGATGCGGCAAATGTTATTTATTTGAATTAGTACGGGCGAACTTATCGATTTATAGTTTATCAGAGTTAATAATAAATGGTGCAGTTTGGTGGGTGGTGCCTCATAATTCGGAGAAATTATCACTAATAATAATTAATAGACATTTTCAGTAAAGTGAGATATTATATAGGGTGTACAGAATTATATTTTACCGTCCCTTAACTTTTTTATTTTTCCACCTGGAAAAAATATTAAATGAAAAAGTTGTAAAGAGAAACGAGTACTTTTCAGACATTACGCGATAAATTATACAGGGCCAACCCTTGAATTTAATTTATCCCAGAACGCCAGTGTGTTCTGCCAAATTATTTCCATCGTTTATCAAAATATTCATTTAGCTTTAGCAGCCTGTAATAACAGGAGAAAAATACTCTCTACAACTCGAGGGGAATGTCCATATCGCCCTTGAATGATTGAGCACTCGGCCTACCATAATATCCGCCCTCCTTGTACAAACTGGCATTCTTGGGTACCTAGGATTGTCCTATAAACGGGTTTGGTATTGCTTTTGTATCCACTCACTGGTCGAGGGCCTATTTATTTTCTAAGGCACCAAAATTAGTAATTTTCTGGAACAGGTGAAGGGATCAATTTGTACGCTAATAGTTGTTACCTATAGGTAACTAAGTATTTTGAACCTGTTCAACAGCATATTATGCCGTATAATCTATACGGCTCCTAAAAATGCATTGCGGTATAACTTGCTTTGACCAGAGCAGTATTGCGTATTCGCTTATATTATTATTGTATTCAATAAAATAGGAATTAAATATCCATAAATTTATTAAAAAAGATGAAAGATGGTGTGTGTTTGTGTACCAAGCAATGGGAAATCCAGCACCACCAATTTTAGCGGAAATTGTTACGAATAAATTTTTTTTAAACAAACTTCCTTTTATTGCTACATTTATTAAAACCTATGTTGATGATTTAGTGCTTAAATAAGGCTCTCTTTTATTGTCTAAGATTTAGTGACTGCCATTCCCAAAAATATGAAAGACATATATTTTTAAATACATTTGTCCGGATCTACAATTTACTATGGAAATTGTTGAAGAAAATTTTAAATTTCTATTTTTGATCTTTGCTTAATTCGACAATAAAATAACGCCATAATAACAGATTGGTACATTAAACCTAAACCTACAGTATCATGTAGATTTTAAATTTTAAATAATAGATCTCAAAAGTTGCTATTATTAAATCTTTAAAACATCGTATTACTCATTTATTACATCATTCTTTTCGAAATGAAACTTTTAATTTAGCTAAATACAGGGTGAGTTTTTTTCGATGCCCACTATGGGGATCTCGGAAACTAGCAGAGCTAGAACAAAGGTTAAATAGGGAAAGAATTGCAGTTTTGAATGCTCAATCTAATGCACCTTTTGGATTTTTAAAAAAGTTCATGGCTCACTAGATATTTTGAAAAGAGTGAGTTTTTGCTTTTTCATCAGATCTTTGTAGCTCCGTTATTTCTGATTATGCAGAAAAACTGTGGAGACAAAAATTGTATATATATAAAATTGAGATATGACATATACTTGTGTTTTTTTAAATGTAAATCATAGCTGTCTGTGGCCTTATCAAATCCGCCATTTTTTGAGCTTTCCAAAAATATAATACTCGGCATATTTATTATAAAAAATAAAATAGCTATGGCTAATTTTCTTTTTTTTTTAATTTTCACATAGTCAGCCATGGAATATTTTCATAATTACATTCTATTTTGTAATAAGACATACTTCAAACTTTCAAATATTTTATTTTTAGCTGGTAACAAAATGTAACAAAATAAAACAAAAATTATCATGATGGAGCTCCACCACATAGTTATTTATTTGTCCATAAAAAATTACCTCGATCAGCTCAATCCAAATAGTTGGATAGGGAGAAACAGACCTATTTCCTGGCCGCCCCGATCCCCCGATTTGTCTGTTTTGGATTTTTTTGTGGGGTACAGTACAAAATAAAGTATGAGACAATAATTGATGAATTATTGCAGCTGTTTTAAAAGCAAAAGCCAGTGTTGACAGGCGCTCTCTAAGAAACGCGACAAATTCAGTTTTAAAGAGATGCAATATTTGCATAAATAATAATGGTGGATTGTTTGAACACCTTTTTTTATTTTAAAAGGTGACCTTTTAAAATAATAATAGTAATTACCATCACAGTGTTGAAATTAAAACTAAGGCAGAAGAAATATAAGAATAGTTAGACATACAATTCCTTTTATACCTGGTTTATTTCAAAATTTAAATATAATTTTACTAAATAATTCCTGTTTACAAAACAACAACTTCAATACTTCCAGCTGTCATCTGCTCACGACTGTCATTCGTTTTTTGTGCTCGACCGCGTCACATCGTTCACACACCGTTCACTAGTTTACAACCTGATGTAGGCCCCATAGTACGCCCCAGGAGTCCAAAGTCCAAAGTAAGTAGGTATGTAATTATAAATAAATAAAATCATCGCCGTCATCAAGATGCTTGCCCTTTCTATTTCAGCGATGGCAGATTTCAGTGATGCCAGCTTCTCCCTCTTCAAGTTCTGAGCGCTTCTTACTGGTGCTTTCTATGGCGATGGCGATAATATTTCGCCACGCCCGATGCTGTTGGCAGGTTCAGATGGTGGACTATCATCGCCACAGCGATATAGTTTCGATACAACACAAACCGCGCTACCTCAAGCTCGAAGGGTATCCCCCTCCGCTCAGCTACAGCACTGACTGGAATCTTAGTAAGTAAGTATTAGCACAGAGAATATACTACATTTTCTGTGGTATTAGTATTATACATGATGTCGCGGTTAGAATACTTCATAGATTGACTATGCCTTTACATCATACTCTCTTTTTAGACGTGGATTTTCATACAACCCAGTGATGAATTACATAGTTTGTCGTCTTACTTTGGCGCCAAAAATACACAGCCCCGCTTTTTTGTTGCACCCCGTATACTTTATTATTCTTGCTCTGTTCAAGAATTATTAATAAACAATGTAATATGCTCGGTCCTCTCCCATGTCAAAAGCAATTGTAAATGTTTCCTGTATTTGAATAGCATACTGCAGACCTGACTCCCCGCGTAATACATGAAATTTGTGATGGCCTCCTGTCGCAACTAATAACAGTGATATTTCTTGAAACGCATGCACGGCGCTGGACAAATTGCTTGATTAAACAATGTGAGAATCCCTGCTATATCTGAAATAATGAGGCGGGTCATGATAAAGAGAGGCGCAAAGAAACGGAAATAATTCGTTTTGCCTTTCAGTCAGTGCTCTCCGCATCATAATAATTATTAATATAACAAAGAGAGACGCGTTTTTTTCAATAGTCCCAATATTATTAAATGCTGGGTTCTCGTTGTCTATAGAGGCCACTCATGAGAACGATTGCGGTAAAACCAAATCATTCCGCGCGGTGGTTATTCCAGTTACATGGGGAAGCTTTGCCAGTGAAGGATATAGAGTTTCATGTTCGGAAGTGTGTAAAATTGGCAAATTAAAAAAATTTTGTGTTTTTGATTTTTTCAATTTCATAGTCTACAAAATTTTTTAATTTATGTGTTTTTTACACTTTACTACATATAATATAAAGTTTTTTCATTTAACAAGGTTCCTTGGCAATATTATTTTTAGTCCAAGAAAATTATACATGTAGAAAAAAATTCTTATCAGGTAGATAGGGGTGGTTTTGCAAACTTTTTTTGCATTTTTTTTCTTTTGAGTAGAATATTACATTCTCTACAACTTTCCCTTATGAAGTTTTTTTTAACTTCAACACTTCACGAGATATAGGTAAAAGATCACCACTAGCTAAAGTGCTTTATATGGGTGAAAAAAAAATTCTTTTAAACAAACTGATTTTTTCAGGGTTAACTGGGGGTTACTTAGTAGTGCACCCCCAGTTAACCCTGAAAAAATCAGCTTGTTTAAAAGAATTTTTTTTCGCCCTTATAAAGCACTTTAGCTAGTGGTGACCTTTTACCTACATCTCGTGAAGTATTGAAGTTAAAAAAACTTCATAAGGGAAAGTTGTAGAGAATGTAATAAGTACACATAAGGAAAAAAATTGCAAAAAAATGTTTGCAAAACCATCCCTATTGCGGGGTTCGTAACACGACTTCGATGGTGATTTTTTTTGGGTTATACTCAGGACGCTACCCACAACCAACCCTAAAAACAAAAAAAGATTTTTTTTCTACCTCTATAAAAAAAATGACAATTTTCTTGGACTAACTTGCATATAATAATAAATTTTATCTTTTTATCACAACAACTTTGGATGGTTTAAGGTGATTATTTTTCACTTGCATGACATTATTATAATATAACTTTATTTTTTTAGACACTTACTTAAAAAATCCACAAGCATTGACTCACCGTTATTATTGTTATTGATTTTTCGATCACTTATTTTATTACTTAATGATGAAGAACAGATGGATGTAACGGCCTTCGATTTATAAATTGACAAATCTCCAGCTCTTGCTTATCTGCTCGTATGTAAGTTGCTTCTCCAATTTTTAACTAGTCATGGTTTAGTTTATATAATTTCAAGTTTTTTTAATAATTTTTTGTGTCGTAGACACAAGTCATACTATGCCTTCTTTTTTAGTGGTCTGATGATGCAGACAGTTTAGTCTGCGAAACCGGTAACCAAAAACTAAATAGACCCTTAGACAAGGGAGGGAAGAGGACGCGTAATATGTATATACAGTGACCGGCAGAAAGTTGGACACAAATGGAAAACTTTTTTATTATTAATTTCTCAGAAAATTTTATTCTTGATAAAAGTTGGTGCAACATTTCAAACTCAAAACGCCCATATCAAAATTAAAATATCTCTTTTTGGATACGAGGTAGATTTAAAAATGTCAAAATAACTCCAGAGTAAAGTACCCTTATTTTTTAAAATACGGTCAAAAGTTACTTATAAAAGTTGTTTGGAATTAACGGTGGATGTCAGATTTAAAGTCACAGCCGCCTAGACAAAAAAAAGAAATTTAACTTTTTTGTATTTTTTTTTCAACCACCATGTGTATTACAAAAACAAAATACTGCAAGCGCAACTTATCACCGGATAACACATGAATTTGCTACTAAACTTTAATTTTGTTCGATTAGCAGCTAGAAATTTAAATTAATCGAAATCAGAGTTTAAAAATATTAAAATTTTGTGTCCAACTTTCTGCCGGTCCCTGTATACGGACCATAGCAGAGAGTGTGCCCAAATACAACAATGCGACGCCATAATTTGGTTCCAAACGTCGTGTGTGACAGCAGGTTTAGTTTTTGTGATTTTGTGCTCACACGGACTGAATACATTGTTATTTTTGTGGCATCATAATGGTGTTTTGTTCAGCTTTTGGTTGTAAAAGTCGAAATGAACAGAAAGTATCAGGAATAACCTTTCATAGGTAAATATTTAGAGTTAGAGAAATAGCTTCAAGGAAAAAAGACATTGTATTATTTGTATACCGCCTCAAACAACTAAAATTTTGTTGCTTTGTCGAAATTTGGTCCCTTTACAAGCCAATAGTAATGCTTTATAGGCATTTTTCATTCTTTACCAGTCCCACACGATACGCTACTGGTGGTGCCTAACTGGGCACACTCAATTTGGCCGGATCATGTGTCCTTTCTCCCCTCCCTTGTCTAAGAATAGACCTATAGGTAACATATAGACTATTCATCATCCTCCCATTTTTTACATAGTTTGAATCTACCTATAATGGACGCTTATCCTTACAACTTAGTAAAAACATTTCATGCGGGACTAACTTATCTTCCTTTTTGTAAAAATCCATTGGGGGCTTGAAATTTTATCATCTTTTATATTATTTAATGATATTATCTTTCTTAATTTTTATTGAAATTGTTCTTTTACATTTTTGGAACTCATTTTGAAATAATAAATAAATTTGAAATTTTAAATACCAAATTTTCAAATTTAAATCCCTCGATACGTGCTAATGTCAAAGTAAAATTGTCACAAATAAGATAAGTACCTAAATGTTCATAAAATGAAACAAAAACATTGCTATCAACCAGAGCAACATTTCCTACAAGTTCACACATTCCATTGAAACCAAATTTAAATTAACATTCTTGTCGCATAATTGTCAGACACAATTTGCCATGAAACTGTAACCAGCAGAAAAGTATATTTGAAAGTTGAAAGTAGTAATAGTTGGAGCTACCAAGATTCTCGCGGGCGCAGACCGCATCTCATAATTTATAACCATCCTATATATTATAATTGCATTATTAAATTTAAATTTCTGGGATCTAATTTTAATAAATTTATTTTATTATGTGAAAAAATGTGAGCTTTTCTCGAATATAATAAGGTGTCTCGCTGCGCTTAAAATATTTATGAATACGAAATACCAGTTTAGTACCAAATACAGATAGAATAAATATCTAGGTATATGGAAATATAAATAGCATCTTTTATTACCCACTGGGAAATATGTTAAAGCAGAAAATCTAAAATTAACGAATTTCTTTAAAGCAAACTGACTCTAGTTTTACACCTCCTTCGGAGAAATAAATCCACATTCAACGGTACTGTTATTTTTTTTAAACTACAAGTAACATTCAAAATGACGGAGCATTTTTAAATGAGATTGTCTTTTATTTTTGTTCGACCAAGAGAAACAACCTTTTTACAAGAACATGCCAATTCAGCCAATCTTAAACAAACATACAGTAAGATTGATGATGCATGAACGAATGTGTATACAAGATCCTTTTCAGTAACTTCGACAGACAGAAAGGAAACAAAAATAAAACAAAAAATTATCAGCCATTTACATTATCATAATAGGTACTTATCATCCGAGATAAAGGTAGTATAGACACCTAACATCAGAATAATTATTGTGCTATTCCCGACCCATGCTTGGTCAACCCTTTGGTAGTTGATATCAGTTTACAATCAATTATTACATAACACAGGACAATGCTAGGATCAGGCAATAGGGATTAACATTATCCCAACTGATTATTGTTTTGCTGGGTCGCAATGAAAATGTATAGGCTGTATGTATCCATTGACAGCTGGTAGTTTTAAGACGACACATGAGGAATACCATTGATTTGGGAAATAAACTATAATATAATATATTAATATTATACAGTATATAGGGTCTCCGCGTTTGCTTGTGAACACTCCAGAAATCTATGAAGTGTCCCGAATTCGGTATTATAGAGGATGATTTTTTAGTTCTACCGCCGCCATTTTCTCGCTTAATTTACGCCCTACAAAAAAAGCGTAAGAAACAAAAATGTTGCAATTTTGGACAGCTAAGTGGTGCTGCAAAATAAATCGGCATCCATGGCCAACTTGTCGCGCAATATTAAAAAAACCTCAAATTGAGCAAAACTATTAATAGCCGTGGAATGTTTATTTTAAGAGACAGAGGAAAACTTTTATACTGAAAATTGATGGCACTGAGAAGCTTTATCCATCCACGTAGTCAGATAGTTTCAGCAAATTACACAGGGTCTTCGGCTCTCTTGAGGCTATGAAAATTTTTTTGTTTATTTCTTATTAAGCGATTTTCTCGCTTATTTTAGGCCGCACAGAAAATACGTAAGAAACAAAATATGGCAATTTTGATCAGCGAGGCGACTTTAAAAAAGGAATGGGCCTCCATGCCCAACTTTTCGCCCTGCACTAAGAAAACTTAGAATCGACAAAAATTTTCATGGTCTCAAGAGAGCAATTTTCTGAAACTATCTGACTACGTGGATGGATAAAGCTTCTCAGTGCCATCAATTTTCAATATAAAAGTTTTTCTCTGTCTCTTAAAATAAACATTCCACGGCCATTAATAGTTTTGCTCAATTTGAGTTTTTTTTTAATATTGCGCGACAAGTTGGCCATGGATGCCGATTTCTTTTGCAGCAACACTTAGCTGTCCAAAATTGCAATATTTTTGTTTCTTACGCTTTTTTTGTAGGGTCAACAGGTCAGAGGCCTCGGCAACTAAATTCCACATAAAAAGTTGAACTTCAGTGCCTTGGTACATAAATAAATATTATTAAAAAATAATAATTTAAAAATGGTGACTCATCCATTAAGCTTTTTTCTCCTGTGGTTAATTTCTTGACGTTTTTACATTTTTTACGTTTAGAAAAGGTGAATTCAAGTAATTTTGGAATGTTCAATATTGTAACCCTGCCTAGGATAATCAGAATATTGCTGTAGCAATGCCTTTTTTAACCATCAAAAAAATGTTCACGTTAAACAATCGTATAGAATAGTTATTTATGTACCAAGGCACTGAAGTTCAACTTTTTATGACTCATGTGGAGTTTAGTTGCTGAGGCCTCTGGCCGAGGCAAATAAACCACATGAGTCATAAAAAGAACTTCAGTGCCGAGGTACATATTATATTTTTCTTGAAATCGGAAAAAAAATGTTTTAATGATGTACGGCACCTTCTGACAGAAAAACCAAACTGCTGGTTCTTGTGCAGCCTACACAACAAATCTATTGATTTTCAAATTTACTAAAATATGTATACTGAAGGATTGAGCTTCTATAGGAAACAATTTCGCAATGTGTACGAAAAGTTAAATGAGCCTTTATCGGCCGGGTTTTGAATATTTGGTCACTTTTGACGGGCGATTTCTCCGCGTCTGACGTTTGATGTTTACATCTCGCCAAGGCCTACTTATTGAAAAAATCGTACAATAATGGGCTACATTATTGTACGATTTCTGTGCTTTTAATGACGATTTTGGGACATTTTAATGCCGATTTCAAGAAAAATAACTTACTTCCATGTGGTATATGGTATATGTACAGTATATTGCCACTCACTAGCGAGGGACCCTCTTTTAGAAGACCTGAAAGTGGATGTCCTTGTAAATCGGAAACTTTTTGTTTTAGTCTCTTGAGCCCGACGGATGGAGCTGAATTATTTTTACGGTCCATGACAAATTGGATATACGTTCGTAAAAACCTGCCTGGCATAGAAAGGGAATTTTAATTTCAAGCAGCGGACAGGTCGGGCGCTTTTTTCGGCTTCGATTTCGATCAAAATCGGGTGAACGGTGAACGTGTACCTAGGACTCAGTAGATATATCGAAAAATGATATTATCGTATTTTGGTCGAACAATTTTAACTAACATCCATCCAACATGATTGTATTTTGCTCATTGCGGTCTCATTGTAAAGCAAAATTATGTGATGAGATGGGAGAATATGTCAAATTTGGTCAAATTTAGAAAAGTTATATATTATGTTTTGTGAAATTATAGGCATGACTTCAATCAACAATAATATTAGGCTTTAGTTTGATTTATATCGGTATATCACTATAGTTTAGACAAAGTTGGTGGTATATTATGGATGCTCAGCTAGGAAGGCCCACCCAGTACCTAGGTTAGGCTTGAAAAATTTTTTTAAGTTGGTTTTGCTCATGGTATCATTAGAACAAGCCATGCCATTTATTTTTAGTTGTCTTGAAAATTATACAGGTGTGTAAAAAATATGAAAAAATACAGAGAAAACTCTATTTTAAATTATAAATGTTTATAGGTAAACCTTTTTTATTTTTGACTCTCGCGAAAAATTTATTATTTTAATAAAAACTTTTCATTGTATTCTAAACAGAATTGACCCATCAAAACGACGATAATCGGTGATTTTCAGACTAGACATTAACACCCTTACCTTTCCTAAGAAGCATTTTCGAGCCTATGATTTTCTTGCCTTGGGTAGTGTTGTAACAATCCAGTTTAGTTGTTTCCTATTTTATTTTCCTTTAGAATTACCCCAACGAGAACTAAGTTGTGGAATTGGGAATAATAATAACAACTGAATAGTATTATAGCACAGACCTATATATAGGTCTGCGATTATAGTAAGTATTATTATAGTATATTATGGTATATTATAGTATAACAGTAAGTATTATTGAATCGCCATATTTTGAGGTCAAGAATCTAAGCGTTGACTGAGGTATTAATAAGACTTCTCACGGCTATAGCTTGATATCCTGGAAAGTAGATGGCGCCTATGGTCAACAATGTATTTTTCATTGTATTTTGTCTCCGGGAAGCGCATGGTGAGCCAGAGAACTGTCAAACATGACAGCCATGCGCAGTCTTTATTAATACGTCAGTCAACGATCTAAGGTTAATGGATTGGACTTCTTTTCTGGGACACCCTGTAGATGTACGTACTTGAAAATTGATTTAATGTCATCAAATTATCAACCTACCTTCCGTGAAACTAAGGTTTTTCGAGTGGCAGGTTTCCTATTTCAGCACGTGCGGCATCTGGATGTTATTAAGGAAGGAGGCCTTTTTTCGTATCTACCACCTGTCCCCATATTGGGCACAGGGCACAGGCAAGACGAAAGAATAAGAAACGACCAGCAGGTAGGTACTCGCACGAATGAACACGGTTGCAAAATGTAAAAAATGTAAATATTTTAGACATTGTATCTCAATATATCCTATATCCTAATTTTGTTTGCTAAAAATTACTGTATCTACTTTCCATGAAAAGCTTATTAGCAATCGCAATATCATTATTTCAGACACTATTTTTTTATTTGATCGATTCGCAAATTAAAAAAATATAGAAACATATAAAACTTTGTAAGCGCGATACACAAAGAGCATTTTTTAGATTGTAGGGTGGTATTCTTTGATTTTTTTAAACGACGTGAAGCTTTCAAATTGAAACATAATTACGCATATAAAAATAATAAGCGCCAATATTATTTTTCAATAGTATACCTAATATTATGTACATGTATATACAGCTGTGAAGTGGACAGTAGTCACTTCAACAGCTCTTAAAAAAATACACATAAAACTGAATGTTTTATACTATTTGACCCATTTCCCCGGTTACAGTTTGTAGCGCACGGGAAAATTTGCCTTTGAATTAACACGTAGTTCGAACTCAATCGCAATCCCCATTGAAAATTGAAACTTCGCTGGTCGAAGTTTCCCTATTCGAGCTGCTAAATTGCTAATATTGCCGGCTTCATAGAGTTCCTCAACATGGAATGCAGGAGAGAAACTGTTTCATTGTCCGTACAGTGTATAGATATGGGTTTCCTAAATTGTAACCTAACAAGCATAAAGCATATTCTCCCATTTTCAATTTTAGTACCTATTTCATATTGACCGTATTTTACTTAATCGACATAATAAGACACGTGTTTTTATTCCTTTGCACAATGGATTGGCATTGGTCACGAAACAACCAACATCCACATAGAATAGACCTCACTGATTGCTACATTGTCTGAAAACATGGTGCACAAGAAGTAGGTGTTATTTTTCTAAAAAAATAATAGTTATAAGTCAAAACCGACTACCGCAAAAAATGAAATCCAGCCAGGATCTGGAGTGCATTTTTTTAAATTTTGATTATCCCTTTATACCTGATTATCCTGATGCCACCAAAATATCCATCTATACCTAACACTTCGCTCCCTAAATCACATATGACTTTATGTACACATAAATCTCAACAATATTATTAATAGCTTTTAGTTGCTTTTTGAAATGATTATCGACAAAAAAATATATTTAGAAAGAATAATAAATTAACGCATATATTTGTAATTTTTAAAGATTGGTACTAAAATACTACACCACACCCATATATTATCTTACTTAAACAACTACTTGATATGGTCACCTTCCATACTGCAAATTGCTTAAAAAAGTATACCTATGGGGTACCTATACTCGTAGTTCTTTAGTAATCGTTAAAAATAACAAATAAATGCGTTATACGAGTAGTGTACAGGTAAAACATTATATCGTCGATGGAGGAAGGTAAAGATTAGTTTCCTAATGCGAAATACCGACTGACTCAATACTCTTCGGAAGAAGATGGAGCCACCGTCGAATACTTCTCGGCGCGGTGGGGGAAACGAGGCTTCCCAGTCCGACACGGTTGTTCGGTAGATGGCGCACTTTCACCATCCTCGGATTACGTCTCGGCGTTGAGGTGGAAGAGAGGCTTCTGTCCGGTAGATGGCGCACTGCGCACTTGTAATGCGGCTTCCCAAGACGAACTTTTGTTCGGCAGATGGCGCGCTTCGCGGCTTGCCAAATCTGTTGATTTGACCTTGGTTGTTTGCGTTTTTTGTGCTGGTACGAATGAGTCATCGCCATCGATCGACGGCTGAAAGATATATTTTAGATTTTGTATTCCAGCGTTCGATTCGAGTCGCCCGGCCGCGGCCCCGCCCCCCTCTTTGCCTATGGAGGCGGTTTTTTTTAAGTAGCAAGTAACGTTATTAATTGTTAATAACAAATTTCTCGAGTCTTTTTAAAATAATCTCTTTATAATGGAGTTATAACCACAGAAAATATACGCTATATTTTCTGTGGTTATAACGTTGATTGATTCCTTCCTTATATTATATAATATTATAATTTTATATAATATTCATATACAACAAGGTGACCAACTCCTGGCTGACGAAAACCGGGACAGTAGTTAGGTACCTAGCCAGGGGCGGATGGGACCACCGGGACACTGGGCAAATGTCCGGTGGGCCGGTCATTCGAAGGGCCCCGGAGGGCCGCCGCAGGCTCGAAGGCTCATCGGCCATCGCATCTTAAATTTTAAGACAGTCTTAACTACTTGACAAAACAAAAGGCAATCATTGTTACAATAATTGTTGTAAGTAGGTAGTTAATTTAAGATAGGACGGTGCAACTGGCCTTAATTAATTATTTTTGTTTTGTTATTTTTGTTCTATTATTTCTTTACGTGTTTTATGGCAATGTAGAAGGGGCACACCATTATTTTATTTTTATTGAACTCGAAATTTCGACTTTTAAAGTCGCAGTCCGACTTTGAAGTCGAAATGCCGATTTTGAACACAAAATTTTGACTTTGAACTTCGGCTTTGAAAGTTGGAAGTTCATAAAGTCAAAACTTCGAGTTCAATGTCGGAATTTCGAGTTCAAAGTCGGATTTCGAATTTCAAAGTCGAAATTTCGAGTTAAAAGTGGGAATTTCGACTTTATAAAGTCGGAATTTTGACTTCAAAGTTGGCCTTCGACTTTAAAAGTCGGAATTTCGAATTCAATAAAAATAAAATAACGGTGTGGTCCTTCTGAATGTTTTGTTATTTTTATATCTTTATATTTAGAGAAAAAAGTTTTATTTGTTTTACGAGAGTTATGATTTTATTTATGTTTTCATAAAACATGTATATTTTGTTTTATTAAAAAAATACATTATCTACATTGTTTGTTTTTTTAATTGTTATTATGATAATAATTAAGAAAAGAAAAATCTAAAGCCAAATGAGATGTTTAGGGGCCGCTTGGGAGACAAATGCCCGGGCTGGTTAGGTAAAGTCCATCCGCCCCTGTACTTAGCTATTTTTTACCTATAATATGCAACTGTCAAGTTTTGTAGTTTAATCAACTTATGATTTTGTTAGAATTATTGATCTAGTTCATGCTATTAACCAATAAATACCACCCAAGGGAAACAAAAAAGAATTTGTGATCAAGTAATATAACAAAAATAAAATTTAACTCAAAGCCACAGGTACATAAATAAAAAAAAAAAAAAATACTGGCTGTTTACAATATACAGGGTGGCCCAGGATAAGTGAGCCAATATGTGTAAAAGAAAAAAAAAATTCGCGTTTAAATTTGATTGTTTGTGGTTCTGATTTGCTTGACTTATGACTGGAAACTAATTTTTAGCATATTTTCGTTTTTGAAAAATCAAGATGGCGTCGACAGCGACCATTTATTTATTTTCATTGTAGGTGAAGTGCCTTTTCCTTTAAAGATAACAAAAAAATTCATTAAGAAAAGTTGTTCCCAATTAAAATTACTCCAGGGTACCAAATTTTGGAAAGATCGGCCTACTTTGTTTTCCCACTTTTTTTTCTAAGGCGCTAAAGAAAAAATGAAAAAATTAAGTAGGCTGATTGTCTCAAAATTTGGTACACGGCAATAAGTTTTAATTCTAAACAACTTTTTCTCATAAAATTTTTCGATACCTTGTATTTAGAAGCCACTTCTAGCCCATCTTTCCAAAATTTGGTACCAGGTGGTAACTTTTAATTGGGTTTTAACAAATTACATAGGGTCTTCGGCTCTCTTGAGGGCATGAACATTTTTGTCGATTTGAAGTTTTTTCAGCACAGCGCGAAAAATTGGGCATGGAGGCCCATTTCTTTTTTAACGTCACCTGGCTGGCCAAAATTGCCATATTTTATTTTCTTATCTATTTTCTGTGCGGCCTAAAATAACCGAGAAAATCGCTTAATAAGAAATAAACAAAAAATGCATAGCCTCAAGAGAGCCGAACACCCTGTGTAATTTTCTGAAACTATCTGAGTACCCAGTTGCATAAAGCTTCTTAGTGCCATCAATTTTCAATATGATAGTTTTCCTCTATCTCTTAAAATAAATATGCTAGGGCTATTAAATTGTTTTGCTCAATTTGAGGTATTTTTTATATTGCGCGTCAAGTTGGCTATGGCTGCCGATTTCTTTTGCAGCACCACTTAGCTGTCCAAAATTGCCACATTTTTGTTTCTTCACGATTTTTTATTGTAGGGCGCAAAATAAGTGAGAAAATCGCGGTGGTATAGTTCTAAAATAATCATCCTGTATATAAAAAATAAGTTGATCAGTTATATAAAATTTATAAAAAATATTACAAAAAGTAAAGTATGAAACAAACATTTAAAAAAAACTATAAGTTTTAAGTACAGGGTGGACCAACGTTTGGCGCCCTGCCGGAGGGGTCTCCCATGGGGGCCCTGGTTATGATGTATGTAGGATATGATGTATTCATATCTAAATAGATGTAAATTCTTTGCCTTGACTGTCACCAAATCCAAAGGTAACTCAATTTAGAAAGAGAAAAATATTTCTAAAATTTTAGTTGAAATGTGCATACGGGCAAATTTTTGAAGTCGGTTTTAATTTTTTCGTTAAAGTTTTGTTATATTATTTATGCTGTAAACCGTTGATTGAATCTTCCATCGACGTCTAAACCAAATTTTCTGTATGAATGACAACTATATAAATTTAGCTAGACATAATATTTTTTATACTTAGGTATGTCAGTGTTAATACTTATGCTTATGAAATATTGTGTATAATAAACGATATCGATCGACGATAATCGAATAACAAAACATGAAGATAATATTATAAGTATATTCCGTTGTTTGAGAACCGACGATATAAACTTTGATTATACAGGGTGGTTCACTTTTATGTGGTAGGACTTTAACATTAGATAGAAAAAGATAATCTAAAATGAAAATTTTATATCAACATATATCGGGGAAAGCTTAGTTTCCGAGATACAGGGCGTTGAAGTGTTGGAAAAAAATATGAAGTATTTTTTACACTGTCCGAACCAGTGTAGATATTTAAACCAAATTTGATGTGTAGTACCACCTTTTTGACTACGATATTTAGTGATAATATGAAGGTCCTGAAATAACCAGTGGTGGAGTTATGGGTTTTCACTATCACTAAATTTAAAAAGTAATTAGTACGGACCTGTCTCACATCAACGTAAATTTTTTTTTCGTAAAGTTCTTTTAATTCTCTACAAAAAGTGTATCTTGACATTTTTTTGTATCTGCCACGGTTGTGTAGTAAATAAATTATTTCGTTTCCATCTCAGCCTTTTTTGCCTAAAAATGTGTTTTCTAAGATTATTGATAAATATCGCAAATAACAGAAATTAATTATGGAACACTTATCGGATTCAGCTATTTTATTTTTAATTTTATGGAAACAATTTTAAAAATAAACTGGCACTTGGTTTGAGGTACATTACTTTATTATCATTTTAACATTTTTATCAAATCTAGTATTATTTCTTAATAATTTTTATAATTCTAAATTTGTACAACATTCAACAATTGTTCAAAATGTGATCCATTCTGTTGCACACATAATTCACTATGACGCCTAACGGATTGAACAGCATCGATTAAATTGCCATTTCTCAATTCATCGCACGCATTTCTGATACGATCAATAAGTTGTTCCCTTGTTTCTACAGGAGTCGCATAGACTTGTTCTTTTAAAAATCCCCAGAAGTCCAGAGGTGTTATGTCCGGAGAACGTGGTGGCCAAGCGACCGGTCCCCCTCGTCCGATCCACCTATTTGGAAAGTTATTATTTAACCAGTTCCTCACATTTCGGTGAAAATGTGCAGGACAGCCGTCAAGTTGGAACCAAGCCAACAATCTTAAGTTTAAAGGAATGTCTTCCCACATATTATTATGCTCAGCTACTAAAAACTCCAAAAAATTGTCACCATTCACTCGCTGTGGCAAAAAAAAGGGTCCAAACAGATGATGGTTGTACAGTCCAATCCAAACATTGACACTAAATTCGACCTGAAAATTTCTTGGCCGGATTGCATGTGGGTTTTCTTGTGCCCAAATATGCTGATTATGAAAGTTTACTACTCCACGACGAGTAAAACACGACTCGTCCGTCCATAAAATGTTATTTAAAAATTGTCTATTTCCTTCAATTGACTCCAAAATCCATCGGCAAAACACTAATCTTCTTTCTGCATCGCCGGGCCTTAAACCTTGTACGGGTTGTAGATGATACGCATGCCTGTGATCTCTTTTTAAAGCTCGCAAAATTGCAGACTTTGAAACACGTAGGGCCACTGACACTCTTCTGCTACTTGTTGTAGGATTCCTATCGAATTCACGAAGAATCTCATTGTTGCGTCTGACTTGTTGGATATTGTTTTCATTTCCTCGTTCGACGATTCTAGTTCTCAGACCGCGAGTTCTGAATTGCCGGTGCATGTTAACAAACACCGAGAGACGCGGATGGCGCCTATTTGGAAATCGCCTCCGGTATTCTCTGGCTGCTTCCGCAGAGTTCCCATTTGCAACTCCATAGCAGAAATGGATGTCAGCCTGCTCTTCATTTGTAAATTGGAACGGCATTTTAATTATTAACAAAGACAAACTGCGGCGCTGCTACGTTCATCTACTGGATGACAGATTATTGTATTATTAACTGTCAATAAGATTTTCTTTTCCATGGCACACTTATCTTCACCAGTACGGCGATGCAGAAAGGACATTAGTATTTTGCCGATGGATTTTGTAGTCAAAGGAAATAAGACAGTTTTTAAATAACATTTAATGGGCGGAAGAATCATGTTTTACTCGTCGTGGTATAATTTAGAATTCTACAAATTTAGAATTATAAAAATTATTAAGAAATAATACAGATTTGATAAAAATGTTAAAATGATAATAAAGTAATGTACCTCAAACCAAGTGCCAGTTTATTTTTAAAATTGTTTCCATAAAATTAAAAATAAAATAGCTGAATCCGATAAGTGTTCCATAATTAATTTCTGTTATTTGCGATATTTATCAATAATCTTAGAAAACACATTTTTAGGCAAAAAATTTACGTTGATGTGAGACAGGTCCGTACTAATTACTTTTTAAATTTAGTGATAGTGAAAACCCATAACTCCACCACTGGTTATTTCAGGACCTTCATATTATCACTAAATATCGTAGTCAAAAAGGTGGTACTACACATCAAATTTGGTTTAAATATCTCCACTGGTTCGGATAGTGTAAAAAATACTTCATATTTTTTCCAACACTTCAACGCCCTGTATCTCGGAAACTAAGCTTTCCCCGATATATGTTGATATAAAATTTTCATTTTAGATTATCTTTTTCTATCTAATGTTAAAGTCCTACTACATAAAAGTGAACCACCCTGTATACCTATTATAAACAAGGATTAAAGGTATCAAAGCGTTGATGTAGAACTTTGGAGAACAGATACGTCATTGTTCCCTTCCTCCATCGGCTGCGAATATGAAAAAATACTAAGAGATACTTTTTGTTAAACATTTTTCTGAAGTAATAAATTCTAATAACACCCTGTATCTCCGCAACTGTGAGCCTCAGAAGCTTCATTTCAACCTTAAGTTTGACGGCTCATCCGATCATGTGACACGCCAAGTTTGAAGAAACTATCTCGTATAATTCTAGAGATACTAAAAAATATGTGTATTTTTCTCTAAACTTCTATGCTCTGTATAAAAAAAAACTAAGGCCCGTAGAAGAAAAAAATATATGAAGAAGTGCCCTTATTTTGACTCCAAGAATACGTGGTTTCCTTTTTGACCATCAGTTCAGTTACACCCTGTATACAGTGTCTTAAGACTATTTTACGGTATAACTTTCCAATACCGCCCTGTTTTCGAGATAATAATAATAATGACAGAAAGTTGGACACAAATGGGAATTTTCTTTATTTGAAGTTTCTCAAAACAAATTATTCTTGATAAAAGTTAGTGCTTGTGCTTAAACTCAAAATCGACCTGTAAAAATTTTAAAATTTCTATTCGTATACAGGGAAGGTTGAAAAATATGAAAATTCCTCAAGAGTAAAGTACTCTTATTTTTAGAACTACAGCAGTATAGCACTAAGAAAAGTTGTTTGGAATCCCAAGAAAATGTCAAATATGAATTCACAGCCACCTATCCAAAAGAAGAAGAAAAATCACACTTTCGCATTTTTTATTCACTGTATAATAGATAATATTAATATTAGCTATGCATTTTGAGGCACATCTTCAAGCATGACAGTACGATACCAACGATTTTTATTTACGTTCAACTAGCATCTTAACACATAATAACTGAAACTTCTGCAAAGTTTGTCGTTTTTTTGCGTCCAGGTAAAATACTACTACAATTTCAAACATAACTTAGCAACTAATTTGTGGAACACAAAAATATTTTAATAGAGCAATAATTTAAGTTATTTAATAAATGACAATTCAACAATAAAAATATCACAACAAAAAAATTATTACGAGAATAAACATTTCAGTGACTACTCTACATGTGACCCTTCCTTCGCTTCCTTTCGCCTTCAACCAGCGACTATCCCACTAGGCAATATAACAAATTTTTGAGGTAATTATGGAACGTAGTATATGCACCGCCCAATTTTCTTGAAATTTTGGCTACCCACCTATTTTCGAGGTCCCTGACCAAGAATCTAACCTCAGTTTTTTGAGGCCGGACGTAGTTTCCGAGAAAATGAATTTTCAAATTTCCTTTTGACACCCGACACCCCATTTTTCACGGCGACATTTGTGGTTATAATCCAGATAAATTTTACCGTGAAAAAGTGGGGCGTCAAAAGGAAATTTGAAAATTCATTTTCTCGGAAACTATGTCCGACCTCAAAACACTGAGGTCAGATTCGTGTTCAGGGACCTCGAAAATAGGGGGTAGCCAAAATTTCAAGAAAATCGGGCGGTGCATACACTATGCTCCATAATTACCATTTTTGAATACGCTTCTTCAATGTTTGAATACGATTTTGCAGACTTCTAAGCTTCACAACTCACAACGCTTTCGGCTACGGCTTTTTCAACCTGTCCAAGTTCAATTTTTTGTTTTTTTTTTATTGGGGACCTTCCCTACGACTCGTGCTCGATTTGGACAAATAACTTGGGCAACCTGGTAACTTCCAAGGTATTGCACCTAAAAAGTAAGTATATTTTGTAAAAATATAATGAAATTAACTAGCCATGAAAATTTAAAACCTTTAGCTAAACGTGGAATTTTTAAAGGTGCACGCAGGGTTGGCACCTTTTCAATTTTAAAATACGGGACGTGACGGGCGTTCGGGGGGGGGGAGGGGGGCTACAAAATGTTTTACTGAAAAAGGCCAACGAAAAGGAATAAAAGAAAACCACTATTTTTTGTTTTTGTTTTTTCTTGAAGATAACACAAAAACAAAACAAAACAAATTATGAAACTAAACTAAATAGATTCTTTAAAAATAAAAAAAAACAGAACATTTTTTGTTTTTTTTTTCTTGAAGGGATAAACTTCCAAAAACAAATTATCATGGCTGGCTAATCACGACTAACCAAAAATAAATAAATCCTTTAAAAATAAAAAGAAATCACAGAACATTTTTTGTGATATATCACATAACACACAAGAAATTGACATTTACGAAAATTGTAGTGTGGCGCCAATGAAGGCATGAAGGACTATAATTTAGTAAATTTTGTGTTCACATGTGAGTCGCGGCTTGGACTCTAGATGGTGGTGATTGTGTGAATGCCGTTCGCATGTAACATTTTTAATTTTTCACCTTAAATTTTGAAAATACGGGATTTATAGCGTCCCGTATGAATGTTTGCCGGGACAGGGACATTTTACTTAAGGAAGTGGCTATTTATACGTCCGACGGATACAAACGTCAGTATACGTCTTGCGCTCTCATTGGTCGATTGAGTCACGTGACACATAACCTTACTTCTACCGTTCGATGGATTATGAATCGGCTTGTTTACTAAGTCGATTGGATGATGTCCGAGATTATTCAGACCTTATCTTGTCTCATTTTGTATTGCGTATGCCCTACTTTTTCTGCGATGGGCGCTGCGGAATGAAAAATGAAGTGGTTATTTTATTATTTACAATGATGTAATCCACCCGACATTCGGCACCGCGCCGAATGTCGGGGGGTAGCCACAATTTCAAGAAAATCGGGGGTGGGTTACAACGCCGAACATCGCATCGGGCGAAAATACGGGGTACCTACCTAGCCAAAATTTCAAGAAAATCGGGGGTGGGTTACACCATTGGAAATTATTACCACTTCTTTTTTCATACGGCAGCGTCTATCCCCCAAAAAGGAGCAGTGCATACGCTCCTTATTGCAAAGATGCTTGAGAAAAATGCACTTCCGACGTATCTAAATAGGGTAAACATGCCAGTAGTCGACCACTTAAGACCGCTTTTAAAAATAATGTGTTAAAAAAACACATTGTTGGCAATTTATTTTAGTGCAATTTTTCATTTGTAAAGAACACACAATTAATTTTTCATTAATATTAACAAAATATGCATTAAAACTGTCTTTGAAGTGAGAAAAAATACAACAGTAAAATTTGTTCATTTTACCAGTAGTCGCCCACCAGAAATCTAAAGTCGACCATAAAGCGCCCTAAGTCCGACCGGGTTAGGTTCAGGTTCACCTTCAGTCTCTACCCCTTCATCATAGAGTGTAAACCAGACAATTAGTGTCAAACATGCGTGAAATTCCTAATCCAGAATCCGCCATATTATACACAGATCAGAGGCGTCCGCGATTTTCTTATAGGGTGTATGGTGAATTTAAAATTACAAAAACTTAAGAGAAACTCCTTCGCGCTTTCGATTACGATTACCTAGGGGATATTAACTTTAATCAAACTTTACAAGAAAAAAAATTAACATAAAAATGTATATTAGTTATAATATATAAATATGAAAGATAAATATACTTTTAGGTACAATAATGGCAGAGAAAATCCTTACCGCTAACGATATCGTAATCACAGCCAATATTTTTGAGATCATTATCTTCGGTATCGCTGTCTAGATTTACATCACACGCTGCGCATTTCTGTTTTTCTTGTGGTTGATCATTACTCTTTGTCGTAGTTACACTTTTCCTTATTATCTTCTTACACATTAAAAATTGACCTTTTCACTAAATTTGGAAAACCACAATTATGGTTTCTATAGTCCAAAGCACGAAAGAAAACGTTTCTAAAGAATGCGGGCAGCGTTGCGAAATTTTCTATACGGGTAGTCGTTATTTATTGGCGAATACAAGTTTTATCATATTGAAGCCGAATTTCTGAACTCTGTTATACCGAAAAAATAAAGCTCGCATCACGGGACCACTTACCCATTTTTGTTTATCATTTATTTTTAACGCGGTGTGATAAAACACCTATTATATTTTTTTCAACATCGTCGTGTCTACCATCGCCTTTGAAATACGGCAACACAGCACTTCTACCAAGCAGTCGGCTGACAAAAGCAGTTAGCCAACGCGTTTTATGCCTGTTTCTATAGTACGTTAAGTTAACTGCGTATTTGGTCTACCACACAGACTTCAGTTTTTAGGCCGCTGGCAAGTTTTTTCCGCCGGCTCAGAGAGCTCAGTGGCGTTTCGTATGTTCGGGAGTTAACGAGTGCAAAATGAGTAAAGAGGGAAGAACGTTGCATTCTCAAGCACGATAAATAATTGCCAATGTTATAAGGGTTTGCCTTCCTCCATAGTCTAAGGCATCACCGTTAATAATAATATTAACAATAAATTAAATAACAATTATATGAAAATTAAGTCAGTGAGTTACACAAAATTGAGCTACGCCCCTGAACTGTGACTAATTCTATAATATTTGCGAGTTCTTCCCCCTTACGTCGCACGCATTCTGCCGTAAGGAGGACTGTACACTACATGCTAGGCATTTCTTCCAAATTTTAATTATCCATAATTACGTCACGGATCCCTGGAGTCCGCCATATTGAGAATTTAAATTGGTAGCAGGTACCTATATAGAATTACTGTAGGACACAAAACAATATAAATTCAGTACCAACCTAATGATTTCATGGGGTTCCCTTGATTGAATGGATTATCCTGATTTAAATTCCTAATTTAAAGTATATTTTATTTAGCATTTAACCAGGTAGTAACATTTCAAAATGCAATTAAATTAAGAAGTAATTAATTTTATCCAAGAAAGAGTGCACACATACCTTATTTTTTTATTTACTGTAGTTTATTAAAACATAATCTTACTTTTGCAGAGAGGGAGACGTTAGGGATTTGTGACGTTATTTCAGCGGGAAATTTTAAGTCTGCGGTTTGGTTTCTCGCTTGTAGGAAATACGATATGTACATAAAATCAATTACTTAACGATTGTTTATAGAAATGAGCAAAAAAGTTAATTATTTCTTTTGTGAAAAGGCCCATTGAACCATGGTCGGTTACAGGTAACTAAAATCCAATAGTCGACCTACCCATAAAGCTCAACATTTTGGGCGGTCGAATACTGGATAGGAGCAAATTGCTAATAAAGTCTGTTGATCAGTAAAATTCTGCATGTTGAAATGAGCAAATAAATCGAAATTCGATCGTATTGACGAATTTTTATATATTCCAGTGGTCGACCATCCCCGGTCGACTACCGGTTTTTTCCAAAAAAAATTATCCAGTAGTCGACCACCCCAAAAATATTAACTAAAACCGAAATTATACAGTAAAAAAATGCTGAATTATCTAATTTCAATATGATATTAACATATAAAACAATCACTTATCAAAAACTGTTGCATTATAAGACGGAACGCACTATTTCCCGCTACTAGGTATTCAAGCAAATGTCAAATTTTACTTACCGTTATCAGACGATGCGACCACAGGCGTGAATTGTCAAAAGTCACTAATTCACTGTTGCCAAATTGTAAATTTGGTGATCAATTTTAGGGAGAAGAAGAACGGGCGAATATTGGAATAAATAAAACGCAACCCTGTTCGAAGAGCTCGACTTATTATTTCGTTTATTAAAAAAAACGGTCGACAACTGGGGGGTGGTCGAATTTAGGCACATTTACCCTATTAGTTTACTTCGGCTTCGGACGTGTACGGAGTTAAATGCACGTCCAAAGAAGTCATGTGACTCAGCCCGCCAATGAGAGCGCAAGACGTATACTGACGTTTGTATCTGTCGGACGTATAAATAGCCACTTCCTTTACTTAAATACAGGACTGTCCCTTGAAATACGGGACGGGTGGCAACCCTGGGTGCACGTAAAGGTTCACCAGTCGATTCTACAACACACCGTTGATTGAGGACCATCGACGAACACACGTAGTCTCCCTTTCAATGTCTTGTGTTAAAAGTGTTGTTCACAGACCTACAATAACCCAAAGCTTTATGAAAAATATATAAAAATGTAACATGTAACTTACCTTAGAATGTTTCTTGACTACAAAGTCAGCCCTTTTTATGGCCTGCACCCATTTTGCGCTCAAAACCGGATCCTTAGGAAAGGCAAAAACGGACACTTTTGGCTTTGGCTCGGTTAGGTTAGGCAATTTGGGCGTCGATTAATTCGTTCCTTCATCGACGAATTTGGGACACAACACTTCTCGGGCATGGCTGAGAAAACACAAGAAAACACCCATTTTGATATTATACATACAATGAGAGACTTGCCTTGATGGCAAGTCTCTGTATACAACAAAACACACTTTCACTTCCTAACCTCCGTATTTAGGTATCCTTTATCTGATGGCTCAAACATGAAATGTTTTTGATAGGCACACACTAATTATCGGACTAGAACACCACTGGTCCTCTGCACACTACTGTATCCACCAAATACACGTAATAACAATCACAGATTACCCAGTAACGATAATATAAGTGGAAATAAAAATAAGTAAACGAGGAAAACGAGGAACAGATACAGATCAAAAACAAAAACAGCTGGACGTCGTCGCGTCGGACGACAGTAGTTGTATGGCCTTGTCCATAGGTGGCGGTGCGCTGACCGCGTAGTTTTCTGCGCTCTTCCGTCGTTGATGGAGTGACCTTTTGCCCGAACCGTTGATTGAAGATTCCTTTCTCCATCGACCGACTCGAATGGTGGTTTCGGAATTTGGCGCCACCGTACGGACGCGTGTCGGTGAAATGTAAGAGAACGAGACAGAAACATTTAGTAACAAGTGGGAATGTGACAGACAGACCATAATGATCATATTCGCATGCCACCCTAAGGGAGGATATCTTCCCCTTCTTCAATCAACGATTATATACAGTGTGTCTGGTTTTTCGTGTTAACACCCCTGAAAATCTAAGTAGGCTGGGGGAATTGAACGGGGCAATTTTTTTTATAAATATGTCCCTGAAAGGTCATCATTTGCGAGGTATTGGTTTGGCATTGCCGCGAAATCCTGGCCTACTGCGATTTTTTAAAGGGGTGCGTTTTTCGAGAAACCCTATTAGGCATATTTTTATTTAAAATCTGACACCACAGCGTTAATCAGGACACCCTAAAACCACATACCAAATTCGAACAAAAAATATACAGGGAGTTCCATTCTGCAGTAGAGACCTGCATCAGATGGCTCGGCCCGAACCCGACCCGGCCCGAAGTGCAAAATCGGGTCGGGTCGGGCCACACGTCACCAGACACTAGACATGTTCGGGCTTTTTATTATATTGCTCGGGCCTCTCGGGCCGGTCGGGCCTATCGGGCCGATCGGGCCTCTCGGGATGGTCGGGCCTCTCGGCTAACGCTTAATTCTTTTTTACGTTTTCAAATTTCAAGTACTTTTTGCTATTGCTAATATTACAGTCAGTTAGATTAAATTAAATCCGGGCCTGTGCATTTATTGTGCGCCAACGCCGAAAATTCCAACAAGCTGAATCTTGTTGGTTGTCTGGTTATTGTTGTTAGTCTGTCGGGCTGGTCGGGCCTCTCGGGCCGGTCGGGCCTCTCGGGCACTAGGGACTGTCGGGCCGGTCGGGCCTGTCGGGCCTGTCGGGCCTGTCGGGCCTGTCGGGCCTGTCGGGCCGGTCGGGCCTGTCGGGCCGGTCGGGCCTGTCGGTCCGGTCGGGCCTGTCGGGTTGGCACTTACCGGTTACTATATTTGTCGGGCTAGATCGTGTACAAACATAAATCGGGTCGGGCCAAAAAAATCCGGCCCGTGCAGGTCTCTATTCTGCAGGGTGTCAAAGTTGAGCAAAATAGGAATTTTAAACTCATCTGGCGAGTCAAGTGTGCCATGGAATTACTTCGAAACAGTTGGATGATGAAGACGACCACTCACAGTGTCGATGTGCAAAGATCCAATAAAAAATATACAGGGTATTTTTCTCTGGACCAGCTCAAAATGCTGAATTTTATTTTTATTAAACTTTATATTGGTCAGTAGTGCTCTGGAATCATTGAATAAATATTAATAAATACAAAACCAATTTATTTCTTTACATCATCCAACCAACAAATAAAAACAATTCAAATTGTTGGACCAATAAAGTCACTGTCTAAGATGATACATTTTCTGTGCGTTTCCTGTTGCGGCACACCAGCCACCTTAACTTAAATTTCATGGAACCCGTAAATCTGTTGTTAAATGTTCAATCATTTGCGGCACAACCACACCTCGCCAAGTTCTTGTCTGTACTTACATAATATACAATGAGAACAAAACATAGCTACGCTAGCATTGTCTTCATAATTCGAAAGAATGACACTGCACTTTGAATATTTTCAGTTGTGTGACGCACTAAAATAAAGGCATACACTGACTACACTGACGATGATTAATAAGTTATTATTAATAAGTAAGTATAGAACCTGTCCGTACAACTTAGGTTATTTTTAGGAAAGGTAAAAAACTGCACTGTTGGATTTTTGTGTGGTTGCCACTGAAAGTTGAACTATGTATATGTAAATTTTATTCTTATGCATTGACGTTTTCTCTGGCAGAACAGATTTAGTGAAACAACAGGGAACAACAAAGTCCGTATTGGTAATTTATTTCACCGTTTCAGTGACTGTTCAGAAAATAAACTGAAATCAATATTAAAATAATAACAGAAAATAACTTCGAAGTTATTTTCTTTTATAATTTTGGTCATTTTAATAATTTATTTATAATAATTAATTATTAAACAAAATTAAAACGAGCATATTAATATTTCCATAGTTATTAAAGAGGGAATTTTACGTAGGCTTATAGACACTTCTTAATAATATTTTAACAGGTAGGTAGGTATATAGAAGATATTTTAAAGGAAATAAAGGGTTTTTCAAATTTTATTTTACAAATATAAGGCAATGCATCATAATTATTACTTTTACTTTAAGAACAAATTCAGTCTGTAAAATTGAGCAGCTATTAGGTACAGCTAGGTACCTACTTATGTATTACCTATACATAAGGATAGGAATAAGTTGGAACAATAATTAATAAGGATCACATTAGGAATTAGAATAAGGATCAATGACGTCAGAACCTATAGGCAGGTTTGTTTTGATAAACGCTTGACGCCCAGAACTAATCACAATATAAGCGTTGACTGAAGGTTTAAATCTTCACCCAACGATCTAAGCGCTCCATTAAATTATTCCGAAAATGTCGCGAGATTGTCAGAAATTGCCCCTTTTTGTCGAGCCGTAGCGAACTTATTTCGACGATTTAGACCATCCCCCGAGTCTTCAGGTGAGGTTCCGATGCTTCCGGCGCCCCCAAACAAGAAAAAACATGCGATATTTAAGTGTGATTCTGGAGGAACTATAACCGGGAATCACCGGGTGTATAGTTGGTTGATGGTTGACTTTCTGTCTTTGTTTGTAGCGTGTTTTTAGAGTAGTATGGATATATTTAATCTTGGAGTCAAAATAAAGGGCATTTTAACAATGGGGCGCCACGTCTATAGGTTTTGACGTCATTGATAAGGATCATATAAACGTAACTTATGTGTCAAAAGTGTAACCGTTATATGTACAGGGTGATTATTTAAATACGAGCACCCGAAAAAGAAACGAACAAAACGTATATTTTAGATAATAAAAACAAAACTTATTATTTCACAAAATAATAAAAATAAAGTATTAGTGTCACATGTCACATAACATAACCAACGGACTGTACACCATGAACTAGTTGACCTTTTGAACTGTCTGGATTTTTTTTGTCTAATCACGATGGCCGGCGCGGAAACACAGTGTCTGAAGGCATGGAAGAATCTCGTAGTAGATTCTTCTATGCTGAAGGTAAGCTGTGGTGTCTGCTTCACGACGTGACGTGTAAAATGAAAACTACTGTATACGGAACGAAATCGCTTGCCCAAAATGTAAACTTCAGTGCGAGGTGTAGTCGCGCAATCCAACTAACATTATTAGTTATTAGGTATAATACTTTCATAATTTAATTTTCTTCATATGAATGATGTACATAGTTGGATAAAATATAAACTAACAATATTAATTAATAGATACATTTTTTGTAGCCTCTTTCCCATTTTGTGCAAAATCTGAAGCATTTGAATTTACAGTGCAGCAATCCAATACAAGTTGTAATGTAAAATTCAATATTGTCACCAAATTGTTCCCGTGGGTATATGTATAATTGCCGTCGAGCAATATGAATCCTTTATTTATGTTCCCGAATATCTATAAAATTTCAAAAATTTTTGTTTTTCATTTATATTATTTTAATATTAAAATTAATGTATTTCTCTATAAAATTGTTATGCCCCTGTGCATGAACACCCTTGATTTGACTATTATTGATAATTGGATATTTTTTACATCCTAGCCCGAGTTAGGTCGTGTTCCTGTTAACATATTTTTGTTACTATACATACATAATTTTGTAATAAAAATAATCCATACCAGATATGACAGATTAAAGTATACATATTCCCAACGATCTGTTCCTGATTGCATGCCAAATATAGGACGTAGGTACATACTTTATTTAAACTTAACATGAGAAAAGTTTTCCTGTAAGAACGTTTGCTTTGATATCGGAGGAAATCTTACTTGAATGGAAAAAGAGCAGTAGAAAACAAAACTTTTAAACTGATTGGATATAAATGCCTTGAGTGCTCTGCGAAATCTGATAAACTAACTTGAAACTTGGAATGCCAAGTCTTTTCTGTCAAAGCAGGCATCCATATCTATCTGATGCAAATAATCTTATATCAGATGGAATTTTTAGGTACCTACCTTACATTAGTTCCGTAATAATTATTATATAAGCATAAGGATAACTATCGCAATAATTATAAATTTAAAAAAATATATACTTACATATTTCAAAATGAGAAAATATTGCAGATACAGGTGGATCCACAGGAAATTAAATGGTATACAGTATGTTCTCTGATTCAGGTATACCTTTAAAAAATCGACCTAGATAGTTATTTGCTGTAAATAGCTATTTATATGAGAAACTGTACACATAAGTATACGTAAATTATATTATATCTACTTTTTAGGTATGTTTCATAGATTCACAGAAATGCTATTGTTTAAACTAAAAACGTTAAGTAAAACAACTGTTTTAAGTTTATTATTCACGGCAAATAAATATGTGTCACTCGCGTTTTGTGCTTACAAAACACTTCAACATTTGTGGAATCTGAACCCGTTTGTGGGAAAATTTATGATGTCAATGTTTAAAATTGTTTGTAGGTTTTGGACGGTTTAATACAGATTGTCCCCTTAGTATGTGATATCATCATACATATTAGGCCACTTTTAGTTTACTTTAACAATAATCTTTCATTGAAGCTACCACTACAATGCAACAAAATATCGTGAAAATATTTAATTAATAAGATTGCATCTTGCATCAAACATAATACAAATCTAGGTAAGAATTTAAATAAGACAATAAAAATATAAAAAAGAAAGTGTCTCAATATGTTTATCTTACAATATCGTTGATATTTTAAAATTAACACGTTGCCTGTCCTGTGGCCCATATATGGCTCACATGTATAGCAATTTATTACCATTTATTTTAGGTGAACTCGAAGCATATGTATGAGTTATCTAGATGGGACGTCCTGAAATAATACCTATACCTATAAGTCAGTAATATGCATGTGACCCTTATTTGACTCGTGGACTTCGCACAAAACAGCTAGGATTAACCGTTGGACAGGGAACGTGGTCTGGAAATCGAAGATAAATAAAAACTAATGATACTGTACCAGATCTCAACAATCACAGTCCAAACTCGTTGTCTTGGTTACCACCTTTGTTGTTTAACCTTCACAAATCACAAATAAACTTGTCAGATACTGTCAGTGACCAAGAATACTCTATCAGCTCCAAAAATCGCACTCAAATCGCGTTATAACCAAAACCTTTAACTTCAATCAGGCCCAATTTCCAGGGCTTATATATTTAAATGAAAGCCTAGAGACTAGATACTCTAGAATATTCCTGGCCAATGATAGATGCACAAACAAAGTTCTAGCAAATTTCTAGAAACTGATGGAAGCTCTACGCAGAGAAAACAATGGGAACTAAAAGGAAATGGGGCCCTGGAGGTCTCAGGCCAACAAAGATGCGACGCAAAATGCCTCTAAAATAATCATAACGATTATAAAACTGTAAGCAGAATACCCAAATTTAAAATTTATCAGCTAAATAATTGAGTAGGTTAGAAAACAGTGCAGACATGTTCATTGAAAGCTGATAATAATAACTTTAGAGGCATTTTTCGTTACAAGACATATTTTACAGAGTGAATGTTACAATTTACAATGTTCGTCGTATATAAAAAAATTGGCATAGAAAAAGTTAGCCTGTTGTCACGATAACTCGAGTTTAAAGTTTAAAGATCTTACATATATATTACCTATTTGTGCATTAGAAATTATATTTGGAGGTACTGAGTATGTCAACTGGAAACTGGAAATACGTTGGTCTTGAGCCAAATTCTAGCAGATTGTTTACAAATATTTAATTTCTGCAACTAACGCCAAGTAACTGTCCACACCGAACAGCTGTTTCTGGTCTCCAGATAACCTTTGTGGCGCCGGAAATTCGTATTTAGAGTATATTATATAGAAAAATACCAGGTATATTTGTGGCCACAAGGTTAAATTATCTGTGCCGTAGCACCAATCTCTAATTCGAGGATTGGAAGCTTCCCTTTGATTAAATTCGAGAAGGTTTATTTTAAATGCATTAAATCTTTCGCCATCTCGGATAACTTGGAAGTGGAACAAATTGGAATAAGAAATTCATTATTCTCTGGAATCTTTATTAGTGTCTCCAGAAACTTAATCGAGTTTCATTCGACCTGTCTCCGTTCGTAAAAATTCTAGTGGTAAAATGGCTGCCTGGTGCCCCAGTTCCCCTAGCAAATAAGATCATTTTATTTAGTAGTATTTCAAACACAATTTAAATTAGGGCGAACGAAAATTGTTCAATCTTTCAATGCGAATTTTGGTGCACATGTAGAATAAGTATTTCTATTACAGGCCACGATCTATTATTATATTTTGTAAGATTCGTTAGCGATCTTGAAATGAGAGTAATTTAAATTTTATTAAACTTACCCCATACCTGGCTAACGACGTAATATTATTATAATTTACGGGTAATATAAAATAGACCAAAGAAAATTAATTATAACATTTATATTTATAAATCTGTGTTGAAAGAACTCAAAAATGATGAAGTTGTGATATAAAACAATGTATACCGTAACCGTATAACTTTATATAAGGTGTAACAGATTTGCTTAACAATAGGTGTGGAAGACAAACAAAATTTCAAGTCGAAATTTTAGTTTCTGGAGAACAACCCTGCTTTATTATAAACTAATTTGTGACATAAAATTCTAGTTTTGGAAACTTACGTGGTTTTCCACACCTGTAAAGTGTTTTTGTTGGTTTTAGGACAAAATGATATGAATAGAAACCCGTTCAGAACGGGAAACTGTCAGCAAAATTTCAAAAGCCTAGGCCTACTTATATTTTTCTGCTAAAAAATTGAAACGAAAAAGATAGGTCTATTAAAATTTGTCACGCCTACTCAGTTTTTCATCATAAACGAGTTTCCTTAATAATATTTTAACATGAAAGCTACAAAGAAAAGCGAAAAAATGCAAAATTCAAAGCAGGCCTCCAAATCTTTTGAAATTCTGCACACCTATACTCAGTTTCTCATTGTGTAAGTTTCTGGTTTACTGACATAAAAAATAGTATTCTTCCAAATTTTCAAGGCATACGTGATTTTTAGTAACTAAAACTATGTCACAAATTAACGGGAATTTTTTTTGTCTTTCATACCGAGTTAATCTGAGGACACCCTGTATATCACTAGGTGAAAGTTTTAGAAATGACAAAGAAAAATAAAATGAGGAGTACGAAATTTCAAAATCTTTGAATTTATACAAGCCAGGTATAGGGACCAAGTGAATTTTCTCGCTATTTAATCCAATGATCTAATGTGACAAATAATGAAAGCACTTATTTCTTACAATGTAAATATAGCAAAGGCATCAGAGATATATAACTATGTTAATATTATCTCTTCATTATAAAATATATCATATTATAATTGGTAATATTAAAATACACATGTTGAAAATATATTAAATTATGTACTAAGCCTGGTTGCATAGAAGGAAAATTGGGGCAAGCGTAATAGATTTGGCAACGACGCGGCAGGACCGCACGCCTGTCTCTTGTTGTAGTGCGCGCCGAGTACAGGTTAAAAACGCTAATAACTGTTTGTTTAACTATCATACTTCCCGATTTTCAAAAAATATAATGTGTCCCCTGGCAGTGAAGTTTCTTTTTATAACAATTGTGCTTTATTCGCCGAGGCCTTACAGGCCTCGGCATCTAAATTCCACATTTGTTGAACTTTAGTGCCTTGGTACATAAATAACTATTATTTTGTCGAAATTTGCATTAATAAATATTCTTTAAATAGCCTTTAATTTGGCGTAACTAAACGACAAAAAATTTACAGATTTCACAAAGTGGCGTAACTGCTCAAAATATTTTTTTCTCAGAAATGCAAGTCGTTCAATATTGTCATGTTTAAGCTTCACATCACCGGCATCTTTGAAAAAAGTTTCGTTACGTTTAGTAAATTTTTAATAGATATATGACTGATTATTTCATGCTGTTTTTAGTTTTTTAGCTCTACTGTAAAATTATCAAAAAGCTAGTTACGCCACTACGTGCGGAGACCGACGATATGTGCACACTATACATTTACATTATGATGGTTGACCCTAGGTCGCACAGTAAGACTCTCAGGTCAGGCACTGGCGGAAGTAGATGGGCTGAATTATTTATAATTTTTAGTATTTAATGAGGGTTTAAACTGTACAAAATATGTTTACCTTAACTGTCTTCCTTTAGGAAAAATAAAAGAAAACTTGAAAAAAAAAAAGAATTTTGACGCCCTGTATATCGAAAAGCGTTAGGATTTCGTATAAACATACGAAAAAATCTACTTATTTTGACGTTTTCTATGGATTCATAAAGTTTTGTCACTAAAAGTTGGCCTACACTGATGGAAATTATCGAGAAACTCCTTTGCTAATATTCAGTAAATATTTAGATATAACACTGATAAGTGAACATTTCTGAGTGCCTAACCAACGAAACCTCTGTATTATGATTTTTTTCATAAAACTGGACATAACTTGGCGACCCAACATGCAAATTTAAAAAACTCGATACTATACTCTATCAGAAAAGATAATAATATACAAGGTGTATCCTAACTTTGATTCACACTTTATAGTCAAAATTATTTTTAGGTGTTGAGTTGTGATGTATCAATCATGGCCTACTTTCATTTTAAAAGCTTTTATTTAACTTGCAATGTATGTATGTATGTATGTATGTAATTTGTTCGGGTGGAATCTTGCAACTCAATTTTGAAGCAGATATCTTCAACCGATCGAGCTGAAATTTTGTACACACGTTTAATTTGGATGACAATGCATGATTATATGTGTGACGTCATTCTAAATCCAACATGGCGGATCACCCAAGATGGCGGACTAGTTAAATTTCAACCGATCGAGCTGAAATTTTGTACACACGTTTAATTGGGATGACAATGCATGATTATATGTGTGACGTCATTCTAAATCCAACATGGCGGAACACTCAAGATGGCGGACTAGTTAAATTTCAACCGATCGAGCTGAAATTTTGTACACACGTTTAATTTGGATGACAATGCATGATTATATGTGTGACGTCATTCTAAATCCAACATGGCGGAACACTCAAGATGGCGGACTAGTTAAATTTCAACCGATCGAGCTGAAATTTTGTACACACGTTTAATTTGGATGACAATGCATGATTATATGTGTGACGTCATTCTAAATCCAACATGGCGGAACACCCAAGATGGTCATTAGAAGGTCTCCTCATTGAAGAGCTAGACTGTTCTAAACTAACCGGCAAACGACCTTGCAACAATGATGCGTTAACTGAGATGAATAGACTCAGACACCTGGCCAAACTAAAAATTACAAAATAAATTAAAAGTAAAAAAATATTTTTAAAAAAAGCTTTTATTTAAATGCGCTAAAAAGAATAAAATAATCTTTTCTTTTAAAACTTTTACTATCAACTTATAACGTCATTCCACAATTTATATGATATAAAAGCTTGTCGCGAGATTTAAGTTTTCAAACTAAGTAAATACCACTACTTAAATCCCGCGACAAGCTTTTATATCATATAAATTGTGGAATGACGTTATAAGTTGATAGTAAAAGTTTTAAAAGAAAAGATTATTTTATTCTTTTTAGCGCATTTAAATAAAAGCTTTTTTTAAAAATATTTTTTTACTTTTAATTTATTTCTTCTATCTCTTGCCGTTTATGTCCTATAGGCCGATGGCACATAAATGACTCCACCCTGTAGGTACGTGCTATACGGAAGCGTTCTGCCATCAGTGTTTATTCTTTATTCGCAGTATCTCATTGCAATATAATGCTTTCAAATTTAAATCCCACCCAATATATCGCATCAGAGGCGTGACTGTGAGATTTTAGCGTAAAGACTTTCTTTTAAAAATCGCCAGGTATTTCCAGCTTCGATGCAATCCGAGTCACGAAGCGTGCAACTCTTTAAATTGACGCGAGGGCCCCATCTGGGAAGTGAAGTGGAGACAGCAAAACCTGAAAACTATTCATTATACGGACGCATAAAATACCATTTAGTTGCAGTTTAATATGCAAATAGCGGTAATATCGTTGCCCCCCGTTTGATGAATTGCAACGGGACGGGCTTGTAAGTATTAGAAAAAGTGTTACCGGCGCGAATAAATCGTATCTACCTACCCTGCGGGTAACATTTCAGAGCACATCATACACGTACGAGTTTGGAAATGACTCTAAGGTTAGAGTTTTTGAGAGAGACCATCGAATTGATAAGTACAATGGAAGTCGCACAGGTACCAGTTTCATTGTTGTTTGGGGCAGCCAACTCTAGAGAGAGATAGGTTTCAAATGGCAATAAGTAAGACAAGGACGCCTAATGAACGTGTCAGCTGATTCAGGCAAAGGAGGTATATAGGGATGTTGCATATTAATGAGCGAATTTAATGGGCATGTTCCGTAATTCTCTTTATTGTCTGATCTGTATTCGGAAATTCGGGGCTTGTTTGTAGGAATGTGAATTTTTCTATATAACCACAATTATGTAAATATTGCACAGAAAAAGTAGTGAATTGATTAAAAAAAATACATACATGGCAATTTTATGTACCTGGAAGTAAATTGAGACAAATAAAATACAAATTCCAAAATAATTTTATTTTCAAATAAAGGCGACAAAATATCTAGGATAAGGTATACATTTTCAACTTTAATTACTTACCTTAACTGATTTATTAATTTTAAAATTTAATTTAATAATAAAAGCATGTAAGACAGGTAGCTTTTACATATTTTTATATAATTTTTAATGTTTAGGCATCTAACAAAAAGAATTACAAATAGTTACCTTATTAAAGGGACCAGAACCTCAAGATTTGACTACGAAGAGCTAGGTTCGTTAGCACAATATTTTGCCAGTTTTTCCCATGACATGGAAAATAAAAAACTGTAGTAATTACATATTTTTTAAGTTTGCGCTGCCCAAAATTCTCTGAAATTGCTCCCAATAAATTGTTGACTACAAATGCAAGTAAATACTTGTAGACGGTACAAAATTTTTCCTTTTTATTGCTGCAATCCACTTGTCTCTAATATCACCGAATCTTTTGTAAAACTGCAAAGTTATTAGCAAAGATTTTTAAGACTTACGAATGAAAAGAAACCCCACTATTATTTTATTCTTTCCTCCCCGTTTGGTACACATCCAAATACACAACAGGAGTTGACCCTCTTTTTTGTAATTTACAACTTAAACAGAGAGAATATAGCCACATAGCTAAATTAAATTTTCTCTCCGATCTAAAAATAATATTAAACTAAACACCAACTAAGACACGACACGAACTCAAATCAAATATAAATAATACAATAATTACTCCTATTCGTATTAGGACAGAAGGAAAATTAAAATGACGTTTGACAACGGAACTCGTTTGAAGCACAGTACACAAAAAATAGAAAGTTAGGACAAACACCTCTTTTGTGTTATGTGGTTTTTGCCGGAATCAGCTGATTTATTTACTATTTCACTTACTCAAGTTTGGCTGCCAGTTCCTCTCTCTACACTCCTTCCATCTACTTGTCAATTCAATGAGAGAGACAAACAACGCAGGGTCTCCGGATGAGAGCAGCAACCCTCTGGGGGTCAACCTTCTAAATGATTATTTTCAAGTTAATAGTCTACAGTATAACGTCCGTGTTAAAATTTGCCAAACCTTCCTTATTTGTATCCTACCCTCGACGCACCACTGACCTCTGGAATTATTTTTCTCTGACGAATGCTATCCCGGGCATAGCGGAGCATACCGCTCTAAAAAAGCTGGCGCCTGAGCAACCGCCCCGCCGTAGGTCCGATTTTCCCTTTTCTAAATAAAAGAGGCTATGCAGGATACCAGATTTCAGACCTCTAATAGAAAGTATATTTTTTCTAAAATAATATTTCATTCAAATAAATTTTAGTAAACCTATATACAGGGTGTCTACCTTTAAGTGTATACAAATCGATAAAAAATGCATTTTGTGAGATATTTCCAAAAACCTTTTTTTGTTTGAAAGGCCTTCAAAAACCGCTTCTTCTGACCTTCCTGCCATTTTCAAAATGCAAATCCAGGGCCGGCTGCGATTTTTTTATACCCCCGATTTTCGCGAAAATCTTTTATCGTTTTTTTATTTAAAATCTGACCCCACAGCGTTAATCAGAACACCCCAAAACCCCCGTATGCCGAATTTGAACAAAAAATATACAGGGAGTTCCATTATGGAGGGTGTCAAAGTTGAGCAAAATAGGAATTTTAAAGGCATCTGCCCTGCCAAGTTAAGTGTGCCATGGAATCCCCTCAAAACAGTTGAATAGTCAACAGGACCACTCAAGTTGTTGGTGTGCAAAGGTCCAATACGAAATATACAGAGTGCTCTTATCTGTGCCATCTCAAATTACTGAATTTTTTGTAACTTTATACGGGTCAAAAATCGAGTATATCAAAACCTCTCCACATACTATAAACGAACTAAATCTAAAAAATACAGAAGCCTGCCAGTCAGTAAGTCCATATCAGTTAAGGTGGCTGGTGTGTCGCAACAGGAAACGCACAGAAAATGTATCATCTTAGACACTGACTTTGTTGAGAAAGGCCCAATAATTTAAATTGTTTTTATTTGTTGGTTGGCATTTTGTAAAGAAATAAATTACTTTTGTGTTTATTAATATGTTTTCAATGATTCCAGAGCACTCCTGATCAGTATAAAGTTTAATAAAAATTAAGAATTTTGAGAAGGCTCAGAGAAAAATACCCTGTATATTTTTGTAGTAAATCTTTTCACACCAACATTTTGAGTGATCCTGTTGACCATGCAACTGTTTTGAAGGGATTCCATGGCACACTTGGCTCGCCAGATGTCTTTAAAATTCCTATTTTGCTCAACTTTAACACGGTGTAGAACCGAACACCCTTTACATATTTTGTTCAAATTTAGTATATGGGGGTTTTGGGATGTCCTGATTAACGCTGTTGTGTCAGATTTTAAATAAAAAAATCGCTAAATGGTTTTTGTGAAAATCGGGGTATAAAAAAAATCGTAGCCGTCCCTGGATTTGCATTTTGACAAAAGTAAAAACGTCAAAAGAAGCGTTTTTGAAGACATTTCGAACAAAAAAGGTTTTTGAAAATATCTCACAAAATACATTTTTTATCGATTTGTATACACTTAAAAGTAGACACCCTGTATATAAAACCATTCAATTTTACTACGTGCACTGTCTATAGTATGCATTTTCATTATTAAAAACGACTTACTAGATGGCCCTCTTTCTTTGTACCTACTAGCGTCAGTCACATGGGAATAAAGACGTTAATTTAAAAAATATTTTTAAACGTACTTATAATGGCGAATGTGTTTATTCTATCTTTTGTTATTAATGTAGTCTTGGGTCTTCTTACCTCTGGTATGGGGGTGGTAACAAGTTGGTAACATTTTGAGAAATAATGCAATTTTCGGCAAGTTTTTTTGAAAAAAAGGCCAAATCTGGAAAATATAGAAAATGACGTGATTGCTTTTGATCACATAATTTGACATCAGTTCGAATCAAAAAACAATCGACATCAAAATGAACTAAAATCGTATAATAATAGTAGGTATACTGTAACTAGCACGGAATACCGTTAATTTCCCGCGCGTATGACAGTTTGGGGCACGAGCCGCAGACGAGTGCTCCAAATCATAAGATTGAGAACTGGATATTCTGTGCGAGTTATCCTTACACTGTGTATACTTTTTCTACAACTGCTGTTATAAGACTTTGAGTTGAAATTTCGGCTTTTTAGCTGTTTTTTATAAATATAGGTTATGTTTTATGTTTCATTAAACACTTTAGATGCAAAAACTACCCATTTAGTAATTACTTGTTTTTTAAAAAATGGAATTGCCATCCCGGGATTTAAAATCAATTATCCTGAAATCCCGGGATAATCTTTTTCTATCGGGATTATATTCCTTAGTACTAACCATTAAAGTTAAATGCAGAGAGCAGTCTAACATTGAAACTGTTTGCATTTTACTCCGTATAGCCTAGTAGCCTAGGGGGTTTTCACAAATTAACAAAAAATGAGATTTAAATCTTGGGCTTGACAATTGCGATGCAGGCGAAAATTGTTCGAAATTCCAGGACAGTGTAAATAGATGAAAAAAAAAATCGAAGTAACCTAATAATATGAGCAAAAAGTAGTACATTAGTCAACTGTGATCTCTTTTCTATTATATTAAAAAAAGGTGTTAATAAAGTTACTATGTATTGTTAATTTTAAAGTGACTACAATTCGGTTATTATCAATAACAATACTCGTTATCTTTAGTGATGGGGAAGTGAAAAATTGTGAGTTATTTCTCTATAAAATATATTATTATGTTGTTTCAAAGGGCCACATTGTTATCTAACTTTTGCATACAACAGGTTTTTCTGACAAACGAAAACATTTGTTTTGGGGTGGGCCCATAAAATTATTGATTTTATTCAAAAATTAGAGGACGTTGCTTACTAAAATGCACCGCAGACGCAATTTTTGCTGGCCTACTACGCAGGATTTTAGTTAGTTTAAGACCAAAAATCCAGGGGAGGGTCGGGTGGCTGCCCCTCCATGCCCCTACGTAACCGTGCCCATGTTTTAGAGCCCCTATATCTCTCCTTAAGTGTGTCCTTACACACAAGGGGAGTGTGTTATCTAGTGGTGATATCAATCAGGGCAGAGCGACGTTTTTATTTAAAACCTAAATATTCCGGAATAAAAATATATTCCGAAACTTAATGGACTTCATATATTTCATGCCACTCCATGTAACATTACTCGTACAGGAGAGGAAGTATATTAATAATACGATACGAATAAATTATATATAAATATACACTCCTGAATTAATGACAATTTTAAATTTTACAGGCGTTTAAAGAAAGGCCGTTACACGTTTACAATATTAATTACTTTAAATTCAGAAATAATTTATGATCCCTAATGTAGTGGTCCTAAAGCCATGGGTGGTAATAAACACTAGTTGAGTTCATTGAAACGAGTTTCCGAAAGGGAAATCTTCGTCTTAGTTCCTATGTGATTATCGTCCACGTCAATCACAAGAATTCTGACGAAATTAATGGGTCCGATGTTTGATAACCAAAGGAAGCGTTTTCCGTTTCTATGTATATGCTCCTTGCCATATTAAATACTCACATAAAATTAAATGTAATCAACAGTTAGATTGACTAACAGACTAAAACATATGGAATCATATATTATGTTTCTCATAATATTGGTTCCACAAAATGCCTTTATTTAATAGAATACAATATAGGAATTAGGTGCCATGTACCTATCTATTATGATGATTTTTGTATAATTATTGGTTCCGCCATGAATACTTTTCAAGTATTTTGAAACATAATAGCATCATCTCAATTTCAAAAAAGTCATCTTCTTTCTTCAGGACTATTCGACTATTCAAGACGTGATCAGTCTAAAAACGCAATTTGGTTTTCGAACACCAAATACCAAAAATGCAACCTTCCTAGATGTTGCGAAATATTTGGCAATCAAACTTTTTTCTTCGAATTGTCAAAGTCATCTCTTTTTTTCGATCACAAATTCCAAGTCCGCAGCTCAAAACTACGCTGGCTCGAGAGTAAGAAAATTGGGAAAGACAATTTAATTATTCGGGAAGATCCATTGAGTGAGACTCCCATCGTAAGTGTTCCAGGTTCCAGGTGCGCTCCACCAACCAGTGGTTCCAGTGCAACATAGATTCTTCAGCCAAATATATAGGTAAGTATAGTGCTTCTATCTTTATATCGTCTGACCCTAATAATTGCAATAATAGTACCCCCAATAAAACCCATTGTGTTCGATACTTACAGCCAGGGCCGAATTAGAGCGCAATTGCAAGGAAACCAATAATAGGTAGGAGTAGGTAAAACAATTAATTGAATACTTGTATTGTATTTGTAAAAGGAGTAGATGACGGATTGTTTAAACGTAATTTAATAGGTTTTATTTTGCGATCGTCAATTTTCTTCTCCCCAAAATGCCAGTACAGCAAGGATTTTGCGTCCTGCTTATCGTGATTTATGGGTTGCAATTATTAGGGTCAGAAAATATAAAGATAGAAACACCTATAAGCTCATTCTCCAATATTGTTGGCTTTGGCTATTCAGATTTTCTTTTGAGCAAGAAATTGGGACCATAACCGGCCAGAGTCAAAAGTATTGAGGTCTTTATTTCGACGACTTGATAATTTTCATAATTATTGCTTTCTATTTTCACCGCGGCCACTTCCCCGCCGTCCTCTTCGACATCTTTGGTTCCTTTCGTCACCGGTCCACCTGTGACCTGCATGGAGCGGGAAACCATCTACCGATAACAATAATGGATAATTGCGATCTGGTCCGAAGTTCGTGAGCGCGCTCGCTCGCGAAGAGCGGGTCATCAACGGAGAACGGAGGGCAACTTTCGACTCTTCTTCTCCTTATAGTCCAAGCCGCCGCGGCGGCCTCTGTCTCGTTTTCCCGGTGTTGCGGCCGTATCGGCATCGCAGAAGGCCGTGGCCAGCGAAGAACGGCGACTGGCGAGTGAACCGGAATGCAGCGTTGCCGGGCCGACTTGCTGTTGCCGACTGTATTAGCAAAGTTTAACTTTGGTATTAGTTGAATGGAAGACCAGAAACGGGATTTGAGGAAGGTAGAATATGACGTAAAGAAAGATAATAGATTTTACATGAGAAATAAACAGTAGGTCGTAGGTCCGCGGATTGGGTTAATTATACAGTAGTTAACATATTTACGCAGCAATGGTCAGAAAACATTAGTCAACGTCAACAATACCATCTACAGGGTGTCCAACTTTAAAACTGTACAAATCTTAATTTTTGAAGATAATCGCCTCAACTTTTTTTTGTTTGAAAGGCCTTCAAAAACCGCCTCTTTTGACCTTCCTACCATTTTCAAAATGCAAATCCAGGGCCGGCTGCGATTTTTGTATACCCGCTATTTTCACGAAAACCATTTAGCGATTTTTTTATTTAATATCTGACCCCACAGCGTCAAGCAGAACACCCCAAAACCCCTATATACCTAATTTTAATAAAAAATATACAAGGATTTCCATTCTGCAGTGTGTCAAAGTTGAGCAAAATAGGAATTTCAAAGGCATCTGCCAAGTCAAGTGTGCCATGGAATCCCCTCAAAACAGTTGAATGGTCAACAGGACCACTCAAGGTGTTGGTGTGCAAAGGGCCAATACAAAATATACAGAGTGTTCTTATCTGTGCCATCTCAAATTAGTGCAATTTTTGCAACTTTATACGGGTTAAAAATCGAGTATATCAAAACCGCTCCACACTCTATAAACGAACTAAATCTAAAAATACAGAAGCCTGCCAGTCAGTAGGTCCATATCCATATCAGTTAAGGTGGCTGGTGTGCCACAACTGGAAACGCACAGAAAATGTATCATATTATACAGTGACTGTGTTGAGAAAGGTCCAATAATTTAAATTGTTTTTATTTGTTAGTTGGCATTTTGTAAAGAAATACATTACTTTTGTGTTGATCAATATTTTTTCAATGATTCCAGAACACTCTTGATCCGTATAAGTTTCATAAAATTTCAGAATTTTGAGATGGCTCAGAGAAAAATACCCTGTATTTTTTTGTAGTAAATCTTTTCACACCAACATTTTGAGTGGTCCTGTTGACCATTCAACTGTTTTGAAGGGATTCCATGGCACACTTGACTCGACAGATATCTTTAAAATTCCTATTTTGCGCAATTTTTACACCCTACAGAATGGAACTCCCTGTATATTTTTTTGTTCAAATTTGATATAGGGGGGTTTTTGGGTGTTCTGATCAACGCTGTGGGGTCAGATTTTAAATAAAAAAATCGCTAAATAGTATTAGTGAAAAACGGGGGTATAAAAAAATCGCTGCCGGCCCTGGATTATTTGCATTTTGAAAATGGCAGAAAGGTCAGAAGAAGCGGTTTTTGAAGGCCTTTCAAACAAAAAAAGGTTTAGGACATTATCTCCAAAAATGAAGATTTTACAGATTTGTACAGTTATAAAGTTGGACACCCTGTATATTGTTGAAAATTGTTTTTGAATCACACATGCGTTTTTCGCGAAAAATAACTGTCAGATTTGACAGCCGTTGATCCTCTGTATGTGAATTGTTCACTCTACGCTATTATAATGATATAGTGTCTCCTTTTAGATGTACATGGTGGACATAAATGCAAAGTCTGAAAATTGTACAAGATACAAGATCAAAGTACCTCTATTTATAATCTTCGAGAGAATTACAAAATATAAATAGGATCTTCAAATCCGGCAAGTAGACTAAGTATCATTATTTAACTTTTCAACCTCATTGCAGAATTATTATCTATAACAACAGTAGGTAGGTACCTATGAGCAGTTCGGTCGGTTTGATATTCGGCACCAATGACGTGGTGCCCCATTGTTAAAATGCCCTTTATTTTGACTCCAAGATTAAATATATCCATACTACTCTAAAAACATGCTACAAACAAAGACAGAAAGTCAACCATCAACCAACTATAATACACCCGGTGATTCCCGGTTATAGTTCCTCCAGAAACACACTTAGATTATCGCATGTTTTTTCTTGTGCCGGAACCTCACCTGAAGACTCGGGGGATGGTCTAACGACGCCAGCCTCCGAGCCCAGAGTCGAAATAAGTTCGCTACGGCTCGACATAAAGGGGCAATTTCTGAAAATCTCGCGACATTTTCGGAATAATTTATTGGAGCGCTTAGATTGTGATTAGTTCTGGGCGTCAAGCGTTTATCAAAACAAACCTGTCTATAGGTTCTGACGTCATTGTTCGGCACGCTGGACGGACACCACGGGCGCCCGCAGGGGGGTAAGGGGGGCAGTTGAGTTGTCCCCCCCCCCTGAAAAATCATTGTTGTGCTTCACACTTTTATAACCACGTGCGAAGAAAGATAAAGACATGACTATAAAAATTTAGAGTGAAATAATGAGTATTTATGCCTATTAAGTGCAGCAAAGGACAACATATTGAATTCAAATTTTTAAAATGAGTTTTGTAACAAGCATAGTAGGTACGTAGGAATCGAAATTTGTTATGTTTTATTTAGGATTTGATATTTTTTTGTTATACCTACGTGCTACGTGTTGTTTTGTACATACTTGCACAATAAGTCTATGTAGACATACTTAATCATACAGAGAAATATTTATTTTTTGTTTCGTTTAGGAATTGTGTTATTTTAATATTAGTTTTTCTAACGATAAGTTTCTATATTTAGAAAATTAATTGATATAATCAATTGATATAGTTTACCTGATATGCCACTAAAACCTTCGTTATGACAAATAATAAAGTTGGCGCCCATGACAGACGACAGACACTCTCAATCGCGGTAAGTTTGATCGGCAACATACACCTAATCAAAAATAAATCGCGTAGCGCGTAGCATTTAAACTTTTGCATTTCCCGATTTAAAGAAAACATAATGTGCCCATCGGCACTGAACTTCACATTCATTATAAAAGGTTGAACTTCTACACCGTGACACCATCACAGAACAGCCCAGCCCAGAGCCGCACCAGATCATAACCGCGTCCAAAGACACAATCCGGCAACGGTGTCTGAAGATTCCAGGCAGCTGCAACATGTGGACGACCGGCCGACGCGCATGCCCGTCGAACCGGCGGCGGCATGCGGCGAGTGACAGTTCGGCTTGCGCCTCCTTCGATGATTGTTTGAGTGCGGTCGCCTCGAATTCCGCGGTTGATACGACGCGTCCGTCGAAACTTTTGTCTTTATCCGACTTTGGGCAATTTCCGCGCTCGCCTCATCCTCTGTGTTCCTCCTGTTGGATTTTAGACTGTTTTGTGTTTTGAGTATCATTGTTTTGTGGAGAATTACAGCAGATGACCGGTAAGAAAATGCGATTGAACAATGGAATGCCTAGAGGCGAAAGGTTGAGGTTGTTGTTAAAATTATGATAAATATAACATAATAATGTTCGAAAACAGAAGGTAGAACAAATTACATAGAAGAGAAGGCACGATTTTGCAATAAAATTATTAGGCGTAGGTATACCTATTTACGTTAGGCGTTAGGGCTAAACTGGATTCAAAATTTTAGCCAGCGTCCGTCGACCGTGAAAAATATACCTGTGTGTAGCCACTTTCTGGCAGCCAAAACTGGTGTGAGAGTTTATGCCGTTTTTCCAGCTCCAGCAACCAAAATTATTTTCCTGTTGGTTATCTTCTGTTTAGGAAAAAATAATCCTTCGTTCAAGATTTCTTTTCATTCATTCATTTCCGTCAAATTGCCTGAAAAAAAAGAAACATTTGCAATTACCTAAAGGTGTTATTGGCTGCCAGTAAAACAAAACGGCTGTCAACTTCACACCGGTGAAAATTATTACCTATCTAGGTACCGCAACCTCCCGATTCAACCCGCCCCTGATCATTTTTGGCCTTTTCTGATTTCAGCAACCACTTTTGAAAATATCTCGGAAAATATACCTATACTAAAATCAAAAATAAGTCTGAAGCCTGGCGTAAATAAAAAAAGCACGTGTTCGATGACGTTTCGCGAAATAAGGCGATTGGTCAATAGGCCATAAAATATCAGCGCGCCTGGCAACAGGGACGTACTCGATGGCAAAAGTCTTTTTATGCGGTTTTATCTTGTTGTTGTCAGCTATTTAGACACTGCCACAAATAATGTTATCGATGTTTTGAACCATTTTAATTAAGCCAATAATTTTTTTTCCAAATATTTTGATGCAAACAATAATTATTGTAAAAGTAAAATTAAATAAAGGTCGTGCCTCAGTGATACTCTTGCGAATATCTCACGCACATGCTTTTGTTTACATCAGGCGTCAGATTTAGTTGATTTTAGTATACATAATATTATGTTGATGTGGAACACCCTGTATATACATATAAGCAGTGCCGGTTTGAGGTAGTTCGCCGCCCGGTGCTGCCACAGACATAACGCCCCATCCGGATGTTTTAATGCATAGGAATGGGATGGCCCATCCCATCCCCATGCATTAAAATATTTCTTATTTTTTTGAACCGTCTCGAAATAAGAAAGAAACTTTGTATACATATTTATATAAAATAAAAAACGAAAAATTATAAACAAAACAAAAAAATCTTTATTCTATGATTTAAATAAGAAATATTAGATTATATTAGAAATTAAAAACTAATTAAAATCACTAAATAAAAAAACAAAACAGTATTCTTTGGTTTAAATAAACAACAGGTACGAAGAAAAACTAAATAAAAATACTATCTAAAAAATAAAACATTATCCTTTGGTTTTATTAATAACTAAAAAAAATTAAAAAATAGGAACGTAAGTTGCTTTCTAGCTTTCATTGAAGCAAACTGTTCTATGACACTATTTACATCTATTTCATTTAGCAGGTCTTGGTTAATGGATAAAATTGCCAAGGAATTCAATCTTTCTTGGGCAATTGAATTTCTTCAGTTCTAGCACTAGCACACAAGTCACACACAACAAAACAAGTAGATTTTAGTAAATCTGTTGTTTTTGTGGCGCGCATACATGCAATGCAACCTTGCAACCTGCGACTCAAGTCTCAATTTGTTGTAGCGGCGGGCGCGCATCGTAGGGTGCAGTGTCGCACCAGATTTTTTATTATTTTTTAAGAAATAAATGTTCATTTTTAAATTTTTCTCAGAGAGCGGTAGCGCGCGTACCGCCCTCAAAAAGTTTACCGCCCGGTGCTATTGCACCCAAAAAACCCCTGTTAAACCGGCACTGCGATGTAAGTAGGTACCTACGCCACTTATAAAAAATGTAACTCGAGGTGTAACCTCGGGTAATTATCGTATAATTTTACACTTTCAAGTAATAAAATCAAAAAATTAGATTAATATTTTAAGTTATACAGGGTGTTTCAGAAAACCCTGGCATAACTTCTGGAGCATGCCTCGGAGCATACAGAAATAAAAATAAAATTCTTATTGACAAATGTGTTTATCGCGTCTTTAGTTTCTTAGATACAGGGTGTCCAAGTTTACTTTTTAAAATTGAGTAAGTATAGGTATTGACCGTATTTTCTACTTTATATACTAGGTACATTATTGAAATTTGACACTGCTGTGTTTTTGGGGATGGAAAATAATATGCTGAAAATGTCAATTTCTACTTCTATGGTTTGCTCGGGTATTGCGAGGCTCGGTGCGAGGGTATGTGTTTTAGAAGATATTCCTTGAATATTCCCACCAGACTATAGGAACTGAGTGAGCTATGGTGTGGGTAGTTATTTTTCTCAGTATTTTTATTTTTAGTGTCTATTGTATTCTAAGTGAGACCCAATGAAATAAACTCGGAAATAGGTAGATAATCTATTATGGGATCTAGGCCCCTCGATCTAGGCGCATGAAACGCTCGATAAAATGCGACATTAAAAATAATATCAACTATCCTTTGTCCTCGCTTTTTTGAATTTAAGTACTAAGTAATTGTTTCTTTATTTAAATAAATACACTTAATGCACTTTCTACTACCGACTACCGAGTTCATTTCGTGTTGAACTGGGACTAAATAAAGGGCATGAACTGATGAAATTTACATATTAAACATAGAGGAGCCGGCAAGTACAAAGTGGGGTGACAAAAAAGAGCCCTTGGGATTTAGTCCCGGTTTTACCACTTAAGGAATTTATGAGGGTGGCTGTGACACTAGTAGACGCCAGACGCAGCTCTAGATAATTTATTAAAGGATTTTCAGTTTTAACTTCCGGTATTTTAAATCCATAGCATTCTCAAAGCAGGGACACGAGAAGGGTCAACATTTGGCACTTACCTTCTCGACCCACGAACTTTGCAGTAGGAACCTACCTCCCGCCTAGATAATTTTGAATTTGCAGAAAGGCGAGAGCGGGCGAGAGTGTTCCGTTTAAAAAACTAAATCAGGTTTAGGTTTTTCCGAGGGTTTTTCCCGAGGTTTTTCCTAAAGCTGGTTTCCGGTCCGGGCGTAAATCTACAAACCTTTTTACTTTTTCGAAGAAACCTAGGAAGAAACCTCGGAAGAAACCCTCTCGGGTAGGCTTGATCAAGTTGTGTTGATCACCCATAATAACTTATTAATTTTTGGTGATAGAAATTTTAGCAAAAAATTGTACGTAGGTATTTACTGTGAGTTTCAATCTACAGAATGCCAAATTTGTGCAAGGAATTTTAAAGGCATCTGGCGAGTCAAGTGTGCCATGGAACTACCTCAAAATAGTTGAATGGTCAACAGGGCCACTCAAAGTGTTGGTGTGCAGTGCAAAGATACAAAGATACAGGGTATTTTTCTCTGGGCCATGGAACCTTTCTCTACAAAGTCACTGCCTAAAATGATACCTACCTTAACTCATCTGCTCGCTCATCTGACTGGCAAGCTTCTGTATTGTTTAGACTTACGTCGTTTATCTAATGTTTGGGACTGGGACGGTTTTGATAACCCTATAAATTCATTATTTTGAGATAGTAGACCGAGTAGTAGACTAACCTCTACACCAACACTTTGAGTAGTTCTGTTGACCGTTCAACTGTTTTTAAGCAGTTCCATGCCACACTCGACTCGCCAGATGCCTTTAAAATTCGTCTTTTGCTCAAATTTGGCACCTCGTGTATTTTTCGTTAATTCGGTATTTATGGGTTTTTAGGTGACCTGATTAACACTGTCGTGCCATATTTTAAATAACAAAATCGCTGAATTTGCGTTTTCACAACGGTAGGAAGGTCAAACGAAGCGTCATCTCAATATCGACACTTATTGATCAAAATATAAAAACTAACCTCTACCTTCTTATAACATCATTTTGAAAATGGTGGAAAGTTGAAAACATCCTCGAAAACAGCCTTATGGACTTTAAAATAAAGTTGGTACCACCGAGGGTCATAAAGAATTCATGATTTCATTTTTTTTTGAAAGCAGATGAAGTGAAAATGCCGAGAAATTATCAAAAATTATATTCGACTATTTTGTAGAATTCCTTCTTTATGTCGATCTCGGTTAGAGCCTCGGTTAGAGCTCAGTTTAAAGTTCGGCCACTATTATTCACTGCAACATCTTAAGGTTAATAATAATATATACAGTAATATTCGATGTAGCAGACGAAACGTAAGAGCATACCAAGTAAACAGCTAATCTTGGATCTGGGACTAATATGAGCAACAGAAAACCAATTTGAATTGAGCTAGTAAGGTCGTTCCACTTGATTGAAAACGTGAACTTTACTTATGGTATATAGTTTCTGCTTTCTGCTAATATACCGAAAGTGCGGCTGCAACACAGTAATCTAGTGGGTATTTTATTACGAAATCCGTTAACAACTAAAATGGGATTTTATATAAAAGTAGGTATATACATATATATTGTATTTAAGTTATATATTATATCGGCGAGATAAATTCATATCCGTCGACTTTGCAATTTTACTTTAAGGGAAAATGTTGAAAATATAATGCGGTAAACACATATCAGACCGTCAGATATAGTGACAAATTTAGGTGCCCCATTTTCGCATAAGCCTCGAAGAGGGTTGAAAAGTACATCGATGCTGAGTAGAATGAAGGGAAATTTACGAATGGCCCCTGGGGATAACATACTGAAAATTCGATTTCGGGTAAAAAATATGACAATATAAAGAAATAAGAGGGCGTGTTAACCTTGGGTAGGTCTCCCTGCACCTAGAGAGTTCACCATTTCCTCGACCATTTTAATTTTTCACAAGTAATCTCCGAAGCTGAGTTCGTCCCCACGATACAGGAATGCTTTTCATTAAAAAAAATGTTATTGTAAACGGTGTAGTCGCTACTTGATTTGGAAAGTACAAACTAGAAACGGGAATTTGCAATTATGGTATGGTCAAGAGTATGGTAGGCGCGAGGGTAGGCGCTTTTGACTATGGGGTCAATCCGAGCGTAAACCCAAACCTTCCTTTTCCGTCCATCGCAAAAATCTGGGTGAAATGAGAGTCTTGTTACTCGTACGGAACACATTAAGTATTCTGTCTGTTTTACACAAGTTTCTGCCTTGAAACTCTTTTGTTGTTGGTACGGCGTCGTCGTCTTTATACATCCAGCTCCGTCTCCAGCAACGATATATAGGAATAGATGACTCACGGTAATACAAATAATACAGTTTTGTTTTGCTTCTGCATTACGGGGTCGGGGGGAAGAAGACGAGGTAATTTGTTTACATTGGCATTTCTTAAATTCATTCTTTCATATTTTGTAATGGCATAATAAATAGTTTTTTGATAGACTTGTATAATAGTATATATGCGTTGAGATACTTATATTTACAAAATAACCTAAATCGTATCAAAAAACTGGAAACCTTGTGTGCCAACAATAACATCTTTTTAATATCATGAAACAAAACAAGTTGCCTTTGGTAATCTATCTATTCCTATATATCGTTGGTCTCCAGCATTGTTCAAATTTGACTTTTCTATCGAATGGATTTAAGATTTCTTCAATTCCTCTTTGAACCGACTTTCTTTCACCTCTTAGTTATAGAACATGGACACAGATCGCAGAGTCCGTTGTACCTACTTGTGTCCGTTTGGTGAAGTCACGAGTGAAAGAAAAACTTAGAAGAAAACTGAAAATAATTCTCCCGCCGAATTTTTGTTAGTCGTTTTTATGAATGTTTTATTCTCGTACTAGACTCGAGTTTTCTGTAGTTCCTCATTGCCCCGAGATTCTTTCTCTAGCAAAGCATCGGGCCCGACCGGCGCGGCCGCCTGCCGATCGGGCAACCTGACCTGGCCAACGAAGGATTCTCGGAACGCCAGTGCGCCCGTCTCTTCTCCTCCTCGTGCCTCCTGAGATGCGGTCGATTGCGGGACCTTTTAAAACCGAACCAGCTCCTCTGGTTCGGGCCGGAGACCACGTGAGATTTGTACAGCTTAACTCCCGATTAGATTACTGCAGCAAACCGAACCTGATCCTTTTTGGAGGATGTCGGTTGTCCAGCTTATGCATTAACGAATAATAGAGGGGAAGAACTGTAGCTTCACCTAAAACTTATTTCTTATTGGGGTCTGAAGTGATGCAAAAACATGAGTAATCATGGAAGCAATTTGCTCGCAATTGTGTACAATTCAATTTGTTACTGTACACCTAATGTTGGTAACAAAAGTAGTATCTGTGGTACCTACTACATTACATACATTCAAGATATAGGGCATAAAATAAGTAATAAAAATAGACAGCTGTACTAGTACGGTCAAGGGGTGAGTTTACACAAAAAAGTCACTTTCATTTTGATCATTTCACATTTTTCTTCTTCAGAACTTCGGCATAGATCGAATGTTTTTCATAAAAACTGCAATAGAAATGTACATTTTATAAAAACGTAAGAAGGAATACTTTTTTATATACAATTATTGGTGGACATTGTCATTACCCTTACCTCTGTCGATGGCTGCTTGAGAGGCTTTACATTAACTTGTTTTATGAAGGTACTTATACAAGGAGATTCAGTTTGTTTTTTGTACCAGGACTTTAACATTGGGTAAAAAAAATTTACATTTTAAAACGAAAATTTTATATCAACAAATTATGTGTCCACAAACTTTTCATTTTCAAGATACAGAGCGTTAAAATTTTGGGTCTTAAATTGCAGGTTTTTATTCAAAATTCAATTCAATATACATTGTTAATCACCAGCGCCATCTGTTTTCCAGGACATGAAGTTATAATAGCCGTGAGAAGTCTTATATACAGTGTGGTCATTTAAGTGCGCTATGTGCAACATATGGGAGTTTTTTTATTAATTGCACAACCAAAATACAGATATATTGCCGAAAGTTGGTGCATGTTCAATAATCATATTAGGTGCACTTAGAATGGTTGCAAGTTAAACAGCATACAGGGTAGGTCAAAAAAGTAAAAAATTGTACAAGAGTAAAGTAGTCTTATTTCAAAAAATGCAGCAAAAGGTTATTAATAAAAGTTGTTTAGAATTAAAAGCTAAATGCCTAAATACCAAAACATAGCCCCTTAAAAAAATTTTTTTTCGTCCATTAATTTCCACAATTTCTTAATAAACATTTAAAATAAAAATTTTGCACCTTAAATGAGAGTTTTTAATATACGCATTATCATTACTAATGTTTTACCTTGTTCAGACGAATTTTTGCGAAATTTTAAAGTTTTGTTTAATATCGTTGCAACAAACATGAAGTTTGGCTTGCCTAAAAAATAAAAAATCTAAGTTAATTTTACAAATATTGTTGAATTTGAACAAAGGTTTGCGAAATTGATTTAATTTTGATTGATTTATGAAATTGTTTAGGGTAGATATTGAAACATTTTTTTAGGAAATTGTTGTTTTTCAAAAAAAAATTTTTTCTTAGGAGGCCATGTTTTGGTATTTAGGCATAATTTTTAATTCTAATTCTAATAACATTTTTAATTCTAATTCTAATAACATTTTGCTGAATTTTCTGAAATAAGGGTAGGTACTTTACTTTTGTACAATTTTTATATTTTTCGACCTACCCTGTATGCTGTTTGACTTGCAACCATTCTAAGTGCGCCTAATATGATTATCGAACATGCACCAACTTTCGGGAATATTTGTATTTTCGTTGTGCAATTAATAAAAAAATCCCATATGTTGCACACTTAAATGTCAGTCAACGATTGTACACTTGAAGTATACTTGTCCGTATTTTTCGGTTATTTCAAAGAAATTGTATTCTCAATTTTGATTTGGATATTCTTGCAATATTTTCTAAACAAAAGTATCGTGCTAAACCATTAACATTTTTTTTATCTTATTGCAAGCTTGCGCCTTTACCTCATTTCTTTATCAATATGGGGTAAACCAGTAGGTAACATTTTAGTGCACGTTCTAGTTCTATCAACAAGGGAATTTATTTACACAGGTTTGGTAGGATTCGGCGGAAAAACGCACTTTCAGGGGGGCTTGCCTTATCTTAGCAAACACAGACATGCACAACTGTTTGCATTTCCACCTTTATTTCCTGATAAAAATTTCACAACTGCGACATGCGAATCCTATTAGTTTGGGAACAGGCGAAAATTTACCTATATTGGGACTCTCGCTTGGACCGTTCCAATGTTGGTGGAATAAAATTGTCAGGTAAGAATGGAAGCGACATCTCTAGTAAAATAAGAAAAGGCATGTGGAAGGTCATAAAGCAGGTGCAACTGTAATTTTAGTTTATGAGTCCGGTTCCACGACTTTTAAATATAACATCCTTTACCGGTAACTTTCTCAATGTTTCGTGTCGCAAGAAAACTTTACAAAATCCGCGTTTTATCAAAAGTTTCAACACGTAATATATTATTATTTCTTATGGTTGCTAACATATTCCATTCAAATGTCTTGAATTCTGATTACAGTTTATCACGCTTGCCACGCAGCCCCCATATATACACCATGTAAAGAAAAGTTGAGTTTTTTTCAGTGGATTTTAAGACTTTTAATATGCCTCACTGTGTTACACTTCTCGCTGCTTTTAAATGTTACCTACAGATTAACTGAAAAAATTCCTATAAGCAATGAACCAAAAAATTATTCGCTTTCAAAATGGAATATGTATTTAATTTGACAAAATTTTGTCACCCTATTTCAATTCAATAAAACTAATGGTGTTTTGACCAATGTACATTTTGGCATTTTTTTTTCATTTTGAATGTATAGTTTATCAGTGGTAAACGGTGAAAATTTTATGTTTCGAATGTTTTCAAACACGTTTTGGTAATTTCAACCCAAATAGTTAATTTTATCGTTATGAAACAAGAGTTCACTTTTGTTGCAAATGAAAAGATGCACTAAAACAATGGACTTGCAAGACCAAAAAGACAACCTCAAAAAAGTTACGATTAAAACCATGATCGAAAAAAAGTGTGAGATGCGTAGAAATTGACATTTTCAGGTTATTGTTCGCATCCATAAATACAGAGCAGTGACAAATTTCAGTTCAGCAGCTTGATTATTTTAGGAGATATTGCCATAATTCAATTTCAAAAAGATAACTACAACGCCCCATACCTCAGAAACGAAGAACCTTGGGAATTATGTTTATATGAGCAACCCATCTTACCATGAGTTTTTCTACAAGATCCTGATAAAAAATCTGGGACTCATCATTTTCCTTTCTTATTAAAAACAGTAATAAAAATAATAATAATTCTCACCCTCACAATTTTCCAAACTAGAAGTACCCCAGAAACAACGGAATGCTTGTCCGGGGGCACAGTTTTAATTGAACGAATCCTCAACATACCTAATTGATTCAACCCATTTTAGAGATATATCGGTTTGAGATCAGTTTCTCACAATAATCGAAATCCAACATCAACATGTTTATAAAAATATTGGGGGACCTGTGAATCCGTGTTACACATAATATATTATAAGAAAGTGTCATCCATATTTTCATCATCAAATTTACCCCTCCATTGCATTTTTTATTTTTATGAGGAACAATTTAAATAGCTTGATTAATTTATTTTTAATATTCCAAATATTGATTTCTGAATAAATATTATCATTACTTTTAAGTACTATAAATCCAAACATATCGCTACGTAAATGTTTAGATCTTATTATGAGGCAGAGCAGAAAGTTATAGTTCCATAAACCAATAAAACCGTGTCAAATGTGTCGAAGTCTTCTACGAAAGCGAAGGAATACAACGTCGTCTATTATAGTGTGCCCTTATAAACAGCTCCTTTCATAATAGATTACTTTACTGGTGTTACAACGTAAACAAGCTTTAATAGTTTCCTGAATAGATAAATGAATTTATTTCGAACTGTATGCTCCCAATGAGGAATCCAATAATTTAATTTGAGTTTCTATTATTTGTTGATTTGTTTCGGTGAAATGACAAGCTAGTCATTTTATTGAGATTCTCGTTTCCATTCAAGAAAGTTCAGAGACAAACTTCCAATACAAGCAGAGAACTTGAATGCAACTTTGCCCATGGATTCCTAAAAAGGCCTGCTATTATTGGATCTTGAACTTTGACACACTGGTTGATGACGCCCGTATTATTGTTTTCATGCACTGCTTCTTCAAATTAAATATGGTTCGATGTAGCACAGCTCTGCCAAATGTGAAAAATGTTCTCGAGTCTTGAACAGGGAGAATATTGATTGAAAAATTGCATGTTATTAATTTAGCAGGGGTATATTCGATAAAAAAATTGCTCCTAAATATAATTAGAAACAGAAAATAATGATACCATTAAATCTTGTGTTGAAATTTGACAGAAAATTTTCCAATGTAGGTATAATATGTATAAATTTTCATTTATTTTCCAAATTATTATGCATATTTGAAAAAATTCCGGTAATAATTCATCATAACTAGGAATATCTCTTATAAGTGATTATTCTTCGTTTTTAATACGTAAACAACAAGCGTAGATATTCACATAGCTTTACAATTTCAAGGCACTTTATGTAGAAAACGAAGAACTTTTACGACCCATGTTTTTAAAACCACAAAATAAATAGCTATTCGCCACAGAAATCTCTTTAATGTCATTGCCTTCGGCATGGCGTCTGACAAAAACAGTTTCAGTTGTTCACTTTACCAAAACTTTACTACGTGGGTGGAAAAACCTATAGCTTAAAAAAAGTGAAATAAACGCATGCATATACCTTAAATTTGGTTTTGATATTATTATAAGGACAGGGTGATTCGGCCATGATTGAAAACAAGGAGGTGTGTCAATATGTCAGTCTCTACATCGAGCAGCTTTTGTTCATTCCATCTGTCAGTCACAAGCAACAAGCTGCCTACTTCTTTGTGGTTCAGCTGGACATCGATTGATAAGAATTCCTTATTTTGGTGACGCTTCCCATCTAGAATAGCATTTGGTTGCAGAACCCTTTAGTGTAGGAATTATAAGTATTTTTATAAAAGAATTCATCTTCTCGCAATATCCCTAGAATATTAAGCATAATGCACAAAATACACATGTATAATGTTTTGAAAATGTGAATATTTAGTTCTTGTGACAGATATCGTGCCTACTATCGGACTTACTTTACATACAGTAGGTACCTACCTAAATAAAATTAATCAATCAAAATAAACCATTTAAACCCAGTAGAACAATCAAAATGATCATTTAACTGTAATAATAAATTATTTGTCGATAATCATATTCTTCTCATTTCGCACCACACTATTGACGGTTTAACATGCTAGAAACTAGAGTCCCGTATCTGCAAATGACTTTCTTTTTTTCTAATTTCCGCCAGCCATTGTTGTGTGGTTGTCTTCAAACATTTTAATCAAAACGACTAGGTATATTTCTTGCCCTTAAAAAGCTTTCATTTTCCCCTTGAAGGCGCAGCCAGGCCCTTATTCAAATGAGGGCAATTGAAATTATACACTTGCCCTCTTTATCTGACAAATAGTGCATCTCCTTCGGCCGGCCCTGTCAAAATACCTTGAGTGATGATATACCGCGGTTGCAACGCCCTTCGATGTCATGCCTGGTGTTATGCTAGGTATTTTGGGACCACAGCGGTAGTCGTCGGGGCTGAAGATAGTTTTTTAAACAACTTAAATTCGACAGCTATATTTTATGTATGCCCTCCAATATGCAGCGGTAAACAAATTATATACAGATTTTTTTGGCGATGTTTGGAATAATAATGGTGACATTTTCTAGACAATAAAAATACCTCGGGAAAACCCTATAGCAACAAACTGCGGGATATTTACTATTTCAGTGTAAACCCTCGAACCAGTTGGTAGATCTTGCCAAGAAAACGGAAACGGTATTATGGTATTCTATATTTTTATAAGATACATCGTGAAATAAGGACTTTTTTGTTTATTCGCCAATTTCAACGTTGTATGAGTATGAGTCCCGGGTTCGAATCCTGGTATGCCACGAAAACGTCCATCTATATAACTAGCCTGTATAAAAATGTTCACGTTCACCATTCCAGGAATGTGTACATATTAAGTACGTAATATTTATTACAACTTTTGTATTTTTTCGTATCTCAAGTTATGACCGAGGGGAGTAATTTGCATTGCATAGTAGAAGAAATTTCATACTATTTTGTTATTGTTCACTTTCCCCATTTGTTTCATTAGTTTCTCGTTAATAATTAATATGTAATATCAATGGTCCGTATGCATTGGGACGCTTTATCTTTTTTTTTCTATAGTGAATTGATTTCTTTTTCGCTAATACCGAGGCTAATAGATAATAATTATCTTCTTTCTTGTTAACTCTGTTGGCTATTGGTAAGTAAAGAAACACTACCTAATCAAGTTGACATAGTTAATATCCCTACCAGAATAAATAGAGTCAATTACAAACTTATGTTATACCTAGAAGAACTTTCTAAGAATATGGCACTATAATAGAAAACATACTATATTTGGACATTTTCCAACCGAGATCCCAATAGTAATTATTGTAATATAATAGTATTTCAAACAAAACAAAACTCTTTAAATGCGTTTTTTAAAGGCCGCGGTAGATTTTATTTTCATATCAGGAACTCTGCAAAATGACCAACAGCTTAAAATGAAGGAGGGTAAATGCTCGGGTAAATGTTATGGTACCTACCTATAATTGATAACTTCTCAGATTTCGGGAGAGTACGTCAATACTTGGTCGTTTTAAGATATTTTTAATGTAAAGAGTAGAGGAACGAATAACGCTATAATAAGTATATGAGTAAAACAAGTTAACTGGTAACTTAAATAGGTTATTCATGTTTATCCACGGCAATTCCTTGATTTTGGAAATCGTTTGGGACGTTATAGATATAGAGAGAAAAAAAATGAAATTAGAATTACAAAAAATTGCGGAAATTGAAAAAAATACTTACTTTTTTGTTATTGTGTTTTTGTGTGCGGCGAAAAATATTGTTTTAATTCGGAACTATTATGTATTCTTTGACCGCTTATTGTGTACATACTTAGACTTAATTTTACTCCTTCCGTTTAGTACTATATAGGAAGTGAAGAAGCAATGTAAATGTAGGTATATAAAATATAAAAACAATTATTGTTTGTTACGTGTCTGTCTAAGGAAATTCTGGTTCCATACTGATACCAGTACCAGAAAATATAGTAACTTTTTGAAAAATCTTTCACTTTTGGTCAACTGTTTGTTTTTTATTTGTGGATGTACTTTTTCCTTTCAAAACCAATTCAAAAACGTCAGTAATACGAGTGGATCAGCACCACTGAAAAACTTTCCTATTCCAATGCAGTTTGCAATGTAACTAACATAATATGGTTTATACAAAATAATAAAAACCAATGCACGTCAGTAATGACGAAAATTGTGTTGTCAAGATTTTTCAAAAATATTAAATGATTTTGTGTATTTAATTTTGAATTTTATGGGTATTATTGAGTTGGCAGCTCTATCAACGATGTAGACATGTTGCCGCATTTTTGAGTTGAATTGTATTTTGTGTTTTTTCGTCTGCCATTGAATTTCTGGTTAATGGTCAGTAAAGATCACAAAAGTGGATGAGAATCTTGAAATATAAAGATCCAAAATAAAACGAGTTTGTGGGACAGCAGCCAAACAACAGAAACTGGTATCGAAGCGCTGCTATCATACGCGAGAGATTAATGTAAATAACAACAACTGTCTGTGTCTGAAATACGTCAAATCGAATGAAAAATATCTTTCCAAGAAACTGCAATAAGACTTTTCATTCTTTTTCCAGGATTTGGTTAAGGTTGTTCAATATGAAGCTGAGCACCGGGGGAGAAGCTTCGGCTAGCGGGGAGCATAGTCTCATTCAAGGAACATTTCCAACATAGTCTTCCAAGAATAACAGGACAAATAAATTTCTTTATCGAACATGTAAAATCCACTTAGTCGAGTCGACGTCATGCATTTTCCGTGACAAACTCCACTAAAAATGAAACCAACATATGGTGGCCAGTCCGTCCGCTGCCGCATTTCTCGCATTAGCAGTGGCAGACGGGGCGGCCGTATATCCCGCAAAAACCTAATAGAATAATCCGGGCTCCATCATCCCGTCATTTTTGCGGAGCGTCGCAAAAAAGGGAGACGGAGCACGTTCCTCGGATGCTTGCGGCCGCAAATTTATGCAAAAAACCAGTCCGGGGCCCACCGCCAGCCATCTAGACGTGGAAAACAGGATTCAGTCTATGGCTAATTTTAAATCGAGAGAGCAAGTGTCGCTCCGCTATTTCTGCCAGGCGCGTTTCCTGTCCACCGGCGGAGGGTGGAAACTGCAGCTGCCGCTAAACATCCGACAAATACGCTGGGTAAATGTGTAAATTGTGTTTGCAACCCAAAAACTATTTTACGAAAAGTTTTGGGTGATGCTTTCGTTTGACCAACTCACTGAGTTAACCAACAGCAGGGTAAACGGCGACAAACGTCGTTTATTACTCTCCCTCTGCCAAACATACCGAAATCCAGAAGCGGGAAGCGATGAATATTTTTAAGCCCACGCGTCCCAAAAAAATGCCATTAGGGCTGGGCGACATTGAAAAAGTTACCGAAAATATCGATATTCATAAAAATATCGATATTGCCGATTATATCGATTTTTTGATATATCGATATTAAGATCCGATATATCGATATTCTGATCGGTATATCGATATTCCGATATAAATAATAAAGATTTGGCTACAGGCAGAGACAATACAGTACAGATACTGTGTATCTTTATAAATAAATATCAATATAGTATATTTCCTAACAAGTGCGGAAAGTGCCACTTTTCCGCACGCGATTGCGCTACGCGTCGTTCAGCCGAGAAATCGAGTGTGGAAAAGACACTTTCCGCAAGAGCACTATTTTTTCTACAAGGGTGCGGAAAAGCAAAGAAATTAAAAGTGTACTTTTCGGCACGCTTGTAGAAAAAAATATTAAATATTTGCTTATTTAATTTTTTTATTTAAAAACCCCATATGTTTGCTATTTGCTACAAACAACTATAGCAAAAAAACGTAGTCATGTGATTCTCAAGTCTGTCGTGTTGAGTACTGTCTTGCTTATTATTGTGGTAAGTAAAACAAGAAAAGCAATAGGCAGACTGACGGAAAACAATAAAACGTTTTCATTTCTCTTTCATTTTTTAAATAATTATACATCGATACATCAACATATCGATACCTATATCGGAATGTCGATATATCTGTCTTCTCTAAAAATAAATATATCGATATATCGCAATATCTATATATCGATATATCGCAATATCGATATTTAGAAAAGAAAATATCGTTGTTCGATATATCGATATATCGATAAAAATATCGATATATCGAAAAAATCGCAGCCCTACTTGCCATTGCCAAGCAAACTACAAAGGTTCCTTGCTTGTTTTAAATTTATTTAAAAGATGTTATACTTATAGGTATGTTAATAGTTCCTTTTGACAACAAGGTTTTGTCCACTGCCCAAAACTTTATTTTGATCACTACGGTTTTAACCTGGTTAAAGGTTTTTTTGGAATTCCAAAACCACTATTTTTCCTCGAATTTAACTACATAATAGTTTAGTATAGCTTCAATACATAAGTAACAGCTTCGACTAAATAACACATAGGTACACAAAATATTATGGCGTGTCGATGTCCAAGGCTTTTTAAAAATTTTTGTCCCTACTTTAGTTCCTGTAAAAATTAACTATGTAAAATGTATGTAACAATATCTACTGCAGCTTTCGTAGGGGTATATGGGACAAATAATAATCGCGGTACCTACGTCCTTTACAGAGCTGGACAAAAAATTCGAAAAGGTTAGATATGCATATTTTAATTGAAATTGAAAAGAAATAAAAAAATATTTTATCCATAAGTAAGATCCTAACTTTTTCCGATGTATGTACTTTAACGCGCTAATCAATTTACCTTTCAAGGTGGAGATCGTGCGAAATTAATTTTGTGTGAATGGCCTTATGCGTCGAAATTGGCCGTTTCTGGGTAAAAAATAAACAAAAAATTATTTTACCGAAATCAGAAAAGTTATTGCACATGTAAGAAACTCGACAAAATGGGAAACGCCCTGTACCTCCCAAACGAATTAAGATATAAAATCTTTGTCAATCTCTTCGGGAAATAGAAGCCCCCTCAAACCATCCAATCTGAGAAAATAAGAAAATATCCCGAAGAATTTTCGACACTTACCCAAAAAGTTGCATTGTCATTCTGTTCGAAAATAGCCGACTTTCACGGCTATAAAAATATAAAACCTGTCGGCTAGACCCCCTTACTATTGTAAGAATACTCCTCTTACCCTTACTTTAAGGCCAAGGGAGCTGGCGGCGGAGCCTAGGCGCTACTTAGGGCTATATGTGCATTAAGCGACACAAAGGCCCACTCATATATTATTTAACATCTCCCATTGTTGTCGCTCCTTACAAAAGTTTCAAAGGCCATTATTACACGGTTTTCAAGCAAACAGGATGGGAATATTAGATTCCGAATTACTATTTATCGGAAGAGGAAGTCGGGTTTCACCCGCAATTGCCCCAAACAGCGGTCGGATTCAGTTTTGTTGGAAAGAAGGATGGTTTGCCACAGATTTTATTTTCACAAGTCCGTTTTTTTATAGAATATACACAAAAAAGTGAATTAAAAAATAAATCTCCTGAATAGTTTAAGTAGTTCAATGAGATTTGTTACGTGTTATACACTGTACGTACAGGGGTATTCACGTAAGATTTCAGCCCCCTTAATTTTGTTGAAAATTTTTCTGGGAGTCTAATAGTACTATCAAGGGTGATATTATACAGGATGTTAAAACAAATATTGTTTATAACATAAATCGTATATCTTTATTACGAGTTAGTTAGTTATCTTAGTAGGGGCGAAAAATAACAAAATTAAGGGGATGATATCTTATACGTGAATATCCCTGTTCTCGTATTGTGTGGGTACCTATACGAGAGATCATGTATCCAATTTCTATTCAAAGGATACTCAACAAAGGGTACTCGACAGTCTGAAATCAAACTTCAAGGAGGGAATGTGTTCCTCGTGTCGTTTGTTAATTTCGTTTTAATGTGTGTTTTTTATGATAGTTTTTTGGTAATATCTCTTTGATATAGTGCTGCAAAATCAGGTCAAAATTTATCTTGTACAAAAGGGTGCCTAAAATAAAAATACCTGAAAGCATGGAACAAAAGATAATACCTTTTGGTATTTGGGTGTTTGGGCTCTTTTGTCTTTTTTCCGTTAAAATAAATTTCCCAGCTCTTCCAGTTTTTCCCAGCCACCGTTTTTAAATTGGTTCGCACGTGATTTTGTAATTAATATTTTGCCTGGTATTTTGTCAACCAATTATTGATATTGTATTTTCACGCTTATCCCTATAGGTGCCTTGCCTATTTTGCTCAACCTGTTGAATGGAATATATTTTGTTATAATTTGGTATATGGGGTTTTGGGGTGTCCTGATTGACGCTGTGGCAACAGATTATAAATAAAAAAGCTAGAAGATTTTAGTGGGAGTATAAAAAAATCGTAGCCGGTCCTGGATTCTAGCGATTTTATGGATTTGTGAAGTTATAAAAGTAGAAGTCATGTCAGCCGTAGAATTTCGATCATGAAGTACATGCGCTTGATAGATATTTTGGATATAAAATGCATTTGGTTTTTATCGATGGAAAATCCGCTAATAAGAAACTTTATAAGAGAACAGTATCTACCTACTTCTTTTGGGAACACCTTGGAATCAAAACTGAAAGTAGATAGGTATGTTATTTCTTTGTATCTTTCACATCATAATGAAGCGGTTTTGCTTTATTTTTCTACTTGGATCACATACAAAAAGAAAAACCGAAAATATCCAGACGATTAATCTTCTAGTTTTTACTTATTGATTGTAAACCGTCTCCGTGCGGTTAACTAGAATTAATTTTCCCATTCCCTGTAAGTCATAAATCATTTGATATTTATTTAAAGCAGTTGTAGAGTAGAATATTACAATCGCAACAGATGTATCCAAGCTTCGGGTCTTATGAAACATTTTTGTCGGCGGCGCGCTCCTCTGAAACGGAGAGGTTTAAAAATAAATATCCTGAAAACTGAAATCGGAGAGTTGGCAGCTGGATATTTGCATAAGTGCGAAGCGAGAACTGATGACACGTATTTTCGTGAAGAAATCTTCGCATATTTTTCATAAAAAATAAATAACAACTTGTCAGTCAGATTATTTGTTTCTACTGCCACGTGGATAACTGTCGTTTGTCTTCAAGCGCGGAGCCTGCAATATGCATTGCTTAACGATTTGTACACTATATTTTGTGCATGACTTGGATAGGTAATATGTGAAAAGAACTGGTTTATTTGACACAACAGTATACTACATCTTCAAATTCCGCTAGTGCGCAATGCAATCTCAAATTCTCAAAATAAAAGTCCATTTAACTTTCCGTACACATTGCGAAATTGTTATCCATAGCAGCGCAATCTTTCAGTATAAATATTTTAGTAGGTTTGAATATCAACCTATTTTTCATGCACAACAGGCAGCAGTTCGGAGTTTCTGTTGGAAAGCGCCATGCCTCGTCATACTTGACCTAGGTAGAGCGATCGTCAAAGTCAAGCAACGCCGCGCGCAGTCGGTTCATGGACGGGTGATCCCTTATGGTTATTTTTTTCGATTTAAAGAAAAAATATGTACCTAGGTACTGGGTTTATTTGCCTCGGCCAGAGGCCTCGGCAGCTAAATTCCACATGAGTCATAAAAAGAACTTCAGTGCCGAGGTACATATTATATATTTTTTTGAAATCGGAGAAAAATGATTTATAGGCAAGAAAACAATGATACGGGATCACCCTTCCATGAACCAACTGCGCGCGGCGTTGCTTGACTTTGACGATCGCTCTACCTAGGTCAAGTATAATGACGTACGGCGCCATCGAACAGAAAAACCAAACTGCTGCTTGTTGTGCAGCCTCCATAACAAATCTATTGATATTCAAACCTACTAAAATATTTACCCTGAAACATTGCGCTGCTATAGATAACAATTTCGCAATGTGTACGAAAAGTTAAATGGGCCTTCATTGGCCGGGTTTTGAATATTTGGTTACCTATGACGGGCGGTGGCTCCGCGTCTGACGTTTGATGTCTACATCTCGCCAAGGCCTACTTATTGAAAAAATCGTACAATAATGGATTACTTCAGTGCGATTTCTGAGCTTTTAATGACGATTTCGGGACACTTCACTGCCGATTTCAAGAAAATAACTATTACTTGTTAGAAATAGTAGTTGACACCATGTCAGATTCTAAAATTTTATGATTAGCACAACAATAATTTCTGATGTATCAGTTACCTGAGCCTGTTGATGTTGATGGATAAATACACACCCAAAATGTCTAGGGATCACCCTAATTATTTTAAAATTTATGCCACAACTTCTCTGTTTTGGAGTGGCCCTCTAATTCTCCTGATTTAAATCCCATTGAAAAGGTATGGGATAACAGGAAGAGTCGCATTTTGGATGTTGGGAATGGTTTTATAAATCAACAAGAACTGGAAAGTCCAACGAGTTTGGAGAGAATTGGATCAAGACATGATTGATAGGCTAATTTTAAGTATGCATAGAAATTGCAGGACTGTCATTATTAATAAAGGAGGACATTCTGGGTATTAAATTTTCATAGTTTTTGTTAAGTTATTTTTTTAAGTTACATTTACTTCAACGAATTTTCTGATATTTGTGAAATAAATTATTGGTGTGATTGTATTTTTGAGGAAAGTTTCTATTTTTTATGCGAGTGCTATGTATTTTCATTTACTTTGAATAAAAAACATTCAAGAAATGGGCGACATATTAATTTTTAAAAAATATATAAGAGTGATCCGTAGACAATTTGGAGGAGTACTATATTATTGTAACTTACTAAGTAAACAAAGTATATTGTATTGACTGTATTTTATTTAAAAATTAAGTACAATATTGATATCAGGAAAATAAAGCTATTTTTTAATCTTATCAGTTTAAGAGGCTTAAGAAAAAATTGTTTTTCCCAGAAAAGGTGAGGATATTGTATTTTGTGCCTATATATTTAGAGGAGTGTTTGTGGGAAATTCATAAAATATTAATCTAAGAACGAGTAAACACATTCTCGTTGCTAAAAATGTTGAAAATGTGCAGGAATAAGCAAAACGCCATGTGCCGAGATAGAACATACCTTAAAGTTCATCGAACGAACTGAAATCTTCTGTGGTAAATATCTTCTGATGCGACTCAGCAAGATAGTTATCTGCTTATTAAAAAAGATCCTAAGACTTTAGCCTTGCCTAGTTGCCCGACCGATTGAAAATAATGATCATTTCGTCGTCCATCTATTTTTACAGTCTGATAATACAGTGAGAGACAAATAGCCTCCTGTACAGAGTCCGCCACTTAAATTTTTCTATATCTCAAATAGGAAACTTTCATTTTATGGTGGTCTTGATGTCAAAATAAAGTACTTAAGAATTTGTAGCTCTTTTAGTTTTGTTTATTGGTTACTGTTTTTTCCTGCCTGAGATATCGAGAAATAAAATAAGAAAAGAAATTAAAAATTAATTTCTCGAATACTTAGTACCACTTAAACATATAGCCCAACAATATCGAATGGATTATAACCCTGTCCACCGAACTAAATAACTAATCTGTTTATGTTCTTACTAGATCCTAGACTGTACCTATCTACCGTGCATAGTTCCTTTCAAGGCCGGTGTTTTTCGCGGTTGAACGACCCGAAGTGACAGTTTAAAACTATTACACAATGAGCGTCTCGCTGAAATCGTGCTCGCCCAGAGGATGGACTCTTCGTACGGATCGACGCCTTATTAGTAAAGTCAGTCAATAGAAGAATGCCGATTACGTTTAGATCGAAGCAGAGATATGGGAATTAATGGCGTATTTTTAATGAACCCACGGGGTTGGAACACACCTCTTAAGTAATTTAGAAGCATTCCGGTTGCGAGAGTCTCCGTTTTATAAAACGTTGAGCAGCTGAAAGGGTCTACGATATATACAGAGTAATAATTCAGAAACGTTGTAGGTTCTAAGAAGCCGCAACGAGAAAATATGCTATTCAGTTTACGCGTTATTAATTTAACAAAATAGGTAATACAGTCCTCACACACTCTAAACTTGAAATTTAATTTGGGTGAGTTTTTTTCGATGCCCACTATGGGGATCTCGGAAACTAGCAGAGCTAGAACAAAGGTTAAATGGGGAAAGAATTGCAGTTTTGAATGCTCAATCTAATGCCTCTTTTGGATTTTTCAAAAAGTTCATGGCTCACTAGATATTTTGAAAAGAGTGATTTTTTGCTTTTTCATCAGATCTTTGTAGCTCCGTTATTTCTGATTATACAGAAAAACTGTAGAGACAAAAATTGTAGATAATTTTGGGCTTAATAAGATAATCTGATCCAATTTTTTATGTTGTTTGTGATTTTTGAGATATGACATAAACTGTGTTTTTTAAACGTAAATCATAGTTGGCTGTGGCCTTATAAAATCGGCCATTTTTTCAGCTTTCCAAAGATATAATACTCGGCATAGTTATTATAAAAAATAAAAGATCTATGCTAATTTTCTGATTTTTTTTTAATTTTCACATAGTCAGCCATGGAATATTTTCATAATTACGTTCTATTTTATAATTATTACACATACTTCAAACTTTAAAATATTTTATTTTTAGCTGGTAACAAAATGTAACAAAATGAAACAAAAATTATCACGATGGAGCTCCACCACATATCTAATTATTTGCCCGTAAGAAATTACCTAGATCAGCTCTATCCAAATAATTGGATAGGGAGAAATAGACCTATTTCCTGGCGGCCCCGATCTCCCGATTTGTCTGTTTTGGATTTTTTTTGTGGGGAACAGTACAAAATAGTACAAAGTATGAGACAATTGTTGAATGAAGAGCAGCTGTTTTAGAAGCAATTGCCAGTATTGCCATGCGCTCTCTAAGAAAGGCGACAAATTCAGTTTTAAAAAGATGCAACATTTGCGTAAATAATAATGGTGGATTGTTTGAACACCTTCTAAAATAATAATAATTTGAATTTAAGTTTTTTTGTTTTATTTGGTTACATTTTGTTACCAGCTAAAAACAAAATATTAGAAACTTTGAAGTATGTCTAATTATAAAATAGAATGTAATTATGAAAATATTCCATGGCTATGTGAAAATTAAAAAAAAATAGAAAATTAGCCATAGCTCCTTTATTTTTTATAATAACTATGCCGAGTATTATATCTTTGGAAAGCTCAAAAAATGGCCGATTTTATAAGGCCACAGCCAACTATGATTTACATTTAAAAAAAAACACAAACACAACACACTAACGAACACATAATCACTAACAACATAAAAAATTTGATTAGATTATCTTATTAGGCCCAAAATTATCTAAATTTTTTATCTCTGAAGTTTTTCTGTATAATTAGAAATAACGGAGCTACAGAGATCTGATAAAATAGCAAAAAATCACTCTTTTCAAAATATGTAGTGAACCATGAACTTTTTTAAAAATCCAAAAGGGGCATTAGATTGAGCATTCAAAACTGCAATTCTTTCCCCATTTAACCTTTGTTCTAGTTCTGCTAGTTTCCGAGATCCCCATAGTGGGCTTCGAAAAAAACTCACCCTGTATGTCGCGGTTTTATATCTAATTTCACTTTTTCTATTAATTGTTCATTCGTAAAGAAAAATTTATTCCAAAATGTGGTGTAATTGTCCAAAATTAGTTATGTTGATATGAAATTTTAGTACGAAACGTCATTTTATGTCAAGCGTTAAAATTCTTCTACAAAAAAAACTAATTGAACATTCTGTATAGCAAATATACAGGGTGCTCCAAAATTCGAATTTCGTTAAAAGCTACACCTTACAAAATTCCATATTCTAAGATTATAATTTTTGTTACGCAACCCTGAATATAGAATAGAATTTTGCAACTCGATTTTCTAAAGAAATTAAACAGCAAATTTTATACCATTTTCAAATCTATATTAAATGAGCAATTTATCAAAATAAGGTTAACATAGTACTTTTTTCCACGGAATGGATAAGCCAAGTTAGCTAATAAAAAATAAGATAATTTTATCCAGTTTAGTTTATCCACTTTTGGGTTAGAGAAAAACTAAAATTACCTTTGTGTTGTACATAATCCCAGAAACACGGAAACCACTTTCATATGTTGCGCTAAGGACCGGAAGTGTCCCGAAAAAATTATTGAAATCTAGAGACAATAACACGTATAAAACCAGCGCCATGAGGTTTTTCAGCGGATATTGCGGGTGCGCTGACTTGGTTACTAGGCAATGTTGTCAAACGCACGAATTAAAAATGTTTGACCCTTTGGGAGTTGCAATGGAGTTGCGCCTTTCTATCATTACAATGACCCTGTGGGAGTTAAACAAGTTTCTTTTTAGGGCAAGGAAAATATCAAATTAATATGATGTCAATTTCGTTTCGAAAATATTCTCTTTTGTACTTAAATAAGGAATTCGCTACACTCAGGACAAGCAAAATTTTTAAGGAAACATTTTTAATTCGTGCGTTTGACAACATTGCCTAATAACCAAGTCAGCGCACCCGCAATAGCCGCTGAAAAACATCATGGCGCTGGTTTTGTACGTGTTATTATCTAGATTTCAATAATTTTTTCGGGACACTTCCTGTCATTAGCGCAACATATGAAAGTCGTTTCCGTGTTTCTGGGATTATGTACAACACAAAGGTAATTTCAGTTTTTCTCTAACCCAAAAGGGGATAAACTAGAAAATCAGCAACAATAATTCGTGAATTCTCCAAAAATGTTTTTATTTCCAAAAGGTTATATATTTATGATAGCACTATTAGTTTTATTTTGAAGTGTGGTCAGCTATCAAAGCTGTCAGGGTTGCGTAACAACAGTAATTAGAATCTTAGAATAAGGAAGTTTGTACTTGTGCCAATATCACTTTTTGCTATTCTGGTCGGTCATGAGCTGGCCTATCAGCCCTCCAAGGTATGACGTTAATTGTGGGGATGACCTGTATAACACAAAACTGTTTAATACCGGCATTTGACTTCAGCGTCGTGCGCAAATTTAAGCGCTACGGCGTATATCAGTTTCCAGTTCTACGTATAAGGACGGCTTTTCCATCCGCAAACTCTGATCCTATCTAGCCAGCTTCCCGTCTGAAAGTCGGCCCCACAATGGGGCCCAGCCTTAGGGTGTAACTAGCGCGCCCTAACTTAGTTACCGGAAGTAGGTAAATAACAATTAATTAACTTCGGCCGGGGATAGAGCCGTCTCGACGCGGGTGGCGCGGGATTCTTCGAATATCCCGCCAGTCGCTGCCGCGCCGGAGCCCAGCGATATTTATTATTCCCCATATTTATTTTAGTATTTTCACCCGCACGTCGACGACTATGAATTTACAACGGACATTATTTGCACTAAGTGACGGCGATTAATTATGTGTATATGAGAGTTATTGCCTGGCGAAGAAAATTCCTGCCATTGCTCCCATTTTGAAACTGCTCGCTGGAGCGCCTAGTGAAACATTCCGTTTGTTTTCGTTACACGATCGCTCCCCGTTTGTCTTTGTCTGTGGTCGACGAAAACCACAATTGGTACAATAATGTTAGCGTTATACAGGGTGTAACTCCTGTGAGGTTTGTTATTGAAACAAACAATTTTAAAAAGTCCTCAAAAGTATGGCAAAATTGCTATTATATTTAGAAAGATTTTTGGTGTCACTGGTTCACGCTCGCATGGTAGAACACCTGTTGATAACGCGGCGGTCAACAACCTTTCGGAATCCAGCGCATCGCGCATCACTCTCATCAGTCTTCCACCGGCCGCCAAGCAGGAAGATTGTCACAAAAGCTCACACCTCCGAATTACACAAGTGCCGGAAATTTTATCGATAATTTTTTCCAAAGCGCTATTTTGCCTAGAAAGATCACGAGTATAAATAATTGGTCGTTTATTTTCTTACACAAGTAAATTGGTCCTTTATTTTCTGATAAAAACCCGAGAGCGAAGCTCGAGGGATTTTATCTCTGAAAGTAAAAGCCCAATTTGTATGAGTGGTTTTGCTAAGGGGCAAAATAGCGCTTGAGAATAAAATTATTTAGAAAAATTTCCGGCACGAGTGGTATTTGTCGAGATTATTTCACGAATACGATTTAATAATTTCTGTATTAATTTTTTCTATGTTTACATTTCCAAAACGACTCATTTTGAACGAGTTTATTGACAGCTTCGACTGTAGCATTCGAGTAAACAAACATGACGCTTGGATATCCAAGGCAAATGCGATTATACCTACACCCTGTCAGAGTATTTTCTGAATGTGTGTCATAAATTTAAACGGAGACCGAGGCCTAATAAGAACAATTTAGCAGTGTAAAAGTTATATAAATTCATTGATACAATGCTTAATAATACCGCAACAAAATTTATAAGCTGCATAATTTAGAACAGCCTAAAACACACCAATTTTTAGAAGTGCGTGTTTGTATCGAACAGATTCGCGGTTGCTAAGCAACGAAGTGGTAATTGCACTAGTGGTATTACCGCGATAATTTGCACTAGTGCAATTATCGCGAGCAGAGGCATATGATTGGTTGGATTTTTATGGAAGGAGCTACTTTCTTGGATGCAAGCAGTATGAGGGAAATAATCATTGTAATGTCACACAATTTTTGTGAAAAAGTTACGTCGTTAAGAAGTGGAGTGCTAAAAACAAATTAGTGAAGTAGGAGTAGTGATATGAATATTAGTAGATTATGGAGAGTGCTACGTTATTAAGAAGTGGTGTGTTGTGTCGTGCAGTAAGTATAGTGAAAAGTGAAAACAAATTAGTGATGTCGCAAATACCATTTTATTATTAAGTTATGATATGCTTCTGTACTAGGTGAGTCTTGATATTATTATTTTGTATGCGGGATGATAGGGCTACGGGCCAACACCCGCTTAAAAAAAGTAACGCGCCGCTGCTATATCCTATGGGAGATGTGAAAATTTGTAAGATTTTCAAGGAATTAAGCTTGTATCTTACCCATTTACACACAATATTATATACATTTGGCAAATGTTCTAATATGAAAATGTTGTGTCATATTATACATAAATGCTAGGTAAGTATACTAAACACTCCACTCTTCCATTTTTTACATTTTTACAAATGTAGTACTTACAACAAAATCGTGGGGTCTTGGTGTCCGCAAAAGAAACTTTTTCGGGGTTATGTATTATGACCTTCATTTTTTTAATCTGTAGGTATTTATGTTTGTTCATTAAAAAAAGCAGCACAAAACTATTTCTAATCAAGTCTCAAAATTTCGAAATTATTGAATTTTTGCTACAAAATATTGATAAGGGTAAGGAAAATTCCGATAAGTCAGCCATTTTTTATATTGTAAATCGCTAAAGAAATACTTCCTACTCCATTCCGTCAAAATCTTTTTCATCAGTTTTTAAAAACTACATTTTTACAGAAAACTAAATCTCGTAAAGGAAAAAACACCCACCTTGCTCCATTATTATGTTGAATGGTTTATTCCAAATTAGGAAACAAGATAATGTACAAATTTTAAATCAAGCGTTACTTTTTTGCACCAGAAATGAACACAAATTAAATTTGCCTCATTTTACATGTATGTGGGCATAATTTTTACTTTTCAATGACTTCTTCTGATGAAATTTGTATATTTCCAGTTAAATGCACCTTTTCTACACAGCTTTACCGCTTTCTACATAGCAGACAAGTTTCCAACCCAAGTTTATCAATATCCTTTTACTCGTCTTTTCTCTCAATTCTCTTTTTTTCTTGACTAGGTGGCTGTGACTTTAAATCTGACATCCACCTTTGATTCCAAACAACTTTTGTAAGTAACTTTTTACCGTATTTTAAAAAATAAGGGTACTTTACTCTTGAGTTATTTTGACATTTTTGAATCTAGCTCGTATCCAAAAAGAGGTATTTAAATTTTGATATGTGCGTTTTGAGTTTGAAATGATGCACCAACTTTTATCTAGAATAAAATTTTCTGAGAAATTAATAATAAAAAAGTTTTCCATTTGTGTCCAACTTTCTGCCGGTCACTGTATAATATAATAACACAGACCTATATAGCTTAGCGAAGCTATATATGTCTGTGATAATAATAATAATTTTTACCCTCACAATATTCCAAACTAGGAGTAGCCCAGAAGCAACTAACTGAATGCTTGTGCTGGGAGGGGAGCAGTTACTATTAGTTTTCGTTGACATTTGCAGCTAGGGCCGACTTTTCCCTAGGAAACCGTAATAATCCCAGTGAGGGTAGGACAATAATTAGTAAATCACACAAATGAGGAATAAACAATGTTGCTTCTCACCTGCATCAAACGGAAATCAAGCTACTAAGATTTTTTTAAAATTTTCTTATTGAATTACCCGCTGTCTGCGTCGCTAGTCACCATTAGCAACGATTGATTGACTATCTACGTTAAAAGTACCCATACGAAGTAATTTATTTTCCAACCAATGCGAACGCTCGCCTAAACCGGCGCGTCCCTCTGGGGAACACCAAATTGACCATCTGGCCACCGCAGTCAACAGATGCCCGATCAAGCGAGCCTGGTCCTGGGTCAGCAGCAATTGACACTCGTTGATGTTACGGCCATTTGACAACACCGCAGACTGGCCGAATTAATGTCTTATTTACATAGGTTAATATGCAAGTTGGAAATAGTTGAAGCTGGCATTATAAACTCACGAGCTGGGGAACTCATTTTGAATGTGCTTCGACCGCAATTGTATCACTTACGAAGTGTAAAATTACCTAGACAACGGACCTATTACTTAAGGCATCTTGGTAGATAAGTGAGGTTATACATAGAAGTTTGAAATAGAGCCAACAATCTTGTAACTTGTCCACCACGGAAATTGTATTGTTTTCTGAGAGCTAAGGAGTATCACAAATTTTGTTATCATATCAATATCCTGTGATATATTTTGAAATCTACTAATCTCTAAGGTTACAATAATTATTGTCTTTTGCCATTTTTGAAATAGTTTATTTCAAATTTTATTACTTCATACAGCAAATTATTTCATGAGATCTTTATATTGTGTTACAATCTACGCGTTTTCATAAAAGACTAAACTCTATAAGGGTTGTAATTATTCAATCTAAACAATCTGACTTTTAATCTTAAACAATAATAATAATAAATAATTCTTTCATAAACAACATTTTTTCCTATGAGTTTTATAAAAGTGCCACAACTTCATATAAAATTTATTACACCTTTAGATTTTAATTTTCTAATCCAGGCATAGCCCATATTTTCTTCTTTAATGTCCTATATACCAGGTTTCCCAGAAAAGAAGCCTGAACCATTCAAGGGTTTTTCACGTCAAAATATGATGATTTATCCTTAAGAAATACAGAGGGTTACAGTTGAATCTTGCATATTATCCTATGGGATGTTATATTCACCAGATTTTCATTTGTTTTTGAGTTACAACAGTAAGAATCGAGTGGTCGAATTGGACATAAATAGTAATAACTTCTACCGAATCTCAACTCGATATCTCTTAAATTGACAAAAAAGGAACCAAAAACCGATTTTTGAGATACAACTGTAACCCCCTGTATATACAGGGTGAGTTTTTTTTTACATTTTGTTACCAGCTAAAAACAAAATATTAGAAAGTTTGAAGTATGTCTAATTATAAATTAGAACGTAATTATGAAAATATTCCATTTCTGATTATGTAAAAAAATTTTAAAAATCAGAAAATTATTTTATGGGGCCACAGCCAACTACGATTTACATTTAAAAAAACACAAGTTTATGTCATATCTCAAAAATCACAAACAACATAAAAAATTGGATTAGATTATCTTATTAAGCCCAAAATTATCTACAATTTTTGTCTCTACAGTTTGTCTGTATAATTAGAAATAACGGAGCTACAGAGATCTGATGAAATGGCAAAACATAACTCTTTTCAAAATATCTAGCGAGCCATGAACTTTTTTAAAAATCCAAAAGGGGCATTAGATTGAGCATTCAAAACTGCAATTCTTTCCCCATTTAACCTTTGTTCTAGCTCTGCTAGTTTCCGAGATCCCCATAGTGGGCATCGAAAAAACTCACCCTTTATTTAAGGGAAGCATTTTTGAAAGAAGTTAGTTTTAAAGTTCTCGATAGACCAAATTTGTCTGTTATTTAGGCAGTTTTATTTGTGATCAACTTCCGCATCGTTTTTGATAAAATCCACTAAAAAGCACTACGCTGCTGATATGGTACCATTGTCGAAATATGTTTGTTCCTGATAGCGACTGTGGTTCCAGAAATAGGATAAATCAATTAACAGCTTACCAGTAATAAGCCCATTAAATTAAGGAATTTATGGGACAATTTACAAACAGCTGTGCCCAATTTAACGTTGTGGTGTTCAATTTGTCAACACATCAATGAAATACGAGATGCAACTTGTATATAATAAAAGCAGTTTAGTGATAATCAAGAGCAGCCCAGAGGCGTAAAATTCTCCCAGATTATTAGTTGCATTTTGTAGTTCTATTTATAGGTATAAAAGTGAAATTAGTTCACTAAATGGTTCATTACGGTTTATTTTTAGTGACTAAAAACTAAAATGTAATCCATTCTAAAGAAACTATTATTTTTATTGAGCAATGGTACAATCCGAGAGTCGATCTATTTTGGTGTATGGCAAAAAACACAAAGGTACATACTTAGACAGATATAAAAAATATCTTGTTTCTTTCTGAGACAACAGTGTCGCTACATCCAATTTTTCAAATCGCAATAAAATATACAGGGTATCCCAACGAAAACTTGACCCCCCCAAAAATTCGAAAACCGAACAATATTTGAAAATTCGCCGAGACGATTTCGTAGTTACAAGCAAAAAACGGGGACCTTTTTGTGACAGTGACTTTTTGTTACATATTTTAAAAAGATATAAAGTTTGAATTCGTGTTGTTTTGCTTCAGCTTTTTCATTTGTGACTTTTTTGTAAACTGATCGACACGTCAATAAAAACTATGTAATTTGGTCGTGTGTAGTAGATAAAAAACTTAATAGTGGCGAGCATTTGTGTAGAAATTACTACGCGTACAGTGGATTGGCAACTTTCCGTTTTTAGCCAATAATTCTGTCAAATCTGAACAGAATTCTAAAAACGATACATCACTGTAATAAAAAGGGCTTTAAAATGATGCGCCACAAGGGGGGTAGTTCCATTTGAAATTTTAAAGTTGGGGTTGCTAGGGATTAGGGGGATGAACATATCGGGTTGGCTTGACTGTCAAAAAAGCTCCCCCCAAAAACAAAATTCGACGGGTCTCGGCGAATTTTCAAATATTGTTCGGTTTTCGAATTTTTGGGGGGTCAAGTTTTCGTTGGGATACCCTGTATACAATGTAAGTATATAGCCATAACATGGCCGATTATGTTGTAAGCAGTGTCCGCCGTGTGAGAAAAAATGTTCAAGCTTAAATTTAATATTCTGGGATTCGACCTTGCTTGGTAAGAATCTAGTTTGTTTTGAAAAATTACCACCTGTAGGTAGGAACCTTAGGAATTTAAAAAACTTTAAAAAGTCTGAAAATCGTCATTAAATGCACAGAAATCGGCACTAAAGTTAAGTCTTTATTATACGATTTTTTCTATAAATTGGGAGATTTGAAAACCAAACGTCAGACGGGTCCGTCCCCCCTTAAATGGTACCAGATAATCAAATCCCGGCCAATAAATTACCATTTAACTTTTCAGCCTCATTTTGTTACCTATAACACAATTTTTCATTATAAATATTTTGGTCGGTTGTCTGGTTTTTCGACATGTGTTCGTGTAATTTAAAAATCCTTCTTAGTAGCAAATATCTTCATGGTTGGTATCTTCATTATATTCATAACAAGTTTCATTTATTTTTAAATTCGTAGAGGGTATTATCAATCTGAATGTGTCATGATTTTGTATCTTGATTTGTAAAGCCAAAGATATGTTGAAACAGATATATGTAGTACCTATTTGTTTTGTAACACAAAACTCTTTAGAACCTTATATCACTCTGAGAATATGCATATGTAGCCCTCACACGTACGTTTGTTGTTAAAGGGTTTATTACCTTCCAGAAATAACAGATGGAAGTACGAGTATATCCGTTCACATCTCCCACACAAATATATCGACAAAAACTCCCACTCTCGGGTTGTAGACACACGGCAAAAAGTGTTCTTGCTAATAGAAAACTAACTTTTGTTTACCACATCGAGTCACGTATTTGCATTTAACAATGAAATAGCATCGTATTTCTGGGAATCGGTGAATGCCTGGGAGGCGTGTCCAATCTCGAGATTATGGCCGTAATAAAACAGTTTTAGCCGGACAAAAAGAGGCGTTAGTAGAATACAGAACCGCAGAACGCATTTCATACGAAAATTCCATTTATGTATAAGGCTCTGTTAGCACGTTTGTTGCGGAAAATGGTTGTAATAAATTCATTTCGACCACATCATAAGTTCTCATATTGCCAGCAATGCTAACCTACAGTGGCGGCGTCACAAGGCATGCTAGTGAAATATTAAACATAAAATCGGAATTAATATCTTAGAAAATAATGGGCTACTCTGGTCATACATACATAATATATAAAACAAAATGCAGGCAGATAATAGAGGTATAGTATAGATTCTCCTGGCTTATTTTTGGTTTTTCAGTTCATCTCAGTTTTCAAATAAAATAGAATCCAAAATTTTAAGTTACTACTCCTTTTGCAGTGAAAAGATGGCTTGAATATAAATAATATATGATGAAATGGGGTTGAAACTCACGAAAATATTCTTATACTTATAATATAAGTACCGACCCCGCGGGGCGCGAGGGGGAAATCACTGAGGAATTTTAGTGTACACGCGCCTGGAATTTTTGGCATTTTTTTGGTATTTTTGGAATTTTTTGGCATTTTCTTGGAATTTTTTGGCATTTTCTTGGAATTTTGGTATTTTTTGGCATTTTAGTGTACAAATTTTGCCAGTGATTTCCCCCTCGTCGGGGCGCCACCAACTTGAGGGGTGTCAAAATTGTTTATAAGCGCCTACGCGGACTCTTTTCAATTTCCTGTCTTACTTTGCAAGACAAGACAAGAAATCATTCTGCAAGACGAGATATTTTTGAAATTTCGCCAATGACCCGTTCATTACCCTTTTGCGTGGTTCTGATAGTTGGTGCCTAAAAGAGGGTATAGATAATATCCATTTGACTTACCGCTCACAAGGTAGATATAGATACATATTGGATTTCGTTAAAATAACCAAAACGCAGCTTTGCTCGCTAAGTGGTTTTCCATCGTACGAAGTCATCATGTGAATTCGGTAGGTTTCTTCAATTTTATTTTTATTAAGCAGTATTTAGGTTACACCAAACGCACAGGCACAGATTATTACCCACTAAACTCAATCGATGGAACAGCTGATCGCTACAAAACCGAGGGTGTTCTGTACACAAAACGCAAAGGTCACCATTTATTTAGGGGTGTGATCTCAGTCGTGGTTACAGATGGCCGGCATGGCAGCAAGCTGCTCGGCTTGAAATCCTTTCCTCCTCTCTATAGTCTGCGTAGGGCAGGTTTTAACGGTAAACATATAACTTTGTCCCTGGCATTAATTTTTTGGATTTCGTCAAAAGAAGACAACAGGTATATTAGGGCGACAAACATTAAGTAACTTCCATCCATGTTTTGGAGATTCTCGGGCTTGCAGTGCACCTAAAATGATAATAATATTATCAAAATAAAAAAACCTACATCGCGCGGGCCTACCTGCGTCCTGCACAGATCAAAAATATAATGATCACTCAAGAAGGCAAAATAAATGGGATTCCGGGCTCTCAAATAGCTGGAAAATTATTGTGAAATGGTGGAATTACAAACAAAAATAATAATTGTCTAATAGCTCGTACTTTAAAAAACCTGGCATTTTTGTAAGTCACTAATAACGCGGTCTACGTAACACTCAGTTGTTTATCTTACTGTCCTTTGCTCTCGGCGGAAGGGACTTTCGTTTTTTTGTACAAACGCATTCTCCAATAGAATCTCACTTTGAAGTCACTTCGTTTCCCCATTTTGGGTCACGCCCTTCCAATCTGCGGTATAATTAAGATGCCATCATGATACAATTATATCATGAGATGCCATTATCTGTCCCATTCTATAATCATTCTGTTCTGTCCGATAAAAACATTCTAACATAGTAATGGCATCCAGTTAGTTTACTGTGTATTGTTTCCATTGTGCTAATATTGTCACTTGCTGCCTGCCAGAAAGCCGACAGGCATCGAACGAAGAACCGAACCGAATTACCAACGGGTTTGTATACAAGACGATCTCTGCGGCTGGCTTCGCCAAATCGCGCAACCCAAAATCGGAAAAATGGCCCAAACGGCCGAACGGCTTTTCCGATCGGGGCGCCCTTCGGCACGGGAAAGGCCCATATGGGTCCGGGGCCCCACGCAAAAGTTGAATTCGAGATCTAGCATCGAAACGTCAGCCCATTTTAAAAAAATCGAAAAAAGAGGCCAAATGGCTCTTCCGAGTCGTGCGCCTTTCAATATGCGCGGCCCCACGCGAAATTTCGACACGAAAAATGGGAAACTGCGGCCTGTAGAGCTCGGCGCATAAAAGCGTTGTTTTACTTGCCGGAAATTTACTTAGCACTTCCGGTTGGAGGCAGTGAGACGCACTGTACATTTAACTTTACTCGTCATAATTCGGCATATATAAGAGCTTATGAAGAAGCAACCTGCTATTACTTAGCAGTATATTTTTGTCCCCTACTGAAATTGCATGATTTTTAGACGTAAATACACTTTTATCTGTTCAAAAGTTTTAAATTGGCAAAATATACTAAGAATGTGTTTATAGAGGTTACTTTCAACTTGGAGTTTCCGTTTTCTCAATCTCAATTTTGCATTGAATTAAAAACGTGACTAGAACAATAATTTTGCAAGAAATTTTAGCATTCTCTACAGACCAAAACAAAAGGCTTAGCACCAAAATTGTAGCGGACTTTCCCAGCTTTAACGCAATTTCATTTTGTAAATAAGAAGTTTTACTTTTACTACAAGACTAAAATTACAAACTAACTACACTATCAAATGAATATAAGTAATGTGCAAAAGGAAATGAAATTCGTTTACATTTTGCCTCTACGCCCCTGAAAAGTTAAGTTCTATACTATCCGACGACCCAACGGCGGGTGAATGTGGTGCAATAAAAGCGATATTATATAGAATATAGCAAGCGGTGAAACAAGGCGTTCAAATTTGTCATGTCTGGTATGATTCGATGGTATCTCGTGGCCATTGTCCCGGGTCAGACACGGCATTTCTCACGGATACGCCGATTTTTTCTCTTTTTCCGTCGCATTGATTGTCGTGTGACAATAACATTGTTAAGAGTGCATCTAGATTTTTTTAACAAAGCGCCAACAAAAGACAGTGTTAGTGTTCGTTCACACCTTGCTACTACTAGTGGAATATTTTGGGCACAATTTTCTGCCCATACTTTTATCAAGTCAAGACTTGAAATCCCCGAGAATATTTAACATTTTAATCTTGTACTATGCATTTTCTAGCCACCCTGTATATATGAGGATAGACCACTACAGGCCAATCTTTTTTATTTTGCAAGCAAAAGTTTTTATGAAAAATACATTATCTTCGGAAAAAGTCGAAAATAAAAAAGTTCTCCTCTTGTCGATCTAGGAACATTATAGGTATTGTAGGTGAAAGAAGTTTTTCGGGACCTATTTTTTTCAGGACATACTTAATGTAGCTCAATAGTCGATTTTTTCTTTCGGTGCAAAATAAAAAAGTTCAATTTGTTTCGTACATTCTGCAGGTCACTGTATATACAGTTTGTTCAGCGAATGTTCGGCCCTACGTCACAACTCCCGTCCTTGTCTGACTCGTGAATATACATACGACCGATATCCATCGTATATTCATGAGTAAGAAAAGGACGGGAGTTGTGACGTAGGGCCGAACAATCGCTGAACAAACTGATGTAGTCTGATACATTTAAAATTGTGTAGTTGTATTTCCTAACCCCAAATATATAATATAAAGTCCGACCCACGAGAAAAGTCCAATGAAAAACTCAGTCTAATCGCCCATGCCCACATTATTAACATACGGATGGCGCTTAGACTGAGTTTTTAATTGGACTTCTCTCGTATGTCGGACTGTACTTAGACACCAAGTTTGATCCTAAGTGATTTATAAGCCGAGATATTGATAATATACCTATGTTTCAAAAATAACCGCTATGAAATCCAAGATGGCCGCGACGAAGTAGTTGGTTCCTATCAAAAATTGATAGGACTAGTACCCGGAAAAAAACTGTGCTTTTCTCCAGTGTGTCCACATCAAGGCGAAATTCGACGTTAATTTGCCCCACTAAGATGCCGTTCCTATGCAAGATACGCGAAAATTTTATTAAGGAAAATTATCCAGAATACAAATATCCCGTAGCCACCTTGCCTATTTAAAAAATTAAAAAGTGCAAAAAATGAAAACATTTTCTTAGTAAAATTTTCCCATATCTTACCGAGAAAATGCAGTTCACCTAGGCATAAACTCCCTCATGCTAAGACCTATTTTGGTTTTGCGAAACTGAAAATATTATTTAATTACTTTCAAGTCAAGCGGGGCACGACCCCAAGTAGTCAAACACCCTCTATATTAATCTATTTAACCCTTTCTCGGTTTAAAAGCAAATGCGAAAAACATATTAGAAGCAAAGAGAGAAAGTTTATAACCTATTTTCCAAGGCGAATGAATAAATAATTCATTATTCTGTCAAATTAAAATGCCATGCTCAAAACTTCTCTAAAAATGGAATAGTATATTACACACCGAGGTGGGAAGTGTTTCATTACTGTCGAGAGATTAAATAGTTAACCGAGGTGCGAAGCGCCACAAACCAACAAAGTCTAACACATTTTCAAGAGAAAACATAGACACTTTTCTGCAAAATGCACCACATCTTCCTATATGAAGGTAAGAATTTTCATTATTTCAAAACATCAAAATATTGACTAAAATAAAGAATTTCTAAACCTCCGGGAAAATATTGAAAACGATAGATTTTTTGTTCAATATCGTTTTGGAAAAGCAACCAACCAACCTTTTGGGCACAATTCAATTTCACAATTTCCGAAAAAAATTGCGACCTTCTTGAAACTTGCCCAACCAGAAAGATTTATTACAGGCCACTCATTTCGAAGAACGGCTGCCACCTTGCTTGCTAACAGTGGGGCAGATGTCTTACAACTTAAACGATTAGGAGGGTGGAAGTCTAGCACAGTCGCTGAGGGATATGTTGATTCGTCGTTGGAGAACCAATCCAAAACCGCAAAAATGCTGTCCACTCCATCGACGTCACATACCAGTCCAAAAATATTAACTTCAACAAATATCAATTGAAATGCGAGTGGAAAAAGCCAAGAAATCACCGTTCCAACTATTGGCGTACATCAGCAGGGTGGTCTATCCATATCCATCAAGGCATTCAACAACTCGAATGTAACTATAAATTTTATTTTTTATTTAATAATTTTGAATGTAATTAATACGTAATTGTTCTATAAAAAATCGAAAACCAAACTGCATTTTCTTCGGATTAAAAAATCTCCAGGTGATTTTTCTTCAATTTTGACATCTCCGTTTACTTCCCGCCCACGGGTGGAAAGTAAACTTTCTACCCGTGGGCGGGAAGTAAAAGTAAAAAAATTGACACTTTCAAACTTCTAAAAAGTCAGAAATGTCAACATTACATACATGGTTGTAAATTAAAAAAAATTAACAGCTGCAATGGAAAAACAAGGGACATCCCTCAGAGCATTCCGTTTACTTTGATACCGACTAATCGCGTAGTGTGGACGTAGGTGTATATCAATGTATCTTTTCCGACCAAGGAAAATAACGTTGTAACGGTTTGCGTTTCTTTTACAAATTCAAATATTATGTAGGTACTTGTTAAATAGTGGGGCTATCTACGTTCGCAGAGAAAATGCCTCGGAAAATACCATCGGTAATATTCTCTTAGAGACTGAGGGCAATCAATCACAATCCTGCTGGACTATCATCAAGTCGAGCTGATGACGTAGGCAAAAAGGGAACGAAATTATATGGACCAAAAGAAGACTCGAACACGAAGGAAAATTAGCGCAGGACGAATAAATCAACTACTGCGTCCACCTTAATGGTCTTCTTAAGACCATCTGTTACGATTTGCGAGCAGGTTCGCCTGAATAATTATCACTCAGTATAACGTACCGCTAATATTGTACGTTGCCCTCGTTGTTTACTTCATAAATATTTTAAGACGCGCACGATAAGATTTATATTTGCTAATGGGCCTGGCACCAACATTTTTTAAATATTATTTCTTATATGTAATATTATTATTTCATATTTATATTTAAGTGTTTGGTGCAATCTTGATTAGTTTTGACAAAAAGAAAGACTTTTCATGTTGGTTCTAAAAGCCTAACTATGTTAAAATAATAAAAGTTCTATGTATAGAGGGACCTGAACATTTTCATATTATATTTTTTAAAGATTATGAGAAACTATTTTGACGGGGCATCGGATTCTATTTTTCAATAGTATTAACCTCGAAACTTCAAGAAACAGCAGTAAGGTATCAGAATCGCCTACATCGATTTTAATTGTTTTTCAAATGGGCACTAATGTTAAATAAAACGGCATTTAAATTGCCAATCCCAGTAAATTGAAGACTAAGGCAGCAAAATTACCTTTCAATCTCAATATCCGATCTCTAATGACTTTTAACGTTAGAGTAATGTATGAGAGCAATTTCGTTATTATTATTACCATAAATATCGGAGAAGTACAAAAACGTGGCTCGTCGAACAAAACAAATATAAATACCATATTGGTTTCCTCATGAAACGGTTCATTTACAGTCATCATCGTGATTATGAGGCAATTTCAGGGCGATCAGTCGTTGGATGATAACTTTCCTTGTTGGTTTATTGTTTATTATTGTTCGGAAAATGAAGATTTCTAAGTTACCTAATTACTTCAAAAGCGTTAAGAAGAAGAAGAAAAATCAAAGAGACACACGAGAAACAAACCCAATTGACCATTAAGCTAGTATATGAGCTTAAAAAAGTATAGCCCACTTTGCGAGAGATAGTATTTCATTAATGCCATTGATTAAGGTATGATACGGAAGAAGATTTAAAAAAATCAACCATTTTTTTTATGGTTGACTCAAAATTTCACCAACTTTAATAGTAATCATTGTAAGCTGTACGTTTTTAGATTATTTATAATTTTTTACCTAAGTTTACCGATAATATTGGTACAGTGCCTTACAAATAATGACGGTCTACGTACACATTAAATAAAAAATTACATATCGCAGGTATAACTAGAAGTAACGTTGAAGAAACTCATTTTAAGCAGAAAAGTTCATATAAGTCTGAGTCAAAAAACATTTTATGTTTTATAAGAACAGTAAGTGCCTACAAGTCGTTGAAAATTACCCAAGCGGCAGATTTTCTGGTGCAACCTACCAGTTTTCTCGTTTTACACAAAATCTAGCATTCTCGGACAAAATTCCAAGAAACATTTTGTATGTAACATTGAATGGGGATTGTCGGGAACTCAACAAATAATTTAAAAGGGGTACAACGTACCAAATTACAGATTGATGCCTTTTGTCGTTTCCAAAAGATTCAGGAAAATGTTTCACACCATGTATCTTTCTAGGTGTTTTTGAACCTATGTTCATTTCATATGAACTTTTTGATTAATATTTTCTATACCTCACTTTTATTTATGACATTTAGTACTGGGGCACCCTGTATAATAACTCACTGAAATTTCATATTACAGTCTACATTTTATTAGACGTTATTAATTTATATAGAATTGCAGCTTTAAGTTCATTTTTCGCCGCAGATTCAGATTCACATAGGAACTTGTACATGCAATAAATGTCTGCGAACTTATAAGACATTATCTGGTACTCTTACCGGTAGATGATACATGTAACAACCACTCATTGCATAAAGTTGTGTTTTAGTAGTACCAAACAATTTATAAACAACGTAAATGAATTCTATATTTTAAACACTATAAAATGTATTGGATAACCATAGAAAGATCACTTGGCGAGGCAGTTTGACCTCGGCGACTTAAATGCTTGCCGCTACGTTCCCAACCTTCATCATTATCTCTCGCCAATTGGTGAGAACTGAATCTTGCATGTACTTCAGCGGGGACGAGAGGCAAGGCGTAACGGCCGTCGGCAAGTGAACTTTCTGTGGTTATACGTATTCGGTGCTGTAACTTCAAACCGCTGGATTGTATTAGCTCAACGCATTCTCAATTTCTGTTGCAGGTGAATGTGGCAACGGCCCCCCGCCCACCTCGCCGCCCCCCCTCAGCTGGGGGAGGGGCAGGCGCGCGTCCCACCCAATCACCACCCGGGCCACGCCCCCCGCGTAGCCGAAGGGGCGTGCAAGCGCCGCTGCGCCGCCCCCCACTCCCTGCTGCACTTCCCGCCGCCGCCCGCCTACCCGCCGCCGTTCCCGTCTACGTCCAAGATGGCGGACGACGTCCTGAACCTGCCGGGGCCCTCCAGCCAGGCGGACGCGCCGGCGCCGTGGCCCAGCGACTACTCGTACGCGTACTACGTGCCCGGGCCACCGACCAAACACACCAACGTACCGAGCAAATACCCGGGCACGTACCGGGAGGGGTCATACCGAACCAGGCACACGTACATGACGAGGTACGGGACGGAGGAGAACATTTACGAGGAGATAAGCGACTTGGAGAGGGCGAGACTGGGCGCCCACAGGCACCAGGAGAGTATCATGTCGCTGAATCAGAGTTTGGTCGAAGAGGAGGTTAGGAGGGTGCAGAGTGGACACAGGAGAGTGTTGGGTGAGCAATCTATCTTGTAATCTGTTAAAAAAGTGCACTAAGTAGGGAGAGTTTGTATTTCTGCTCGGTTACGGAAGCAATAAATCAGATATAAAGATCAAAAAGGTTGAAAGGGGGTTCCCTTCCCTAGCAGCGAAACGGGTTCGAACAATTTTTTATACCCCCTTCATTTTCTAAGACAGAAATCCTAAACAATATGCAATTATTTTGTTACGGTGTATTTCGTGTAGTCCTTGGTTTTCCATAGCTATAAAAATGAACGATGCTTTCAGAGTGTTTTTTTATCGCTTCAAATATTACAGAATCTTTTTATGTTGGTAAAGTGCATTTTCTGTATGAGATGGGCAAAACTTTCCTTTTAAAGTTTTTAAAATGGAAATCCCTGACAACATGGCTAAAACTTTCACTGACTGGATATGCTCAATATTTATGATGGCAATGCTAATGAAGTTTCTGTCCGCATAGGTATATTTCCATTTAATATGGCGTACATAACGGTTATGAATTATTTCACTGGCATACTTTTTTATATTTCATGCTTAAGCCTTACTTTTTGGTACAATATATTTGTGCGTAATTGTAACAATGCTTGACAATTTTTCGAACTTATACCAGAGCCTCTGGTGATGAGTGGGCTACCATATCTGCTTATCGCTGACGTAATTAAAAATTAAACAAAATTCAATATTACTTTTTTGCTTTTACCGAAGCTTTTACCTTACCTTTTCTCATATTTTCTAGTCTATCAAATCATAGTCTGTTCAAAATGATCGATCGAGATCATATTAAAATAATTCATACCACAATATACAAATACAGGGTGATTCAAAATCAAGTACATACCCACCATCTGTAGTAAGTAGGTAGTAAAAAAGAAGAAAGAAGTGACCTACCTATCTCTTTTCTTAACTAGCGGTAAGTTTCGACCCCAAATGTACGTACACGTATGAGTTTTGTTTTTGAAAAAAAAATTGTTTTTTAAATCTCCAAAAACATGACAAAATTACTACATACTTGTTATACTGAGAAACTTTTTTAGTACCACTACTTCACGTGCGCCTGCAGTGCTACTGTTGCCGGCGACCCAGCGATAATAATAATTATTATTATATACATCGATAAAAGGTTGCGACCGCTCTGGTACTTCTGTAATACGATTAGAAATGTATGGATTCAGCACGATGGTGCTCCACCCCACCGAGCAAGAATAGTAAGAGAGTGGCTAGATGAAAATTTTCATGATCGATGGATCGGGCAAGGACGCCCCGTCGTGGCTTGGGTACCGAGGTCACCGGACTTAAATCCGTATTTTTCTGGTAGAGTCACATGAAACAAATTGAGTTTATTTTAGAAATAACGGAATATGTCTAAAATGTTATTTTTTTAGGAGATAAAAAAAAGCAGTATCGACTTTTTTACCATTTTTTAAAAAAAACTTTAAATCATAGAGTGAAGTTCAGTAAAGATTTTCTGACTAGTACCTTTAAGAAAAAATATCACGATTTTAAGAAAAAAAAACAGTATGTTGTTTTTTTGAAGTTTCTTGGGTATCTGGTAGACGGTATGTACCCTGCTAGAGGTATCGCTTATACAACCTTGTGTGCAAGATTCCAAATTGACTCCTTAAATCTAAGACGAAAATTTGCGGCTATTACATTTCTATACAAAGTCTTACATAATGAGATAGATGCGGCCCAGATTCTCAGTCAGATTAATTTCTATGCCCCGACTGCTGAACTAAGAGCTCGTAGAACCTTTTTTTGTAACAGAGCAAGAACAAACTTATACTTGAAAAGTCCGATATATGTGATGTGTGATAATTTAAATAAATTGTGTGACGTTTGTGACATTTTTGTTGATAGTTTGAGTTTAATATTGAGGTTGGCGGCAACGATGTTGGATGACTTTACTCCCTGAGCTGTTTGTTTTCGCGGGAATTTTGTTATCTACGTTTTTGTTGTTTATATTGCTATATATTGTTTTTCTTTATTTCAGTAAGTATATAAATTTTATCTTTGTATTCATTTTTTCTTTCTCTTGTTTCTCTTGGTTATATGGTTGTTTACATGTAAATTGTCCTGTAAATGGGTAAAACTGTTGGGCAATAAAGGCTATTATTATTATTATTATTATTAAAAGAAAGAAAAAATGAATTAAAAGTAATATTATAAATTTAGCTTATTTTATGACCTAGCCTTTTACTTTGGCCATTTTTATTATACTGGATTTTGGAGTTCTTTAATTTACGCTCAGGCGCGTACTGTGCTCCACCATCACTTGCTACTGCATTCTCCATATTTATATGTATAAAAGTTAGTACAAAACGGAACAAACTACTTAAAATACAACACGAGATTTAACACAACCTCCCCGTAATAAGCCAACAACGCTACTAACTTTGAAAAGCATGCCTAGTTTCTTTTAAAAACAACACTATTACATGGACTTTTTTTAAAAGAAACGAATAAACATATGTCGTTTTTACAGAAATACTGATGTTTTAGTGGTAAATAAAATATCTGGAGACATGTGATGTTTTTGGGAGAAACGAATCTTTGGGGTGATAGAGTTCAGTGTCTGTTACATTGTATTTTCGTAAATTTTGGACATATATGTCGTTTATAAAATAAACGCCTCAATTGTTTGACTCCTGAAAATACCGATGCAAATATATAATAGAAGAGCCACGAGCTCGTGTAGAAGCCGCTGCGGATGAAACTAAAAATGGCCACGATACATTATCTAAAATAAAAGAATCTATGCTGCGAAGAGCTGAAGCTTGTATTAGGAATGGAAGACGACATTTTGAACAACTCGTGAGAAAAAGTTACGTCGTTAAGAAGTAGTGGAAGTTTGTCGTGAAAGTATTATTGTGAAAACAAAATATGGAAGTGGTAAATGTAATTATTACTATACTAAGTTATGGTAGGTGTTTTTGTGAGTCTTAATATTATTTTTCCCTTATGCGGGATGACAAGGGCTTCAGGCGAACACCCGCTTAAAAAAGTAAAGCATCGTTGAGATCCCATGGGTGGTGTCACAGAATAAATAGCTTCACAACAGCACGATACACAAATAACGGTATGCCAGCTAGGAGAATGAAAATTAAACTCTTCTGCGCATCTACGTCACTTCGACAAAAGCGCGGCCAACTTATAAAAAATAGTCCTGAAATTAAATCCAAAGATAGAATGTAGGCACCTTGAGACACTTTGGTGTATATGTGGTTGCCTGGCTCACTATAAAACGAGTCAAATTTCCGTTTAAAAACAAAAGTAAGCCATAATTTTGTCCAATAAGCGTCACCGTTGACGTCAGAGCACCTGCGCGCGTGTATACCGTTTTCTGTGTATCGTGCACATCAGAAGCGTCCATAAAGACATGTGTCAAAAATAAGCGAGCCTCCATTTCAATTTACAGAAAAATAACCAATACCTTATACATTAATTTGGTCCTAATACAATCTCGTTGCAATGTGGATTAATATAAAATCAAATAAAATGCACAATGTTTATCCCTTCAGAAGATATTTCGCGTCAAAGCGAGCATCCTTTTGACACATGTCTTTATGGACGCTTCTGAAGCTATTTATTCTGTGGTGGTGTGGAAATTTGCAAATTTTTGCAGATATTTTTTCAAGTAACGATCCGACGGTATGTCAACGCTGTAGTTTTAATTAACTTTTTTTATTTTCCGCACGTTTTAAAAAATACTTACGTAGGCATGTTTTTGGGGTCGAAACCTACCACCAGTTTATTTCTGTGTTGCCAAAGACAACCCATACAAGTTTTCCATGATTTTGTCGACAAATTCAGGTTAAAAATAAGACCCATATATCGTAATTTCAATTTTCTAGGCGAGCTGAACCTCTCCGTCGAAGCCATGCTGATGCCGTCGTCGTCGCGCGAGGGCTCCGACGACACGGACCGCGAGGGCGAGGACCAGTTGGCCGACCTGCTCACCGTCGGCCCCACCGACGAGCTGCTCTCGCCCGTGCCCATGGTGGACCTCGACAGCGGCTTCAGCGGCTCGTCGAGCGGGGCCAGCTACCGCAGCGCGGCCGGCAGCCTGCGCCGCGGCCCCGAGAGGCCCAAGTCGGGCGGCGGAGGTGGCGGCGGCGGTTGTGCGGTAGTGAGGAACGCTGGGGAGGGTGGTAACAGTGGGGGGAATAGGTCGTTCTGGGGGAAGAAGGCTTGGAGGAAGCTGGCCGCGTTCCCGAGCAATATCAGTCTGAATAAGGGAGGCGGAGGCGGCGGCGGTACCTCTAGAGGTATGTGCAGTGTCAGCTAAGGGGCGTGTCCGATTTTGTTGTAGAGAACTGTAAACTGGCCCTTGCACAAAGTGAAAATAAGACGAATCCACATAACGTTTTACCCCTCCCCTTAACTTCTTTATTTTTAGAGTTAATGCAAACAATGTAGAAACGAAAGTTTTAGAATTCTTGGTGGGCTTTTCCAAGGATGAGTTGTTGAAATTGATTCAGGATGTTCCGTAAAAGCTGTACAAACCAAAATTATGTTTTTTTAATGTAAGATTCTGAATATTATTGAATTTTCGGAATCTACGCTTCATCCCGATACCAATAATGTATGTATGTACAGAGTGAGCGAAACTGCACGTCCCAGGCCTACAGCGGGAACACGAAAACTCAAAATAAAATTTCGAAAAGGAGTTCTTAATAAGTATTACTTGAAAAGAACATTGACTACGTTTATCTCGTGACAACTCGATCGGATTGAAATGGATCCGATTGAGTTATGTCAAATCTTTTATAATTCTACGTTTACATCAGTATTGAATCCTACGGTTTTCAATCCTCTCTAGGGATATTAACTTATTATACTTATTTCACAGTAGGTTGATGTATATTCTGGCCAACTTTTGTTTGGAAATAGCAGCTTGACTTGGAATTTTAAATATTATTGAATTTCAATCTGTAGGGTTTACGCCGTGTATTTGAGTCCGCTCCAGTGAATTCAAACCTCTCTCAATCGGATCGAATGCGTCGAGATAAACGTAGTCATTATGTAGTTGAAGCAAATACAATTTCGTTTAAATTTAAAACAGTCAAGAATTTCGCAAAAATACTAATTTTCATTAATTAATTTAGCCCATTTCCATTGCTTTTCTTTCTTTTTTATTGCAATAAAATCCTTTAACAAGTGAAACTGGGTAATAATACTTAATTATTGATGCTGTGACTCTGAGCGTCATTTTTTTTATTTCATAGAACCCCAGATTTATGACCTTTCAGGGGCACGTATACAAAAAAGCCCCGTTCAATTTTCTCTGCCTACATAGACATAAACTTTTTCATGTTTGCAAAACCTGTATCTCGGAAACTAAACATTTGCCGTTAAATTGAGTTGAGAATAGTGCCCTTAAAACATTTTGTAATCATCCAGACGAAAAATGGTTGATATTTCCGGTCCAGGACGAAATATGAAAATATGTACATTGATTCGGTAATGATTATGAACGTTTTAGGGGACTATTTTCAATATTTTTTCTCATACTTAATTTAACCGCAAACGTCGATGGTGTGAAAAAAATGAAAAAAGAGATTTAATGGCCCATACATGGTTGGTATCGAAATGAAGAGTAAATTCCGAAAACTCAAAAATGTACAGGATGCTCCATTTAAAAAACATATGTTCGTTTGTACAGTTTTTACAGAACATCCTGAATCAATTTCAACAAAACCATGGAAAACTAACTCTACAAATACAGAAGTTAAAAGGGATGGGGGTAAAATGTTATGTGGATAACCATGTACATACAACAGGGAAACATGTCTCAAGATATGGAAACGCGAACGCCTCTTTCATAAAAGCGTATAAGTGTTTTCTTTTTGCTTAATATAGTTTCGGCATGTTTTCCTTCATGTTATGTTATTTTTCTTGTTTTGAGTTCAGCTTCCAAAATCTGAGACGTCTCGAATTACGACAAGAACCGAAAGCGATTGTACCTGATATAAACAATTATACCTATCAAGGTTCCAACTTAAAAACGACTTCAATAAATGCGAACCAATAGATACTAAACAAAGTCCTGTTATGATTATGAAAAGCGTATAAAACCATGCACTTCTTCCCCCAGAAAATTACTTAAATACGTAAGCATTCCGCAATACCTAATGTATTAATAATGAATAAGTTAATGTTTTAGATAGATTTTAACCTGTTAACTATATCGTGTTAATCTGGTAATATACATTTACGATATTTCAATGGGAAGTTTTGATTTTAGATTATCCATGGGATCTGCGAAGATTGTTCGAGTTTTTGACTGTTGAACTCTTAGGTACGAGTATTTTGGAAAACATCATAAATCAGGTACACTCGTGTTCGGATTTTGCAGTTTTAACAGATTGTTTGTAATTAAGTAGAGTGGTTCAAAATGTTTTGACTATACTATACTATCATTACGTCATTCACATCCTTTATGTTTTGAAAAAAATCCTTTAATGCGTTCACGGAAAAGCGACAGAGAGAATTTGTATTAGTTATTACGTATCATGAAACAAATGAAAATCGAGGTAAGTAAACGTACAAGTTTTTCATCAAGTAATACTAACAATAATAATGGAATGGCTAGGTTAATAAGTCCCAGAAACATCAATTTCCTCAAAGGGTCAAAACATCGTGTCGTCTATTGTCTAACATGGATATGTATTATGGAGTTTGCCCGATTCTTCCAACATATTAATATTATTTATTTCTTAAAGTGACATAGGTCATAGGAGTCACCACATGGACATGATTTTTTAGACTTTATGTATAACAACATAACTTATCTTATTGTTTATTTTAACCTGACAACGGTTGCTTTCATATATAAATTGGCTGCAGTTATGAAGTAAATTTCAGGTTAATACTGTTTTTTACCAGATAATTTGCTTTATACTTGAGATTTGTCCAGATTATCGTCCCGAATTTTTGTTTAATTTTTCTATTTAATTGCGATTTGTCTTCTAAATAATGTTAGGTTCTTCGATGTATACCTCGGAAATTTATGCAGCTATATGAGCTACAAAGAGTCGGTGGAAGAATGCAGAAATATTTTATTTCCATACATTACTTATTTGTCGTGTATACCGTATAGCGTGGTGCCTTGTGATTTACTTGTAGCAAAAAAAATCGTCCAAGATTGTTCTTAGTTCTTCGTATTTGTAGCAAAAACATGATCATCCTGCCTTGTCTCACTATTCAAACCATTTCAAAATGTAGCTCCCTGTTTAGCGAATTAGCATACTTTCTAATACCGGAGTTTAGATACGTTGTGCCCCAGCGTTTGTCGAGCCGACCACACAAGTAGCTCTTAAATAATAAGTTATTGTCATTACGTGTCGTAGCGACCCAGCGAGAAGTGCCACGAATATTCGCGGTTTATTTTTAAACGTCGCTGGAGCATAATAATACGTTAATGTCGAGGTTAATACGAGTAGATGTGATTACGCACTTGCTTGCTCATTAGTATAGAGCGCAGGTACCTACACTGCTTAAGGCTCATTTGGGGGGAGTTGAGGCAATTTGTTCATAGTTTGTTTGATGTTTGAAAACCTTTATATCATTGCCAACTAAAATACTTTTTGTGTAGTATAACCAGTAGCCCAACTCTGTCAAATATTTCCAGACTTCCGCACTTGAACTAATTTCGACTCGGTTTACTTTCAGCTTGCAGAGGGCTCTGTTCTAACCGATTGTTGCTGCGTGAGATCTTCTCGGACAGAGCCGTACCGATCCGTGTTTTAGTAGTACACAGTTGCAATATAAGTTTTACGGGACTTTGCGGGGCGAAAGGCTACATAAACCAACCAATTAATTTTGCACAGGTATTAAACCATAAAAAATGTTTTGCTTTTAAGATTTCTCCTGCGTTTTTGCTACATCGATTTATTAAATACTTTCCTGTGCGGTCTTTTGCTACCTGACGTAGAGTAAGTAAGGTGCAACGGGCCATAGATATTTTGCTGGTCCGAGGATTCCGGTTGGGCTATTATACTGTGGTATTGGCATTTCCTAGGTACTTTAAAAACTGAAACGGACGTTAGATACTAACATATTATATAGTACGTCCGCGGTTGCTGCTTACAAAAGGGCAAAAAATAATTTCTCGACAAAATGTCACTCGTCTTGATAATAGCCCGTCTTAAAACCAAGAACTAAAGTGAATGTAGGTACTTATTCCTTTTGACCCCGTATGGTCTCGGTAAACACGCTTTTACCATAAATTACTATTTTTTGTCATCAACAATGTTCACATTTTTGAAAAACGGCTGCTAAAAATAGGCTCCACACCGGTTTTTTAAATTACGTTTCGTGCATGAACTTTGTTTGCTGTCGAGTTCGGTGTGCACCTGTTCTAATTTCCCCAAACGACTAAAATGCTTATTAATTTAAATTTAAATGATTAACCCTCTTTAACAATCAGCCCCTAGCTTTTTTCGTAATTAAAGAACCGCGTTAACGAGCTTTTTAATCTCACCCCACGCCGTTGCCCTAGATTCGACCATAATTTACTCTTATACTGGCAAACTCTTTGCTTAGGGACTTTTCTTACGAACAGAAATTATAAAGAATAGGCACTTCAGATTTTCCGACGACAGTAGTGAACAGAAAAAAATCTTAACGAACGGGAATGTAATTCAAGAACAAATTTCGTGGGATTTAACGTTTAAAAGAGCATTTTTCTCTTACTTGAGTGGCGATTCAAAGTTGATATGTATTAATACCTTACCTGGTATTTAGGGTAGTGCTTTTATTCATAACTTCTAGAATCGATAGAAAATGTCACAATGACATACCTTCCTTGTATGAAGTATGAAGGGATAACCTGGGGGATAACCATTCTCAATGATTTTCATTTTATAAGCGTTTAGAGTTAGGAAATTTCCTAAAGCAAAAGGGCTACGAGAACCAAATTAGCACCTTCGTTGTTATTCTTTTTCAATTAATGTTTTTATTGGTTATTCATTCATCAAGGAAAGCGGCTCAATGGATAATATGTTCACTAATTTCTCACTATACCTACAGGATGTCCCGAGAGGAAAGGAACAAACTGCTACTGCGAGTAGGGCTCAGATTAATCAGAAATGGCTACCTACTAAAAACCATCAATACTGGGTTATTTAACAATTTTGACCAATATGTTCGCAGTCAATAATATAAGTAATAATAATAATATTTTAGGAGTTTATTACACTAGCAAATTAATGTCAATGTATACAGGGTGATTCAGTTTTAATCTGCAACACTTCAACAGGTGATAGAAAACAAAAAAATAACCGCACTTTCTTCTATAAACTATATCATTTTAAGGCCTTATAAAAAAGTTACAGGGTGTTAAAGTTGCAAGAAATATGTGGAATTTATTGAATATTTTACAAACTAGTTGAGATATTTAAGTCATATTTGGTACACGTTATAGCGGCATGGGTTAGCATAAAACCTGTTAATATCAACCATCTTGAACAACCAGTGGCGTAGAAATGGGTAATTAGTATAATTTATTTTAGAAAAAAAAAAATAGAACCACCTTGTATAGCAATAAAATGTATTCAAATTCTTATGTAAATTTTTATTGTAAACAAAAACGTTCTCTTAGCATTTTTTCATATGTGTCATGGTTTCATAGCAAATTTGATTTTTTCGTATTATTTCGGGGTACTTCTGAAAAATTAACTTAAAACTTTTCTCCATAAGTAACACTCAAAGTAGAAAAAATGTGTTTTTTACTTTAAATACAGTAACTTTTTCCAATAAACTTACCCATTCAAGGTTTTTCTTTTCAAGATACAGAGCGTAACATTAATTGTATCTTCCTTAAATGTTTTAGACCCTGTATCTTCAAAAGTATAGCCTTAAATAGGTGATCTTATTGGAAAAAGTTACTTTATTTCAGGTAGCAAACACATTATTTCTACTTTAAGTGTTACTTATGGAGCAAATTTTTTAGATAATTTTTCAGAAGTACCCCGAAATATTACGAAAAAATCAAATTTGCTATGAAACCATGACACATATGAAAAAATGCGAAGCGAACGTTTTTGTTTACAATAAAAATTTACTTAAGAATTTGAATACATATTATTGCTATACAAGGTGGTTCTATTTTTTTTCTAAAATAAATTATACTAATTACCCATTTCTACGCCACTGGTTGTTCAAGATGTTTGATATTAACAGGTTTTATGCTAACCCCTTGCCGTTATAACGTGTACCAAATATGACTTAAATATCTCAACTAGTTTGTAAAATATTCAATAAATTCCACATATTTCTTGCAACTTTAACACCCTGTAACTTTTTTATAAGGCCTTAAAATGATATAGTTTATAGAAGAAAGTGCGGTTATTTTTTGGTTTTCTATCACCTGTTGAAGTGTTGCACATTAAAACTGAATCACCCTGTACATACAGTGCTATTCATAAAGTTTGCACCAAATAGGAAAAATTTGTATTATTATATTTTCCGAAAATCTGATTTTGGGATATGTTTGTGCATGTTATGTTTACACTATTGCGCCTAAAGAGGGTCGTGCAGTCACAGCCCATGCCTGTCAAATTTGACATTTAAAATAAAAAATTGGAAAAAATCACGTTTTCCTTGAAAATATCGGAAAAAGTTATTAAGAAAATGTGTCTGTATTGCATTATTGTACACCTATGCAAATTTTCAGAAGGATATCACGATGTTCGTTTTTTTCTTATTTATTTTTCTTCAAATCGGTACTCGATATTTTTTTCCCGCAAATAACCGAAGAAACTTATTTAGTGGCTGCAATCTTACTAAATCATAACAATACAAATAAATTTCAATGCAAAGTTAAGGAGAAACATTAGATTTTTTAAAATAGCTATTGTGTAAGAACGCAATCTTGGTGCAAAGACTCTTTCATTTTAAGATGAGTCTATTCCCTGGGCCAGTGTTGTAATATTTTTACATAAAAGACATCCATATTTTGAAATACAGTGAAACAAAATTATAAGGACAGTTTTGTACCGAATTTTATGGATTCAGTTTCAATTCCAGGAATATCAATTAAGAAACACGAATATTCTGATATCCTTCTGAAAATTTGCATATATGCAAAATAATACAATAAAAACACATTTCGTTAATAAATTTTTCCGATATTTTCAAGGCAAACCTGATTTTTCCCAATTTTTCATTTTAAATGTCAAATTTGACAGGCAAGGGCTGTGACGTCACGACCCTCTTTAGGCGCAATAGTGTAAACAAAACATGTGCCAACATATCCCAAAATCAGATTTTCAAAAGAAGAGTAATACAAATTTTTCCCATTTGGTGCAAACTTTATGAATAGCACTGTATAATAAAAATTGAAAAAGAAAAGTTCACCCTGTATACAATTTTTGGATAATCCAATGCGAGTATGTAAAACTACATGCAATAGTGTTGAATAAATGATCGAATTTGACCATAAAACAAAAGTCACAAATTCCTGAAGAAATTCAGGTTGTTTCAGTTTTTGACAAACTTTGGGAAACAATAGAACTTTGAAAAATAATGCCACTTTCTCTGCGAACGCGAACACCGCAAACATCGCAAACGCCTAATCTGAACGGTTGTTTTCAAGATTCGTAGATGCTTGCAAGCTTATGCAAACAGTGAAAACAACCGTCCAGATTAGGTGTTTGCGGTGTTCGCGTTCGCAGATGCTTGCAAGCGCCACACACTGTCTGGACGCGGCTTAATATAAACTTAATGTCTTTGTTAGAAATTATAGGTGTTAAATTTCACAGAAAAAAATATTTTTAAATATCTCTGAAACTAATAAAGCTCTTCAAACCAAATTTGGCACACTTATAAGTATAGGTTAACGGCTGCGATTTTTTTTATACCCCCGATTTTCACGAAAACCATTTAGCGATTTTTTTATTTAAAATCTGACCCCACAGCGTTAATCAGAACCCACCAAAACCCTTATATACCAAATTTGAATAAAAACTATAGAGGGAGTTCCATTCTGCAGGGAGTCAAAGTTAAGTTAGAAGGCCTTTGAAACAAAAAAAAGTTTAGCCGATTATCTCCAAAAATGAAGATTTTACGGATTTGTACAGTTTTTAAGTTGGACACCCTGTATAGAAGAGAGGAGTATGAGTTTGAACCTTTGAATATATGACCACTATATTCTAAATCCAAATTTTATCCAAATATTAGCTAAACATCCAAACATATATCCAAACATTTTCAGATACATCCAAAAATATTTCAAATATTTCCAAATATTATCCAGACATTTCCATATTTCCACTCATTTCCAAAGTGGTGTACAACAATTTCGACTCGTGGTTACCCCCTTCTCTCGGGGCACTTGTATTTTTACAGAGTAAAGGTTCGTTTCTTTCCGAAAAAGTGAAAGCGTCGCTGTCAGAACGCGGTCTGAAAGCATATTATCGTTGACTGACATATTTATAAGACTTGTCACGGCTATAGCTTCTTGTTCTGGCAAACAGATGGCGCTGATGGCTAGCAGTGTATTTTGCATTGTATTTTGTGTCCGAAGTGTCAGACGTGACAACCGTGAGCAGGCTTGGAAAATACGTCATGTACAGTGTGTTCGGATTGAGTTAACAAGAAGAGCAACTTTTTTATTTTTTACTTTTTTCGAAAAAGTTATTGTTCATAAATACTTTTGCTTGCAAAATAAATAAGATTGGAATATAGTTGTTTCTCTAAGATGTACAGCGTGGCCACAACATGCAAATGTCTGAAAATGGAAAGAGGAGAGAAGCGCTATTCGTAATTTTAGGAAGAAATTCTTATGTTAAATTTTGCTTCGGGAAAATTCAGATTTGAGGTCCTTTTCAATTCAAAACAACTTTTTAATGAAGCATTTCTCCCTAAAATTACAAATTGCGGTTCTTTCTATTCCGATCAATTTGATCGGAGGTAGCGGAGCTTTCAAAACAATAGAAAGCCTACTATCGTGTCCACACATACCGCGGAGAGGGGAGCGAGAGTAGGCGTGTTTGCTCGCTGGTAGCGGAGCGCTCCAAGTCAGTTTGACATTTTCCGGCGTATTGGCACGTATTTCACCTCGAAAATAGAGCTTCGTATTCTTATATACCTACTTAATAATAAACAATATGGATTGCGAAATTCTAATTAGTGAAGTTTTTAGTCGCAAACCCCTATGGGACATAACTCATGCACATCACCACAACCGAGGTGTTTTATACAAACTTTGGGTCGAGTTTCCAAAATCATTTTTGCACAGATGATGGAATTCACCAAGTGTTTCCCTGCTTAGGTTTATTTCATGTATCCACACTGCATGTTTAGCTTGCAAAATCCGAAATTTGAGTTGTGAATTGTCACATAAAAATAATGTAGAAATTGACATTTTTATAGCTGTTTCTAGGAAGTTCGACTATTCAATGTTTCCACGTTACTTCCAACCTCTGCGCAATACTCCTTTCAAAGCTGTCACAATCCGCTGACTGTGACGACACTACCCGCACTACTCCGCCCTGCTCTTTTACATTCTTCTAAAAACATCTTCCTTTTGTCAGGGGCTTTAGATACCTTAGCTACTTTTTGTCTATCTCTTCGGGAAACCCCCAAAAACTATATAATTTGGGCCACCCTGCACAGCCTGTAGAATTACATCGTTGGCTAATAATTTCAGAGCGGGCTCCACGTATATGCGCTTGCATTATGGCGGCCTGCCGGAGGGCCTGATTGCCACTAGAGCCTTCTTCGCTCCCCCATTGGAGTGACTCAACGGGGAGTGGCCGAGGGACACAGGAGTGGAACTCCTCAGACAATAAAACACTCGACGGTCTCGTTCCGATATACTGGCGGGGGAACTTCGCGAGCCCGATGGCGGAGAAGGCAGCTAATTTATTTATCCGATCGATATAGGGAGGAACGAACAAAATGTGGAGGAATTAAGCTCACGCGTGCTGCGAGAATTGATAAAATGCATTGATCCCGGTGAGGCAGTTTTATAGCACCAGGGCATGCTATTCCTGTTCCTGTGTATAGTCCCAATGTATATAGAATCGGGGTTTAATATAGTGAGAAATTCCAGACATTATCATTTTGACGCGAATATATCATATAGACGCGTTTTATTGCAAGCTTCTGAGGGATGCAAATGGAGGAAAAATTAAGTTTCTTTCTGAAGAGATTGATGATTTATCTTTCCCTACTTAGGTATATCAATATTTTAGGCACGAATGCGTCATCAACGTTGATATTACCATTAATACAACATATATTTGATAGCGACATTGCTTGTGTATTGTACAGGGTGTCCCATTTTGGGTGTTTTTCTCAAAAATCTCGGTTATTATTAAAGCTAGAGGGTTGCAGTTTTCACGTCACTGTACTACTATTTTGAGAGGAATTTGATGAACCAATTAGATTTTAGATAAGTTTTATAGTTTCCGCGCATTGGCGCAGGACTTAAATTTTCGATTTTTTGGAAACCTCTCTCCTGGCTACAACTTATATACAAATTTAATCAACTATTTTTATAGATTTTTTGGCGTAGAATCGAATGGAACAATTAGTTTTTTGGTAGCGTTAATAGTTTTTGAGATATGAACCAAAGTTATATATTTTTTTAAATGGAAACCATAGTTCATATCTCAAAAACTATTAACGCTACCAAAAAACTAATTATTCCATTCGATTCTACGCCAAAAAATCTATAAAAATAGTTGATTAAATTTGTCGATATACATATATAAGTTGTAGCCCGGAGAGAGGTTTCCAAAAAATCGAAAATTTCAGTCCTGCGCCAATGCGCGGAAACTATAAAACTTATCTAAAATCTGATTGGTCCACCAAATTCCTCTAAAAAAAGTAGTACAGTGACGTGAAAACCGCAACCCTCTAGCTTTAATAATAACCGAGTTTTTTGAGAAAAATGTCCAAAAACACCCAAAATGGGACACCCTGTACTGTCCACATTATTATCAAAAAACTTAAAGTGACTCCTTTCCCACTCTGTTTTCCATGTCGTTTTTTAATGGGTCCACCATTTAGCTCCCATTACGTTTCGCAAAACACAAAAGAAAATCAACAGGACACACATTAGCGTGCGGAACGGGTCGGCGGTGTTCGCGGACGACCCGGCCGCAAAACGAAAAAGGTTCTGAGATTACAACATGAATAATTTAGGCCTTTTTCATCCCACACGATGACAAGCGTCCTCTGGACGAAATGTAGTGAAAGAGAACGAAAAGCTCTGAATATACATTTTTTTAACGGGAGTTGAAATGAGAAATATTAGAAGAGGTTGCAGTAGCTAGATATTGCTCGCGCACAGAAAATCAAGACCGGTTTTGGCGGTTTCTAACTGTGGGGTGGCTGACTGGATCTTAACATTATCATAGCATAAGCACCATTTTATGTATGGTCATTTTTTATTTTAGGGATTTTTGGTGCATCTACTTTTCCTCCGTTCGACATGTATACCTGTATATTATCATAATGTAACGCTTTCGGCCCTACTGATGGTAGCCAAATACCAACCATTGAATATAAAACCTTAGGATGGAGCGTGTTTGGAATGTCATTTCCAGTTCACACAGAAAATACAAAGGTTAGGTTAAGTTTCGCCATAAAACAAACTAATCTTTGTATTTTGTGTGTGAACTGGAAACGACGAATGAGAACAATTTTCATGTATAACCTGTATGTGTAACACCTAGTGTCCCACGTCGTACCTAATCATTAAGTTTATTTCTGCGGTGTTAAATCTGCAGATATAGATCAACCTAAAACCGCGCATTTCCAAGCACAATAGCGCACCTAATGCGGCCGTCCACACGACATTTCAGCGCTTGTTAGCCCGACGTAGCGTTCCAATTTTTTGCGGTGACAAATTGGAGTCCCGAGAATCCTTGAAAAAAGGACGGAGGCTTGGACCCCGAAATATTTCGTGGACCACCTATAGAGAAACGAGAGTAACGACCAACGAGAGGGATACGATTTAATGAAGGCCGTCGTGGTTTAGGGGGATAAAACCGGACAAAAAAATGTGGCGCATCTATAACGTTTTTTTTTAATAGATAGGACCTGGAAACATAACTACAATTATACGTAATCATGAAAATATACTCGCCCTAGCAATACCGCAATAGGAGTACTCCGCCCTGAAAGCAACTACATGTTTGTGCTCTGAAATTGCACAGCTAAATCTAAATTTTATAGAATATACAGTGTGTCTGGCGATTGGGTACACAAGAGGTTTAAATGATAACCAAATTTGAGTTGGAAGGTAATATTCTAGGAATCGTTCCTGCTTGGTCTCAAACTAAAATGGCTTAAATCAATTAATATATAGGGTGTATTTGTAGAGATAACAAAAAAACTCAGAACTAAACTACCCTTAATTTTGAAAATACGGGAAGAAATTTAAGAAAAGTTAAAAAGGATAGGCATGACTTTTTTGTTAGTTTTGTGTGACTGCCCATTGGCGCTTTTTATTACGAATGAATTATGCGCACAATAATGCATAAAAAATGTCTACAATGAAGCGAGAAATAGTTAGGCCATTTTTATACAATCCATGATGACAGATGCTGTCAAAGTTTCAAAAGTACCGAAAGTGACTTAATGGAGCCTAAAACCGTTGACTGACGTATTAATAAAGACTGCTCACGGCTGCCATGTTTGACAGTTTTCTGGCTCACCATGTGCTTCACGGAGACAAAATACAATGCAAAATACATTGTTGACCATAGGCGCCATCTACTTTCCAGGACATGAAACTAAAGCCGTGAGAGGACTTATTATTACGTCAGTCAACGCTAAAACCTCGACAGATTTGGCAGCAGCTTTATTGTTGAGTTCAATGAGACCTTAGATAACTAAAGATAACAAAATGTAACGACGCCGTTAAACCGTTACCAGTTATCACCTCTTTCAATTTTTAGCCGATTTGGTCTGTCAACCTATACATACGAACGCGTTTTCTTCTCTGTGATGGGTTATAGGGTTAATAATGGTTACGAAGTTGGTACTAAAAACTGAGTAGAGATGTCGAAAACATTTTATTATATTAGCATTTTTGTTTGAAAAACAAACAGCAATTTATATTTTATACGCATTCTTATGTATTATTTATCATTACAGAACTGATTTTAGATATTTAATTTTCAGGAGTAGTAGGTATTCATATTATGTATCGTTCAACAATTTTGGCCGGAGAATGTTGTTGAACGATACATATGAATGCTACTCCTGAAAATTAAATATCTATCTAAAATCAGTTCTGTAATGATCTTCACTTATCTCTTCTCTTCTATCTCTTCTTAAAGATCCCACTGTCCTGAGGATGATCAAATAAAGTGGTCGAAACGTCGTCAGATGAATAAATAGATTTTTGAATTACTGACGCCCATCCAATTAAACGTTTTTTCATCAATTCCAAACGTCACAAAACTTTCTCCAGTTTCCAATTTTAAGTTCAGGTTGAAATTTATGTTTTAATTCCACCAAAACCCGTTCCCGAAAATGCCCTTGCCTTGTAGCTTTATACTTATATGCTTGTTTTGCCCCAGATTAGGTAATTCTGGCACCCAAGTATTTTTTCGTTTAGCCTTCCTTAAGCTTACCCTCATAAAGTGAGCGGACGTTGTTAGGGAATTTTTCTGCGCGGTTTTAAAATTCATGAGAAACTCGAGCACAGGAAAGTAGTTTAAATTTGTTTAAATTGGAATACAAGGCGCAGTGCGGAGGTCTTCAGCATATGCAAATCACCACCGCATAATTTTTTAAATCTCTTCACACGTTTCTAAAACGTGAAGCCGATAGGGGCCCTGGCATTTTGGAGGGTGTTTCCGGATGCGCTGCTTGATAACCTAGGAATTAGAAATTGTAGAAGAATTACTAATTAGTATAGGTTGTTTAATTAGTAGTAGCAGTATAACAATCATCACCTGTTTCACGAGTTTCAGTCACGAGTCACCCCAGTTTGTGGCTCACAACGTGAAACAAATTTTCACAATGCGGAAATGTAAGTTCACCGTACTTTTGAAATGATTTAGGCTGCACATTTAAGGTGAATGTAATAATTTTTTTCATCATCTTATTCAATTCTAGAAAATTACTGGTGGTTATTAAATACCCATAGGCAAAAATTCGTACCTAACATTCGACACCCCCAACGAAGACTAGAGTATCTCAAAAATTTCCACTTTTGAGTTACCTACTATCACCAGGGCACAAAGTAAAGGCTAAAGTTTACCGTGGAACAGTATTTCAAAACAGAAGGTAGGCAACAAAAAATACAGTACACGAAATTATAGTATCTCATCAAGGCCTCAGCTGTACAACGAAAATTATTGTAAGTTGAATTACTATAGTCTTCATCGGAATTTTGTGCCAAATTTCCAATCAATGATGAGTTACTATACAAGATTTTGCGGTTATGATATTGTAAATAATTTTAAACAGCACAAAAATGGTCTCCTGTAGTAAGCATCTTATAAGTGAAAATGAATAATTAATTCTAGAACACAGAAAATATTTAAAATTTTCAAAGAATCAAATAATGCTGCCACGAATAATGCACAAGAATCGGGTAATAACTTTTTCTTGAAATCGGCAGTGAAGTGTCCCAAAATTGTCGTTAAAAGCTCAGAAATCGGCACTGATGGACCGGGAGATAGTGACAGATTTTTGGACGTGATTTTACTGTATGCCTTGCAAAGTGCATTATGTGGCACATATTCTCACAATAATAAGGTATGAATCAGAGAGTCATCCTGGGTTCTTCATGTGAAAAATTGAGTTTTCAATTATTCGAAAAATATGCGTTTTAATATGATTTTACACAGGCTGCCATGTTTTTTATAATGAAGTTCAAATAGAAAATTCCTCGGAAAACCATAGGCATACCGTTAGGGTGGGTCCAAAGGGCTATTATTGCCACGTGATTTTAATAATTAATTTTTCCACGTTTCTGAACAGGCTTCAAATGAGAAGTATGCAAGTTCTTATTATGAAAATGCTCAAAAAAGGACGACATACCTTTCGCGCATGTCCAAGTACACTTTACATCGAATAACTCGTTTAAATGATTAAATAACATTCAATTTAAACAGTACTTGGACATGCGCGAAAGGTATGCCATCTTTCCTTCAGCAGTTTCATAACAAGAACTTGCATACTTCTCATTGGCAGCCTGTTTAGAAACGTGAAAAATTAATTATTAAAATACAAGATCACGTGGCAATAATAGCCCTTTTTGGGGCCCACGCTAACGGTAAGCCTATGGTTTTCCGAAGAATTTTCTATTTGAACTTCATTATAAAACACATGGCAGCCTGTATAAAATCATATCAAAACGCATATTTTTCGAATAATTGAAAACTCAGTTTTTCACATGAAGAACCCAGGATGACTCTCTGATTCATACCTTATTATTGTGAGAATATGTGCCACATAATGCCCTTTGCAAGGCATACTGAGTAAAATCACGTCCAAAAATCTGTCACTATCTCCCGATCTATGAAGTAGCCCATTATTGCACGATTTTTTCAATAAGTAGGCCTTGGCGAGATGTAAACATCAAACGTCAGACGCGGAGCCAGCACCCGTCAAAAGTGACCAAATATTCAAAACCCGGGCAATAAAGGCCCATTTAACTTTTCGAACACATTGCGAAATTGTTACCTATAGCACCGCAATCTTTCAGTATACATAATTTTAGTAGGTTTGAATATCAATAGATTTGTTATGGAGGCTGCACAACAAGCAGCAGTTTGGTTTTTCTGTTCAAAGGCGCCATGTCTTGTCATACTTGACCTAGGTCATTGAGTAAAATAATATATATTTTAAATATGTATTCTTTTACTCAATGCCTAGGTAGAGCGATCGTCAAAGTCAAGCAACGCCGCGCGCAGTTGGTTCATGGACGGGTGATCCCGTATGATTATTTTCTTGCCTGATAAAACTTTTTTTTTTCGATTTAAAAAAATATATAATATGTACCTCGGCACTGACGTTCTTTTTATGACTCATGTGGTTTATTTGCCTCGGCCAGAGGCCTCGGCAACTAAATTCCACATGAACTTCAGTACCTAACTATTTTATTAATTAATATTAATCTCAAAAGTTTTTTGCACTGTCGTAATTTTCCATATTTTTGACGTTTGAGTCTAAATAGTAAATAGGAACAGCCCTTCTAACAAGATTTCACTCATACCAAAGATCATAATATTATGATCTTTGCTCATACTTAGTATTCCAGAGTTGCTAAAAAAATAGCAATGGCAAAATTCAATTTTATGACTTGGCTTTATTTAACAGTAGGTAGCTTTATTTAAGTAGTAGTAGTATTCCCACCAAAATCGTATCACAATTTCTCTGCAGACAGAAAAACAACCAAGAAGAAACCAGTTCAAGTTATGATACAGAAGATGATAAAGAATAGGTTCATTTATGTTTAAATATATCCTGTATTTTTCTTAAAAACCTTAAAAAATCAGTTATACAATATGAATAATAAGGAAATTCATAGAGTACCTAACATATTTCCGAATATATATATTTATGTTAGTGTCTCTTCCGCTCTTTGTCGTTTCGTCGCCGTCCATATTTTCATAAGATCCGTTCCTTACCCCTTTAGCCAAGATATCCGGCGTTATTGGCCCCTTTGAGGGCGGCTCGAGGCCCGCCATAATAGAAATCCGCATACGCCCGGAAGATATCCGGCGGAGATGAAAAGCACACAAACGGCGGGCGGGCGCTCGGACATTATTACCTCGCGAACCGGCGAAGGGGAGAGTGCGTTACGCCCGAGGTTACGCCACACCTACCTGCCGCGACTTCGGAATCCCGGCACTTCGAATTCTCGCCGGACCGACTTCTCGGGAGGCCTACCTTCACATTCACAACACCGCTATCGCCGCATATTATAGTCTAAGAGCTGGCTACGCAGGAGTAGGGGTCACTCCACATACCTATATAATACATATACTGATTTTTAACCGTCTGCGCACGCTAGTGCGCGGGTCATAGTAAAGGATGCATGATGTCGCCATTTGTATCCTTATATTGACATTTATCGGAACAGCTGTTTTGTGTTTATTCGTTTTCCCTGCTCGTTTTCGGTTTTCCCACAAGTTTTTGTTATCTAGGTATTTCGAAAATAGCCTGTTACTAACCGTTTATTAGTGACAGTGTAGTGCTTACATACAAGAAAGTGTTTTGCTGTGATTATTACGACTAGACGAGAACAATGACTTGCTGCATTTGTGAAGCATTGTAAAAATCTCAAAAGACTGGTTCCTCCTGAAAGTTCTATTAAATTTTACAGGTAAGTTATTACTTCGGTACAAAGTAATATCTAGGTAGATATTTTTGTTTCATTACATTTTAACAGTACCTATTGCCTTTTTTTTAATAAAAATAATTCTACCTTGAAGTTGTATAATTTATACAGCTGCCTTTTTTTTACGTTTTGCTTTCTTCTGTGAGTAAAATATAAGACTGTCATTTTGTGTTATGTGAAAACAAGCTTATTAAAAAAATGAAAATATAAACCAAGTATAATACTTACATATTTGGAGCAATGAAATGCTTAGGCTCGGTTTCTATCTACTTCTTAGCGTTAAGTGTACGACCATTGTTAGTCGTTAAGGGTTTACTTACAGTTCACCTCAACGCTAAGAAAATCCTTAGAAACCGGGTTTTATGGATTTAATTTTAAGCGTTTTAAAATTCCCGGCTTAAATAAGGGTACAAATGGCCGCCGTCCTTGATTGAAAAGTTACCCCGGTCGGTTGTCTCTTTTGCGCCGTATATGTATTATATAGGTATGTGGGTCACTCGGTAAAGTGGGAATTTGATCATTTATATAGGTTCCGTTGTTACTGACATAGCGAGAGGCGGGCAGGCAGAAGGCACCCTAGAAGAATAAAGTGAGGGTGCGGGATTAAACATGCGATTTTTTTCGCAACAAAATTGTTAAGGTAAAGTGTTGAAAATTTGCAGGATAATCGGAGGTAGTGCAAATAAGTAGAGAAAAAATTCGCAGAAGGCTAGCTGGAAAATAAGGAGTCGGCAGAAGGCGCTAATGTTGCAAAAATTTTTGCAACAATTAAGTATGTGACTGAGTAAACTTCTGCCAATTTTTGCATTTATTCTGTAACTCAAAATAACACTAGTTGCTAAACGGCAGAAGGCTAGTTGGAAGAATTAGGGAGATATGCCAAATAGTAAGTGCGTCGGTGGCCCACTGGAATAATTACTTTACATACCTACTTTATATATTATATTTTATTTAATCGAGTTCACTTCTGGTAATTTGTCAGAATATTTTAGGATAATTCAGTACACTATTTGTCAATTGCGTCGATTACGAAAATATTAATGGTTATAGTATAATAACATGGAAATAATTTTATTTTTCCTCGTAACACAATATATATTTATAACACTAATACTAATTATTAATTAATTTATATCTTAATATTAATTTCATTTTATTTTATTTTATTTTATTTTATTTATCACTATTACTAATTTTACTTTAAATATTACATTAATCCGTTATACAGGGTGTAAATGAATAAGTGCGAAAAAATTCAAGAGGTGAATCTTTGAGTGATTCTAAGACCAAAAGTCTATATAAACATAGATCCGCTAACGCTTCGTTTTCAAAATACAGGGTATCAAATAATTATAATAAAACAAAAAATATTTTATTATGTTGTCCCGGAGACATGCAATAAAGTGTTTTTTATTTTTTTTTCTCGAAAACGAAGCGAGATACGAGAATAATTCAAGAGACAAAAAAGTTGTATTTTTAGTTGCAGAATGCGAAAAAAAAAGCTTTAAAAAAGTCAGTGGCGCACATTTTTTTTACGAAATTATTGGTTAAGGTGCCCTCGGAACGCCACTGTACTTAATAGTTTTAATGGGATAAAGGGGATAAATTAGCCTCTTTCTACCATAAATAACACTGTCGAATTTCAACAAAATCGGCTAAAGGATTATTGAGATCTTTACTAAAAAGCGATTTTTTAAAGAAGAGTTTGACTGCATCTTGAAAAGGAAGCATTATCGGACCTATGTTTATACAGGGTGGCCCACCACGAACTGCATCAATCTATATATATGGAAAACTAAAAGTAGGAAAATTCTGAAAATTTGGCACCTCACCAATGCCGATGGGAGCTGCTCAACTAAAATATTTTGGTGAATCTGGCACTTCCGGTTATACTGGAAGTCGATATCAACTTTCTTATCTCAAATGGAACACCCTGTATATTATTGCATTTTTGGATTCTAGGCATCATTTTGGAACAAAAACATGCCAACATCCTATGTCTAAATCCAACCGTTTTTGAGATATTTGCATTTTTCCGAAAAAAATTACAGGTGCAGACATAAAGTCAATTAGCAATTTATACGAGGAAACCGCGAAATTTCAAAACGAATTTTTGCCATCGTGTAACAGAAGCCCTGACCTAGTGATCTCTGCTGAGAAATAAATCTGTTCTTATACAGGGTGTTCACAAAATAAGAATAAAAATTACAATAAAAATGTGCTTAAATTTTGAAATTTTCAAATGGAAACCCCCATTTTTTTTAATGCGATCTTATTCACCACTAAAAATGATGACAACTTTGTGTAAGGTTTCCTATACCCAAAAGCAGTAATTTTCGATTAATTTACGAAAAACCCACTTTTCGCCCATAAAATGCGGGGTTTGCTTAACGCTTGGAAAATCATATTAGCCGTGGACGTTGAAAAGACAATCGCGGCTGAGAAAATGTCACTTGGTTTATAAATAATTATTGTCAACAATAATGCCGGCGCGCTTAAATTACACAAACGAAGAATTATTTAAATGTTTTATTATCTACGGATAATGCAACAAAGTCATATCAAGAACGTGCGATACATAGGTTTAATCTTCGTTTGTGTAATTTAAGCGCGCCGGCATTATTGTTGACAATAATTTATAAACCAAGTGACAATTCCTCAGCCGCGATTGTCTTTTCAACGTCCACGGCTAATATGATTTTCCAAGCGTTAAGCAAACCCAGCATTTTATGGGCGAAAAATGGGTTTTTCGTAAATTAATCGAAAATTACTGCATTTAGGTATAGGAAACCTTACACAAAGTTGTCATTATTTTTAGTGGTGAATAGATCGCATTAAAAAAAAAATGGGGGTTTCCATTTGAAAATGTCGAAATTTAAGCACATTTTGAATGTAATTTTTATTCATATTTTGTGTGTATAAGAACGGATTTATTTCTCAGCAGAGATCACTAGGTCAGGGCAGAACGGATTTATTTCTCAGCAGAGATCACTAGGTCAGGGCTTCTGTTACACGATGGCAAAAATTCGTTTTGAAATTTTGCGGTTTCCTCGTATAAATTGCTAATTGACTTTAGGTCTGCACCTGTAATTTTTTTCGGAAAAATATCTCGGAAAAATATCTCAAAAACGGTTGGAAAAAATGCAATAAGATACAGGGTGTTCCATTTGAGATAAGACAGTTGATATCGACTTCCGGTATAACCGGAAGTGCCAGATTCACCAAATGCCAAATTTTCAGAATTTTCCTACTTTTAGTTTTCCATATATAGATCGATGCAGTTCGTGGTGGGCCACCCTGTATAAACTTTTCGTCTTAGAATCACTCAATGCTTCAACACTTGAATTTTTTCGCACTTATTCATTTACACCCTGTATAACCTTCATTTTCCATGTTTTCATTAAAGTCAATATCCTCATCGCTGTCGTATACCATCTCTTCATCTTCAGCTGAAAGTAATCAAATTCAAAATTACCTTCCGAATCGTCACTATCAACGACAACGTCTTTGACTGATGGTGGTAAGTGTAGTCCATCAAAGCATTTGAATTCGAATTAGGACCCATTCAATATCCACCCGCAATATTCAGCTTCTAATTCGTACAGATCAAATAAATTCGCATTTGTCCATATATTTGCAATATAATGCGTTCTTTCCATGTGTTGACGTAATTCAGTGTAGTAAGGTGGCAAGCAAGAAGCATCGAAGTTTTTTAATTGTTTTTTAAGGCTCGTTTACATTTTTTATTGTATAATTTTGATGGAACAATTCATATCGAAGCTGATTGGCTTTTTCGCAAGATTTAATACCGTACATGCTACAAATAAATGACTCAACAACAGAAAAAATAGTTTCTTTATTTGCAGCTATATTACCTAAGTTAGCGAATGCAGTTTGGTATTCTTATTGTTCGGATTCTATGATTATTAGATGAAACCCTGTAGCCTATAAAATAAAGAAACAATAACTCAAGTTGACAGAAAATGTAAAGTCAACAACATCAATTTTTGTAATATATAAAAATAACTCTATGTTGAGTAATCCACAACTATTGTATCCAGCAACTAATACATTATAAAATACGAAGCAGTGTTTTATTGCCACATAGCAAAGTACACAGCAGCTATCGAAGAAAAGTTGGGGACTGCCCCAACATTTTTCGTCCTTCGAGCCGGATCTTTTTGAAGAAACCAGCAGAAGGTGTAGGAGGTGGTAAACATCAATAACTACTCACAACTCAAGGTTAGATCGTACATGTAGAAGACTTGTAGAAGTTATTTACTTGCAAAGTATCAAATTAAACTTCAAAAATATGGCAAGTGAGCTTGCGCACAAGCAGAGAAAGCACGCAAGAATACAGATCGTGTGCGTCACAAATATGATTATGAAGATAGGTTAGAAGTCTTAGAAGAGGCTTATAGAAATTTCTGTAAATGCCAAGATGAAATTGAAGATAATGGTGATGTCGAAGATTCAGGTGCTCAAAGGGGAGAAGTTGAAGATGAAGATAAGTACTTTTCGTTAAAACCTAAAATATGTACGCATTTTAATTGATGTTGTTGACTTTACATTTTCTGTCAACTTGAGTTATTGTTTCTTTATTTTTTAAGCTACAGGGTTTCATCTAATAATCATAGAATCCGAACACTTATTATTATACATATATTTAGGTATTATGAAATTAGTCTTCTGGCAATTGACAAATAGTGTACTTAATTGCCGTAAAATATGCTGACAAAGTGCCAGAAGTGTATTTGATGAAATAAAATATAATATATCAGGTAAAGTAATTATTCGAGTGGGCCACCGACGCTCTTACTATTTGCCATATCTCCCTAATTCTTCCAACTAGCCTTCTGCCGTTTTGCAACTAGTGTTATTTTGAGTTACAGAATAAATGTAAAAATTGGCAGATTTTTACTCAGTCACATAATTGTTGCAAAAATGTTTGCAACATTAGCACCTTCTGAAGAGTCTTTATTTTCCACCTAGCCTTCTGTCAATTCTTATTTATTTTACTTATTTGCACTACCTCCGATTATCCTGCAAATTTTCAACACTTTACCTTAACAATTTATTTACGAAAAAAATTGCATGTTTAACCCTCTACCCTCACTTTATTCTTCCAGGGTGCCTTCTGCCCGCCCGCCTCTCGCTATTTGAGTAACAACGGAACCTATAAATGATAAAATTCCCACTTTACCGAGTGACCCCTACTCCTACGTAGCCAGCTCTCCGTCTATTATCGCCTTTGCAGCGCGTACTTTGAAGAAAGATAATTTAGAAAACGTTTAGACGACGATTTTGCGTTGACTCACCCAGTCTCAAGATCACCTGTGCAATGCAGCGTCGCCATATCAAAAGTTTGCCTCGCAAGACGACGACTTTGCGGAAAGTCTGAGTACGGGGTATTTTCTAAAATTTATTTATGGCGCAAACAGATCCATTTAATTTTTAATTGGGTTTTTCGCCACCAAACTGATTGAAAGACAACTTTTTCAAGTTGCCTCGAAAATTCATAAATTCTTAACACTGAATGAACGAAACTTTAAACGTGTAACTCAAAAAATAACTTCAACAAATTTGTTTTCTGAGCTTTCGGAGATAAATAAATCTTCCTCCTTTCTCAAAGATCATGCCACGTCAAAGTGAAGTGACAGATTAATAATTTTCAGGTTAAAATGTCATGACAACAGAAACAATAGCCTAGCTATGGGGTCTCCTTTATCACCATTCATAAGCAATTTATTCATGGAAGATTTTGAACAAAATGAATTGACTAGATATGTTCACCAACCTAATGTTTGGTGGAGATATGTAGATGACATATTTGTTATGGGAACATTGAGTAGATGATTTAAATTCATTATTAAATTTTATAAACTCACAAGAACCTTCTATTAAGTTTACCTTAGAAATTGAAAATAATAATCAATTACCTTTCTTAGATGTTTCTATACTGAAATCAGATAGTATAGAAACTAGTGTCTATAGAAAACCAACACATACTAATAGATATTTCCATTTCAAGTCCAATCATCATATTAGTGTTAAAAAAGGAGTAATTAAAAGTTTGTATGACAGGGCTAGAACGATTTGTTCTAATAACACAAAATTTGAGGAGGAAATTAAACATATAAAACATGTTCTTGAGAAGAATACTTATCCTATTGAATTTGTTGAGCAAGTTTTTCAGGATTTCCAACAAAATAACAATGCTAATAGAATTAGAGATGTTCTTGAGAAGAATAGTTATCCTATTGAATTTGTTGAGCAAGTTTTTCAGGATTGCCAACAAAATAACAATGCTAATAGAATTATAGAAATAAATCTGGTGGACCGACCAGTAAATTTAATAATTCCTTATATTCCTGGACTATCAGATAATCTAAAACGCATAGGCAATCGTTTTAATGTCAGAACAGTATTTAAAACCAAAAATACATTAAGATCGATGCTAGTTAAAACGAAACCATTTAATGAGGTACAAAGTTCAAAAAATTGCATTTATAAAATTTCTTGTGAGTGTGGAAAGTTCTATGTTGGGGAGACTTGTAGGCCATTTAACGTTCGTTTAAAAGAACATAAAAAAAATTATATCAGGCAAAATCAAATTTCGAAGTCAAAAATATGTGAACATTCTTTTAATAACAATCATAGGATATTGTGGGATAGGTCCAAATCAATTCTCAAAGAAGAAGTAGGAAATAGACGAAAAATTAAAGAATCTGCATTTATTCTAGGAAATAGGGCAACTGTGTTGCTGAATGTTCAGTGGAATTCAGTAAAATATTATTGCCACTTATTCAAAGAGAAGTTAGTATAGATAATTAGATAGAACCAGTGATTATAGAATTCTTTCTATAGTCACTGATAGAACACAGGGTACAATATCAGGAAGGTGGCTAGGCTATTGTTTCTGTTGTCATGACATTTTAACCTGAAATTTATTAATCACTTTGACGTGGAATGATCTTTGAGAAAGGAGGAAGATTTATTCTCCGAAAGCTCAGAAAACAAATTTGTTGAAGTTATTTTTTGAGTTACGCGTTTAAAGTTTTGTTCATTCAGTGTTAAGAATTTATGAATTTTCGAGGCAACTTGAAAAAGTTGTCTTTCAATCAGTTTGGTGACGAAAAACCCAATTAAAAATTAAATGGATCTGAGTACGGGGGTTTAGGTTCCGCGAAAAGTCGGCCTTGCGGGACGCTTCGGAGGGGAGCCGTCCGAACTAGAGAGCGCCGCCACCGGGGCACTCTATAATTAGTCTTCGTTTTTTTGTTCGTTGGCGGTATCGCCACGCCGCGCCGGGCAGGTCGGGAGGCTAGTTTTTCAGCCGCCACAAATTGTTTTTAAATTTGTGCCTGCACGCAACACGTCACTTCGCTTCGAGTTGGTGGTTGGCCACATGGCCGGCGCAAGAGGGCTTAATGGATAAATGTTCAACTTTAGTTGGAACTTTACTGTTAAACATGTGCGCTAAATCCCAGATATCCCAAATACCCATAGGATTGACTTGAAAATACCCAGTTCCTTGATATTTTTTTCTGTACTTCACGCGAAGCTTGTTCTGTTCTTGGGTATGACGGCCACATTAATCGGAGTTATTCCAGTAGGAATGTTAAGAGCTGATCTATTAAAGGTAATTCGTTGATATGTGGGCATTATATATGGCCTCAGGACAGCTTTATCGTTGTTGTTTTCCAGACTCTTGCTTGTAATAATAATAATAATAACAGCTTTACTGCAGTATACAGTGTTACCAATTACAGGAGAATATTAAGAAAATTTACTGGTTTATAAAAAAGAAAAATGTGTGTAAAAAAGGAAAACTCAATGAAACCTCAATCTCATTATCTATATATTCCGTTGATGAGCCTACTGTAGTTTAGCACCTGCATCTGCACTTTGGTTTGTAATAATAATAAGTTATTCCGAGTTGATGGGTATATGACTTGAACCTGTATCGCTATAGGAAGCTTTCTGTCTCTGGAAACACCCGCCCTAAGGTGAACTGATAGTTCAACGCCATGTTCCTGGTTTACATCTGGATACCTTAATTTCTATAAAATCGAAGGGGAATCTACTAAACCTCTATTATTTGCCTGTATATTGTCTTATATTTATGCGACCAGACTAGTCAATTTTTCTAAATCCAAAATGCCTCATGTTCCTTAAGATAAACACTCGGATAAACAAATACACAACTTTCGTTTAATGTTGGCCACCAATTTGGAGCTTATTAATTATTAAAGTTTTGTCTAGTATCAGTTCCTCTATTGTCCAAGCTCACCAGTACATCTATGTTTTCATTCAATTCAATGTAGCCATTAGCACTAAATAGGTTATCTTGGCAGACCCTTTTTAAATTCAATTTTATTTAAGGAATAAAGAGGCAATTCTAACAACTAACTTAATTTTACAATCAAATATTTTTGTAGAAATTCTTTGAGCTTATAGACTTGAAGTTATACAGATGCCTTTACATCTAGTAGTATATGTACAGGGTGATTCAGTCATTATGTAAAATGCGATAAAATTAAGGAAAATGCGAAAAACAATTTTGGCGAAGTTTAAAACGTGGGGCAAATCAACCTTAGCACCCGCGTAACTCGACGCACCTGATTCTGTGGAAACATCTGAGGTGAGCGATGTTGCCGCATTTCATTGTCAGTGGTCAACCTTATTGATGAAAGTTCGAGCGAAAGTTTATCCGAGGAAATAAGAAATACTTATCTTTTATCGGCAGTGTCAGGGTTGTCAGCCTAGATTCTTCAAACGGCAATCAAATTGCTATCAGTAACACTATCTACCCGTTTTCACTTTGCACATTTTCCGTTTTTCCCTCGGTTTTTCCTGCATTTTTGGTGAACCACTAAACCATACCATAGCCTATTCCTAGTGACTGACGGTTGTTGATGTTTATGTTGTCGCTAGGGCCACTCTCTTAACTCTTGTAGACACTATTTTAGCTGAACTTCTACAAATTTCTGTGTAGCTACGCCAGAGGGGACGGCAAGTTCTGCCGGCAACGCCGGATAATAGATGGCTCTAATGTCCCAAATACCTATACTTGGTATTTTAAATAAAATCTGTACCCAGTTGTTTTTGAAAACGTGCAATTATTATAATTGAAAACTTGACGTTTAACGTTAGAATGTTTTTGTGAATTATTAAAACTGAAGAAAAGTCATGATACTGAGGGTATTTCGAATTCTCGCAATTTATTAGATTATTTCATGCGTGTTCTTTAGCAGTAAAGGTGATTTACACTTTAGAAGTTTTATTTTTAAAAATGACAAATAATAATTATGTGATAAATTAAAAATCCTAATATTACTTCATTGTGTTTACTAAATCCGATCTCCACACAGAGATATGGAGGAAGAGAATGCGCTTTGACCTACTGCGCATCCGATTTTTCGGCTACACAGAGGGCGCTTAGATCGCCGCCATTTTAACCTAGTCTTGTCTTGTAGTTTGTTTACGTTTTGACGTGCTTACTTCTTAATTGCTTTTTTAATGTCTTTTTCGTGTGTTTAGCGTTTTTGCCGGCGTGTTTTTGTAATCGTGTTGTGTTCATTAACATGTCTTGTTCTGTAAGAACATGCACAAATTGAAAATGATTTAGACCTGAAGGTATATCCTTCCATTGGTATGTTGCATTATTTAGGATAAAATGTATTGGTGGTGCTTATTCTAGAAATTCTAGGTTTCTCAAAGACCGGGACCTTTATTTCGAATTGTTAAATGCTTTAAATTTGTCCAGCAATGTACTATGGTCGAAGAACAAATTCGTTTGTTCAACACATTTTAAATCTGATGATTTTTTGTTGGTGGGCAATAAGAAATGCCTCCAGTCAACTTCTATACCGTCGGAAAATGAATCTGACCAAGAACAAAGTGGTCCGAGCCTACCACAAGCTTCAACCACAGCTTAAATATGAAAGCTTAATATTTATTAAAGGGATGGGAAGGTAACGTGTGCCGGTGTGTATGGAGACACCATGCGATTGGACCGTATTCTTGGCGACATGTGGTTTGCCCCAGCACATTTTGCACGGCCAGTCCGTGGATTTTTGGACCAGCACAACCCGAAGCGCTGGACTCGTAGAGAAGGGCCTGTGCCATGGCAAGCGCGATCCCCGTGTGTTTGGGGATACGATAAAATCCATCGTGTATGACAAAACTTAAATTGACAGTGAGTAAGAGTAACGTGCACGAATTAAAGATGCTGCTGTTCGAATCCACAATAATAATCCCGGATTATTTGCGCTTATTCGTGGATCGCTTACGAACAGAATTAATAACTTGTTATTCAAGTTAATGCACTAATAGTGCATTTTGGTGCGTGTTTACACTTTTTGCACTAAGTTTTGTGTTTTGTTTGCTACTGCACAGTGCTTCGCAGTATTGCCGATTCCCGGTGGAAGCTTATCCACTTGGTCGTGGTCGTCGGACTGAGTACCTCGCAAACAACTTGTGTCCGCCCAGGGGAATGCAATGCACTAATTACTTTCTTGTATCAAAAAAGAAAAAAAATGGAATGACATTGGAAACGAATCCCGAATTTCTTTCTTTCCTCTCTATGAGAAATAATCCAGTTGCACCACCTGATCATTGATATTGCTACAACAAAAAAAGGACAACTCGCATATTGCCAAATACCAATCTTTTAAATATCCCTTATCCTCCAATCTCTAACTTTTTGTACGCCTATGTTTCGTTGCTCTAATCCACGACAACATGAAGATGGTTAAATGATTCTGTGTGTAATTAAAAATGTATTACAGCTACCGACGTTTTTCTGGCATGCCACACCGCAACCAGACGATGCCCGGTGTTATATTCAATAAAGCGAGTCTACATGGGACGTTTAGAATGCATCGCCTGCAGGGTATATTCGAGATATTGCCGCGAAATTATACATTATTCCAGGCATTTTACACAATCCGTATCACGAATACGGACCGGTTTAGCGCCTAATTTACTCAATCATGGGTTTAGCAGTGTTGCCAAGTATCGAAGTTATGGCCACTGAGGTAAATTAGATGGTCCGTAAATCGTTACATAGAGTTACGTGTAGATTAGAGTAATGAAGAGAGGACGGGGCAATTACTATCAAATTAATCCTCCCAAGTGAAAATATAATAGCTTATCAAGAATGGCACCTAAACATCCGGGTTTTGCTGTTTATTTTCAGATAATAAATGCTTTATCTAGTGCAAAATTTGTCGTTTGAAAGACGCTTAGCTTTTACTCATTAATTTATAGAAGGGAATCATAAATAAAATTATTATTTTTTCGACAATAAATAGCTAAAAATCTAATAGGACCTAAGCCAAAACTCAAAACACTGAAAGCTAAAAAACTCCACTTTATACGTTATTGGTGCATTAATTGACATTAAAAAATATTTCAGCAATGAGCCAATAAACTAGTGTGCGCGGAAAGTAACAAGCTTGCGGTTTCTTTGAGAGCTCTCATCGGAATGCGAAACATATGGGTTGAGATTAGGTTTTATTTTATAACAAACCATAATACTGCGGATCGTAAACAATCATACGTGATTCATAAAAACAATTAATAGAAGGCTATAAAGTGAGGAATTCAAAGAAGTCGACTCGAATCGTTAGTGGTTTACATTACGAAATGCAATTTGAATTGAAAAAAAAGTTGCTACAGAGCTTCTCAATATAAAGTCTGACTGTAGTTGTTTTTTTTTGTTACATTTTGAGCTAGGAAAAATCTAAAGAGTAGGGTTATGTTTGTTGTTTCCTGCATTGTTATGCGGTCGAAATATTCAATTTTAGAAACTTGTTCAAAAGCATATTTTTTAATATTTACATCAAACAAAAAAATATTGTCAAAACATGTCTAAATCTTATCGAAAATAATCAGAACGAGTTATTTGCCCTAACATCCCCTATACAGAGTGATTCGTAAACTCCACACACAGTGGGGACGCCCAATAAAAATAAAAATGAGATTTTTTTGTCGAAATTTAAAACGTGGGGCAAATCACACTTAGTACCCGAATAAGTCGTTCTTGGTCGAAAGATGAACGCTGTTGTCACATTTCATTGTTCAATATTTTTGTCAAAGGCTCGGATGAAAAGGCTATGAAGAAATAATAAATACTCTCATCTGCATTTTATAATAATAGTACGAGTATTAGAATTTTTAAATTTCGGATTCGTATTAAGCTATTTTTCCACCTACTATTTTTTTACATCATGACTGAATCTCCCTGCATAACCACCTTGGGTACTATGTAGTTTCGACGTGTCCAACTTTGAAATTTTGTTTAAGATGACTGCCATTTTTTTAAATAGAAAAGGATTTTATGTGATACGTGATTTTACCTTTGTGCAATGTATCACACAATCCCACACCGTATCATATCAAGCAAATACAGCATTTACAGCAATATTTTTTTTCGCGAAATTAATGGATGTTTTTAGAATCATCTTTATCGCAGTACCAGCCCCCCGTCCATAGATATACTAATGCAGTACCCCAATGTTGTAGATGTGATTTCAAACTCCTAACGCACTTTTTCTTACATACCCGGGAATAATAATTTTGAGATAATACGAATTCCGAGAGTTTCAAACAAGACCATGGGGAATTTGAAAACTGAATATAGCTATAAAATGTCATTCAAAAATTATATACGCTTCCATTAAGGAGTTATTCTATTTAGAGGGTGCGGGGGGGGGGTGACTCTATAATCCTCTGTAGGAATTAAAAGGTCATTAAAACTATGTTTGGTTGCCTGTATGAATAGAACGAGTTGGAAAATCTAGTGAATTAGAAAGGTTTAAAAATAATAAGGGTATTTTAAAAATATTCATATAGATACTAATGATACGACATTTTTAAAAGTTAGAGCCGCTAAATTACTCTACCTATAAGTTTTACAATCCCATCCTTAGTATGTGTCTATGAATATTTTTAAAATGCCCTTATTTCTTGTAAACCTTTGAAATGCACTAGTTTCTCCAACTAGTTAATAATAAAATTCTATTGATACAGCCAACCAAACACACTTTTAATGACGTTTTAATTCCGCCCTTAACCTATTTTCTGTGGTATTATTTCAATCAATGAATCCGTCGCGAGCTTGATGTCCTATTACCTACAATTGCCCTTTACATAACGAATCGCCTGTCGCCTATCGTGTAGACGCATAAAAAATATTATGTTTTCTCGCCGTATTGCTAATATCATAATAGGCCTTTTTGTCGTACGCTATTCGCACAGTTCAGCAGGGCCTGACATTGGCACGATACGAAACCCGATGCCCCTAATGGGCCAAATGCCCGGGCAGGTCCATTGTGCCCGCTGACGGAATGCGTCGTTCTTTGTGCCTATGCAGGCAATCGGGCTAAAGGTAAAACAAGCAATAAAATCACGCTGAGTACCTTTTAAGAACCCCAAAGTTTTTTTTTTGTTTTTTTAACTCAAGACCCAACTACGTGCGGTGGCGGCGGGAACTTTGACCGTTTTATGAATCGGTGAAAACCCCAGACAAAATATAGCCATAGGTTTATTATATTTTGATATAACTAGACCAAATAACAAACAAATGTCATCGTAATCATTCAACATATTATATATCAGGGACTCTTTAAAATAAGGGGACCCAGCATGTCACAGTCTATCGCATAGGTAAAGTGAAGCCTTGAGGGGAAGTTTGTTTTCTGATACAAGGTTATGTTATATGTGACTGCCAGTGCCATAGATTCTAAAGGAGGCAAAATATTTCCCATCATAATTCACAATTTTTAAGTTTTCTAACTTCCAGATACTCAGATGTGTCCCAATAATTGCAACCATATTTTTCCTGTATCATCTTTAGCACAGACCTATAAGCGAAGCTATAAGACTTGAATATTGTTTATGGGTCCAAGGGGAATACCTAAATGATGCTAATATTCTAAAAAATGTGCTATTTACGGAAGAAGCAACCTTTACTACAAATGGGGTTGTCTCATCCCATTAGAACACATGTTATTGGGCGGAAGAAAACCCTCATTTTGCTATACATTGTAAGAGTCAGTTCTCACAAAAAGTAAATGTATTTTGTGGAATAAATGGTCACAGGGTGATTGGAACCTTTTTTTCCATCAATCTTTAAACGCGGCGCTCTTTCTGGAATTTTTGAGAGGCGAATTTGAAAACGCTCTTGACGATTTACCATTACAAGAAAGAAGAGATCTAATACTACAATTAGACGGAGCGCCTATCCATGGAACTCGCGCTGTTGTTGAGTGGCTAAATGATAATTTTGAGAACAGGTATTGTTGTTTTACATGCAAGATTTTTTATTCGTTTAATTATAAATTTTACCACTTGCAGATGGATTGGACGAAATAGTCCTTTGATTAAATGGCCCCCGCGTTCCCCCGACATTACCTCGATGGATCATTATTTTTGGGGCACCATAAAAGACAAAGTATATAAAAATCGTCCTAGTAACATAAACGAGCTACAACAAAAAATAATTGAAGTTTGCGATTCCGTAACAATAGATGAGTTAAGAGGAGTTGTTTCTAATAACAAAAAACGTCTTGAAAAATGTATTACGTTAGAAGGCGGTTATGTTGAAAAAACCCCGATAGTTTAAGATCTAAATATTTTGTTTGTTATTTTATTGTTAAGATTAAATAAATTTTGTTATTAGTAACTCTGTTTCAAAAAGCACGGCAAACTTGATCAGAATAAAATTCGAAAAAAGTCTGAACTTTCAGCAGCGGTAGAGAAAAACATCCTGTATTATTTTTTCTTGCAGTCTCGTCCACCAATACCTTGGGTGGTCCTGTTCATTCTTCAATTGTTTTAAAATCATTCCATGGCACGCTTGACTCTCCAGGGGCCCTCGAAATCACTACTTTGCGCAACTTTAAGGCGCTGTAAAACCGAACTCCCTGTATATTTTTAGTTCAAGTTTCGAACTTAAGGGTTTTAGAGAGTCCTAATTAACGCTGTATGGTCAGATTTTAAATAAAAAAATGCCTAAATAGATTTTGTGAAAATCGGGGTTTAAAAAAATCTTAGCCGGCTCTGGAATTGCAATTTGACAAATGTGTTCACGTAGAAAGTTGCGCATTTTGAAGACCTTTGTATCAAAAAATAAATTTTTGAAAATATCCCAACAAATCAATTTTTTATTGATTTGTGTCCACTTAAAAGTGAACACCCTGTATATTACAAATGGATTAAGGAACCTGGTAACAAGGTGCAATAGCAACAAATTCTTAAATAAGCAAAATCGGCACTACTGACTTACCATACTTATTACTTAAATTTGTGGAAATAATTGCTGAAAATCAATTTCAACTATAAAATAAATTTGTTTCATTTGACAGTTGCCATATTCTGCACTTGTATACACAACATTGTCAAGTCTAATTTTTAGAAATAATAATAATAATAATAATAATCCTCACCCTCACAATACTCCAAACTAGGAGTACCCCAGAAGCAACCACAAGCTTGTGCGAGGGAGGGGGGGCAATTACTATTATTTTGTCTTCGTTGCCAAATCATGGAAGCCATTATTAATTTTTACTAATAATCAAAGTACCTATGTTATATTCATAGATTCTCCAATAAAATGGCATACTTGGCATCACTGATACCATTAGAATGAAGAAAGAATAGGTCTCACTTTGGAAAGTATAATGCTGGGTCCCCTTACTTTAAAGAGCCCCTGTATTATATACAATACCAAATTGAAACAAACATTTGTCTAGGTGCAGGGGCTGGTTCCGTTGCCGGTGGCGGTTTTTCTTACCTGCCCTGACACACGTTACGTGCCCCATTGTTCAAAATTATTGTACTAGTCCCATCATAGACAAAGCTACACATAGACTGTCAGAAGTCAGAACCGCTGCTAAAATTTCCCCACGCTACACCAAGTATTTTACATAAAATTTTAAATAAAACTAATAACTAAATTAAAATACCTATAGGTATACCTCAACTTAGTATAGAGTCCTAAGAATTGTGAGACATTTCAATTTTGTATCTGTTTTAACTTGTTCTCGCTACAAAATTAAAGTTTGAATGTTGTTGTAGCGGGATTTTTTGCAGACGGGTTCAACAATGCTTCTGCTGACTATCTATGGCTCCTTTAATCTATGCTACTACACAACCATAACCTTTTCCGAGTTAAAACAACCGTTTGCACTCACTTGCTAGCTAACTTCGAATGTGCACCCAGACAAATCGAAGCCCATGAAACAGTTGAAAACGTATTTCATTGTTAGGTTTGAAAGGAAAGATTAAAAGATCTAAACCGATATAAAACTTTACATGGACCATAGCTTTAATACATGATTCCAAATTAAAGAACGGAATTCAACACCTTGCTAGTTAACCCGAAGCACTAAAAAAGTTCAACTTCAAAGCATCTATATTTTCATGTTTCAATTATTTTCCCCTTTCGTCCACTAAATTTATACTCCAAAGAGATTATTTTTCTTACTTTGACCAAAGTCTAGGGATTAGTATTCCCTAGGCTTTGCTTTGACGAGTGCTACATGTTTTTATTCATACACCTTCAACTCATTTCTCCAGAGGTAACCTCTGAAAATAAATGCATACTTTATGCTTAACGATTCGGCAAAAATGGTTTTGTTTCTTGGGACGCCTGGGAATAAATACTTTTTGCGGCCGTCATTAAGCGAGGATTTGTCGGTAGCTCGTGATGGCGTAAAATTAATTACACTAACAGAGAGTGCTGCGGGAAAAATTTTTATTTGTTATGTGTTTATCGCCGAGTGGAAGATAAAGCACGATTATACTGTCAGATTAGAAAGTATAGGGCAAATTCTTCCCACTACAAATGCCACGTCTTAACCTATAGGTGGTGAACTATTTCATGTTTTATATTTCTGAAAAACAATGGGTTATACAATACAGATAAAACATCCTAAGTTTCACATACTATTGATATGATTAATTCTATGAAAAAATAAAAAATGCAGGGTGTTCCAGTACCCATGGATAGTATTTGTTGTTGTCCAAACATTAAAACCTTCTAGTTGCAGATGCAGCGAAATTCTAACGAAAAGTGTGTTTTTGAAATTGTTCCTTAGAATAATACTTTCCATGTTATTACAAATTTTTCGTGCTTCTACAGGGTGTTCCACTTAAGACACCTATCCACACCATTCATGTTCATCTGTTTATTTTCGGTGCAAATACTGTTGTAGGCAGATCTCATATACCTACAAAAACTAAAAAAAAAACTCATTTCGTAGGAAGAAATAATATTATTAGGTATCTTAATTTTATCGTGGTGCGTGCATTTTATTGGTAATTTTCAAAATTCAATTTTAATTTATTTGAACTGTATTCTAATAAAAATCGGTACACTTGGATTTGACACCATGGTGAATAAGATTTCATCATGGATTTTTGTCTAAAAAAATCTAGTATATGTGCCTCCGATATACCTTTTGGGAATATCTATTTAACAGAAAAAACTTTTTGATAATCGGCTCATAAATGGGTGACTAGGTCTTAAGTAGAACAGATAGATTAGATAGATTTTAAAGCAGTTTAATAGAGAGATAGATTTTAAAGCAGTTTAATAGAGAATAGAACAATAGTCGTCACAATATTTTTTTTAGTCCTGCTTACCCAGAAGCCCGGAATCTTTTTGTTCGCATTGTATAAAGTGTAATAAGAAAGCAGCCGGTCCCAGACGGATCTCGTGAATAATAAAGTCCATTAAAATGTTTAATTGATATCGCTCATTAGCATCGGCCTTTTTAATGCGATGACCCATCGCTTCAAACAAAGAAAAAAACCACTGCTAATGAAATCGCATTTTTAATTCGATATCACGAGGTGGGTAAAAGCAATTTTTATACAAGAAATTAAACATTTTTAACTTTAACGAATCGAAATTTTAAGACGGATGTTCAGTTTCTATTTAAAAGCCGTAAGTAGCCTGCAGATTAAATCTTTGATATACAAAAACTCTATCAATATTTTCTGTAGAAATAAAAAGCGAGAAGAAATTGACATCTTCATCTTATACTTCACACTCAAAAACACAGCAGTGTCACATTTCAGTTCAGCAGCTTAATTATTTTGGAAGCCATAATTCAATTTCAAAGAAAGAACTTCAACGCCCTGGGTATATTAGTAACCATTTTTGTTTTGTTTTTAACCAGATTTGCCGGTAGTTCAAGCTCAATCGTAATATTTTGACACAGAACAAATGCAGTTCCTCTATAAACCGTTATTAATGGGACACCCTGTATAATAATATTGCTGTTTATTAAACGGTAACTCGCAAAATGTGATTTCTAAAATTTCGTTACTGTGCTATCTATTAGGTTAGAAAACAATCAATTTTGCAATGACGAATTTGGAAAAACCATAAATTGCTTTGTCATTTTTTATTTTAGGATAAAAGGTCATAGGAGAACAATTTCAGAATTCGATTTCCTATCGTTTGAGTACATTATAGACTGGGTGTCCTATTTGAAAAAAGGGAATTTTTTTGACATAACTGCAGGGTTGGCTCCCCAGTGGGTAACCCAAAAAAACCCTACTGGGTTTTTTGGTTTTTTTGTTACCCACCTAAAAAAAAACCCGAAGTGGGTTTTTAAGTAAGGTGTTTATGATTTTAGAATTTTTTATTTGATTTTTTTATGGTTGAATAAGGACTGATCAGTGAACACAGAACAGAAACACAATATATAACAGCACGAAACAGGTCTGGACTCGCCTACTCTGTTCACCATCTAATCTGGACAGAAGACAATATTGGATAGTTTCTTATTTAGGTATTTTTTTTTATTAGATATGTATTTTTGTATTGGATTGGAGTAAAATATCAATTTTTTCGTCTTTTGTAAATATGAGTCAGGAAATTTAATATTTTAGTGGAAAATAAAAAAATTAAACCCAAAAAAACCCGAATATTAAACCCAAAAAAAACACTGGGTTTGGTTTTTTATATAAAACCCGTTTTTTTTTCCAACACTGCATAATTGGCGAACGCAACGTTCGATTTTTATTTTATTCTCCATCGTAATCAGCGGAAAAAATACTACTAGTTTGCCTATTTACCTGACTTTATAGCTCCAATAATAAAGAGGTTAGAAATGTTCCCAGAAATGTAAAAAAATAATATGATGTACCCTAATGTATGATGGTACAACTGGCAACTGCGCACCGGGTAACCAGTCTCGACGTGCGAGTTTACCTGCTGACCAGCAATAAGCGCTATACCAAGGGTATGACTTATAATCTCAGCTGCACAAACACAGTTTATTAGCAGGAAAAATTGTACATATTATGTTTCAATCCACCTATAGGGGATTATTTTCAGCAGTAAATATTTTGTTAAGCTAACAAAGCTTTCAAGACATAGTCTTAACTTAGTATGTGGTTGTGGAAAAAGTAACCCAAACGCAGGCTTTGAACGGGTTAATAAAATAAAATGGAAATATCTTTTTATTGGTTGATTTTAGAATTTTTTAAGTTTCGGATTCCTATTAAGCTATTTTTTCCCACCTGTCCTTAAATTTTTTTTTCATCGTGACTGAATCACCCTGTATACATCCAGCGAATTTTTGGGCATTACTTGATCTTGGTTATTGTGTCGTTTGTCATTTTTGCGACTTTAGTGCCTTAACATTTTCCATATAAGTTTCTGTACCTGATATTAACCAACAACCTTTCAGAACAGAATGCCGATGTTGAAACAACTAGTAAAGCACCCGACCTATCCTACGTAAAACTTTCCCATTTAATATTGTACCCTAAAAATTTTCATAATTTAACCTTATCGGCCATTTATTGTTGAGCCATGAAATACGGGAAAAGCTCTAATCACCGACGGGTCACGTACAGGTTCGCTTAATCCTATTTATGGCCTGCAGGATGCGATAACAAATAAAATGAGCCTTTTCGGTTAGATGCGATCATGTTGCTGGAACATACGGGTTAAATGTCAGTGCTAAAGATTACGGAATCCCGTAATTACACACTAATAAGCCATACTTCGACTTATGTACGCTCTACGGCCCCTTAAAATTATATACTGTGTGGCGAATTTTGCAAAATGGAATGCAACAAACCTGTGCTTTTCTCAGCGAAGAAACGAGGAAGCTTACAGGTGTCTAATCTCCCATAAAAAGTGTAAAGGATTCGTCTCGACCTTTCTTGTAGTGAATAGTAACTAGTTCAATTTTATGCTATTCGATTTTTGTATTATTCCAAATACGTCCTGCCTCGTTAATATACATATTTCCTGAAGGTTTTCTCCGCTATTCTATCGAAATTCGGGCAACGCTCATATACAGGGGGTATCGGTCATCAGCACATTAATTTTAAGCACGTAATCAGGGAGCCCCACAAAGCCGAAAAACACAAAATGTACAAAAAAAATTATGAGGAAAAGTTGTTCATACTTTGATCCCCTGCAACTTTTATTAAGGTCTTTTTACTATAAAAACTACCCTATAGCTCAATTCGTACCAGGAGTTTTTTTCAGGAGGCAGTCCCCAAGCAACACATCTTTATTGGAATATTGCCAAATAACCGGTTTTTTAAAATTAAGATGGCGATTTTGTTGCAGTATTTGCATTAGACTACTAAAGTGAATACAGAATCTGTCCAGCCCGCTTTAATGCCACTTCCGAATTAGGGGAAGTGACGCTTTTTTGTCCTAGTTAAGACTAGAAAAAATAAAATTATTTTTTAACAAAGAAAAAACGTCACTACCGGATAAACCAGAAATTATATTCAACCATGCTGTGCAGATTTTTTATTCACTTTAGTAGTCTAATGAAAAATGCAAAAAAATCGCCATCTTAATGTATTAAAAAATTTATGATTTTGCCATAACCTTTTTGTTTGAAATTTAATTGTTTTTTCTTGGCGGCATTCAATTCCTCCACAAGTTTAGTTTTGAACCACCAATTTATCTTAAAAAATACCGATATAATTGCTCGTAACGTCTTAACACCCTGTACAATATTTGGTATAATTAAAATATTTAATTCAATAGTATTAAATTGCCGTCATTTTGTTTTAAGTCAATAAAATATTACTAAATTCTAATCCAGCAATACTCACGGAAATTCCTTTGATTTGACTTATCACAAGGTCCTCTCTGGCTATGGCTATCCAATATGGCGGCCAATCGCCATTTTAAAAAATTCCCATTTCCTGAAAATTTTAGATGAGGGGAACTGAGTTTACGTCCTCACTGTATACAGAAAAATTGGAAAATAAGAAAATTCTACATGCGATGCAGGTATAAAAATATTTAGTGTATCTGACATGGTGAGGACAGAACTACTTGGTTAGATGGACGTGACGTCACTATAACACAAATCTAAATTTCCTTTCTAATATTTTGGCTGATTTATTATCTAAACCGAATATCTATAGACCTCGCTATAGACATTCTTAATGACATCGAAACAAAAATAATAAAAAAATATTAAGTTTGCCCATCAATTTATTATTGTCTAAAAAGCTGATAATCAAGCCACATACAGAACTGCTCATATTGAAAGATTACATTGTTATAAGTAACAATTCCCCAATGAGGTTGAAAAGTTAAAGGTTGCGCCGAATAGCGGGACCGTAGTTGGTAATTTAGTTCATACCAACTGACAAGTCAGGGGTGTCAGAACTGCCAGGGCCGTATTTGATTTTTTGTCACAATTTTTTTTTACATCTCAAAATGCAGAAATGTATTGCTGCTTCTTCCAAAGTTGTCGTCTGCCTGGGCGTCTAGACAGAAACAATACAAAAATAGATGGGTTACTTTTTGTTTCGACTTTCCTTGGTTTTTCCTCTCATTCCATGCAATCTTGGCAAATGTCAAACGAACTGTCAACGTCTTCGGCGGAACGACTACAAATGATGGCCGGGTTTTGAATATCGGCGCCACGTTTGACGGGCGATGGGCCATGTGCCTGACCTCGCCAAGGCCAACTTACAGAAAAAAAACGATTTACTTTAGACCCGATTTCCGAGCTTTTAATAACCATTTTGATTCTGTGCCGATTAAAAAAAGTGTTTCATTGTAGTTTTTGTTTACTTAAATGTTTAAAATACTTGAATTCGATATCGGTTTGTGCCTGTTCATTCGAGGACACAGTGTAACTTGTATATTTTTCTTGCCGTCGACTTTTAAATTGTGCGTATTAATATTTTTCTGCTGAGTAGATATATTATGATTACCTTGCACTTCTTACTTATGATGAATATTGTTTATGCCGAACTGAATGGCGAGATGAATGTTTGTCACAAAAATGTGAATGTTGCATCAACACGAGAGTTCAGTGAAACTACTAGATATACGTGACCTCTGACCTCGATTGATTACAAATGCAAGACATAAAACAGTTTGTTCTTTATTTTATGTGTAAATGCTTCACTCAAAACCTCGCTCAAAACTATATAAGTATTTTACCAGGTTTGTAAGACACCGGATTTTAGGTAAAGTTATTATTTGCTTCACGTCCATCCCTGCATGTATCCTGAGAGTACAATGTGGCATGTGTCTAATAATAAAAGTGATGCTTCATTACTTGCACCAGCGTTGCAAGCGGACGTAATAAAAACATCCTCTTCAAAAATAAATTCCAGCAAATAAATTAAACTTGAATTACACGAAGAAGCAGCCTACTGGAAGAAAATTAACATGCCGCATATACACTGTGTTTCACTGTTCATGAGTACACCCTCGTATTTGATTAGGATTGTGCCCCGAAAAAACGTGCTCTTGTCGAAAACGGTGTATTGTGTGTAATGGTGCCTGTATTTTTTCTAACATATTTTATTTATCCAAATTAGCTACAAATTTTAAATAATAGTGAATTCGTTTAATATGGATCCGAGTCTATATGCCACAAATGATGCATTTTCTCAAGAAATCATTATTGTTAAAGGCCCGGACTATTTTGACGTCATCGACAGCGGAAAGACACAAAGTAGTAATTATTAAATTGTAGAGTGGATGCGTTTTGTTCTTGAAGAATTACGTTTACGTCTTTTAAAAAATTTAAGGTTGATAGCAGAGAAAATTTTATAATTTCGTACTTTTCTACGAAATTATGGATAATTTCATACTTTTCTACGAAATTATGTATAATTTCGTACTTTTCTTCGAAATTATGGATAATTTCGTCCTTTTCTATGAAATTATGGATAATTTCGTACTTTTCTACGAAATTATGGATGTTAACAAAGCCACTGTCTAAGACTTTGAATAAACAACCCCAGTAAAGTGCATATTTGGGATTAACTTTTTTCGAGAGAATTCGACTTACAATGCATGGTGTTCTATCTTAAAAGTGTGAACACCCTCTTAAAATTGTTGCTCCTGAGATAATAGAGTGCTTCTTTTTTTCGAGATAATGGGATCTTAGACCTTTGAATAAAGAACCTCAGGAAGGAGTCAAAGCTCTATGGGCATTATAATATAAGTGAGACGGAAATCGCCGTGTGTAGGAAACAACATTTGACACAAAGTACGAAATTAACCATAATTTCGTAGAAAAGTACGAAATTATACATAATTTCGTAGAAAAGTACGAAATTGTACATCATTTCTTAGAAAAGTACGAAATTATAAAATTTTCTCCGCTGTGGCCCTTCTACGCTTTCGTACATTCCTACCTACTCACCAAAATAAGATAAAAGTTCCAATTAACATACCCCCAAAAAAGCTTCCCTAGGACGTTTTTATTTTGTAAACTCGGTTTATGTTTACGGAAAAATTGGTATTTAATGCATTGTAGCAGTGTTTAGGTAGGTTTTTCGGCTATATTGTAGTCACTAAGAGGTGATATGTATTATGTATACTATTTTGTATATATTATGCTATATGCTATAAATAGCTTATGAACTGATTAAAATATGGAAAACCGCCCATTAACCTCAAATAAAATTCAGCTTTGAGAGTTCATATTGAAAATGTCCTAAACCAAAGAAAATCCGGGGAAATACTTGCAGAATTGATTTTTATGAAGTAGAAAATTGTCGTGTTATAATACTGTGAAGGTAACATTGATACAGTGATAATATTTTTACAAAATTTCGCCTGCGGTGCATTTTAATAAACACACTCCTCTACTTTTACCCGCTTTAAAAAACAATAATTTTTATGGGTCCAACCCAAAACAAATTTATATTGGTAACACTAGTCAGAAAACGGTATGTACAAACCACATAATAATTTATAGGGTGTCGCAAAGTGATTGTTGTTATTTCATGTTAATAACCTCAGTTAAAAATTTAACAGTAAACAATAAATTTGTTAATATTTTTGTCTTTTCCATAAAAGCAGAAAGTACCTACTTCATAGTTAACAAAGAAAAAACTATCACCGAATAACTTATGTAATATTTAACTAATGACAGTTTCTGCATCTACTTAATGTCTTTTTTTGTGAAAATTGTTAGGTACAACTTTTTTGCGAATCAAAAGTTGTGTGCTACCTGGTACCTTCATGGAAAATCGGGCGAATAAGTTCACCGGTGCGAAGTTAGCAGCCATTTCCTGGCAGATGTCCTAACCTAACATGTCAGTTATTATATTAAAACTTAACTATCATATTTTTTCCACATTTCAACGCAAAAGAAAAGAATAGTCCAAGAAAATTATACATGCAGAAAAAAAATTCTTATCAGGTGGATATTTTCAGGGTTGGTTGTGGGTAGCGTCCTGAGTATTTGAGTATAAACCCAAAAATTCACCATCGAAGTCGTGTTACGGACCCCGCAATAGGGGTGGTTTTGCAAACATTTTTTTTTTGCAATTTTTTTTCTTGTGTGTACATTATTACATTCTCTACAACTTTCCCTTATGAAGTTTTTTTTTAACTTCAATACTTCACGAGATATAGGTAAAATATCACCACTAGCTAAAGTGCTTTATAAGGGTGAAACAAAAATTTCTTTAAAACAAGCTGATTTTTCAGGGTTAACTGGGGGTACTTAGGAGCGCACCCCCAGTACACTTAAGAAAAAAATTGCAAAAAAATGTTTGCAAAACCACCCTTATTGCGGGGTTCGTAACACGACTTCGATGGTGATTTTTTGGGACGCTACCCACAACCAACCCTGAAAATATCTACTTGATAAGAATTTTTTTCTACCTCTATAAAAAAATTACAATTTTCTTGGACTAGAAGCCCGCGCCCGAAAATCGAGCGATCGGCCGCAGTGGGGGTTACCGAAGGACGTTCGCTGTGGAGAAAATAGTAATAGGGTTATGATTTCGACGTTTTATCTCGGTTCCTATGGCACCACATAAAAAATTGGCAACTTCAACTCCAAAACGTAAAATTGGGCTTTGCGCGAAAAAAGTCACATGTATATGTTGTCCATCCCATTACCCATGCGCTCATAAATTCCGCTGCCACATAATACTGCCCCGTCTGGCCTGTTTCCCCACACACGCACACATCCCAGCGCCTCAATTTGAATAATCCTGTATTATGGGCGTAAGTAATAATAGCACGGCCCCGCGTTTCTTCGCCGCCTCCCGAACAATAGCCCGGCTTGCGGGCCACTTAGGCAACCGGCAGGCTATTAAGACTAATTATAATCGTATCCTGCGATCAAATATTTAAAAACGGACGAAAACTTTCCGCCTCGCGGATGCCGGGCCCTTTATTGCCGGAGAAAAACGAGGCGGAAGTTGCCGGGATGCCGCGCGAGTCGGCCACTAATTTTGTTTATGCGCAGATAAGGATTACGGCTACCAAGAAAAAATTAAAATTCACGCTAATAAGTCGAGCGATTATTATGGAAGCTTTCTTCGCAAGAAGCCAGCGTTGACTCTGACCGGATACTTCCCGCGTTGAAGTTAATGCAATGTAAAGGCATGGCCGCCTTTACATATGGGCAACGAGGGACGGCCGCCTCTCCCCCTGAATTTTTGGGAGAAAATTAAAATTTCTAAGTGTTCATAAGTATTGAAAATGTATAGCGTGGATGTGTAACATTGATATATTTATTGAAGAATATACTTATTATTGTCATAAGCCCAAGGCTGTAGATGGTTTAGTGGTTCAAATCCCCTAATGGCGTGGTTTTGTAATTTCCTATGCCTCATTTAGATGAGGACAATGATTTTTATGGACTCGCCTACGCCTAAACAAATTTCTATTGGTGACACTGGTTCTATATAAAATGTATAAAAGAAAAAGGAGTAGGTAGGTACTTATTGGCTACACATGATTATGGACCCATATGTAACAAAGAAAAAATTGCCACCAGTTGACTAAACTCTATTCAAACTAAACGCAAGTGAAACATAAACACAAGTTGTTGCATGCGGCTAGAGCGTGATACGCACGTGATCGGCTTGCTATTGGCTAGCCGGCAATAAAATCTGACCCGGCTGGTGCACTCGCCCGGTGTTTCGGTGTTTCTTACAGAGGTGTATTGAGTTGCAAGTGGACCTTTATTTTGTGTGATTTGTGTTAATAGTAGAAATTTGAAGGTAAGTGAATGACTAGGTGTGTGCCATCAAAGTTTGTTTTTAAAGTTCTTAATACTGGGGCATATTATTTTAATATTTTATATTATAAAATTCATAGAGATCGTCCTTAACGCGGCCCTGCCTCGTATTAGCCCTCAGAATTGTTCACGGGCTTCCATCGTGTAAATGTTTACGCGCCACTTGCATTTAGTTTAAATAGAATGTAATATTTTTGCTTCGAATTTGTTTTCGTTAATTTAAACTGTTTGACCTTGAATATTTGAGAAAATTGCGCTTGCGCCGTAATTTTTCCAACAAAATTTCAATTTTTTTAAATTTGTGTTCCCTCCCAACGACAAAGTTTAGCCACCCCCCTTACAGCCCCTCTCGTAGCCTCCCCTCCCTGGCAAGTGCCGTACGGTACCCATGTGTAAAGGCTAAGGTGTGTTTACTCATTTCCAATTGTAACCAAAATCGACACATCTAAATCATAATAAAATTAAAATAAAAAAAATATTTTTAAAAACAAACTTTTATTTAAGCCACGTACTAAAACGAATGAAATAAGATTAGGTTTTCGTTAAGATAATTCAATGCTAAATTGCGACAAGTTTTTGCAAATCAAAAAGCTTGTCGCGCGAATTATAAAGAATATACATATTTTGGCAAGTAGGTACTTGCTTATCAACCAATCACTGTCCAATAACATTAATTATTGGTACCTACTTTTTTATGAACATTTCGCACGACAACCTTTTTAATTTACAAAAACTTGTCCCAATTTGGCATTTAATTATCTTAATGAAAACCTAATCTTATTTTATTAGTTTTAATGCATGGCCTAAATACAAGCTTATTTTTAAAAAGGTTTTTCATTTTATTTTGTGCTTTTTAGTATCTACCTATTTGATTCCTTCTATCAGGAGGGTTTCGTTTCGTTTTCCACCCGTCAATCCCTTTCATTTGATACCTATGTCGAGGAGGTTGTGAACAAATAATTAAGCCACCTTCTTGGGGCGGCCGCCATCTTGGATTTTGTTTGACGTCACTCACCTTATCGTTTTCTACTCACCAAATCCTTTCATTTGATACCCATGTCGAGGAGGTTGTGAAGAAATAGGTACCTAATCCGCCATCTTGGAGTGGCGGCCATTTTGAAAAATCACAACACTGAGCTAGTAGATTGCATTGTTACCAGAACCAAAGGTGTGTTCAAAATTTCAGCTCAATCTGTTGGGTGTAAGTGGTTTAAAATTCAGTTGCAAGATTTTTAGTACATACAGCAAGTTAAATAAAAGCTTGTAAAAAAGTTATAAATGTATAAAAGTTGACACCCTGTATGGATATGGGATTTTGACAAGTCACTATCAAAGTGTGTGATCTCATTTCAATAAACACAATATAGCGCCATAGTTGTTCGTTGCCTCTTTACTGAGGTTGATGGGCCGGGCCATTTATTTCATATTTGGTCATATGCATAATGATTTGCAGAAATTGTTCAGCAACAAAAGTGCGATTCTCCGTTAGGCGCTGTGTTCAAATTAACTGTTATTAGGTTCTTCGAGTAGGTCTTCAGACAAAGTTAAGCAAAATGTGTGGTCTGCATTTTAAATATATCAGACAAGGCCCGTCATGCGAAATATTTTTGATGAAATATGAGAAGTTGTCCCTGTGAGCAGGGAACAAGTAATTGCATTTCTTGTAATGCTGCATTCTAATAAAGCTATACCCCAGGCAACACATTTAATTTGTCCATATTAGTATATTATCCCGTTGCCGTATTTTCCGGAGTTCCCAGTAACTTTCTTGTTTCAAATTTCAGTTGCTTGTTCCATCACTAATGAATGAGGATATTGTTATGTGAACATTGCTTTACTTTTGGTAACTTCGAACTCTGCTTAGTCTCCCAGCCATGCAAGTACAGTCCAATCTGACTATAGAAAGGTCGCCTAATGAAATTCATTGGCGCTTGATGAAGACCTTAGCAAGAATTCAGACCATATGTTATAATATAGTCGTCACGCCAAATAACTGATTTGACAGGAAAAATCAGACGTATTAGGGCGAATAAAGACGAGTATAAGTCACAATGTCGCAACTACCAAAGTTCGCTATGTTGAATACCAACACAACTTTTGAACCATTTTGTCAGTTCGGTCCAACATAAAATCTAATTTATCATTTTTTGTGGGAAATTCAAATCAGGGAATAAAAGAGAAATTATTAGACAATTTTTCAGAAAGTAGCAAGGCAAGTTCCTAACACACTTATTGTTAAGATTACCTACATCAGGGCCTACTTCATGTCGTTTTTACTGGAACCCAGTAGGTATTTGCTCGGATCAGAGAATTTTCAGAATGACTAACCCATTTGGCCAATCTTTGAATGTCGGAGTACCCACTTCTATTAATGCCACTCCAGCAGTAACTTTTATAAGAACTTGGCAGCAAGACAGACGGCTTCTAGTGCGAGTATGCTGGCTCGTTTGCGGGTAAAAATAAAATTTATGGTATTTATCGTTGCCGGCAATCACAACATTTCAAAAGGCCTCATAAACTATCCTCACGCCCACTAGCGACCGGCTTATTTAGAGGACTGTATGGCCTGGGCTTAATACAGCCCGTCTGCGGGCACCGGCAGACGAGGTTTGAATATCAAACATGCGCGAGGACATGTGTAAGAAGCATAAAAATGCCACATGATCTTGATTGCTCCCGGAAACACATGAAATGTTTTACATGAATTTTAAATGAATTGTGGTAGGACCAGTCCTATTACCGAGTATACTTGGGATATAAGTGCAGTTCTACATCTTTTTGAAAGCCTTCGTACGGAGCGAACTACGCAGAAACTATAATTGAAGAAATCATATTTATGTTCAACATTAGCCTTTATGGCCTAACATGAAAGCTTTGCTTCTGGCTCGCCCTATTGTGAAAAATTGAAATAGATTGACAAAAAAAAACATGCCAAAAATAATTCCTATATAATAGATCGAAGAGTTATGATCCTATCCAGAAAACGTGTTCTTTGTCATTCAAAGTCACCGTCATTTTTAAATTGCCTGTATACGTCTAAAACTAATTATTTTTTTATTTTTCAGGTGGGTATGCACATGCACACACCGAAGGCGAGTGCGATGCTCCTGTACGGTAAGACAGTCTCGAAATTCTTCATATCTTTGTTAAATGGCTACCTGTTTCGATACCAAGATTATAATCACCCTTATTATTTGCATTACCCGTGAGAAATGGTCCAAATTTAAAAAGGTCCAATTATAGAAAGTAAAAAAAAACACATATTATGAGACTAAGCAGAAGTTGCCACGACTAATAAAATCCTAATATTTTCAGAAAGCAATCAATAATGTAGATATACAATAATATTATTGAAATCATACAGAGAAATCTCGAATCTGGAAGTACTATACGGAACCAATATAATGGCTATTGAGTCCAACACATTTTTATGTATAAAATGTTGTTGGTTTAACAGAACAAGATATTCAAAGTTTTCGACCTTTTGCATGAAAATTAAGAATTTACAACTAATTTTCAGTGAAACGTGCAAAGAGACCTTTCTATTTTCCAAAAACTTGGAACCATATGAGATTTTTTTTATTTTTGGGTTAAGATGAAACTACTCTGGGGCGATCATCTCTGCTTCCAAAAAGATTCGAAATGAGATCATTAACCGCCGTGACATCATTTGACATACCTGTCAAAAATGACATTTAATTAAATAAATGACCTTTATTAGTCATTTTCAGACAAAAATTCTGGCTGATAAATTCTTGATTTTTTGAAAAAATATAAAAACTACTTAATAAATTTAATTTTTTTTGGGGTGCCATATTTGACATTCGAATTGTTTGCCTATCATCCAAAGGTGATATTTTTTAATTGTGGACCCTTTTTGGGTCGTAACCGGCTAGTTTCAAGAAAAACTCAACTAATAAGGTGCAATTTTATATTTTCTCAAAAAATTAAAAATTTATCATTGTCAGAATTTTTATCTGAAAATTGGCACATAGGGGTAAAATAAAATTCCAAGCAAATTTTTCAAATAACTTCGCCGATAAAATCACAAATAAAGCGTATTTTGGCTATTTATTTAATTAAGTGTCATTTTTGACAGGTATGTCAAATGACGTCACGACGTTTAATGATCTCATTTCGATACTTTTTGAAAGCAGAGATGATCGCCCCAGAGTAGTTTTATCTTAGCCCAAAAATAAAAAATATGTCCCATATGGTTACAACTTTTTGGCGGGCACTGTATATAGAGGACATATTATAAACGTTTCTTGAAATGTATCGAATGATTCTTATATTTCGTGTGAAAATAAATGAGGGAAAGGTCTGGCTTGAATTCAAATAACTTACCTCTACTTACGAAATTACGGTTGGTGGTTGGTACCTAAGAGAAATAATCCTTAGTTATTTCTCCGAGGTTGTTATGGTCGCACAGTTTGTCACACACAAAGCAGATTTAATTTCGACGAAGTTTAGGATGACAGAATTATTATTGTTATTACATGCACGTATAAAATATCTATCGTACTTTCACCGTTTTGGTAGACATTGGGGAATAGGCCGCGCGTCGCTGTGAGTCCAGCTAGGTTTGTCAGTCGTTGGCGGGGGGAGTACACAGTAGTCCCGCACCGCTTATCAGTCGAGTTTTGCGAGCAAAAAACACGCCCCGCCCCCCGCCAACGACTGACGAACCTAGCCGAATATACGGCGGCGCGCCGCCCAGCCATGGCTATGTCTACTAAAACGGTGAAAGTGCGGTATAGTTTCCAATATAGAAAATTCGATTGGGATAAAAAAAAAACATTATTTTGCTGTATATGTCTGCGTGTTTGTCTTCTAAATTTTTATCATGCTGCTAGCAGAGACCTAAAGTTTAATCGGCAGGGTGATTTTTGTGTCATGGGAAAGGCGTTTTTCTGGTGAACGGCTTGAACAAATTGAATTCTGTAAAAACTAAAAAGTGCTTCATTTATGCCGATTTATACTCGAAATTGGAATGTTGGAATGCATTGAATTACACGAATGGACGCAGCAAGTCGCAACACTCCGTTTTTTTTTTCATCATTCAGTCATGTTGTAATAGTATATTATACACCTAGGTTGAGAAGTGAGCCATTATTTACCGAAGGATATAATATGCAAGGTAAATAATGGCCTTCTCAACCGAAGTGTATATAGAATTTTTTTTACTACTAACATTGAAACATTGCCATATTTTAGTCATTTCTCGCTTTTTTTCAAATACTTCAAAATATCAAGTAGCCTGGGAATTCAGTTGTCAAGCTGATAAAATGACACTAATTTTTAAATGTCGCATAGAAAATTTTTCATTATTTACCTAGGTATTTTTTTATTATCATTATTTACCTAGGTAGAGAAATATTACTTCTCATTAGAGGAATGAGGTAAATAATGGTGATTTCTCAGGTTAGTAGTAAAAAAAATTTTTAACCACATAGTGGGAGAGGCCTAGTTAAAAAGAAAATATACGAAAACAATTTTTTTAGGGAAGTTTAAAACGTGGGGCAACTCAACCTTAGCACCAGTGTAATAACTCGACGCTCTACTTGAAAGCACACGGTCAAGGTGACTTCTGAGAGCAGATATGTTGCCACATTACATTAGGTATGCAATCTTATTTTCGATTGTCGTAGGTTAAACTAGAGAGGTCTCGAGTTTGAAACGTATGCGTATTTTTTTACTTTTATTTTGAATCTGAGTTTCTTCAGGATGAATCTTGCTGAATCCTTCGTCTGCGACACTTCTCGCCTCCAGTTTTCGTCGTAAATTACACTGGACATCCTCAGGGCGCGACGGTCACACTGAGACTGTGTCAGTGTGATCTCTGTCTGACTGTCTCAGAAAGCTTGGAACGAGAAGTTTCGCTGACGTAGGAGTCATTCGGAAGAAATTCAGATTCATCATATTCGGAGTGTTCCGTAAAAGCTGTACAAACCAAACTTACGTCACAGAATAACTAAATCTGTGCTTGACTGAATGTACACCACGTGCGTGGTGATAAAATGGCTTTTTTCGATCTGTAGCGAGCAACACGCATAATTTTAAATTTTTGTCAATACAAATTTTAATCTAAGTAATTACTCACATTTTGAGACAAAAATTATTTAGAAATATTTATCACAATGGCAGTTATTAGGCTTATTGCGGAAATGCTAATAACTGCCATTGTGATAAATATTTCTAAATAATTTTTGTCTCAAAATGTGAGTAATTACTTAGATTAAAATTTGTATTGACAAAAATTTAAAATTATGCGTGTTGCTCGCTACAGATCGAAAAAAGCCATTTTATGGGTCAAAATATTGAATCACCACGCACGTGCTGTACATTGCGCCTTAAGTATATTATTGAATTTTCCGAATCTATACGCTTCATCCGGATGCCAACGATGTAATATGTTATATGTATATTTGCTCCAGCTGTTTATACAATACAGGGCATTTCAATCAAATTTTTGTTATGTTTTCACACCCTCGGAAACGAGACGTTCAAAATGATTGTGAACGTATTCGGCGCACTATTTTCAATATTTTTTCTTATACCAATTCAACGGCAAACATTTCGTTTCCGAGATACGGGATGAAACGCCCTGTATTGTAAATACGGCTGGAGCAAACATATACCATATATCATTGGTAACGGGATGAAGCGTAGATTATGAAAATTCATTAATATACAGGATGTTGTATTTAAAACACATAAGTTTGGTTTGTACCGCTTTTACGGAACACCTGCATCAATTTCAACAACACCATGGAAAATCCCACCAAAAATCCTAAAACTTTTGCCGTTACATTGTTTTCTTTAACTCGAAAAATAAAGTTGGGAAGAGGAGGGGTAAAATGTTATGCGGATCACCCTGTACTGTGATGACATTTATTAACTAGTGTGCAACTCGCACGACATGACCACTTGCGTGATTTGTAGCACTTGCCTTCGGCTCGTCTGCTACAAATTTTTACGCTCGTAGTAAATGGTTATTATTTCGTGGTCATTACCATTGGGTGGTGGCATTTTAAAGAGAACTTAACTGGGACGGCCTGTACACGGCGGGGTGTTTATAAGCGACAAATTAGCCAAAGTATTAATTTCGAGCGGTGGAACTTTTCGTTTTGGCTGGCCGGGACGCAATATAGCGTCCATGGGTGGCCGTCCGTTTCGCTACTGCCACATTTTTTAATCAGCCCGGGCGTTAACTGCCGTTTAATAACCGCAAACATTTCAGTTTATCTCGGCGGCCGAATGTAACCGTTAGAAATATGGGTGAGATCGCCGAATGGAATTCCTATGCGAAACGACTGAGTCATCTTGATTATTTCCATATTTTTGGGATGAATGTTAATTATCGCTTTGGAACTCGTGTTATATGCAGGTGGTCGCAGATAATGGCTGCCATTAAGGTCAAAATTATTATTAAGATAAGTATATTATTTGAATCACAGAAAATAATATATAGCCTACGGCAACAAAAAAGAAGCATACGGTCTTCTCTCCATGTACCTACCTACGCAACCACAAGTCCTAATGTAGCTAATGCTACTCTCTAAGAGATGGCGCGGCAATCAGGTCAAGTTTAGACACCGACGGCCAGGTGGCGGTAGCTTGTTACCGGATTGACCATCTGTTCTTCATTGATACAGATAAAGTAAAATGGCAAAGATCGACGGCGGGCGGTTCGATTAAAGAGAATCGGCAACGGCGCTCGCCGCGGCAGCTGCCATCGGCTTCGGAAGAGAGAAGTAGAGATGAGCCAATGGAACTGCACCTGTCATTTTTGGAGCAGGTTATAAACGAGGGAACTGGAACAGATACCGTTCTGTAGAAATAACAGGTATGGTTCCGATCACCAGGTCGAAACGATCAAACCATTAAACCGAACTAACAGAAGCCGGATCTGAAACTGTGACTGTGCTGGAACTAGAATACTCGAACAGCTTGGACGCTAACCGCTGTTCTGTTTGGCTCTGCTTACCGGTAGCAGTTCTTTTCTATAGACCTCACACTTCACCAAAAATTGAAAATAGGTTCGGAACTGGAATAGGTTTTTTGTAACAGATTTTTCGTGGAACTGAGACAATTCGTATCTGTTTCAGGAAAATACTGTTTCGTTTTAGACCATCTCTAGAGTGAGGGACTCTACGATCCTGCACCCACGCGCTTTCTATGAACGAAAAACCCAACAAAGTTCGACATTCATATAGCTATTTTAGCTGCTCCGTGCTAATCAGACTTATGTTGCCGTAGGTTAAATTATTAGTGCTTATATGCACCAATTTCAATATTTTAGACGGTCGAGAATTATTCAGTATGTCGCATCAATGGTGTACACAAGGTACATTGTACCATACATATGCAATCGATATCAATTAATGATTAATGGTTTATACATAGTAAATTATCGTGTGTATACAATACTTCAATAACTGATGTCTGCGGTGATATTATCTGTGTTATCGGGGGTATCGAATTTACCTACCATTTACCATATTATTATGCATCAGGTATCATATTAATATCGGATTCACTTTCCTACCTTTTTAACTATACAACTTAGAAACCGAAAACAAACATCTGTCTTTGAACCTATTAGTCTATAAAATTATTACCGAATGGGATAACGTGTTTTCATAATTAAAAACTTAAAATTATGGTAATAGATATACGCGGAGCGGCTTTCGTGTCTCTTTTTGTTTTAAGTATACCAGAGTTTCAAATTACGTTAGCCGTACCTGTCTACGTCTGCTGTGTAAATTTTTAAGGCGGTGCTTTATTTTGGACCCCTGGTGGAAACAGACTGCTTCGCAGTGGCGGAGGAGTAAAAGGCATTGCTATTTTCTTAACAGAAAAGAGACCGAATTGAAGATATAATCGCAAAAATTAGTTCTCACATTATTATAGAGGCAAATAAATATTATATAGATAGATTGTTACCTTTGTAGGGAAACATTGCAATCATTCTCTTAAACACCTGTCAACCTGTCATTAATTGCTACGAATACTCTGTATAAGGTAAAGATAACAGGTGATAGGAGAGCTGCGGTAACTTTTATAATAACAACTGAATAACTGTTAGATTTTCTAATGTGATTGGTATCCAGGTTTTATCCCTTTTATTGTATCCATACGGTTTACTAATTAAGTTTATAGAATTGTAATGTGAATGTCGGTAGAAAAACTCCAGCAGAATCTTCCTAAAAAGCACGATGAAATGAACGAAAACTAAATTATAAAATATATAATTACTTAATAGCAGACATGTTTTAAAAAAATATATTAGTTTGACAATAGTATAGTTTAGAGAAATTGAAATTTTAAGGTAGTTCAGATAGGTACGATACGAGAGTATGCTTGGAAATTTCAGCTCAATCTTTTCATTAGTTTTATGTGCGTTGTTTGTCTAAAATCATCGTTAAACTTCGGATTACTCTATAATATGGGTCAGGGTCATTCTAGTGATGTCCCTATCCACAGGCTTCGTTTGGACTACTGACCCTGGGACACCCTGTATATTTAAGAAACAAAAGAGTGGTATGCGGAATGCCGCTGTTTTTCCGAAATGCTATTGTTTATACAAATCTTCCGGAAGTAGAGTCTGTGCTATAGGGTTAACTATCACTTAGTACAAAAAATTTTACCACGTGCGCAGGGTGGCTTAAGAAAACATAGAAAAATATTTTTAGATTTTTTACGATCTTTAAAAAAAGGGTAAAAACACCAATTTTCCCTGAAAATCTCCGCCTCTAATTACGTCATCCAATATGGCTTCGGAACGTACTGTCAGCTGGAAATAATTTTCCGCGGTGTTTTCACACAATTTTTTCATTAGTTTTATGTGCGTTGTTTGTCTAAAATCATCGTTAAACTTCGGATAAGTCTATAATATGGAGCAGGGTCATTCTAGTGATGTCCCTATCCACAGGCTTCGTTTGGACTACTGACTCTGGGACACCCTGTATATTTAAGAAACAAAAGGGTGGTATGCGGAATGCCGCTGTTTTTCCGAAACGCTATTGTTTATACAAACCTTCTGGAAGTAGAGTCTGTGCTATAGGGTTAACTATCACTTAGTACACAAAATTTTACCACGTGCGCAGGGTGGCTTAAGAAAACATAGAAAAATATTTTTAGATTTTTTACGATCTTTAAAAAAAGGGTAAAAACCCCAATTTTCCCTGGAAATCTCCGCCTCTAATTACGTCATCCAATATGGCTTCGGAACGTACTGTCAGCTGGAAGTAATTTTCCGCGGTGTTGCCGTTGTTTTAGGAAGGATGAAAATACTCAAACAAATAAAAAAAATACAAAAATATCAATGGATTTGAATCTGTACAGCCGCAGCGCTGCTAGATTTACCCGAGGTTCGCATGGATTCAGCTTACCTTAGTTCGAAATTTGAAAACAGAAAACAGGATATGAATCCCGAGTCCCGAAGCTCGTCTCGAGCTCGGTCCCGAGGCTAGGTAATCCTGAATGCCTAGGCGTTTTTGTTTTGCTTTTTCACAGCAGCACCAAGGAAAAACAAAACTACATACACATTTCTCGCCTCGCGAAACCACGAAAATTTCGTAGGGATGGCGGACTGTCAGACGTAAAAACTGGACACAAACGCACAAAACAGTAGACGTTGGGGTGGTGCGTAAAAAAATAATTTTCATAAGAAAACTTATTGAAAATATATCTAAACTAAACAAAACTAATTCTGTGATTTCTTAATGCCGGCGTTATTGGACTGAACGCTTTGCAATACTGAATACTAAAGACTGAACGTCGATGTGTATCGAATCGATACATAGTTTTGTTCGACGTCGCATCTCTACGCCTGCGTCATACTTCAGACTAGTTGGTGCGGTGGTCTGGTTGCCTGCACACGCGGGTGAATCATCCTATTTTGGCCGATGTTTACTCGACGTTTCCCTGCGTCCCTCTGAATTTTCGGCGATATTTTCCCGTATTTGTGTATTTTGATGTGTTTTAAAGCTATTTTGCAATTAATTGAACGCCAGGCTTTTTACTAGTGCACTAGGACCGCAACATTACAGGTTAGAAGGGCTAAAATTAATTTAATTTTGAAAGTAGGTATGTGAAATAGTGAAACATGTTTTTAGGCGTGCGACCAACATTTTCCCACTGAGGGTGAGGATATTGATGAAAAAACAGAAGTACCTTAGGATTATGTACTTTGTGGAATCGACCAGGCAAACTTAACGGCTAAGTTGCGAAGTTCCCTCGCTTGGTCAAAGTAATGTTTTTATTTGATAGTTCTTATTTGTTAGTACTTAAATGGATTATAGTTTTAGATGCAGTACCATGTACGGTATACTGCCAGCAGATTGACCCACTTATTTGGCGTGGCCCAGAATAAGTAGAAGAGAAGATCCTGAAGTAAAAAATGCAAAAATTTTTAATTTAATTAACCGAGTGAATTTGTTCATCGAGGTTAACGGCGTCCTCTTTGAACAGCTACTGTAGTGCTCTGCATGTGCAATGTGTGCTAGTGCAGTTGTATTTTTTGGTTACCCTTCGGCGTTTTCCTGGCGGAGGGAATTCTCCTCCGTGGTCGTCAGGCTGAGTACCTTGCTTCAAACAAAAGGAATGGCGGAGGGAAACAAGAGGTTCCCCAACAGATTTAGAAAATGTGATGAATGTTATGTAGTGTTGTGTGCCTTTGAATGTAAAAAAGCAAGAACACAGAAAATTCAATCCTGGAAATGTCAGTAAAGTAGGTGTTTCATAGGCATTCTACATGTTCCTTAGAAAGTAATCGTTTTTAAGGGTTTTATACAATTTGAAAAAAAAAATTTAGGCTTAAGACAAATGTTAGAAAATTTTTGAAAATTTATTTTGGCAAGTCTAATTTTTCTTTATCTACCATAAAAATTCTGGTACTAAGTGATAGTTAACCCTGAATATTCAATCGCGACACCCTGCTCTACAGGTACCCTGTCTAGAAAAAGCGCACTTTTAATAAATATTTAACATCCCAATCTGGTATAGAAAGCCCGTATCATACTCCGCCACTGGCCGGTCTTTTGCCAGACGCCCGCTCGCCGGGAGACTAATTTTCACTTGTCATAACAATAGAAGCGGTACCTGTCCTTATAAATCACTGACAGAGGCCGGCGTGTACGAAATTTCGAGATGTGCGGCGGTTTTTTTATTTCCCATCCCTACTGAAAATAATTAACGTTTCCTGGTCACGCGAACCACGACGCGATGCTCCATCTGCCCTGCATATCTAGACATCGAGGTAAAGCGAAATGTGTTCGATTTCATTTATTATTCAAGATTGAGAGCAGAATCAAAGCCATAGCCTTTCGTTCTAAAGAATTTTCCAATCTTTCATTACTTATATATTAACATGTTTTGGTTGTTCAAAAAAGTTAGTTTCTTGTATAATTTTATTTTTATTGCAATTTTTCAGCAAAAAAGAACACGAAGCCGAAGCCATGCTATTTCAATTCGTTCGGTCAAGGTCAAGGTCAAGTGGTTCAAGAAATATTACATTTTAAACTGGATATCTCGAAAAGTTATAAGATGGTGTTGTGTTGGCACAATAGTGCATATTAGCATTGAGTAAAGAAATAATGATATCTTCTTGCTAGGCCTCCCACTAAATTTTGCCATAAGCGGTACATTTAATACCAAAATATCTCAGTTTTTGCAAAAGTAACTAGCTTGTATATTGTCAGTGGTTATATAGTATTGTATAAGATTCCTTACCAATTGGCAATATACGACTTTCAAATAATTCTCGAGGCGAGATGTCGCTAGCATTTGCCCCCCCCCCATTACGAGGATTGGGAGGCGTGTACGAAATCTGTACAAAAAAACTCTCCATAGTTTAGCATGAATTAATCTGTATTTTCGGTTCTCTAATGAATCATCAGGATCGCATTGTGACCTCCGCCCAGATATAATTATTTCTGTGGTTCTCCGGCATAGGCATGTAGTAAGCAACGCTGTTGGGGGCATCCAGCGACCAATAGCTAAACTACGACGGGAGAAATTAAACTTGGGCCTATCATCCGTAGAGGGCGGTATGTAACGAGTCAAGAACTTTGCATGTAGCGGTGATTACTAGCATTCTAATCAGTACACATGGAGCTATATAACAGCTTAGTCGCTTGAATACACAGCGGTCGGATATCTTCTCAATATTGGTATTGTTGCTGTTAATTTCCAGGGCAAATTTTCCTGAAATAGGTTCTAGTGATAGTCCCTGTGGCAGAACCATCGCGTTACCGTTGCTTTTTTTTAGAAAATATAATTTAAACGGTTTATTGTATCGGCCGCGCCCTCTATCAATCGGAAGTGCTACCAGCGCTCGAGAGATTTTTCCAACAATGCGCGTACTATACATATATGCAGTCGCTCAACGCTACCGCGCAGTGGAGCCATAGTCCCGAAGTTTCTGTTGTCCAACGGCCAGAAAGTTCTTTTGGTGTCTCATCCGTACACCGGCATCTAGCAGCAGAACCTGCAGTTTTTTCCCGTATCAAGCTTCGCTCTATAGGCCGGGGGCGCCTGCTCTACCGTTTAGGTAAGCGAGGGTGGATTTTAAAATATTTCTGTGTAATTAGTTTGTGTCTTTTTGCTACCGTTTAGTTAAGAAACGCGATCTACTCGATCAACTGGTGCCTTATTTGGAGACCAAAAGCCCTGTCGCAACCGATCCAACAAGTGATCACGGGATTTAGCAACATCCACTTCATAAAATTTCTCTGAACTCAAGATCTTTAGAAACAAGAACTAGTATATTCACAATTAGAAAAACCTTAAAATTTCCGACATTTTTCTGGCTTTTACAGCGATTTCCCTCAAAGCTAGGCAACTGTAAATTAGTCTGTCGAATAAGGCCCGCTCGGACCGAGTACTATTTGTTGTATTCCCGCCTCCGTTTAAGCTACTCCGAAACCGCATGGCTAAAATGGTCTATATTCAGTGGAATGTCACTCAAAGAGTTATTTTCAGTTATTGCTTTTTTGTAATTTTATTGCCGGTTTCTATTTTGAAATAACCACTCGGGAACCTAGACAAAAAAATGTGTTTACAGATAAATACCCAACTTTCACCTAATTTTTCACGCTCCCGCTGATAGAAACTATGGAATCTTCATCAATATTATAGTGATATCGGTATTTTGTCTTCTCTGAGATGCCAGCTCGAGTTAGTAGATGTACTTAAATGAAAAAAATCAAATTTAATACTTGAACCTTGTTCAGAATGTTTATGTATACTTTTTTACAAATTCATGTAAAATAACACCCTCCTTAATTTGGCTACCGGTTTTGCAACTATATAAATATCAATATATCTTTTTTCAGACGTAGACGTAAAATAAACTAATTTTCTATGTGTACCTACTTTTGTACGAGTAGGAGATAAATAGTACCACTCAGTGGCGTAACCAGAGGGGGGCTTTGGAGGCTTTAGCGTGGTATTTATTTCTAAATAAAATTTATTTTAAAACACTAGTTTTGCCGTAAATATTACCGAAGAATTTTTTAAAAATAATTAGCCCCCCCCCCCCCACCTTTACATTCTGGTTACGCCACTGGCTACCACTCATAAATGAGAACTATATTAAGGCTTAATGTACAGCACGTGCGTGGTGATTCAATATTTTGACCCATGAAATGGCTTTTTTCGATGTGTAGAGAGCAACGCGCATAATTTTAAACTTTTGGTCAATACAAATTTTAATCTAAGTAATTACTCACATTTTGAGATAACAATTATTTAAAAAGATTGATCACAATGGCCGTTATTAGCATTTGCGCAATAAGCCTAATAACTGCCATTGTGGTAAATATTTCTAAATAATTTTTGTCTCAAAATGTGAGTAATTACTTAGATTAAACTTTATATTAACCAAAAATTTAAATTTATGCGTGTTGCTCGCTACAGATCGAAAAAAGCCATTTTATCACCACGCACGTGGTGTACATTCAGTCTTAATGCTTCTGTGGTTATTTTGATTTGTTTTAACTACCTACCTGCGTGTCAACTTTCTTTGAATATAGAAAAAAAACAGGTATACAAAAGTTTTTTATTCGAATTTTAAATTTCAAAAACGCCAATTTCAATCCATATGTTTCAAAATTTTATATTGTAAACCTCATTTTTTATACACGCCCGCGCCCTAGACAATGAAGAAAGTCTTCTTTTGGACCAAGCTATTGCATACTATAATTAATAATTAGATTAAATAATGGAGGATCACAATATGTGCGTCTAAAATGTGCTATGAAAAAGCATGTTTCCAGTTTCGATATTTTTAGTTGTGTTGTTCAGCTATGCTGATCTGGCTACTCCAAAAGTGTTGTCTGGCGTGCAATGAGTACGAATATAGGTATCCCTAATAAGAAATCAAATAAGTGTAAGAGAGAAAAAGTTAGGGCAATGTCATCTTTATATCTATCCCTCTTATATTTAAACATTTTACAGACATCACTTCCTGAGTAGGAAATATTTTCCGCGAGCAGTGTGTTTCGCGCATTCACAAAGGCGCAACCCCTAATTAGAAAAATCTTAAAATCTCCGGCAGTCTACTGTAGGTTTCCGAGAGCGATCCCCTCCAAACTACTCAACAGTAATTAGTCCTTTGAATTGCTCCCACTCTTGCCGAGCCGAGTGTGCAATGTGCATCCGGGGTCGTTCAGCGTTCAGTGAAAAAGTCCCTAATTACCTGTATGGGAAATGAATGGGATCTCTAAAAATACACCGCGAAACACCTTGTACGTATGGTGTCCCATTAGAGCGCGGAGTCAGCTCCTGGGATTAGTGCCGATTTCCTAGAACTTCTATGTTATAGATCAATATTTTTTTATAGTTCTTGGCAAAACAATTAAAACGAGTTATAATTTATGTGTATGAGTAGCTCGCCACTTATAAAATTGCAATCATTAAAGAAATTTCACAACAATATTGGAATTAGCATAGAACAGTCTGAGAAAACAGAAACGTTTATACGAAGATATTTCAAGTTTTACGCTTGTCTTATACTGGCAATATGCATGTGCAAAAATCTCGATGTTGAGATAACTTAATTATCAACGTGAAGAATTATCGCCTAGGTATTTTGAATGCCAATCTAGATACGAGTGGGATGGTTCTGGATTACGTGCAGGAAAGAAGAACATAATTTAGGTACTTACATTACAGGGTGATTGGACTGATTGTTAATCTATACGCATAAACTTTGGAAATTGTAGCTTTTGTCAAGTAATGACTAATAATGGAAAAATGTAGTACAATTGAAAACATACATTTCGAAGTACCTATTAATTGAAAATGTATTATAAACAGCAACCGTTCTACCATTCTCGCATTCGCCATATCCACGCATGGTCTAAACCGTGGTCTTTACATGACCCAAAAAATAAAAGTAAAACGGATTGAGGTCCGGCGATCGTTTATAATATCCCTGTATATTTAGAAAACTAAAAAACTTTAAATAATTTTGTTCAGTATTAGTCAATATACATAAGTTTATGCCTATAGATTAAGAATCAGCCTGTATGTAAGTACCTATATTATGGTAATTTATGCGTAGGTGTAGGTTAAGAATCACCCCGTATAATAAAATCACTGGGTATTCAAACAAATTCAAATAAAATCTTAAATAAAATAAACAAAAGGCAGCAATAAAATTTGCCTAATGACTAAAGTTATATTATTTTACATACCTACTACCTACCATAGTAAAATCGATTTGTAGTGTTTTAAGTCAATCCATAAGAACATTTTGCCTGTTTTAGAAAAAAAATACCTTCATATAGGCGTTGAGTGAATTATTCCTTCATTCAACAATATAAATCGATTTGTAGTGTTTTAAGTCAATCCATAAGAACATTTTGCCTGATTTAGAAAAAAATAACATCATATAGGCGTTGAGTGAATTATTCCTTCATTCAACAATATAAATCGATTTGTAGTGTTTTAAGTCAATCCATAAGAACATTTTGCCTGTTTTAGAAAAAAATAACATCATATAGGCGTCGAGTGAATTATTCCTTCATTGTTAATTCATAAATTTCCAGTTTGCAGATTAAGTTTTTCCTGCACTAATTAAGAATACCATAGAGCAACTATGTTATCTTTATTCCGATGTGTGATTATAAAAAGCCACCCTATACCTACCACCAGCCACTCGATTGTAAATGCACAGAACGCAATGGAAATATTCCGCTGCAGAGTTTGCTTGTTTAAGACTAAACAGGGTTATTGTTTTACTAGAGCGTGGGATTAAATGGAAATTTATACGCAAGGATAATAACGCTGTCCCGGGAGGTAACAGGTTGTTGTCTTTTGGAACGAAATTCGGCGAGACCACAAGGGAGATAGAGATAGATCTACCCATGCAAGGATGCCAAACTAAAAATTAAGTTTCCTTTGACCGTGTATTTACGAAATTGATTCATTTTGCAAAATCCTTTATTAACACCTCTTTATTTTATCATTGATAATAATAAAATAATAAACCATTTTAGTACAGGCAAAAAAACATACATAAATTAAATAGGTAAGAGCCCATATCAAGGCTTTTACTAAAAAAAAATGTGCCTTAGAAAAAGCAAAAGGTGTTTTCACGTTTTACGGCTCATATTGTAGGCACTCTAGGAACACAGAAAATATAGCCTATTTATGTTGCAAGCTTCGAGTTTCTATTGTAGTAATGTGCACAAAAAATATGCTAATGAGAGCGTTCCGCCAATTCAAACGCATGCAAGTACTTGGAAAACAGTGATAAACGGAGGGCGATCTGTTTCATAGCATACCATACTGGTAAAAATACCAGACCTATCAGCAGAAATCAACCGTATAAAATTCAAAGGTTTTTTTGCGGTCGACGTCGAACTAGTCAAATAGGCAGCCAATACGATGTGGGCCAGTTAGGCCAGTATAACCAGTGCCGTGCACGGAAATAAGGATTGCGCTTTATTTTACGGATTTTGGTTTTGTGTATAGATTTGTGTGTGGTGTTGTTTTGTGTGTGGCAAAATTATTGGTTTGATTTGGTTTGAATTATTTCAAAGTTTATTTTGTTCTTTTTTAGAGCTTTTAAATAAAATTTGTAGAATACTATTAAGGGCCGCGTGCCGCCTATTACTCGGTCTTGTTTTACAAAGCAAACGCCGCTCAAGCGTTTTTATGCTGTTCCAAGTGAGTTCATTTATACTATACTTGTCGCTATTTTTCTACTGAAGAAATATATATTTTTTGTATATCACAAATGATTTACTTTGGAGGCGTTTAAACATAATAGGTAGTTATTTGTGTATTCTACCAAGGCACTGAAGTCCAACTTTTTGAAATGAATGTGGATGTAAACCAGACGTGTGATAAAAAAGCCTCCCTCGGGGGACACATTATACAGCGTGTCCCAGAAAAGAAGGCGATTTAACCACACTTATCTACAGGGTAATTCAGTCACTTGCCGCCGACAGCTGTTCGGGTGAACGACCCGGCGGAGTGGCCCGGTCGGCAGGTGCGCGGCGAGGCGCAATGGCCAGTAATGCCGAGTCGACAATGCATTTTAACCAACTTAAATATAATATAGAATATAGACCGATTTCTTTATCTCGTCTGGAAAGTTTTACCACAATATTGAATTAGTTGACATTTAACCTAAAAAATATATAATCAATAAAATCTAAAAAATATCCAAGTTTGAGATATTGATCGGAAACTTTATAATTGAATAGTGATTGACAATTCATTTTTCTAACAAACTAAAACTTTTTCATAGAAGTTTTGGTGCTGGTCTGGTATGCGCTCTACGTGAAAATATGATCTACACCTTCAAGTACTCTATTCTGTTATGCGATCTACGTTAAAATTATACCGTTTTATTCACCTGTTTGAGGAGAAAAGAACTGTCGCCAGTTATGTTCATCGACCCCACAGCACACCGACCTGGACGAAAACCCCGAATCAGCGGAATCAGCTTTTTATTTTTCGTACACCGCATTTCCAATTTATATAAATATCGCGACCGCAATTAATCGAATAGTAATAGTTTATACCCTACGTTCAATAAACCTTTTTAAAAACGAAGATTTTCGACCCCGGAACATAACTGGCGCTGCGAACAGGATAGCTGCACGGAATCCAAAGGAGGATCATCGGTTCGTCTCAACGATTTGGCAGTTATCAACGACCTGGGAGAAGAAACCTGTGCAGAGATTGGAGAACCATACGGCAGGGATGTCCAGAGCGATTCTTCTTGTCCTGTAAGTTCACTTCCTTTTTCTCATGAGTTCTGATTACCCTGAAGGTTCATTATTAGAAGATTTAGCTCATTTTTCTATTACTCCAAAAGCTCCTAAACAAAAACCTCGTTTTAAACCATATTCTAAAAATTTATCTGAAGATTTAAAAACCCTCAAATTTTAATTTCTCAGCCCTCAACTTCAAAAACTCAAGAAATGGCTTTAACAAATACCGACATTAATAATTTGTGCAACACTCTTCCAGAATATAAACCGGGAGATAACCTCTCCACATTTATAAATTCAGTTGATAATTTAATTGCTTTTTTCACTCAACAAGGTGCTAATGCCACTCAACTATATATAATTAACACTCATATCGTTTCCAAAATTAAAAATGAGGCTCGTGATTTCTTAAATTTACACAATAAAACTTCTTGGGCAGAAATAAAGCCCCTTTTACTCCAAAAATATGGCGACCGTCGCACAGAAGAAATTTTATTAACACAATTAACCACCACAGTTCAAAAGCGTTCTGAATCTTATGATGACTATTACAACCGAGTAACTTTAGCACTTAATGATCTTTTACAGCATGTTTCTTTACATGAAAATAACGCTCAGGCAATCGAGTTTAAAGCTTCGTTTTTCAGAAAACAAGCCCTTAGAACATTTTGTACTGGCATAAACAATCCCTATTGCGATCATTTATCTCATTTTGAATTAAACTCTCTCGACGAAGCACTTCAAAAATGCATAGCTTTAGATAACCACAAACAGCAACAGCAATATATGTCTTATCTTAAATCTACCACCTATCCCCGCGATTATCAAAGAAACAGTCAACCTACCACTACCAATCGCCCTACTAATCAAAATCCTCAACCACCTCGCAACCCACAACCTAATCATAATACGAATATGAACCCAAATTTTAATCAACAATTCCCTCAAAACTTTAATCAAGGTCCTTCAAACTCACCTAGAAATTTTGGCAACACAAATAGGCCCATTCCTCAAAGACAAAACCCTCCACCTAATAGACAAGTATTCAGCCCACCATCTAATAGACCCAACAATAATTACTTCCAAAATCAATATCGTCCAACTCCAACTCCTATGTCCATAACTTCAAAATTGCCGTCACAGCAAACTTACAAACCAACCCCAATGTCCACACGTACTTTCCATAATAATATAGAATGCGATTCCAATTTAGAAACCGAAGAATACTTTTCCGAAAATTTTCGAGAACAAGCCTCGGAATCTCCTCCCAATCCCGAATTATCGAATTAAATAATATTTCAAAAGCCACCAAACTTCCATTTTTCTATCTCCCTTATTCTAATCTTAAAGTATTAATAGATTCTGGTGGATCCGATACTGTAATAACTCCCGAAGCTGCACAAAATTTCGATCCAAAATATCAATTTTTTGAACCCTTTACTCTTATTTCTATGAAAACTCCTAAAACCTACTCCGAAAACCTTTATTTTCCCGTTTTTAACGAAATTGGCATTGATCAACCGTTTATAGTTAGAATTGCCGACTGGCACAACGATTTCGATATTCTTTTAGGTACTGGTGAACTCGACCAATTAGGTGCAAATATAGATTATGAAACTCATATATTTTCTATTCGTAAATTAGGCGTTTCCGTTCCATTTGAAGTTATATATCGTTCGAATAATCGACTCCGTATCCCAGTAAATATCAATAATGGTGAAGTTGTACTCCCAGAAATTACCCTTGATAACCAAACTGTACTCCCAATTTCAATACACCATGCCAATGATGGGTTTGTAGAAATACCACAACCAGAAAATTTAAATATTGACTTCCCTGAACCAATATCTGTTTATCCACTATCCGATTTTGAAGAATTATCACCTCCCTTCTCCAATAACTCATTTGGTCCCAACTCTATTCGAACAAAACATCTGAATTCCGAAGAAAAGCAAAAAATTCTCGATCTATGTCATAAATTTAAAGATATTTTTTACAATGAATCATCTGATCTGTCATTTACTAGTTCTGTCAAACACGAAATCCGCACAAAAGACGAAACTCCTATTTTTTCCCGTTCTTTCCGACATCCTAAAGTCATGCAAAGCGAAATTTCTTCCCAAATTGATAAACTCTTAGAACAAAATATAATCCGACCTTCAATTTCCCCTTATTCTTCGCCCGTTTGGATCGTTCCAAAGAAAATGGATGCATCCGGTAAACGCAAGTTTCGCATGGTTATAGACTATCGCAAACTAAACGATAATACGGTTGAAGACAAATATCCCCTTCCCCGCATCGACGAAATACTTGACAATTTAGGCAAATGCACATACTTCACAACCCTCGACTTAGCCCAAGGTTTTCACCAAATTGAAGTACACCCCAACTCCGTTGAAAAAACCGCCTTCACAGTTCCCAATGGCCACTTCGAATATACAAGAATGCCGTTTGGTCTAAAAAACGCCCCAGCGACCTTCCAACGCATGATGGATGAAATTCTAAGAGAATACCTTTACAAATCATGTTTTGTCTATATGGATGACGTCATTATATTTTCCAAATCTTTACAAGAACATCTTATACATATAAAATCCATCTTTCAAAAATTCCGTGAAGTAAACCTAAAAATTCAACTCGACAAATCTGAATTCCTAAACAAAGAAGTAGCTTTCCTTGGCCACGTGATTACTCCCGAAGGCATTAAACCCAATCCAAACAAAATATCCGCAATCCAAAACTTCCCCATTCCTAAAACTACTAAGGAAATTAAAAGTTTCTTGGGACTAATAGGCTATTATCGCCGCTTCATTCCTAATTTCTCAAAAATGACAACACCCATGACACGTTGTTTACGAAAAGACACCAAAATTGAAATTGACCACCCTCAATATATAGATTGTTTTGAAAAATGTAAATCCGCTCTAAGTAACTCCCCAATTCTCCAATACCCTGACTTTTCTCTACCTTTTACACTAACTACTGACGCCTCTAACGTTGCTATTGGCTCTGTCCTATCCCAAAAAGGAAAACCAATCGCTTACTACTCCCGCACCCTTATTACCGCAGAACGAAACTACTCCACAATCGAGAAAGAACTCCTTGCAATCATAGAATCCTGTAAACATTTCCGGCCCTATCTTTTTGGTGTAAAATTCACCATAGAAACCGATCACAACCCCTTAGTCTGGCTCTATAAAATTAAGGAACCCCATTCTCGTCTCGCCCGGTGGAAACTCAAATTAGAAGAATATAATTTTGAAATTGTATATCGCAAAGGTAAAGAAAATTTTGTAGCCGACGCTCTTTCCCGTATCGAACTCAATATGCATGAATTAGACTCGATCTGTGTAAATCCTCCCTCACATGACGATGACTTTAATATTGACGACTTTATTAACGAAACTTATGAAAAACAAACTGGACTATCCACACAACACTCCACACACGAAAACCCTATTGCAACTATTCCATTTTCCGAAGAACCCATTAATTATTTTCCTAATCAAATTATCTTAAAATTTGGAAACAAACATGACGTTCAATACATCCTTAAATTCAAAAATAAACACCAATATTACGTAACTCTTACTGAAAAAGATTGGAAAACTGACATTAAAAACACTCTCCATTCTATAATATCTCCTAATCAACGCTACCATATCCTCACAGAACAAACGGATATCCAAAAATTTATATCTGAATATGTCCGCAATACTTTTAATGAAACCGTTCGTATCTCTTTCTGCTCTAAACAAACTCAAGACATAGAGAATCCCGATAAACAACTTCAATGTGTTCAAGATTACCACAAGCAAAATCATAATGGCATACTCGAAACTCTCAATCACTTAAAACTCCATTATTATTGGCCAAATATGCGCACTACGATTTCCGATTATATTAATAAATGCGATATATGCCTCCGAAATAAATATGAAAGACACCCTTATAAACTTCCCTTCAAAGGCCCCCTATTAGGACAAAAACCTTTTGATATTATCCACATAGACACCTTTTGCTGTAATCGTCAAAGTTTTCTAACAATCATAGATTCATTTTCCAAATACGCTCAAGTTTACAATATACAAGACAAAATGAATATATCCATTCTCAGCAAATTACGTCATTACTTTTCTCATCACAATTATCCGCGCAAAATTGTCTGTGACGAAGGAACTGAATTTTCCAATAATCTCTTTAAAGAATTTTGTAAACTCCACAAAATAGAACTCCATTTTACCACAGTTAATAATCCTAACTCTAACAGTCCTATCGAACGATTCCATTCCACATTTACAGAAAAACTGCGCGTTATGCAAGATGAACGACCTAGAGAATATTTCCAAGACCTAATCACCCACTGTGTCCTTATTTATAACCAATCCATCCACTCAGCTACTGGCTACTCCCCTTTCTCAATCCTCTACGGCCCCTATATCGAAGAAATACAATTCGACGACGACTTACCTATTTATGAAAAATATAATCAACGACATAAAGATGAACTCCGCCCTTTTATTGATTCCCTTTACACTAAACTTCACGAAAAAGAAACCCGCATTTTAGAAAACCGCAACAAAAATCTACCAGATCCCACTCCTACTCCAGAACAAGGACAAACCGTGTACCTTTCCAAAAACACTCGTAACAAACTCGACGCACCCTATATACCCGCTACTGTTACCTCTACTGACAATACAAAAATTAAAGTCTTAACTACTAAGAATAAACCCACTAACTCTCATCCTAGAAAAATCAAACGCTTACGCAAACCTCCCTTGTTACAGAAACACCCTCCTAATAACCAACTGCCTGGCCCTTCAAGTGCACCCGATCCCTAATAATGGATACTATCAAGAATTGGTAGGCCAAGCACAATTATTTGACCACTTTCACCGTCACATACTTACTTTCAACTTAAGCACTATAGATAATACCCTTAAACTTTACCCCGTTAATTTAGTTCTTTTTAATACTTCAACGACTTCGTCTTATTACAAAATGTTTAATCAATATCAACTGCTTTATCATGAAACTCTTGACAATTTTCATAAACTAATTCGCCCTAGACAGAAACGTGGAATTATGAACTATATAGGTACTTTCATTAAATCAATCACAGGTAATCTCGACGAGAATGATCGTATATTTTTGGAAAAACATATTCAAGCTATCGAAAACAAGCAATCTCAAATTATTGGCACCCTCAATAACTCTACAACTTATGCCTCACAAACAATAAAACGATATAACATGTTAGTTGAAACTATTAATAATAACACAGTTAAAATTGCACAAGATATTAATCTCCTCAGCGACGAATTTGACAAATATCTCTCACTTCATAGCGAAATACTTAATCTCGATCGTTTAAATCAATTCCTTCAAAAATTACTTCGAACTATTAATTTAGCTGCATTGCAACAGTCGAACATTGAACTCTTTTCTCTCTCTGAAATTATTAAACTAGAAAATCAACTCAAATCAATCTATAATAAAGCCTCTCTCTTATCCGATAACATGCACCCTTTTGAACTAATCGAAACTGCTCAAAGTACAATAATCTCTACAGAAAGTCAGATACTCATTATCCTAAAAATTCCTATCCTTGATGAACTTGTATTCCCACTCTACCAAGTTTACCCAATCCATAACAAAGAAGATATCGTTTTGGTACCCCCTGCTGTTTACTATGGGAATAATCGTTGGTATTCCACATGCACACCTACAGAAAGAAAAATCACCTGTCAAACTATGTCAACAACCAGATGTCAACTGCCCACATTAGAAAACTGCACCACTGCCATTCTCCTGCAACCGATCATACATCAAACTAAGAGAAGCCTCATTGCCAGCACAAATCACCCACTCCGTATCACCGAAAAATGTTCAAAAACAGAAAAAATCATAAAGCAACCAGCAATCATCCAATCACCCTGTCCAATTCAAATTGAAAATCAATGGTATACCGCCACGCAAGAAGAAGCCGAAATCCCAGCCATCGTTCCTGTCAAAATTAATCCCAAGTATCGTCTACAACTAAATCATTTACAGTCTCTTCAAGAAACACCGCAATTGTCGGCTATCCAACCCATACACCTAGATCCAGTCGTCATCTCCACAACAACCTGGTCAGCCACACTTCTTATCATCACTCTAATGTGTGTCATCATCTACTTCATCCTAAGAAAACGAAAAAGACTCCAAACACTCTTTTTCAAACCAAGAATATCACTCTCAGAACTCCAAGAACTTCAACAACTCAACAAGAAGCCCGAGGACGAACTTCCATCCTAAGGGGGGAAGAGTTATGTTCATCGACCCCACAGCACACCGACCTGGACGAAAACCCCGAATCAGCGGAATCAGCTTTTTATTTTTCGTACACCGCATTTCCAATTTATATAAATATCGCGACCGCAATTAATCGAATAGTAATAGTTTATACCCTACGTTCAATAAACCTTTTTAAAAACGAAGATTTTCGACCCCGGAACATAACTCGCCAACAAGTATGCAAATAGAAATATAATAATAATTTCATAATTATTAATTTGCATAATTGTTCTTTGCACCCCAAACAGGTCAATAAAAACCCTTTATGCGTATTAACCTTTATGATTTTATTATAACCGTATTGTCATTATTATTCACGATAAATATTTGGATAGGCACCTGCTATTTGATCTTTATTTAATATAGGAGTATAAATAGGGGTAAATTTTCATTGACATCTTATTCTGCAATTTGTATCTGCTGCGCTAACATCATGTTGACAAAGGAGTTTTACAACACGGTCATTCCGTCCGAGGCCGCAGCTACGGCATATCTACAAGAACATCACCTGCTGCAAATTGATGATGCCGATCCGTGCACACGATGTGGATCCGAGATGCTAGAGAAGCGGCGGAAAAACAGGAAAGAGGAGTTTTCTCCTGTTCTTCGTTGCCCCAGAAGAGGATGCCAGACTGTGAGGTCCTTACGGACTGGAAATCATTTCTTCCACTATACCGATATCAATGACAGATTAAACTGCAAACTCGGCTTGTGCTCGATTTTGAAATTGGTTTGGTACTTTATTTTCGATACGTCCATAGAAGATGCAATGCAGCATTCAGGAAGAAGTCGAGATGCAATTGGTTCAACATGTGCCGGGAGGTGTGCAGCAAGATGGTGTCAGTTGACGTACAAAGACAGCTGAGAGGAACCGCGGATGATCCCGTCCAAATCGATGAATCCAAATTTTCAGGCCGGAGAAAATACAACAGGGGACGACTTTTGCAGGGGAATCAGCCAGCCGAATCCGAAGATTCTGATGCCGAAGTCGAGAATAATCGGAACCACGGCAGTCAAGTAGATGGTGGATGGGTGTTTGGGTTGGCAACAAAAACGCATGTCCTTTTTTTCGTCGTTGCAAGGAGGGATGCTGCCACGTTGATTCCCATCATTCAGCGTGAAGTTGAAGCAGGATCGTATATCCATTCCGATGAATGGCCCGCTTACCGGTCTTTATCACGGCTTGGATATGTGCACAATTCAGTTAATCACCAACACAACTATGTTGATCCTGACTCCGGAGCGCGCACCCAAAGAATAGAACGAAAATGGTTGGATGCTAAAGTGGCATTAATGAAGAAGAAAAGAAGTGTACCTCACCATATGCTACAGAACCACTTGGATTTTGTGGCATGGAGAAATTTAAGGAAAGACGCTCCATGTAGATTCCTATCATTTTTGGAAGACATTAGAAGAGTCTATTTGTGATTAATTATATAGTATATCATTATTTTTCATGTTAATAAAAAAAATTAAGTAATACCAATATCTATTATTTCTTATTAATATTAATCTAAACAATCAATAAAAAATGTAAACTTATACTGTAGATCACATAATTACTGTAGATCGCAAGCCAGACCAGTTCGTCATACTGTAGAGCGCATACCGGACCAGCACCGAAGTTTTTTATAGCTCCAAAAATAAAGGCTACATACCTCAAGATATACATACGAAAGACCCTCTACATACCTATTTTATTCTAGGAAATTCATTAAAATTTGACTTTAAAATGTAATTTCACTACCGGTTGTTCTGTATATTGTGCAACGTTCTATTTTAAATTGCTCTAAACTCTGAACTAGACCACCGTACTCCACTATATTCAGCTGAATTCTGCAACGGTTTATTTCAGCCTTATCCATTGTTGGAGCAAATACGTCCAAGTACAGGTATGTGAACGGAATTCAAGATTGTTTTTCTAGGATTCGACTAAAGCTCAGGTCTCCCGTAGAAACGAAAGAGGGAAATAAGGTCGACAGGTTTAAAGTTTTAGATAAAATTATTGTATATAGTCTCAGATTGATCGGTACCTGTATCTACGGAATAGAAATTACCTGCCCTTCATTATTGCAAGAAGCACGAGTTCGCCTGCCGAGGCTGGCGAACCGCAGTCCATATGTATCATACAATATTATTTTTCGTTCGAATGTGCTTAGAATATATTTAAAAATATAGAACATTGTTATTATATAAATATTCCGGAATAAGTTGTGAAAAATGACCTATCTCTAGGCTATTTTAAGGTTCCTATACGTTGTTTGAATGCAATTTGTAACTCGTAAGGAGGGCCATACTAAGTGATCTAATTCCAATCCTTTTGTACGTGTGATTTTGGCAGAACTTTTTACCTGCATAAATGTTTTCAAATAAAAAATCTGCAATAATTGAGTAATGGAAATCACATTTATTGTGCGTCGATTTATATTCTTCGAAGACATTTGTGCTAAAAAACACACAGGTCACATATAAAAGAATATTTAACAATATTATCTGTTTTCTAAGGTGCGCAATATGCTATTTGTGGTGTTTATATTGAGGCACGTATGCCTTATTTTAGTGACGTTTGGAGAAAACGAAATTTCATGTTAATATCTACTTCCTCGTTATTATTGTTAAAAATAGAACAAAACATAAGAGTTATGCTAATCGTTTTTAACAGTATTGGAGTATACTATCTTTAGTTCATATACAAGGTACTTTTGATTTTAAATGACTTCACAACAAAACGCTAATCGTTAAGTAAAGCAAAGTTAAGAATTCACACTTGGTTCGGAAATTCTATTGGGAATACAACTCAACCAAATTAACCAATCAATACACGTGATCAATAATGCAGTGGCGCACCCAAGGGGGTGGCACTGGAGCACGTGCCCCCCCCCCCCCAGGCCCGTAGCTAGGATCAAAACTCGAGGCAGGTATAATTGTAGTTAGGACGATAAGGCACAATATGTATTTTATTTTTTGAGAGGGATAAGATATACAAAGTACCTACAATTTCTCGTGACGAATGCTGTTGACAAGTACAAGTACTGCTTTTAAAACTGTAATGTCAACCATAATCCATAATCTATGGTCAAACCTTAGACTATACAATGATCAAACCGTGCAACAAACCCTCACATTTCAACTCTGTATTGAAACATGAAACCTGCACTTCTTATTATCGAGTTATGGAAGTTATATAGTGTTCAACTGAAAATATAATTTATTATTGAAAAATAACAGGAAATACAATAGAAATACGAGTAATACAAAAATTAAAGCATAATAAAAAAAAATTAGGCGGGTGCATTTATTTTCAATAATTCTAAAATATATTTTATTAAAAAAAAACTCAAATTGGGCAAAACTATTATGAGTAGCATATACAGGGATTAAGTTTTATTCTAGAACATTTGAACAAATGATTGCAAACCCTATTTTATTTTTTATCCGTACACTCTCTTATTTTTATGTTTGGAGGATATTTAGAGAGCGGGCAAAACAAAGTCTGACGCGAGCACTGCCCGCCCAGCCCCCCTAGCTTCGGCCCTGCCCCCACCCCAACAGGAGGGTACCCGCGGTACATTATGTGGCTAAATAAAAATGTATTTTTTTCTTTCTCAGCTCGGTTCCGCCCCCTTCTTTATCTTTGTACCCGACACGATCAAAACATAAGCATACTGTGTCCCTCCCATAAATAAGTCCTGGGTGCGCCACTGAATAATGGCAAGGAAGAAAAAAGTTTTATTCTTTTGACTTTGTTGCCACTAAAGAAGTCATCAGTAAATTATTTTCTAGCTTGCTCTTCTTTGTTTGAATCTTTACTAGGACGACACTCTGCTAACAAACGTTGGCTTCTATGGTAAAACTTTTCTTTTCACGTAATAAGAGATGAACCCATGCAGTGTGTTCTAGTCAGATTGTCACGAAACCTCCGCTTTATGGGATTTCTCCGCTAGGACACCAGCACCGGCTTTGAACTTCGATATAGCCTGCAAAACGTATAGGAGATTACGTGTATAATACGGTACCGGGAAAGTGGCTTTGCCCGCTGCACATAAATTCTGTTTGCTTATACTGTTCGTGCGAAACGCGGCATAAAGGCACTCGCCCTGCCTGGGCTCGAATGACGCGAAATATGGCGTTTCCTGCCGCAGCTCCAACCCATTCTGCTCGCAGACTCGCAGAGAAGAGAAAATAATCGGGTAACTCTTTTATTAATATCAGTAATTACTCCCTATGCGCAGTTTGGTTGAATACAAAAATTAGCGGCTCACTTGACACCAGGTGTTCTTATAAATTACCTATAACTCTCCTATCACACCACTACACGAGTTGTTTCGGTAAAAAAAAACTTTTTAGTGCAGTAGTCAAGTCACCAATCTCACAATGTATGCATTTAACATCTTATTCCTTCTTTATTGTGTATTTTTAGTTCGTAATCAATAGGGATGGTTTTAGTGGCATAGCCGACAAAGGATAATCAATTAAAAAATGCAGTCGAACCCAGGACTCCTACTGGAGCCGTAGAGTACGTGTGTGCATTTTTTTCGACTGATTATCCTTTGCCTGCCATGCCACTAAAACTCCCCTATTGATTTATATTTATAGGTACAAAAATTCAGTCTTATTAGCTCGTAATGTCTGGGGCGGTTTTGATATACTCGATTTTTGACGTTTTTGAAGTTTCATACCCTCAAATATTTTTTGATCAAATTTTGTATACAGAATTTTTTTTTTCTTGAAATCGGCAGTGAAGTGTCTCAAAATCGTCATTAAAAGCTCAGAAATCAGCACTGAAATAGCCCATTATTGTACGATTTTTTTCAATAAGTGGGCCTTAGCGAGATGTAAACATCAAACGTCAGACGCGGAGCCATCGCCCGTCAAAAGTGACCAAATATTCAAAAGCCGGCCAATAAAGGCCCATTTAACTCTTCGTACACATTGCAAAATTGTTACCTATAATAGCAGCGCAATCTTTCAGTATACATATTTTAGTAAATTTGAAAATCAATAGATTTGTTGTGTAGGCTGCACAACAAGCAGTAGTTTGGTTTTTCTGTTCGTAGGCGCCATACGTCATTATACTTGACCTAGGTAGAGCGAACGTCAAAGTCAAGCAACGCCGCGCGCAGTTGGTTGATGGACGGGTGATCCCGTATGATTATTTTCTTGCCTAATAAAACATTTTTTTTTCCGATATAAAAAAATATAATATGTACCTCGGCACTGAAGTTCTTTTTATGACTCATGTGGAATTTAGTTGCCGAGGCCTCTGCCGCTGTTTTCGCCCGACATTCGGCGCGCGCCGAATGTCGGGCGAAAACAGCGGCCGGGCCGGACGTAAACACGACATAAATCTTTCAAAATTTCGGTTTTTCCGCGGATTTTCGCGAAGTTTCGATGTTGCAAAAGGTGCAAAATAGTGTGGTGATCAGTTTGAGCCGAATTCATCTAAATTATAACCACAAATATCGCCGTGCAAAGTGAGATGCGTCAAAAGAAATTTGAAAATTCATTTTTTCGGAAACTATGTCCGAGCACCAAAAACTAAGGTCAGATTCGTGTTCAGGGACCCCGAAAATAGAAGGGTAGCCAAAATTTCAACAAAATCGGGCAGACATACACCACGGGAAACAATTACCTACAACTGAATCACCCTGTATATTGCAAGATATAGCAGACAACTTTTATATTGGTATATTTATTTTTGGTATAAAAATGATATACAGATTTGTATAGGTATAAAAGTAGGCACCCTGTATGTTTTCATTATTGATATGCACAGGTTTATTTCGAATATTTTCAGTCGTGCTAGTAATGCCTCCTGATTATCGTCGTTTTGGTAAATTGCTCAGTCAAGGTCATAGCTCATGAAGTTTTGAATCAGGTACGTTCACGCCAAATTATCTTTTCTAACCAAACGTAAAATACACTGGATATGTGTCGTCCCACACCAGATTGCATCTCATACCTTTGAACAAGTTTTTCTCCGCTCCCTGTACTCCATAATTATAATTATTAAATAAAGTGAATGATAATGTGCACCGGTTTATCGTTTGTATGAGAAACTTTTCTGACCCGCAGGTCGACAACTTTAACGCCGACATTATTATCGAGTCAAGCACTTCAAACTTTTATTAATTTATGGCCGACAAAAAAACAAAACAAAACAAGCATGCAGTAGTGCAGTCCTCGCCTCTATGTCCGTTCCTAACCTATAATTACAAATTGTCGACACGGAGAGATAAAGGGAAGAGATTTTTTGAGATGATTGCCACTTAAATGACACAAACATTGGGCTAATTTGAGAGCAAAGGAAATAAGAAACAACGTTCCTTCTCACGCAGATTGATATTCAAATTAAACAATAGAAATGCATTTTGTGCATTGTCTTTGTATTATTGTGGTGCGGTTTTTAACACTAGGTACTTGTTGTTTCTCGATTTTCTGAGTTGTTTGCCAGGGTAAATTCCGAATATCCTTGATTGACAATGATTGTAAAACTTTCCTTTGATAAAATGGAAACTTTACAGTAATACAAAATTAGCAATTTATGTAACAAGTGCGTAAAAGAGTGTTTTTTGGCATGTGTGTCAGTTTTTTTTAAACGAGCGAAACAACAGTCATGGCATGAACAAATTATATGTATTTAAATTTTTAAAATATTAATAATTTCATGCGGCATACCAATCTCATAGAGCATTTAAACTGCAAAGCATTACGTACAATCCTAAATCTTGGACACAATGTAAGGAATAAAATAACTCTCGAAAAGGGAAAAATTTTCGGGGAAATCTTTGCGCACGTCAATTTTTGTTTTAAAAAGCGCATCTTTTGAAGTGGTGCCCGCATTTTGTGACATAATCACTCTTATGGATATGACGTCATCGACAATTTTTTTAAATGGCAACCTACTCATATATTTTCGAGTGTGCGATTTGATAGAGCATATTTGTCTGCATACAGCACGTTAAAATGAAAACTTTCGAGAAAATAATGGATTCTAATTAATTGAGTGTTCAAACTGGAGTTCTTCCTGGGCCTGTTTATAGTTAATAAATTCTCATTGGACTTCTTTATTCCTTATTTTATGTATACACTGTATACTGCTACTTGTTGGAGATACAGCTAAATACGTCGCATTTTGGCGTCGCACTCGGATATTCCTTCTTTTCAAACAAGAAATGTTAAAAAAATAATTATATTCTAAATTTTGTGTAAAATTGTTTACCACTTCACATGAAGAAATTAAATGATGTTCAGTTTAAGAAAACTTGTGGTCAAATAAATAAATACTAAATATAAATACTAACATTCCTTATACGAAATCAATCGTATGTTTTACAATGAGATGACAGGGGTAGTTATTTATCTGTTTTGCATAATAATTATTATTTATATCCTGTTATATATTAATAACACTCCCGTCTCTGGTTTCCATTACAAAATAAATAATTTGTAGCAAAAGATAATATGTAAATCGAGGATGGTAATTATCCAAGTGAATTAACAGCAGTGGATACGTGCGGAATATCTTTATTTTAATTAGAATAGGAGATATTTATATTTAATTTGGACGTAAACGAAGAGGTATGTGGGGCGCCCATTAGCGTTTATCTCTTTTACATTTTTTAACGATTTTCTCTTGTAGCCTGGGATGTTCTTAAAATAATGATGTAATTATCAACGCGCCTATCTGCGTAGATAATGTGAGCTTAAAACCATGAACCCAAACCGAACGGAAACCTTAACTTTATCTATACCGAAGTCGACAAATCGTATTATTAGTTTTTTAATAGTTTAGTTCAATGTGCCACTTTAAACCAGCCAAACAAATTATAACGCATGTGCTTCAGCGTCAATTCTGAACTACAGCAACACTGGAGTTTCGTTTTGAAAATTCTATAGCTCCATTAATTCTTAATTGAAACATAAAAAATAAATATATACCTACAGTCTAATTATGAATAAACCCGAAGTGTTGTAGATCTAGAAGTTCAATTTATATACAAATTACGTATCACTAAAAAAACTCATTTTTAGGCCAGGGTAGATAATTTTTGAGAACAAAAAAATCTAGAACAGCATGACACCCATTGGAAAAGGAAGAAAATATAGCAAAAAGAACAGAAAAAATAATTTAAGGGCGATTTGAGGTACGTAAGTTGTAGTGGGTGATCTTTTAGTGGTGGAAAACGGTTTATCACGATTTCCGGCAAAACTGCAACTCCTTTCGAAAAAAGCTAAATGGCAAAGTTGTAGGCAATAAAAAGATCCACAAGTATTTACACATTTTTCACATAACCTCAAAATATCCGCGAAAAATCGAAATAACCGATTTTTTGATTTTTAATTATTATCTCCCACAAAAAAATATTTGTTCCACTAAATTTGGTGGAAACTTACCTTCTTATGTCCGGAAAACGCTGTAATTTTTTCGAATCAAAATATTTATTTTTACCCCTTTTTTTAATTTTAAACCGAAAAAGTAACCTCATTTTCAATCGAAAATGCCCACGTCAAAAAAGCTGCTTTTTAAAAAAAGTCGGTTCGCTTTTTGTTCGTTGAAACTTCTACTTTCTGATGGTGTAAAAAAATATATACATCACTATGGAAAATTTTCTCAGAAAATGCAAAAAACAAAAAACTCGGTTTCGAAAAAAAATTTAATCATTGTTTAAAATTTTGCACTATTTATTTATATTTTTTTCTGAAGTTGTTATCACAGATAGGAAAAAAGAAAAACACTTTCTTATGTCACTTTTTAACGTGCTATAAGATGGCGTTTTTAGATTTGTTCTACAACATTTCGTTTTTTGAGAAACCATCTTCAACTAAATTTTTTTAAAGACGGACCTGGATTTTTTTTGCAGATTTTGAAAACGCCTTTTATTCCAAATAAATACCATGATGTATGACACTAAATATTTTTAAAATGTTTTGAGACAAATTTCTTTTTTTCCATTTAAATACAGGGCCGCATTAGAAAGAAGTGAGTGGAAAAAAAGGAATTTTCAGAATAATTAGCTCACAACATTTTAAAAATATTTCGTGTCATACATCATGGTATATGGAATGAAAAGTGTTTTCAAAATCTGCAAAAAAATCCAGGTCTGTATTTAAAAAAATAAAGTTGAAGATGGTTTCTCAAAAAACGAAATGTTGTAGAACAAATCTAAAAAGCCATCTTAAAGCCCGTTAAAAAGTGTTTTTCTTTTTTTCCTATCTGTGATAACAACTTTCACTTTTTTCAAAATAACTCAAAAACGAAAAGAGATATTAGATATCTGTTTGTACCATATTATTGACCTCAAAATTGAGCAACTTTTTCCACATTTAACTGTTGTTCTATCTCTCACCATTTGCAAGATCTCCATGCTGTTCATTCTTATCCGGGACACATTGTATATCGATCTGCAGTTTCTTGGTTTATCAATATAACATGGAATCTTAAAATTTTCAAGTACCTAATTAAAGTGTAAATTTCAATAAATAGCGCAAAATGTTTAAACAATGATTAAATTTTTTTTTTTCGAAATGGAGTTTTTTTGTTTTTTGCATTTTCTGAGAAAATTTTCCATAGTGATGTATATATTTTTTACACCATCAGAAAGTAGAGGTTTCAACGAACAAAAAGCGAACCGAATTTTTTTTAAAAGCAGCTTTTTTGACGTGGGCATTTTCGATTGAAAATGAGGTTACTTTTTCGGTTTAAAATAAAAAAAGGGGTCAAAATAAATATTTTGATTCGAAAAAATTACAGCGTATTCGGGACATAAGAAGGTAAGTTTCCACCAAATTTAGTGGAAATTTTTTTTTGTGTGGGAGATAAAAATTAAAAACCAAAAAATCGGTTATTTCGATTTTTCGCGAATATTTTGAGGTTGTAGATCTTTTTATTGCCTACAACTTTGCTATTTAGCTTTTTTCGATAGGAGTTGCAGTTTTGCCGGAAATCGTGATAAACCGTTTTCCACCACTAAAAGATCACCCACTACAACTTCCGTACCTCAAATCGCAATTAAAATATTTTTTCTGTTTTTTTTTGCTATATTTTCTTCCTTTTCCAACGGGTTTCATACCCTCCAAAACTCTATAGGTAATTACCTATAGAGTTTTGGAGGGGCCGAAAGGTTACCATGTGATTAAGAAAGAATAAGACTTTGTTGCTGTACCTGTTTTTCTTGGAAGCTCTCAGAACATAAAAATGTTGCAACACGCCAGTGAAGTTACTTGTAAAACATAAACGGTACTGTCTCGGTCTGATATCCTTGAATAATGACAACCAATTACCAGTTTCATTAGATATTGGAACCAAGTTTCTGGAATTGCCAGCCATAAAAAATATTATCTCAGTGCAGGAATTCTGAAAATGAGCGTTCAACATAGTAAACAGGGTTTCATTCGGCCACCATGTACAAAGCCTACTTGCAATAAAAGTCCACCCGATCCCTTCATTAATAAATGAATATCCTCCTATACCCTTCAACTAAAAATAAACTAGACGAATAATTTATTACATTCCGGAATTATCTAAAATGCCGGAAACAGTAACCTGCAGTCAAAATTTACAGCGTATGAAAATTTTAAAACAATCTAATTATTAGGCATCGGGATCATAAAATTTCCCGACAAAAATTGACGTGTATAAGAAAAAAATTTGAGAAAAGCAATTTCTATCTTACGATTAAATATTTATTATGATTGTTGAGAATTTATAAACCTCTATTAACAGGTAATTTCATTTTCCCAATTTTTACCACTATTTGACATATTCATTTATTCTGAATTAACGGAGAGCTAGCGTCAGAGGTATATTTTAAATAGATAGATATCAAAATTTGTAATGCGATTTGCATTTAAAACATTGGTATTAAAATTCCATGTAAAATTAAATAAAATCCAAATCCAAAATGCCATATGTTTAAGAATATAATATACATGTAGTAATGTTATTATGATATGTTTACCCTAGACCAACAAAAAATTAAATAAAGAAATGCTAAACCGGAACAAAATTTGTAAATTTTATCTGAGAAAATAATGAATTAAGTGCTTGTGTTTAATTTTACTTTATAATATTCCAGTGTAGATTTTTTTCTCTCCCTTATTTATATTATTTTATGTTTACATATTATACTAGTAGAAGAAAGTTTATTGATTCTATTAGAAACCCAGTAAGTGCAAATCGACACTGAAAACCTAAAAGAACTCGTGTCGGTGCGTAATTAGTCATTCATTAATTTGGTTAAATAGACATCAACGGAAACGACGAAAAAGCCACAACCAGCGACATAGAACAATGTGCCAAATAAATAATAGTTATTTGTGTACTTCATTGCCGAGGTACACATTATATGTTTTTTTTAATCGGGAAAATAGTTATTTATGTACCAAGGCACCGAAGTTCAACTTTTGGTTGGTTTATTTGCCTCGGCCAGAGGCCTCAGCAACTAAATTCCACAAGAGTCATAAAAAGAACTTCAGTGCCGAGGTACTGGTTATATTTTTTTTTGAAATCGAAAAAAAAAATGTTTTAGTAGGCAAGAAAATACTCATACGAGATCACCCGTCCATGAACCAACTGAGCGCGGCGTTGCTTGACTTTGATGATCGCTCTACCTAGGTCAAGTATGATAAGACACGGCGCTATCGAACAGAAAAACCAAACTGCTGCTTGTTGTGCAGCCTCCATAACAAATCTATTGATATTCAAACCCACTAAAATATTTATTCTGAAAGATTGCGCTGCTATAGGTAACAATTTCGCAATGTGTACGAAAAGTTAAATGGGCCTTTATTGCCCGGGTTTTGAATATTTGGTCACTTTTGACGGGCGATGGCTTCGCGTCTCACGTTTGATGTTTACATCTAGCCAAGGCCTACTTATTGAAAAAATCGTACAATAATGTGCTACTTTAGTGCCGACTTCTGAGCTTTTAATGACGATTTTGGGACACTTCACTGCCGATTTCAAGATAAATAAATTATATTACGCCGATGGAGTACCGTGCAATAAAATTGATCTTCAGGCGTCTTCTGGCAAATCTTTTGCAGTATACATTATAAAATATTAGCATATAAAAGCCTATAAACATATCCCCTAAAGTTTAGAGATATACACACCCCTTTAAATGTGTATTTTTAGTAATCAAAATGAGTTGTTCTAGAAATCTCAATTTCTCCATTTTGTATACTTATGTATGGTGTTTTTCGTGGGGAAGCTAGAGCTTGCCACTTCGATAATAGGACAAATTCAAATTGAACGGATAATTTAGTTGTATTATGAAATTGGCCCTATAAACTGCTTGAATTACCCATACTGTAGATCTAGAAGCTCGATGTGGATTTGGCAAAATCTATATCTTCGGAGGAGGGCCGAAATATTAGCACGCTTTTAAGAAAGAAGATTTTGTTGCTACATGTTTTTCTTGGAAGCTCTCAAAACTTAAAATGTTGGAGCTAGTTGTAAGACATAACCGGTACGGTCTCAGTCTGAGACGGTCTTAAATTGGCCTATTGAACGCGGATACCTAACTCAAACTGGTTGAATTACCGATTTCTTTTACTCACATACCTACTGGTATATTATGATCCTTGATAGTAAGTACAAACTGTATACTGCAAATGCAAAACGTTTCTTGTTATTCTGGATATTGGAAAATATACCTTTTGAATAAATCCAGCATATTTTACAAAACCTCGTTCGATTTTTGTTCGCGCTGCACATACACAATTTCCCATCCCCAAAACCAATTCCCCAATTCGTTCACATATTATTTGTCAGACGTCCAGGCGGAATTACCCGCTATAAGGAAACGATTCAGTCTGGAATTGTGTATTAAGTTCCTGGCTATCAAATCTCCGAGATGTTTAGAGCCTAACCAACGGCTCCGAAGAAATTGGACGACCGTGACAGGACTCAAATGACTGTTCTTGCGCCCTTCTTGGTGGGGGATTTAGCGGATCGAGCCCTTTTACAAGGTGCAAGTCAGTTGAACACACAATACAAGCTACAACAACATATACAGTGTGTCCACCACCACTGCTTGTCATTTCCGACCCCCGGGTAGTCTAAAAACTATAATCAACAATAATGATATTGTTTTTACTGAGGAAAAGTTCTCGTCTTGCATTTTTTACTCAACATGCAATTTAAATCGAATAGGGATAACTCCTATTATTTCAGCCTTGAAATGTCTGATGAAATTGAAAATTTTCTTTTGTTAAATTATTACAAGCTTTTATTACAAGCTTTTATTTTTTAACTTGCAATGTATGTATGTATGTTTATTTAGGTCAAATCTTGCAAGCTGAATTAGAACCACTTCCTGATACACATTTAGTTCCGGTGACAATGCAATATACAATACTCAATATTGTAATACTTTCAAAATGGCCGTCGCCACAAGATGGCGGATGATGTATTTTTTGTCAACCCCCTTAATATGGGTATCAAATAAAAGGGGTTGAAGAATAGAAAACGATAAAGTTAGTGACATCACACTAAATTCAATATGGCCGCCGCTCCAAGATGGCGGATAATGTATTTTTTGTAAACCCCCTTAATATGGGTATCAATAGAAAGGGCTTGAAGAGTAGAAAAAGATAGAGTTAGTGACATCACACTAAATTCAATATGGCTGCCCCTCTAAGATGGCGGATAATGTATTTTTTTGTCAACCCCCTTAATATGGGTATCAATAGAAAGGGCTTGAAGAGTAGAAAAAGATAGAGTTAGTGACATCACACTAAATTCAATATGGCCGTCGCTCAAAGATGGCGGATGATGTATTTTTTTGTCAACCCCCTTAATATGGGTATCAATAGAAAGGGCTTGAAGAGTAGAAAACGATAAAGTTAGTGACATCGCACTAAATTCAATATGGCCGCCGCTCCAACACGGCGGATTACATTTTCTTTCCCCTTAATATGGGAATTAAATGAAAGGGCTTGAAGAGTAGAACTAAAAAGTGGAAAATAAAATTAATAGTAAAAAAATAATTTAAAAACCAGGTTTTATTTGAATGCTCTGAAAAGAAGAAAATAAACTTTATAATAAATCAAACCAAGGCAAACCCATAATTTTGTTACATTATACAACTGTATATGATATAAAAGCTTGTCGCGAGATTTTCGTGTGTAAATTTCTTTTATAGAAAAATACAATTTCTTGTGTGAATTTCTTTTATAGAAAAATACATTTTCTACTTAAAGTTACTTTCAAGATATATACAGGATGATTTTTTTAGGTCTACCACCGCGATTTTCTGAAACTATCTGACTACGTGAATGGATAGAGATTCTTAGTGCCATCAATTTTCAATATAAAAGTTTTCCTCTGTCTCTTAAAATAAATATTCCACGGCTATTAATAGTTTTGCTCAATTTGAGATTTTTTTAATATTGCGCGACAAGTTGGCCATGGATGCCGATTTCTTTTGCAGCACCACTTAGCTGTCCAAAATTGCAACATTTTTGTTTCTTACGCTTTTTTTGTAGGGCGCAAAATAAGCGAGAAAATGGCGGTGGTAGACCTAAAAAAATCATCCTGTACAGGGTGTCCCGTTAATAATGGTCCATAGAGCAACTGCACATATTTGGGGCCAAAATATGGCGATTGAGGCTAATATGCCTTATAGAAATATTTTTTGTTTAAGAGATACAGGGCGTTGAAGTTCATTTTTTGAAATTGAATTATGGCTACATCTCCCAAAATAATGAAGCTGCTGAACTGAAATTTGGCACTGCTGTGTTTTTGGGGATGGAGAATAAGCTAAAAATATCAATTTTGCTGTATCTCACAGAGGGCGCCACTTGCGCTGTTTTTAGATTGTGTTTTTACTCCTAACTTTTTTGAGGTTATCTTTTTGATGTTGCTGGTCCCTCATTTTAAGGCATCTTTTCATTCTGCAACAAAAAGGTACTCTTGTTTCATAACGATAAAATCAACCGTTTGCGTTGAAATTGGCAAAATGTGCCCCAAAACACCTGTTGACTTCAATATTCGAAACATAAAATTTTCACCTACCGCTTTCAAAATGTTACAAATCGACTGTACATTCAAAATGAAGAAAAAAATGCCAGATGGGCATTGGTCGAAACACCATTCGTTTTCTTGAAATAGAGTGTCCAAATTTTGCCAAGTTTCAATCCGTTCCATTTTGAAAACAAAACATTTTTGGTACATTGTTCATAGCAATTTTTTTCTCACTTTAAATGGTACAGTGAATCTGTAACATTTGAAAGCGGTAGGTGAAAATTTTATGTTTCGAATATTGAAGACAACAGGTGTTTCAGGGCACATTTTGCCAATTTCAACGCAAACAGTTGATTTTATCGTTATGAAACAAGAGTACCTTTTTGTTGCAGAATGAAAAGATGCCTTAAATTGATGGACCTGCAACATCAAAAAGATAACCTCAAAAAAGTTAGGAGTAAAAACACGATCCAAAAACAGCGCAAGTGGCGCCCTCTGTGAGATACAGCAAAATTGATATTTTTAGCTTATTCTCCATCCTCAAAAACACAGCAGTGCCAAATTTAAGTTCAGCAGCTTCATTATTTTGGGAGATGTAGCCATAATTCAATATATATCATAATACACCCTGTATATTCTCGCGACAAGCTTTTATATCATATACAGTTGTATAATCTAACCAAAATTATGGGTTTGCCTTGGTTTGATTTATTATAAAGTTTATTTTCTTCTTTTCAGAGCCATTAAAGCTTGTTTTTAAAAATATTTTTTACTATTAATTTTATTATTTTTATGGTCCTGAGGTAACTGATAGAATTTTTCTTTAGTGGGCCATGATTTATGATCTTTGGGATTAATTTAATTAGGTACTGTCATAAATGATAATAAGGAACAGTCTGTGTTAAATTGGTCTGTGACCAAACAGACCAGATTTCAACTCCTTCAATCCAAACATAAACAAGATTTTCAGCGCGCTCAAAGGGCCAGTCAACACCCGGTCGCCTACGTCGAAACCAGAATCTTATTTATACACTCATACAATGTATAATACCCACTTGACACGATTATAATAAACGTTATTAAACGGCGACGAAACCTCGTCAGAGAAGTCGAAAGTAAACATGGAAATTTAAACAGTTTCAAATTAAAATCTCAAATTGAAAATGCATTGGATGCATTATGCATGCCCCCCGTGTGAATGGCCATAATTTAGATAAGCCTACATCGTCTGGCCGTTTTAGAGATCTAGAATTGTGTTCGGGTTAATCTGGTTAAAAAGGCAGGGATTATGGGCTCGGGTTTTTTAATAGGAATGCCCGCATAGTTTTGGTCTGGATTATTTATGGAATTTGTGGGACCAAGTATTGTTGGTTATTTAACCGAAATAATAAAAAATAAGTTGGTAAGAAAGTTCAGGGGCGTAACTACCGCTGTATCAGCTGTATCAATGATACAGGGTCCACTGGCCTAGGGGGCTCACCGACCATTCCAGTCACTGCAGTATTAGCCATTAATATATTTGAAAATGTTTGTTAGACGTTTTTCTGTGTACATTTTTATATTATTACATGCACACAACTAAGAATTATTTTAACGTATTAATGAAGTGTTTACTTCTCGATACGTATTATTTATAAATTACAGTGAAATGTGTAATGTTATAAATAATGAAATATATATATATATATAGTTTTGATGATGGCATTATGCCGAAACGCGTAAACTATTATACAGTGTGTCCCAGGATAATTGAAACGTGAGGTGTAAAAAACCAAAAATTTTCGAGTTCGAATTTGGCCATTTGGGGTCCAGGCCTGCTTGCCTAGAAAATAATTTTCAACATATTTTTAATTTTGAAAAATAAGTGCCCTTTCTCGACAATATATCGAAAAATTTCATTAGAAAAAGTTGCTTAGAATTCAAAATTATGTCCCTGTGCCAATTTTCAAAATAATTGGCCTACTTTGATTTTCGTCCATTTTATTTCCTATAGGTAGGTTAACTATCCTTGTCGTTTAAAATATCGAAAAATTTCATTAGAAAAAGTTGCTTAGAATGGAAAACTATGACCCTGTGTCAATTTTCAAAATAATTGTCCTACTTTGATTTTCTTCCATTTTATTTCCTATAGGTAGGTGAACTATCCTTGTCGTTTAAAATATCGAAACATTTCATTAGAAAAAGTTGCTTAGAATTGAAAACTATGACCCTGTGTCAATTTTCAAAATAATTGTCCTACTTTGATTTATTATTATTTTATTTATTATTTCAAACAAATCATAGTAGGCCGATTGAGTTTAAATTTCCCAGCCTTGCATACTTTTTATTCTAAATAACTTTATCTAATGAAATTTTTCGATATCTTGTCGAGAAAGGGCACTTAACACTTAACCTACACAGAAAATAAATAAATCGTTCGCCAGGGCCTACTTTATTTTTCAAAATTAAAAATATGGTGAACATTATTTTCTAGGCAAGCAGGCCTGGACCCCAAATGGCCAAATTCGAACTGGAAAATTTTTGGTGTTTTACACCTCTCGTTTCACTTATCCTGGGACACACTGTATATGTTTTGGAAAATAAACTAATGTAAGATTGTGGTCGATTCCCAGGATTATTATTACTAAATAACGAATGTTACGACCAGGATAATTAGAAGAATTAATAAAAAAACTTAAAATTGAATTATTTTCTTTTAACATTCAGTAAGTATCTAATTACAGTTATAACGCACAAGTCCCCTGTTATCTTTTTATTTTTCGGATTTAAAAATCGGCGGGCAGTTTTATTTCTGTAGGTATTATTATTTATAAAAATAATGATATGCTGTTCTGGAGTATATAGATTTAATTCCCCCCCCCCCTGGCTCAGGGGCCCTTGGCTTAGCCTTTGATACAGGGCCCACTCAAAGCTAGCTACGCCACTGAGAAAGTTATATGGTGTCGGCCCTTTTTTGTGTGAATTAATTTAATGTTTATACTCAGCTATGCCTATGTTGTAGTATTTGTCCATCGAAATGGGACCAAGATGATGACTTGTTTACTCCAAATGTAAAAACGTCGCCAATGGAATAACATTGTTAAAACCATTCGCAAAATATCCCGCCACACCAAATTTTAAATTTCAAACAGATTACAATGTCTTACAATTATTCTTAGGATTCGATACTAATTTAGTTGTTAGTTTTGATATAAAATATGTGGGGTGCTTTTCGGAAATATCAACAATAGTAATGCCAGTCTACGAGTATGTGTAACTTTGTCTATGCTTCCACATCATTTTTCGTAAATTCATAAGATAATACCAATATCAAAGCCAATATTTCCCATGAAACATATTTTTTGCTATTTTTTGCGACCATTCTCAATCACTTTATTTATTTCCTTGACATAATTATTGGCATATCACTCGCTATCTTGAAATGTACCCCATTGCACCCCTTCTCAATAATAAAAATTCTAAAAGCACTCTACAGGACTAATTTAGTCCAATAAAACCTACCGTATCGTGAAAAGTAAACAAAACAAATGCCATGCCCATATTTCCACCCTATCCTGTGGAGTAATTTTGCTTAAAAGCAACGCATACAGGCATCAATTTTTTGTTCACACCTGTCTACCTTTTAGAGCCCTTTTACTCGAACCATTGAAACAATACTCCCGATCCAGTATTACTTTATTTTAGTAATTCATTTTCCCCCAACTTTCTTAGTCAATTTTATAAAGTAGATACCTATACTAATATGTACTAAAGTTATCTAATAATTTTTTGATTTATGCGAGTAGGTACTTCGTGAAGCTTTGATGTAGCCTGTTATTTTCTTTCTTGTATATATGTATAATATATATTAAATTATTTATATTCCTAAAAAGGAATAATAAGGCAAGGGTATAATAGTAGTAATTATACACAATACACATGTTTCAGATTGTTGATCATTTTCACAACTCAGGAGCCAACAATATATTTTTGTAGATTTGTACATTGTAGATTCTGCTTTTTCGTCACTAGCTCAGGTAAGCTTCTTTCAACTGGCAAATACCTTCCAAAGTTTATCAATAGATTTTGAATTGTTCCCCCTAAATGTATAAACATACCCAGCTTAGGACAAATAGGTAGAAAATATTTTGTTGAGATTATACCTACTTGACTCGCTCTGTGTGTAGCGAGAACAATATTCACAACATACCATACGATTTTTTTGTCTGCCTAATTTATATGTGTCTTATATACTCAAACCACGATATTCAGGGTTGGGCCTTTCCTATATTAGTCACATATGAATGTGTCATAAAGGTGAAGGTGTTATTCAGTGTATGCAATGAATGGTAATATGGAAAATAAAAAATGCAATCCTGTGCCTATTTCTTTTGGAAACCAAGGCAGATATAAGTTAAAATTTCATCGTGATAATATCCTTTATTAAACTGATAATTTGTGAAGCACGAAGAGAAAGCACGATCACAATACTTATATTGCTTCTCATACACGATTTTTGCATTTTTGGCTTTATGGGCTTTTTCCACGGATTCTCAGTGAATTGTAACTGTGTACTATCTTTTTTTGTCTTAAATCGTCGATTGTATAAACTTTTGACATTTCATTGAAAATCAACGATGATCACTTGAGGATGACATTCACTCATTGCCCTTTTCACTGGAGTAAAGAAACATCTATAATAAATCATAAAAAGTTGTGATAATAATTAAAAATTATGGCCAAGAATCAAATTTTTTTATTTGCAAATTTAATTTTATTCAATGTTCTCGTGTGTAAGGATGGAACGTGCTATTACTTCGCAAAGTTTACCAGAGCTACTACGCCCTGTGCAGAAAATGTAATAGACCGGGAGATAGTGACAGATTTTTGGACGTGATTTTACTCAGTATGCCTTGCAAAGGGCATTATGTGGCACATATTCTCACAATAATAAGGTATGAATCAGAGAGTCGTCCTGGGTTCTTCATGTGAAAAACTGAGTTTTCAATTATTCGAAAAATATGTGTTTTGATATGATTTTATACAGGCTGCCATGCCTTTTATAATGAAGTTCAAAATAGAAAATTCCTCGGAAAACCATAGGCATACCGTTAGGGTGGGTCCAAAAGGCTATTATTGCCACGTGATCTTGTATTTTAATAATTAATTTTTCCACGTTTCTGAACAGGCTGCCAGTGAGAAGTATACAAGTTCATATTATAAAAATGCTGAAAAAAGGATGGCATACCTTTCGCGCATGTCCAAGTACTGTTTAAATTGAATGTTATTTAATCGTTTAAACGAGTTATTCGATGTAAAGTGTACTTGGACATGCGCAAACGGTATGCCATCTTTTCTTCAGCAATTTCATAAAAAGAACTTGCATACTTCTCATTGGCAGCCTGTTCAGAAACGTGGAAAAATTAATTATTAAAATACAAGATCACGTGGCAATAATAGCCCTTTGGACCCACCCTAACGGTATGCCTATGGTTTTCCGAGGAATTTTCTATTTTGAACTTCATTATAAAACACATGGCAGCCTGTATAAAATCATATCAAAACGCATATTTTTCGAATAATTGAAAACTCAGTTTTTCACATGAAGAACCCAGGATGACTCTCTGATTCATACCTTATTATTGCGAGAATATGTGCCACATAATGCCCTTTGCAAGGCATACTGAGTAAAATCACGTCCAAAAATCTGTCACTATCTCCCGGTCCATAATCACAGAAAAGACAAATGTTACAGAACTCATCTTGTCAGATATGCCAAATGGAGCCCTAGTTTAAGTGACTTAAGTTGGCTATGGATCTGTCTCAGTTTTAAATTAAACTATAATTAGGTAAATGGTGAATGCAATACTTCATACTTTATATCTATATATTTGACAAGATGAGCTCTCTGTATTTTGCCTTCTCTGTGACGCCATGCACATCCTTCAACAAACAACAGGTTGTTCTTTTAATATTTAAAAATTATAATTACATCCTGTACTGATCTAGTGGCCAATGTTTGAAACTTCGGTAATTTACAGATTCCTACGTTCACAGCAAATATGGATCTATGTGCGTTCCTGCTTGCGTTCAATAGTCGACTGTTTAGTGTGAGCTCCGTACAACAGCTGGCGCTGTGTGTATAATATTGAGTATTGTGATACCGTAGTCACTCGGACATGAACAATGAAAAATATCATTTCAAATTTGGTCGCAGCAGAGGTCAACATGGCATCCTTTTAACAAAAACTAAATTTTATTAGCGCTCCAAAAAACCGATGGAAGGGGCGGGGCGCTATTTAAACCGATAATATGGAAAGTTGGATTTCGGATTCTAAAGGTTGCGAAAAGCTGGTTGTGGAGTGGAGATTTGTTTTGTTTAGTCAGTCGTGAAGAGCTTCAGGCAAAATCTATGAACTTAAATTTATTGGCTTCACTTTAGGAAATCAATTATGCATCTAATTATAACTACTGTGATTAACTTCATATTGTATAAGTTTAATAATTATAGAAATATTTTTTTACTTCCACATTTAATGGAAATCATTCTTATTCAACACGTAACTATAGTTTAAGAGTAAAACTTTGTTACTACAGTTTATTAACAATAATGTAATTAATTTATTACTCCTAAACCTGTAGAGACCTTGTCCGGTTGTTATAAAACGCACTGCTTTTTTATAGATGGCTGACTGTAAAGGCTATAAACCTTTAAATTACAGTAACAATAAATTAAAATAGAAGGTATTTTGCTGCTCGCGTTAGCCGGAAGTAAACTAATTAAATTAGTTTTCTGTTTGTATGCGTTGGCAATAAACTGTGAAATTGTTTCGACAAAAAAGCTTCATTTTTTTATACAAAATGTCTAAAAATAAAATGTACATATTACGGCTACAACCAACGTTATATTACTTATTACACAGGGTTATTGGTAATTCGATACATTCTTTTGGAGATGTGATAGGGGAGAATGTAAGGAGTAAATTTAATTCTATATGCATTATGCAAAACTCATTTTTTTATATTTTTGCTAACTTTTTATTTAAAATTTTCCTATGATCTAAATGTTTCCGGACTTTTTTCATTCCAAACATAAGACTATAGTGTTGGGCAAGTAATCCAGTTGAAAAGTTTAAAAAAAGTTCTGTAGATTTTTTTGTCTACTAAGAAAAATTGAAATATCTCAAAAACTATTGAGTTTTGCATAATGCATATTAGGACTAATTTACTCCTTACCTCCTCCTCTATCACATCTCTCAGGAATGTGTCGAATTACCAATAACCCTATATATCGTTGCCTACAACCAATCATTGAGATATACAGGATGAGTTATAATGAAGTGAAAGTGGCTTGTTTCAATATTTTGAATTTATAAGAACAGGATTATTTTTTTTTCCTCTTAATATAAATTGAAAGAGAATAAATGAATTTATTTATAAAAAAAATTATGTTTTTGTTTTGTCCCAAAGAAAAAGATTTTTTACCCGGCTCCAGAGACATTGTTGGTTGTGATTTTAACAATGGCTCTGGAAGCGGCTTCCACTTCACGCATCAAATCAAATTATATCCATGTTTTTTTTTTTCAGATTACTGGCCTTTCGATGTTTGACACTTTGATTTATATTTGCCCCGCGAAATACATTTATTATTTATTCATTACATTATGTACACATTACACATTGTATCTACATACAAGGGTATCTACAAATAAACTCTTGCAACTGATTTTTAGTTATTTAACCTCGGAATAAACGCAAATGTTGTCACTACGAAAGTAGGTACCTATAGTGTTAGTGTCAGACTATTGAGTCAAATAATTATTTTAATTATTATTAATTATTAGGAATTTCTTATGAGTTATGGGTAAAGGAACATGTTTTATATCATATTACCGTTTAATGTTTGTATGTGAATTGGTTTTCACGTCAAAATATTTGCTAAAACTTAAATTAAAAGGTTGGTTTTAAATTGGATGATAATTGCGTTAATTTCCTGGAAATTTTCCCAGCCTATCGCACGATTTTAATGGTTAGTCTATAATTGCTCATAAAAACAGAAATTTGTTTTGAATTTCTTAATAAATATTGCTGCTTTAAAATTTCTTCGCTCCAAATACATATTCGCGGAGGTAAGCTCATACAGTCGTTTTAAAATCTGAATCAAGCTTAGCTCGATTGCTACTATTAGGAGTTATACATTTTTTTGGTTATTTAGTTGGTCACCGTTATTATTATTAAGTAGAAATGGGAAAGTTCCCACTTTACGAAAATTCCCGGAAAGTTTCCGACAAAAATTTCCGAACCTTCCGGAAAGTTTCCAATTTTCTTTTTTTAATGTTTACTTTAATTAGTCATACTTCGAGCTTTCGAAAAATACCAAATACGTCATATTTTGTATGAAATTTGCTCAAGATATTGCAGAAAAGGTATATTATCAGTGAATATAGAACTGTAGTCACTGATATTATCACAAAATGTAAAAGGTTTGCTTGGTAATTATTTGTATTTCATGATCATAATTCAAATTTCCACTTTCAGATTTTAAATTATTTGTATTATTAATTAATTACTACCTACAGTAAAAAACGCAGGAAGTTACGTTTTTTTTGTTAAAAAAATACTATTATTTCTTGCAGACTTGGCTGAAAAAAAAAACATTACTTCCGCTAAACCGAAAGTGATACGCAACCATGTTGTGCAGATTTTGTATTCACTTTACTAGTCTAATGAAAAACTGCAAAAACGCCATCTTAATTTAAAAAAAAAAAACGGTTTTTGGGCGATAACTTTTTTGTTTGAAATTCAACTGTTTTTTTCTTGGCGACATTCAATTCCTTTGAAAAACTTCACAAGTTTAGTTTTTGAACCACCAATGTATCTTAAAAATTACCAAGATACTTAATCGCTCGTAACATCATAATTGCGACACCCTGTACAAAAGTAAACAATAAAATACAAAACTCATAGAACTTTTAAAGAGAAAAGATAAAACCAAATATGAAAGAATAATAAATTCCAATATTCATATTATCATCATTTAGGTACTTAGTTAATTTAATTTAAACTTATTAAACTTCAGAAATCAAAAAGTCTATAAAATATAATAAAATATATTTGATGTGTGGTCTATAGCACACAGTTCATTACTCTTCTTTGTTCTTTTTTGTATTTTTTAGGTTATGTCGTGGATCTTAGCGATCTTGGCTAAGCATTTATGGCGGCAAATTTAAAATTTCTACATAACTTTCCGGGAAAGTTTCCCAGGATTGTTTCGGAATCTTTTGGGAAAGTTTCCTAAACTGTCAAAGTTTCTTCCCGGAAAGTTTCCAAAAACGGAAACTTTCCCGACTTGGAAAGTTTCCGTTGCCCATCTCTAATTATTAAGTAATAAATGCTGATAGAATGTCCGTACTTTTGACATACTTATACAGGTACCAAAATCCAAAAAGAATACTATGTTTATATCCAATGCCCTGAACTTTTCCTCAAAAATTTTGCAGGTAAATGCAAACTTAAATGATAACTTAATGCGACGAAATTAATAATGTAATTGTATATGATGTAATAATCTGGAAATATGAACATTTTTCATTGTTTTGCTAAATTAGTCCTGCCATCTGCCATAGAAAATGCCAAGACTTAAAATCCAACTTTCCTTGCCAATTTTACAAATATTCAGGGAGTTGATAAGAAAAACAGAGTTTTGTTATTTTATCGGAAACTCCGTCACTGAACACAAAATGGCGTTGCCCCCGAAGACTGGCTGACCTCTTTACGCAAAACTGACAAATTATTTTTCTCAAGTGAGAAAGGTTCATATTCAGAGAAAGGATAAAATGTAGAGATAAGTAGGTATATGTATTTCTCTCTACCAAATATGAAAGACCTGAGCATACGTCAATGTTCATTGTATTTCAGTTTCAGACTGCTTTTCTTTATGAAAATGTATGGAAGTATGCCGAGTAAATTTGTCAAATTAATAGGAGAGACGTAACAAACAATTATTTTTTTTATTTTGAATATGAAGAACGACGAAGCTACGTGAAGTACTATTGGAAACGGCCTTACTGAATACTCCCGTTTCTTAATGTTCATTATTACCAGAATGCTATGGTGACCGCAAGGCAAACATACCATCAAAATATCAGGTTTCATGTAGATTTATGCCTCCAAAGAGGCACTGAATGGAAGTCTGTGGGTAGCTTGAGAAATTGCGAAATTATAAGCTGCTGCAAGGTGAACTGTCGAGAGGCAGGTGGGCAGGTAAGTGCGGGCAGTTTGAGAGGTGTTATTCGATTCACTTACTTCGCGGAATATTATGCCGGCGAACAGATAAGTTGTCTGTAAACACGAAAGTTAAATATAAATCACACGGTGAGATCTTAGTGGAGTATGCAGGCGAACTACTTCAATATAATTAGGTATATAATGTAACTTACGTTTGACATTCCGCATTTTTATTTTACTACGTTTTTATTTCTTGTCCTGTTTGTTGTTCGTCAAATTTTGCAATTGATTTTAAACTCATTTCCCGATGAGCTAGAGACTTGAAACTCTTTATATACAGGGTGAGTCATATCTAAAGTCAGAGCCGAAAACACAAGGTAGAGTTCGCTAAAATAAGCACGTTTAAGCTCAAATACGCTTGGTTCTCCATATACAGGGTGTTGAAACTTTTCCATTTTTTTAAAATTTCTTTCGAGCCTGTTTAGAAATTCCAACAAAATTTGATACATATTATGGGTTGTCATTTTGTGCAATAATTTGGCCCTGTTGAGATGAGCAGCGGCGTAGATACAAATAATTGTATTTTAAATGCCAGCATAATCACCTTGGCACTAGTTTAAAAAATCCGAAATTACGAAGAAACTGTACCAGAAATAAAAAAATACCAAGAGGCGCTTTTTGTTCCAAAATGAATGGGCTATCCAAAAAAGGTAAAATTTTTTGTTTTGGCACAGGACCGTACTACTTTTTTTACAATTATTTACAGCAACTATTTGTATCTACGCCGCTGATCATCTGAACGGTGTCAAATTATTGCACAAAATGGCAACCGTCCAATGCATAATGTGTACCAAATTTGGTTGGAATTCCTAAATGGGCTCGAAGGAAATTAAAAAAATATGTTATTTTTGGAAAAATTTCAACACGCTGTATATGGAGAACCAAGCGTTTTTGAGCTAATGTTTATTAAGAATATGTGCTTATTTTAGCGAGTCCTACCTTGTGTTTTCGGCTCTGACTTTAGATGCGACTCACCCTGTATATATATATATATATATATATATATATATATAAGAAAAGGTGATAATGGGCAAACACTCAAAGTTAACAAAAAGAAAAACATTACATTTACACTCGCTAATCTTACATCCTTATATATATATATAATATATATGTATATATTTATATATATATATTTATTTATATATATATAACTCAGAACTGGATAACAATGCAATATTAACTCGATATATACATATATCATTATTATTTGTTATTATAAAAATATAAATATTAAATAAAAATATTTGACTAGTGGGAATTTATGAACAGATAAGCACATGCCTATGATAATAAATAAAAAGAACGTGTTAAACACGCGTTAAGAAGAAATGATGACAAACAAACAGACAGACAAGAAAGTGAGATATTTAACAGTTTGCAAGAATGCGACAACTAGAACCTCCAGCACATTTTTACAAACCACAAAAACTCACTGCTGTCAACCTAACAAAAGAAAATTTTTCTACAAGTTCTCACATCCTATTAAAATCACTTTTACTCCTCTACAGTCCTTACTATCATCTATTGCCTATGCCCCATGTTTTCGAATCTTTATGGGGATAGGAAAAATATTTTATACTTTTTAGTCCTTTTTTTATATTATTATATTATCCATTGCATTTTTTAATTGGGTTTTCGCCACTAAACTGGTCAAAAGACAACTTTTTCAAATTGCCTGCCAAATTAATAAAATCTTAACAGTAAATGAACGAAACTTTGAACGTGTAACTCAATAACTTCCACAAATTTGTTTTCTGAGCTTTCGGAGAAGAGTTACTCTCCGAATAATGGATCTGTATGCGCCACAAATAAATTTTAGAAAAAAATATTATATTATATTTTATTATACTTTTAATCCTTTTTAAGAACGTGGTATATTAAAAAATATATTTAAATTTTATTATTTGTCATTATTACTTTTGTTAATATCTAGACAGTCTGAAGACACAGCACTGTATACCGTACAGTATGATACAGTGTGTCCAGTGATTGAATTTGAAATAGAGACTCAAATCGAGTCGATATTAAAATTAAGAACAAAAGTCAAACTAGATCACACTGAGACTGTCTCAGTGTGATCGTTGCGCCCTGAGGATGTCCCGTGGAATCGAGGACGAAAGCTTGGAACGAGAAGTTTCGCTGACGCAGGATCCATCCGGAAGAAACTCAGATTCCTCACATTCTGCCTGTGGACGTTTCGAATCAAGATTGTAACTCGCTTTATTGCAAATAGCAAATAGGCACCTAAATACAAAAAAACTAAAGTAAAAATTTAATTTATTTTTTTCTGCGAATCCATCATTTACCTACTTCGATAAATTTTCCATACCTCGTAATTTTTACATTAGGGTTTTTGTTTTTAGCTATGCCTATTGACATTACTATTTATTTTTAATAAAGTAAGTTACACTTTTAATTGTTTTTAATCCACATGCAACTTGATTGAAGCGAATTGGCAGGTAAAATAGGTACATAAATCGCGATTTTCATTGGTTTCTAGCATTTTTATTGTTCGATATTTTTTAACAAAATTTGGTACAAAGTGGCGTCTTCACATTTTTTTAAAATATGCCTAATATATGATTTTTCAAATTTTGACAAAAAAAATAGTAGGACGTGTTTTTCTTAAACTGAAATGTTTTGCCCTAAAGTACGGTTTTTGGTGACGTATCGTTAAAAAAATTCGATCAAAATCGAGTGATAAAAATTTTATGTCATGTTCTAAAATATATCTTGTATATATGTACTACTATTAAATCCTCGGAAAATTCTACACGTTTTGTTTTTGAACCATCATTATGTTTAAAATTACCAAGAAAATCTGGTTTAGCACGTTATCTGGGACACCCTGTACATTGTATATAATTTATTATTTTTAATATTATTTTATTTTGCTGCCTTTTACACTTATTACTGAAACCAACTGAAACCAACTGAAATTTTGGCAGCTTGTATGATCTTCAGTAGGTATCTTTTTATTCACCAGTTTTCATTATAAATTTTCAATCAAAAATTTAAAAAATCCTATTCACTATATCCTTAGTAATTTTTTGAAAAAAATTCAATACAGTCTAAATAATAAGTATTTTTAAATTGGTGGGTGGTATATATTGTTTAAAATATTTTTAGAGGCAAAGAGTCGGTGAACAAATGAATCACAAAAAAAAATAAAGCGGTGCATTAGTCAATCAAATGAACCAAATGCTGCTCTAGTGAAATACAACGGACGCAAACACCGTGCAATTCGCATTCAAGCCTTTCGGTATTCAGGTCGGATTACAACATTTGCCACCTTATAACTTTATTTATCTGTAGTACCCGTTTCGAAGTCTGCAACACGCCCACTCCGTTATTTATCGAGTTTCATTGTTCCTCTCAGTTTTCCAAGTACGCGAATTTCAAAGGGAATATTGACTACTAGCAATCCTTTGCAAAAAGTTGGCTTTGCTCCTAAATCAAACCCTCCGGCGTTTTCTATATCGATCACAATGTTGGTGGAAAAATTGATTGAAATTCTAAAAACTTTTTCATATTGGAAATACATAATGTATGTATTAGGATCAAATTAAACATTTCAAACAGACGAACAGTTATCCTACTGAATTTGTTGAGTAGGTTTTCAGAATTATTGCTAACAAAACAACAATGCTAATAGAATTAGATAAATAAATCTGGTGAACCGACCAGTAAAGGACCCCGTTCAAACCTTGTGGAAAAATCATGATCTATGTGGGAATTGTCTGAATTGCCAATCGACCAGGGCAATATTACTACCACACAGATATCCAGTAAGTTAAATTATAACAAGATGGTAGGTAGGTACTTATTTAAGGTATTTTATTATTTTTGTAATTATTATTTTACCAAATCAAAATCAAGATGTAATAATTCCAAAACGATAACTATATACTAGAGAAAGCCATTGATCGTTAAACTAGTCTCAATCAGTGTGACAAAAAATCGTTTTTCAATTTTTTTATTAAAGTTGATTAAACTGTAATCCTGAAAGCGAGTCGGCAATGAGTTGTGTTCCCTCGCAGGTTTATATGAAAAGCTGTGAGTAAAAATCTCCATTCTGTGCCTAGAAATAACCAGTAGGACTCTATTTCTAGTGTTTAAAGTGTTTACGATTCGAAAATTAAGTAATTCTTCTCTTAAGTATTCGGGCTGACTAATAGAAACTAGAAACTACTTTATAATGTCAAATTTAATAAATGGAAAGCTTTTAGTTTATGAAATTTTAGCTTTATTCCTATATATGTTAATATTTTGCATATGCCAAAACAAAATCTGAAGTATAAATTTTGAATTTTTTGTAATCTACCCAGATCTTCCCGACCATAATCGCTATCACAGAAATAGACCGGGAGATGTTGACAGATTTTTGAACGTGACTCAGTATGCCTTTCAATGGGCATTATGCTGCGTATATTCCCACAATAAGCCTGGGTTCCTCATATGAAAAACTGAGTTTTCATTTATTCCGCCTTTATTTCGCCTTGATATGATTTTAGTTTGATTTTAGTCAGGCTGCCATGTGTTTTATAATGAAGTTCAAAATAGAAAATTCCTCGGAAAACCATAGGCATGCCGTTAGCGTGGGCCCAAAGGGCTATTATTGTTACGTGAATTTATATTTTAATAATTAATTTTTCCACGTTTCTGAACAGGCTGCCAATGATAAGTATGCAGTTCTTGTTATGAAACTGCTGAAAAAGGATGGCATACCGTTTGCGCATGTCCAAGTACAGTTTAAATTGGATGTTATTTAATCACTTAAACGACTTATTCGATGTAAAGTCTACAGGGTGTCCCATTTTGGCGTAGAATCGAATGGAATAATGAGTTTTTTGGTAGCGTTAATAGTTTTTGAGATATGAACCAAAGTTATATTTTTTTAAATGGAAACCATAGTTCATATCTCAAAAACTATTAACGCTACCAAAAAACTAATTATTCCATTCGAAAATCTATAAAAATAGTTGATTAAATTTGTCGATATATATAAGTTGTAGCCAGGAGAGAGGTTTCCAAAAAAATCGAAAATTTCAGTCCTGCGCCAATGCGCGGAAACTATAAAACTTATCTAAAATCTGATTGGTCCATCAAATTCCTCTCAAAAGAGTAGTGCTGTGACGTGAAAACCGCAACCCTCTAGCTTTAATAATAACCGAGATTTTTGAGAAAAACACCCAAAAACACCCAAAATGGGACATTATGGTTGTCACATATTTTAATTATAGTTTCTTGTTGAATGGCTTTAATCGTCTTGTTTTGTCTTGCTAACGGGATAGCCATTGCTTAATTTTGATTTTCCCAGACCTTTCCCACAATAAAATAACGAACTGGCTCTTTACAGACTCATGTAATATCAGAAACAAAAGTTGTTTGGTCGATATCTTGGGTACATTATAAACGATATTATTTATGATACGCATGAGTTGAACTCCATTTTATAATCACTGAGGCCGACATTTGCTTCTTCGAACAGAATGAAAGGATATTCTTTTACGTCAATATAGATTACAACTTAATTAGTTGCAGTCACTTTGTTTATGAAACAAAACCATCGGGACCAGAGGAAGTACTGTAGATAAAATGCATATTCATCATTTTTATCTCAGATTCATATTAATTATCTTTTATTTTATTAATTGATGTCAGCCATAGCGCGAAGTTGAGCAGAATGCAATTAAAATGCAAACAGAACTTAATTTTGCATTTAATTTAGTAGGTTAGATCAATAAAAAATAATTTTTGTAAATTTACAATTCACTACTCAATAACTTAATTCAATATTTCCAAAGATCAAATTTGAACGGATACTTCATTTACCGACGTTTTAGAAATATTTAAAACTGATTCAGATTTTGCTACAATACCTCCGCAAACTAAACGATGTGAAAATGGAAGAGACACGTTTTATATACAAAATACATTTCTGAATTTTAAAATCACATTCGATTTATTTTCAGAAAATATTTTATTCGTAGCTGATATGACAATGTACAAAATAACATCAAAAACATACCCATCAAGCATGCTCGACTCATTCACATTTTTTTTTAAATAAAACTTTAACATAACTCTTTCGCATATAAAATATCTACAGAGGACCTCAGAATACTTGGTTAGTTCAGTTTCGTTTTCAGATTTTTTTTTATTTATCGAACATTCAAATTTTATATGTCTACAACTCAGCTTAGAAGGTGTTGTGGCCAAAATATACCAGCCAACCCTATATTCTAAAATCTACCTTACCTATTCCTCCCAGGCCATATGTGTGCCTAAAAGGCGACTTCCTGTGCATTCAGCATTATTTTAAAGGGGCCCATGGGCAGCCGTTTTGTTCTCAAAGTAATGAGCCAAATTACTTCGGCTTTAAATAGCCCCAATTTCACGTATGAGGCGAAAGTAAAATCAGGAATTATTGTGGAAGTCCTGCTGCTAAACGTTCGAACGGTCGGACACTGGAATTAGTTTCAATGGCCTTGAGAGTAAGGCGAACGGGAGAGGTCAGTCAACTTTTGGTGACCAGAGATAGGCAGTGTTTTTTTTGGGGTTTGTTTGCCAACTGAAAAAGACAAAAAAAAACCAATCGATGCAGGCAAACGATGCAAAAGACCTGTTTATTCAATATGTAGGCGTATACTAATCTAACCCTAAATTTATTAGGGGGGCTATGGCTACGGATAAAAATCTACGTACCGTGAAGGTCAGACAAATAAAGGGGTACATACATTTACAACATAAACACAGATATTGGTTTATTATGGCCAAAGCATTATATGGTAATTGCGAAATTTGGTATATGGTATAATAGTGAGATTTGACATTTACCTAGGTAGAGATAGTTTGACAAGTGCCCTTGTTGAACTTCGATAGCATGCAGCGTTTTCGAGTAAAATCGTTTTAAAAAAATTTTGCAGAATGCCATAATAATGCATATTGGAAATTAGCCTGCAATAATTCACCAGCGCGTTGTGCGATTCAAAAAAATAAAAAAACTCCAAAGCTCCTGTAAACATGGCCCCACAAATGCTTCATAAGGGGGCTATAGCCCCCGAAATGCACAGTTTCGTAAACGGTTTTTTCTAAATATTTTCAAAACGAGGAAAGATACAATTTGGAAAAAAACACAAAAAAATTGGGATATTTTTAACCCCAAGACCCCCTTATTTTGGACGCATATAATGTAGAATATCAAACTATCTCTAGCTCGGTAAATGTCAAATCTTACAGGTACATCACATCCCAAACTTTTTTTAAATTTTTTTGGATCACAGAACGCGTCTGTAATCTATACTAATTTCCGAATACCCGTATACTATAATGTAGTATGGCAACATTTATTTGACAATAATGAATTGTCTCTGTCTTACATTTATTTATATCAGATTAAGTTTGTGTAATATGTTGTAATTTGGTTGTAAAATTAATCATCTCGAAGCGATTTGCATGATGTTATCTGCCCGTAGCATCTTGTAATGATCTTATTTTGCTTGGGTTTTCTTTCTTGTTAATATTAATACCAGTGCTACCACAATCTGACATATGCGTAAGTAGCTATTTGAAATAAATTAAAATTGTCTCCTTATATCGTGAATAATTCATTTCTGAATGGCAACTCCACAGTGCACCATAAAAGGAATAATACCATACCAATAACCCTAGAAGAATCTATAGTAATAACTGATAATGCGTTATTAAAACAAAAAAATTCTTTTTATAATGGTATAAACTCTTCTATAAACTTGGGCCACGCTGTAGAACTAGAGCGGTGATACCAAGGGAACAACCTCAACAACAGACATATGCATGCAGGCAGGCAGTGAGGCAGTTCACGAGGCCAGGCATTTCAGGCGGTTCTGTGTTTGTATATTTTGTGTATGTAGATCCTAAAACGCCTAGATAAATAGAAATTCTGGAGAATAGTGGTTATGTTGAATTTAGGTTTTTTCAAACTCAGTTTATCACCAGAATTTTTGAGTGTCAATAATACGCAATAAAACGCCTCATAACAAAGATTTGTTATTGAGTTGTAGATATGTATGCTGCTTAATATGCCCACTTAAAGAAAATTATTTTGAAAATGTTTTTTCCTCAGTTATCTTTTTCACAGAAAATTTTAACCAAAAAGAACAAAAACAACTTTGCTTTTTAACTTTAAATTTTCCCTAGGTCAAACTTTTATCTCTGAACTATTATATTTGTTATAGAAGTATCTTTGACTTTAAAATATCGTTCTTTCCGACAAAAAAAAAAATAGTGTACAAAATGTCTCTAAGAGCATCAGGTTCATCAAAATTTTAGTTTAGACTTCTTAGTATTTCTTACCAGTTACAAGCAACTATGTACTCTCCGATCTAAAAAATGTGATATGATAATATTGTCGTATGCCCCATGCTCTGAGCGAAATAGTGAAAATTCACACTTATTTATGTTGAACAGAACACGGATACAGTTCGCACAGTAACGTGCTATTTTCGGGAACAGCAATTTTGAAAACAATAATAATATATTTTTATTAATCAAAACTACTTTTCATGGAAAAAGCACCAGGTATCTTAAATTTAATGACAAGGGGACCCACATATAATAATAATTAAGCTTTATATTTCCCGAGAGAGTCAGGTGATTCTTTTAAGAATTTGTTCATTTCATCCCTTGAAGGTGACGGAAGTTGAATATTTATTATTTCAGAACAGAAAGGCACTTTAACATAATACAAAATTTACAAGGGCACACAAAAGATTACAACAATTTTTTTAATTCCTAAGGTCATCATCATTACAAACCAAAAAGTTTCAATGTTGGATAGATTACAAAGACAAATTTAACAAAACAAATTTCAATGAGAAATTAGAATTAAAAATTGCTCTGGAGAAAATATACGTTTTGCTTACTACGGAAAAAATAATTGTTGTAGTGTTGGCTATATAAGGTTAACTTTTGTAGAGAATTTGTTGTTAAATTTGTCCTCTGAATGTTTTTCAACAAAAAAGAGATGGCTCAGATGTCGACCTAATGCTTTTATTAAGCCTCCCTGCAAATAGTGCATATTATCGTATAAGAACAAAATAGTTGATATAATCCGTTTAACACTTAATTTCAAGATTTTATAGCTATTTAGATTTTCATCCTAACTAACGGTAATTTAGATGAAACATAAATTTTCTTTTTCAATTCTGTTAATTATCTCTGTGACGCCAAATGACACTAGCATATTCTAGATGTGTCATAGCATAACAAATTTTAATATTTTATTCAACTTGCTCTTGGTGATGCTATCCCATTAACATAACGTATTCTTTATTAAATGGGGTTATCGGGACCCCAACTCATTCAAATATGCCACAGGCGTGCGTAATTTTCGCGATAAAGGGGTACAAGGTACAACTTACCCGCCAGCCCGCCACTGAGGCAATTAAGCGGACTCTAGTGCCTCTGTTCTATTGCCTTCAACCCGTGACTATAGTCTTTCTATAGTCACTGCTTCAACGCTCTTATAAACTGTACCAAATTGGTACCTTTGTCGTTTCCAAAATATTCAGGAAAACCTGTTTTCTTAGATAATTTTCAGACTCTGTATCTTTCTTTTTAAACGTTTTTGAACCCTGTGTACACCAATGAAACATAATTAAAAGTAGAACCGCAAATGTACTGGAAATTTTCGCAATTATTTAAAATGGCACCTAGCAATTTCATTGTTAACGTAAAACGTAAAACGAGGTTTTATCAAATATTTACCGGTAATCCTATTGAATCGAGCAGACCCTTTCAGGGCATAAACCCAGAGGTCCGCCCGACGATCTAGCCATCGTCGAATAGTCGAAAGCGGCCGGCCCGTGTGTTTACACCTAGGCCGCCCGAGCTCGGAACCGTGATTCCAACTCAGTTGCGGCCCTCGCTGTCGGTGTGCCGGCCATGTTTCTCTGCCGTCCCCCTGGTCGCGGTACGTGTTTTTCGGACGGTACTCCCTCTCTATGTCGCCAGGGACATGCAGGACGTCACCGACGGGGTGGTTCTCATAAAATGTAAGTCGATGTTTGGGTGGGAGAGGCGTGCCACAGGCGGTATTAAGGTATTAAGCTAGTTCTACTGGTACTAGTTTCGTGTTTCTAAAAGCTGTAAGCATTGTTTTTAATTTCCATACATTTTATATCTACAGCGAATATCCCACTATCTGAGTTCGCCATTGGTCCTCCATTCGCTCTTTTTGCTCCGATAACAATGGTTTCTATGGCAAACTATTGTTGTTTGAGCAACAAAAGCGAATGGAGGACCAATGCCGAATTCTGCTCCAGTACGTACTAGATTTAAACAACAATGTGTCGAATGATTTTAGTACTGTTTTTAAATGACATTTATTTACTTTTTGTTAGTATTAGATCGGTTACTCCTACCGAGAACTGACAACGATTAGTGTACCTCCCAATGAAGATATAAATCCAGAATTCTACATTCTACACCACTTCGGTGTTCCAACAAACCTATTTGTATATTTTTTATGTGCATACTTAAAGTTATATTATAATTTCCATATCTGTAATATTTAGGCCTTAGATAAAGTTATGGGTCTGCAATTTAATCGGTGCATGAGAGAAGATAGGTACTACGAAAAGTATCCTGTCCACAATAGGGTGCTTGCCCCCCACCCCCGAAATTCTTTCAACGATAAAAACATTATTCCCATCGTACGAACAAACCAAAATGTGAATACGGCATTAGAAACAAATAATAACTTAATAAACCAACAAATAAAAATGTATTTGCGTAGGTACCAAGGCACCGAAGTTCAACTTTTTAAAATGAATGTGGAATTTAGTTGCCGAGGCCTATAAGGCCGAGGCAAATAAAGCACATGACTTGTAAAAAGAAACTTCTGTACCGAGGGACGTATTATATTTTTAATCGGAAAAAAATGTTTTGTTAGGCAAAATAATTCATCATTCATGAGCCGTTGCTTTCGTTCTTATACGGCTCTCCCCCCACGTGTTTATTGAAAAACAATTATTTATCGAATTGTTCTTGTGAGAATTATTTCAAATATAATATTTGCAAATTCCACTTGACCCTCACGATTCAGGTTTAAAAAATATATCGATTAACAATCAATTATTTTTTAATGTCTTAGCGCCTTACTAGTAACAAAAATTACATACTCCTACTGCCATTCCATTTGAAAATTATTTCGTTTACTTCAAATAATAGTTACATACCTCAACCCGAAAAAGCGTTAGAGTCGAAAAAAGACGACAAATCGGAAAACTCCAACTTTTCGCGAAAGGGAGAGAGATATGAAAAAAATGAAAGAGGCATTTTTTGTTCTAAATTGTATTGTTTATTCAATAGCATAATAAATTGCTGTATTGTACAGGGCCATACTATTTTTTTTTGTTTAATTTATGGTACCGATTACCCTTACCTCCGCCACTAGATACTTTCGTGACCTGATATTAGCATTTCTTATGTCACCCTATGATGGTATTATTGTGTACCAAATTTGGTTTAAATATTCTTATTGGTTTGGAAGGTATAAAGAAAAATCGATATTTTTTTCAAACTTTAATCACCCTGTATCTTCGAAACGAAGAGTTTTTGGACCCATGTTAATATGAACTTTTCGTCTTATTTTAGCGAGTAAATTACGCCCCTGAAAGGGTGCCGCATAGTTTTGAATCACCCTGTATATATGTGTATCTCTGATTTATTGTCACTCGTTATTAAGTCGACAACCAGTCCAAACTTGGTTTGTGAGCAAACTTGGTTTGTGAGTTTAGTTTGCCATAGATTGTCCTATCTCACCATTTCAAGTAGGACAGCTAAGACATTTGAAATGGTTCTAAATTACCTCTACTAATTTACAAAAAAATCGAATAATTAATTGTAAATACATATTACCAAAAATATCCAAGTGTGTCATCGTAGTATTCATATACAGTATGTCCACAGAAAAGGTGTTGAATAGGAAAAACCTCGGGAAAAACCTTCTTCAGTTTATCGAAAAAAGTTACTCTTGATAACAATTCTTCAAAAAATTGAAAAAACCTAAAATGGTACAAGAATAAATTTCCTTTATTTGTGAAGATATGGAAAAAAGTTATTAGGAAAAGTTGTTCGAAATTAAAAGATAGTTCATAGTACCAATTTTGAGATTAGAAGAAGGTTAACTGGATTACTTTGTCATTTGAAAATATATGCTGAATATGGTGGCACTATGTTTGAGTAAATACTATATTCAAAACTTGAGGATTGTTAATTTGGAATAATTTAATTTCGTAATAGATCATTTTAATAATTTCAAATAAATCAAAGTAGGCCAATTTTTTCGAAAATTGGTATTAGAGACTGCCTTTTACTTTTGAACAACTTTTTCTAGTGACTTATTTACACATCTTCACAAGTAAGTACACTTTACTCTTGTGTTATTTTACTTTTCTTCAATTTTTTGAACAACCCGTACAAGAAATGTTAAATATTTCTATCCCAATCTTACTTTAAGAACCAGCAAAACTTTTTATCAAGAATAACTTTTTACGATAAAATGAAAAATAAGAAAGTTTTTCCTATTCAACACCTTTTCTGTGGACATACTGTATATACATATTAAATTGTTTTTACATTTGCCCTATTTATTCAGTTCATATTTTATTATTCATTGTGGCCTCATTTAATTTCTTGAAATTATGGATTTCTTAACTCATCGAGTTATAGTTGATCATTCTCTTGGTCAGTTGGCCTGCTATAATTGAGTAACTTTTTTAAGTGCTTATTGAGCACCCATTAAGCCATCGGTTTTCACCATAGATTTCATCAAGAAACTTTTTCAGTAACTCTTGAAATAAAAAAGTACCTCAGAAAGTAGGCCACCGCAAATCAAAAAGTCAATTTTTCCTTAAAAAAGTTCTCTAAAAATGCATACCTTCTTGTCGAGGTATTTCCAAGTGGATATACCTTGTAGGTACGTACCAATCCAAACGTGACTATACTTTTTCTAATACCAAATTACAAGGGCTGGACAATTTTAGCTGGGACACACAAATATTTTTTTACATATTTTATAATTAATCGAATTTCAAATTTCTGTCAACATTTCTGGCAACAATAATTAAAGATATTTTATTCTTTGTACAATCTCAATAATTTTACCCACCTCGGCCGAAGTTTTATTTTCATCCAGATTTTCATAGATTGATAATGAAAAGTTTTCTGCTTCGGTACATAATATGCTAATAACTTCAGTTATTAGTAAAATTGAACTTTTTGTATCCATCTGTAGGGACAACCCTACATTTCCTTCTCCTGTCATAGTTTCAAACCCCTGCAATAATCAATGCAGACTTTTTGCACTCTTTGCTTAAATGGCTAAACATTCATTTCATTTAAAAAATAGTTTTTGACATACGTTTTTGTTATAAATTGAACACTATTTTATGAACTTCGCCCCAAAAAGGTCCAAATCACAAGCAATTCAGATTTTTTTTTGCGTTGCCAACCATATGAGATGTAGTCTAACCGCCAAATATAATATTTAGAAATTTCTTTTTAATTACACTCTCAGCTTGCCATTTGAGTCCCTTTTCAGAGAAATATTTACTTTGCCGACGAAGCTTATTTCTCGGAAAGATGAACAAACAATGGCGGATTGGACGGATTTGAGTTTAATTTTCGTAGAAATACATTAGGCAGGTAGTTTTTGTAACAGATGTGAGGCTGGTGAGTGAGAGGTATTAAAAGGACCTGATGGAATCCTATAAGAAAAGGCGACCATATGCCATATGAGTAAGGTAGGTTAGGATATTTATGAGATACGTACAGGGTGATCATTTTTAGAACGGAAAACGGTCGAAGGTATGGAGATATTATATATGGGAGATGATATAGGGTGTATAAAGGAATAAATTGGCCCATTTAGCGACTCTTTGCAAATACGACGCTAGGCGTCGCGACGCCAAGAAATATATTTTTTTACCAACATACCACTTTTGTTACATCGCTCGAAATCCCATTTTTCTCAACATTTTTCATTAATGCCATTTTTCTTTATTCTCTTCAGTTAAAAAGTTATTCTTCAAAAACGCATTAAAATAATAATTTTTGTTAATCGCAAGTAACGTAACATATTCAATGGTTTTATTTTTGGGGAGATTCCGCGACTTTTTATTTGTCTACAAACCTCGTCTTTTGACCTTCTTACCGTTGTCAACATTCAAATCCAGAACCGGCTACACTTTTTTTATACCTCCAATTTTCACCAAATGCATTTAGCAATTTTTTTGTTTAAAATCGGACACCACAGCGTTAATGAGGACAACACAAAACCCCCATATTATACCAAATTGGAACAAAAAATATACAGGAAGTTCTGTTCTACAGAGAGCCAAAATCTAGCAAAATAGAAATTTTAAAGGAATCATAGGTGGGTCAAGATTCAAGTATGCCATGAAATTAACTCCAAACAGTTGAATGGTCAACAGGACCACAGAGGGTATTCGCATGCAAAGGTCCAATAAGCTTATAATATATAGTCCTGTTGACCATTCAACTGTTTTGAGGTAATTCCATGGCATACTTGAGTCTTGATTCGCCAGAAGCCTTTAAAATACCTATTTTGCTAAATTTTGGTACTCTGTAGAGAACACCCTGTATACTTTTTGTTCAAATTTGGTAAAATACGCTGGTCCTGTGGTGTTCTGATTAATGCTGGGTGCAGTGGCGCACCCAGGGGGGGGGGCCGGGGGCCTCGGCCCCCCCCCCAGACCTTCCATATTTGAAAAATTCTCCAGGGTGGTATCGTAGATGTACTGTCCGCTGTGCGACCCTCGGCAATTATTGCGCACTGACTGGCTAATATCTGATCTTTTTTCATATTTTCGAAATTTCTTTGAATCATAAAATATTTTTTATGTACTACGTCAAGCTTTTTAAGTTGACCCAGGGCCGTAGTCAGGGGGGGAGCTGCCTGGCAGAATGTTTGTCCTGCCTGGGCCACAAGTTCACCTCACCTCACTAGAGCCGTAGATAGGGCGCTGCACCATTGAGAAAAAAAAGAGTAAAAAAGACATCGTGTTGATTTTTTATTTGTTATACTTCATTGAAACTGAATTTGCCCTTAAATTTCCTAAAAAAATTGCCTTCGGCGCATTTTAGTATGCAGACACCTCTAAGTACACTTTTTATTGCCCGCTTAAAAAAACAATAATCTTTATTGTCCGGTTTTTAAACAAATTTCAATTTACCTATACCTAACTACACTGGTCAGAAAATTATAGACATAATGTGGCCCTTTGAAACAATATGATAATCACAAAAGGGTGTTCAGTGTTATTATTGATAATTACTAGATTTTTGTGAGTTAAAAAGTATTCTTGCTTACTGCACAAACGATTATGGGCCCGCATAATTACCAAAAAAATTTTCATGTTCATATTATATTTGACCTTGAAAATTTCACAAATTTTCGCCTGCGGCGCGATTTGTATCTAATATCGAAGGTTAAATTCCTTTTTTTACCCCCCCCCCTCTCCCCACCGACAAAGTACCGTCCTCTAGGTACCTCTCCCTCACTTCTCAAATGTGTACTAACTGCCCTGACTGGAAAGTCATTTGCCCTGCCTAAAGTTTCTGTCTGACGGCTCTGAGTTGCCCCCCCCCCCAATCATATTTTCTGGGTGCGCCACTGGCTGGGTGTCAGATTTTAAACAAAAAAAATCGCTAAATGCATTCTTTCAAATAAAAGTTGGCGCGGAATCTCCCCAAAAATAAAATAATTGAAAACGCTAAAACGCTACGTTATTTGCGATAACAAAAATTAATATTTTAATGCGTTTTTGAAGAATAACTTTTTAACCGAAGAGAATAAAGAAAAATGGGATTAATGAAAAATGTTCAGAAAAATTAGGGCTTTCGAAAAATGTAACAAAAGTGGTATGTTGGTGGAAAAAATTATTCGTATTTGCAAAGAGTCGCTAAATGGGCCAATTTATTCTTTTATACACCCTATATCATATCCCATATATTATCTCCGTATCCTTGACCGTTTTCCACCAACGGAGGCTGGGCGTCTAAAAGTGATCACCCTGTACACCTATGTATGTATTTTGAAAAGCTTCAAAATTGCATATTTTTGGAAATCCAATTAAAATATTTTCTTATAAAATCCAGCAGGTAGATTCTATTTTCATTGGCAGAATAATCATATATAAATGTTGCCCTTTTTTACAAATGAAAACGTCCAAAAATAATATGTTGTGTTTTTCAAATGAAATTATGGTAAGTTTTTACAAAGTTTTTACAAATTTTGAATCAATTTACTTTTAAGTGTGTTATCCCCTTAATTTTTATTATTACCGAGCTCCGTCCTGTACATTCCCAACAATGTCAGTAATTATTTTACTGAGCTCTGCTTTTATTTGGTTTTTGGGTTCATATCGTATGCACTTGCATTCTCGTTTCCCCTTCATTGTTTTTGTTGGATTTGCTCAAATGCAACATCTGCGGAGAGAGGTGTATTTATAAGGTCTTTATAAATAGTTGGAAACCTCAAAGTTGTAGTAAAGTTCACCTATTTTCGTAAGTTTATTTCGAAATGTATACAGGGTGACCCATTTTAAATGGAAGCACGCCCTCGTAAACTTTTTATTTTGCGTCCGATTGGAGCTTTTTTTCTCTTAAAGTAATTTTTTCTCAATTTTTTTTTCTTATGGAACCGCATTAAAATTTGATACTGACGTATCCAGAGACCAGAGACGGTCTTTCCAGAAATGGAAAGAAAATCATATCATGTCATTTAAAAAACAAAGTAGGTTACTATAGCAACGAAATTGTTTAGGACAAGAAAAAATGAATGTCTCCAATTTATGAAAAAAAAATTCTAAAAACTTTTGTTTTTCAAATAACGAATATTTCAGAAAATGTAAACGCTTCTCCGTACTTTTTACTTTCTCAGTATTACTCGCCGTCAAAACATTTTTCATATAGAAACTTCGCTTCGATTTGCCAATATTTGCCCAGACGCTGCAAAAGCTCTTTCGTTCATTAATCTAGAAAAACGTGGTCCAGAAAAACTATTCTGGAAAACATGTTTTATGAATTTCCGTTCAATTAGATTTGGGTAGAGTTTATTTTCATATTTACGGTTGCTCCAACATTTTAGAGAGCATAAATTTTCCTGTCGAGGTGGCCAGCAAATTACTTTGGAGTGCATATTTGAGTATGTAATTCTGGTAGTTTTCCAGGTGCGGAGATTAGTTATTATTTTCTTCGTTATTTTCCTAAAATTATTATTTTTGCTTATTGAATAAGTATATTTTTAAGGAACAAGGTTCCAAAAATGTTATAATAAATATAGGTATAACCCTTCTTTAGAACCTCCATAAACAAGGGTATGCCCAGTTTTTTAAACTTTGGGACGAATTTGATTCGAAATCACGACTTCCACTCTGTGTCTCTGATTTTGGAAACCTTTTATCTTATTGATATTGATTCGGAACGCCAAGAACTTGAACAGCTTGTAATAAATTAACAATGATAACAAATGGTGGTTTACATAATATCGCGCATGACCCTCCATGTATGTATATTCCAAAAGTTGCATCCACAAATCCTCTAGCTCCGTGCGATTTTTCACAAATTTTTGTGTGTATTAAGTTGAAGAATCTTGAACTAAATTGTCACGGAAAATTACCAGAAAAAAACTAGAGCGATATGATTTTTCCTTCAAACAATTGCCAGTTCAAGTCATGAATATAATTTGTTTGTGGCGGAACATATCCACAGGAAAACCACCTACTTTTCAGGGTTGTGTGGTATTGATCTGATTTTTAGACATACAGATAAGATAGGGGATATCACTAATAGAATACTATACAAGAACTAATACTAGTCAAATCGAAAAATACCTACTTCTCTTCAGTATGTATAAATTTGTTTATCTTATTAGGGTAAACATCCAGAGGTAAACCAAGGAGTAAATTTTGCAAGTACCAATACCTCTAAAGATCTAAGTAGGCTGCGGGAATTGAACGGGGCAATTTTTTATAGATATGTTTCTGAAAAGTAATTTGCGAAGTATTGGTTTTTCGAAAAACCATATTACGCATTTTTTTATTTAAAATCTGAGTTAATAATTAGGACACGCAAAACCCCCCCTATAAGAAATTTGAACAAAAAATATACAGGAGTTCAATTCTGCAGGGATCAAAGTTGAGCGAAATAGGAAATTTAAAGGCATTTGGCTGTTCAAGTGTGTCGTGGAATTACTTCGAAACAGTTGAATAATCACGGTGTTGTCGTGCAAAGGTCCAATAAAAATCTACAAGGGATTCTTCTCTGTACCACCTCAAAATATTAAATTTTTTGGAACTTTATACAGGTCAAAAATCGAGTATATCAAAACAGCCCCAGATACTATAAACGAACTAAGTCTAAAAAGCTTGTAATATGAGCGAAGACAATGCCCTTTGATCTGAGTTAAGGTGGCTGGTATGCCAGAACAAGAAACACACGAAAATGTATCATTTTGAATAGTCACTTTGTTGTGAGATAATTTAAATTATTTTTTATTTGTTAAATTAATTACTCTTGTACGTATTAGCGTGAGGAATAATCCTCACTCAACGGTATTAGGTAATATTTTTTCCGCATAAAGTATCATAAAAATTCAGCATTTTGAAATGATCCTGTACATTTTTGTATTGAATCTTTGTGCAACAACACTTTGAATGGTCCTGTTGACTATTCAACTGTTTTTAGATAATTCCATGGCACATTAAAAAAAATGCTGGAAATCAATCCAAAAAATATACCTAGATTGGACGATCATATACCAGTATACTGGAAATATGAATAAAAAGTAGAATGATCATTATTAAAAGTGGTGAATAATTAGTAATTTGTTGACGATATTGCCCAAGATGTGTATAAATATGAATTTTATATAAATTTTGAATTTTGGTGAAGGCGGCGGGATATCCAATCATTCCTTCATCAAAAATAAAGGCTGAAAAATAGAATGAAAAAAAAAATGGTTCTACTGGGTTACAGCCAGAAATTCAAAGCATAATTGGCTGCTTTCTGTTTCAAAATACATTTCCGGTTTTCTTTTAAATCGAGTACCTAAGTTATTTTGTACTAAATCATGTCATGTTTTGCAGTTATTATTATGAAATAATATTTTATATTTTATATTTTTGTAAGTATTACTCAAAATTCATGGGAGAATAATTTTATGTGTGTGTTGTTTATTCAAACGTTTGTTAGGAATTTCTAAAATTTCGGTTAAGCAGAAACAGAAAAATCTAGGTAGGTCAGGTGTGAGGTAATACATATACAAATTGTCTGCAGCTAATATATTTTTCTCTAAGAATAAATACACACACACATAGCTTCTTCTTAATAACTTATAAATGGTAACTTAATAAACCTGAATAAATCCGTGATAAGCGGCCTGTAAACAGTTTTGGATGTTCCTTGGAATTTTATTTTGCAACTGCGGTCCTGGAAAAGTTGAACATCCTTCCAGTTTTTAGAGATATCCTCCCTACATTATTAAAACTTAAATAATCGATTTTAAATTTTTCCAAAATTGGGGTTATAAAATACGATCTAAAATTACGGAGCTGTATGTGAATCGGCTGTTTTGAATATAAACAAGTTTTTCATTAAAGCTATGCTTTTGTTTGTTACTTTTGTGTATGCAATGTTATAAACCTGTTAGAATAATAAACGCTTGCTCCATTTTCCTTTGCTATGACTCGTCAAGATTTGGAATCTGATTTTATAAAGAAAATATTTTATCTCCACCCTTGAGGTAGTTACTTCACATACACATATGATGGAGGGCCACTTGAAAATATCTCGAGAAAAAATATCTCTATTTTTCGGAGAACGTCATTTATAAGAAATAATTGCGTTTTTGATGGGCTAATGTGTAAAAGCACTAGAGACCCATGGCCTACTTTCCGAGACAATTTTTTAAAAACCCGAAAATTGCCAAAACTTCTTTGATTTGTAATATCTTTGTTTCAAGAGTTATAAATGTCTTAAATGAAATTTATGGGCAAAACCTCGGGCAAAACTGATTGCTTTTAGTCTTCTCTATCAGAATTTGGTGGGTACTCTGGCCAAAGTCTAGAGAATACTGCTCTGGCCCTCTTATAATTTTGAGTTTTATTCAAATCAATATCAATAATTGTTTTTAGTAGGCCTATTACTTGATTTACCAGAAAAAATGCAAATTTTCTATTAGGAAATATAAAACTTATAAAAATGAAATTTAATTAGGTAAGACCATATACCTAGAAGCTGTACTTACAGGTAGGTCTGTGGTAAGACCAAAACATTTCTGGATATTAATAACTTGATTACGCATGGAGCAAAGCAGAGCAACTGCGTATTGAGAATCTGGCGTTCTTTGGAAGCCCAACTTACACAAGGTATTACATGACCATAATGCCGTTAAGTAGTTTGGCATGGCAGCTGAGGCACAAATTAATGTGTATAATTAGATCAAGCTGGGCATTATTTAGATGGGATTCCCGCTTACTAAGAATGTATTGATGTATTGTGGCGTCATTAATTCTGTCAAGAAATCTAGTACACTTTATTTTGGAAATGTCAGAAATTAATGTATGTATTTCTTAAATTTTAAACTTATTCAATCAATGCAATTTATTATTTTGTTATATTTTCTTGTAGTGGTTTGGTGGGTAACATAATAATTATCTCGAATTTTGCGAAAAATAGATTTTTATTCAGATGTAAGTATGATTTTCCATGTTTTGTATTATCTATTTGTTAATATTAAAAATCGAGTCATCATATTTGGTATGCAAAATAAATTTAATTCTGACTAACTTCCCGATAACCCAAAATAAATTGGTGCTGGTCTGGTATGCGCTCTACGTGAAAATATGATCTACACTTTCAAGTACTCTATTCTGTTATGCGATCTACGTTAAAATTATACCGTTTTATTCACCTGTTTGGGGAGAAAAGAACTGTCGCAAACAAGTATGCAAATAGAAATATAATAATAATTTCATATAATTATTAATTTGCATAATTGTTCTTTGCACCCCAAACAGGTCAATGAAAACCCTATTGACCTTTATGATTTTATTATAACCGTATTGTCCTTATTATTCACGATAAATATTTGGATAGGCACCTGCTATTTGATCTTAATTTAATATAGGAGTATAAATAGGGGTAAATTTTCATTGACATCTTATTCTGCAATTTGTATCTGCTGCGCTAACATCATGTTGACAAAGGAGTTTTACAACACTGCCATTACGTCCGAGGCCGCAGCTACGGCATATCTACAAGAACATCACCTGCTGCAAATTGAAGATGATGCCGATCCGTGCACGAGAAGTCGACAATAATCGGAACCACGGCAGTCAAGTAGGTGGTGGATGGGTATGGGTGTTTAGGTTGGCAACAAAAACGCATGTCCGTTTTTTCGTCGTTGCAAGGAGGGATGCTGCCACGTTGATTCCCATCATTTAGCGTGAAGTTGAAGCAGGATCGTATATCCATTCCGATGAATGGCCCGCTTACCGGTCTTTATCACGGCTTGGATATGTGCGCAATTCAGTTAATCACCAACACAACTATGTTGATCCTGACTCCGGAGCGCACACCCAAAGAATAGGTTGCCATGGAAAAACATTTCAACTTAGGCAAGGCCATTCCTGTCAATCCATTATTTTTGGGACAATACACCTTGGTACCCTACAACTTTCATTTAAGTAATTTTTTTCTAACTACAAATAGAGGCTCTAGGGGTGGGCCAAAATATACGGGAACACCCTGTACATACCAATATCTATTATTTCTTATTAATATTAATCTAAACAATCAATAAAAAATGTAAACTTATACTGCAGATCACATATAATTTCTGTAGATCGCAAGCCAGACCAGTTCGTCATACTGTAGAGCGCATACCGGACCAGCACCAATAAATTTGTTGCTATAGCAAAGACCATCACCATGTTTGATTTGTTGAAAACTATTTTCTAATCATATTTAGGCTCTTAAGTTTTTTTGGTCCATACGTTTACTTCGAGAGCACACTTTATAATTTTAATTTTAGTACAAACAATAATATGTATATGGAGGCTGTTGTTTCCGTTGTTGGCATAGCCCCAGTGAAGCTTTTGTATTTAATAGTCTTGTGGTCCTCAACAGCAAGATTTTCATCATCACATTACAGACCGAGATGAGATCATGGACCTCGCCAGTCCTGGTAGTATCTATATTGTCGGGCGCATGCAAATTGGGCACCAAACAGGTATTTTCCTCTTTGCGGTCAGTTTCGAGGGTTTATGAAAACTGCAATTTGGGCACCGAGGCCCAAAGGGTGGGTCAAATCAGATTTAAGTACCTGGAGTAATAAAATAAAATTAAAATTATTAATGCATGTAACCTATATAAGGCCCTGCAAAAATGAAACACATTTTATTATTGTTTGGTTATTGACATTGTTATAGCGCGTATCGTGTATAGTTGCAATGGGAACCAAAATAATTTCCAGTAATCGAGGAAACCAATGTTAGTGTTTGATAATTTTAAATTTAGTTTTACTAAAGACATAAAGTCTACGAGTGAAAAGTTTTGGAAGTGTACAAATCGGCAGTGCAAAGCAACGGTACATACCCTCGGGTCATCAAAGGACATCGTAATAACTAAACATCCAGGAGAGCACAACCACGAGGCAAATTTGGCAAGCCTAACACGACAAGTTGTAAAGTGTTACTTGCAAAAGGAAAGCTACAGAAGACCTTACGGAAAACCCTATGAAGATCATACGCCAGGAGTTACAAAGGGACCTTCCGAGTAACTTAACGCACAGATAATATCTGTGCTTAACGACAACGGATGGTCAATACATAAGACACAATATGTACAATAGCCGCCGACGAACACTACCAACTTTGCCGAAGAACATGAACGAGGTACATATAGCTTTATCTAGTTTGAATGTAGTTACGTCGCGAAATAAGAATTTCGTACTAATTAATAACGAAAGGGATAACATCGTAATTTTTTCTTGTGATACAAACATCAACATTATTAAAGACTTGTCACGCATTTACATAGATGGCACTTTTAGGTACTGTACAATATTCTTCAGCCAATTTTTCACTATACACGGTTTTGTAAATGGAAGATACATACCGCTTATTTATTGTTTGCTTCCAAGTAAGAGCGGCAAGTGAAATAGGCAAGTGCTTAAAATTGACTTTTGCACTTATGTATCTGGATCCGACCGAAGTAGGCGAGTGTTTTGCTCTTGAATTGTCTGAAAATATGCCCCAAGACTCCCGAGTTGTGAAATATGCCAACTATGTAGTAGATACTTATATTTCTGAATAGTCACTTTTTCCACCTATTATCTGGGCAGAACATTCATCTACCATCACTCGTACAAAAAATGCTTGTGAGTCTTTTCACAGTAATTTTAACAACTCTATATATGCTGAACATCCTAACAAATTTGTTTCTGTTGAGAAACTGAAAGAGTTTCAAACCGACACATATATTTAAAATTCAAAGTCTTCAAAAACCTATACAAATCCATGACATGAAAGTTAAAAAAGACAGAAATTTATTGAATCAATGATTATTAAATACCAAAATAAGGAAATCAATAGGCTACACTTTATTAAATGTTTGTCATTCCATTGCTATGTTAATATATAAGATATTTAGATTAAGATATTTTGTACAATTAATATAATTATTAATGTAACCATATAATAATGATGAATAATAAGCTTATACCTTTGCTTAGGTAACTACCTATAAGTACCTAAACTTAATTGACCGTTGAACGTACAGCTAAAAATAAGAGGCTCGGTGCCCAAAATGCAACTTTTGTAAAGAGGACCTTTTGGGTCGGTGCCCAAAATGCATGTTGGATTAGTCCATTTATTGCCTTGGTGCCCAAAATGCAAACTCCCATATTGTCATATTAAAGTAAATCTGACTGCTTGTTGCCACCAATTATAAAGGCTAGATCAGTATCTTATGTCCTTAACAACAAAAGCATTTTTCTTGATACCACTTGGTTGCTAAATCGTTTACTTGGAACTTGGCTTTTACTTCACTTTAGTATCATGCATTCGAGTGAAGTTTGCTAGACGAGTTTTGCAATCACTCAAGACAGTAAAAGCCAAATTACCACTCGGTACGATATTTTATCTATACGGTATTACGAATGTTGTCATTAAAATTAAGTCACCCAAAAACTTCATTAGATTCTATAGGTATATTTTTCGTTGTTGGTGACAGACACCATAAGCAGACTCTTTGCATTGTTCTGTAATTGCATAGCGTGCGGTAAAGTGATACTTACCACACTATATGTATATAGTTACTTTAGTTACCGCACGGTTGTAGATAATAGTAATTTATGCAACTAGTTTGCAAAGCACTACTTTAGAGTACGAGAAATATCATACGGGTGCGCTAAAGGCGCTTTGCACACTAGTTGCATTTAATAATTTTCCTACAACCGTTAGTATATCAAAAAGCAATCTGAAATCGTTCTAAACTACGCGAGTGATAATTATTATTTACCCTCGCGGCTGGCTGACAGTTCCACGACTTGATAGCGTTTCTTTTCCGCGTCAAGCATCCGAAATCATAATGCGCAAAGTACCTATTTTGCGCACTGATTTGAAACGATGAAAAAATCGTGTTATGTAAAAATTATCAAGCTTCAAAAATTTTGACCTGAAGTTATTCCAAATAGGAGAAAAAATATAGAACCTTCCGCTTTGCGGAAGTAATAATTTAAAATCCTACAAGTGAAATTTCCATGTTGCAATATTTAAACATCAATTCGATAATAGTGCTATACCATTTTATCATCGTGAATGCTAAAATAGTTGTAAAAGTACATTTTTATGTTTGGTCACTGGTCCGTAAACACCTCTTCAATCCAAAATGGCCACAATGGTGATACGTGGGTTGCCTTTACTTTTTAGATAGGCATTGGGATAAACGGACTTTGAAAATTTCCCATGCGTTGCGATTTCGTAATAGTAGTTTTGAATGTAGCTCGAGCACTATTTTGAGAAAGCAAAAACGCAGAAACTAAGTATTTGGGCAGTATCTTCGCATTTGCAGGAGCGTTGACAAGAACGAGTAAATGCATCAGCTGGGTAGGACGCAATATAAAACAGTTCAAGGAAAGGTGGAGTTAAAATTAAACGTGCAGAAATGCCCGGAATCCCATTTCGTTAAATTGTTCCAGAAAAAGAAGATCCCTTACATTTTCTACGTAGGAACGGTTTAACGGTATTTCTTATCTTCTACAGTGTGTCCGGCCATAGAGTGAGTGCACAAGAGGTGTAAATGTAAAACAAAATCGAGTTGATAGTTGATATTCTAGGGATTGCTTCTTCTTGGTCCCAAACCAAACTATCCGTAATTTTGAAAATACCGCAGATATACTAAGACAAGCTGTTCAGATTTTCAGGATATGCCAGCATTCCAAGTTTGAGGTAGATCGGCATACTTTGATCTTTTATTATTCATTGTGTGCTCTGTGTTCAAAAAATAAATCTTAAACATATAAATATCGAAGATCATGAATTTATTTTTATACGAATATTATTAAAACATGAACAAAATGTAACAATTAATTATTATCACAAAGAACTGGCAGTTTTGAGAAAAAAATCAAAGTAGACCGATCTACCCCAAATTTTGAATTCCGGTAGGTATAGCTTGAAAATCTGAATAGCTTGTCTTGGTAACTTCTTAATAACTTTTTCCCATATTTTCCAACTCAACTCTTTTATCATTTACACCTCTTGTGCAATCGCAGGTTTAACACTTTTCATTATATATATATTTCAGGAAATATAAGCAACTTTACATACATTTTGCTTACACTGTATAATTAGTCAGATTGCAAAGAGAATGCCAGGTGGGTTTAGCAAAAACAATTTGTGTAATTTGATACAATGAAACCAAGTTCGAACATATGCCACAGTTTACTCTAAGGTTAATTAAGTGCCACGGAGTTAGGCGTAGAATTTCAATCTATTTTGGTATGTTTAATTATCGAACAATTATTCAGTTGATCGTTATCAATCTCTGCGCTAAATCAAATATTTAAAAACATGGCTGCCAATGGAATTACTATTTACACATTTAATTCAGAAATAATGATTTTCGAGAAATTCTAAAACAATAGAATGAATCGTTTTACCAAAAGCAATCAGAACCAACCTATTGGAGAAACTATATCTACTTCCACTCACCAAGTGATGTAGAAGTAAAATGTAAAATAATATATATAGATATACAGGGTGTACAACTTTAAAACTGTACAAATTCGTAAAATCTTCATTTTCGGAGATAATCGAATAAACTTTTTTTTGTTTGAAAGGTCTTCAAAAACCGCTTCTTCTGACCTTCCTGCCATTTTCAAAATGCAAGTGCAGGGCCGGCTGCGATTTTTTTATACACCCGATTTTCACGAAAACCATTTAGCGATTTTTTTATTTAAAATCTGGCCCCACAACGTTAATTAGAACACCCCAAAACCCCCATATACCAAATTTGAACAAAAAATATACAGGGAGTTACATTCTGTTGGAAGTTAAAGTTGAGCAAAATAGGAATTTTAAAAACATCTGGCGAGTCAAGTGAGCCATAGAATCCCTTCAAAACAGTTAAATGGTCAACAGGACCACTCAAAATGTTGGTGTGAAAAAATTTACTACAAAAATATACAGGGTATTTTTCTTTGAGCCATCTCAAAATTCTGAATTTTTATTAAACTTTATACTGGTCAGGAGTGCTTTGGAATCATTGACAAAATATTAATAAACACAAAAGTAATTTATTTCTTTATAAAATGCCAACCAGCAGATAAAAACAATTTAAATTATTTGACCTTTCTCAACAAAGTCACTGTCTAAGATGATACATTTTCTGTGCCTTTCCTGTTGTGGCACACCAGCCACCTTAACTGATATGGACTTACTGACTGGCAGGCTTCTGTATTTTTTAGATTTAGTTCGTTTATAGTGTGTGGAGCGGTTTTGATACACTGGATTTTTGATCCGTATAAAGTTCCAAAAATTCGGTAATTTGAGTTGGCACCGATAAGAACACTTTGTATATTATCTATTTGCACACCAACACCTTGAGTGGTCCTATTTACCATTCAACTGTTTTGAAGGGATTCCATGGCACACTTGACTTGGCAGATGCCTTTAAAATTCCTATTTTGCTCAACTTTGACACCCTGCACAATGGAACTCCCTGTATATTTTTTATTCAAATTTGGTATGTAAGGGTTTTCGGCTGTTCTGATTGACGCTGTGGGGTCAGATTTTAAATAAAAAAATCGCTAAATAGTTTCGTGAAAATCGGGGGTATAAAAAATCGCAGCCGGACCTGTATTTTCATTTTGAAAATGGCGGGAAGGTCACAAGAAGCGGTTTTTGAAGGCGATTCAAACAAAAAAAAGTTTAGCCCATTATCTCCAAAAATGAAGATTTTACGGATTTGTAGGTACAGTTTTAAAGTTGGACACCCTGTAGATACCATTACCCTTTTTAACTATGGTATTATGACGTCTTCAATACATATATTGTCTATTGGCAATAAGAATTTTAATTTTAAAAATATTGTTACAATTTTGTATTACATTCTTATGCATGAAAGCCCTCAAATATTCCCTAAGTACAAAATATAGTTACTACATAACTTCAATTAATAATAAGTTAAATTACTATTAAAATTATTAAAATTTATCAGTAGAAAACTAAAACACATCCTGATGAAGGTCCGTCTTGTAAACCTCAACCAGTACATTTTGGTAACCAGTATGACATTTTTGCATATTTTTAAGGTGGGTGTCGCGCATATTTCAATTTCTAAATGGTCCACCAGAAATATTTGGTTTCGTTAGAAATTGAATATCGTGTTCGATTTGGTTCTGCGGCTTTTCATAACACCTCCTCTCTGCGCTCCCCTTCCTGTATTCTGATTTATTTGAAATGTAACAGTCCTCCCAAATTGATGTATTTTTGGTCGGTATTGTGCGTACTGCGGTCGACGACCCGAAGCCGCCTGAAATTTTAATCACGAGAAGAAACCCTTAAATCGATTATGCCCTTATACCCAAAACGCGTAAAACGAGTAATTAATACGGACCCCTCTGTTTGGATCCGACAAGTTCTTTTTGTCATTGTGCTCAAAAAACGAGAAAATATCAATCAATTCAGGATTGAGATCGTTGACATGAAACGTACTAGGTAATAATATTTTTTGGTTTTTAAAATCGGCAGTGAAGAAATCGTCATTAAAATACGGGCAATAGGCAGGTAGTGAAGTGATCCATTATTGTGAGATTTTTCTTTAAGTTGGCATTGATGAAATTAACAGCCAAACGCCAGACAAGCCCGTCGCCCGTCAGAAATGGCTATATACATTCAAAAGTCTACCAATAAAGGATCATTATCTTTTCAATCTCATTACATGACAACGTAATCTTTCAATATGAGCAGTTCGATCAGTTGGAACATCCTATATGGTGGTGTTAGCTGTCCGCGGACATTTTGACAACGACAACGACGCACCGCACCTCGCACATCACTTCGAAGTTTGGCCCTTTTTTGCCACTTTTTTAGTCCTTTCTGTAGCTTTTACGTCGAAATGTTGTTAAGGAAACTGGAAAATGATAAAAAAAAACTGGGTAGGTGTTAAAAGTTTCAAAAGCCTAAGCCCTAAGCCTAGGAGAAAAAACTCAACAGTATGCTTTTGAAATTTTGCGCACCTATCCTGTTTTTCCTCGAGAACAAGTTTTCTTAATAACATTTTGACGTGAAACATACAGAAAGGGCACTTTCTAAAAAAGTGGTGAAAAAGATCAAAAAATCAAAGTAGGCCTAGATTCCTGAAATTTCAGAAACCTACTCAGTTCTTCATTCTGAACAAGTTTCCTCAATAGCATTTTGTAATAAAACCTACAAAAAGGTGTTGAAAATTAGTCCACTATATCTGGCGACACACTAGTGTACCATGGACATGTAAGGCATTCCGCAAAACAGTTGAATGATCCAAAGGACCACTCAAAGTGTTGATGTACAAAGATTCAACATAGAAATATAATATATAGGGTATTTTTCTCTGGGCCATCTTAAAATGCTGAATTTTTATGAAACTGTACGACGGGCCAAGAGTGTTCTGGAATTTTTGAAAAAATATTAATAAACATAATATGAGTAATTTTTTTGCAAATGCCAACCAACAAAATACAGGGTGGTCCAAACTTTATCAGCAATACTTTAAAAACTGCTAGAAAATTTCAAAAAAGGAGATTTTTTCTTATAAACATGTGTCGAAATCCTAGCGGTTTTCGATATACAGGGCGTCAAAGTTCAATAGTTTTTTCAAGTTTTCTTTTATTTTTCCTAAAGGAAGACAGTTAAAGCAAGCATATTGGGTACAGTTTAAACTGTCATTAAATACTATAAATTAAAATTTTTGATTTGTTTCCTGGTAGATTTTTTCAAATTAATAACGAATTTCCTGCGGTTTTTCTACCAAATATATATATTTTTTTATCAATACATCTTCGTATCTACGTACGTTTCAGCTTTGTTAGCCATCATCAGGTTACAATATTACATGTTAAAAACAGTTTAAAATATGTGTAGAAACCTTTTTGTAGGTTTTATGACCAAATGTTATTAAGGAAAGTTGTTCGGAATTGAAAACTCAGTATGTGTGCAAAATTTCGAGAGCCTACACCTACTTTGATTTTCTTCTGCTAAAAAAATTAAAACGCATAAAAGTGAATTTTTCAAATAGGGTACATTTGTCGAAAAAAAGTCAAGAATAGTTTTTTTCTTATAATTGATTGGAAAACTTAGTGACGACAAAAAAAATTACTTTTCCATTTTTATTAAAAAAATATGATGGTTGACCCCCGTCTCTCCGGCACTGGTGGAAGTAGATGGGCTGAATTATTTTTAATTTATAGTATTTAAAGACTGTTTAAACTGTACCAAATATGCTTGCCTTAACTATCTTCCTTTAGGAATAATAAAAGAAAACTTGAAAAAAAAAGAACTTTGACGCCGTGTATATCGAAAACCGCTAGGATTTCGATACATGTTTATATGAAAAATACTCCTTTTTTGAAATTTTCTAGCATTTTTAAAGTATTGCTGATAAAGTTTGGACCACTCTGTATAAAAACAACAATCCAAATTATTGGACCTTTCTCAACAAGGTCTGCGTTTCCTGATTAACTCAGAGGTGTCAGATTTTGAATACAAATAATATGCCTAATATGGTTTTTCATAAAACGCACCCCTTTAAAAAATCGGAGTAGGTCAGGCTTTCGAGGCAATGCCAAACCAATACTTGGCCCTTTTCAGGGACAAAAAAAATTGCCCCGGTCAATTCCCGCAGCCTACCTACTTAGATTTTTGGGGTTTTTTACACGAAAAACGGGACACACTGATGTACTTATTGTTTTCAAAATCAAGTAGCAGGCATTAATAATACAATATTGTTGAAAAATTCCGCAAAAAATTCTGCTACACCAACTTTCAAACTTTAATTTTGGAGCGGCAACAAATTCAAACAGATAAATAATTTATCTGTTTTAATTTGTTACAGTTATTGTAATGCCTTACAATTCTTAGGACTCGATACTAAGTTGAGGTGTAGGTACTTTAAATTAGTTATTAGTTTTTATATAAAATTGTATGCAAAACATTTGGTGTAGCGTGCTGCAATTTCAACAATGGTTCTGACAGTCTATGTGTAGCTTTGTCTATGTATATAGGTAAAGTTTTTGCCCGTTTGACAGGTTATTTAGGAGCTTACTTCGATTTTTCATTTTTTTTCTTATTCACTGCGCTTGGTTCCGTAATATGTACAATGTGTTCTGGCATTACATCCCAATGAGGAGCAAATGCCAAAAAATTAATGTGACTAATATAAACTACCTTTATTTTGACGTTTAGAATCAAAGCTGGATTTATAGATTGACGTAACGTAACCGTAAAGCAACCGTAACGTAGTGTTAACGTAAATGCTAAAACTAATTTAAATCTTCACTTAAATGAAATAATGCTTTCAAAAGTTTTTTTTCCAATATTATTGAAGTTAAGGTTTCAATAAGAAACAAATCTAGGTCGGTTGACAATGGCATCGCGGGGGTGAGCAACTTTCAGAACCAGAAAAAGACCATGCTTCCACAATTTTGTCTCTTGAATGTCTAGACGCTGGACCTTTGTGAAGACATTTTTCTTTATGTGCGCGCACATTGCTAATGCATTATTTATGACAGCAAGAACCCGTCGGGTTTGGCTTCAAACCCTCTGTCCAAATCAAATCCCACCGTGTAGCTCTAGTTTTTCTACAATTCGATTTTGGATTCGGCTTCGCTGCCGAATTCGAATTAATTAACCGGTTGTAATTCAGCGGGCGTCAGGTAATAGACTATAAATAATTCATGAAGGTTACAAAAGTGTAGAGAGTGCCTGACAGGTTGTTTCCTGTTGATCGTTTTGTTGTCGTGTTGTCGGCACTCTCAGTTTCATTGTTTGATCTCGTTAGCAACAAACATCAACTAAAATATCATGGGCTAGGTAAGAATCACCCTTTCTGCAGGAAAAATTGATAATATCAAATAAAATGGTTAGTTTTAGCAACGATATAATATATGAATGGATGACTCAAGCTAATACAAATAACACGGGTTTTGTTTTGCTTCTACATTAGCGAGTCGGGGGGAAGAAGACGAAGTAATTTGTTTACATTGGTATTTCTTAAATTCAGTCTTTCCTATTTTGTAATGCATAATAAATAGTTTTTTGATAGACTTGTATAGATACTTATATTTACAAAATAACCTAAATCCTATTAAAAAACTGAAAACATTGAAGGTGCCAACAATAACATCTTTTTACAATCATAAAACAAAACAAGTTGCCTTTGGAAATGTATCTATTCCTATATATCGTTGAGTTTTAGTATTGGATTATCGGATTTTTAAACAAATCTATACGTCCCTGAAAATACAGGTTGATTAAAAAGCATCCTTTTTACTGAACCTAATGGATGGAAAAACAATCGAATGTCAAGTAACAGTGACACAACAGATTTAAATGGAACAATCCGTATATTTTTCTATTTTTGAAATCTACGCATTTTTGCCATTTTAGCGATATATAGCCGTTATATATTTTGTCCGGCTGTTTGGAAGATATTCGACTTTGAAACGAAAAAGTGTTTATTTTCTTGAAATATTCTTTATCTAAAAAAATGTTAACAAAAGTTTTTAGGCATATTTTTTGCCATAAACTGGCAACATTAATTTCTTCTTAAACAATTTCGTTGCCATGGTAACCAACTTTGTTTTTTATGGCATTTTTGGAAAGATCGGCTCTTTCTGGATACGTCAGTATAACATTTTAATGGAGTTCCATAAGAGAGAATCGAGAAAAAAATTTCTAAAAATCACCTCCTTTTTTGGAGCTCATCAATCCAGTTATTGTCACGTTAGTCATGGAAATCAAATGAAGTGTCACTGTCTAGATTGTTGTCTGCAAAGACAGGTCATTATTTTTGGAAAAACTGGCAGCTAAAGTTACTGCAGAGGCAAGGAGGATACTGCTTTCCACTTTAATAAATATGATAAATTCTTTTGAAAGGCAATTATTGTGCACTGATGGGCAACATATTCAACATTGAATGCATTAACAGTTCTTAGTATTACCATTATTATTTTGATTTGTATTAAAGTTTTGTATGCCCAGTTATTGACATTTCATTTGATGGCTAACTTGATTACATATCATGCACAAGCATTCAGGCACAGACCTATAATAGGTCTGTGATTCAGGTATTTCTGGATATTTTTAGTATTGTGAGAATTATTATTATTATTAAAAAAAAAACGAAGTTGGCTCATATGGTCTATTTGCATCGACCTTGTAGGCTTCTGCAACTAAATTCCACATTCGTTATAAAAAGTCGAACTCCAGTGCCATGGTGTACAAATAACTATTTTCTTGCCTTGAGACTAATCATTGTGATTGTTGTTCTTACTATTTTATTTTCATGCGGAATTCTAAGTTACCAATAAATTGCACTTCATTTCTTCAACTTAGCATTAAGAACATTAACTATAAAATAAAATTTTCACCCCGATGAAACGGTGGCTGAAAGTTGAAAAAGAGTTAAATAAATATCTTCTCCGAATGCCCATTATTTCTCATATTTTGATATACACTCTGAACGAGGAAATCATCTGTGATCTATATATGCATAGTATAATCCCCTCCCACCCCTCCCACGAGGTAATGGCTTACTAAGTCCAATGGTATCTGCGACCGGCTATAGGGGTTGAGAAAGCGTGACCTGCCGATTGCCAACGTTTCCAAATACACTGATTTAGTTATAACAGCATTATGTACATACTTCGAATCGGCCAATCGCTTGGAACTTTGAAGTATGTATAGGGCAATAATGATTAACCTTGTCTGTGTTGTTTTCATTAATATCCTTACATCCGAATACACTACAGAATTGGAAACCTCGCGCAGTAATCACACACCATTCCCGATTAAGTGGCCTAATAGCCCGCATCCGTTATCATCCCTCCCAAATTGACTTTCTGGCGAAGGATTCTATAGACGGAAAAGCACTAAAGACGCTCTAATTTTAGTGCTTGACCTTAAACATTTTATTGGCGATGGTACAGCGCTCTGCGAAGTATGAAAATGTAGTCTTTGTTTATGTTTATTTGACTGTCAGTCAAGCATTTTACTGCTACGAGCATAATAGCGGTCTAAGGCGTCTTTGACGAGATTTATTTCCCTATGGAATCGTTGGGTAAATCATTAGAGGCGGAATTTTTTTACAAAGATGAAGTTTAATGTTTTGCTGATTTTTGTTTATGGGCTACTCCTACGAATTTCAAGCAAAATCAAATCATCTAGCTGTCTGATTTGAGACTATAGTCTATCCAAGATACAGCGGCAGTAGATATAAACAAAGTCACATGACCGCCTTGCGATCGACTACCAGGGTCGGACTAATATGAGATTCCAAGTGGCATGTAATTCTCAACTAATTCTTTTAGAAGTTCTAAAATGTGTGTTTCTGCCTTTCGTGGATCTTTATAAATTTCCTTAAATTAAGTAGCAAAATAAATTACACAATATACTGCTCGCGATCCGATCTAAAATATGCAGAAAACTCGACTGAGGGAAGAGCCGGCCCTGCATTCTGCTCGCCGCGTAAACACTTGACATTTTATGACGGCCAGACCAATAAGAGAATAGGTCACGTGGTGGCCAATGTTTTGATCCACTGCCGCTGTATCTTGGATAGACTTTAGGCTTGTGAAGGATATTGGGCTTGATGTTATTGAAGAATCACAGGTACATAGCTATCTACAGTCAGTAGGTAAATCCTTTCAAAAATCGATGAAATTTTCAACAACGAAAATGCTTAAATCGAGGCTTGAATAGACCATTTTCAAAATTATTGTTAATTGACGCCATCTCCTCGACGAAAGACAACATTAGCGCGAACGACCAAAGTACATCATAACCCCTACACACCAGCATAAAGTCTGTTTTATTTTGCAAACGATATGACTGTATTTTGTCTTTCTCTTACTCATTACAATAAAACACTGATCTGCTACTGCCGATACCGCTGGGCGCTGGATCATCGTCCCTGGACAGCACCAACGTCTAACTCCGTGGATTTGGTGACAAACACTGCACATCCTCATCATTGTCGAAGAGATATATATTCCAGGCCACAGTTGTCACACACTAATGTCTCAAATTCTTACAACCACCTCTTTGTCAATCCGCCATTACATCGTACATCGTTTGCCTGTGAGCGCGCAGCCCAGTTGGAGGAGAATAATTATGAATGAAATTCTAGCAAGTATCCATTGCAGCGGTGCCAGATGTCGGGACAGATCCGATTTCCTAAATGGACGATGTAAAACTTTAAATAAAGAATCCCAGGAAGGAGTCAAAGCTCTATGTGTATTATAAAATACGTGAGACGGGAATCGCTCTGAGTAGTAACCAAGTTTTAATACAATATTTTGATATCTGACACGGTAATAGGTGTGCGGCTTTTGGTTCTTCCCTGAATCCCTGGCCACCAAAACTAAATCAGTACCTAAGTAATTTTATAATTTATATTAACTTTTGAGGTCATGCGCCAAAGTGACGTTTGTGTAAGTTGTACCTACTTCTTCACAATTGAAAATTTAAAATTAGAATTGCTGCATGTATGATGGATTCCTAAACTTGAAGACATAAACGTGCCTTATACTTTTTTGCCTGTATTGCAGGTATCTACTGATTTCATGAAAAATGAGGATTTCTGCCTCGATTAGTTTGTCGAAACAACTCAAAGGTGCGCCCCACTGTAAAAACGGAAACGGCATCCCGCCATATGCAGAGACTGTCCCGGTCGCGCGTACCTAATCCCAAACATACCCGTTCTTGGGATTCTTTATTCAAATATGTAAAGCCGTAATTGGTTTTAATTTATCAACAATAAGTATATTTATGGAATTTATCTCGTGTTGCCACAACATTATAATATAAGCTATAAAGTGCCATTTTAAGATAAAACGATGTGTTTCACTGGCAACTCCGCTACGTTCTGTACTAGATTGGGTACTATACTATATCCAAGTCACAGAGGCAGTGAATCAAAACATTGGCCACCACGTGGTCGCGATGTGACCTATTCTCTTATTGGTCTGGCCGTCGTAAAATCTCAAGTGTTTAGGCGGCGAGTGGAATGCATGGCCGGCTCTTCCCTCATTCAAGTTTCCTGCATAGTATCGCGAGACTTGTTGCAGAATCTCATATATTAGTCCGACCCTGTCAATCGATCGCAATGCGGTCATGTCATGTGACTTTATTTACATCTACTGCCTCTGTAACTTGGATAGACTATAGACTATAGAGTGTGACCCTTACGAATAACCTATTTTATGGCTTAGCCGTAGGGTATCGGCCTCTCAAAAATTGCGTTGCCTTACCTTGCGACGCACACAAGCCTTAAATAGTGTTATAACATCATCTGGAGCATTACAGTAAAGCAACTCGCTACTATATTGGCAGAGGCAGATAATGATAATTCGAAGAACCAGCTTGATATTGTTAGGATCTCGGTTTACAAGAGTTTTGGTGAGCTAAATATCGGTGTATGGTGTTATCTACTTCAAACGTTAAAATGAATAATATTAAACAATCTTATTTTCGTCGTTCTTGGACCACAGCTAGGGCTGGGAAGCAAAACAACTCTTCTAATTGCCAACTTGCGAGATGTGACGTGTATTACTGCAATATTTATTCGGTAAATAAATACCTATGGTTGAAAAGAATTTATTCACAGCTTTCTCAAGGTTGAAGCTGTAGCCCAATGGCAGCAGTTTTAACATTCTCAGTAAACTCACGATAATGCTCGAGTGTTAGGGCTGAATCAGCTAAAAAACCCATAAAATATCTTATTTCCAAGTTCCAAGGACAATGCCTTCCTTATATATTTCCACATTAAAAAGTATTTTGGTAGGAATCAAATTAATGCGCGCAAATTTGTTGTCGGTGTACTTAACACACCGGATATTTTTAATATCCAGAGAGTCATAAATGTTTTTAATGGTTGCTGTAAATTCTTGATAACAACTCTGAAACATATTTTTATAAAAAATGAATAGTGACTATCTGCTAGTTAATAAAATAAATAATTATTCTTTGCGTATGGTTCTTTTGCTGGTAAGTATTTTTTTTACACAATAAAAATATTTTTAATGTTAATAATAATAACTATTTTACAGTGAGAATGTATTATAAATAGTAAAATTAAAGTTTTTATCGCGACTTCACACATGACCTTATAGACTATTAGAATAAATAGTCTATTTATTCTAATAGTCTATAATTTCTCAAAACTTGTAGTACAGACATTGCCTTTTTAATTCTGAGGTGCAGAATTTTAAAAGCAGTAATTATTCAAAGCCATAAGTACGTTATGCAGAGTAATACCAGGAAACGTATATCACTATCAATATTATTATGCCACTATACCACACACACCTCCAATATGACGAATTAAGTGTTACTTTGTGGGCGAAAATACTTCTTATAGCTACCTATTATTATGCCTGGTTCTCGCAAACAGATATTTTGCATTTATATTAAACAGCTACATAGCCCATAGCCAAGAACTATAATAATATTTATATTGCCAAGCCACCTCACACACTTTGCATATTATTTCCCATCAGTGGCGCAGCGAAGGGGGGGGGGTGGGGGTTAACCCTCCCCCACAGCATATTTTCAGTTACGAAAAATTAAAGTACCTCGGTCATTTTCGGACTATTCAAAGTGCCTTTTCTGTGTAAGATAGGGAAATTTTGTTAGGAAATGTTGTTCACAATAAAAGTTTAAGAAATGGGGCTACTTTGATTTTTCCATTTATTGCCAATTTTTCAATAAGCAAGGTATCGTTCAATAAAAATTGCCAAAAAGATTTTTTTTGTTTTTCACACTTCTTGTTTAGCTTATCCTAGGGACACTATGTATATCGGTACTAATATGTGGATGGGCATTTTTTTAGTTATCTCTTTTTCTGTGAACCCCCCCAATGCTAAATCGTGGCTGCGCTACTGTTTCGCATAGGGGGTGATATTAACAATGCAATTTAAATTGTCGACCATTGTGACGAAGGATCATTAGGTATTCGTGATATCTACTATAAATGTACTACTTGCAACGAGTCCGTTGGTGTTTTAATTTTATTGCACTCCAAGGAATGTTTCGCCCACAAAAAAATCTAAGACATGAAGGAGCATTCGAGTTGACGTGCGGAGAGTACACATCTAATAATAATGAGTGTAAGTACCCTTCATCGGTAAACTGTGCTTTCAGTCACTGAACCAGTTTCCTCAAATATGTTGATCACTGGCATATTTAAAGTAAGTTTTAACGATTAAAAGCGCTATTGAATAATTGTGTTCTGCTTCATTTCGAATAATCGTGACGTGTGATATGTCTGACATTTACGACGATTTGACAGTGGCATTCTTGAATTAAAAAAATGTCGAACCGCCCTTTACATCTTGAGATGTCTCTCTTGCGTGTTTACTATTAGGCCAGGGTAGATAATTTTTGAGAAGAAAAAATCTAGAACAGCATGACACCCATTGGAAAAGGAAGAAAATAGAGCAAAAAGAACAGAAAAAATAATTTAAGGGCGATTTGAGGTACGGAAGTTGTAGTGGGTGATCTTTTAGTGGTGGAAAACGGTTTATCACGATTTCCGGCAAAACTGCAACTCTTATCGAAAACAGCTAAATGGGAAAGTTGTAGGCAATGAAAAGATCTACAACTATTGTATTTACACTTTTTTCACATAACCTCAAAATATCCGCGAAAAATCAAAATAACCGATTTTTTGGTACTCGTATTTAATTTTTATCTCCCACAAAAAAAAATTCCACTAAATTTGGTGGAAACTTACCTTCTTATGTTCCGAACACGCTGTAATTTTTTCGAATCAAAATATTTATTTTTACCTTTTTTTTTATTTTAAACCGAAAAAGTAACCTCATTTTCAACCGAAAATGCCCACGTCAAAAAAGCTGCTTTTTAAAAAAAGTCGGTTCGCTTTTTGTTCGTTGAAACCTCTACTTTCTGATGGTGTAAAAAATATATACATCACTATGGAAAATTTTCTCAGAAAATGCAAAAAACAAAAAAAATCTATTTCGAAAAAAAAATTTAATCATTGTTTAAAATAAAGTTGAAGATGGTTTCACAAAAAACGAAATGTTGTAGAACAAATCTAAAAACGCCATCTTAAAGCCCGTTAAAAAGACATAAGAAAGTGTTTTTCTTTTCTTTTTTCCTATCGGTGATAACTTCAGAAAAAATAAAATCGAAAACGCAAAATTTCACTTCTTTCAAAATAACTCAAAAACGAAAATAGATATTAGATATCTGTTTGTACCATTTTATTGACCTCAAAATTGAGCAACTTTTTCCCCATTTAACCGTTGTTCTATCTCTCACCATTTGCAAGATACCCATGCTGTTCATTCTTATCCGGGACACATTGTACATCGATTTGCAATTTCTTGGTTTATCAATATAACATGGAATCTTAAATTTTTCAAGTACCTAATTAAAGTGTAAATGTCAATAAATAGCCCAAAATTTTAAACAATAATTAAAAATTTTTTTCGAAATCGAGTTTTTTTGTTTCTTGCATTTTCTGAGAAAATTTTCCATAGTGATGTAGGTAGGATATATTTTTTACACCATCAGAAAGTAGAGGTTTCAACGAACAAAAAGCGAACCGAATTTTTTTTAAAAGCAGCTTTTTTGACGTGGGCATTTTCGATTGAAAATGAGGTTACTTTTTCGGTTTAAAATCAAAAAAAGGGGTCAAAATAAATATTTTGATTCGAAAAAATTACAGCGTATTCGGGACATAAGAAGGTAAGTTTCCACCAAATTTAGTGGAAATTTTTTTTTGTGTGGGAGATAAAAATTAAAAACCAAAAAATCGGTTATTTCGATTTTTCGCGAATATTTTGAGGTTGTAGATCTTTTTATTGCCTACAACTTTGTCATTTAGCTTTTTTCGATAGGAGTTGCAGTTTTGCCGGAAATCGTGATAAACCGTTTTCCACCACTAAAAGATCACCCACTACAACTTCCGTAGCTCAAATCGCCCTTAAATTATTTTTTCTGTTCTTTTTGCTATATTTTCTTCCTTTTCCAATGGGTTTCATACTGTTCTAAATTGTATTCACTTTTTGCCATTTTCAAAGCTTAGGCCCTGGCCTATATGTTTATTCCAGACCATTAAGTCTGTTTTCACACAATAGGTACATAATATTTTCCCATATGCGGGGAATTTGAGATAACTCAAAAGACTCGCAATTATTTCATATATTTTTAGCTTAGGTATAGATATTTTTTCAGTGTTGCAAATTATAAATTATGGTTATAGTCAATTATACCTAATTAGTTTGGGCATTGCTTGGATTTATTGTATTTTTATGGTCCATATCGATGCAACACAACTCTATTGGAATCTTATATGATCTGAAGGTAATAATTATTTCCTTTAATTGCTTCTTATAACAATCGTTAGGTAAGCCCTCGCCTACCCCCAAAATAACTTCCTTCAAACAAGGCTTCCCTATAATTTTCTTCCCGTGAACTCTAAATATAGAGGCGCACCATCATGTAACTTGTTGCTGCGCCTTGGTGGATGGGGGTGTGATTTACGCAACTTTGGGCATAATGAAGTGCAGCAAAGTCACCTTGCGTGGTATGCCCCGATGCCGTATGTAGGTAAGACTGGCGCCAGAGATCGGCATTGTATTTAATAAAAGATGGATCTGGCATGTGGATGAGACTGAATGCTTTCGTTTAATCGGCGGCGATCGGTGGTATTGCGCCAGCGGTCAGAGCTATTTTTGGATCACATTCAAGAATAAAGTGTAGTAATCGTCGGATAGGTATCTTCGTGATCGACAATTCTATGTTGAGCATACTGTGTAATATACAGGGTGTCTTATAAATAGTTGCCAAAATTTTAACCCTGTATTTAACTCGCAACAATTTTTCATATATTCGTTATCTTCATATTTTTTGCTAGCCTCCTGCTGTCAGACGTTCGGAGTGACGTGTTGGTGCGAAAACATTTTGTGTCAATGTCGGAATTTACAATAATAAATAAATTCACTAATATTTGAACATGGGAACTATCGACTCGTGTGTTGTACAAGCACTTTGGAAAAAAAACCGGATATTTTACAGGTTACGGCCTACAACGGTCCAAGTGTATTGTTGTAAGTGTTGCCTCATCGATGCAGCAATTTTAGCGACCGAAACTCTTGTAGATACTATTATCGACTTTTTTTTAAAGAGGGGTAATTGAGGGGCCAATTGTCCTTAAACCAAAAAAGGGTTCGAAAAACTTCATGCAGATATCGCGGATACGAGGGGGAGGCGAAAACTTAAACGCGGTACAAGCGTAGGTATAGTACCCTTATTTTGTGTCGTAGAAAGTTATAAATACAAAATCAGGGCCTTCTATTATATTTTTTTTATTTTTTTTTATCTTTAGTGTCAGTTAAAAACTAAAAAGTCGAGTCTAACTGATTTAATTTAAAATACCATACCAAACACATTCTGAAGATTTTTATGTGTAAAAAGCCATTCATAAAATCTGTTGTTATGTTACTTATTATGTAGTAGCTCACTTCCATTATGTACTTTCCATAGGACACTATTTTGCGTTGCTTGTTCAACATGTTCTCTGGTGTTCTCCATATTCCCAATTAAACAGCCATGGTCGATGTAAACTCCACTACGTTATTTAGCGCGAATTCCGAGTAACAACTCGGAATTCCGAGTTACAAGTCGGAATATAACACCGAGAAAAAAATTGTTGCTACAGGTGGCCTCTCTCTTTCCGCACAAAAAAAAGTCATATAATTTGTCGCGTCCGTTCTGCCGGTCTTCCTCCTGGGCTTCAAAAGATGATTTCTGTGTTCTAAACCCTGCCAGACAAATACAGACGTAGGGCGGACTTTACTCAATTTTCTCTATAAAGGTCAAACGCCACGCTAATAGAAACTCCCGCCAGTGCAGTGACTATAGAATACACTTTCCATAGTCACTGGCCAGTGCCAACACACATATCTCCAAAACATCGACCATTGGCGCAAATGGCGGCCGGGCGCGCCGTCTCCGCGGATCTCCGGCCGCGGTGTCCGCGACAGTCTCGCGGGAACGGCCGACTTGATCGGCGCGACGAACGAGTATTCCCGGCGAGCGCGCCCAGATTCAAAATAATCGGGTCGCCCGCGACCTGCCAAGAATCCGCGGATTTCGGAAGTAGTGTGCAACCATCCCGGGCGGCATTGGTCACACGCCCCCCCGGCTTCATGCAGTCTATTTTCGCTCGGAAGGCCAGCGTACCAATCAGTAAGTAACGCGGAAGACCATGGGGATTCTCGAATGAAGTGTGCCTAAACGGTTAGTGAACAAATAAACGGGAAAAATGTAAGGCAACATCTGCAGACTTCCGGCATTTGAGAGCTTACCAAGCGCTGCCAAGTTTTTGTCAAGTTTCAGCTATCAGAGGAAGCAGGAAGACCAGGAACAACTAACATAATGAAAATAAATCACAAAGTAAAGAAATCAATATATAACTAGGTATACACCTAACATTTTGCTAGATTATAAGTAGAAAACTAAAAATATATCAACATTGGTTTGAATTGTGTAGATTTGTGATTTTGTTTACCATATCTTTTATACCATATTTCAGAACTTATAAGTTCTTAGAACACCATTTCATATTTCGGATACAACAATGTAAAATTTTGAATTTTAACAATTTTGAATAATTTGGGCTTTCCCAACTTGGTATTATGTCTGGAGATGAAAAAATAATATCCAAACATTTAGACTTCTTGCTATTTTGTATCCGTTTGCTAATTGCCCATTTGCTATTTTGTCCATTCGCTGTTTGCTGTTTTGTTTCTCTTTGTTTCCTATAAGTACATATCGATACTTAATAACACCAAAGTATCGAAAAATTAGGAATAGGCTAAATTATGTAAATTAAAAAATGTTAATTTAACCATATTTAAATTCGACAAAAACTTCGAAAAATGTTGCTAACATAATGAGACCTGAAGTATCACTTGGGGCTAATTTGGTATTAATTTTTTTTAGCAGAGTATGCAAGAATTTTAATTACGTACACGATTTTTATGTGTTTTTGTCTCACAATAATTATTATTATTGTCACTTTAGAACAAAGAAATCTCGAAGACAATAAAACTGACGTGGAAAAATGTACAATAACAATTTTTATAGCTATTTTACGTACTGTAGATAATAAGTATTTACTCAGCTGTTCTGTAAAGTTCTGAGACAATTTTCAATATTATGTACACTACACTCCTCAGCTACTCGTGCCAACATATAGCAATTTTGTTTTTATAACTTCTTTTTTTCCATCAGTAAGATCGTTCATATTATTATATGCCTATTTCGACAGAAGTCTTAAATCCACTCGAAGCAACTCCATTGTAATAAATCTAATCTTGTCATTAGCATCTAAGATTCGTTTTTCCTTAAAATTGAATGGGTAGCCCTGAGACAAGGCAAGAACAAGTTACGCTCTTGTAAAACCGAAAACGAAATCAATTTTGCGTGCCACCCAATAATTGAATCAAGGAAAATAAACCGTCTATAAAAACAATACATATCAACAGTCAATCCTGTTGCCCATTTTCGAATTTTTCGTTGCCCAAAAACGGCTGGGCGAATGCTAATTCCCGGTGTCAATGATTTATGCGATGTTTACTTTTATTCTAGTGGGTGAACCTGCTTTGCCGGTCACCTTCAACGCTTTGTTAAAATTAAAAAGTAAATGGTTATTTAGTCAGTGAAGATTGTTAATATGTAGTATGATTTTGCATGCAAATATGGTGTTCCTATTTTTTCAAATTCAATTCTTTCCATTTTGAAAGAGATTTTTTTCTCACTTTAAATTGTAGGTACAGTTGATCTGCAACATTTGGTAAAAATTTTATGTTTCGAATCTTAGAGTTATCGGGTGTTTTGGGGCACGTTTAACAATTTCAACGCAAACTGTTGATTTTATCGTTATGAAACACCAAAAAGATCGTTATATAAGACCAAAAAGATGACCGCAAAAAGTTACGAGTAAAGGCACGATCCAAAAACAGCGTAAGTGGCGCCCTCTTTGAGATAGGTAGAAATTGACATTGTCAGCTGATTCTCCATCCCCAAAAACACAGCAGTGCTAAATTACAGTTCAGCAGCTTGATTGTTATGGGAGATCTTGCCTTAATTCAATAATAAAAAAGAACTACAACGCTCTGTATTTTAGTAACTATTGAGATTTGACCCGTTTTAATATTTTGACGACCTGCTCTCGCGAGTTTGCCCCAATACTTACCAGACACCCTGGATAACATTAAAGTAGGTCCCTGAACTCCTGAAATCTGCGTCTTATTGTATTTCAACTTCTCTAAAGAGGCGGCCACAGGTACATAAATATAATACTTTTATCAACAATAACCAATAACTTTGAAATTGTGTTAAAATACAGAGTATGACAGAAATAATAGTCAATATTGATACAACGTGGTATATTATGATGAACATGGTACAGGTTATTTATATTTCCCAAAAAAATCAATCAGTTCTTCTACCGAAAAAATCATAATAGTTACTTATTTGCTAACTCCAAACACGATAGATAATTTGACAATGTCAAAGAGAAAAATAACCTACTTGATTTCCAAACCACAGGCTTTAGCGTCGATGCAGAATTTTATTCAATTGCCGTTTGTGACCAAACGAATTAAGTTTAGAGAAAAACTTAGGAGACCTTTTCTGTACCGCATAAATCATATAGAATAATACTGTGAAGAGAAAGTTCAAATTTTCCAGTGTCTTACCTAGAGCATTTTTCTCAAATCAAATATTTACCTTAATCCCCATCTACGCCACTAGCGAGATCAGGAGCTTCAAACTGTAATACAAACTCACCCTTATTATTATAAATGCTCCACGCATTTTCCCTTTTTGGTGAAATTTCGATACCTGTATCGTAGCCCACAGGGAAAAAATATACGAAGAAATGAAATTACATATTTTTACTCTATAACACGCTGTATATATTGTTCATTATTTCTGTTACACCCTGTCTATTATTAAGCGAGTGCAATGTGTATCTACTTGAAATATTTGGTAACATGTTCCACCATGGGTCACCATATTTTTCCTATTTTTTTTTTCGTAACCGACACAGGCACTAATGAAAAATCGGGTAAAAAAAAGCCCATTGTTTTAAAAAATTCTAGAGCAAAAACTAAAATAAATTCACTTGCTCTTAAGCGGGATCGCGCGAAAAGGGTCATTGTACTGCACTGCCATTCTTATTCTAATTTATTTTGCGAAAATAGTACACACTAACATGTAAACTTTCCAGTTTTCTCATATTTGCACACAAACGTAAAATTCTTAATTACAATATTTTATGTCCTGTCTTGCATCCTGTTCCAACTAAGTAGCGCTTTTTATTAAAATTATTACCAAGATTGAAATATTTCATTCTCACGGAAAAACTTGTCCGTCGAGTTTACAATCGCACTTTTGTTATGACTGATATTTTCTTTATGTTGAATTTTTTCTTTATGTTGAATATTTTCTTTATGTGGCACGTTAGTGTTCGTATTCTCATTCATGATCATTCATTATTTATTAGATAAACATATATGCACTTTATTCACGAGAGTATGTGAGTCGAAAACACATTATTAGACTACAGAATATTTCGTGTTTGAATCAGTTTTATGACTGCGGCAGTTACTAATTTTATGCCATTTATACCACCTACGTTTGAGGCTTCACGCCGTTTCGGTGATTGCAATTTTTGTTCATTGACTCAGCTTCTGTTTATCTTTGCCAAATAAAGCAAATTCTGAACTGGACACATGTTTTTAATAAGTCGATAGACTCCTAGATGTGAATTTCATCAAATCGTAATGTCTATTTTTACTCATGGTTGTTATATTTCTCAGTTAGGTACAAAAAGAAATCAGCATATATTTCAGAAACTAACACAAAAATGCCATCCTTTCCGAATTCAACGAAATTCCTGCAAAAACTGACGGGTTAAAATTTGTTCTAATAAATAAAATAGTTTTTGTAAAATCTACCATGTAAATCCTATTTTGGATCGTACGTGTTTTTTTTTGTTTGCAGCTTCCTAATGGTGCCGTATTGACCCAATTAGATTAGACGCAACCAGGAAGCAATTTAATAATTGAAAAGGAACAATTAGCATGCCTGTCTACTTCAAACATTCGAACACTGTTTGTTATTTTACAGAAGTAGGTCCGCAATGGCATATATGCTGTGCCTTCGTGCCCCAAATATTTCTTGCGTTACACAAATAAATACTCTAATCAAATGCAATGGTTATTATTGCGAATGTTGTAGAGAGTAGAATATTGACGATACGGATTTAGACTATTTAGACATGATAAAAGAACGTACGTAAAAGACATTAAATGAACTCGACCACTAAATTTATTATTGATAATTCCATCAAACGTAGATTGCTTTATTTACGTAAGGCTGTTGAATTAAAGATAAAGACCGAAAACGTGAAGATTGCCATTCCGAATCGAACTAAATATTATGCAGGTCTACCCTGAGAAACAAAAATGTATCAGTTTTGGATATGCTAGGTGACGCAGAAAAGAATATGGGCATCTATGGGCAACTTGTCGTGCAATGTAATGTAAAAAAAAACTGAAATTGGGCCAAACTATTAGTAGCCACAGCAAGAGCAAGTTTATTTAAGAGTTAGAAGAAACTTCTATATTGAAAATTGATGGCAGTGAGAAAGTTTGTGCAACTTGATGTTCAGATTGTTTTCGGCTCTTCGGGGTCTTCATCTCTCTTTAGGCAATGCAATTTTTTTTTTTTTTTTAGTAAACCGCGCGAAGTTGGCTGTGAATGCCCATTTCTTTTTAACGTCGCCTAGCTGTCCAAAATTTTTATATTTTCTTATCTTACGTTTTTTTTGTGTGGCCCAAAATAAGCGAGAAACTTGCTTAAATAAAAACATTTCATAGCCTTATAAGATAATCGAAGACCCTGTGTAATTTCTGAAAGTATCTAAGCACCCAGTTTAAACCTTCTTAGTACCATCAATTTTCAGTATAAAAGTTTTCTTCTATCTCTTACAATAAAAAATGTGCACGGCTACTAATAGGTTTGCACAATTATTGAGGTTTTTTTTTTTTCATATCTATTATGATACAAGTTGGCCATGGATGCCGATTTCCTTTTCATCGTATACAAAATTATTTTTACAATTATTATACAAAATCCCATAGACATAGATCTAGGTTCTAGGTAATATCGATTTTGGTTACAACTGGAAATTATGGCACAGCTTACCCTAGCTGTGATTATGGTACATTATTCAAAAGCGAATATCACTCGGAATATGAAATGTAAATGAGGAAAAACTATTTCCAAGATAAAAGCCACGTTTAGTCATGAAATGCAACCGAAGAAAACATATAGAGTGGAGACTCGCCTTTTCTGAACTTTGCTAATTCTAAATAATCTCCCCACATTCCATAACTATCGGGATATTTTCATTCGGCAAAGTTCATTGTTTTGTTGTCGCCGTTTTACTGAACTTTTAAACTGAACAGAGACGCGCAGGTCTGCAGTTTTACAGCCCCACAGGAAATGTTTATTTATTTGTGGGCAATAACATGACCAACATTTCTATTTCCAACATCCTATTTACTGCGCTCGGGTCTAAATTAGTGGCCACATAAAACTGCGACGTTCAAGAATGCAAAAAAAGAAAAAATGTCCTCATACTCATTATGTTCAACGAGTTCTTGAAAATTTTTGCTTCTATAATGTATACGCTTTTCTTTATTGAATGGAAATATTTTGCAGCATCCCCCAGCTTTTACTTCCAGGAAAGCTTTCTTAATAAGAGAGGCAATTATTGCCCTGGCTGATTTTGAGATACCTGTATTTCAAAGGTTATTATCCAACACTAATTGGATTTGATAATTTTAATCGAAACGTACAAATTAAATAGTTAACATTTTGAAGGCGGTGAACAACAAATTTTCACCTATGTATTGTAACGAAAATTGTAACCATTTTGGTTATAGTATATATATACGTGATAAGTGTTCAAAGTATTTAGTTTATTAGAAGACTATACAGGGGAGAGCTTTGACTTGGAAATTGTAAGATTAATAACCATCGTTTCGATTTCGGATAAATACCATTAGTTTGAATTACTAAACCCTCAATATAGGAGGACAGCTTGGTTGATTTAAAAGAAGTTGCAATATACAAATAAAGTTTCATTTAGCCGTGAACACGATAATAAAGTTCACAGATTGTGCTAAAAAAGATATGGCTAAAGAATGATTCTTCAAACGAGTTTACCAAGTTTGCTAAAATACAATATAGATAGTACCTATTATTATTGCGTAAATTTTAGCTGATATGGGACATAGTACTAAAAAATTATCAATTATGGCCATGACGACTATGGGACCGACAAAAACATGTCATTACTCATTCGGCAAAAATTTGATAAATTTTCATCATTATAAATCTTTTGAATTGCTAACAATCAAGCAGTAGTCAAATTAAATTTGACTACTTTTTAAAGCCTAAAAGCTTGGCCCTTTACAGGTGAAACAAAACACTTTCTATGAAACTTGGTTGGTAATTTTAATTCCAGTTGGAAAGTCAACTTCCGTTTTCCGTAAAGTCTAATTGAACAGCGAATTACTTACTTTGTTTTGTTTACACGAAACCTACAAAACAACCCTAAACTTGACGTCAGCAAGCACATCCCGACCTTGCCACAGTCAGAATACTTGATTGCACGACATAAAAATACCCAATAAAGTGGAGGTATTGGTTTTGGTTTGTACATTTCTTATTACGTAATACCTGCCTACTCTATAAATAACGTCGAAAAGGGCACGATAAATAATACAGGCGTATTTATACGGGGGGCGCAAAATAATATCACAGGATAGAGAGGTCATATGAAATGACATCAAGTAAGATAGCTTCGGATAAAAATGTCTGTTTAGGTTCTCTAGATGCACCAAAACGACTGATCCCATTCTGAAAAAGGGCTTTTGCAAGGTTAAAAAAAATGTGCGTTAGTTGTCTCTAAAATAAGCCCCTAGATTCTCACTAGATTCAGCAGGATGTAAGAAAGAGAATTAAAATTCTAAAGTGTCAAATTTTTGACGAAAGGTGAAGTTACCAAAAGTTATATGAACGAATAAAATTATAGGTATTAACGAAATTAAGAGTACACTTTTCACAGTTTTCGAATACATGATTCGATTTATGCTATTCTATAATAAACACCTGACTTCATATCCTTGGAAAAACGTGATGGTAATCGTCTGTGACTCGGTGCACTTTAAAAAATTAATAATTAGAATATAGACATAGCCATATGATGTAATCTGTTATTGTAAGAAGCCATTTTCCATAATCTCGGGCGATCGGCTTGGAATATTTGAGAATGTAAATCTCGTGTAGATCTCAAATTAAAGTTTGTGCCGTTTAAGGTCTATGTATGGCAAATGAATTTTATTAGGGAATGCAACAAGTAAATCCTAGTCTTCTCACGCTCGAGAATAAAGTGAAATAATGCCATAGCATAAATGGCCGTATAGCTCTATTACTTTTTGGCATTGCTTCCTTATAAGATACATGCAATCTGTTTGAAAGAAAAATCTGCTCTAGCTAATAGACCGGGAATTAGCGACAGATTTTTTGACATGATTTTTCTCAGCATGTGTAGTATTTTAATAAATAATTTTTCCGCGTTTCTGAACATGCTGCCAATGATATAAGTTTTAGGGATGTTAGTACCGGTATATTCGGCAAGCCGAATAAAATTGTCCGAATATTCTGCCATTTTTTGAGCATTTCCCAATGTTTTACAAGGCCTAATAAATGCTTTTAAGAAGAGAATATTCGTCTAATTATTCGGTGAGTCGATTCGATTTTTGATAATTTTTTGATAAATTATATAATATATTGAAAATAAAATAGCAATATTTACATTTTTTGTAAAAATACTTAAAATATAAAGACACAATTAAAAATTTAAAAACATCTATTACATATGTCAGAGGTCAACACACAAGATCTTTACTTTAATCGGCCTCTTGCTCCCCATTATAAGAAGTTATTTTTTAAGAGACCATATTTTTTTAATAACAAATATGTTGTGTTAATTTATACTTGCAGATGGGGAACACTATATAATTTTTCAAAAAAGTTTACATTACAGTAAATGCAATATTTTAAAGCAAATGTTTGTAGTCGCCCTGTAATAAAATGTTCGCCGACAAAGTTCATAAGTTGCGGCAATTTACACATATGAAAAAAACATTAACATTCAATGCAATATGAGGTCATGGATATTTATTTTCCATAAATATTTCCTCTTAGTAATTAACTCAGTAAAATACTCGCATGGCAATATTGTAACGTTGGAGAGGTGGTAAGTATATTTAGTCATTAATATTTCGTAATAAACAGTGCTCTCCAAAGGTCATAGACCGAGTTTGAGATAATTAAGAATATTCGCCCATGTCAATATCTGCTTTGCTAGAAGCGAGGCTAGTTATAACATTGACATATTATTCTGCGAAGGAGGTTTACCTTATATTTTTAAATCTCGGTTACACAGTTTAGTTAAACTACGAGGAGGAAATCTTGAAAGGGGAAGTTAGTCTCTCTGAAAATATTCAAAAAGTAGGAATAATGGAAAAATACTTGAATTATTGAAAATACTTCAATTCTGACTCCCAACTTCTTGACATCACACCTTAGAAGCAACAAAAAATAAGTACATAATATAAGAAATTTCAAAAGTGTGGAAGGATCACAATACTTTCCAGGACTTCTTCATTTATCTACCAGTCCAAATGTGTTGAAGAATCGTCGGAAATAGACAATAATAATAATTCTCACCCTCACAATACTCCAAATTAGGAGTACCCCAGAAGCAACCACATGCTTGTGCGGGGGACGGGGAGGGGGGCCATTACTATTATTTTGTCTTCAATAGATTAATGTTTTAGGTTAGAGAAGGTATTGAGTGAGCCCTTATTATGACCAAAAAATATACATTTTCTTCAAATCGGCACAGAAGTAGCCCATTAATGCGAAATTGTTACCTATAGCAGCGCAATCTTACATAAATATTTTAGTAGGTTTGAATATTAATCTATTTTTCATGGAGGCTGCACAACAGTCAGCAGTTTGGAGTTTTTGTTGGGAAGCGCCGTACCTCGTGGTTTATTTGCCTCGGCCAGAGGCCTCGGCAACTAAATTCCACATGAGTCATAAAAATAACTTCAGTGCCGGGGTACATATTATATATTTATTGAAATCGGGAAAAAAAGTTTCATTTATTTACCAAGGCACTGGGTAAATAAATAACTATTATTATTTATTAGAAAAGTCATTAGATGGAAAATGAAGAGAACCCACGTTGGGTGAAGATTTCAGTCAACGGAAACCAGATGTTTGGTTGAAATTTGTGAAGCATTATTACTTCTGCTACCGAACTTGTGACTTCATAAATATACCATGATAATGAGAGATAATCCATTTGATTATTGCTCTTAATAGAGGAGGGGGCGATATTGAGTGAGAATTTAAAAGAGAAGAGAATCATTTCTAAGGCATGAAAATGGACATGAATATGAATAACTTTCTGAGCATCAAATTATCAAAAGATGACGTTTTTAATTTCTACAATTTCTAATAAGACAGTGACGTAATTAAGCAAGTGGAGGAAAGTTTTTGTATTTTATATGCGGAAAATGTAAAGCCCATAAATTTTACAAAAACTCATTAGCCCAGTTCCTTTTGATAAATACGTCCCATCAGTATTGAAAAGAACGATGTCTTAATCAAGAAGACATCAGGACCAAGTTGTTTGCCTCCAATTTCGCCTTTGCTGATATTTTCTTTTAATCCACTTCGTTCTGGCGTCCTAATGCGAAAAGGCTTATTAAAATAAATTGGCCTCTATTAAGAAAACACCCACGGCAAATAAGAGTTAGGAAATAGGGAAATATAAAAACGCAGTAGCTTGTTTTTGATCAAATCTTACCACATTGTTTAAAGTAACAGCATTACGTAAGATTGTGGAGGCACTGTTGGACATATTTATCTGACAAGATGAAATTTGTCTCTGAAGGTCTCTCTTATTACTTGAAGGGCATGTTTATTGCATACCTACTTCTTTTTTACTCTTCATTTTGCCACGGGCCGCTGTAGTATTAAATTCTTTAGAAATATATTGGAAAAAATAACGGATTTACCGGGAACATGTTAACATGGGATTCTCGCAAACTCCGAAAGTCTGAGATAAATTACGACGATTTTATGGTAAATAAATTCGTATCAAGGTTACGACAAATCAAAACAAACTCCGAACACGCATATAAATATTGATAGTAGGTATCTTAATTTAGTCAATATCTTCCCATGATTTCATCTTTTTTATCGCAAATACACTCTCAAAAAGCTAATCTTAAAAGCTCAAACTATAGTTTATTCAAAATTATTTATTTACGTAAAGTAAATTATTACTTAGTTGAAGAAAATATTCTACGACCAAATTGAAACAATTTTAGGAAGCAAATATTCCATTTCTTTTAAAGTTCAAAAGTACCTACTATTATTTTATGCAAAAATTAAAGTGGAAATTTAATTTTACCATATACCTACATATTTCATTAAAATCCTTCTTCTGCATCCAAGGAACGATAATCTTATTTTATATAATTTGGGTAAAATGTATGTCTCGCTTAAATTATTATACGAACATTTTAACAACACCCATGTAAAAAAATAGTTGATATTAGAGAATATTACCCTCTAACTAAAACCACATTTTTGGAATCGTTTTCCTATGGAAGAGGCAATGGAGTTGAATTTCGCCATGTGCCATGGTGCCAAAAAAAGTTGTGGACCCAAGCAGAGAAATATGTTACCGTTATGCTTCTTGTGAGAACAACTTGAGGGACCGACACAGAAACATAAACGTATCAAAAAGTGCTTCCTTTCAGTGAAAACAGAAAGATCAACTGCACTTTTTCTTGCGAGGATATCGCGAGGAAGCAGAAATTGAAACCATATTTTAGTTGTGCAATAAATTATGCGTTGTACAACACTCTGACCATATCTGCCAATTACAAAAGTCAACAAAAACATGTTCTCGCCGCGTCTCCCGTCGATTTAAATTAATATCTCGCAATTAGTTAATATTCAATTGGATATTTGAGGTGGTAAAATAATTTATCGACGCCATTAAATTATGCAGCAGGCCGCCTACAAATTAGACCATGCTTCGTGAAGGAATGAGACCAAAACATAAAATATAAAACCGGTTTCTTAAGTCATCAAACTAAATTATGTTTGTTTCGCAAAGTGCTTTTGCAAATCTGATCGAACTTTGAGCTTAAATTCGCCTTGTATATGTACCATAAAATTAAGTCGAATTTTCGCAAGTCGGCGAAAATTGGCATTGACCCAAATGAAATTTTGTTTAAACATAAGGTATTGCAAGAGAAAAGTAAATAAAACAGAAAAGCTGCTTAAATTTTGCTTTTAACCAAAAATTTTTATAGTTGGATTTTACTTCCTCGACGTACAGGACATAATATAATAAGTCAGTTTCAAACAACGTGTTTCAACAAATAAATTACTTTTGAAAGATGTGGAATACTATAATCTGAAATATTAGGTCTCAATATAGTTCAAAATCAATTTTAATCTTGTTTCAATTTAGTTTTTTGGTAATTCATGTACCTTTTCCTTACACAAAAATTAAAATAATTTAAAACTTCAAATGATTTTATATCACTTTGACCAGAATAACACTAAAGAAACTCATGAAAATTTTGAATAGTTTTCGCTTAAGCAGTCTTATACTCCGATGTCAATAGTTGCATCCTTGAAATTAAAAGCTTATATAAACTTGTTCACCTACAATAATAATTACCTCAATTTATCCTACAACCCACTGCTATACTACAGTAAGGTTTACTAAGGAGGAAACTACTTTCAACATAAATTATTCTGCCAATACACATTCAAATCTGTTCCCTAAAACATAATCATTTTTCCCCTGTTAAATAATTCTAACTGTGTAAAAATGGACTGATAAGTTTTATGCTACATTGTACGACCGACAAGAGCGGGCACATGCTTTAACTAATGTGAATACACTGACTGATTGTAAGCTGTTCCCCACGTGTTGTGGCAGTGAATAAGAAAATTTAGGACTCTAAAAGTACAAATAACGTCTGGATTGCGTTACTTTGAAACAGGACGGGAGATATGTAGAAACAAACATATTCAGGCGCCACGTGCAATAATTATCATTAAGTCTGAATTCCTCGGCAAATTCTCTTGTGATATATCTCGTCAATGTACACATGTATTTTTCCAAATAGATGACTGATATACACAAAACCAGACCGGTTTTAGAACATTATTTAACGACGCAGACTTCAAAACTTGGTAGGGACAAGTTTTTACACATCAGATTTTCCAAACTTTTACCGAAAACCAACACAACAAATGTTATTGAATAAAGGAAAAAAATTTGCCTCATTGTTTACACTTGTACCCTTTTTCAATTACAGAAGCAATGTTAGTAATTTGTTGCTACTTTTAAGAAGCATCATTTTATCTCTCGATGTATGAAAGTTTAAAATGCCGACTTTTCATTTTTAAACTTCAAAAGGGCATAACTTAAATAAATATAAATGATTCGATTTCAAAAAATAAAGCATCAAAAGATTGCTAATAAGAAGACCTTTCAAAAGAGCTATCACTCAATACCCCTTCCTATTTGAACTTTTAGATGTGATTTTCGTCAATGAATAAACAGTGGCGTGCACCTTTGAGTGGTTTCAACAAACCAATCGAGGCAGAAATTCTCATTTTTCGTAAAGTCAGTACCTACCTACAATACAGGCCAAAAATTATAAGGCACGTTTGTCTTTAAGTTTAGGAATCCTTAATAATATAGCAAATCTAATTTGAAATTTCCAGTTATGAAGAAGTACCTACACAAACGCTTATGCCACTTTGGTGCATGGCCTAAAAAGTTAATTTAAATTACAAAATTATTTACCGATGGATTATTATCCTCAAACATTTAGTTTTGCCAGCCAGGAAAGAGCACAGGCCGCACAGCTGAGCATAAAAATATCGAAGCACCACCTTCTGGCACCTAACTTGGTTCCTACACAGGGTGATTTCCGTCTCACGAATTTTGTAATGTCCATAGAGATTTGACTCCTTCCTGGGGTTTTCTATTCATTGATTTTCACCCTCCTTTAGGGGTGAAACTACAGGGTCCCAGGTACATGTAAAATAGGGTCCCCCTCCCCCCATAAATCTAAATTGTTTTGTGTGTTTTTTTTGTTAAATTAAATTCACGGTATTTTACAAGTTATTCCGGGAGGCTAATTTTGAAATGAAAATCCTGACGGTTGCGGTTTCTCCAGCTTCGGCTCAGTACTTACTTATAGGTATTGCGCGGAGTGGGTATCGATCTTCGTCCAAAGTCGTTACCATGAGTGCCGCGTAGATATTTTTGAGTAGATTTAATCATTAGCATGGTTAGCTCGGGTTGTGATGGTTCCAAAATTCAGTGGTAAATATTATAGAAAACAACTTATCAACTTTAGATTTGAATACAAAAATTAAAATTGAAATGTTATGAAGACCAACACCGGTTTTGAAGCTAACTCAAACTTGCACTGAAAGCAAGAAAGGTCAGTCTTTCACGAAATAAGTTTTCCGATTTCAATTTTATTGTTACTTATTGAACAGGGTGTCCCCAATTTGGGTTGCTGCGAGGGTTGCTATCAGAAAGAGACCAAATTTTTAACTTTTCGAGAAAAAGTCATTCTTCATAAAACATTTTGCTTGCTTTAAAGAAAGTATAGTTATTTGTTCGATTTAATATACAAGGTATTCAAAAATTTAAAAATTAAAATGAATATAAATAGTAAAGTACCTACCGAAAATCTTAAAAAAGATAATGTGGAAAATCAATTAAGAAAAGTTGTATGCAATTAAATTTTCTGCTAAAATGAATATGCTTTTGTATTTCACATATTTAATTTGAAGCCTATTTACGGCTTTTTTATGGCGTTTAAACAGAAATTTATTTTTTTGTGAACCTCCCTATTGGGGGAAGGAAGGTTGTGAAACCTGTAAAGGAACATTTCCGGTACTTAGTTTTGCCAATATAATATTAAATAATCAACTCCAGATCGCATGACAAATTTTATTATTGGCTATAATCACAGACAAGCTACAACTTTTTATATTACTTTTCGAAAATTTCAAAACATAATTTTGTTGTATGTGCGCATTTGGTGCGTTATTCGTTCTTGGCATCATATTGTTTTCTAATCTAAGTAGATATGCGAATATTTTTAAAGAAAAACTTAAAAGAATTACGAAATTTATCCCATCGATTCATGGTTCCTTAAACCATTTCATTAATGAAATCTTCGATTTTAACGACATCTAACCGTGCCGACTCACTTTCCGCAATGGTGCCAAGGACATAACAATGTATTTCCACTTCGAAGTTTCAAGTTCTACAATAAGGATGGTTAGTTGGACATAAAATGTGTGTAACGAGTAACGCAATCATTGTTAATTGGTATGGTCTTGGCTGAAAACATCGTTAGCCATGCATACGTATCATAATTATTGTATGCTTATATCCGATACTTCGCCAGTGAGTCAGCAAGTAGCCAAATATAATAAAATAAGAAGAAACAGGAAGTTGATGCTTTGACAGTGCAAATACGAACAAGAGAGGCCGTTTGCTAAGAACGTTTCATCTGCAGACTGGTGTAGGTATAGTCCAAAGCACGAAAGAAAACGTTTCTAAAGAATGCGAGCAGCGTTGCGAGATTTCCTATACGAGTAGTCGTTATTTATTGGCGAATACAAGTTTTATCATATTGAAGCCGAATTTCTGAACTCTGTTATACCGAAAAAATAAAGCTCGCATCACGGGACCACTTACCCATTTTTGTTTATCATTTATTTTTAACGCGGTGTGATAAAACACCTATTATATTTTTTTCAACATCGTCGCGTCTACCATCGTCTTTGAAATACGGCAACACAGCACTTCTGCGAATGAGTCGGCTGACAAAATCAGTTATCCAACGCGTTCTGTGCCTGTTTCTATAGTACGTAAAGTTAACTGCGTATTTGGGCTACCATACAGACCTCATTTTTTAGGCCGCTGGCAAGTTTTTTCCGCCGGCTCAGAGAGCTCAGTGGCGTTTCGTATATTCGGGAGTTAACGTGTGCAAAATGAGTAAACAGGGAAGAACGTTGCATTCTCAAGCTCGAGAAATAACTGCCAATGTTATAAGGGTTTGCCTTCCTCCATAATCTAAGGCATCACCGTTAAGAATAATATTAACAATAAATTAAATAACAATTATATGAAAATTAAGTCAGTGAGTTAGTTACACAAAATTGAGCTACGCCCCTGAACTGTGACTAATTCTATAATATTTGCGAGTTCTTCCCCCTTACGTCGCACGCATTCTGCCGTAAGGAGGACTATACCTACTGGTTTGTACTGATAGCTTCAAGATTTTTGTATCTATGAACTGCTCCTGAATGATTATACTTACCTACACCTAATATACATACCTATACGTGAGTGAGATTTTGAGACAACTTGCTTAGAAGCGAGTACCTATCTTGTGGGGCAGTTTTTCCTGGTATAGGCCCGCCTTTGCCTTTATCTATTCACAATGCAGTGTCGCAGCAAAAATTGCGAATACGTATCCAAACACTGCACCGATATACAGTCTCAAGGTGAAACGATATATGCAGGCATTCCTGGGTGCAAATTGCATTTGAGATCCTTTGTTTTGAGTGCATCTGGGAATCGAAAGTGGTACCACGTCCGACTGGTCCCCGTAATAGCCATAATACGATTCCGAGAAGGGGAATTCGTTTGATGAAAAATGATTAAGACAGCACAATCAGTATAGCGCCTAGGCGGCTGCTTAAAAGTTTATTGTTTGGCCAGTCAACGAACCCATAAGCCTCCGTTTTATGTCTTACGGATCGATACGATCAGAAATTACCAATTGGATAAAAAAACTGGTAATAATTCGTGCTGTATGTGCACTTATTAGTACTTCTTAATTTATAAGAAAACATACAATTAATGAATTTTGTTACCTCCGAAATCATAACGTGACATTACATTACAATACATTACGGTTTCTTAATGATCCGAAGGAATATTGGCAGAAAGATTTTGGGACCAACGGTAATTGACTTTCCGAGTTTGTATAAAAAATGAAAATTCTGTACCGAATAAGTACAAATTGCGCTGCACCACATTCCTGGGAGGGAGGAGTAATTGACTTCAATGTATTACCCCTTACAGAGACAAACTAATTATAGATGCTATCTTTTTGGAAATAGTCTAAATTTACAATATATACAGCCTTGTGTGAAGTAGTATGCTTGGTATATTTACTTAGAGATAACTTTTTCAAGGATTATTATTAGTTTTTACCGAGGATTTTACGGAGTTAAGATGATCCACTCGTAGAAATTAGCACACTCCGCACATATGTAAGCAATTAAAATGTTGGTATCCATTTCTTGCCTTGAATTAAAAAATATTTGAAGGAAAACAATATATGTACAGTATACAGTACCAGTGGCATCAGTACAGCATCATGTTCATTCAAATAAAAATTAAAATAAGTAGTTGAAGTATATTTTCTATATCGCCTCGGTATTTCCTAATAAGGGAATTTATCGATAGCAAAGGCATATGATTGGTTGTTTTTAAAAGCTTTTATTTAACTTGCAATGTATGTATGTATGTATGTATGTAATTTGTTCGGGTGGAATCTTGCAACTCAATTTTGAAGCAGATATCTTCAACCGATCGAGCTGAAATTTTGTACACACGTTTAATTTGGATGACAATGCATGATTATATGTGTGACGTCATTCTAAATCCAACATGGCGGATCACCCAAGATGGCGGACTAGTTAAATTTCAACCGATCGAGCTGAAATTTTGTACACACGTTTAATTTGGATGACAATGCATGATTATATGTGTGACGTCATTCTAAATCCAACATGGCGGAACACTCAAGATGGCGGACTAGTTAAATTTCAACCGATCGAGCTGAAATTTTGTACACACGTTTAATTTGGATGACAATGCATGATTATATGTGTGACGTCATTCTAAATCCAACATGGCGGAACACTCAAGATGGCGGACTAGTTAAATTTCAACCGATCGAGCTGAAATTTTGTACACACGTTTAATTTGGATGACAATGCATGATTATATGTGTGACGTCATTCTAAGTCCAACATGGCGGAACACCCAAGATGGTCATTAGAAGGTCTCCTCATTGAAGAGCTAGACTGTTCTAAACTAACCGGCAAACGACCTTGCAACAATGATGCGTTAACTGAGATGAATAGACTCAGACACCTGGCCAAACTAAAAATTACAAAATAAATTAAAAGTAAAAAAATATTTTTAAAAAAAGCTTTTATTTAAATGCGCTAAAAAGAATAAAATAATCTTTTCTTTTAAAACTTTTACTATCAACTTATAACGTCATTCCACAATTTATATGATATAAAAGCTTGTCGCGAGATTTAAGTTTTCAAACTAAGTAAATACCACTACTTAAATCTCGCGACAAGCTTTTATATCATATAAATTGTGGAATGACGTTATAAGTTGATAGTAAAAGTTTTAAAAGAAAAGATTATTTTATTCTTTTTAGCGCATTTAAATAAAAGCTTTTTTTAAAAATATTTTTTTACTTTTAATTTATTTAAAGAAAGGAGCTACCTTATTGGATACAAGCAGTATGAGGGAAATAATTCTAATAACACATTTCGCAATAAATTCCAGCAAACTGGGACTTTATAACAAATGATTATTTATAGTTTCGCAAAATACCAATAGTTGTCTCTTGAATTTCTTTTCTCCCTATAAGTCCCCACTCTAATAAATAACTAATTTCTTTGTTGCAGACGAGCCAAGGTTGCGATCAGGAGGGTGGGAAGAACCGGCAACATGTGAACATCACAACCACCACAGGCACAGCCTGTCGCATCATCGCGCAGCGCATGCGCGGATACCGTCTCAGCGCAGCTCGGAAGACAGCTGGTGTTCAGGCTCTGAGCAAGAATTGTCTTCCGATGAGGAGAGCGATCGAAGCAACACTTCTGGCACTAGGTGAGTTGGCGAGGACTCAAGTACGAGGGTTGTTAGGTGTCGTTATCTCTTAGTCTTCGTCATACATTTTAGGGAGGATAATAGTTCTCACTATCTCTTTCTCGCAGAAAAAAGCTATAGTTATACATATATCATATATGTATATGCGGTGCTAAAATATTTTTCACAATAAGTCAGTAAAACCTGAAAAGTATTAGTTTTTGCTTCGTCTATACGAGACACATATCGAAATTCGGCAGAAGTAGGGGGTGAGCTAATTTTTCGAGACCATAGCCAACTATGGTTTGCGTTTAAAACAATACAATACAGCACCTATACTAAAACCGAGCAACTCTTAAGGCCGGTCCACACGCAACGATGTATCGTACGATTTGCATGCGCAAGTAAATCGTTACAGATAAATCGCTACAAATTCAGTGCGTCCACATTACAACAACTTATCTAAGCTGCAATTTTCGCTTGATACAATAATCATGGAGGAAGGGTTTTTTCAGTATTTTGACGTTTTGTTTAAAAAATGTTAACAGGGAGAGGGAAATCAGGAAACGTTTAAATAGAACTAGATGGTCTAAAGCATGGTTATTGAAACGAAGTCTATTTTACCATTGAATTCTATTATATAATAATAAATATTATTTAATAATTTCCGGACTAAAAATAGGTAGGAGTCAGCTACCGTCGCACCTAAAAAATGTACAAATCTCGGACAAGCGTACACAGGTTACGATTTGCATGCGCAAATCTCCCAAATCTATGCTTTTCGGCTCAAACTTTCAACTCCGACGTCCAACTTTGCACAGTTCTAAATTTTTTGTAAATCTGCTGTCCACACGCAACGATTTATCTGTAACGATTTACTTGCGCATGAAAATCGTACGATACATCGTTGCGTGTGGACCGGCCTTTACGCCTGGCGTAAACAAGAGCACTTGCGTTGAAATATCCGCCATAGCCGCACGGAGGTACGACCTTTATTTAATTTTAGTCTTACAATTGTGTACATCAAAATATTTCAGACAATAATTATTGGCTTAATTAAAATGGTTCAAAACATCGATAAAATTATTTGTGGGAGTGTCTAAATAGCTGAAAACAACAAGATAAAACCGAATATCTACACTTTTGCGATCGAGCACGTCCCTGTTGCAGACTCGGGTGAAATTTTCTAGCTTACCGACCAATCGCGGATCGTCATTGAACACGTGGTTTTATTTACGCCAGGCGTACGGAATGCTCGATTTTACTATAGGTACCTATTTTATTGCCATTGATCCGGTGAGGACATAGACAGTGTCAAATATTTTAAAAACTAAGTTATTAGGTTTATGGACAAGAGACATAAACGTAGATGTAGTGGACAAGAAATATTACATGACATGAAAACAATTTTAACCGCACAGTGAGGGATTTCACCCGAGTAAATTGAGGGTCATGGTTGGAAGTCAGCACTGTTGTCACATTTCATTGTAAAATGTTAATCATTGTTGAACGCTCAGTTGAAGGTTATGAAGAAATAAGAAAAAATTACTTATCTCTCATCTGCATTTTACCTATCCGTGTTGTCAGTCTTCATTCTACAAATGGCATGCGTTATACTTATTGTACATACCTCACCTGAAAACAGATATAGTTATTTCTTGTCCTTAACTCGCTACTATGCAACCAATATCTATATCTGAAGGCTGTTAAAATAAGCACCATTATAAATAAATCAATCAACTTAGAACATTGCATTTATAGTCACAGCATCATATTGTTAATGAAAGTTCTTCTCCATTTTCCATTTTCATTTTCAATCATTCCTTACGAGAGATTCGTATGTGAGGGACTACACCAGCAAGACTTCCTAGATGTATGATGGTACAACTGTATCTAACGTCAAGGTTGTGTCTATTAGTCTGGTGTGTTTCGGAGGAAATTAGAGAGTATTTTCTGTGGTACGGCGCGAACGAAAGGCTTCTCCGTTCAGCTACTATACAAACATACCGACTTAATTTCAACGGTTCAGCGTAGTGTAGTGGTAGAACGTTCGCCTAGCAAGCGAGAGGTCCCGGGTTCGACCCCCGGCGCTGACAGAAAATCCTTTTTAATTTTTCTGAAATGATGTCCGACTTTCTTTCTTTCAAGTTAAAATTCCGATAATGTGTATATTACTCGATCTGACAAATATTCCTTAACTCGCAGTTTAAAATTAGAAATGCTACACTTTCTATTTCGTGGAGCGATTTAGGTATTGAATATTTTTACCGCCATATAATAGGGGCCTTTTTTAAAAAAGGTATGTGCATGCCTCGGTACCCTAAAATCTGACCCATCTTTAGTGAACTGAACTGAACTGTATACTTATATACCTCAACATTACGTGTGAAAATGTCGGGGTTTTAGTTTGCAAATATGGCTAGGGACCTTGTGTACATACAGGGATGGAACGCTGAGAATTCCTAGTTGCTTAAAATAGCCTTTACATGATATTCTACTATCTACTTCCACGAGGCAGCAAACAATATGCTCTTGTGCTAAAAAAAATTTTCACCTGAAAAGAAGAGCCCCAAAAGCGTATATCCTCGAGTCAAAATTCACTCGAACATATGCAAAAGAAAGTGTTTCACATATTATGTGGTGATTTAATACTTTGACCCATAAAATGGCTTTTTTCGATCTGTAGTGAGCAACACGCACAATTTTAAACTTTTGGTCAATACAAATTTTATTTTAAGTAGATAGGTAATTATAAAAACATTTTAAGAACGAAATTATTTTAAAATACTTGTCTCAATGGCCGTACATAGAATGTGAATTCAAAGCATTTGTCTGAAGCCATCCCGAAGTACTTACTTATTTATAAGTTATAAGTAGATACAGAATAATCCAACTTGACTAAAAGTTTAAAATTATGCGTGTTGCTCACTATATATCGAAAAAAAATACATTTTATTTGCCCCAAAAACTGCAAATCTTTCCCGTTAACCTTTTTATAGTTCTGTTTGTTTCCGAGATCCCATGCTAAATATTGAAAAAAAAAACTGTATAGGTACTGAAAATATGACTAAATTATACATCCTGTTCCCAAAGAGTTAAGTTTGTCAATAAAATAAACTGAAAGTCGCGAATTTTTAGTTTTGAAAAACTTTGTTGAATAAAGTTATTCCCTTGTTAAATGTAAAAGACCGAAGTTCCAGTGACTTAAAATGTGGTCATTTCTTGATTTTCACATCAAACTATTTAGTTCAACTCAATTCTTTCCATATTGGCTTTATTATGGAAAATGACGATAGGTACCAAAATTGAAATTATCATAATCGAAATAATAATAATAATAATAATAATAATCAATGGGCATAATCATTAATTTTCTAAAACTGATAACATGTTCGATATCTCCGACGAAAATACCCACAAAAAAATTAAGTTCAGTGCTCCTGTCAAGAACAACTCCCTACCAATTTTTGAATTACATATGGCTATAAAATCAAAATAGGTCAATAATACTTTATGATATGGTACACCGACATTTTTAATTTGTCTAATAAAATGTTTAGATATGATCATCGGAATGTGACTACAAGCGTTGACTGATATAAAATACGTCAGTCAACGCTACAAGGTGTTAAATTTGAGATAAACTAGAAAGTCAAAATAGGCCGTTCATTTTCAAATTTGGCATGAAGGCTGAAGGTCTAATAAAATGTTTCGATAATTTTGAATATGCATTACCCATTCAGAAAATAAATTACTCCTGTCAGGGCCACCTTGATGTTGAAAATTGACATTCACATTTCAGTTCGATTTTTTTTGTATTTCACACTTTTGTTCACTTTCTTATCCTTTGATACCCTGTAGAGTGTAGAGACTCAATTTACGTACCTAGGAGTATAACTAGCATGTAGGATAGACACACCATACATACATATATCCTAATAATCTAAACATGGTTTTCTGATAATTGGTTTTTGGTATATAAGAAATTTTGAGTTTTTTTATGTGAAACTGTGCCGATTCTAAATAAAACTACTTAGAATTAAATACCACCTACTTAAAGTCGTGGGTATATTTTCAAAAAAATAGTTGTTGCTATTTGCACTAGAGAAACAAGACTGATTCTTCAAGACTGATATTGCCGCCAGAATGTCGCCGACTGAGAACTCAGAATGTCTTCCTTGTCGGATCTAATCTTACTTTGTTTCCCTATCTCGTAACGTTGCGCTATAGACACCAGGCACGTCTGTTTTCTTGACGAACAAGTAAACAATTCGGTAATAATAATTATTGTGGATGAAGGTTAGGTTAGGAATGTTTGGATTCTGGGAATAGTTAGGGAGTCGTTTTATGTAATAATGTAATTAAAGCTTCAGCGAAAACGATAACCTTTATTATAAAAAATGTTTTTTTTTTGTAGATCACGCAAATATCCTAATGTTGATCGTTGAGATAAACCATTTTGTTTGGACGTGATTTTCAAACTATTATGTATGTGATATGCGGAAAATCAGCAAGAAGAATTCAGAATGTGGTTATTAAATATGTTATTAAAAACAAATGGACACAGCTAAATAGTGGCGAAAGAAAACCCAAGAAAATTACCCACTATTTCTCTAAACTAAATACAAAAGATACTCGAAAAAATCACTTTAAATAGTGAGATCTACTACAGTATAATATGTCCGCCGATCCAGTAAATAAACATTTTTAATTTAGACTTTTGGCGAAAAACGAATTCTTCACAAAAACTTGTACCTACTTGCAAAATAAATTATATTGGAAAGGGTGGTTTCTCCTCATATGTACTTGGTGTCCCAAATTGGACGGTTCTGGGGGGGTTCTCCTTTTTCTGAAGAGACAGACAAAAACTGGCTCAACTAGAGCTCGATTTTCAGGAAATGTTGAATGCCGCAAACCGCATCTCAATATCTTGATTAGTTTAGGAGATACAGGGTGTTTGTCAAAATGCCGCATTTTCTTCAAAGTCTGGTGACTTTTTTTCATTTTCGAGAAAACATCTTTTAAGACACTTTTATGTGTAATTTACTCAAGTAGACGGCAAGTTTCTAATTGTTTCCGTTTTCGAGTTTTCGATTCAAAGAAAAGCGATATCAAGGCAGACAACTAACAAACAAAGCATAAACTCCAAAAGATCAAATGTCGATTTTTTTTATTTATTTTTTATCCTTTGATGTTCAAGAAACAGAGGCTGATCCCTTACAAAGCCAATGTTTACTCTCTTAACTGCCGGGTGTTCAGCGAGTGATATTTTTTTATGTAACCTTAATTCTGTCCAAGATTAAAGTAACATTTAAAGTTGCATAAAAAACGTGAAGACGTTGTTGCGACCAATAATACAACTTGTCTATAGACGTATCGTCCTTTTTACAACTCCTTTATGACTGAATATGGACGGTTGGAAACGGGTTTTCATGACTTTTCATACAACTTTTATCTGACTTGATTGGATATGACTTTTAGGTCGTGTAAATTCAAAGATACCTTAACGTCATAAAGAAGTAGCTCTAAAGTTGTGAAGATCTCTATTAATACCTTCATAATACCAATTAGTCATAAATATGGAACGTAGTGTTACATTGTGCAGTGTTTGCTTGTAATACGAAGACATTTCATTCTGTCTCTGGTAAAAACGAAATTATACGTTGGTGATATTATGCAATAAAGCATCTCGGTTTTTGACGATTGTACTCAACGGAATCTATTGCGAATTTTTAAAAAATATGGACGTGCTTTAAATTAAAATTTAAAGTGTTACAGTTGTACAGGATCGTTCGATATGTCGAAAATATATGTTTTCCACTCAAATTTCTATGATTTGTGCCCACAAATTAAATTCGAAGTTTTGCCACTTTCGTAAGACACACATGTTGTCCTATTTAACTGAATTTCTGATGGCAAACATGGCCGACGGTGCTTATATGACTTGGTAGTTGTAAAACTTCAGTCAAACTACTAAGAGGTCATAAATAGTTCTAAAACTGTCAAACGACTATTAAGAGGTTATAAAGTGACTAAAACTAAAATGAAAATTACAGAATAAGTATTTATATGCGCATGCGCGTGGAGGGCTGTCTTTAGAAATTTCTGCGGTCCGGGGTAGGTGCCTCGTCAAGTTCGTAGTAGTGCTAGTAGTAGTATTAGTTTAAAAAAATAAAGATTTGTATGACAAAACTGATTTAATTCCAAATTTTTGTAACTGCTCGTCTATTTGTATTTGCCCAGTCTTTTGTAAAACTCGTTATAAGACTTATATAGCACAATTACTTTCACGATTCGAGTAAATAACATCCTAACAACTACTATAAGACCTATAGTTATTTTGTCTACCCTAAGCGACAATTTTATAACCCTAATACAACTATTTGGACTTAAGATAAATAATTATAACTTAAAATGTTACTTGGGATTATTACCCTATGAAGGAAACCAGCAAATCTAAAAACAAATTTCTTTTTATACCAAGAGAATAAATATTAGGAATAGGTCTATGTTTCACAGAGTCTATGTCTCACAGAGCTGTGTCACAGACCTATTATTCATTTCCTTCGTATAGAAAATGCACTCACACGGGTACTCTTCACCGTTAAATTTCTTTTTGTCTAGAAATGGTCAGTTGCGAAACACTCTCAACAAGGCCCGTACCCTCTGCGACAAATGGAGGAACAGCGGAACCAATCAGAATGGGCGGTCCACACCGGAAACTGGGGCCATCGTGGGAGGAGTGGACACTTCCCCTCAGGGACGCCTGTCACGATGGTTCTCGATAAGAAGGGGTGGAGCACATCAGTACGACATAGAGGGTGCAGACTCGAATTCATCTCCTCCCCCCGGTGGAAATAACAAGATGCCGTTGCTTCCAGAGGTGAGTTTTCTCCAGAATATACTATACAGGTTTGTTCAGACTTTGCCGTAACCTTCCTCTTTACTGGACACTTTCGTTTTGCACTGACAATATTGTATAAATACTCTTTTGTTGTCTACTTGAGCAATTTGGTATATGAAATACTATTTGCATTTTAGGTTGAAGAAGAAAGCCCATTTCACTTCAGTTCCTCCCAACGGCGCCAAGTACCCCCCAACTTACCTCCAGCGCCTCCAAACTTAACACAGCAACAGCTTAAGAGGAGGATGATAGTAGCTGCCATTGTACATAGTGAAAATTCTTATATTGCGACTCTCCAAAGGCTAGTAAATGTAAGTTTATTTTTAAGTTGTTTTGCAATGGAAATACAAAGTATTGCTAATTTTCAGGAATACAAGAAACCTCTGGAAGAGAGCAGTCCCCCTGTACTGAGTTCTTCAAAAATATCCACATTATTTCATAGGCTCCCGGAGATCCTACAGTGCCATACATTATTCAGGATAGCTCTTGCGGAATGTGTTAGAAATTGGGATAGAGATGAAAGAATAGGGGATGTGTTTGTAGCTTCATTTTCAAAAGCTCTTGTACTGGATATTTATAGTGGATTTATTAATAATTTTTCGGTTGCCATGGACTTAGCGAAGATGGAAGCTAAGCGGAAGTCAGCTTTAGCAGATTTTTTCAAGGTATTACAAAATCTACTAATTATCGAAAAGTTATGCTAAAGACTGTGTATCTTGCAGGTGAAGCAAATCAGTTCACATGATCGGTTATCATTCTTTGGACTCATGGTGAAACCCGTACAGAGATTTCCGCAATTTATTCTTTTTCTGCAGGTAAAATAAACTTTTTCGTAGTTTGCAATATTTTATTTACCCCTGCATTTTTAAGGATCTATTAAAACATACTCCACAAGGCCACCATGACAGAATGTCTCTTCAGTTAGCCTTAACTCAACTAGAATCCCTTGCAGAAATGTTAAATGAGAGAAAACGGGAAGCTGAGCAATACCAAGCATTTAAACAGATGTTGAGAAATATCAGTGGCAAATTTGCAGTTAGACCACTATCAGATTCCAACAGATATTTGTTGAGGAAAGACAATGTCTTGCAGTTGGTAAGTAGGAGACCAAATCTATGTTTTCATATAAAGTATTATGTTTTTATATAAACTATTATGTTTTTGTATAAAGTATTATGTTATCGAAAAGCAATGTTTTGGCCCATTTTGTTGAAGCAATGCAAATTATATCAAATGTAAAGCTAATATTTTTGTTTTAGGAATACAGTCCTAATGGTCTCCTCACGAAAGCGAAAAACCGTCGGCTGTTGCTACTAAATGATTTAGTAGTCTGTGTCTCTGTAGCTTCAAAATCATCTGATGATTTTAGTTCCAATGACCGTTTAAGCCTAAAATGGACCTATCCAGTCTCTGATGTAGAAATTCAAGACACCAGTCTTTCTCCCACTTTGAGCAGAATATTAACTTCAACGAATCCTCGAGGTGGCAGTGTAAAATCAAATGGCTCTTTTGATGGCAATCAACCACAAGATGCAAATAATTTATGTGCCGAAATGAGCACCCTAATGCACGACTATGAAGTTATGAGTAGGATTACAGATCTTGTAGGCTCTCTCAAACGGAACTACAAGGAAATTAATGTGCAACAAATGAGGAATATGTTGCATCAAATACAAAGTTCGATCCAACAAAAAGACGAAGAAATGGCTTGGGTAGACTCTTGTTGTTTGCAGCTAGTTGTAAAGTGTAAAGGAAAGGAAGAAGTTTTTACCTTTCAAACTGAGAATCCATCGATTAAAAAGGAATGGATAACAGAATTGAGGCTTGCACAGTTGGCACTAGATCCGAATAATTCGCCAGCTTGGGAGATTCCAGAGCAGGAACAGAGGCCGTCCACGAAAATGCCACTTTTTGTTAAGGCGCAATCTGTTTATTCATCACAGCATCAAACTGAGGTAAGCGTCTAAAAAAAAAACTTTCCTTAATACCTTACCTACATTTAATTTGTACCATATCGCAACAGTCAAAACTGGAGAATCAGAGATACTTCATTTTACTATTCTTACAACTTCTTTCATAAATGCTCGGGTAAATTACATTTTGTCATTGGCTTTTTGTTTGAGCTTATAAACAAGAATCATTTGTATTTTAGGTTCGCTGTGGATGTTATTACACAATAACTCTCCCAAAAACAGCACGCCGCCGACACCACTCTCAAAATTACCTCTGGGTGTGCACATCAGACGGTGCTAGCAGCCATATCTCCATCTTAGCGCAACACCACCAACAGTCCGGAGTTCTCAAGGATTTAACCTCGTTCTCTTTAGTGGAAACCCAAATAACAGCTATGGAATTTGTCAAAGGCTCCAATCCCCCTTGTCCGAACTTGGCAACAGATTTGGTGTGGGTTGGAACCGACAGGCATAAGCTTCACCTGTATGCCGCCGATGTACCTGAAAAACAAGAAGAAATTTCGAATACTACCGTCTCTGACGTTATTTTGCAAGTTAAATATCACTGTGATAATGTGTTTGTTGCTCTAGCAAATGGTTATTTGCTTGTATATAGGAAAAATGCAACTGACGGCTCATGGATACTGAATGAACCTCAAACTTTAAGTCTTGGAAGCGATCCTGTTGCTTGTTTATTACCAATAAATTTATGCATGTATGCCGCATGTGGCAAAAAAGTGTTTGTAATAAATGGATACACAGGTGATATCCAAAAGAGTTTTACGATACAGCATGAACATGTTGGTAATGTCAATCTTATGGCACACAGTGGTATAGGATTATGGATCTCCCAAAAAAATTCAAGTACGATATGCTTATATCATACAGAGACATTCAAACATTTGCAAGATATCAATATAGCTTCAATCGTACTACGAGTATGTGGACCAACAAACTCACGTGATACATTAAACAACGGTAGTTGTAGGCTACATGTTTATGTTACTGCCTTGCTTGCATGTAAAGGACTACTGTGGGTTGGGACAAACGTTGGTAAAGCATTAACGATACCTCTGCCACGTCTTGAAGGCGTTCCTATAATAAGTGGAAGAGTAAACATATCCTATCATGCACATTTTGGACCAATATCATTCCTACTTGCATTAAGTTCAAAGAATTACAACGTGCCTTCAAAATGTGTACCTAAAGATGAACCAGCCAAAGAAGATACAAGTCTCGATAACAGTTTAACAGAAAATAAAGATGAGAAGAAAGCTGAAAAACAACTGTCTGATGTTTCGATGCAAAATATTGCAAATAAACTTAAAAACTGTAGTCCCGTTGTAGTTCGAAGACGACGATCCAAAGATGTTGAAGTGTCTCGAATATCGAAAACTTTGCCAAGAAGTCTTGGCAATGGAGGGTCTATATTTTCAACTAGTAGTACCTCTTCTCAAAGTTCTGGGGATACTTGTAATGTATACGGCCTGTACGGTGATTTGATGTATTTAAAAGATTATGAACGAGAAGAAAATATCCTAACCGACCCTGTATACGAATCTTTGAGACGTAGTGACCCAGAATTGGCTGCAATTCCAAATAAAGTTAGCACTTTAGATAGAAGACTGAAAATGAAAGTTAGCAGACCACGTTCACTTGACTTATCAAACTGGTCTGTAGATTCTCGGTCATCGAGTTTATGCACATCGTCAGGAAGTGAAGAGAATATGGCAATAAGGCATTTAGGAAGAAGTGTTTCAAGAAATAACTCAAATGCAAGTAGGCAACTAAATGATGTTTGTGAAAATAGTGTGACGCAGCCAGAGAGTGAGAAAGCGACATACAATAAGAGCTCAAATGTAAAGACGCTGAGCAAAATTAAGGCGACGAGTAGTGTCGATAATGGAAGAAGGACGATAATAACATTGATGGGTGGTAGAGGTTATGTGAATTGTCGACAGCCATGCTGTGCTGCAGATAAAATGAAACACAACCACTTGAGGGAGGCCAATGGTAATGACGCTCACATAGTAATATGGGAGCTAAAATTGTGATTCGAACTAAATATTTCTTAAATGTATTTATTTACCTACCTAGATTAGATTTTAGGGTATAAAAAAATGTAAATGTCAATATTTTTATGAATACGTTTTTAGCTGTATGTACATTTTTTAATTTATTTGTTAAGAGAATTTAAATTATTTTTTAACATTTTTTTCTCACAAAATTCTTTTACAAATCTTAAATATTTTTAGATCGGTGTGTACAAAAAATAAAATGATGTGTCACTGTTATATTTGTAATAGCTGCATGTTCTTTATTGTTAGTGAAAATTTATTACTGTTCACTGTGTTATGTGAGAGCATCTTTAATAATAAACAGTTTTAGCAAAGAATCCCTTCTTTTCTTTCACTCCGTTATTTTAAGGTGAAAAATTGCCAACATATCAAATTCCAGAATGTTCCTTTGGGCGCATTTCATATTTCGTTTGTGATTTTGTCAATGAATGTTTGTTAGATACAAAGGAAATTGTAACCTTCATGGTAAACTGTATAGCCAAAATCATGTCAAAATTGTTCAACTGTAGTTTACATACCAACCAAACAACAAAAACAACTTTTTTGAAAAAAGATATGTATCATAGGTACCCTTGTCTAAGTCGTACCTATGTCTTTTAAATCTTCACCCAACGATTAAACCCTTGACTGTAATTCGCCTAACATAATTTAAGAAAATGACAGATTTAAGCTCATAGGCGTACACAGTAAGAACACAGACAGAGTTAAGTGAAAGCATGATATAAATGACATTACAAAAGCAGTGATATGAGCTGTTTACACATCGGTCCAAAATTACAGTTGGTGTAGTTGCTGGAATTATTTGTGAGAAATCAAGAGCTGAAATATAGCAGCACAGCACAAAAATCATTCTGTGATAACTAAAGCATCAATTATTAAAATGCCTGCCAAATCTAGTTGAACTAAGGTGCTACCATTGCTCTTCAAAAGTAGTGTGGGAATGAGAAGATTTTTTGATCTGGAATACCACCATAAAATTGTGATGTTCTGCACGATTTTGATGATTTTTTATTTATTTGTAGGAAATGTCCTTACTCGTGGGCTTCACGTGATGGTGCCAGCACTATTGCACGGCCTTGACATGATTTTTTTTTTCGATTCGATATTTTGGAAAATGGTATTAGGTTTTTTTTAATCTAAAATCTGGCTACACAGCTTTATTCAGCACCCCCTGAAACCCCAATGTCCTAAAGTTTTATTAATTTTTAATTTAATTAATTTAGAAATATCTGAAAATTGAGTAAACTTATTCAAAACAGCCCAAAAATGGCGAGTTAATAAAGAAAAAGGCAAATAACGTTTTATCTTTTGAAAATAAGTCTTAAATAAGTATACCATATTTAAGTATTTTGAAAAATGTTATTAGTGATTTTGTTATCGAAAATCTGGCAACTTAGCTTTAATCCACCCCGAACCCCAAATATAAAGTTTTTTGAATTTACATCCCAATAACTACAGTCCGACACGAGAGAAGTCCAATGAAAAGCTCAGTTTGAGTGCCATCCGTATGTTATTAATGTGGGCATGGGCGATCAGACTGAGTTTTTCAGGACTTTATAGTAGGGATTTTTTTTATTATTTTCAATTAAAAATCAAGAATGCTTTGGAAATATTTGAAAATTGTCCCAAAATGTCCCGCTAATAAAACAAACGGAAACCGCAAACACCATACTGATCTGGCGGTGCTAAAGTGTTGTCTGGCAAACAGTGTGTAAGGGAAATCGAATAAGCAAGAGAGATGGGTATGAAGGTGAAGTTGCCACTACTTCTTAACACAATCGAAGTGGTTCAACCCATTGCGGTGAACGGGCACTAACCGCAAATAAGTTCTCCCTACTAATCGATTAGGTGGGGAATCCCTCAGTGGAGGCCTGGCACCGCCTCTACTATCCAATTCGCCCGCGCTTCACCCCACCACTTCCCGCTACTTAATTACCTGATTATAATATGTGATTATAATCACATCCCATTTGCTATTCGCTCGAGCCTCTCCCTACACTGGTTGTAATTTATCTATCCCTTTTTTACTTATTCGATTTCTCATTATGGATATATTCTTACACATTGAACGCCAGACGACACTTTTAGAGCTGCCGATGTTTGGGGAACATTTTTATTGGGGGGGGGGGGACATTATCGTATGTAATACCACAAGTGCCGGAAAATTTATCGATAATTTTTTCGAAAGCGCTATTTTGCCTAGATAGTTCACGAGTATAAATTGGTCTTTTATCTCTGAAGATAAAAACCCAATTTGTACGAGTGGTTTTGCTAATGGGCAACATAGCGCTTGAGAATAAAATTATTTAGAAAAATTTCCGGCACGAGTGGTATTTGTTTAAATTTCCAAAACAACTCATTTTGAACGAGTTTATTGACAGCTTCGACTGAGCGTTCGAGTAAAGAAACATGACGCTTGAATATCCAAGGCAAATGCGATTATACCTACACCTTGTTGGCTGTTGGCGTTGGTTTATTTTCTGAATGTGTGTCATAAATTTAAATGGAGACGGAGGTCTAATAACAAGAATTTAGCAATGTAAAAGCAGCGTCCAGTTATATAAATTCATTGATACAACGCTTATTAATAATACCGGAACATAATTTATAAGCTGCATAATTTAGAACAGTGTAAAACACCAATTTTAAGAAATACGTGTTTGTATCGAACAGATTCGCGGTTGCTAAGCAACGAAGTGATAATTGCACAAGTGGTATTACCGCTTTGCTTTTGCACAAGTGCAATTATCGCTATAGCAGAGGCATATATGATTGGTTGGATTTTTATGGAAGGAGGTACCGTATTGGATGCAAGCAGTATGAGGGGAATAATCGTTCAAAAGTAGAAGGGATGGTCACTTTATTCACTCAAAATGACAAATGTATAAAACTTTGCTTTGGCAAGGGCAATATATCCCGAAATTCTGAAATTCACAAATGCCGAATGGATATTGGAGCAATAGATTTTCTGCAATCTGTATTGCTGGTTGCCTCATCCCTGAGTACCTACCAAAGACATAAATATATAAAAACAATTATTATATGTCTTTGGTACCTACCATCACCAACCCTCAAAATAATTATTCTCACCGCCCTTTTTTGTATTTGCCTCCACTTACAGCTACGACCGCTAGCTAATCTTGATGCTACGCTACTAAACATACGCCATGCGGTATCCCTGGTTGCCCACCGTCATGTTCTCCGCCTATGTCTTTCATGTTGTGTTGGTAATAGCGTTATTATTGGGCTGTTGTGTTTTGTCAGTGTGTTTTGAGGCGGATTTCATGGTCCAGATATCAGCATCCTATGATATCTGACTAAAATTTGAAGTGTTTTCTCGTGGAGTTCCCAAATCAATCTAACAATACCGGTACACCCGCGGCGGGCTTATCTTCTCCAGGTTTTCTAATCTGCATGTTTATTTATTGATTTACCAGCAAACAGGTGAGTAACCTTTTGGATACCATGGATATTTACCTAGCCAGACCGCCCTTATGATTTGTTATTTAGGAAAAAGGCATCCAAAGTTGAACATTCTCTTTGCGGCTACTTTTCATTAGATTTCCTTCAATTTATGCAAATGTAACCAAAGAAATGTGTGTGTTATAAATGCGTTTTGTAGTTCCCATAGGTATGTGCGTGCTGCAGATCTTAAATGAATAGGTACACCTTATTAAGAGGGCCAAGGCTGAACTAAAGTTTATTATTAGTACGTACCTGTCCCCAAAAATGTACATTTTATTTATATTTGATAGACATCAAAGAAAGCGAACTTAATTAAGTATTTATTCATATTAAGGCCCATGTGAAAGTATAAATCCAGTGACCTACTAACGAGAACTTGGATATATTTTTTCCACCTAGGTCCCTAGATAATGAATTTTTAGCGTTCGGTTTCGTCTGACGCCAACCGTACCTAACTAAGGTACCTAAAGTACATAATAGATGATAGATTGGCTATGAAAGGCGTCATGGAATTCTTACGGTTAGGGTTGGGGTTAGATATGTTGCTATGTAGGTATGTACCTACCTACTTAAATGTATATCTATTAAGATGTGGGGTAAAATCATAACAAAATGTTTGTTGATATTCTATACCTAGGTCCTACAGCTCTCGCTTCGTCTCAGTTTGAACTGGGACTCTGGGACTTGTGGAAAATTAATTAAAATAATCAATAATATCAGCGTGTACTTTTTGCATACTTTTTTTTATTATTTTACAATTGGGTTCGATTACCTCACGGCTTACCATTTACCCAGCTCCAGGGACCACGCCAACGATACGCGGTTACGCGTCCCCCTCGGCGTCCCCCTTAGTTTTAAATTATCTTGTAGGTACCTACATACATACATTTTTTGTCTGGTACTTAAATATTAAATATAAAGACAAACACAAACACCCAGGGCACTTACCGTGGTACGATGTCAAAGCGTGGGTCCAATCGAAAGACCCACCGTACACCGCCGCCCCCTTTTGCATTTGCATACTTTTTGTATAGTGTATTTTATTACACATTACCATAGCCGAAAACCTACCTATTTTAAACACTGACATTACTCATTACCAGTGATTATGTTTTCCCAAGCTTGGCAGCATTGTTTTGGTTGGGCGTCCGGGGCCGTATTTAGCATGTCTGGCAGAAATGTCAGAACTTGTGTTGTGTTGTGAGTGACAGAGCGGCACCGTCGCTTATCATTGCGACGGTGCCGGACAGAGGCCTAACCGCCCTAACCTTAACCTTGAAATTCTGTGGTCCTAACCTAACCCCAAACACATAATCTATAGTCGTTGACTGATATCTGAAGAAAAAAAACGAAGCTACCTATTATTAAAGACTGCTCACGGCTGTCACCTCTGACACATTTTTGGCTCACCATGCGCTTTCCGGAGATAAAATACCTACAATGCAGAATACATTGTCAGCCATCAGAGCCATCTGTTTTCCAGGACATAAAGCTATAGCCGTGAGAAGTCTTTATAAATATGTACGTCAGTCAACGCTATAGTCTTTTTCTTTTCTGTGGTTCAAAGAACAGAGTTTAATGTTAATTTCTATCTATTTAAATTTAGTATTCGAGTGCTTAAAACGTAAATTCTGCACCTATTATGGCCATCGCTTTCTGAATTCTAGGGACATGAAATATTTTTCTGTCACAATTTAGTGTTTTTTGTTTACCTAATAGGTAAGTATTTTTTATTTTTGTTGTGGAATGTGGAATGAAGGAAGTTGGTAGGTACCTAATCAGAGACCTAATTTAAATGACTTAGGCATTTGTTCAATTATTGATTAATTAAGTACAGAGGCGGATTATCCATAAGGCAAACTAGGCACGTGCCTAGGGGCGCGAGGTTACAAAGGGGCGGCGCGGGCACGGAATTTAACAATAATGTAGACGAAGAAACTTTTAATTTTTAAATAAATAATTCATAACTTTAATTTTTTATTTATCAAATATTAATAAATTCTTTTAAGCTTTTACATAATTAATGATAACACACCACCATCATCATCTGTCAACACACATACACAGTCAGATCTGTTTCACAGAGAGACATCATGGATTTCCACATTCGTTCTGTCCCTCTTGCTTTCTTCACTCTCATCACATAAATATTTCACTCACGCCTAAGGGTAGTACACGTGTCCTGGCTTACCTAATTATCCCTACTAATATTATCTTGAAGTGACCGCCTCCTCTTTAATATAGCAAGTGTCAAGTGATGTCCTTCCGTGGTTCACATATACCTAATAGTATACAGGATGATTTTTTTAGGTCTACCACCGCGATTTTCTCTCTTATTTTGCGGCCTACAAAAAAAAACGTAAGAAACAAAAATGTGGCAATTTTGGACAGCTAAGTGGTGCTGCAAAAGAAATCGGCATCCATGGCCAACTTGTCGCGCATTATTAAAAAAAACCTCAAATTGAGCAAAACCATAGACTTATAAGCAAGGGGAGATATAACTATTTACATTTTAAAGCAATCAGAGATCCTTTTGGTCTACTATTCATTTGGTTCCCCTGTAAATTCTCAGCGCGTGTGGTTGCCAGATTTTCGGTTATGTCCCCCAACCCCCTTTTCGCAGATATAAATGGGTACAGCTTAATAACAGAAGAGCATATAAGCATTGTTAACCGAAGAATAATTGTTGCAAACGCAAACGCCGTAGGCATATATGTATTTTGTGGTAAACTTGTTAAATGCTGTTTATTAATATATGTATAATATTTTATGGAGATTAAGCGACAACGCTCCTTAATTCCCACTAGACATATTTCATTGTGACGGGTACCAAACCTGACGCCGTCATAAGATTTGTTTGCGACGTTTTTAGTAGTCGGAATATTTCGATTTTCAAGAATTTTCAGGTTTTTACGTGTATTTTTTTGCAAGAACGTGATATGAAAACTTAAAAAAAAAGGTGAGCCGGTGTGAGGTGTACGGAAAGTTGACCGCCTTTTCACTGGTATGTATTATTTTCGCTATTTTCACCATAATCTTTGGCCCTCTTCAGTAGCGTAGATAAGTAGGTAATGGTAGTAGGTACTAAGTACTGATAAATATCCAAAGTACTGCCTTTGCTTTATGTTGATTTGGTGCTTTTAGTTCGGCAGTTATTTGAAATAACAATTTGTTAACATTGGGAATATTTTGTAGGTTTCCCATGGATTCTGAAAGGAGAAAGGTGTGGTTTTCTGTTTTCCCTTGTCGGCTTAAATGACAACCAGCGTTTACCAAAACACCCGGAAAATTGTTCGGATCATTTTCATCCATGCGAAATAGTTATAAAGGGAAATGGTCCCCGGTATGTTAAACCTGGAGCTGATCAAAAATTAACTGAGCGACCTACGGAATTCAGGTGAGATATAGTATGCATTTTTAAAGTAATAATAATAATAACTATAATGGAACAATAACAGAGCAATTCTGCAGGTTGCAAAACATTTCATTTGAGGAGTTGCTTACTTCGTATGGGAGCACATCGGCTTCTAAAGATAGGTAAGTAAGCCACTTAAACACTATATCCATAAATTAATGTAGTTTCATGAACAAAAAACTATTATTATTTATATATATTTAATTATAGAGAGCTATTCAAAAAAATGGAAGCACAAGCTGAAGACGGAATACAATCCTCTTCGTCAGCTACAATTGCTGCTTCTTAAACAGAGAAAGAGGTGCAGAAGCTATTGCAGATAAATTAGTTATTTATGCAACAAGGATGGAAACGACAACTATATTTTTGAACTAGAAATTGGCAATCGAGTAAAGATATATATATATATATATATATATATATATATATTTCACTATATTAGGTTTAAATTTAAACTTTTTATTGCACATAGAAGACTGGAAAGTAGCATTGAGTAATTTATTCCTTTACTCAATGCAAGTAGCGATTTTTCCACTCCGGCGAGAAGGAGAAATTTAGCAGTAGTACAAGAAACTGTTGGAAAGCAAAGAAAACGAAGTCACACCCTACAAATGACTGTTAGAAGATTGAAGCTCCGAATTACATCCCTGCAATCTCTTTTGCGTTACTTAAAGAAAAAATGTCTCATATCGGAGTCATCAGAATCCACAATAAAGGTAAAAGTGTTTTTGCCCTATCGTGTTGTCATGTAACTTAATAATTCAAATGTAGGTATCTCTCAACCAATTACACTGTACAGGGTAGCCGAAATTGGAAGCTTTTTGTTTTTTTTTTTTCTCCTATTTGCCGAAAATATAAATATTTTCGTTTCATTACAGGTATCAGTTTCGGGACCTGCCGTAGACGTCTTTGAAAGATTATTAAAAGGACCTTCCATGCAAAGTATAATTCAAGATTCAAGTTTAAGGTCATTTGCACTGACATTGGCATTTTATTCAGCTAAGGCATATAATTTTGTGCGAAACCAACGAAGCTCTTACAGCTTTAACTTTAAAACAAAAAGAGTCATTCAAGTCTTTGCTATGTAATCTTGCCGGATGAGATGTCAGTAAGGCGGCAGGTTGACTGCACAGGACAGAAATTTATCGGATACGTATATATTGGTACCAATATCGATGAAAATACTCTTCCTGAGGCCAGGGAAGCATTAGTGTTTATGATCGTGGCTTTAAATGGCTTTATTATCAATTTAATAATAATAATTATTATTCTCACCCTCACAGTATACCTCTACCCCAAAAGCACATTAATGCTAGTGCAGAGGAGGGGAGCAATTACTATTATTTCGTCTTCATTGCCTTTTGCAAAACCATAGCAGTTCTAGGGCACTGTAGGCCAATAAGTAAATCTGACAAATATGAATATAATAATTAAAAATCACAAAAAAGATATAAAATCAGAAACATATTAAATTTTATGTTGAAATAATAAATTAATTTTTAGTTAAGTAAATAATATTGATAATTATAATTAATTACATGATATATTTTCACAACAGATATTATTTCCTCAGAACAAAATGGCAAAAAGACACTTATATTAGATTGATACAGGAATTTGTTTTATTTCCATATCGTAAAATAATTGATAACTAATTTCCAGTATTTTGCACAATAACATTATAAAACATTGTTATTATGATGCCAGTTAAAAATCCTTTGTAATATGCTTACCTTCGTCACAGAAAAACAGCAAGCGCTTGCTGTTTTTCTGTGCCTTTGTAGAGCCAATGATCTGTATAATATGTTATATCCGCAATAGTTTTTCTAAATAAACGATTGTAAAAGTAACAGTAAGTGTTTCTTATTTCCTATTTTTACTGAAAAAATTAATATGTTGTAATATTAAAGTCAAAATATTATCTAAAAATTTTTTAATGATAATTCGGTTTATTTTGCGTATATTATAGGTTAATGCCTAGATATACTCCAACCAGTATAACAAAAATCATAAAAATATAATGTTTGTTCCCAACTAATTTTATTATTTTTGAAAAATCTTTCGCCACTGGCGTATTAAATATCTGCTTGGAATTGTGTCAACCACAAAATATTAGGTTAGGTGTCAACCTGGGCCGCGATGCTCGGAGTCGGAATTATGAAGTTCTCTCTCTCTTTTTTCTCTCTCGCACTCATAGCAATGTTTGATTCACAACAAAAGCCTATTCAACAATGAATGGTTGAGTCTCCCTTGTTCGTAAGTCTATGAGCAAAACCATTAATGGCCGTAGAATGTTTATTTTAAGAGACAGAAAACTTTTATATTGAAAATTGATGGCACTAAGAAGCTTTATGCAAAAGGTTACTCAGATAGTTTCAGAAAATTACACAGGGTCTTCGGCTCTCTTGAGGATATGAATTTTTTTTGGTTTATTTCTTTTTAAGCAATTTTCTCGCTTATTTTGGGCCGCACAGAAAATATGTAAGAAAATAAAATATGGCAATTTTGGTCAGCGAGGCGACAGTAAAAAAGGAATGGGCCTCCATACCCAACTTTTCGCGGTGTACTAAAAAAACCGAAAATCGACAAAAATTTCCACGGTCTCAAGAAAGCCGAAGACCCTGTGTAATTTTCTGAAACTATCTGAGCACCTGGTTGGATAAAGCTTTTCAGTGCCATCAATTTTCAACATAAAAGTTTTCCAATAAACATTCCACGGCCATTAAGAGTTTCGCTCAATTTGAGGCTTTTTTAACTATGCGCGACAAGTTGGCCATGGATGCCGATTTCTTTTGCAGCACCACTTAGCTGTCCTAAATTGCCACATTTTTATTTCTTACGTTTTTTTTGTAGGTCGCAAAATAAGCGAGAAAATCGCGGTGGTAGACCTAAAAAATCGTCCTGTATAATCACCAACTACCAGCTATGCAATGAGACTAACGGGGAACTTGCACAAAAATTAAATTTGAAAAATATTACTTTCAAAGGTAATTTATTGCCATTAAATGAACCACAGTTCACAAAAAAAACTCATTTTTTATTTTTATGTAATAAATATAAGCAATTAAAAACTGCATAATTCAAATCATTCTTGTAACGCGCCCTCCTTGGTTGTGACGTCAAATAGTTCGTTGGTGGTGGCGCCTCTGGTGGGAGGCGGCACCATGTATAAACTAATATGGGCAGCACATGTATAAAATCTACAGCACCACGCAAGCTTTGTTTAAAAAGAGCAACGCGAACGTCCCATCCTCATCTATCCGTTATTATAGTCTATCTCAGTCTTGATATTGTTGATAACGTTTGAAAAAAGTGTGCTGTATTAAATAGTTATTTACATTGCGAGATGCGTAAGCGCACTTTTTTCGCCGAGGAGGTTGTTTAACGCCCGTGTTGCCTCGGGTCGTAAAACTCTCTCCGAGGCCAAAAAGAGCTTACAGTTTGTTCAGCGAATGTTCGGCCCTACGTCACAACTCCCGTCCATGTGACTGAAGTTCCGATCGATCAGCATGATCGTTTTTTAGCTCATCAGGTACCTTGGTCGAGGCTAGCACGAGGTTCCGCTAGTCAATTTCTCTTCCTCACAATCAAGCAGTTCGCGAAAATATGCTTAATTAATTACGTTTCTTGAACAGGACATTTATTTTTCGCAAGGAGAAATTAGAGGAGGGAGTTATTGCTAAGAAAAAACGATAATTCTGCGCTAAAGCGTGCTCGCTGGACGGAGATAAGAAAACGAATGTAAAGTGAAAATCTGCGGAGAAAATCGACTTAGGCAAGAAACGTTTTCAGGGAAATGACATCCCTAAGAACGTATCTTCCTAACGATACCAAAAACTCAGACCGCGAGGTTCCGGAACACGTCAAAAAATTGACATGACTATCGAAAAGCGCCCCGGACGGACATTAAAAAGTTCATAAAATTTAAAAATCGACTTAGGCAAAAAATGTTTTCGGAGAAATGACATCCCTAAG